>BTHU01000018.1:48522532-49852532 GCA_036184795.1 Tokudaia tokunoshimensis
CAATTAAGTATGTTCTGGCAAAAAAAGCCTCAAGTGTAACCTAGAACTTGAGCAATATATAGAACATTGTATTATCTTTTAAAATTTGTATTCAGGAGGATCAGAAGTTCAAGGTCCTCAGCTACACAGCAAGTTTGAGGCCAACCTGGCTATTTGAGACTCGTTTAAAAATAAAAAGAGGCAGGGGGGAAAAGAGAGATGGCAGAGGGAGAGCAGCACTCAATTCTGGAGTGCTTGCTGCACAACGGAAGGTCCTAAGTTTGAATGCCCAGAACACATGTAACCAGCCAGAGACAGTGTATATGTGTTGCCACAGCTCATGGGCCAGCTAGCCCAGCAGCAACAAACAGGAGACCCTGTCTCAAACAAGCTAGCAGGTAAAGACAGAAACCCAGAGGCCTCTGACCTCCACATATGCAGTATGGCAGACAGACACATGCATTCAGTACTCTAGACAGTTCCCTCATCCCCTGCTGTGGTGATTCCCCCACTTCCATAGGAAACCATCCCTCTGGTTTCAAGATCAAAACACCTGTTTATAATGCCCTATAAATGAATTATGTGGTATGTCCCATTTCTGTCTCTTGTTTTGCTCAATACATGCAAATGAAGTTTACTTGAGTATTATTTCATTTTCCAGAAGCCCATGTCTCATATTACAAAGGAAACAAAATAATTTCTCTTTCCTGTCTGTGAATTAGTTCATGAACTACTTTGTATACAGTAAAAACTACCTAATATTAAACAATTCTTTTCAGAATAGACCACCTTAAAATATCAGTCTAGTTGGTTTGGGGAAATAATTAAACTACATACCTAGAGTACAGCAAAAATCTGCATCTTTCCAGCCATTTTTCAGTCTTTATTGCTCTTTTCTCTTTGGGTTTTCTGCTTGGCTAACAAAACATGAAGAACAATCTTCTTGCTCTCTTCACAGACCCAGCCCTAAATGTCTTGAAGGAACTTCCTTCTTGGCCTCAGTCTTAGAATTGATTGTGAGACTTCTAGTCTTTTGATTGGTTCAGCAAAGTTGTTGGAAGGGCCCCTCTGTCTTTAATTGATTCTACAAGATCAAATGCCAACTTTAATCCTTAATCATTTACAGTTTCATAAAGTGCCAAAATGCCTACTCAGACATAACAGTTTTATCAGAAGAAATCCAGGCAAGATAAACTGTTAGTTCTGTGATCAAAGGCCTTTGCAACTGCCAAGCTTACTAATAAAGTACAAAGGTTATTTTCCTTTACATGTTTTCTGCTTTCCTCACCAGATGAAAAGAAAAGGTACCTTTCCTATGTAAACTTTCTCTTATGATTTATTACTTTACTGCTTTGTAATTTTGGAAGTTTGAAAGCATTTAGCTAATGATCATTCCAACTGTTGATAGTTATTAGACTTGGAAAAATATAGCCAATATTTTAAAGACTTTAAAACAATCATTCTCATGAAACTAGATTTCATAAACAAATGCTTTAAATGAGACTGGGGCTATAGCTCAGTGGGTAGAATACTTGCCTAGCATGCCTAAAACCTGGTTTCAGTCCCTGGAACCTTGAAAACTGAGTGTGGTGGTACGTGCTTGTAATCACAGCTCTTAGAGATGAAGGCAGCAGAATTAAGAGTTAAAATTATAACCAGTCTCTGCTCTTATGGAAGCAGATCAGCAGGCCAGCCTGTTCCTAGACCTCCCTGCTGCGGCGAGCTGTCACTCTGCTCCTCAAACCTTGCTTGCCCTCCATACACATGAACACACGTGCACATGCGCCCACACACATTTGCTGCTTGAATAACTAGGAGATTTCCAATGTAGAGTAACAATGGCAAGCTTAACATGAATAGTTATTAAAGAGTTAAGCTGTGTACAAAGCTCTAGTACAAAGTTCAGATTTCTGTCCAATACTGTCCAATGGAGACCTGGGAGGCTCCATTCAGAAGGGAAAAAAGTGGGGATAGGTCCTTTGTTAATTCAACTGAAGGAGAGGAAAGATCAAATTCTTTGGCCAAATTAAGCAAGCTTTATTTTTCATCAGACAGGGCTCTAGGGGGTTGAGAAAAATAGCATTGACCATAGAAAAAAGTGGGGCTTATATAGCCCAAAAAATTGCAAGGCTAGGGGGTTTCCAAGGGTTTTTGGTTACGTAGGAACTTGGCAGAACATTTCAAAATCATTTGGCAAAACATCTATTCAGGGTGGAGGTTAGGTATAGGGCGTGGAATGTCAAATTCCAGAAAATTTGTCAAGACCTAGTCAAATCCAAGTTTCACAGAAAATAATAATGAAATCATTTTGACTTTGTATCAGGGTGGCTTTTGATCATCAATAAAAGTGAACAAAATTTTTATTATACATATGTTTAACTTAAAAAGTTTTGTTATTGTTGTTTTGTTTTTTGAGACAGGGTCTCACTATGGCACTTAACTATGCAAACCAGGCTAGCCTTGAACCACAGTTTTATGTGCATCTATCTGCCTCCCAAGTGCTGGTTCAAAGGCATGTATAACACCGTGCCTAGTCCAAACATTTTTTTTGTCCTTTTTTTTTGGTTTTTCAAGACAGGGTTTCTCTGTGTAGCCTTGGCTGTTCTGGAATTCTGGAACTCACTTTATAGACCAGGCTGGCCTTGAACTCAGAAATCCTCCTGCCTCTGCCTCCCAAGTGCTGGGATTAAAGGCGTGCGCCACCACCGCCCGGCTCCAAACTTTTTTTTTTTAATGTATTTATTATATGTAAGTACACTGTAGCTGTCTTCAGACACTCCAGAAGAGGGCATCAGATCTCATTACGGATGGTTGTGAACCACCATGTGGTTACTGGGATTTGAACTCAGGACCTTTGGAAGAGCAGTGTGTGCTCTTAACCACTGAGCCATCTCTCCAGCCCCAAACATTTTATTAATAGAATGCATACTGCAGGATTTGCTGTACTTAGTTCAACACAAGAAAGTAAAATTAGACATTTCCAAAGTAAAGCACAAACAATTAAGTTACGTATGCTGAACATAGTTACAATGAGAAGTCCCAAGGTTCTCCTCTGATTACTAGAATTGCTCTGGGAGCTATGACAAAGGCAGGAAGAAAACAGTGGTACACAGGACATAAACTACCAGGATACAAATTCAGTGATGCTTATCACAGCAGCAAAAAGCTAAATCTATAAATGCTTATGAGTTTGGGCATTGTCCAGAAGTATGGGTCCATTTATGCCAGGGATGCCATAGACCATACACACACACACACACACACACACACACACACACACACACACACACACACACACACACACACACACACAGTCAGGGATGTTTATAGAGGACAGAGGTCAGCTTCAGGCATTTACTCTCCACCCTATTTTTGGAGACAGAGATCTCACTAGACCTGGAGCTGGTCAGTTCAACTAGACTGAATGGCCAACAAGTCTCCAGAATCTTCTGTCTTCCTTTCCAACACTGGGATTGTGTGTACCAACTCATCTTTACATGGACACTGATGATGCAAAGTCAGGTCCTCATGCTTGAGACATCTCCCTGGCCCCAGTGTCTTTCTTTTATTTTTATTTTTTCTGATACAATCTCACAGTGGGCTTGACTGGCCTAGAACTCATAAAGATCAGATCTTCTGCCTCTGCCTACCAAGTCCTGATAAAGGTATGCACCGCCAGGCCTAGCCCAAAACTTCCCTTTTTTGCTTTATTTTTCTCTCCATGAAATTAATTATCAAAGCATATACTCCTTAGAATTCAAGTAGTACAAGAGCAGGTTAAACAGATTTTGTGTTCTAATCTCACTCCCAATCGAGTGCTGTAAAGAAAAGCTTGCTTCTTTTCTAAAATTATGCTCTGTACCTTTTCACGTAGCACTGATCCATAGCTGTCTTCGAATATTTACACCTGGAGATTGGTCACTACTGGGAGAATTAACAGTGCCATAGTCATTGTGTAGACTAAATGAGTTGATACAGTAGGGTGGTTAGTGTTGTACATGTAGTGGGCACTCAGAAAACATCAGGTATTTCATATTATTGGAAAGTTGCCACAGATAGCAATGCTCAGTCTCTGAATGGAAATTGGAAGTCTGCAATGTGAATTTCGCAGGGAGAACTGGGGATCCAAAGAGTATACAAGACACAGAGCCTCTTGCAGTGTGCTTTTAGCCATGTTCACAAGCAGTAGATGTCTGCTTAATAGATCTTCAGGGAGGACAGAAAAGAAATATGAATAGAAACATACAGGAACATAACAAGCCCACACCACTTCTGAAGTAGCAAATTCTACTTACCTGAGGTGGAAATGTTGGTAGTACAGATCTCTTTCCTTTGTCCTTGGTGTGTCGTAGGTCAAAGTGCTCTTCAACATGGAATATTTTTCTTTCTCAGGAGAGGCTGTTGGCAACAGCAAGTGAAGGCTGAAGGGATATGCTTTGGTAAATTACTCTCTCTTAATTTTTAAATTTTTATTTTTTAGTGGATATGTGTCCATGAGTCCATATTTGGATGCCAGAGGCATTGGAGTCCCACGAGCTAGAGTTATAGGCAGTTGTGAGCCATCTGTCATGGGGAGCTGGGAACCTAACTTAAGTCTTCTACAAGACTGTCCACTCTTGACCACTAAGGCCTCTCACTCTTCAGCCCCTGAATGATTGTTTCATTGGTTCTTTTGCTTTGGAATATAGAATGAAAGTAGGCAATTTCTATTTCCTAAAGGTTTACCCAGGCATCAACGCACAACCCTTTCCAACAGCTTTTAGTTGAGTTGAGAGAGACAGAGAAGGAAATCTAGCTCGTTGAACTTTTATGTCTGAAGTTTGTATGTACCCATGTGCAGTTTAGAGATGAAAAAGAGTTCATAGCTTTCAAGAGATTCCCTGGGGTTTTATCCTTAAGAACCATATGTATGGGGGGGGGCGGTGCCCAGCATTTTAGAGCACATTTTGCTTCTTCAGAGGATCTGGATGGAGGCTTAACTGTAGTTCCAGAAAATCTGGTGCCCTCTGGCCTCTTTGGGCACCAGAAACAGACATGGTGTACCTACAAACATGCAAAAAAAAAAAAAAACACTTATACAAAAGAAATAAAATAAGCCTGGCAGTGGTGGCACAACACTTGTAATCCCAGCACTCAGAGGTGGATCTCTTGAGTTCAAGGCCACCCTGTTCTACAGAGGGAGTTCCCAGACAGCCAGGGCAACACAGAGAAACCCTGGCTCAAAGTAAAATAAAATAAATGATAAAAATCTAAAAAGGAAAAAGGGCCAAGCCTTGAAACCCAGTCTCTGGGAGCAGCATGGTAGGAGAGGCCCGATCCTGCAGATTGTCCTCTGAACTCTCCATGTACACTGTGTCAGGTAAATGTCTACCCTCCCACAGTAAGTTAATGAATGAATAGTGAATGTAATTCCAAGTATAAAGGGGAGAAAAAGGAAACTACATGTTGTATATGATTTTCAAAACAGCCTCAACAAATGGATAGTATTACTGTGGCTTTTAGTGGATATACCTGGCTCACCATAAATACAAGATAAAGGATGACAGCTCTTGCTAAAAAGATATAGTATGCCTTAGGAATTCAGAAATATCCTTTGGTTGGTTTGTTTGGATTTTGTTTGGTCTTGTTTGGTTGGTTGGTTTGGTTTAGTTTTAGTTTTTAAGAGGGTTTCAATATGGAAGCCCTGGAACTCACTTTGTAGACCAGATTGGCCTCAAAATTAAAGATCTACCAGCTTCTGCCTCCTGAGTGCTGGGATTAAAGGTGGTCACCACTACCACCTGGCTGAGATTATTTTTGAAAGAGATCTTGAAATTGGAGAAAAAATTTTGCCAACTATATAACAAAACCTGTAAACCATCAGCAAACATTTATCAAGTCTACTGTATTCCAGTTATTCTGTACCTTGATAATATGTTGAACAGACAAAAATCTATGTCCTTATGGAAGTTACATTCATCTTACAGAGAAGTCATATAGAAATAATGTATCAAAATGTATTTAATATATTGAAATTTCAGAGAAATTTTGACTATATGCCTAGTAGTTCCTACCACATAATAATGCTCTATAAGAGAGGGCGCTGGAGAAACGACTCATCAGTTAAGAGCACTGACTATTCATCCAGAGGTTCTGAGTTCAATTCCCAGCAACCACATGGTGGCTCACAACCATCTGTAATGGGATCTGATGTGACTGAAGACAACTACGTTAAATAAATAAATAAATAAATAAATAAATAAATCTTTAAAAGAAAAAACAAAGAGGCTGAAGAGATAGTTGAGCGGCTGCGAACCCTGACTGCTCTTGCGGAGGATCCAGGTTTAGTCCCCACCACCACATGGTGGCTCACAGTCATGTGTAATTACAGCTCCAGGGACCTAACAGCTTCTAGCCTATGAGAGCTCCAGCACACATGGTACACAGATATATGTGCACGCAAGCACCCATACAGGAAAAATAAATTAAATAAAGGTTTTTTAGATAATACTTGATTAGATGAATGAAAGAAGGAACCTAAGATCTATATAAATCTTTCAAGGTCATAATCACAATTTTTCCAATGTAATCACATTTGACTACAATATTGCAGTGAAATAAAAACCTGGATTAACTTAATTCCTTGTGTATATGTCTCCATCTAACAGTAGCAACTTTACTCAGCAGTAGTGCCATTCAGAGCATCAGTTGACTTTATTCTTTCCTTGCCATTTCTAGGGGAGGTGACACCAGGGCTATCTCAGGTGGAATATGCACTTCGAAGACATAAGCTTATGGCTCTAGTCCACAAAGAAGCACAGGGGCAGAGTGGGACAGACCACACAGTGGTGGTGCTCTCTAACCCTACATACTACATGAGCAACGACATCCCCTACACATTCCATCAAGACAACAACTTCCTGTATCTCTGTGGATTCCAAGAGCCTGATAGCATTCTGGTCCTTCAGAGTTTCTCTGGGAAACAGTTACCATCCCATAAGGCCATGCTTTTTGTGCCTCGAAGAGATCCTGGCAGAGAATTATGGGATGGACCTCGATCTGGCACAGATGGAGCAGTAGCCTTAACTGGAGTGGATGAAGCCTACCCGCTGGAAGAATTTCAACACCTGCTACCAAAACTGAGAGGTAATGCTAGTAAAGCCAGAGCACAGGCCAAGTCCAGCCTCATTGTCCTACAGTAGTTCATTTCTAAAATAATTCTCCTATGGCATTTCCTTGGGCATCATGAAGAGAAGTGTCCATTGTAGAAAACAAAACTATTGCTAAATGTGGTGGTACTTGTTATATCCCAGCACTCAGGGAGACTGAGGCATGAACATCTGTAAAAGTTTAAGATCAGCCTGGGTTAGATGATGAGACCTGTCTTCGGGCTGTGGCTAAGGGAATCCACATAAATTTTGAGCTCAAAAGCATTTTCTTTCTGGCCTTTCAATTTCTTAGGTAAGTTGCTTCCTTTGTTGTCTTTAGCAGTCAAAATTAACCTGAAGCTGGAGAGGTGACTCAGTGCTTAAGATCACTGGTGGGTCTTCCAGAGGAACCAGATTTGGTTTCAACCCAGAGATAAAAGCTGGACTTGGCATGCCTGTAATCCACAAAGTTGTCCTCATGGTGGCTCCTAACTCCAGTCCCTTGGGATCTAACACCCTCTCCTGGCCTCTGCAGGCACAAACATGGTACACACATATATAATACAGTTAAAATATTACTATACTTTTTTTTTAATTTAACCATTTATAGTTAAAACCTCACAATACTTGTGTTTCTTAAAAGGGCTTTTCTTATTCACTGTCTTTTCCCACACACACACCATTTCTTTAAAGTTTGTTTTTAAGTGTGTGTGCATGTGATATGGAGGGGACAGATATGCCACAGCATGTGTGGATGTTAGAAGGCAACCTTATGGAGTCAGTTCTCTTCTTCCACTGTTACGTGGTTCCTGAGGTCTAGCTAAAGTTACCAGCCAAGTGCCTTCAGTATTATTTTTGTTTGTTTGGGTTTTTTGCTAGCTCCCTTGTTTTGAGACAGTCTCACTGTAGCTCTAGCTAGCTTGGAATTCATAGAGATATGTTTTTCTCTGCTTCCCATGTGCTGACATTAAAGGCATGCCAAGCCCAGCTTATATCTACTTTTTTTCTTTCCAAGACAGGGTTCTACATAGCCCTAGCTGTGCTGAAACTCACTGAGACCCAACCCCCTGCCCCTGGGATTAAAGGCTATCCAAGAGCTCCAATGCCTGGCTTATCCATTATTCTAAATGTTAGTAGTTTGATAGGTAAAAGTTCTAGATACTGGAAAGTATTAGTGAATCTAATAAATGTATTTACATATTTTTTAAAAACCTGCATTGGAGTTGTTTCTCATAGTATATCATTTGCCTGGCACGTACCAGGCCTCAAATCAACCGCAGCCAGCCCTGACGTACAAAACCAGCCCAGTAAGTGTTGAGCTTTCCTACACTGAATATAAGTAATACATATTGTTTAATTTTCAAATGATTAAGGCATATACTATTATAATTATTTCCCATATACTATACATTTAATGACATTTTTTAATCAGTTTTTAACTTTTTTTTATTTGCTTCCTATCTTTTTTTTTTAATTAGACATTTTCTTTATTTACCTTTCAAATGTCATCCCCTTTCCAAGTTTCCCCTCAGAAAATCCCCTATCCCATCCTCCTTCCCCCTGCTAACTAACCCACCCAATCTTGCTTCTCTGACCTGGCTGGCATTCCCCTACACTGGGGCAATGAGCCTTCACAGGTCCAAGAGCCTCTCCTCTCATTGATGTCCGACCCGGCCATCCTCTGCTACCCATGGGGCTGGAGCCATGGGTCCCTCTTTGGTTGGTGGTTAAGTCCCTGGGAGCTCTGTGGGGTACTGGTTGGTTCATATTATTGTTCCTCCTATGGGTCTACAAACCCCTTCAGCGCCTTTAAATCTTTTTTTTAAAGATTTATTTATTTTATTTATATGAGAACACTGTAGCTGTCTTCAGACACACCAGAAGAGGGCATCAGATCCCATTACAGATGGTTGTGAGCCACTATGTGGTTGCTGGGAATGGAACTCAGGACATCTGGAAGAGCAGTCAGTGCTCTTAACTGCCAAGTAATCTTGCCAGCCCTGACATTATTTTAAATATATTGGCCTGTAGCATCATAATGCATACCCAGAGTTTCCTCAATTCTTCCCCTATTGTGTCCCAATACACTTTTTAATCATACAACCCTACAAATTTAGTGAAGATTATCTTGGTCCACTGTTAGCAAAAAGATGGACTATATTCAAGCTGCTGAGTGGTTTATCTAATTTTCATTAGGAGCCCTTAGAGCAGTGGTTCTCAGCCTGTGGATCCTGACCCCTCTCCTGGGTGCACATCACATATCCTGCATATCAGATGTTTACATAATGATTCATAGCTAGCAAAACTATGCTTATGATGTAGCTATGAAAATAATTTTATAGTTGAGCTGACCACGGGTCGCAGCATTAGGAAGGTTGAGAACCGCTGCCTTAGAGCACAACCTTGGGGACAAATGCACCTCCTTTTTAGATCTTACAGCAAAACAAATGACAGATACAACGAATAGCTAGCCGATCAGACTGGAAGCACTGTGCTAGCTTGTGCTAGACCATTTTATACAAGTGATTGAGCAAATCACTCTCATTTGTATGCCCAGTAATTCAAAAGGGCAGAAATCAGCTGTGGAGGTAAAGAACAACTGTTGTGTTTATTCTTCAAAAGTTAAAAAAAATGACATAATTCTAACTATAATAAAGCTTTAGGCCCATCTGTCATTTTCATAAGAATACTGACATTTTGTGGTAGAAAGCTGTCTATATTGCAGAGTGTCACATCGCATTCAAAGATTGACCTTTCCAATCATTTATGTCAGACCATCAGATGCTTTTTTCTTGAGAAAGTGTCAATCAAATCTTTAGATTCTACACAAAAGATTTTTTAGTTTTGTCTTGCTCAGTTTATTTTTATTACACTGTTTGTTTGTATTTCATTTTCGAAGGAATCAGGGCCTTGTGTGCTAGGCAAGTGCTCCACCACTGAGCTCCTCCTTATTCCAGTGCATTCTACCATTCAAGTAGGCCTTGAGCCCCTGTTGCTTTTAAACTTATTTTTGACTTCCCATTTTAAGCTGAGACGAACATGGTTTGGTATGACTGGATGAAGCCTTCTCATGCACAACTTCACTCTGACTACATGCAGCCTCTAACTGAAGCCAAAGCCAGGAGCAAGAACAAGGTTCGGAGTGTCCAGCAGCTGATCCAGCGCCTCCGGCTGGTTAAGTCTCCTGCAGAAATTAAGAGAATGCAAATTGCTGGGAAGCTGACATCAGAGGTATGGCTGCTATTGAAAATACTTCTTTGTCAGATCATAAAACTCAAACTCTTCATGTTCAGAGGCCTCTGCCTCTGCCTCCTGGGTGCTGTGGGATTGAAGGCGTGCACCACCACTGCCCAGCTTATCTCCTCTAATTTTGACTACACTTATAGACATATATACCATGGTTATATATGAGGAGATCAGAGGACAACTAGTGAGATTCAGGTTTCTCTTTCCACCATGTGGATTGTGAGGATCAAATTCAGGTCCTTAGTTTTAGTGGCAAACACCTTTACCCACTGAGCTATCTCATTGGCCTTTGTTGTCTGTATTTAGCCTGTACAGAACCTGATGACATATTTGTCAGCCTCAGTAACAGTCTCCAAAGAGTAGTGTGATTTATTTGAGAATAGCATAGAGCATAGCTGTGCAAGCTGCGAGTATATCCAAAGGATATGGCAAGGGGAAAACTTACAAGGCAAAACATTTTAAAGCAATAGTACTTGTCCAGAGAATGACTATAACAAGGCTGCTGCCCTTCTGAAGTTAGATAGCCAAGGTTTACAGGGGTATCTTTGCATAAAGTTGCAGTGACCTTTTGAAACTTTGTGGTTCTGGTATCTTTTCTGATAGTTATTATCAGGCAATCACCCATGAGACCTTTAGTTTTTGTTATTGTGTGCACATGCTGCAGTGTACTTGTGGGGATCATAAGACAATATGACATTCATTCTCTCCTCCCTTTACATGGGGGATTGCATGACAGGCACCTACAGTCATCTCACTGGTTCTTGTCTTATTTTTTAGTTAGAATTGAATTGAGCAACTTCATTTGATTCTGATGACTTTAACAGTGTGCGTAATGAAATGGTTATTAAATCAAATGTATCATCAATTTTAACCCATATTTTCCCATTGAAGTTTTATCATCAAGCTACTCCACTGATATCATCATACAGAAAAACATAGGACTCTGCTGTTGGCCACCAGGGCAGTTGTATTAACACTTTGTGCTCTGGTGAGACCCAGTGCAAGATGTCAGATCAGCACAGTGCTGATCTCTTTTTTTCATTGATTCCATAACCTTGATTGTCATGTCAAGAGATCAAACAAGCCCTAGCCGTGTTGCTTCCAGTCTCCTTGAGTTCCTTGATAGAGGGTTTCTTTGTGAATTTCAGCAGCCCTCTGAACTGCCATGGAGGTTTCTCAAGAGCAGTTATATATATGGAGGGGCCCTTTCCTTCCTTCCTTCCTTCCTTCCTTCCTTCCTTCCTTCCTTCCTTCCTTCCTTCCTTCCCTCCCACGTTTTCTTTTTCATACAAACAACTGTTATTGATTACAACAACAGTAAATGCCAAGAAAGAACATGTTTACCCTCCTGGGGCAACATACCCAGACACGTCACTGTTGGATGGGGGTCCTTGTCCAGTTTATTCGTGGTCCACTTCTGCTTATTACACCACTTGCATGTCTGTTGACAGTGACCCAAGTGAGCATTCACCCAAGTGATTAGGACCCTTACTCTTTAGGGCCCCTACTAGTTCCTTTATTAGCTACAAAGGCAGCCTGTGTCACATCACTCAGTGGTCACATTGTTCTTCCTTTTCGATCTTACCCTCATCTGAACTCCAGGCTTGGTCAGGAGGCAGAAGGAACAAGAAGAAAGTATATTCAGGTCAGAAAAGCAGACTTAGAATTAGAGTATGAATAATTTGGGTGGGCTTTGGCCTCCAGGTAATGACTCTGGTTTTCTGATATCTCTGCCTAGGGTAATTTAGGGCAAGGTACAGTGTTCTGAACTGCATATGTTTGGTAAAAGACTCAAAGTGGGGGTATGATCTATATTGCAGAGTGTCACATCGCATTCAAAGATTGACCTTGCCAATCATTTATGTCAGACCATCAGATGCTTTTTTCTTGAGAAAGTGTCACTCAAACCTTTAGATTCTACACAACAGATTTTTTTTTAGTTTTGTCTTGCTCAGTTTATTTTTATTACGCTGTTTGTTTGTATTTCATTTTCGAAGGAATCAGGGCCTTGTGTGCTAGGCAAGTGCTCCACCACTGAGCTCCTCCTTATTCCAGTGCATTCTACCATTCAAGTAGGATATGCGGAAGGATAAAAGACTGGTTTGTTTACATGATAAAGGAGTGCTCATAGGCAAGGTGGTCTAAGTACTAGAATAGCCCTGGGAAGAGCAGTCCCTCACAGAGAGCAACAGATGCAGACCATTACAAAAATTAAGAAAAAAATACTTTTAAGACACCAGTTGTGCTAAATCTAGGTCCTCTCTCACTGAACTGTGGCAATATAGAGAAAATATTTATTCTTTTTTGTTGTTATTGTTTTTGTTTTGTTTTGGTTTTGGTGGTTTTTTGTTGTTGTTGTTGTTGTTGTTTTCGAGACAAGGTTTCTGTGTAGCCCTGGCTGCCCTGGAACTCACTCTGTAGACCAGGCTGGCCTCGAACTCAGAAATCCACCTGCCTCTGCCTCCCAAGTGCTGGGATTAAAGGCGTGCGCCACCACTGCCCAGCATTATTCTTTAAATATTCCCTGAAAAGATGATTGCTAGGAATTGAACCCAAGACCTCATGGATTTGCTAAGCACATCTACCACTGAGCTGCACCTCCTCTACCCTATATATTCTTGAGGTGATTCTGTAAATATGTTTGGAAATTGTACTGCCTGGTTTTGTGTGTCAACTTGACACAGGCTGGATATCACAGAGAAAGGAGCTTCAGCTGGGGAAGTGCCTCCATGAGATCCAGTTGTGGGGCATTTTCTCAGTTGGTGATCAAGGGGGAGGGTCCCTTGTGGGTGGTGCCATCCCTGAGCTGGTAGTCCTGGGTTCTATAAGAAAGAAAACTGAGCAAGCCAGGGGAAGCAAGCCAGTAAGTAACATCCCTCCTTGGCCTCTGCATCAGCTCCTGCTTCCTGACCAGTCCTCACTTCCTTTAGTGATGAACAGAGTGTGGAAGTGTAAGCTGAATAAACCCTTTCCTCCCCAACTTGCTTCTTGGTCATGATGTTTGTGCAGGAATAGAAATCCTGACTGAGACAGAAATATAAATTGTTTTTGTTATTATTGTTGTTGGGTTTTTTTGTTGGTAGTAGATTTTTTTTTTTTTGAGACAGTTTCTCTGTGTATTCCTGGCTGCCCTGGAATGACCAATTTGGCCTCAAACTCAGAGATCTGACTGCCTCTGCCTCCCAAGTGCTAGGATTAAAAGCATGTACTGCCACCACCTACATAATGAATATAAATTTTTATTGACTCTTCCTAATGAGTCATAATGAGAAAAAATGTGTTAGGCAAGAGTTATATAGAATACCAGCCACCATAACTTATTCTGTTACATAGTCTACACTTTACCAGGTACTGCAGAGGCTCTTGAATATTTTGTTTCGGGGCCTTGTATGCTGTAGTCTTAGTCTCCTGAATTATAAACCTTCCACATTGGTATAGGCAGTGAGTTCTGACTGCTGTGTATTAGGTTGTTTTATATTTACTGGTCGGGTTGGCTTAGTTAATCCCAATGAGTTCTGGAAGAAGAGAGAGTCTGTAAGTTTTCATTTTTTCTTTAAATAGAGAGGAGGATTTTAGATGTTATCTGCTTATCACCCACATGTTCAGAAAAGAAATACACCACCATTCATTTCAATCTTTAACCTAACTTTAATTTTTATTCCTTTCACAGCAGTATGTCCACAGTCCTGACTGAGTTTTGTCATTCCTAAGAAACTCATTAGCAACCTAGACAATATTGTGTTTCTGTGTCTTCTAGACCTAAAGAGCTCATTCTCTAACACCAAGAGTTTTCACTTACATGTTTGTAAGAGGTCTTGAGTTCTTTGCCAGAGTTTGAGTAAAGAAGTCCTAGACTTCAAAGTTTTCTTCTTCCATTTGCACATTAAGGTTCAGAGCCAGTGTTTTAGCATCTGATGATAAATACTAATTGAGTCTTTCTCTTTGTAAATTCCTTTAAGTTCAGATAATATTGAGTGTATCTGCCTTGGGATTTTTGTAACCTGAAGAGTTTAATGAGAGGCAAATGACAGGTATCCTATACCTTCCTATAAACATCAAGTTTTGTGTTGTTTTTGTATCATTGTTAATTAACTGTATAAAAGCTGGTTTAAAACTATAATTATTGTCCTTATTGTTTCTAATTGCATATGTGCATATGTTTGGTGTGTGTGTGTGTGTACAGTTCAGTGATTTGAGATCATCACCCAGACTTAACATCTTAAGTAAAAACTCTGTACCCAATGGGCAAAGTCCCTTCCCTCCCACACCTAGACTCTTGCAACTTCCTTTTCACAATCTGTCTACCAATTGTCTGTTCCACCAATTGTCTGTTCTACCAATTGTCTGTTCTACCAATTGTCTGTTCTACCAATTGTCTGTTCTACCAATTGTCTGTTCCACCAATTGTCTGTTCCACCAATTGTCTGTTCCACCAATTGTCTGTTCTACCAATTGTCTGTTCTACCAATTGTCTGTTCCACCAATTGTCTGTTCCACCAATTGTCTGTTCCACCAATTGTCTGTTCTACCAATTGTCTGTTCTACCAATTGTCTGTTCCACCAATTGTCTGTTCTACCAATTGTCTGTTCTACCAATTGTCTGTTCTACCAATTGTCTGTTCTACCAATTGTCTGTTCTAGCTGCTACTTACAAGTAGGATCATGGAGCGTTTGCCTTTTTATGAGTAATTCATTTCACATAGCTAGTATAATGTTTTCAGAATATCATAATTTTTCATACCTAAGTATTATCTCATTGTGTGATATATGTGTGTGTGCATATGTATTTATATAATATTTTATGTATCTATATATTTGTCTATTTGGTGGTGGACACATAGGTTTGTTTTTTTATGTTGGCTATTGTGAATAATGCTGGTAGGAACATGATTATTCAGCCAGAAGTAGAATTGTTAGATCATATAATAATTCTGTGATTTATATTGTTGTTTCATTTTTTTGTAGTAGGGTCTTACTCTGTAGCCTATACTAACCTTGAAGTCATAATGATCCTTCTGTCTTGGCTTCCCAAGGTTTGGGATTACAGGTGTGAGCCAACATGACATTTTTTTTCCGAAATTGCCATACTGTTTTCTATAGTGGCTGGGTTATTTTTAATGTAGCTGAGCTGCTCATAGACCTTATACACTAAGATCTCTAATCTCAGATCTGTAGATATATTCTCAGTCTTTGGGCCAACCCTTTCTCCGTTGATAATATCCTTTTGTGTTTTTTTTTAAAGATTTATGTATTTATTATATGTAAATACATTGTAGCTGTCTTCAGACACTCCAGAAGAGGGTGTCAGATCTTGTTACAGATGGTTGTGAGACACCATGTGGTTGCTGGGATTTGAACTCAGGACCTTCGGAAGAGCAGTTGGTGCTCTTAACCACTGAGCCATCATCTCTCCAACCCGATAGTATCCTTTTCTATTTATTTATTTGTTTGTTTGTTTCTATGTGTGGGCTCATGATCCTCCACGGCATGTACATGCCTTGAGAAGTTGTTTCTCCCTACCTTTACATGGGCCCCAGGGATTCGTCTAGCTTCACTGTAAACACCTTGCTCAGCTGCCTTATCTGCCAAATGCACAAATTTGTTCTAATTTTTATGAGGTCAGCTTGTCTTTGTGTTGTTGCTACCTTCACTTTTGATGTCATATCAGGAGGAAAATCATTGATCAAGTCACTGTTTATTAACACCTGCGAAGATTTTGTACCTTTAACTAATATGTTTAAGTTAGTAATCCATTTTAAGTACATTTTTGTATATGGTAAGGATCTACCTAATTTTTTGCATGACTCTTTGTTGGTTTTGTATCTTTTGTAAAGTATTGAACTTTAGTTTGTGAAAGGGTCTCAGTAAATAGCATAGGCTAGCTTCAAGCTTTCCAAGTGTTGGGGTTACAGATATGTACCACCACGCCTGCTAATGGAGATCCTAATCTTTTTTTACATCTTTCTGAGGTCCTACAGCCTACTCATGTAATCTCCTAGAGGTGCCTTTTCAATCAGAGACATGCTATTGTCCTGTAGGCAAGCATCCATAGCATTCCTGCATCTTCAGTACACATTGATTTGACCAAGGAGGGGCATGATTATGATTATTTCATTTCAAGACATTAGAGGGAATGGCTTTTTTTTTTTTTTGAGATAGAGTTTCACTGTATAGACCAGGCTAACCCTGAACTCAAAATCCTACCCAGACTTCCAAATGCTGATCTTAAAAGGTATGCACCACCATTCCTGATTTATCTGTGGATATATATGGTAGGATGCTCTTTTAATTAATTTTGATAAGTATGGCACTTCTCTGTGAACACACTTTTAGCCTGGTCAGGCCATTACTGGTTAAAGCAAAGGATCTCACTCATTGCAGAGCATGTTGGTACACACCTTTAACCCTGCACTTATGGAACAAAGGCAAGCAGATATATCTGTGAGTTCAAAGCCAGCCTGTTCTACACACCAGCTTCTAGGCCATCTGGAGCTACTTTGTGAGATCATGTCTACAGAGAAAGAAATGCCACTCTTTTAAAACTAAACCTCCCAGGAAACCCTTTTTACAGAGGCTTATAAGGGTGTTGTACACAGCAATCTAGAGAGAGGCTCATTTCCTTCACTGACAACTCTTCGTTCCGTGATCTCTCACCTTGTATCAGCACCAGCTTGTCACTTAGTCACGTGCTAGTTTCAGTAGTAATCTCACAGTTGTGGTCCAGATTATTTTGGTTAGCACTCCACTCATTGATCAATGAAAGAAGCTCATCTGTAGGCATCCTTAACCTAATATTTAGCAGACCTGTTATCAATCTTCATTTTCCTTCAAATTCACTTTTCCAGCTCCTTAAGGTTTTCAAATACCACTGATTTCAGTGTGTCTGGTAATTCATACCAATTATGGTATGGTTCACTGGGGAAAAAAACAAAACTGTTTTTTGTTTGTTTGTTTGTTTGTTTGTTTGTTTTTTGAGACAGGATTTCTCTGTGTGGCCCTGGCATGCACCACCACACCAGCTATGAAAGGTGCTTCTTATTTGAGCTCCAACCTTTTGAATGACAGATAAACTGACACTGCATTCATTTTCCCTCCCTGTCTTTGCAGGCCTTCATAGAGACCATGTTTGCCAGTAAAGCTCCGGTAGACGAAGCCTTTCTTTACGCGAAGGTGAGCTTCAAGTAAGGGGAAAGGTCCCACTGTATTTTGTTGTTTAGCTGATAACAGTAGCCTTATGTGTGCTTTTAGACTCAGTCTTCTTTACAGATTTTCTCTGACATTTTCTGGGCTTACTTTGAAAAGCTGGAGAAATGGCTCAGTGGTTAAGAGCACTGACTGCTCTTCCAGAGGTCTTGAGTTCAATTCCCAGCAATCACATGGTGGCTCACAACCATCCTTAATGAGATCTGATGCCCTCTTCTGGGGTGTCTGAAGACAGCTACAATGTACTTACATATAATTAATAAACAAATCTTTTTAAAAAAAGAAAGTTTAAATTACAAGAGATTAAATAATAAGGTTGGGGGTGGGGACTGGAGAGATGGCTCAGTGGTTAAGAGCACTGACTGCTCTTCCAGAGGTCCTGAGTTCAATTCCCAGCAACCACATGGTGGCTTACAACCATCTGTAATGGGATCAGATGTCCTCTTCTTGTGTGTCTGAAGACAGCTACAGTACTCACATACATAAAATAAATTTTTTTTAAAAAAGGGTTGAAGCCAGATGTATTGATGTATGTCAAATTTCAGCACTTAGGGAGTGTATACATGGTGATTAGGAGTTCAGAGTCATCCTTAGCTATAGTGTGGGACTATAAGTTTGAGGTCAACCTGGGCTACATGAGCTCCTGTCTCAAAATATACATATATGTAGTAGAGTTGGATAACAGGATTGATACAAGCAGGTATATATAGACTAGAATATAGTAGAGCAGGGAAGAGTCAAAGAAATGTGGGGGTTGATGCTGTAAACCATTTGGTTAGGTATGGCCAGGGTTCCGGTAATGACTTACGGTACACACAGCTGTAGTGCTTGAAGACGGCCTGGGCTGGGAATGTCCACAGAAATTGTGAGTCATACTTTGTTGTCTTCACAGTTTGAATTTGAGTGCCGTGCCCGAGGTGCCGACATCTTAGCCTACCCACCTGTGGTTGCAGGCGGTAATCGCTCCAACACTTTGCACTATGTGAAGAATAATCAGCTCATCAAGGTAATCACCTGAGCACCCCTGCGTTCTGCTCCTGGAGAGGTTCCAGTCCCCAGCAGAGACCTCCATACCTTTCCCTTAGCAAATGGAGAGTCATTAAAAAAAATACTTTATTACTTCTAAAATGGTTTTATGGATATTATTTCATTGGTCCTTGGAGTAGCCCTATTAGGTAAGCACAATTACTAGCATGCATGCTTAGTGGATGAAAAAGATAAGTGCTAAACATTAGCAAGCCATAGTACACAGGCAGGGTCTGAGCAGCACCTGGGTGGAGCGAGGTGTCCAGAATGCAGTGTGCAAACTTACTGGGAGAGACATTTGAGCTGGTATTTTCCTTTGTGAGTTTACACAGACTACTAATTCAAGATCTTCTTTCTCCGTGTGTTTGTTTATCGTGGTGGTGATCATGTCTTTGTCGTTTTTTGTTTGGTTGGTGAGAATGGTGGTGGTGGTGTTTTAGAGACAGGTCTGATGTGGTCCTGACTGGTTTTAAACCCCTTATGTAGGCAAGAATGACCCTGAACCTTCCTGTGTGCCTCTCCTTCTCTAGTGCTAGGATTACGGATTACAGGAAGGGAGGATTCCATCATGCCCAGTTCTGTATAGTGCTGAAGACGGAACCCAAGGCTTTGTGCATCCTAGGCAAGCACTCTGCAAGCTACATTCCAGTCCACACCGTAGTTTTTCTCTTTATGTTACCACTAATATACACTTACATAATTTGATTTTTTTTTTACTTTTGAACTTTATATACTTCAGAATGTTAGGGAGTAGGATTGTGGTGTTGGCTCAATAGCCCAGACTAGCTTAGAATTCTCATGTGTAGCCTAAGCTGTCCTCAGACTTGGAGCAATCCCCCTGCCTCAGTTTCTTAGGTGATCGCACTACAGCATACACCGTATGCCTGGCTTGAAACCATTTACCTTTTGGACAGCATTGTAAACCATCACCTTTTGTACACCAGTCCTAGTAACACGTAGCTACAACTTGTCCATTTTAGTTTCAGTGATGTAGAACAAGCCATGGTCAAAAGGGTTAAATAAAATTTTGTAAAGACTAAGATGTGATGTGTCTTTTCACTCTTGTCCTGTCGCAAGTGTACAGTGGAGTAACCTAGAGACTCTGTGACATGATAGTCAATAGCTTGAACGCAAGGCTATTATAAGACTAACCAGCTTTTCTACTCCCATCTGAGCCTTCTGAGAGTAGCTGGGACAACAGGCATATGCAATGTTTGGGGTTTTATGATGTTTGCGGTGCTAGGGATGAGACTTGGGTCCCACAGGTGCTCTAACACTGAGCTGTACTGCACAAACATAATTGTTATTTTTAAATGACTTTTAATACTATGAACTTTTTGCTTGATTTCCTTATGTGATAATAGACATTTACACGTTATTTCCAAATTCACAATGTTATAAACAGTGGCCCGGCCCTCTTTGTCTATCTCTTTGTCTCTCCATTTTCTCCCCTTTCCACGTGGTCATGGGTTTTCTTATCTATTTTCTCCTCTTTCTCTATCTATCTCTTGTCTCTTTCTATTTTCTTAATAATAAAACATCAAAGCTAAAAGAAAAAAAGAACTGCTAGCACACCACCCTCCCCACTTCTTTCTCTGCCTCAACTGGCTTTTTAAATAAATTATCCTGTTCCCAGAAATTTAAGAGGCAACCAACACTGAAGGTCATATGGTCAAGCAGTTCTAATTGCTAAGAATTCTTTTTTTTGTTTTTTATTTGCTTTATTTACATTTTGAATGTTCACCCCTTTCCCACTGAAAACCCTGTCCCATCCCCCCTCCTCTTGCTGACCTCCCCCCAACAATTTCCTGACTTCTATTCCCCTATTCTGGGGAATCAAGCCTTCACAAGACCAATGACCTCTCCTCTCACTGATGTCTGAAATGGTCATCTTCTGCTACATATGTAGCTGGAGCCGTGGGACCCTCCATGTGTACTCTTTGGTTAGTGGTTTAGTCCCTAGGGGTTCTGGGGGTACTGGTTGGTCCATATTATTGATCCTCCTGCGGAGCTGCAAACCTCTTTAGCTCCTCTTTTAGGGTCCCCTCTAGCTGCTCCACTGGGAACCCTATTCTCATTCTGTTGGTTTGCTGTGAGCCATGGGTGTTTTGATCCACTTTCCAATAAGGATCAAAGTATCCACACTTTGGTCTTCCTTCATCTTGAGCTTCATGTGGTCTGTGAGTTGTATCTTGGGTATTCCGAGCTTTTGGGCTAATATCCACTTATCAACTATTGCATACCTTGTGTGTTCTTTTGTGATTGGGTTACCTCACTCAGGATGATAGTTTCTAGCTCTATCCATTTGCCTAAAGAATTTAGTAAAGTTTCTTTTATGAATGTGGGTGCCCTTGTATTTGGAGCGTATATGTTCAGAATTAAGAATTCATCTTGGTAGATTTTTCTTTTGATGAGTATGAAGTGTTCTTCCTTATCTTTTTTGATTACTTTAGGTTGAAAGTCAATTTTATTCGATATTAGAATGGCTACACCAGCTTGTTTCTTGGGACCATTTGCTTGGAAAATTGTTTTCCAGCCTTTTACTGTGAGGTAGTGTCTATCTTTGTGCCTGAGGTGAGTTTCCTATATGCAGCAAAATGTTGGGTCCGGCTTATGTATCCAGTCTGTTAGTCTATGTCTTTTTATTGGAGAATTGAGTCCAGAATTGATATTAAGAGATATTAAGGGAAAGTGATTGTTGCTTCCTGTTACTTTTGTTATTAGAGGTGGAGTTATGTTTGTGTGTCTCTCTTTTTGTTTTGTTAAAAGATGATTAATTTTTTGCTTTTTCTAGTGTGTAGTTTCCCTCCTTTTGTTGGTGTTTTCCATTCATTATCCTTTGGAGGGCTGGATTTGTGGAAAGATATTGTGTAAATTTGCTTTTGTCGTAGAATACCTTGGTTTCTCCATCTATGGTAATCGAGAGTTTTGCTGGATAAAGTAGCCTGGGTTGGCATTTGTGTTCCCTTAGGGTCTGTATGACATTGGCCCATGATCTTCTGACTTTCATAGTCTCTGGCGAGAAGTCTGGTATAATTCTGATAGGTCTTCCTCTATATGTCACTTGACCTTTTTCCCTTACTGCTTTTAATATTCTTTCCTTGTTTAGTACATTTGGTGTTTTAATTATTATGTGATGGGAGGAATTTCTTTTCTGGTCCAAACTATTTGGAATTCTGTAGGCTTCTTGTATGTTCGTGGGCATCTCTTTCTTTAGGTTACTGAAGTTTTCTTCTATAATTTTGTTGAAGACCTTTCCTGGCCCTTTAAGTTGGAAATCTTCACTCTCTTCTATACCTATAATCCTTATGTTTGGTCTTCTCATTTTGTCCTGGATTTCCTGGATGTTCTGGGTTAGGTGCTTTTTGCATTTTTCATTTTTTTTTGACTGTTGTTTCAATGCTTTCTGTGGTATCTTCTGCATCTGAGATTCTTTCTTCTATCTCTTGTATTCTATTGTTGATACTTGTATCCATGACTCCTACTTCTTTCCTAGGTTTTCTATGTCCAAGGTTGTTTCCCTTTGTGATTTCTTTATTGTTTCTACCTCCATTTTTAGATCCTGGATGGTTTTGTTCAATTCCTTCACCTGTTTCGTTGTGCTTTCCTGTATTTCTTTAAGGGCTTCTACCTGTTTACCTGTGTTCTCCTGTATTTCTTTAAGGGAGTTATTTATGTCCTTCTTGAAGCCCTCTGTCAGCATCATAAGCTGTGATTTTTAAATCCAAATCTTGCTTTTCTGGTGTGTTGGGGTATCCAGGACTTGCTGTTGTGGGAGAATTGGGTTCAGATGGTGCCATGTTGCCTTGGTTTCTGTTGGTAACATTCCTATGTTTGCATTTCACCATCTGGTTATCTCTGGTATTAGATGGTCCTGATGTCTCTGGCAGGTGCTTATCCCTCCTGTGGGCCTGCAAGCCTGTCTCAGCACCCATGGGTGACCGGCTTTCCCCTGGCACAGAGTGCTGTGGCGCTGCCCAGCTCCTGGGAGCAGGTGGAGCCCGGACCAAATCTGCCCCAGCTGCTCTGCCACTCCTGTGTTCCCTGGCTCCTGGCTGTATCTGCCTGCTCGGTCACCAGAGAGAAGATGGCGGCAGCCCGACCTCCAAAGCCAGGAGTCCATAGCTAAGAATTCTTAAAGGGCCAGTTGACTAGCAACTGGTAATTCCTTAAAGAACAAGGGGTACAAGATAAATCACACTACATGTATGTGTATATGTGCTCTGTGCCTGGAGTCCCCCAGAAGCCAGAAGAGGGCATCAGATCCCCTGGAACTGGAGTTACAGATGGTTGTGACCCACCACATATGTGAATGCTGACAATCAAACCTGGGTCTTCTGCAAGAGCATACAGTACTCTTAACCATTGAGCTGTCTCTCCAGGCCCTAAATGATGTCTCTTTTGAAAGAAGGAATTTCAGATTAGTCTTCCCTAAAAGATTAGGGTTTGTTTGTTTGTTTGTTTGTTTGTTTGTTTTAATAAAATAATGGGGAGTGGTGCCACACATCCTTAACCTAGCACTCAAGAAACAGAGGCAAGTGGGTCTCTCTGAGTTCAAAGTCAGCCTGTCTGACATAGCAAGTTCCAGGCAAACCAAGACTATACAATAAGTTTATCTCCAAAAACAAATTATAAACAAGGAGGCCTTTTGGATGTTCTTGTTTGTGTTGTGTAGATAGGTACATGTGTGGAGGTCAGAGAACAGTTTTGTGCAATCAGTCGTCTCCTATCATCTTTTCTGTGGACTCCAGGGAACTTTTGATTCTCAGACTTGTACAGCAAGTATCCTTACTCACTGAACCTTCCTACTGGCCCCTGAGACTGTATATGTGTGTGTGCATGGGTGGGTGCATGACTGGGTGGATGTGAGAGTGTTTCGCCTGCATGGACCCATGGAGGTTACAAGAGATCATCAGATTCCCTGGAACTGGGTATAAGGATGGTTGTGAACCACCTCGAGGATGCTGGGAACCAAACCCAGCTCCTCTGCAAGGAGTGCTCAAGTGCTCGTAACTACCAGCCTTCTCCCTGGTGCCCCAAAGACATTTAGATAAGCAGAAACGTCTGGCATTTGTGAGACTGCTACCTCCTCCCCTGTCTTTCTTTGTTCCAGGATGGTGAAATGGTGCTTCTTGATGGAGGTTGTGAATCTTCCTGCTATGTGAGTGACATCACTAGGACATGGCCTGTCAATGGCAGGTAGGGATTCTGCACAGTAACATGCCCTATGGCATCTTGGGATTTGAGTTGGTGTATGTATGTATCTGGAATAAATGGCTCTTATAGGTCAAGTTTCCTGTTTACAAAGCTCTTTTACTGATTTGTTTTGTTTGGGAGGGGTGAGCTGTGTTGTTCATTTCATAGCACATAGAAAGACTTAACACATGAACCATATTCACTTTGTTTTGGTATATGTAATTATGGTTTTCTTTTCTCTTTTTTTTTCTTTTTTTCAAGATTTTTTTTCTTAAGACACCTTTGCCTTTAAGATTTACTTATTTATTTATTTATTTTTATGTATGTGAGTACAGTGTAGCTGTCTTCATGTATATCAGAAGAGGGCATCGGCATCAGATCCCATTACAGATGGTTGTGAGCCACCATGTGGTTGCTGGGAATTGAACTAGAATGTCCAGAAGAGAAGTCAGTGTTCTTAGCTGCTGAACCACCTCTGCAGCCCCTAGTTGTGGTTTTCTTTGTTGTTTAAAAAACAAACGATCAAATAAATAAAAATGGAAACAGTAGAGTAGCATTACTGCAAACAAAATAGACATCAGGACAAGAGTGCTGTCAGAGGTAAAGCAGACTATTGACTTACTGCCTCACAGGCTCAGTGTTTGCTACAATTTTTCTAATTTAATTCCACTGTAGTCAAAGAACATACAACACTTCAGCCTTTTGAAATCCATTGAGACTAGTTTTACAGCTGGGGAAAATGTTCATATGTGTTTAAAGGAATGCGTAGCCTGAAAATACTCAGCACATCACTTTACAGGAAGATCTCACAATCCCTGAACCCTTTGTCCTATAAATTAACAAGACTGTAACAGACTGACTGTGACTGTGATTGCTCATCTCTCTTTAATCTTTCCAGTTTCGCTTGGTGTGTTTTGTAGCTGTTTTAGGAATTTATCCCTCATATCTGCTGTCATTGCCATCAGTATTCTGCCTTACCTCTGACAGTACTCTGGTGTCTATTTTGTTTGTATTAATGTTACTCTCTCAATTCTCTACACATGATCTTAGCCAAAAGATCAAGAAGCCATATATCATTTTAGCTTCTTTATGACTGATGTTTTCATGGTAATATCTTTCTCCATCTTTTTATTTTCATGAGCTTAAGAGTTTTTATTTAAAGTGACTTTTGCGCTGGGTGGCTGTGGTGCGTGCCTTTAATCTCAGCACGCCAGAGCAGAGGCAGGTAGATCTCTAAGTCTGACACTAGCCCAGTCTACACAGTGACTTCCAGGACAACCAGGGCAACTCTCCCTAGCTCCTTTTCTTCAAGAATTTCCCCCATATTTATGGTTTGTTTACCAGGACCTAAGTCTGTTTTTTAAGCCGGGGTTTCTCTGTGTAGCTCCGGCTTTCCTAGAACTTACTTTGTAGGTCAGGCTGGACTCAAACTCTAAGGTCTACTACCTCTGCCTCTGGACTGCTGTGACTAAAGGCATGAGCCATCATGCCCACTGACAAAATATATTTTAAAACCTCCAAATAGTAGAGCTAGAGAGATGTCTCAGTGTTTAAGAGTTCCTGCTTTTCTTCCAGAGGACCCCTGTTGTGCAGTTCACAACTGCAAAATCTTTTTTTTTAATCTCCAAATTATTAGAAAACCATAAATATGAGACAGGTGTATGCTTCTATAAGGTGAAGACTCGGGAAACTGAGGCAGGATGATAAAGAGTTAAAGCCCAGGGGCTGGAACGATGGCTCTGCAGTTACTGCACTTACTGCTCTGTCATAGGACTGCCTTTTGGATCTCAGCAATCACATCAGACTATACATTTTTTTAAAGAGTTTAAGGCCAGCCTGGGCTTCATTCTGAGGTTCTAATTAAACATGATCAGAAGCTAGTAATTGCATTCTGCATAATTTATGGTACAAAGAAACACCAGCAGCCAGACAACAGTGACCCATCCCTTTAATCCTAGCGCTTGGGAGGCAGAGGAAGATTGATCTCTGAGTTAGAGGCCAGCTTTGGTCTACATAGTGAGTTCCAGGACAGCCTGGGCTACACAGAGAAACCTTGTCTTGAAGAAAGAAAAAAAAAAGACAAAATAACAAAAAGGCATCAGCAAAATAAATTACAGTGTATTTCCAATGGAAATACTATGTGTAAATATTAGGGAAATGAAGCTGAAGCAAAAACATGGGACTTTTCTTTCAGGCAGGATTTCACTAAGTAGCCCAGGCTGGACTCAAAGATGCAGTCCTGCCTCAGCCTACTGAGTATTGGGATTACTGGGTCCTGTACCACTGTGCCCAGTTGAGAAGTTCATAAACCTTAAATGTTTAAACTGGAAATGAAAATGATAAGTACTTGCCTAGTATTCATAAGGCTTTGGGTTTAAACCACAGCACCAGGAAGAAATAAAAAGGGAAAAAAATGTTTAAATCAGTAATGTCTAAACTTCCACCTTAAGAAACTATTGAAGAGCCAGGCAGTGGTGGCGCACACCTTTAATCCCAGCACTTGGGAGGCAGAGGCAGGCAGATTTCTGAGTTCAAGGCCAGCCTGATCTACAGAGTGAATTCCAGGACAGCAGGGCTACACAGAGAAACCCTGTCTCAGAAAAGAAGAAGAAGGAGGAGGAGGAGGAAGAAGAAGAAGAAGAAAGAAGAAGAAGAAGAAGAAGAAGAAGAAGAGGAGGAGGAGGAGGAGGAGAAAAAGAAAAACTATTGTAGGTCCAGCAAGATGGCTGGTGAACACTGCTTCCAGGCCTGACTGCTAGACACATGCATAGCTCACACTCCTTGCTTTTCCTGTGCTTAGGTTCACTGCACCTCAGGCAGAGCTCTATGAAGCTGTTCTGGAAATCCAAAGAGCTTGTTTGACACTGTGCTCCCCTGGGATGAGCTTGGAGAACATCTACAGCATGATGCTGACACTGATGGGACAGAAGCTCAAGGATCTGGGGATCACAAAGACCAGCAAGGAAAGCACTTTCAAGGTACCTCCCTCTTCACCCCAGTCTTTCACAAGAGCCAGCAGCATGCTGCTCAGTTTTGCCCTGCCTAGTAAACGTTAGCTTGGGCACTGTCTCAACTCTGTAAAATGGAGTTCGCTTTAACATGGATTAAAACAAAGGGAGTCAGTACTTACTTTTGCCAGAAGATGGCAGCACAATCTGATTCATTGCCTGCAGTACTCAGAAACAAGATGAAGTCTGTACAGGCAGAGTAGGAAGAACGCAAAAAGGGAGAAGGTTAACCCCTAATCCTTTCCTGGGGGTTCTGGAGGTCAGAGGGGATGCTGTTTGTTGGTTCAGTTACACTACTGAGACTTAGCAAAATGCCCAAGGGCCATATCTTTAATGAGTTTTGTCTACACCTAAATGTATGGTATCCATAGGTGTATGGTATCCATTATAGTTGCAGACCCTGAGCCACACAAGCATTAGGCATCCTCCATTTCCAGACTTAGACTTCCAGGACTCCTGTTAGCAAGGGAAAAAAGTTATAAATTCCCTGAACCAAGCCAACATAGTTTTAATTAACAGAAGAACTATCCACACTGGTAAACACAGAATCACGCCTACTCTACAATTTGACATGGGATACTTAGAGTATCTAGAGTAGGCTACCCAAAAGAGATGTATGAGTATATCTTTTTTTTTATTTCATTTATGGTGAGGACAAATTCTCATGTAACCCAGGCTCAAAACCATCTGAAACTACAGTACTAAGGGATCTGATACCCTCTGCGGGCCTTTGATGTCATGAGGTAAATACAAAGTGTACACAGATACATAAAAAGACTGAGCACAGCACCCTGTTCCCATAGTCTCAGCGCTGGGAGCTAGAGACCAAAGGAACCTCTGGGGACTTATTCACCCTCTAATTAGCCAGCCAATGAGCTTCAAGCTCATTAAGAAGTCTTAAAAAAACACAACTTGGAGGGCAGGGGGCAGATGACAAGATAGTTCTGTGTATAAAGTCACATGCCACCAAGCCTGATGGCCCAAGTTCAGTCCCAGGAACCTACATGGGAGGAGGAGAGAACAGGTTGTGCTCTTATCTCCACACACACGTTAGGCATGTATACCCACACGAGAACACCGGCAATCACCCAACCGGTCAATCAAGAGTCAAGGGAAGCTATAGAGGAAGGCATCCACCATCAACTTCTACCTCCACGGGCACATTCATGGGCCTGCACACCCGCACATACATGCACACACAGGCATACCACACACCACACACCCTGAAAAGGTTGCAGTTTGTCAGGTCTCTTAAGCATTACTCCAAGGATAAGCTAAACATAAATAAATCCTAGAAACTGGCAGTTGACATCACATGTCACTGGTTTATACTTGCCCATTTTCCCTGTAGAGCTCATTCATCGCCCTGATGGTACTGTGGTAATTATCTTCCAGGCTGCTCGAAAATACTGCCCTCACCATGTTGGCCATTACCTCGGGATGGATGTCCATGACACTCCCGACATGCCTCGTTCACTCCCTCTGCAGCCTGGTATGGTGATCACAGTTGAACCAGGTAAGGGATGGGTTAACCCCTAAGTATACGTTGTTTATTTTTATTTACATAACATAAATTGTTCAGGTTTGTCTAGAGCTTTCTTATTTAACATCACAGTTTGTTTAATTTGACTCCTCCGATAAACAACAGATGGCAAATACTTTCTGTAAGTCGATATTAAGACATAAATCTTTTTTTAATCCTGCCTTTGCCAGAACCAACTCGTGACAGTTTCACAGTTAGTAGTAGTGGGTTGCAGCATCCTGCCACCTACAGTGAACTCCCCACCATCCCCCACAGACAGATGCCTGATTCAAGGGAGTGCCTGGTGGGCAGAGTGGAAAAGTGAAGTGTGGCCTCAGTGGGAGCAAAGGTGACTAGCAGAGCTATTAAAGTAATGCCGCTTGCATTGCGAGAACAGAGCCCACAGTCTGAATTAGGTGCATGAAGACTGAGAGATGCCTTCTACTGTCCCGTGCAGGGGCAGGCAGTCATGCTCTGTGGCAGTAGAGGCCGCTCCAGTTGGTAATGGCCGCTACAGTTGCCAGGCTTTTTATTAAAGAGCATCTGGGGATGTTTGCAGGTTCTTTTGTTTGGTTAGCTGGTTGGTTGGTTGGTTTTGGTGTTTTCAGACAGGGTCTTTCTGTGTTGCTTTGGCTTTTCTGGAACTCATTCTGTAGACCAGGCTGGCCTCAAACTCAGATCTGCCTGCCTCTGCCTCCAGAGTGCTTGGTTTAAAGCTGTGAGCTACTATGACCAGCTACTTTGGAGGTTCTTTACTGTGCAAAGTCCTGAAGTCTATTTGACTTGAGATTTAGGAAGAGTGTCTGGAAACCAGGCATAGTGGTGCATGCCTATTATCCAGCACAAAAGAAGATTAAAAGTTCAAAGTCAGCCTCAGCTACATGAGACTGTTACAAAAAGTTCCTGGGATGTCTAGACTTCTACAAATGTACATTAATCTTTTTTTTAATCTTTTTTTTTTATTTTATGTGTATGGGTGTTCTGCCTTGGTGAACATCTGTGCACTACACGTGTGCAGTATCTGTGGAGGCCAGAGGATGTTGGAACCCGTAGAACTGGAGTTACAGACGTTGTGTGTGGTTGCTGGAAATTGAACCCAGCCCTCTGGAGAAGCAGTCAGTGTTCTTAACTGCTCAGCCATCTCTCCAGTCCCTTAATGTCTTTTTTTTTTTTTTTTTTTTTTGGTTTTTCGAGACAGGGTTTCTCTGTGTAGCCCTGGCTGTCCTGGAACTCACTCTGTAGACCAGGCTGGCCTCGAACTCAGAAATCCTCCTGCCTCTGCCTCCCAAGTGCTGGGATTAAAGGCATGCGCCACCATCGCCCGGCCCCCTTAATGTCTTATATATACATTTAGACCTTTTTTTCTTATAGCTTATTTGAGGGAAAAGAACTTTATAGTGACAGTTTCTATAGCTTTGACTAATACCTCCATATTATAAATATGTTTTAATATACTATGTCTTTTTTCTAATTCATTTTTGGGATTTTCTTGAGTTGGGACTTAACTGATTATTGTAAGCTGACCTTAAAAGCATTATCTAGCCCGGACTGACACTCCCTCCCTCCTTAGCCTTCTAAGTACAGGTGCATGCCATCGCAGCTGACTTCATACTTTATTTTAGCTAAATAATTGTTCTGCCTAGAACTTTAGGCAAAGAAAGACACACATTTATATAATCTGCTGGTTCCTTTGTATATAACATATTTATAAATTAATGGCTCCTGAACCACTAGACTATGACAGAATCATGATTGGTATTATAGTTGAATGCAGCCTGTAGTCCTCTAAACAAAATGGCTACAGCATTAGTAATCCTAGCTAATGAGAGCGACCTGACTGAACTTCCTGTACACACCTCTACTGTGTGTAGTAGTTCATCTAATTCTTAGAGTGAACTCTGAGGTACTCGCAGAGAAGAACCATCAGGCACAGATGAAGAAATTAAAACAGGTGAACTTGCTTCTGATCCACTGGTTACTATCCCTGATCACAGCCCTCCTCTCTGTTCTCAGGCATTTATATTCCAGAGGATGACAGAGATGCCCCAGAGAAGTTTCGAGGTCTCGGAGTTCGGATTGAGGATGACGTAGTGGTGACTCAGGACTCACCTCTTATCCTTTCTGCAGATTGTCCCAAAGAGATGAATGACATTGAACAGATCTGCAGCAGGACCTCCTGACCACCACTCTGGCGCACATGCATCCCAGGTCCAAGACTGGCATCCCTGCCTATGCAAATAGTCAGGGTCTCTGTGGGGGATTAGATACAGCTTTGATGGGAACTGCACAGCCAAATGAACAAGGACAGTTTCATGTTAAGCAGGTGTAAATCTGGAAACGTGAACTCTAGAATAATCTGTTACTAGGACTTTAGTGACATTCATTCTGAGAAGTTAATGGTCCAGAAATGTTACTAGGACTTTAGTGACATTCATTCTGAGAAGTTAATGGTCCACATGTTAAAACATGTGAGGGTGAAGTAAGGACTTGGTTATATGTACCCCTGCACTCCAGTTAACACGTTCCAACAGAAAACTCTTGAACCCTTTCTGCGCTTCTGAGATCCACGTAACATCCTAAGATGCTTGGGTGAGGCCCGCATGTTTAACTTCTCACCAAAGTTTCAGCTTACGCTAAAGGCTACCAGTTAGTGTTTGAGGTGGCCAATACTTACTTGCCATGGCCTCAGCTTCCTGTTCCAGGTTCTTCACACCCACTGGGATCTCTCAGGCCTCAGGGAACACAGGTGTCCTGCTGTGTTTCCATTCAGCCAGAATACAGCAACACAGCCAGCCAACAGGAGTCTTGCCATTGAATCTTTCTTGCCATTTGATTGCACAGGCCATGGAAAGTGTCTAGGTTCTTCTAGGGAAGAAAATGAAAGAAAAAGAAAAGTATCTCTGTTTCCACAGATCCGGACCTTGAGCTCTGTTTTCTTCAATTTACAGGAGACTGTTGGGTTTTTTGTTTGTTTGTTTTGTTTTGTTTTTCCCAAGTGTTCACCTTCCTCTCTTTCATAGGTTCTTTTCTTAGGCAAAATTGTCACTATGTGCCTCAGGTCCTTCATGGGTTGCTGTGCTTTGTAACAGGATCGTGTAGCCCACGCTGACCTCAAACTCAGTATACAATTATTGCTGGCCTCAAATTATTCCTGCACCGCGCCCAGCTCACCTTTACAGCTGTGTGTTTAGTTGGTTGGTTTCTCTTTGTAGCTCTGGCTATCCTGGAACTTGATCTGTTGACCAAGATGGCTTCAAACTCAGAGATTCGCCTCCTTCTGCCTCCCTAAATGTTGGGATTAAAAGCATTATCTACCACCACTCAGTTTTTATAGGTTCTTAATGAATTGATCCATGTAGCTACTTAAGACCGTGTATTATCAAAATCAATGTGATGCCTCTTCTTCTCCCCAACCCCCCATGGTGACTCCCCTGGCCTCAGTCCTTGGAGCCAGTGAAATTGCCTGAGAGCAACTTCCTAGTAAACCTCCCTTTAATTTAAAAAAAACAAAAGCATGATGAACTCAGTATGGGCATAGTGGCTAGTGCCTGTAATTCAGCATTCTGACTGCAGTGTCAGGAATATGGTCATAAGGTCAAAGCCCAGACCAGTCTGGTCTACGTAACAAGTCACAAGCCACCCATGGCTATGTGATGACCCTATCTAAAAATTAAAACAAATCAGAAAGTACTACAATCTTGTGTTAGATACCTGTACTACCAATAAAATTAAATATATGGACTGCACTCAGTAGTCCCTATGGTCCACCTCTTACTCTAATGCTAGGGATGGCATGGCAAGGCGATGGCAGAGTCATGTTCCTTTCCCTAAACACAGCTTCAGGTTCAGTTGTACAACCCAGATTGCAAGGTGAGCAAGTCAGGGCCGGATTAATACAAACGGTTGAGTCACAAGCTTGCGTGAGCTGGGCATAGTCCTTGGCACTTGAAGCAGGTAGATCTCTGAGTTCAAAGCCAGCCTGATCTACAGATCGAGTTCCAGAACAGCCAGGACTACACAGAGAAACCCTGTCTCAAAAATAAAATAAGCTTATGTGATAGAGGAAAGCCCTAAGAGCTAGTGTGCTAACTTCTTTTTAAATCTGAGTATGTGTAGCCCCATGATAAACAAAACATGCCAACTGTTACAACATAAATCAAGGATCTTGTGGAATCTCCCCCACCTCCCGTATTTCTGTTAGGGAAGTGCAAGCTAGATGATTAGCAAGCGGTCTCTGCAGTGCAGGTGGCTGACGCATCCAAGAAAATCCCCTAGAAACCAGCAGGGGACAAAAGTAGTGTGAGAACTAAACATTAGGATACAAATGGCCTGCTGACTTACTCATCCACAAGGCCTTATCAATCTCTCTTGAGGGCTGTAGCAGTGGAGGCTGCCCACCCAGTCTGTCCTTTCTGCCTACAATCCGTCTTCTGGGTCTCAGACCTAAGCTACTTTCTAAAGGAAGAATAAATCCATTACCATGGCTTCTCACCCAGCTGGCTTCTGTGCCCAGACAGCCTTCTCTTGGAGTGACTTTCCTTTCTTTCTGTAAGTCGTCATCTATAGTTCTCACCTTTCTAGCTGAAAGTCTAGCTTGCTTTTATATATAGCAGAGTTGGAGAGGAAACTGACTTCCGCTTACATTACAGTCAAGTTCTGGAGATGATACTGACTGATGGTTAGTGGCTTTGATGGAAGTCTGGTGAATTTGGTCTATGGTCCAACCTCCTACCTATTGAGTCCCAGATTAACCTTGGCAGCCAGGCATTTCAGTTTGACTGTTAGAACCATTCAGAAAACAATGGATATGCCTCAACTGCATCAAATGTGTGGCCAGACTGGTCTTGCTGAGACCAGCACCAGCACATACAGAAAAACTCACTGAGCAAGTACTCACACAGAGTAACTTACTATACATCCTGTTTCTAGAGTTAGTGTTTTGTGCATGGGTGCTTCAGTCTTTCCTCTTAGTCTTTTTACCTGTTATCTTGCCCTTTGGTGTTGGTTTGGTTTGGTTTGGTTTGGTTTGGTTTATGAGACAGGGTCTCTCCTGGAACTCACTATATAGACCAGGCTAATATACTGAAAGAGATCCACCTGCCTCTGCCTCCCAAGTGCTGAGGTTAAAGGCCTGCACCACCACTGCCACCACAGCCAGCAACTTTTTTTTCTATGATGCAGGAATTGAATACAAGAATGCTTTAGACATGCTAAATAAGATCTGTACCTCTGAACTACTTCCTCAGCTCAATTTTCTTCCCTGGATTGGAGAGAAATGGTTGTTTCATTAATGTAAGCATTAAAATGAAGTTACCCTATTTGGGTACCCAGTCTCACATGGTTTTATATCATTATTTCAGAATTTGGTATGTTTCCTGTAACAAAGAGACTGCACCCAGGCATTGTAGTTCACACCTGTAACCATGGCACTTACAAGACTGAAGCAGGAGGGTTGTAATGACTTCAAGACTAGCCTGGGCTACAGATTAAGACCCTGATTCAAAAATGAAAATAATAATAATGTAGAGACTGCAATAGAAAGTTTTATAACAGTGTTCCAGTAATCCCTGCCATCTTAACAATTGGAACTGAGTTGGAACCGTCTACCATCACTGACTAGAAGATAAGAGATGAAAGTACCACTTGCTGGGGCTGGAGAGATGGCTCAGAGGTTAAGATCACTGACTGCTCTTCCAGAGGTCCCGAATTCAATTCCCAGCAACCACATGGTGGCTCACAACCATCTGTAATGGGATGTTATGCCCTCTTCTGAATACAGCAACACTGTATTCATATACATATAAATAAATCTTTAAAAAGAAGAGAGAGAGAGACAGAGAGAGAGAACCACTTACAAAGCCAGGAGGTGATGGCACACGCCTTGAACCCCAGTGCTCAGAAGGCAGATTTCTGAGTTTAAGATCTACAGCCTGGTCTACCTGGAAAGACTCTGTTTCAAAAAACCAAAAGAAAGAAATTTAAGTGGATGCCCAAACTAATGGTGCTATAAAGAACCCTGTACAGAAGAGGGCTTTCCTGTGTAGCTAATGTTTTTATTCTTAATTTCCGGAAGTGGCATCTAAGGCCCCAAATTGAGCAGATTATGTAAGTTTTAGACTTTGCAGACCCTCTTTTTAAACTGATGTGTTTTCAGATGTTGCTGGTGATGAAAAGGTGATGATGTCATCATGTATATTCACAACACTGCAGTGGAATCCACATGGGAACTGGGCTTCTGTGGCCTCGGCTCCACCGAGAAGCTTTGACTATAAGCATTGTATGAGTCTGGGGTCACCCCTGAACTTCAGGCCCCACAGGGCACGCACCCACCAGAACCCAGAAACTACAATCTTGGTCCACATTTCTTAACGCTTTGTATGATTTTTGTGCAATTATATAAAAGTCCTGTTTGAAAAAAATGCTGTTACTTTTTAAGGCCCCATTCAATGAAAATGGAGATCTCATTCCCAAATAAGAGGAATTTTTTGTCATTTTTGAAATATACTATAAAACAATACAGAATGGTATGGTGTGTCTGTTTTAGCCTTGTGGTGGTTTAAATGAAAATTGTCACCATAGGTTCATGTATTTGAACTCTATCTCTAGCCAGTGGCACTCTTTGGGAGGTAGTGGAACCTTGTTGGAAGAAGTGTGTGCCTGGAAGTGGGCTGTGAGGGTTATAGCCCTAGCCCACTTCCTGTTCGCTCCCTGCTTCCTGTGTGTAGACAAACTTGATCAACCAGCAACTTCCTACTACTATGCCTTCTCCACCATTTGGACCCTTGTCTGGAAATGTTAGCCAAAATAAACTTTTCTATAAGTTGCTTTCAATCATAATATTTCACCACAGCAATAAAAAATGATTTAAGGCAGTAAAGTTTTCAGATTGAAATGTAAGACCATTCTGCTTTACAAAATATTAACTGGTAATACAGCAGGATGACAGTAAATCCAGTAATATTATTGTCCGAAGGGAGGAGAAAACAGTGGGTTTGATCCAGTCTGCTAAAAGATTGACTGTTGGGACTGGAGAGATGGCTCAGCAGTTAGGAGCACTGACTGCTCTTCCAGAGGTCCTGAATTCAATTCCCAGTAACAACATGGTGGCTCACAACCATCTGTAATGGGATCAGATGCCCTCTTCTGGTGTGTCTGAAGACAGCTATAGTGCACTCATAAAATAAATATTTAAAAAAAAAAAAAAGATTGGCTGCAAAACTGACCCATAGGGCTCCTGGCAGTCCTTATCAGGCCTAGCATGGTGCCACACAGCTGCAAACCCAGCTAGGGGAGAACTGAGGCAGGAGGATCACTAGTTTTGAGTTCCAGGCCATATGGACTACATAACAAGACACTGACTCTGGAGGAGGGTTAAAAGCCTAAACCCCTCGTGACTTAAAGGCCACTGTCTGGAACAACTTAGAGGAGTAGATTCTTGTGAGAAAGTATGATCAATCTGCAAAATTGTGAATATTCAAACCTTTAAAGATCTGAGACTCAGGGCTGGGAGGTGGCTCCAGATCCCCACAACACATAGGATAGCCAGAAGCCACATGTGCCTCCAGCTCCAGGGGAACCTGACACCTCTGGCCTCCATGGGCACACAGACACATAATTTAAAACACACACACACACACACACACACACATACGGGAGGCAGAGACAGCATCTCTGTGAGTTTGAGGACAGCCTGGTGTAAATAGCAAGTTCCAGGACAGGACTATATAGAGAAACCCTGTTTTTTTTGTTTTTTTGTTTTTTTTCTTTCTTGGTTTTTCGAGACAGGGTTTCTCTGTATAGCTCTGGCTGACCTGGAACTTACTCTGTAGACCAGGTTGGCCTCGAACTCAGAAATCCACCTGCCTCTGCCTCCCAAGTGCTGGGATTAAAGGCGTGCGCCACCACTGCCCGGCGAGACCCTGTTTTAAAATAAATAAATCGACACATTCTAGAGATTCACGATAACATTTTCTTTCTTTTTTTTTTCTTGATTTATTTATCTATTTATTTTATGTAGCTGTCTTCAGACACGCCAGAAGAGGGCATCAGATCCCATTCCAGATGGTTGTGAACCACCATGTGGTTGCTGGGGATTGAACTCAGGACCTCTGGAAGATCGGTCAGTGCTCTTAACTGCTGAGCCATCTCTCCAACCCTCATGATAACATTTTCATATTCTTCATGTCCTGACACAAAAAAAGACAACTTTTCTCTTTCTGAGACATTTTCAACCATGGATCCTATGCTAGCCTCCCATGGAAACCTCAGCTTTCCAAGTGCTGCATGCGAACAAAATTTTACAGACTTTCACTCTTTTTTTTTTTTCTTTAAGGTTTTGAGACAGCTAGGACTGACTACACATAGAAACTGTAACTTTAAATTTTTTTAAGGCTTATTTTTTAATGATGGTTCTTAAAACACTTTATCCTCTCTTATAGCCCACCACCTACCAAAGATAGTAGAAAAGAAAGGATACAAGGGAAGTGGACCTGTTTAGAAAAGTTTTTTGAGCTGGGTAGTCGTGGCACACGCCTTTTATCCCAGCACTTGGGAGGCAGAGGCATGTAGATTTCTGAGTTCGAGGCCAGCCTGGTCTACAGAGTGAGTTCCAGGACAGCCAGGGCTACACAGAGAAACCCTGTCTCACAAAAAAAAGAAAAGAAAAAAGAAAAGTTTTTTGGAGCAACTCCGATCTGTGTTCTCTGGAAGTTTGGCAGTTCAGTTCACAGGTCAGCAGCAGCGGCTCCATCCGCTTGCAAACACTTCACCGGTACACCAACAGCCCAGTTTGGTAGAGTCAGGACAGCAAACAAATCAGCAGCCGTGGTATTACCTAGCAGAGGCAGCCAGGAATCAGTAGGAGGAACCAGGAGGAACCCCAGGAGAAGTTGTAGACTGTGTCTTTCTTTCTCAAGGAAGCAAGGATCAGCGAAGACTCCAGACCCACACGAGTTGCACAGCTCTATAAGCAAGTCAAGCTCAACCTCCATCACTGTCCATCGAGTCCTATTTATATCCCTCTAAACCTCACGTGTCCTCCACGGGTCTTGTCTCAGGATGTCATCTGTCTCAGCTGACTTCACTCTGCCAATCAGCCGAAGTTCAAAGAAGCAGCTAGAAACTGCAGCACACCCTAGAAGATTTTTGATGTGTTTCTCTCTGTGGAATCTTAACAAATGTAGCTCAACTATTAAATGTAAGGCAGATCAATACATGCATGTCATTATCAAAGAATCTTTCATCATGTGTCCTTTCACATGCTTGTTTTAGCAGAACATCCTTTCTCCTGTGTCCACTTCAGCTAAACATCCCTTCAAGTTTGCCCCAGCAAAACACCATCCAACTGACTTTCCAAAGAACCCTTAAGTTTCTACTTCATAAGTTTTATATTGTTTTTAAGAATATTTTTAGATTTACTTTATATTCATTTTATGTATTTCTATATATGTGTACTCTTTCTGCATGTATGCCTGCATGCCAGAAGAGGGCATTGGATCCCATATGAGATTCCACGTAGTTGCTAGGAATTAAAATCAGGACCTTTGAAAGAGCAGCCATTGCTCTTAACTGCTGAGCTATCCCTCCAGTCCCGAGATTTATTTATTTTTATTCTATGCGTATGAGTATTTGCCTGCATGTAATGCATGTAAGGTACACGTGTGTCTTGTGTCCAAGAAGGTCACAGAGGATGTTGGGTCCCCTCAAATTGAAGTTAGATGGTTGGAAGCTGCCTTGCAGACCCTGGGAACCAATCAGAAATGGTTAAGCCACTTCTCCAGCCACTTATATGTACAAATGTACATTTTTTTGTTGTTGTTGTTGTTGTTTTTTTTTTGGTTTGTCGAGACAGGGTTTCTCTGTGTAGCCCTGTCTGTCCTGGAACTCACTTTGTAGACCAGGCTGGCCTCGAACTCAGAAATCCTCCTGCCTCTGCCTCCCAAGTGCTGGGATTAAAGGCGTGCGCCACCACCGCCCGGCCCAAATGTACATTTTTGCAGATGTTAAAGATTTCATTGCTCCATGTCTGGTCATGCTTCTTGGCATGCTACATGAATTAAATGTAGGCCCATATTCTGGGCCACTAGATGACTAGAACTAGTCTTTCTCGTTAAGTGATTCTGCTTCTCAGTCAGGACCACAGTGTATAGTGAATAGGACTGGTGGCTGCCTGAAGTAGCTACCTCAGGGATCCTAACAGATTCCACTCCCACAGACAATGTGTAGGGACACATGTCTAATCCCACCTCTTGGGAGGTAAAGAGAAGATCAGGAGTTCAAGATCAGCTCTGGCTAGTCTTAGAAGGAAAAAAAAAGTCTGCTGTTGACAAAAAGTCTGTCAGTTTCTCAAAAGAGTAAATAACATACTCAGCAATTCCAGTTCTGAATGCACAAAGAAAATAACTGAAGATCTGAACATACTTACTCAAATCCACAGCTACATTGTTCACATACCCAAAAACTTGGGAAAACCCAAATGTCCATTGGCAGATGGAAAGGTAACAAGACACAGCAGCAGCTACACAACGGAGCAGAGCCACGGAGATAGCTCAGCACCGGAAAGCACAAGCCACATAAGCCACAGGACCTCAGGCTGAAACTCAGAACCCACATGGTGAAGGGAAAGAAGCAACCTCTGCACGTTCTCCTCTGCGATCCCCATGCACTCAAGCCATGATATACATCATATGTACACACAAATAACTACCTTAGCCAGCAGGGTGGCTCCTTGACTCTAATCCCAGCTACTTCAAAGACCAAATCCAAGGATCCAGTTCAAGACCAACCTGGGAAAAAGACCTCCACTCTAAAAGAAAAGCGCAGCCAACCAGAGATGTTGCTTGTCTCAACTGTAAAGAGCAGGTATTGATTGCTGTTGCAGAAGACCCAAGTTGAATTCCCAGTACTCACATTGGGTGGCTTACAGCAAATTCCCCATCACTCCAGCTACAGGGAATCTGATAATCTCTCCTGACTTCCATGGCACCTGCACATGGACAGCATAAATAAAATTTAATCTTCAGGCACACATCTTTAAAGATTTATTTTTATTTTATTTCATATTCATACAAATATATTTATATTGTACATGTCTAGGTGTTTTGCCTGCATGTATGTACCACGTTCATGACCGGCACCCAGTGGCCAGTAGCCAGATGGATTCCAGTAGGGCTTCTCCCATCTCCTAGGTGTGGCTCAAAGTAGAGATAAACTTGCACCTTTTAAAGGTCCAGCTTCAGGAGTTCAGCATCAGAAAGGTGGAGAAATACAGGCGGTGGCAGGCAGTGGTGGGGCACACTTTTAATCCCAGCACTTGGGAGGCAGAGGCAGGCGGATTTCTGAGTTCGAGGCCAGCCTGGTCTACAGAGTGAGTTCCAGGACAGCCAGGCTATGCAGAGAAACCCTGTCTCGGAAAAATAAATAAATAAATAAATAGACTCAAACCCTGAGACAAAGAGCTGAGGCACCTATGTATCATATCTTACAGTGGCACAGGGTATGGCTGACATACCCCACCCTCTACCCCACTCTCCAGCCAAGGGGTCAGTCAGGCTGCTGTTCCCACTGCTGCTCTTCTCTATAGACTCCAGCCATTTTGGTTCCCTGCTGTCCCCTTTCTCTTCCCCTCGCTTCTCTCCTCCTCACATTGGTTCAGGGTCATGCCCACTCTGGACACTCCCAGTTGCCTCTGCCTCTGGCTATGCCCGCCCTTTTATCAATAAACTTTCTACTCTACCATATCAAAGGGCAGTCATGGCCTTTCTTTTTTTTTTTTTTTTATTCACTTAGAAAGATAATCAGAATTTTTATTCTAGTTCCTCAACTGAAAACTTTACCTAAAATTCCTAATAAGGCTAGAGCAAGAACTGGGGGGAAGCGGGGGGAAAACAAAGTCCAAAGGGAAGGAGGTAGTGCTTAAAACAAAAGAATTTTGTCCCGAACACCTAGAAAAGGTTGTAAGAAAGATAAGCAAAAGCACTGGGCAGCGGTGACACATGCCTTTAATCCCAGCACTCAGGAGGCAGAAGCAAATGGATCTCTGTGACTTCGAAGACATCCAAGGAACAGAGAGAGAAACCCTGTCTCAAAAACCGAACAAACAAAAGATAAGCAAAAACATCCCTGAAGCTGCACCCTAACTGCTGTGCACAGTGGGATTCATGAGGACCTTGTATAACCGAGTGGCCGGTGGGCCAGAGTGAACGGGACAGCCCCAGGCTCTGATATGTTCCTTCACACAGCACAGCTGCACAAACCAAAGCACAATGGTGAAACTTTGTCTCGTGTCTAAATAAACTCATAGGCAAAGGATATTAACTGTGAAAGCCCAGAGTTTCAGTTAAAAGCAAAGATGGCTCAAGTATTGTTCACAGCCAAAAAATAAATACTTAAAAAAAAAAAAACCTGAGGCTAGAGAGATGGCGGAGTCCTTAAGAGCTCTTACTGCTTTTGTAAAAGATCTGAATTTGGTTCCCAGTACCTACGCTGGGCAGCTCATGACTGCCTGTTCCTGTTCCAGAGGATCAGATGCTGCTAGCCTCTAACGGCACTTGAACCTTGCACTCACACACACGTGCACTCACACACACACACACACACAACTTGAAAATAAAAAATATTTTAAAAAAAATTCTGTTTCCCATCTTTATGCAAAACCCCACCTAAATGTTCAACTATTTAAAATAGCACAGTGTCGTTGCTTAAGTTTGATGTTAGCCACATCTCAGAAAATGAACATAACCATTTACCAACTCACTGATTTTTTGTTATTTCGAGACCAGATATTGCTATATAGTTTAGACTGGCATGAAGCTTCCTGAATGCTGAACTACATAAATAATTTGCCATGCCCAGGGTAACATTATAATCTTTTTGTTCAAAGTACTGTATTTTGAAGCAGGGTCTCTCTATATAGCCCTGGCTATTCCAGAACTGTCTGTGTAGACCAGGCTGACCTTGAACTCACAGGAATCCACCTGCCTCTTCTCTACCTCCCAGTGCTAGGATTAAGGTTGTGTGTAACCACACCCTCCATGTATTCTTAACCATCGGAGCTATCTCTCCAGCCCTCTTGTAAGTTTTTTTTTTGGTGTTTTTTGTTTTTTTTTTTTTTTTTTTTTTTTGGTTTTTTCGAGACAGGGTTTCTCTGTGTAGCCCTGGCTGTCCTGGAACTCACTTTGTAGACCAGGCTGGCCTTGAACTCAGAAATCCTCCTGCCTCTGCCTCCCAAGTGCTGGGATTAAAGGTGTGTGCCACCACCGCCCGGCCTCTTGTAAGTTTTTTATTAGCATATATTATGTATTGTAATAATATGAACAACATAATTATACTTGATAGTTTTATTATGATACTTCCATGCATGTGCATGTTTTTTAAAAACTATCTATTTGGGTGTTTTGCCAGAATGTTTGTGTACCATCTGTATGGTCAGTACCTGTGGAGGCCAGAAGAGGGCGTAAAAGCCCCTAGAACTGGAGTTACAGACAGTTACAAACCACCATGTGAGTGCAGAAAATAGAACCCTGGTATCTGGAAGAGCAGCAGTGTTATTGCCTGCTGTGTCATCTTGCCCACCTGAATTAATGAAGTGTGACTCACCACCAGCTATGCTCATCTGTTTTCCTCCTCTCACTGATCTTCCAACTAATCCCTTTTCTACTTCCATGGGGTTATATTTTGGGGGGAGATGTCTGTGTACTAATAAGTTTAAAAGTGCTACTTAACAGAAACATGAATGCAGGGTCCTTTACAGAAACATGGGCAACCAGCGGCAAGATCACAGAAGAAATGTCGCTCCCTTATCCAGCTACCATTAACTTAACCCTGTAGATCCTTGGAGGGGAGCCCCCATGAAGGAATGCTGATTGACTCAAATTTCTGCAAACCTTGTGCAGGTCATCAGAGCTGCTGAAGCCATCATGTGTGTCATGGTCATGTCCTGCCTGGAAGAGAGCATTCCACAACACTCCACCCTTTCATCTGGCTCTTACAATCTCTTCACTCCCTTTATCCAGTATTCCCTGAGCCTTAGAGGACGTGATATCCCATTTAGGGATGAACATTCAACAATCACTTATTCTCTTCACATTAACCAGTTCCAAGTCCCAACATTAACCATTACCTACTGTGGAAAAGAAGCTACTCTGACCAAAGCTGACAGCAGTGCTAGTCTCCAAACAAAAACATAGTTAGAAGGCAACTTGACAGATACATGATCTTCATTTTAGCGAAACAGAAGTAGTGTCCCTACTAGGGTTAATAGCCTCTCCAGCCACAGTCGTTTGACCTGGTTTGCAGTATCTGATATGAATTCCCTCCTGTGGAACAGGCCTCAAATCCAACTAAAAACAAGAATGGTTGGTTACCACTGTAACAGTTATACCACCATTGCATCAGTGGGTATATCGTGCCTGATTGGTTGAGTATGAGGACATCCTGGTCAACATAGAGAGTACGGCTGCATAGTGAGACCCTGTCTTAAAATAAAAAAAATAATCCCGATGATCATCCCAATCCCATTCTAGTGTTATCAAAGCAAAGAACTTGCTGATTAATAGTGTCCCTTCTTACATTTCTATAATCCATTCTTCACAAAGTTTACAAACTAAAAATTTAAAGCTGGGTATGGTGGTGCATGCCTATAATCCCATTACTAGTTAGGCTAAGACAGGAAGATGGTGACTTCCAGACCAGCATAGGCTACACGGCAAGACCCAGTCTTCTTTAATCCCAGCACTTGGGAGACAGAAGCAAACAGATCTCTTGTGAGCTAGTCTGGATTGCATAGCAAGTTCCAGGACAGCCAGGGCTGCATGCAGTACAAGGGCACTTGGGCATTGGCAAGCCGCATGAAGCATGGTCCCGTGAGTGAGTATGCCCGTGGCCGGCTAATATATAGTAGGGGACAAAACTCTGGACAAGGATGTATAGGGCAAGGACCTAAAAGTAATGATCTAATAAATAAACCTAAAAGTAAAAATAATAATCAACAGACTGGTTCCTGACAAGGACTTTTGTGGTTCAGACGACAGGTTGAAACGGATGAGTTTTAAAGATCCTTTTGGTTTGGGAAAGTTTTTGGAAGAGGTCCACAGGATGACAGCGTGGCACCAATGACAGTGTTGTTCAGCCTGCACAGAGCCTGCGTTCAGTTCCTAGCACTGCAGAACTGGGCGTAGTGGCACATGCCTGTAGCTGTAGCACAGGGAAGGTGGAAGAACATGGATTAGAAGTACAAGGTATGGGCTGGAGAGAGAGCTCAGCGGTTAAGAGCACTGACTGCTCTTCCAGAGGACCTGAGTTCAATTCCCAGCAGCCACATGGTGGCTCATCAACCATCTGTAATGGGATCTGATGCCCTCTTCTGGTGTGTCTGAAGAGAGCAATGGTATATCATATACATAAAATAAATCTTTAAAAGAAGAAGAGGAGGAGAAGGATGATGAGGAAGAGGAAGTTCAAGGTCCTTTTTAGCTCCTTAAGAAGAGTTCCAGGCTAGCCTTGGATACCTGAGACTCTGTCTTAAAAACAAACTAATAAAAGTCAGACAGCCTGGTAGCTCTGAAAGACTTTCAGAAAAGATGGCACTCAGGTTGCTTATCACTCCAGCACTGACTCATCTGACCTCCAGTCTTGCAGGCTTCTTTTATGAAAAATCTCATGTACATGTCTTCTTAATTCATTTAAAAAGCTGTTTTGCTGGGCAGTGATGGCGCATGCCTTTAATCCCAGAACTTGGGAGGCAGAGGCAGGCAGATTTCTGAGTTCGAGAACAGCCTGGTCTACAGAGTGAGTTCGAGGACAGCCAGGGCTACACAGAGAAACCCTGTCTGGAAAAAAAACAAAAAACAAAAAACAAACAAAAGGACTGTTTTTATATTTATATATTTATTTATTTTGAGAGATGGTCTTGCTAAGTAGTCCTAACTGGCCTAGAACTCTGTAAAAGTGGCAGGCTTTAGATCTGCAGTGATGCACCGCCTTCTGGCTCTTGAGAGCTGGTATGAAAGGGGTGTGCCACATGCCTGGCTTTTTGTTATTATTATTATTATTATTATTGTGTGTGTGTGTGTGTGTGTGTGTGTGTCTGTCACTGGGTATGTGTGTGCCATGTGTATGTGGGTGCTTGGAAGCCAGAAGCAGGTGTCAGATCCTTCTGAGGTGGAGTTACATGTGGTTGTGATCTATGTAACCTGGGTGCCAATAGTCAAACTCAGAAGAGTAACAAAGGGCACTTAACCATTGAACCCTCTCTTCAGCCCTTCATATTATTTATGTGTGTGTGAAATGACCTGTGTATGACATATGTGTCCCTCAGCACACATGTGGGGTTCAGAGAACAATGTACTGGAACCAGTTCTTTCTTTCCACTTTGTGCATCCTGAGGATTGAACTCAGGCCCTGAACTTAGCACTTAGCAACAAATGCTTTTACCTGCTAAGCTGTCTTGCGTCTTGCCATCTTACTGGTTTCTCTGTCTCTGTCTTTCTGTTTCTCTTTTTTTTTTTTTTTTTTTTTTTGGTTTTTCGAGACAGGGTTTCTCTGTGTAGCCCTGGCTGTCCTGGAACTCGCTCTGTAGACCAGGCTGGCCTCGAACTCAGAAATCCGCCTGCCTCTGCCTCCCAAGTGCTAGGATTAAAGGCGTGCGCCACCACCGCCCGGCGATTTTTATATCTTATAAAAGCTGAGCCAGGGAGTGGTGGCGCACGCCTTTAATCCCAGCACTTAGGAGGCAGAGGCAGGCAGATTTCTGAGTTCAAGGCCAACCTGGTCTACAGAATGAGTTCCAGGACAGCCAGAGCTATACTAAAAAAAAAAAAAAAATCTGAATATTTCTTTTGCCTTCTGACTCTGTGCTTGTGCCTTCAACACTTTCACAACAATTTTCTGCTCCTCAATAAGGAAAGCCGGCTTGATCCTGTCACAGACACACTTGACACACACGGAGTCACCGTTGTCCCCGCTGACCTGCTTCTTTGTCTTAAACAATCGCATAAGGACTTTGGATCTCAGAGCATCAACCCTTGAAGTCTGCCTGGGCACACACTGCATGCAGATTTAGGTGCTTTCCCAACCATCTTGTTATAAAAGGTAAACAATCTGGTTGCCAGGGGCCCAAGGCAGCCTAGTTTTGTTATAAGCTGTATCTATCGTAGGAAAGCCTAAGACAGTTTGTCAACGCTGAACTATCCTGAGTGCCTCTAAGCACCATCCCTGGAAGAGGAAAAGGAAAAGCTGTTTCTCTCTTTTAAGATCCCGTTTTTACCATATGTGTATGAAGTTTGGTATACATGTATGTCTGTGTGCCGTGTGGCCAGCCGTGTGTGCCACTTTCATGCCCATGGAGGCCAGAAGAGGGCATTGGATTCCCTGAAATGGGATTACAGATAGTTGTATGCCATCACATGGATGCTGGGAGCCAACCCTGGGTCTTCTGCAAAAGCAGCAAATGGCTCTTAACCACTAAGCCATCTGTCCAGTCCCACCTGGTTTCATGTTTTACACCTGTTTGTTGCAGCACTGGAGTGCCTTGTGCGCACTACAACTGAGTTATATCCCAGAAATTTCATAGCGTATTTTTAATGTATATTTGCTATGTCTAGATCTACAAATACCATTGAGTTAAGCTTGCTTATGGCACTCAGACAGTAACAATGCATTCAGATCTGGAAACTAGGAGAAGTAAGCTAATCATATAGCCTAGGTGTGTAACAGGCTACCTCATCTAGGTTTGCGTAATGTTCACACAATAACAAAATTGCCCAATGCCTTTATTCAAACGTATGTGTATTAGTCAAAATATTGCTGCCTCCTCCCCTCAGTCTCTCATCTTGTTTTCTATAGCATGTATTGCTACCTGAGGCAACCTTATATAGTTTTTGATTTGTGTTTTATTTCCTTACTGAGAGTTGACTTTACTATGACTTTTCTGTTTAAAACAGGACCCAGTGTAGCTGAGCATAGTGGCTCACCTGCCTCTATCCCTAGCACTGGAGAGCCAGAGGTAACAGAATTGCTAGATTTCAAGACCATCCTGGGCTCCAGAGTAAGACCCTGTCTTAATAATAATAATAATAATAATAATAATAATAATAATAATAACCCACAATTAAAAGATCAATTAACATACTCAGGATAGTTGTTGAAGAATGGATAAATATCTCCTCAGCATCATAATTAACTATGGGTTTCTAACATCCCTTAGGGGGGGTCTGTTGACACATAAATCAATGACAGTTTTAGTGTGGGAGGTAGAACTTGGGCAAACACACACATACCCTGCAGGGCTTTCACAAGTCTTCTTTGTGCAAGTTAAAACTGTGGTGTTGTTTCAGGTTCTATCGCCCTGCTCAGCAAGGGCATCAACAACATACTGCATGACATGCCAGTAAATATCTCTATTAAGAAATTTCAAGCCGGGAGGTGGTGGCGCACGCCTTTAATCCCAGCACTTGGGAGGCAGAGGCAGGAGGATTTCTGAGTTCGAGGACAGCCTGGTCTACAAAGTGAGTTCCAGGACAGCCAGGGCTACACAGAGAAACCCTGTCTCGACAAACAAAAAACAAAAACAAACAAACAAAAAAATTTCAGATAAAACATCTTTGTTATCCTTTTGAGGGAACTAGAACACATAGGAAGTCGAAGCGTGATGTATTCTAGGCATATACCTCTGCAAACTTAGGAGATAAAACAGCAGAGGGCTGGACTAATCGTGGAAGCTTACAAAAAGTACATGTTCTTTAGCTGGTAAGAAAATCAGAATGCCTCACCTAAATTCGAGTTCAGCCACTACAAATGTACTAATTTAACCGTAGCATAGTAGCAAATCTTGGATAGGAAATGGGGAGAAAGGAGGACTTCTTGGGGCTGGCTGGTTATGGGAGTTATTATGGCATCTCCCAGGCTCCTACGTGTTCCCCATCACCTTTCTGGTGAGAAGGTGAAGGCAGAGTTGCAGAATGCTACTCTGTTTGTTCCTGGACAGGACATTCAGGCCTCTTCACTCCCTACCAAATAATTTCCCAAACTGAAATTAATAACGCAGATGGTGCCCGGGCCTTGGAAAGCCCGGCCACAGGCCTCCAGGGAGACTGCCACACCGCCTGACTCCGAAGCCGGCCACAGTTAGCAGAAGGCCGGTTTAGAGTTTCGGGTTTCCACACACCAGCCCGTGCTCCTTGCACCGCGGACTCGGGGGCAGAGCTGTGGGTCTGGACCAAGTATAAGTCTTGGGACAGAAAAAGGAAGCAGCCGCCGCCCCAAAAAGAGTCAGGCCACAGGGCTTCCCAGAATACGTGCTGCACTGAGACCTCACGGACATTCCCACCGCTTAACTCCCTTCTCTCGGCCCCGCCCGGCCCCGCCCGGCCCCGCCCGGCCCCGCCTCAATCACTCCAGCTTCCTCCCCAACTGAGAGCGATGGGGAACCTCCGCCTGCGCCTTTAAGGGGCGTGACCATAGTCTCCGCCCCTTCTACCCCCGCGCGCCAATAAGGGGAGGGGTGCGGGAGGAGGAGCCTGGCGTGAGGGGCAGGCGGCGGAAAGTGAGTCGACGCGCAGGCGCAGTGGTCGCACGACGGACAGTGTGTTTCCAAAATGGCGGCGGCGATGGATGTGGATACCCCCAGCGGCACCAACAGCGGCGCGGGCAAGAAGCGCTTTGAAGTTAAAAAGGTTGGGTCTCGCCAGCGCCTTCCTCAAGGAAGCTAGGGAGGCGCGGATATGGCTGGCAGGCCCGAGGAATAGCTAGGCGCGTGGGAAAGGGCTTCATTTTAGGGCGTTCCTGGGACCGGGTACCACGATAGGAAGCCGGGGGGCGGGCCTAGGGTTGATCGGCATGATGGTGGCCCACTGTCTAGGGCCATATTAGTTTCTCTGGGGAAGCTGTGGGGCCAATCGCAGAGCTGCTTACTGAAATACTCGAGGTTGACTTCGATGCGGGAGCCAAGCGCTTGAGCTGTCACTGAAGTGACTGAGAGGTGGGGGAAGGACAGGGTGGGGTGGTTGGGATGGAGACTGGTGAAGAGACTGCTGCGGGTGGAGGATGGGGCAGTGCGGAGAAACCCGGGAACGTGCGATGACACCGCAGAGGCGCTCTGCCGGTGTTCTTGGTCGGCCCCTTCGTGAATCCTAGAATCTATTGACTCCGAGGGACCTGGTGTGGGCCCTCGATTGTGGCGGCCTCCATTGGCCTCTAAACCCACAGTCAAGTGTAAAGCTTGGTTCTTCTGAGACGTCCACTACTAGTAGTCACATAGCTTCTGCCACTCGAATGGTTCTCTCATGTCCGGGTACACTTCTAACACAAAATGGTAATTAAAAAGCCTGGTGGGCTTTGTTTTAAAAGCAAGCCCAGAACTTGTGCCGTTTAAGATGGTGGAGTACTAATTGCTAATGACATGGGAACAGAAAAACAAAAATCATGAGACGCCCTTTTGTATGCTGTTCCCCTTCATAGTTTGCTAGCACTTTAAGAGAAAAGTATCAGTTCCTACCTAAGATTACATAAATCTGCTCAAAATGAAGATATTGAGTGGGGAAGGTATTTTCTTTTTATGTATTATTTTTGAAACGTGTCGCTGAGAACACCCCTCAGCACCCCCCCTTTTGTCATCCCATTGTGGCCACTGCTGCTCAGTTAACAGGCCGCAGCCATATTGAAGAATAATAGAAGTAATGTAGAATTTACTAAACTCTTATGTTTGAATTTGAAAAGCCAAACCAAAGTAGTTCTTTAAAGGGGTGCTCTGCCTAACCTAAGTCTTAGATCGACTTACTAGAGCTAACAAAGTAATAGTTTGGGCATACGAACATTGAGAACATCAGTTTACTTGGTAAGAGGAAAAGAAAATTGCAGTGGACTCTTCTTTGCTTGCAGTGCTCCTGTAAGGTTCAAGTGATGACCTCGTTCTGTGTAATGACACTGGGTAGATAACTTCCTATCCATCTTATCCCACAATTATCCACTTAGTGATCCATTTATTATCTTTGTTCAGTCTGTTCAACTTCCCAGTCTCCAAGTCTAAAACTGGGTGGAGAGCAAATACTTACACAGATTTTAAGTTCTTCCACTACTGTCAGGGAAAGCTGCACAGTAGTTCAAGGTTGTACTTAAAGCTAAACATATTCAAAAAATAGTTCTAATATTCTCATGTTGGCTTGGCTAGCTAAACTATTTTACATTATAGACAAAAAATTAAAGAGACCCATGTTCATATATTCCATCTTATAAGGAATCAGGAAGTGTACATGTGGTCTACTGTTATCCTCTGATGTAGTACAAATAGTATAATCCAAAAACATTCTTTTGGTAGACCTTATGGCCAGGGAGTTGGTAACTGAAGCTGCAAGCTGAAATCCTAATGAGCCTGTTACCTTACAAGGAAAATGCATTGTTTCCCCTCTTCTCCTTGCAGTGGAATGCAGTAGCCCTCTGGGCCTGGGATATTGTGGTTGATAACTGTGCCATCTGCAGGAACCACATTATGGATCTTTGTGAGTATCTCGGGGCAGATGGGAGGAAGTTGAGAAGGTTACAGAAATGGTGGTCACCCTGGCGTGCCCAGGTCTTCACCAGTGAATCCAGAGCAGGGCCACAGCCCTTAGGCACTGTGTGTCTCACTCACCAGTGCTTTTGAAGTGATTGTTTTGTGGTTGCTTTTGGAGACAGGGTTTTTTTTTTGTGTAGCCCTAGCTCTACTAGAACTCACTATGTGGACCAGGCTGGCCTTGAACTAGAGATCCACCTGCCTCTGCCTCCTGAGTTAAATTGTTTCTTAAAACAATGTCTTGGAGGCATACCACACTCTCAGAATGAATTACTCACTGTAAATCAGGCAAGATCCCATTTAGAATGAGGTGTAGATAGAGTTGCCTTTTCCATCTTAGACCACCATAAAGGCAAAAATAGTGAAAGAAAATGACCTTTGAAGGTAAATATAGTGGTACATGCCTGTAATCCCAGCATTTGGAAGGCAGTGGCAGGAGTATTGTGGCAAATTTCAGGCCCGGCTAGGCTAAGGTTTGAATCACATTACTCTTATCTAAACTAGTTTTTGTTGGACAAGATTACAGTCAGAGATTAGAGAGATGGTTTAGGAGTTAAGAGCATTGGCTGCCCTTCCCCAGGATCCAGGTTCAGTTCCAGCACCCACACACAGGCTTACCATGCATGGTCTATCACTTCAGTCCCAAGGGATTCAGTGTCCTCTTCTGACTTCCAAGGGCACCAGACTCACTCCAGTGTAGGCAAAACACCATACATATTAAATAAAATAAGTGAATAAGTTATAAAGTTAATTTGCAGCCAGCTCTATATATTCTCAAGTTTTACGTTTTCAGGTTCAAACATCTTAGCATTCATGGACGTGTATGTGTGTATGCATGCCTGTTATAAATGCGTATATCCCCCACTCCACATTTACACATATACCCATGGGCTATCAGCAGGTCTCCCAGATACTCCTAGGACTTAACTGTAGTATCCCTTTATATCATTTAATCGTGGTCCTCAGTTTTATCCACGTTATTTACTACCCTGGCGTGTTGTCTAGTACATAATAAAATTGCACTCAGTATTTGCTATATGAATAACAAAGCCAAAGAGTGGACCATCTGATCACTGCAGCTCGGAAAGCATGAGTCGGGTCTCGTGTGAGAAAGCGCTCGTGGCATTTGCTGGTCGTCCATGGTGCCTCGGCATTTCTTTGAACTTTGACCTTTCCATTGTGCTACAGTGAGAACAGATCAGGAGCTGCCATCCATGTTTAATATAGATGGGAGGAGCCATCACTGAAACACAGCAGCTCAAACATGGGTGGAGTCTCTGATGTACGTGTGCCTGTCTCTGTCCCTCGCGTTTTCGCGTGGTACCCGAGAACATCTTTCTTCCTTGTAGCTTTCATCTGAAAATAGTGGAAGACGTCCCAGTGCTCAGGGTCCTTCTTACCCTACTCCCTTACCACCTCAGGTGGGAGAGAAAATACTTCCTGGGGACAACAAAGCAGAAGTCTGTTTTCCCAGTAGATACTTTGTGTCGTAATATGGTACAGTCTGGTGGGTTTGGGGTTTTTGTTGTTGTTGTTGTTGTTTGTTTTGTGTTTGCTTTGCTTTTTTTGTTTTGTTTGAGATGGCCTTATAGTTAGGCTGGCCTAGAACTCTGTTGTCCAGACTAACTGCAAATTCATGATTCTCCTGCCTCTGCTTCCCTCATAATACGTTCAAAATGTCACATGATGTAAAACATTGAACTTCTATAACAAAAACTTGTGACAGATCTAAGTATAATGGTTTACACTTGGAATCTCAGTCCTTGGGAGTTAGAGGTAGGAGGATCAGGAATTCAATGTCATCCTTGGATACATAGCAAATTCAAGGCAGCCTGACCCTGCCTCAGCACAAACAGACAAAGCAATCATGCTGGTGAGATGCTTCCCTCTGCCCCCACCTCTGAGGTGCTGGGAAGAGCAGCAAGTGCCACTGTGCGGATCTTGATTTAGGTTCTTGAGTTTGGGGCCATTTTCTCGGTTTTGTTTGAGACAAGGTCTCACTGAACAGTCCAGACTGGCCTGGAAGTCTTTCCAAACTTGTTTTTCAGAAGGGACTTTATCTGGTTGCCATTTTCGATAATACTTTGTAAATTCATTGCCAATTTTCCTGCTCTGCACATCTTTTTTTTTTTTTTTTTAATTTGTTTTTTCGAGACAGGGTTTCTCTGTGTAGCCCTGGCTGTCCTGGAACTCACTCTGTAGACCAGGCTGGCCTCGAACTCAGAAATCCACCTGCCTCTGCCTCCCAAGTGCTGGGTTTAAAGGCGTGCGCCACCACCGCCTGGCTGCTCTGCACATCTTGAAACTTGAAAACTATTAGGGGGAGCGCACGAGTCGCCCTAGCTGGCCTCAGACTCACGGAGGTTATCCTGCCTCTGCCTCCTAGATGCTGGGATTACAGGTTTGACCCACCACACAGCCGTCTTCCTCTTTTCCTATCCACTTGAAACAACTAATGGCCAGTTAACCACTTGAGGATGTGGCTGGCCCGGTTAGAAGCTGCTGCCCCCAGTGATCAGTCTTTACCCTTGTTCCCACAGGTATTGAATGTCAGGCCAACCAGGCGTCAGCTACTTCCGAAGAGTGCACGGTTGCGTGGGGAGTCTGTAACGTAAGGAACCATCTTTACCTGTTTGTCCTTTCTTAGGAATTATTGGGGGGACGAGGAACCCCTTCTTCCAAGAGCTGTACAGACAGTAAAAGCAGATTCAAGTCCTTGTAGTAGTTACTTTTAACTGGATAAACAGTTGTCCTTAAAAGAAAGACTAGTTTGTCTTAATTACTAAGTGGACCTTTCCTAAGCAATCTTTGCAGCATTCAGCCACCCTCAGGGCTTGTCTTCAAAGCCTAAAACAGTCTTGAGGGCCTCTGCACCTTTCCAACAGACCGTTTAAGGCTGTGTCTATTCGAAGAGATTTGGTTAATACGTTGAGTATTAGGTTCTCAGTTCTCTGTGTGTTCTAAGTTAGATTTGGTGCAGGGTTGGTGTGTGTGTGCCTGCCAGAAATATTTAGCACAGCACTGTTAGACTGAATGTGCAGCATTTGCAAGGTGTGACAGCTATGGAGATGAGACAACAAATATATTATTTCTAACATTAAAAATCCATCTACAGAGCAATTATAGTCTTAGTTACATGAGCTAAAATTGCCCTGACCAGTCGGAGCCAGGATGCACAGCTTCTGTCTTGACACAAGAAATCTCATTCTGGGGTCAGCCATCTGTTGCTGTCTTACTTGCTAGTAAGAACATTTAACATCTCTAATCCTGGGTTCCCAAGGGTAAAAGATGGAAAATAGTGAAAGTGTAAACGGGATTAAATGATTTAACTCTTAAGGAGTGTTTAGAGCCATCCAGTCGAATGGCTCAGTGTATGAAGGGCCTTACTGCCAAGCCTTAGGTCTTGAGCTTGAGTTCTAGGGCCCACATGGTAAATGGAGAGAACTGACTTTCTCCCATAGGTTGTCCTCCTACCTGACACACATGTACATACCCAAAATCAATAGATGTTTTAGAAGTACCTGGAGTGGCTCCCACAACATAACAAATATTTGTTAAGAAAGCTAAATGAGTAAAGTGAATAAGTAAAACATTTTCAAAAATAAACAGAAGAAAAGTTAAATGGGCTGGAGAGAGATGGCTCAGCAGTTAAGAGTACCAACTATTCTTCTAGAAGACCTGGGTTAAATTCCCAGCAACCACATGGCAGCTCACAACTATCTGTAACTCCAAGATCTGACACCCTCACATAGACATACACGCAGGCAAAATACCAATGCACATAAATAAAAGTAATTATTGAAAAGAAGAAAAGAAGGCTAAAAGAGGGGTCAGCAGTTACAGGCATACACTGCTCTTCCAAAGGACCCACATCCAGTTCCCAGAAGTCAACAGTAGCACAGCAAGCCACTCACAACCACCTGTGATTCAAGTTCCATGACCCTTCTTTCCTTGTGGCCTTGCGGCTGTCTTCCTGCCCACTCTTCTCCATCAGACCCTTTGGCCACTTCATGGCCCACATGAGCCAAAGGATGATGTTAAACATTGATGGAGATTGAGGAAATACACTGGGTGCTTTGCCCTTGCTACTTTGAGACTAAAGGTAACGTTCTTCTGTATGAAGGGAAAGGGGGTGAGCCTGCCAAGGTGCTTCACTGGGCAGAGGGGCTCAGGGTCAAGGCGGACAACCAGAGCTCAGTCTCTGGAAGCCCCACTGTAGGAGGAGAGACCCGGTTCCACAAGGTATCCTCTGATCTCCACGAGTGTCCCGTAAGTGCCTACATAAACACAAATAAATGTAACTTAAAAATTTTGTTTATTTAGATACTCACTTTGTAGCTCTACCTGGCCTGGAACATACAGAGATCTGCTTTTATCTGCCTCCAGGTCCTAGGATTAAAGGCGTGTGTCACTACTCCTGGCTTTTATCAAAATTTAAGAATTTTTGAACCAGGTATGGTAATGTATGCCTAATCCCAGCTTTCTGGAGGCAGAAATGGGTGGATTCTCAAATTTAAGGCCAGCCTGGTCTACAGAGCAGGTTCCAGGTCAGCCAGAGCTACACAGAGAAACCCTGTCTTGAAATTTTTTTTTCTTTTTTAATGAAAAGTATAGATGAAGATGAATTTATTCTGATAGTTTGCCATAAAGGAAGGCCTGGGCCTGCTGTGCCAGAAGCCTTTATACTAGGCTAGGGTGCTAATTTTGAGTCTTGTATGAACCAGCTCTGTGAATTAGACAAGTCATTTGTCCGGGGTTCCATTTCCTGTCTGTAAAGTACAGATAGTAATATCTGTCTTGCCTGGTTGCCGGGTTGCAACGGACTTGCATGAGGTAATAGGTGTCAACATCTTCTATATACTTGGTCACTGTAAATGTGCCGGTGGTAAATTATACCATCTGGTAAATACACTCCTTTCTGCATTTTAAATTAAGAGGAAGAAAGATGGGGTCCACCTGCACCAAAACCTCTTTCACAGGCACCTTGCCCTTGAGCATGTGTTCCTCTGAGGTTCCCCCTGGGTTCTGTAGGATCTTGGCAGAGAGATAAGAACCAATGGCAGGTGCCTTCCCTGTCTTTGGAGGAGCTGTCCCCAGTACCTAGACATGTCAGGACATATCTCAGCTTCTGCCTTTTGGAAATCCACAGGGGTTTGTTTTTTCGAGACAGGGTTTCTCTGTGTAGCCTTGGCTGTCCTGGAACTCACTTTGTAGACCAGGCTGGCCTCGAACTCAGAAATCCTCCTGCCTCTGCCTCCCAAGTGCTGGGATTAAAGGCGTGCGCCACCACAACCCGGCTGTTGCTTAGTTTCTTAAAAACAGTCTTGAGTCTGAAGGAACAGAATCTTCTAGAAAGTTGTTGAGAAAGGATAGTTGTCTTTTCTCACATTTCAGGACCTCCTTTCTCAGGGCAGTAGAAGCATCCTGTTGACAGCTGAATGGCACCAGGATCCACATTCCCTTAACGAGGCAGTATCTCACTGTGAGAATGTAGTCCTGTGCTCCCTGAGTCAGTCCTTAACAGTAAAGCTGTCACATGTTCTTGTTCGAATACCCTGTCCATAAGGGTTCCAAGACGTCATGTGGCATGCTGCCCTCACTCTCACCCAAGGCTGCTCTTTAACCTGTTCCACCCCACAGTGCATGATGGTGTTGGCAGTCGGTGGCTGCGGTGACATGTAACTCCATGCATTCTTCTTTCAGCATGCTTTTCATTTCCACTGCATCTCTCGATGGCTCAAAACGAGGCAGGTGTGTCCGCTGGACAACAGAGAGTGGGAATTCCAAAAGTAGGTGTTTCTTCTTTGTGTGGGGTTCTAAGTCTGGGTTTTCTGGTTAGTGTCATTCTCCTGCTGGTCTCAAGCTGAAAGCAGCTGGACCGCTGGGTCATCACCCCAGCCCCCTTGTTCTCCTTCTTTTTTATTTTTATTTATTTATTTATTTTTTTGAGACAAAATCTCTCTCTGTAACCCTGGCTGTCTTGGAACTTGATCTGTAGACTAGATTGGCCTCAACACATCTGCCTGCCTCTGCCTCCCAGATACTGGGGTTAAAGGTGTTCACCACTGTGCCTTATTTTTAAAAAGATAAGCAGAGATTAGCTAGCATTTCTCAGGCTGAGTTTTTTCAACCTGCTCAGTCTATCAAAGTGGAAAATATGGGAGTCAGAAATGATTGGTCGCCGGGCGGTGGTGGCGCACGCCTTTAATCCCAGCACTTGGGAGGCAGAGGCAGGAGGATTTCTGAGTTCGAGGCCAGCCTGGTCTACAAAGTGAGTTCCAGGACAGCCAGGGCTACACAGAGAAACCCTGTCTCGAAAAACCAAAAAAAAAAAAAAGAAATGATTGGTCACGTATTTCCAGGGCTAGAGGATGTAACTCAGTGGTAGAATACTTGCCTGGCCTGTATAAAGACCTGGATTCAGCCCTAGTAGCACCAAAATAAATCAATGAATGTCCATAACCCAACCCTGATAAGTTCCATGCTGCACATTTCATTATCCACACGTTACTTTCTTTGGGTGTGGAAGGATGATCTCATGGTATTTGGGGTATCTTGGTATAGGGTTGACTGCCCTAGGGCTTTGGGGTTCCTCCTTCCTCTGCTTTCCCAGAGCAGTGGTCACAGATGTACCTCCCAAAACCCACTCTGGTCATTGGGTTGTTTGTTTTTTTTCCCTTGAGCTAGCAAATTGATTATGACCCTCCTGCTACAGCCTTCCTTCTGAGCCAGGTGCCAAGTGCCTTTGGCTTAGCTCAGCTGACTGATTGTGATATTAAATTTACAGCTAAACAATTACATTTTTATTATTAAGCAAAGTTTGGTAATGTATGCCTTTGATCTTACAACTGAGTTTAAGGTCAGCCTGGTCTACAGAATGAGTTCCAGGATAGCCGGGATACACAGAGAAGCCCTGTCTAAAAGTCAAAAGATGTGTGCATAACAGGTTTTATGGTTTTACTCTCCAGCATTCTAATGAGGTGAATTGTTTTGTCTTTCAGGTATGGGCATTAGGAAAGACTCCCGTAAAGTGTACCCATTTGTTACTCGTTTAGTGACTTCCTGTTATTACAAGTTAGGTAGAACCATGGTTCTTTTCCTTTCCTTTGTCTTTGGAGTTTGGTGTTCCCGCAGCCATACTGTATTTTGTGTCAAATAAAGCCTTTAAGTTGGAGGTGGTTGCTGTCTCATGTATGTGGAGTGATCTGAGAAGGAGCCTCTTCAGAGCCAGAAAGCCAGCCTCAAAAAGTGCACTGTTCTTGACGAGAACGCACTTGTCCTGTGGGTTCATCTTCCCAAGGTCACAAGGAACCAGTTAAAGTCTGGAAGTGCGGGTCACTGGCACCTGGAAACCTCAGGCTGTCTTCCTCCTGCGATAGCACCAGGCAAGAATGAGGAAGGACATGGCAGCCTTGGACCAGCTAGGTCTGCTCTGGGCTTTCATCTCATGGTGGAATCTAAGAACGAGTGAATGACATCAAGTGGGCACAGAAAGGCTTTGTAAACTCTAAACACTACAGGGTTAGTACTCATTGTGAATGACATGTGGCAATCTCTAGAACAAAACTTGACAAAAAAAAATCATACTATGTAATCTTGACTGGCAATAGAGTGATCTTAAAGTCAACTTGAAAACTGATGTTTGTTTCTGAGTTCGAGGCCAGCCTGGTCTACAGAGTGAGTTCCAGGACAGCCAGGGCTACACAGAAACCCTGTCTCGAAAAACCAAAAAAAAAAAAAAAAAAAAGAAAGAAAGAAAGAAAAGAAAACTAATGTTTGGACAGTCTGAGTATATATATGCAAAACAGAAATTCTAGTTTGGGGTCTAGGGGGCGCTGTAGCTCAACTGTAAGGCCCTGTGTTCAGTTGTGGGCATAAATTTTAAAAAAAGTTGAAATTGAATTAACAAGAGCTCAAGTTTCCTCTAAATATGCTGGCCAGGGAAAGAGTGGCCATCCTGATGCTGATTCTACTGAGACACCCTTTCTGTGGCTGTGGCTTTCATGTAGTTAACAGATCCTACAAAGGTCCTGAAATCCTTCGGGGGAGTTTTCCTTTCTCCAGTGCCACTCCAGGTGAAAGCAATGGCCAGATAAAGCGGGTCTGAGACTCCAACTGTCTTCTGTTGTCAAGCAGGAAAAGATTGCAAAAATGTGAAACAATGCTGTCATTGTTTTCAAAGTTAATTTTAATAAAAATATTTATGTTAACGGCTTTTTTATGTCATTTTCAAGATTGCATTTTTGCCCTTTAGGAAATACTTTTGTTCTTTTTATGGGTGGTGTTGGAGATGCTTTGGGTGAGAGTGCACGTGGAAGTTGCTGCTGGCTCTCCCGTCAGTCTCCACGTTTTCCATACAAGGTCTCTTCACTGAACAGGGAGCTAGTTGGTTAGACTGCCTGGGATCCTCCTGCCTCTGCCTCCCACCACTACACCTGACTCTGTGAGAGATGAAACTGGTTTGGAAGGCATGCTTAATGACCGACATCTCCGCGACTTCAGCTTCTCAGTTTGATAGAGTTGTGGTGTCTTTACTGTAGAATTCTATCCTCTGAGCAAAGTGGCTGCCATTTCCCTCAGGTCACTAGTGCCTGCCTGCAAGAAGCCTGGTTACATTTCCCTCAGAGAAGTGGGTGGGAAAGGGCCAAAGCGATTGCAGCCATGCCTGCCAGCCATTCCTGTGCAATTCACTAATTGCCCTTGGCCTCCGTGGAGCTTCTCTACGGGATGCCCAACCGAAAGCTGGAAGCAGACATCCTTGCTGGGTGGAGAACTGAGTTTGGATGCTTTGGGGTCACCCACACTTCTGCCAGTAAACCATATTCCATAAGGAGGCCCCAGTCATAAGCTCACGAGTTCCCCCAGACTGAATCTGGGTGAAATTGCACTTTGATCTGTCATTAGGACCTTGAGAGTGTTGGGGTAGATGTTTGTGTCTCCCCAGGAAAGAATTCTCCCAACAAAGATAACTCAGTGTTTGTGGGCTCTCCACTTTTAGGATCTTACTGTTTGGTTACTTGAGTTTTTTGTCGTTATTTTTTAACAGTCTCACTATGTAGCCCTTGCTGGTCTCAAACTCACAGATTTATTTGTTTTTTACTTTTAGAATCCTAAAAGGTATAATGAATACTAGGAGTTGTGCAAACCTCTAGTAGTGAGTAAGTACTGCCACCTTCTCCATAGATCTATTCCATACCTTTCCAGCTGGCATCCGAGCGGCATAATTTCCTGGGTAACCATGTTGGTTGCTATCCCCCAAGGGGCACACTTGGAGCATGCTCCTGTCTCAAAAAAAAAAAAAAAACAACTGGACTGGAGAGATAACCAAACAAATTACAGTTAAAAGTTTGTTTGTTTGTTTTTTTAATTCCCAGCCCTTGGGATTAAGAGGCAGAAAGATCAGGAGTTGGAGGTCATTTTTTGCTACATACTAAATTAAGGCTGAGCTACATGTGACCCTGTCTTAACAAGAAATTTGGGCTTGAAGAGTTAGCTCAGCAATGAAGAGCACTGGCTTCTCTTTCAGAGGTTCTAAGTTCAATTCCCAACACTATATGGTGACTCACAACCATCTGTAAGGGGATCCAGTGATCTCTTCTGTTGTGCCTGAATGCAGTGCAGGGTCTTCACATATAAAATAAATCACTTTATTATTATTATTATTATTTTTTTTTTTTTTGGTTTTTCGCGACAGGGTTTCTCTGTATAGCCCTGGCTGTCCTGGAACTCACTCTGTAGACCAGGCTGGCCTCAAACTCAGAAATCCGCCTGCCTCTGCCTCCCAAGTGCTAGGATTAAAGGCGTGCACCACCACCGCCCGGCAAAATAAATCACTTTTAAAAATTAAAAAAAGAAAAGAAAACATCTACAGACTGCTTATTGGGTCAACCATGGAGACTAGAACTAAATTAAAGTCCCTGGCCACAGGTCTACTAGGGGAGCTTACTAGGAAGATGAATAGGTGAATAGCTGAATATACTGATTCTGGAGAGACACAGAGCCTGGGTCTGAACTTGATATCATGGTACCCAGCCTTCCCTGTCTCCTGACAGTGGTGCCTTGAGACGCTTCTGCATCTGCCTTGTGCCAGGAGGGCAGATGTTGCTGCTCATTTCCGTACTTGGCCTAGGAAACCTGGTCATTCCTTGCAACCACAGCAGTGTCCTGGATCACACGGGTCTCTTCATCTCTCAAATGCTGGAATTATAGGCACCGTCCAACACAGTTGGCTCCTGCCCTTTGGTGATTCTAAACTACGTGAAGATTAGGCAAGCACTCAGCCACTGAGTTTATATTCCCAGTAAACCCACCCACCCCTTTAATTTTCACCTTCTATGACAGGGTCAGAGGTTACCCAGGTCGACCTTGAATTTGTTACTATCCTGCCTCAGTCTGCATGAGTGCTGGACATTTCCTGTACCATTGTAGCCAGCCGCCCAGCCTTTCAGCATTCTGAAGACAGAGGCAGGTGGATCTCTGTGAAGCCAAGGCCAACCTAGTCTACTTGATGACTCTCAAAACTATAAATAAATGAACAATAATAACAGGGACTGAAGAAATGTCTTGGTAGTTAAAAGTGCAAATACATTCAGAGGACACAGGTTCGATGGCCAGCACCCACACAATGGCTCACGATCTATCTCCAGTTCTTGGGGATCTATCTGAAGCCTTCTGCTAGTTTCCATGGACACATGTGATGCACATAAATACTGCAAGTCAAACATAAATAATAATGATGATGATGAACAATATTCAATTCTGAACAGAACTAAAAAGAAAATGAGCTGATTATAATCCCAGCACTCTGGAGCCAGAGGCAGGAGGACCAGAAGTTGAAGATTTCATTTGCAAAAAGTTTGATGAAGAGCTAGAGAGATGGATGGCTCAATGGTTAAGATCACTGACTGCTCTTCCAGAGGTCCTGAGTTCAATTCCCAGCAACCACATGGTGGCTCACAACCATCTGTAATGGGATCCGATGCCTTCTGGTGTGTCTGAAGACAGCAACAGTGTACTCACATATATAAAATAAATAAATCCACCCATTTCTCCCGACTACATAATGACCACTCCTACTGCAGCCCCCCTGTGACTTTTCCCGAAGCCCTGCACCACTCAGGAGCCCTTGCCCAGAGCTGCTTCTCTGGCTCTATCCCGGGAGCCTGATCAGGCTGCTGATACACCCAGTCCCCACTACCATGCATCCCCAGCTGGGGATATCACGGAGCTCTGGTCCTTCCCCATCTTCTTCCTGACAACAAAGACCAGCAACTCCCAGAGAGGGATGAAGTCCTTCTCCAAACCAGGTGCCTGGCCACCAGGACCTTCCCCCTGACTAGAGGACACTGAGCTGGATGGAACCCTCTTATTGAGGCAGCCTGGGAAAGGGAGAGTGTCATCTCATTAGTGAATGAAGACCTGTGAGCATAATAAAATATAATATAATAATAAAAATAATAAATCTTTAAAAAAAGTTTGATGAAAATATGAAAATTATGCTACATGAGACTTGTACTAACAAAAAAAATGAAAGAGAAAAAGGAAGGAAGGAAGGAAGAAGGGAAGAAAGAAAAGAAAAAAATGAGCCCTGCAAGATGGCTGAGCTTACGTTAAGGATACCTGCCAGCACCACCCTAGACAACCTGAGTTGGACATTCATGGGGACCTGCTAGTTTTCCTTTGACCTCAGGTGTGCCGTGGGCACAGAGCTCCCCCTGAATAAAAGTGCAATTTTTTAAAAAAAACTAAAACAATTTTTAATTAAAAACAAACAAACAAACCTAAGTATCAATGAGGGACTGAGATCAAGTGACTTACAGTCACACAAAGCTCAAGTGACCCGACCAGGGTGACACAATCCTCCAAGGTAGACCTGGATTTTAGACGGAGATTTATCTACTGCCAAGACTGCCCATTTTCATCAGCTGTGGTAGCTAGCGCGAATCACAGGGGCTGACTGCGGCAAAGTCCTCTGCAAACAGTTACAGGCTACACAAAGGTCAGGCCTCCTTCTAATCAAGAGCGTGGCCAATCCTCCAAAGCCCAGTTTAACGAAGCGCCTTGTTATTGTTGACGTGGACACTCAACTCTGACCTTCCCTATATTAAGAACCGGAGCTCTAAAAACAAAGCAGGATAGAACAAGCTGAAAACAGCAGCAGGCAGCCATGGTCCTCACTGCTTCGCTCGAAAGCTTCTCCCCTAAGGAAACGGAAAGGGATGTCTGGCTACGGCGGAACTAAAATCTACTCTGGATTGTAGATGATGTTGCCTCACGGGGTAAAGCGTGAGGTGAGGAGGAGTCAGAACACCAAAGACTTGGGGAAGACAGGGCATTGGTGTCAGCAGTGGGACTGTACCTGAGCTTATCAGCTTTGGAGTCAGGCAGACACTGGCTCAAACGCGGCCTCCTGTGGCACATATCTGTAACCGCAGCCCTTGAAAGGTGGAGACAGGAGTATTGCAGTTCAAGGTCACCCTCACCCTCAGCTGCATAGTAAATTGAGACTAAATTGAGCTACATGAGACCAGTCTCTAAAAAAATAAAAAGTGGGAGAGGATAACAGGGGATGGAGTTGCCTAAACCATTAAAAGCAGTGCCTGCAGCCGGACTGCGGTGGCGCACTCCAGAGGCAGAGAGGCAGGAGAGGCAGGAGAGGCCAGCCTGGTCTGCAGACCAAGTTCTGGGATAGTCAGGGCTACACAGAAACTCTGTCTTGGAAAAAACAACAATAACAACAAAAGCAATGGCTGTTCTTGCCAAAACCTAGGTTTGATTCCTAGCACATGCGCAGTGTGACTCACAACCTGCCCGCAACCCCAGTTCCAGGGAACACTTAAGTTTCTGGCAGGAGATCCTCTTTCTTTTTTTTTGTTTCTTTGTTTCTTTCTTTCTTCGTTTCTTTCTCTCTTTCTTTCTTCCTCTCTTTCTTTCTTTCTTTCTTTCCTTTTTTTTCAAGACGTGCTTGTAGCCAGGCAGTGGTGGCGCACGCCTGTAATCCCAGCACTTGGGAGGCAGAGGCAGGAGGATTTCTGAGTTCAAGGACAACCTGGTCTACAGAGTGAGTTCCAGGACAACCAGGGCTACACAGAGAAACCCTGTCTCAGAAAAAAAAGAAAGAAAGAAAGAAAAAAAAGACGTGCTTTTCTCATTAAAATTTGATTGTATCTTTATTATTGTGCATGTGCATGCAGGGACTCAGGAGCCACAGCATGAATGTGGACATCAGAAGTCAGTTCACACCTCCTCACCCTGTTGAGCCTGGTCTCTCTTGTTTTCTCACACTCACAAACAAACAAACAAGCAAATATATAAGAATAAAATCTGAGCCGGTCTTTTCTGTTTTATTGCTGCTAAGAATAGAATTCATAGTCTCATCCATATATTATATTATTAATAAAAGAATCTAATGTTTTTGTTTTTGAGACAGGATCTCACTATGTAGACCAGACTGGCCTCCATCTCACAGATGTCTGCCTGCTTCTGGAGGCGTTAAAGGTATGAACCAGAGCTAAGGATGGCTCCGTGTTAAGGATACAGTGCTCTTCCAGAGAGCCGGGATTAAGTTCCCAGCTCCTACATCAGGTGGCTCTCATCTTCAGCTACCGCATTCATGCATACATACACATAATTAAAGCTAATCTTTAAAAATAAAATAAAGGCACACACCATCATGCCCTGCTTTCTATTTTTCATTTTGTTTTGTTTGAGACAGGGTTTCTCTGGGTAGTCCTAGCTGTCCTAGAACTCACTGCATAAACCAGACTGACCTTGAACTCATAGAGATCAGCCCACCTCTCCTCTAGATATTTGTTTTTTTTTGGCTTTTTCGAGACAGGGTTTCTCTGTGTTTTGTTTTTTATTTTAAAAATTACATGTGTATATGCCTGTGTGTGTGTGTGTGTGTGTGTGTTTGTGTGTCCTTGTGCAAATGCCATGGTGTACATGCAGATGTCAGAGGACAACATAGAGGACTGAGTTCTCTTCCTCTGCCATATCTGGTTCAAGGAATGGAACTCAGGTCTCCGTCCCTAGTTCCAGGTCACAGAGAAAGTGCCCATTATTCCAACTAAAGTGTCTGGACAAGGCAAACTTTACACTTGATCAAGAGGGTGTTATTGGAAAAGCAAAAACAAGGAGGCAAGAAAGGGGTACCTGTGTGTGGGAACAAGACCAAAGATGAGGTCATGAAGTCACATGAGGAATCCTGGGAATCAGAATCCAGAGACGGCATCAGGGTGCAGAGTTTATTGCACAGCACATAAACTTATGTAAGTGTCCAAGCCAATCCCAAGCCCTAAATCCAGGGACTCGCCGCACCATCACCAAGCCCCAGTGAAAGCCCTGCCTGATGAAGTTATTCAGAAAAGCGGGGCACTGGAGGGGGGAGGGGGTTCGTCACTTGTTAGAACTTCCTGGAAGACGTGGAAGCAGCTTCTACCCTGGCAAGGTTTCTTTTTGCTGTCTGATGGGGATGTTCTGGAAGCCATCTAAGATCAAATGAGGTGTACTGTCGTACTTTACATCAGGAGTCGCAGGAGCCTGTAGAGCCTTGCTCTGCATCCCACTTTTTCCTTCACAAGGTTGATTTCCACATCCTCCACATCTGTGTCTCTTCCCAATTGGATAGTCTGTAAAGAATTGGCACACAGGAAGTGGGAAAGGGCAGCCGTTCTGGACCATCCAATTCCTAGAATAAACCAATATGTCTTTGTACGTAGGTTTTACTGGACCGGGAAAATTAAAACAATTTCAGTTACGTACAAGTCTTACAAAGTAGAAGAGAGAAAAATATTTTAATCCCTTGTCCTAAACATGAACTTTACAGAGTTTGGGCAGGAATCTGACATTGGCCAAGGACAAGGAAATGGGCTTCAAGCAGGAATCTAATTTTAGGCTAGAACAAAGAAGTAGGCCTCAGGCATGAATATGACTTTGGGCTAGGTCAGGGAAGGAGGCTCAGATATCTTGGTCATCCTGATAAGCCCTTAGAAACAGTGATCACAGGACTTTGTTTATAGTCTTGCTTGTTCCTTAACCTAGAACTGATCTTATTACTTGCATGTAATTGAAACGGTATAAAAGCAATTTGGGAAAAAATAAACCTGCCTCAGCCTCAGAACTGGCTGGAGTCGTGCTACAATATTGTCAAATTGTCTTTTTTCTTTGTAATCCTAATTCCTGTGCTGGAGAACCTGTTGACTGACTGAGCTGACTTGGTCAATTTTGGGTCTTGGAGGGTTTTGTTTGTTTGGCTGTCCTGGAACTTTTTCTGTGGACTACACTGGCTTTAAACTCACAGAGATGAACCTGCCTCTGCCTCCTGGGATTTAAGGCATATGCCAACACTGCCTGGCTGAATTTTATAGTATTTGATAGGAAATACTTAGTATTTCTTAAAGTGGCAAGCACCTTTATCCAGGGAACCAGTGGGCCCAGAATTTACTTTTTTAAAATTCCATTCTCTTTTCTCCAGTGCACGTTTAAAAATAGTTTTATCAGTTCACATTACTTTGTTTTTTGTTTGTTTTTCTCTGCACAATGAGACCAGTGGGATCTCACTGTTTGGAGGCAGGCTTTGCTGGAACTCTGAGCGGCTAGACCACGGGCACTCACCACGCATTCGCCAAGCTGAGCTGGTTTAGAATTCAAGGGCAGTTTCTTGGCCTGGGAATCAAAATATAAGTTCTCCAACTAGGTGTAGCGTGGTAAACCTGTAAGCCTAGCCTGTGGGAGATGGAGACAGAGAATCAGGGGGGTCAGGAGTTCAAGGTCATCCTGGGCTACTAGAGACCCTGTCTCAGGGGAGCAAAAAAAAAAAAAACAAGTTCCGTGGCCCCAGAGGCTGCACCTGATATCGAATGCTCTCTGGTGCCTGCTCTGGTTCTCTAGTGACAGGTCTCATATGGCCCCTGCTCCTCATTTCTGGAAGCCCTTTTTACTTGTTCCCATTTCACATCTTCAGAAATTTCCTTTTTTTGTTGTTTTGTTTTGTTTTGTTTTTTGTTTTTGAGACAGCTGGATGTATTCTTTTCTTGACTGGTATTCTCTTTTGAGCTCAAATTCACGTCCAACCTCTCCCACTGACCACAGTGTTCAACCAAATAAATGATAATGTGCACCCAGCTCCTGGTTTCCAAAACCCACCAGGGTAAGGTGTCAAGTCTTGCTGGGGCGATGATGGCGCACACCTTTAATCCCAGCACTTGAGAGGCAGAGAGGCAAGCAGCTCTCTGATTTCAAGGCCAGCCTAGTTTAGAGAGTGAGTTCCTGTCTGGAAAAAAAATAACCAAAAAAAAGGAGGAGGGAGAAAGAGGAAGAAGAGGAGGAAGGAAGAAGAAGAAAAGAAGAAACAGAGAGAGAGAGAGAGAGAGAGAGAGAGAGAGAGTGAGAGTCAGGAGGACTGGTCCCTAAGAAACCCGGGACAAGAATGCTCCCAGAGCATCTCAGCCCACGCCCTACCCTAAACCTCTCAGCCCACTCCCTATCCTAAACCTCTCCAACCTAGGGGTTGGGTTTCTGTGCCCCCTTCCTTCTGATTCCTTACGTAGGTCATTTGGCCACGTGCTTTCTTGGTTCCCGCGGACTATCTTGGCCTCTTGGTCCACTCCTCTCTTGGTTCTCTTGCAGCCTGTCTTAGTTACGGTTTTTTGGGTTGTTTTTTTTTTGTTTTGTTTTGTTTTGTTTCTCTTTGAAGAAAAATTCTATTTATTTTATGTATGTGAGTACACTGTCACTCTCTTCAGACACACAAGAAGAGAACATCAGATGGTTGTGAGCCACCATGTGGTTGCTGGGAATTGAACTCAGGACCTCTGGAAGAGCAGTCAGTGCTCTTAACCACTGAGCCATCTCTCCAGCTTGTGAGTTAAGGTTTTGTTGCTGTGAAGAGACTCATGACCCAGGCAACTCTTATAAAGAAAAACATTTAATTACCGCTGGCTGACAGCTTCAGAGGGTCAATCCATTATCATCATGGCAGGAAACATGGCAGTGTCCAGGCAGACGTGGTACTGCAGATGAGAGTTCCGCGTCTTGATCCATAAGCAGCCAGGAGGGGACTCTCTTCCTACAGGCAGCTAGGAGAGAGACTATGCCCTGGGCGGAGCTTGAGAACCAGGAGCCTTGAAAGACCATCTACACAGAGCAAACCTCCGCCAACAAGACCACACCTCCTAACAGGGCCACTTCCCCTGGGCCAAGCCTACTCAAACCATCACACCACTCCCCTCCTCTTCTTTTCCTCTCTCATTCTCCTTCTGACCCTCTGCTCTCATGGCCCAGTGTGGTCTGGACCCTTCCAGATGCCTCTGGCTGCACTCTCCCGCACATCTACAATAAAATCCATCTCTACAACCATAGCTTCAATTGGTCACGTCTTCATTTTCATTCAAAAGGGATATAGGGGTCCAATCCTGCTTCTTCCTGTGAGAGGTGAGAGAGACCTTGTTTAGTTTGAGCTAGGGTCTCATGTAGCTCAGGCTGGCTTTAAGTTACTTTGTAGTCCAGGGTGACCTTGAACTCCTGAGCTTCACGTTTCTGTCTTCCAAACGCTGGGATTACATCTGGGTACTATGTGCCAGGCTAAATCTGTGATAGACAAACAAACACTCTACATTCTCCCATCTTTTTTTTTAATTCTTCTTTTTTCCAGTAATGGCTAATGACATAAAAAGCAGAAAAATGCTTTAAGAAAATAATGTCAGACAAACATATTAGCTCAGGCCTTTAATCTCAGCACTTAGAGGCTGAGGCAGGTCTCTCTGAATTAGAGGCTAGCCTGTCTGCATAGTGAGCTTCAGGATAGCCAGGGCTACACAGAGAAACCCTGTCTCAAATAGTCAAAAAAGGGGGCTGGAGAAATGGCTTAGCAGTTAGGAGCACTGACTGCTCCTCCAAAGGTCCTGAGTTCAAATCCTAGCAACCACATGGTGGCTCACAACCATCTGTAATGAGATCTGACTCCCTCTTCAGGAGTGTCTGAAGACAGCCACAGTGTACTTACATTTAAATAAATCTTTTTTAAAAAAAAGTAAAAAAAAAGCAAAAAGGAAGGAAGGGAAGTTGGAAGGAAAGAAGGAAGGAAGGAAGGCACATATCCAGCACCGTGCAGAGAAACACACACTGCCTGCTTCACAGGTAGCATCCACAAGCTCACTGGCACGCCTCTCTACTCCCAATGCCTCTCCTGAACACAGAGGATGAATTGCCACAGGGAGAATTGGAATTACTGGAGCAAGAATACATAAATCCAGCTTTTGACTTTCAGAATGAGCTCTTGAGACCCATAAGGGAAGAAAACATAAATAAAACAAGCCTGAAGCAGATCCGTTTACTCAACAACCATTTGTGAAGCTGCCTCATATGATCTGGGAGCAGTCTGAAGGGTGGGACTCAATCTGTGTGAAGATGGAGAACCTTGGACCTAGTTCACCATGGAACCAGTTCCAGAAGAGTAGCATCAAGTCAGTGGGTAAAAGAGCTAAGCAGAGGGGAGGCAGGGGGGAGCAGGGGGAGGCAGAGGGGAGCAGGGGGAGGCAGAGGGGAGCAGGGGGAGCAGGGGGAGCAGAGGGGAGCAGGGGGAGGCAGAGAGGAGCAGGGGAAACGGGGAGGCAGGGGGGAGCAGGGGGAGGCAGAGGGGAGCAGGGGGGAGCAGGGGGAGGCAGAGGGGAGGCAGGGGGAGCAGGGGGAGGCAGAGGGGAGCAGGGGGGAGCAGGGGGAGCAGAGGGGAGCAGGGGGAGGCAGAGGGGAGGCAGGGGGAGGCAGAGGGGAGGCAGGGGGAGCAGGGGGAGGCAGGGGGGAGCAGGGGGAGCAGGGGGAGGCAGAGGGGAGGCAGGGGGAGCAGGGGGAGGCAGAGGGGAGCAGGGGGGAGCAGGGGGAGCAGAGGGGAGCAGGGGGAGGCAGAGGGGAGCAGGGGGAGGCAGAGGGGAGGCAGGGGGAGCAGGGGGAGGCAGGGGGGAGCAGGGGGAGCAGGGGGAGGCAGAGGGGAGGCAGGGGGAGCAGGGGGAGGCAGAGGGGAGCAGGGGGAGCAGGGGGAGCAGAGGGGAGCAGGGGGAGGCAGAGAGGAGCAGGGGGAGGCAGAGAGGAGCAGGGGGAGGCAGAGAGGAGCAGGGGGAGGCAGAGAGGAGCAGGGGGAGGCAGAGAGGAGCAGGGGGAGGCAGAGGGGAGGCAGGGGGAGCAGGGGGAGGCAGAGGGGAGCAGGGGGAGGCAGAGGGGAGCAGGGGGAGGCAAAGGGGAACAGGGGGAGCAGGGCTGAGTTAGGCAGGACCCTCAGAACAGACCTGTTCCTGGAGAAGATGACAGTAGAACAGAGCTTTGAAGGCAGGCATGGCCTTTTAGACCCAGGTCAGATGTTGGAGATGAAGTGACACAGACAAGGGTCGCAGTGAAACCTGTGAGCTGTTGGGCTCTGGGTCGGCAGCTATTGCACAAGACATCTGCACATGGCATGGGGTTGGTTCAAAATGGAAAAGAAAATAGAGGTTTCTACCCTGAAACTAATAGAAAAGAAAATGGGAGAAGAGCCTTGAGTTCATGGGTACAGGGGGGGAAAAAAAGAAAATGAAAATAGAGTGTGGGACCTTGATGAGACGTGTGGCCACGCCCCAGGTTCTAGCCTGACTCTGCCTAAAGCAGTCACCTGCCTGCAGCCACACTCTCCCCGCCTACTGGTTACCTGACCACCCAACTCACTATAAATAGCACCCCTCAGCGCGTGCTCTCTCTCTCTCTCTCTCCCCCCTCCCCCCCCCACTTGTTCTCCCCACTGGTCCTCTTCTTTGTCTATCTCTCTGTCTCTCCATTTTCTCCCCTTTCCACGTGGTCATGGCTTTTCTTATCTATTTTCTCCTCTTTCTTTATCTTTCTATTTCTTTTCTCTTTCTATTTTCTTAATAATAAAACATCAAAGCTATGGGCCACCTCCTATTAAATTCGCCACACGGAGCTAGCTGGTGGCGCCGTCATCTGGGATTCAGCCATGTGGACAGTCTGAGCACAGGTAACAGGCAGAGAGATCCACATCAGAATGGCTCCGCCTTCTGCGTGACATTTCTCTGCACCCCCCCCCCCCGCGCTCGCCCATGCCAGCAGTGTGACCGCCCACACCCCGTTAGGCTGAGGCAAGCGTGCATCTTGCCTGCTTCCCCAAAAACCCCACGCGGAACCTCTATGTCCGCCTGTGTCCTCTGCATATGCACGCTACCTTGGCCCGAGGGCGAGGCCCGCGCCGCCGGCCCAGCCTGGCGCATGCCCCAGCGTCCGGGCTTTTCTTTTTTTTCCTACAATAGAGGTGTCTTGGTGACTTTTTAAATGAGTCAAGTTTTTCATTTCTTGCACTTGAAGTACTCTTCGATGACATCCTTGGCCTGAGATTCTTTGCCATAGTCCTTAACTACAAAGCTGCAGCCACCGCATTCCATGGCTCCCTCCTCGGTCAATGGCCTGCTCGATACCCTGGCTTCTTCCTGTGCCTTCATTAGGTTGATTTGGTGCTCAACACAATGTCCCCCACACCCCACCCCCAACCCCATGAACTTGACATACACAGGCTCATCACAAATGGATGCAAGCATACAAAGATGAGATTGGCGCTTATCTGTGGCTTTGGAAACTCCTTTGCCAAGTGCTAGGCTGTTGTGGATGAGGGCAGTCTTTGTACCCTCTTGGAGAGCAGTATTGACGTCCGTTACACTTCCAGCCGCCTGTGCCTCCCTTCCTCAACCATGGGGGTAGTTACAGGTGAGGCTGTCCTGGACTTGCTTTGTAGACCAGGCTGGCCTCGAACTCACAGAGATCCAGCTGCCTCTACCTCCCAACTGCTGGGGTTAAAGGTGTGCACTACCACAATTGGCTGAGGTTGAATCTTGAATGTACCTGAGCCTCTGCCTCGAAGAATTCAGCTGCAGTAGGCAGGAAAAGCCAAGGGTGACTTCTTGTTTATTCTAAGTGACAGGACAATGGTGGAGTGATGCATTTGGAGATTGGCAGATTGGAGAGTTTCAGCACCTACCTGAAGATGTCCGCCATGTATGGTCAGAGCCCTATGGACTTAGGGGTACTGCAGGTGAAATATTCTAAGCATGGGACCATGATGGATCATCTATAGAGTGGCTGTCCATGTGGAAAAGTGTTCCTAGGGCCCCGAGAGGACGGAAGCTCATCCCACTCCACACTGCCCCAATCCTACATTTTACAGATTACACTCACCACTTACTTGCCCAGCCCTGTAGACTCTGATCGTCCCTTAATCTGCTTTAGTCTTTCAGCCTTCCTAGTATGTCATGTGCTCCTACTACCATGTTCTGGCTACCCAAAGCCTTTCATTAACAAAGCCCAAATCCCTGACTTAAAAGGAAACTTAAGGATTTTTGGAAAGTCAGAGGGATAGTGTATTGCTGGGGTAAGGAGCATTTAACTGAAGTGGACACGTGTGTGAAAGGCTAAAGCAGACTCATGAAGGAACGTTTCGCTGAAGCAGACACAGGAGAGAAGATGTTCTGCTGAAGCAAGCACATGAAAGGACACGTGATGAAGGATTCTTTGCTAACGACATGCATGTGTTGGTTCACCTTACATTCCATCGTCATTGAGCTCCATTTGTTGGGATGCCGTAGAGAGAAACACACCAAAAAACTTCTGGTGGTGTGCTGCAGTTTCTTGATGCTTCCAAGGACTCAGGCTGATTGGCAGAGCAATGTCAGCTGAGACAGACGCATGTGCAAAGGCAAGACCCGTGGAGGACACGTAATGTTTGGAGGGTGTAAATAGGACTCAAGGACAGTGACGGGGCTTAACTAGGCTTGCTTATAGAGCCGGCTGTGCCACGTTTGTGGATCTCGTGTCTTCACTGATCTTCACTTCCCTGAGAGAGAGATACAGCCGAGAACTGAGAACTTCTCCTGGTGTCCCTCCAGGTCCCTCCTGCCGACTCTAGCCGAGGCTGAGGCCTGGCTGTCTCTGCTAGGAAGTACCACTTCTGCTAATTTGAGTTTGCTATCCCGATTCTACTGAACTGAACTGCTGGTGTATCTGTGAAGTGTTTGCGAGTGGATCGAGTTGCCGCTGCTGACCTGTGAACTGAACTGCTGATTTCCAGACAACACAGAAGGGAGTTGCTTCAAAGAACCTTTTAAAACAGGTCCATTCCCCCCCTCCCCCCCGTATCCTTTCTTTCCCACTATCTCTGGTGAGTGATGGGTTAAAAGGGAGGTTAAAGTGTTTAAGAACCATCATTAAAAATAAGGTTTGGGGAGCTGGAGAGATGATTCAGCGGTTAAGAGCACTGAAGGCTCTTCTGAAGGTCCTGAGTTCAAATCCTAGCAACTGCATGGTACTGTCACTTTTTTTATTACTGTGTATGTGTGTGTGACATGTGCAGGTGCATGCATGTCACATGTCACAGCACAACTGAGGAAGTGAGAGGCTGATTTGTATGACCCTGAGTCCATGACTTCAGGGGATGGAACTCAGAGCCTCAGGCTTGCAGAGCGAACACTTGGGCCTGAGCAGGGCCCCTACCTGAAAGAAGCCTTGTGGTGTGGACAAAGAGCTGACATTCTTTCCAGCCTCCACCTTTCATAAGTTAACTAAACCCCTGAATGTCCTCCTCCTTTGTCTTCCTGTGACTGTCTTAAATTTCTGGAACCCTCAAACTCCAGATCCTCCTGCCCCAGCTTTTTAAAAACTGTATAATCACATTGTGCCAGATAGATAGATCTCACTTTGACTTTATAGTACAAAAACTCAGTAAGAACAAGACACGGTGACCCAGGCCCACAAGCCTGGACCTTGGGAGGCTGACACGCTGCAAGGCCAGCCTGGGCTACATTGGAAGACTTTGCATTGAGGGGGGAAAAGCAAACACAGCATGACGGTGGTGCTCGCCTTTAATGTAAGCACTCTGAAGGCCGAGACAGGCCTTTCAGTTTGAGATCTCTGAGTTTGAGACCAGCCTGGTCTACAGAGCGAGTTCCTGGATTGCCAGAGATACACACAGAAACCCTGTCTCAAAAACAAAACAAAAAAAAAAAAGAAAGAAAAAAGAAAGAGAGAGAAGAAGACACAACACAAAGCAAAACAACAACAAAAACGGTACACTCAGGTACACACGTGCTCACGCATGTACACACACATAGCCACCACCATTGCTCACGCATGTACACACACATAGCCACCACCATTGCTCACGCATGTACACACACATAGCCACCACCATTGCTCACGCATGTACACACACATAGCCACCACCATTGCTCACGCATGTACACACACATAGCCACCACCATTGCTCACGCATGTACACACACATAGCCACCACCATTGCTCACGCATGTACACACTCATAGCCACCACCATTGCTCACGCATGTACACACACATAGCCACCACCATTGCTCACGCATGTACACACACATAGCCACCACCATTGCTCACGCATGTACACACACATAGCCACCACCATTGCTCACGCATGTACACACACATAGCCACCACCATTGCTCACGCATGTACACACTCATAGCCACCACCATTGCTCACGCATGTACACACACATAGCCACCACCATTGCTCACGCATGTACACACACATAGCCACCACCATTGCTCACGCATGTACACACTCATAGCCACCACCATTGCTCACGCATGTACACACTCATAGCCACCACCATTGCTCACGCATGTACACACTCATAGCCACCACCATTGCTCACGCATGTACACACTCATAGCCACCACCATTGCTCACGCATGTACACACACATAGCCACCACCATTGCTCACGCATGTACACACTCATAGCCACCACCATTGCTCACGCATGTACACACACATAGCCACCACCATTGCTCATGCATGTACACACACATAGCCACCACCATTGCTCACGCATGTACACACACATAGCCACCACCATTGCTCACGCATGTACACACTCATAGCCACCACCATTGCTCACGCATGTACACACTCATAGCCACCACCATTAGAAAAACTCAGTAGGAACCCAAAATGGCTTTACCACCTCAGTCAGGTTCCTTCCTAGGCAGCTCCTGTGGCTGAAGCTGGGAAGCTGGCAGCAAATGTCTTCAGAGGGCAGCCTGTCTGGGCACTGCACGGCCCACACACCAGAAGGGGTGCAAAGGCTGAGAGGCAGGAGTTGGATTCTTAGACACTCACTTGTCCCCAACCCCCTGCACCAGGCCTGCCTGTCCCTAGCTGGACACTCAGGCTGGAATGTGGGGGACCAGCTCTTCACCTGCCAGCAACACCTGGGAAGTAAAGTGTGGAAAGAGGGGATTTATTGGTGGTGTGGAAGAGGAAAGAACCTCTGGAAGAGTTTCCTCAGGCCTCCTTGAGCCAGGAGGAGAACGGAAGTCAGAGCCCCGCCCGGGGTGAGCTGTCTGCAGGAGACCTGAACCATCAAAGATCTGATCTGTGAATGAGGACTCTATGCCTTTCAAGGTGCCAGAGCTAGAGCCATGCTTCTTTTTGTTTTTGTTTGTTGTTTTTAGATTTATTTATTTTATGTATATGAGTACACTGTATCTGTCTTCAGATACACCAGAAGAGGGCATCAGATCCCATTATAGATGGTTGTGAGCCACCATGTGATTGCTAGGAATTGAACTCAGGACCTCTGGAAGAGCAGTAGGTGCTCTTAACCACTGAGCCACCTCTCCAGCCCTAGAGCCATGCTTCTTGTCATCACACGAGGGCCTCTGGGGACAGTCTGCCTGCCTATCACTAGCTGGCTGACATCCTGCAGCCCTGAAGCTCATTCAGATCATCCAAATGTTTTTTTGTTTTTTGTATGATTTTCTTTTAAGTGCCAGTGTGGCAGTCAGGCAATGAGCAGCACCCCAAGACCCACACAGACACCCCCAAACAGAACAGAAGGTCTCCACTTGCCTGGAGTGTTCATTGTAAGGAGGACAACCTGTACAGACCTATCCAGAACAAGCCGGAGATGTGCCCCCTCTGTGGTTTTGACACCCTCATTACCCTAGCATTATTTATCAGCTAGAAAGATGAACACCAGGTCAACTCAAGCTCCAAGGGACCAGACAGCCTCTTCTGGCCTCTGCAGGCATCCGAGCACAAATACCCAGTTACATACACATAAAAAAGATTCATAGAGCTATGTTGTGGTGGTGCACTCCCAAGGCAGAGGCAGGCTGTTCTCTCAGTTTACAGAGAGGCCAGCCTGGTTTATAGAGCACGTTCCAGGACAGCCAGAGCTACAGAGAGAAATTGTGTCTCAAAAAACAAACAAACAAAAAAAGAAAAAGAAAGAAATCTTAAAACAAAAGAAAACCATAAAAAACAAAAAACAAGGCCGGGCAGTGGTGGCGCACACCTTTAATCCCAGCGCTTGGGAGGGAGAGGCAGGCGGATCTCTGAGTTCGAGGCCAGCCTGGTCTACATATCAACTTCCAGGACAGCCAGGGCTACTCCAAGAAAACCCTGTCTTGGAAAAAATAAAATAAAATAAAATCAAACCAAAATCATTTTACTGTGACAAAGAACAGGAAGCACTAGACAGACAGACATGTATGTACCATGGACAGACAGACATGTATGTACCATGGACAGACAGACATGTATGTACCATGGGACACAGGGGTATATAGAAAGCAGAAGACTGCTAAGGGGGGAAGGGCTCCCTAGATCAGAAGGCCAGGAGAGATGCTAAAGTCCAACGTTTAGCTCTGGGCTTATAGGAAAGATGGAGGGATGTGAGGTGAGGGAGATGTCAAGCACAGAGCAGGCCCAAGGTCAGGCGGGGTGTCCCATGGATCACCTATGACAACAAAGGCACAAGGACACAGGCAGGTGTGGAGTGTGAAGAGTGTAGCTGGGGCTACAGTTGCTGTTGATTAAATGCAGCTGGCAGGTGGGGACTTGAAAGGAGAGGAGGCTTTTAGGGTCAAGGATGGGGCTGGAGAGATGGCTTAGCGATTAAGAGCACATATTGATTTGTGCAGGACTGCAATTTGGTTCCCAGCACACACATTAAGTTATTTACAACCGCCTATAACTCTAGCTTCAGAGGGATGTCACACCATTGGCCACCACAGACACCTGCACACAGGTGCACATAAAAAACAGATTAAAAAGCAGAGTGCTTGCCAGGCGTGGGGGCCTGTTTCAATGATCCAACCCACACCCACCTCTCACCCCTGAAAAAAAAAAAAAGAAGCATGAGCTAAGAAGAATGTTCCAGAAGAAACCTCAGGGTTGGCTACAGAGGGCAGGGAAACAGCCAACCTGACCCAGGGAGAAAAGCATGGGCCCCACAAGGAGTCTGGCTAGAACGGGACCTAAACTGGTGGGTGAGAAGCCAAACCCTAGTTTGTTTTTCGCCTTCTGAGAAGTTAAGCCAGTATAAACTTAAGCCTGGCTGGGCAGTGGTGGCGCACGCCTTTAATCCCAGCACTTGGGAGGCAGAGGCAGGAGGATTTCTGAGTTCGAGGCCAGCCTGGTCTACAAAGTGAGTTCCAGGACAGCCAGGGCTACACAGAGAAACCCTGTCTCGAAAAAAAGAAAAAAAGAAGAATTATCTGAAGACCTGGTCACCCTGGATCTATACACTCACATAGAGCAGCCATCCTGGAGTTGGGTCACTGAACACAGGACCACAACTTGCCTGGTTTTTCATGGACACTGTAAGAATCGGCATCCCGGGGCTGGAGAGACGGCTCAAATGGTTTTGTCTTTGCCAGTTGTGAGTGTAAGAGGCATTGTCACATGTTTCTCATGTGAGGGGAGTGCATCTTTTGTACATTTGAAGATTTTTTTTAAAGATTTATTTATTATTATATGTAAGTACACTGTAGCTATCTTCAGACACACCAGAAGACAGCATCAGCTCTCATTAGGGATGGTTGTGAACCACCATGTGGTTGCTGTGATTTGAACTCAGAACCTTCAGAAGAGCAGTCAGTGCTCTTAACCACCGAGCCATCTCTCCAGTCCCTTTTGTACATTTGAGAGCCAGCTGTGTTTGTTTTCTTTTCTCAGGACCTTGTCCTGGTCTGTGGCTACTTTTCTACAGGAATATCGGGGTTTCAGGGTTTGATTTTAAGAGTTCGTTCTAGCTGGGCAGTGGTGGCACATGCCTTTAATCCCAGCCCTTGGGAGCCAGAGGCAGGTGGATTTCTGAGTTCAAGGCCCACCTGCTCTACAGAATAAGTTCCAGGACAGCCTGGGCAATACAGAGAAACCCTGTCTCAAAAAACCAAAAAAAAAAAAAAAAAAAAAAAAAAAAAAGAAAGAAAGAAAAGAAAAGAATTCCTTCTAAAGGATGGAAGTCACTCTGTCACACAGGCTGCTGTTCAGTTTGTAGCAACTGTAAAGGCTACATTTCTAGCCATTCCATTATTTGAAACCTAGGCTAGCCTCATACACCAGATTCTCCTGCTTTTTTTAAAAAAAGATTTATTTATTTATTATTTATTTATGTATTTAATGCATATGAATACACTGTAGCTGTCTGCAGATACATCAGGAGAGAGCATGGATCCCATTACAGATGGTCGTGGACCACCACGTTGTTGCTGGGATTTGAACTCATGACCTCTGAAGGAGAAGCCAGTGCTCTTAACCACTGAGCCATCTCCCAGCCCCCAGATTCTCCTCCTTAAGCTTCATAAATTAAAAAATTTTTAAGATGGTTTATTTCTTTCTTTTTCATTTTTCTCTTATTTTCTTTTTCTTTTTTGTTTCCAAGGGGAAAGTACTGGTTAGTTATAGGTAATTGAGAGTGTTTCACTGTGTAGCCCAGGCTAGCCTTGAACTTTCAGCAATCCTCCTGCCAGAATGTTAAGAACTCAAGCATGAACCACTACTAGACCTGGCATTGGTAGAAACCTTTAAGATCTCTCTACTATGTTCAGAGCTAATTTCTGAGTTTGGAGTCAGCTTTAAATTAAAGCTACGGGACTGGAGAGATGGCTCAGCGGGTAAGAGCAGTGACTGCTCTTCTGAAGGTCCTGAGTTCAAATCCCAGCAACCACATGGTGGCTCACAACCATCCGTAATGAGATCTGATGCCCTCTTCCGGTGCATCTGAAGACGGCTACAGTATACTCACATATAATAAAGAAATAAAAAAAAAAAATTAAAGCTACAACATTCCAAAGTGATAAAAAATATTCTCAGGGCTGAAAAGATGGCTCAGCGATTAAGAGCACTGACTATTCTTCCAAAGGTCCTGAGTTCAAATCCCAGCAACCACATGGTAGCTCACAACCATTCGTAATGAGATCTGATGCCCTCTTCTGGTGTGTCTGAAGACAGCTACAGAGGTACTTACATATAATAAATAAATAAATAGATTTTTTTTAAAAAATTATTTGTTTCTTATGATTTTTTTGTTTTTCTTTTTTAAGTTTCTGTTTGTTTGTTTGTTTGTTTTATATAAATTTTAAGAATCAAAGTAGAATCCTAGACCAGGATGGCCTCCAACTCAGACTAGTACCTTGTCTCAGCCTCCTAGTGCTGTAATTACAGGTACGAGCTATCCTATTCAGCTCTGTTAAGTTTTCTTTTTCTTTTTTTGCTGTTTTTTCAAGACAAAATTTCTTTCTTTTTTTTTAAGATTTATTTATTTCATTTATATGAGTACACTATAGCTGTCTTCAGACATACCAGAAGGGAGCATCAGATCCCATTACAGATGGTTGTGAGCCATCATGTTGTTACATGGAAATTGAACTCAGGACCTCGGGAAGAGCAGTCAATGCTCTTAACCGCTGAGCCATCTCTCCAGCCCCAAAATTTCTTTATGTAGCCCTGGCTATCTTGGAACTAGCTCTGTAGACCAGGCTAGCCTCAACAGAGATCTTTAGTGACATTTTTAGACATTTGGAATTTTGGTTTCTTTTTTTTTAAATACACAGAAATATTATAAGAATGTGCCTTTGTTTCAATCCCAGATGTAGAGGTGTAGGGCTGCTTTAGGCTGTCTACAGCAGATGACTATAATTTGCCTCTTGCTCTAGCAGAAGCGTGGTTTTGCCAGCAACAGATAGTTTTTGTGATTGTGTGACGTTTGGAATTCTGGGAACTTTTCAGAGGGCCCAGTAGACGAAATCGTTCAGGGGATGCTTGAGGTTTGCTAGTAGGTGTGCTCAAAGAAGAAACAAGAAAGAAATCAGATTCAGGGATCTCTGTCTATCTTTCCCCTCTGTCCTTCTTTCCTCTCTTATCTACTGACAGGAGGTAAAGGGGGGGAGGGGATAAAGAGTGGGAAAAAGAAGACCCACTAAGTAGTGAAGTCAGCTACAGAGATCTGTCTGCCTCTGCCTTCCTAGTGCTGAGATTAAAGGCATCCATCACCATCACCACCACCTGGCTGATAATTTTTTTCTTTTTCTTTCCCTTTCTTTTTTTTTTTTTTTGTTTGTTTGTTTGTTTTTGGTTTTTTGAGGCAGGGTTTCTCTGTGTAGCCTTGGCTGTCCTGGAACTCACTCTGTAGACCAGGCTGGCTTTGAACTCAGAAATCCACCTGCCTCTGCCTCCCAAGTGCTGGGAGTGCTGACCAAGTGCCACCACTGCCTGGCTCCGTTTCTTTTCTTTTCCCGTTATTTATTCACTTCACATCTTGGTCCCACCCCCACCTCCATCCTCTCCTTCCAGTCCCACCCTTACAAATCCCTCCCCCACTACCCCCTCTTCTTCTCCTCAGAGTAGGGGAAGAGCCCTCCTAGGGTACCACCCTGCCCTGGGACATCCCGTAAGCGGCAGGACAAAGCGCATCCTCTCCCACTGAGACCCAGCCAGGCTATCCAGTTAGGGGAAGGGATCCAATGGCAGGCAACAAAGCCAGGAACAGCCCCTACTCCAACTGCCAGGGGACCCACATGAAGACCACAAAGATGCAAGAGACCTAGGTCCAGCCTCGGCATGCTCTTTGGTTGGTGGTCCAGTGTCGAGTCTCTGAGATCCCCCATCGGACCAGGTCAGCGGTCTCTATTGGTCCTCTTGTGGTGTCTTTGAACCCTCCAGCTTGCCAACTCTATCACCCACTCTTCCACAAGACTCCCCAAGCTCTGCCTGACGCTCTGGTGTGGGTCTCTGCAGCTGTTTCCATCAGCTGCTGGATGTAGCGTCTCTGGAGACAGTTCTGCGAGCTTCCCTGGGACATCAAGTTACTGCCAGACCAGGCACATCCTCCTACCACCAGACAAGGCCGCCCTGTTTAGAGAACAGGATCCACAGGCAAGCAACAGAGTCAGGGACAGCCCTGGCTCCAGGTGCCAGGACCCACATGAAGACCAAGCTACACCTCTACCACATGCGTGAGGGTGGAGGAGGACAGGGAGTCGGAGGTGGCTCGGTCCAGCGCATGTGTACTCCTCCGCTGGTGGTTCAGTCTCTGGAAGCCCTCAAGGGTCTGGGTCAGTAGACTCTGTTGGTCCTACTATCTCCCTATCTCCTCCGACTCCCTCAGTCCGTCCCCCAATTCTTCCACAGGACTCCCTGAGCGCCAAGACTCCCTGAGCTCCATCCAATGTCCAGCTGTGGGTCTCTGTATCTGCCTCAGTCAGTTGCTGGGTGTCCTCTCAGTGGACAGCCACACCAGGGTCCTGTCTGCAAGCAAAACAGAGCACCACCAATGGTGTCAGAGACTGACTCCTGCCCATGGGATAGGTCCCAAGCTGGGTCAGTCACTCCCAAGCTAGGCCAGCCATTGGCTGGCCAGTCTCTCAGTCCCTGCTCCATCTCCAACTCCCCGCACCTCCTGTAGGCCAGAAAAAAAAAAAAAAAAACCCGTGTGGAAGGTTCCATGGGCGGGCCTGTGTCTCCAGCTCTCCTCCTGGAGTTCCACCTAGCTACAGGAGGTAGCCACCTCGGGCTTCACATTTCGCCACTGCTAGGAGTTTCAGCTTTAGTCACCTCCACAGACTCCCTGGAACCTCTGCCAGCCCAGGTCTCTGCCACATCCAGAGACCAACCTCCCCTCCCCCCATCTAGTCACTCTCCTGACCTTCCCCACCCTGTTCCCCAGTTCCCTCCTTCCATCAACCTCCAAGGACCATTCTGTTTCTCCTTCTGAATGAGACCCAAGCTTGGGCACTCCTTATTTAGCTCCTTTGGGTCTTTGGATTGTAACTTGGGTATCCTGTGCTTTATAGCTAATAGCCACTTATAAGTTAGTACATATCATGTGTGTCCTTTGGGGTCTGGGTTACATCACTTAGGATGATATTTTCTAGCCTGTTTATCCTTTATATAAAGGTGGGATACTGACTTTTTTGAATTAATTTTGTATCCAGCCACATTGCAGAAGGTGTTTGTCATCTGTAGGAGTTTTCTGGTAAAGTTTTTGGGGTCACTTATATATACTATCATATCATCTGCAAATACTGATACTTTGACTTCTTTTTCCCAATTTGTATCCCTTGGACCTCCTTTAGTTGTCTTATTAACCTCCCTAGAACTTCAAGTGCTATATTGAAGAGATACAGAAAGGATGGACAGCCTTGTCTTGTCCCTGATTTTAATGGAATTGCTTTAAGCTTCTCTCCATTTAATTTGTTGGCTTGCTTACATTACCTTTATTGTTTAGATATACCTTGTATCCCTGATCTCTCCAAGACCTTTAGTAGGAAGGGGTGTTGAATTTTGTCAAAGGCCTTTTCAGCATCTAGTGAGATAATCATGTGGGGTTTTTTTCTTTCAGTTTATTTATATGTTGGCTTACATAAATGGATTTTCATATATTGAATCACCCCTGCATCTCTGAGAAGATGCCTATTTGGTCATGGTAGATGATGTTTTTGATGTGTTCTTGCATTCAGTTTGTGAGTATTTCATTGAGTATTTTTGCATCAATGTTCAAAAGGGAAATTGATCTGAAATTCTCTTTCTTTATTGAGTCTTTGTGTGATTTAGGCATCCAGGTGACTGTGGCTTCATAGAATGAGTTTAACAATGTTCCTTCTGTTTCTATTTTGTGGAATATTTGAGGAGTATCAGTATTAGCGCTACTTTGAAAGTCTGATAGAATTCTGCGCTAAAATCATCTGTCCCTGGGCTTTTTTTTGGTTGGGAGACTTTTAATGACTGCTTCTATTTCCTTAGAGGTTATAGGACTATGTAGGTTGTTTACCTGATCTTGATTTAACGTTGTTAAGTAGAATCTATCCAGAAAATCATCCATTTCATTTGGATTTTCCTATTTTGTAGCGTTCAGGCTGTAAAAGTAAGATCTAATGATTCTTTGAATTTCATCAGTGTCTGTCGTCTCCTTTTTCGGTTCTGACTTTGTCAATTTCAGTAGTGTCTCTCTGCCTTCTAGTTAGTCTGGCTAATCTATCATGTTGATTTTCTCAAAGAACCAGCTCTTGATCTAGTTGATTCTCTGTATTGTTCTCCTTGTTTCCAATTTATTGATTTCAGCCCCAAGTTTGATTATTTCCTTTCATCTACTCCTTTTGGGCGTGTTTGCTTCTTTTTGTTCTAGCGCTTTCAGGTGTACTTTTAAATTGCTAGTATGAGAATACTCCAATTTCTTTCTGGAGGCACTTAGGGCTATGAACTTTCCTCTTAGCACTGTTTTCATTGTGTTCCATAAGATTTGGTATGTTGTGCCTTTATTTTCATTGAATTCTAGAAAGTCATTTCTTTTTTAGTTTTTTCTTTGACGCAGTGGTCATTGAGTATGGAGTTGTTTGGTTTCCATGAGTTTGTAGGTTTTATGCTGTTTCTATTGTTAAGTCCAGCTTTAATCCATTGTGATCTGATAAGATTAAGGGGTTATTTCAATTTTCTTGTATCTGGTGAGGCTTGCTTTGTGCCTGAGTATATGGTCAGTTTTGTACACGGTTATGTGAGGTGCTGAGAAGAAAGTATATTCTTCTGTGTTTGGATGAAGTGTTCAGTAGCTATATCTGTTAGGTCCACTTGATTCATAATATATGTAACTTTCATTATTTGTCTGCTTAGTTTCTGTTTCAAAGTCCTATCCATTTGTGTGTGAGAGTGTAGTGTTGAAGTGTCCCTCTATTGATGTGTAGGCTTTGTGTGTGACTTAAGCTTTGGTAATGTTTCTTTTACAAATGTGGGTGACCTTGCATTTGGGGCATAGACTTTCAGAATTGAGATGTCATCTTGATGGTTTTTTTTCCTTTGACAAGTATGAGGTATACTACTCCATATCTTTTTTATTACATTTGGTTGAAAGTCTATTTTATTAGATATTAGACTGGCTGATCCAGATTGTTTCTTACGTCTGTTTGCTTGAAAAACCTTTTCCAGCCTTTTAAACTGAAGTAATGTCTATCTTTGTTGTTGAAGTATGTTTCTTGTTTGTAGCAAAATGGTGGACCCTGTTAGCTTATGTCTTTTTATTGATGTTGAGAGATATTAATGACCAGTGATTGTTAATCCCTGTTATTTTAATGCTGTTGGTGGTACTCTGTGTGTGTATATGTGTGTGTGCGAGTGCATGTGTTTTGTGATTCTCTTCCTTGGTTTTGCTTGTTTGAAATTATGTCTTGTGTTTTCTTAGAAGTAGTTACCCTCCTTATGTTGGAGTTTTCATTCTATATCCTCCAGAGGGCTGGATTAGTGGAAAGATATTGTTTAAAATTGGTTTTGTCATAGAATATCTTGTTTTCTCCATCTGTGTGATTGAAAGTTTTGCTGAATACAGTCAGTAGTCTGGGCTGACATCTGTGGTCTCTTAAGGTCTGCAAGACCCTTCTGGCTTTTAGAGTCTATGTTGAAAAGTCAAGTGTAATTCTGATAGGTCTGCCTTTATATGTTTGTTACTTAGCCTTTTTTCTTTGCAGCTTTTAATACTCTTTCCTTGTTCTATATATTTAGCGTTTTGATTATTATGTGGCAAGATTTTATTTTTCTGGTCCAATCTATTTGGTATTCTGAAAGGTTCTTGTGTTTTTTCTATGGTTTGGACATTTTTTAAAATGATTTATTTATTTTATGTATATGAGTACACCATTGCTCTCCTCAGACACACCAGAAAAGGGCATCAGACCCCATTGCAGATGGTTGTGAACCACATGTGGTTGCTGGGACTTGAACTCAGGACCTTTGGAATAGCAGTCAGTGCTCTTAACCACTGAGCCATGTCTCCAGACCTCTTGTATATTTTTAAGCATCTCTTTTTTTAGGTTAGGAAAATTTTTTCTATGATTTTGTTGAAGATATTTTCTTGGCCTTTAAGCTGGGAATCTTCTTATTTTTCTATTCCTATTATTTTTAGGTTTGATCTTTACATAGTGTCCCAAATTTCCTGGATGTTTTGTGTTAGAAACTTTTCAGATTTAGCATTTTCTTTGACCAAGGTAACATTTTCTTATTTCCTTCTGTTGTACTTTCTTTTTTTTTTTTTTGGTTTTTTGAGACAGGGTTTCTCTGTTTAGCCCTGGCTGTCCTAGAACTCACTCTGTAGACCAGGCTGTCCTCAAACTCAGAAATTCTCCTGCCTCTGCCTCCCAAGTGCTGGGATTAAAGGCGTGCGCCATCACTGCCCAGCATGGAGAGATCTTTAAAGAGGAAATAAATAAATCCCTTAAAGAAATACAGGAAAACCCAATCAAAATGTGAAGGAAATAGATAAGCTGTTCAAGACCAGAAAATAAAAACACAAGCAATAAATAAAACACAAACTGAGGAAATCCTGGAGATGGAAAACATAGGAAAAAGAACAGGAACTACAGACACAAACATCACCAACAGAATTACAGGAGATAGAAGAGCCAGGCAAAGCCGGGCGGTGGTGGCGCACACCTTTAATCCCAACACTTGGGAGGCAGAGGCAGGAGGATTTCTGAGTTTGAGGCCAGCCTGGTCTACAGAGTGAATTCCAGGACAGCCAGGGCTACACAGAGAAACCCTGTCTCAGAAAAAAAAAAAAAGCCTCTAAATAAGATTCAAAAATCATCTTCATAAGATTAGATTTAAGGTCATTTTCTTTCTTTCTTTCTTTCTTTCTTTCTTTCTTTCTTTCTTTCTTTCTTTCTTTCTTTCTTCCTGAGTACACTGTAGCTGTCTTCAGACACACCAGAAGAGGGCGTCAAATCCCATTATGGATGGATGTGAGCCACCATGTGGTTGCTGGGAATTGAACTCAGGACCTCTGGAAGAGCAGCCAATGCTCTCAACCACTGAACCATTTCTCCAACCCAAGGTCATTTTCTTATGTTTCATGTGTGTTAGGATATCCAGGACTTGCTGTAGTAGGATAGGTGGATTCTGGTGGTGCCATATTGCCCTGGCTTTTTTTTTTTAAAGATTTATTTATTTTATTTTTTATATGAGTACACTGTCGCTGTCTTCAGACACACCACAAGAGGGCATCAGATCCCATTTACAGATGGTTGTGAGCCACCATGTGATTGCTGGGATTTGAACTCAGGACCTTTGGAAGAGCAGTCAGTGCTCTTAACTGCTGAGCCATCTCTCCATCCCCACTTCCCCATGTTTTTTGTTCGTTTGTTTATTTGGGTTTTTTTGTTGTTCGTTTGTTTTGGAGACAGGGTTTCTCTGTGTAGCCCTGGCTGTCCTGGAACTCACTCTGTAGACCAGGCTGGCCTCGAACTCAGAAATCCGCCTGCCTCTGGCTCCCAAGTACTGGGATTAAAGGCGTGCGCCACCACTGCCCCACTTCCCCCATGTTTTTTTAAGACAGGATTTCTCTGTAGTCCTGGCTATCTTGGAACTGAGACATCTGCCTACCTCTGCCTGTTGAGTGCTGGCGTCAAAGGCCTGGGCCACCTCTACCCTCCCTAGTCACATCCTTTCTTGTCTTTGAACCTTTGGAGGCTTATGGTATGTTGATACAGGGAGCAGGCAATGAGTTCGTTTCCAGATGACAACCAACTTCCTCAAAATGAGCATAATCTACGCTACCCAGTGTCTTTCATTTATTTGTTTGTTTGAGTCTCCTGTAGCCAAGATGATCTCAAATTCACTGGGTTGCTAAAGATTATGTCAAATATTTGATGGTCTGTCACCACTGCCCAAGTACAGAACTGCAGGTATATGAAACTACGCTGCTCTTGTGTAGGATCCAGAGCAGCGCAGCAGGTCTGCTGGGCCAGCACTCTATGAGCTAGCTACACCCAGACCCCTTCTGTTACATTTCTTTTCTTTCTTTCTTTCTTTTTCTTTTTTCTTTTTTTTTGTTTGTTTGTTTTTGGTTTTTTCGAGACAGGGTTTCTCTGTGTAGCCCTGACTGTCCTGGAACTCACTCTGTAGACCAGGCTGGCCTCAAATTCAGAAATCTGCCTGCCTCTGTCTCCCAAGTGCTGGGATTAAAGGCATTTGCCACCACTGCCTGACTCTTTTCTTTCTTTCTTTCTCTCTTTCTTTTCTTTCTTTCTCTCTTTCTTTTCTTTCTTTCTTCCTCTTTCTTTCTTTTCTCTCTCTCTCTCTCTCTCTCTCTCTCTCTCTCTCTCTCTCTCTCTCTCTCTCTCTTTCTTTCTTTCTTTCTTTCTTTCTCTCTAAGTGCTCATGAGCACTAGACCAGGACCCTATGAGTGAACACTACTCTGGCCCTGCACTATGCATTTTTTAGTTAAATTCTGAGAATTTGCTATTTCTATTTGTCTATAAATGAAAATTATTTTGCTCTTATTTATTTACTTCTTTTAAATTTGGAGGCAGGACCTCATTATGTAGCCCTAGCTGGCCTGGAAATTGTTGCATAGAACAGGCTGTCTGAGAACTCACAGGGATCTGCTAGCCTCTGCCTCCTGAGTGCTTGGTTACACTAGGGTGCCACCATACCCATATACATTTATATTTTTAAAAACTTATTATGTTTATGGGGAATGGGTATTTTTCCTGTATGTATGTTGATATATTAGGTGTATACCGTGTGTCTAGGGAAGCCAGAAGAGAGCATTGGCTCCCCTAGAACTGTAATTACAGAAGGTTGTAAGTCACTATGTTGGTGCTGGGAATTAAACCTGGGTTTTCTTTTTTTTTGGTTTTCCGAGACAGGGTTTCTCTGTGTAGCCCTGGCTGTCCTGGAACTCACTTTGTAGACCAGGCTGGCCTCGAACTCAGAAATCCTCCTGCCTCTGCCTCCCAAGTGCTGGGATTAAAGGCGTGCGCCACCACCGCCCGGCGAGCTACAGTGTCTTACATAAAATAAATAAATCTAAAAAAAAAAAGATTTATTTATTTATTTTATGTATGTGAGTACACTGTTGCAGTCTTCAGACAAGCCTGAAGAGGGCATCAGATCCCATTACAGATGGTCGTGAGCCAGTATGCAGTGACTGGGAATTGAACTCAGGACCTCTAGAAGAGCTCTTAACCCCTGAGCCATCTCTCCAGCCTGTTGGTTTGTTTTTATAAAGCAGAGTTACTTTATTTTAAAAGATTTTTTAAACCAGGGTGATGGTGGCCCACATCTTTAATCCCAGCACTCCAGATGCAGAGGCAGGTGGATTTCTGAGTTCAAAGTCAGCCTGGTCTACAGAGCAGGTTCCAGGACAGCCAGGGCTACACAGAGAAACCCTATTTCAGGAGGCAAAATCAGTGACTTCAAAGATTTTAATTTTTGTGTGTAAGTGTGAGTACAGGCTTATAAGCATATGTATGTGGTCAGAGGACTTTTCAGAAAGCAATTCTTCCTCCACCTTACTGAGGCTGACTTTCTATTTTTATCTTTTTATTTCTTATTTTTTTTGGTTTTTTGAGACAGGGTTTCTCTGTGTAGCCCTGCCTGTCCTAGAACTCACTCTGTAGACCAGGCTGGCCTTGAACTCAGAAATCTGCCTGAGGCTGACTCTCTTGTTTCTGTTGTACTCCAGGCCAGCTGGCCAGTGAGATTCCAGCCAATCCTCTTATCTACCGATCTCACCATAGGAGTGCCATGACTACAGGTACATGTAGTTCTATCCAGCTTTTTAAAAAATTATTATTATTAATCATTCCATTTGTTTATATCTCAAATGATATCCCACTTTCCAGTTACCCCTCCACAAGTCCCCCACCCTCTCCTCCCTCCCTTTTGCCTCTAGGAGGGTGTTCCCCCCCCCATTTCCCCTCACCCCTCCAGCATCCCCCTATGCTGGGGCATCAAACCTCTACAGGACCAAGGGCCTCCCTTCCCATTGATGTCAGACAAGGCCATCCTCTGCAACCTTTGTATCTGAAGCCATGGGTCCCTCCCTGTATACACCTTGGTTGGTGGTCTAGTCCCTGGATCGCCAGGTGGTCTGGCCAGCTGATGTTCTTCCTCCTATGGGGTTGCAATCCCCCTTAGCTCCTCCAGCTCCCCCACCAGGGTCTCTGAGCTCTCTGCTAAAATCATCCCTGTTGGGTCCTGGGAGCCTCCTGTTTCCCTGGCATCTGGGACCCTCCAGTGGCTATCCCTAGTTCCTCATTCCCCCATATTTTTATTTGATTTTCTGACCCTCTGTACCTTTCTCCTGTTCCCTCTAGTACCTGATACTGCCCCCCTTATTTCCTCTCCCTCCTCTCTCCCTCCTAGGTCCCCGTCCCTCCACCTCCTGCGGTCATCTTGTTCCCCCCTCAATTCAGGACTGAAGCATCCACACCCTGGTCTTCCTTCCTCCTAAGCTCCATATGGTCTGTGGGTTGTATCATGGGCATTGTGAGTTTTGGGGCTAATATTCACTTATCAGTGAGTACATACCATGTGTATTGTTTTATGTCTGGGTTACCTCACTCAGATGATATTTTCTAGTTCCATCCATTTACCTGCGGATTTCATGAAGTCATTGTTTTTAATAGCTGAGTAGTACTTTATTGTGTAAATATACCACATTTTCTGTATCCATTCTTCTGTTGAGGGACATCTGGATTGTTTCTAGCTTCTGTCTATTATAAATAAGGCTGCTATGAACACTGTGGAGCAAGTGTCCTTGTTATATATTGAAGCATCTTTTGGGTATATGCCCAGTGGTGGCATAGCAGGATCCTCAGGTAGATCTATTTCCAATTTTCTGAGGAACCACCAGACTGATTTTCCGAGTGGTTATACCAGCTTGCAATCACATCAACAATGGAGGAGTGCTCCTCTTTCTCCACCTCCTTGCCAGCATCTGCTGTCACCTGAGGGTTTTTGTTTGTTTGTTTGTTTGTTTTGAGGTTTTTTGTTTGTTTTGGGGTTTTTTTTTTTTATTTTGTTTCTTAAGGTTTTTCGAGATAGGGTTTCTCTGTGTAGCCCTGGCTGTCCTGGAACTCACTCTGTAGACCAGTCTGGTCTTGAACTCAGAAATCTGCCTGCCTCTGCCTCCCAAGTGCTGGGATTAAAGGCGTGCGCCACCACTGCCCGGCTCTAAGTTTTTGATCTTAGCCATTCTGACTGGTGTGAGGTTTTACAGGGGTTCCAGGAACTGAATGGAGGCCCTCAAGCTTTTACACCAAAAGGATTTACTTGTTGAATGTCTGTTTTCCTCCTAAAAAGACTATATTTTTAATTGTGTGGGTATATATATAGTTATATATATATAGTTATAGTTATATATAGTTATATTTTTAATTTTACTTTATTTTTATTGCATCTTATTTAGTGTATGTCCATGTATGTTCATGTGTGCACACATAGCACAGCATTCAAATATTAGTCAAAAGACAACCTGTGAGGGGCTGAAGAGATGGCTTAGAGGTTAAGAGGAATGACTAGGCTACTTTTCCAGAGATCCTGGGTTCAATACCCAGCATGAACCTAGCAGCTCACTCCAGTTCCAGGGGATCCATGCAAACCAGGCATTCATTGGACAGACAGACATACATGCAAGCAAAACAGCAATATAAATTAAATTCAAAAATTAAAAAACTGGGTCCAGAGTGATGGCTCAGCAGTTAAGAGCACTGGCTACTCTTCCAGAGGTCCTGAGTTCAATTCCCAGCACCCACATGGTGACTCACAAACATCTGTAATGGGTTATGATGCCCTCTTCTGATATTCATGAAGACAGAACACTCACATACAAAGAAATATATATATATATATATTAAAAAAGAGAATTTTTTAGATTTATTTATTATTATATCTAAGTACACTGTAGCCGTCTTCAGACACACCCAAAGAGGGCGTCAGATCTCATTACAGATGGTTGTGAGCCACCATGTGGTTGCTGGGATTTGAACTCAGGACCTTCGGAAGAGCAGTCAGTGCTCTTATCTGCTGAGCCATCTCTCCAGCCTCCCAAAAAGAATATCTTCATTCAAAACAAAATTAAAAAACCAGCCTGTGGGCATGGTTTCTCTCTCTCCACCATATAGGGCCTGGGGTTTGAGTTCATTAGGCTTGGTGTCTGGTGCCTTTATCAGCTGAGCCTTCTGTCCAGTTCTAAAAGCTAGGGCTAGAGAATGGGTTTTATGGATTAAAAATACATGTTGCTCTTGCAGAGCCTGGTTTGATTCCCAGCTCCTACACAGTACCCACACGATTGTTCATGGCCATCCATAACTCTAGTTTCAAGGGATCCAAAGAACTCTTCTGACTTCCACCGCACCAGGTATATATGTGATGCACATAGCAGGCAAAATATTTGTACACATAAAAATAATAGCTGGGCAGTGGCAGTGTAGTGGCCGTGGTGGCACACACCTTTAATGCCAGCACTCAGGAGGCAGAGGCAAGCAGATTTCTAAGTTGGAGGCCAGCCTGGTCTACAGTATGAGTTTCAGGACAGCTAGACCTATATAGAGAAATCTTGTCTTGAAAAACAAACAAACAAACAAACAAATTAATAAAACACCAACTGTCTCCTTAGTGCTGGGATAAAAGGCCTGTACAATCACACCTGACTTGAGTTACAATATTTACAAAATAGTTGTTATTTAATGGAGGCTGGAGAAATGGCTTAGTGGTTAAGAGCACTGATTGCTCTTCCAGAGGACTCAAGTGTGATTCCCAGCACCCCCATGGCGGCTAACAACCATCTGTAACTCATACATGATGCTCAGATACAAAACACCAATACACATAAACTAACTAAATCAAATTAAAAGTTTAAAACAACCTTTAAAAATAGTAATTTTTTAAAAGATATAAAGCCTATACTGTCTTTTAACTTATATGCTTAAAAATATACATTAAAATCTGAGCACTGGAATTAAAGGGGTGTGCAACCACTGCCCGGTTTTGTTGTTGTTGATGATGATGATGATGATTATTATTATAAATGTCATTGCTTTTTGGGGTGGTGTGCACATGTCTTAGCTTACATGTATATGCCAGAAGACAACATTCAGGAGTCAGTTCTCTCCTTCTACCATGTAGATGAGGTAGATCAAACTTATGTCAGCAAGCAGGCTTGGTGGCAAACAACTTTACCCACTAAGCCACCTTGCTAGCCCAATTATTTCTCTCATGTTATTCAATCTCAGCTAGCACTTTGTTGGCCCATGTTAACAACCCCTATCAGCTTAGACAGAAAAGTGTTAACTAGTTTAGTGAAGTGTCTACTGTTTTTGTCTTGAATTGCCTGTAGCTGTTACCATGGCAACTATGCGAGCTTTCCATGATATTTGTTAACTCAGAATGGTGACTCTAGAGGAACATGTGACTGTGTAGAAAGAACATGGTTTGACTGTTCATTTATTCTTTCATCAACCGACTTTTTTCTTCTTTTTCTGCTATGTATGTAATATGTATGTATGTATGTATTTTAGACAGTGTCTCACTATCCCAGAACAGCCTCAGTTAATATGTAACTGAAAATATATGTATTTTAGACAGGGTCTCGGGTATCCCAGGATAGCCTTCAGTTACTATGTAACTGAAGATGAACTTGAATGTCTATTCCTCTTGTCTCTGCCTCCCCAGTACAGAGATTACAGGGATACACCACTGTGACCAGTTTAATATGGTGCTGGGGTTATACCTCAGGGGTTTGTGCTGAATCAGCATGTACCCTACCAGTTCCGCTGCATGCACAGCTTTCTTTGTTTGCTTGCTTGTTTGCTTGTTTGTTTTGGTTCAAAGGTTTCTCTGTGTAGTCCTTCCTGGTTATCCTGGAACTGGCTCTGAAGACCAGATTGGTCTCCAACCTAGAGATCCTCTTGCCTCTGCCTTTGAGTGCTGGGATTAGTGTGCCCCACTACTGCCTCGGCGGGGCATGGCTTTTCAATGTAATACTGGCTAACCTTGAATTTGGGGCTGAGTTCCACTCTCAGCTTCCTGAGTGCTGAGTTTTCACCCACTTTAGTTTCCATTACCCCCAACCTCCATGATCTCAAAAATCCTCCCCGGGGCTGGGGGCGGGGCTCAGCCATGGAGAACCTGCCTGATGTGCAGGAGGCCCTGGGCTCTAAGCCAAGAAAGACAAAAACAAAATAAGCTCCCTCCCAGATCTGAGATCCTTGGAACCTGAAGGGTTAAACACAGGACCTTGGAGGCCTTTTCCTTCCCAGCCCAGGAAGTACAGGTTCTCAGACCACAACAACCCACAGACACAGGTTTTCCTGGGCAGGGCTGAATTCGGCAGGGACTACGATCCTTGTTAAACCAGATTTCCTGGTTTGGGGTTTTGGGAAATCCAGTTGCCCTCAAGTAGCCTTGCTTGGCAAGTCCCTCTCCATCCTTACTCCTCTTCTCCTGTGGCTGAAGAGCATGTAAAAGCCTCCCAGTCCAGCTGAGAGATTTATGAAGGACGCAGCAGAAACCGCGTGAAGCCTTGAGACTCAGGAAGCGCTTTGCCGTCTTCATACACATTCACACACCGTTTGGTTGTTGTTGTTGTTTGGTTTTTAAGTGTGTATCCTAGGTGTTCTGGAACTCACTGTGTAGGCCATGCTGACTTCAAATTCGCAGAGATCTATCTACTTCTGCCCACCCCCAACCCCCAAGATATGGGATTAAAGGCATGTACTACTAAATCAGACTCTATTTTATTTTTATTATTTTTTTAAAAGATTTATTTGGGGATCTAGGGACTGCTTAGTGGTAAGATTGTTGGTTGGTCTTTCAGAGGATCTGATGGCCTTTTCTATCCTCTTCGGGCACCAGACACACACATAAAATAAAGGCTAATATAATTTTTGGAAAGGTTTATTTACTTTTTATTCAATGTGTATGAATATTAACCTGCTTGTATGTATGTCCAATATGTTTATACAGTGCCCACGGAGGTCAGAAGAAGGTGGCAGACTGTAACTAGAGTTATAGATGGTTTTGAGCCGCCTTGTGGGGCCTAAGAATAGGTCCTCCAGAAGGGTAGCCAGTGCTCTGTAACAGCTGAGTCATCCCTTCTAGCTCCAGGTTTTGATGTTTTGAGACTATGTAACCCAGGCTTGATTTTAAAAACAATTTTCTAAGCCAGGCAGTGGTGGCGCACGCCTTTAATCCCAGCACTTGGGAGGCAGAGGCAGGCGGATTACTGAGTTCGAGGCCAGCCTGGTCTACAGAGTGAGTTCCAGGACAGCCAGGGCTACACAGAGAAACCCTGTCTCGAAAAACCAAAAAAAAAAAACCCCAAAAACAAATAAAAACAATTTTCAGCCTGGTCCTGGTGTTTCCGTTACTCCCAACCTTTACTCCTCCCCCCGCCACACACACACCTTTAATCCCAGCAATTAGGAGACAGAAACAGGCTTATTTCTGTGAGTTACAGGTCAGCTTGGTCTACAGAGTGAGTTCTAGGGCAGCCAGGGTTACACAGAGAAACCCTATCTCCAAAAAAACAAAAACAAAATTATTATTTTCTTTTTTTTGCATATATACTTGAGTTAATGTGTATGCATTGATGTGTGCATTTGTTTGAGCAGAGGGTAAAGGGGAATACCAGATGGCCTGCTCTATCCAGCATCATCTTATTTCCTTTATACAGGGTTTCACTGAACCTGGAGCAGGGCTAGGGACTGACAAGTCCTGGTGATCCTCCTATGTCTGTCCCCTACAGGTCTGGGATTAGAGTCTGAACATGTATGGTCAAGCCCAGTGTTTCTATGGTTGCTGGCGATTCAAACTCAAGTCTTTGTGCTTGTCAGCAAGTACTCCTTCTCTTCAATCCATTTATTATGTTTTTAGATTTTTTTTCCTTTAGTTTTTCAAGACAGGGTTTTTCTGTGAGGCCCTGGCCATCCTGACACTCTCTGCAGACCAGGCAGGGCTCAAATTCAAGAGATTTACCTGTCTCTGCCTCCCTAATGCTGGGATTAAAGGCCTGAGCCACCATTTCCTCCAGGCTAGATTTATTTCTAATTAGGCATAAGTGTGTGAACCTTTGTGTATACATTTGCATGTGTGTACAGGGGCCTAATGAAGCCAGAAGACTGACTGGAGTAACAAGTGGTTGTGAGCCATCATGTAGCTACTGGGACCAAATTTGGTTCCACAGCAAGAGCTCTTACCCACTGAGCCATCTCTCCTGTCCTTAAAGAAAAAAGTCTTCTTAAAATATCTTCATGACCAGGCCAGTGGAGCACACCTTTAGCCTCAGAGTTCTCTTTTTTTTTTTGGTTTTTTGAGACAGGGTTTCTCTGTGTAGCCTGGGCTGTCCTGGAACTCACTTTGTAGACCAGGCTAGCCTCGAACTCAGAAATCCTCCTGTCTCTGCCTCCCAAGTGCTGGGATTAAAGGCATGCGCCACCACCGCCCGGCTTAGCCTCAGAGTTCTCAAGGCAAGGCAAGTGGCTTTCTATAAATTCTAGGTTTACATAGTGAGTTTTAGAATAGCCAGGGTCCCTGTCTCAAAAGAAAGCAAGCCACCCATGTGTGCACCAGCACACACACACACACACACACACACACACACACACACACACACAATTTTACTGTGATGGGCTGTGGTGGAACAGCCTTTAATCCCAGTATTCTGTAGGTGCAGACAAGGAAGATGAGTTGTTCAAAGATATCCTTGGTTGCATAGCAAGTCTGAGTCCAGCCTGGAATGGGTGAGACACAGTCTGAAAAATCGCACCACCAGCTGAGCATGGTGGCACATGCCCTTAATCCCAGCAGAGGCAGGTGGATCTCTATGAGTTTGAGGCCAGCATGGTCTATAGAGCCTGTTCCAAAACACCCAAGGCTACAATGGGAAACCCCGTGTCAAAAAACAAACAAGATGGAGTGCTCTTAACTGGAGAGATGGCTCAGCGGTTAAGAGCACTGGCTGCTCTTCCAGAGGTCCTGAGTTCAAATCCCAGCAACCACACATGGTGGCTCGGGGTCCGATGCCCTCTTCAGGTGTGTCTGAGGACAGCGACAGTGTACTCACATAAAATGAATAAAATCTTAAACACACACACACACACACACACACCTGGGATGTACGAGATCCTGTCAAAAAAGTAAAACACACACACGCTCCAGTCAGCTGCAGGAAGGAACTATGTTGAAAGCCCCAGGGCGACCAGGAGCAGTGACAGGGTTAGGGGGTGGAGCTGGCGGGGAGGGCGGGAGGATGGAGAGTTGGAGTCTGTGAAGAGGACGCCCTTCCTGTCCTACTGAGCTGGGCAGGGCTGGGGTGGGGCATGCTGGGCTGCACCCCGGGAGGTCAGCCTGGCCAGTCCTATTGCTCTATGCAGAGGTACAGCGCCCCCTGGCCCAGCTTCCGTCTCTGCTTTTCGGTGCTTCCTTCTCCCACTCCTGTACCTAGAGCTGGGTGTGATTTGTGTCTCCTTCAGCCTAGGAGACTCCCGCCATGGGGCTACTGTAAGGAAACCCTCTCGGTGCATTTACATAGGCCTTTGAGACACTGTTATCTAGACACTAGAAACCAAACCCTTCCAGGGTAAGGTCCATGACTTGCTAACCAAGGTCTGAGTCCCCTTTTAAGATGCACAGGGCCTGGAATCCTGATGGGGGAGGGGGAGGGAAGCTTGCAAAAATATTTGCTGAATAAGGAATGAGTGAGTAAGCTGTCGAAGCCAGAGAGTCGGGGAAGGAAGAGCCTGGAATCCCAAAGTTAGACAAGCCGACCTGAGTTCCAATCCTGAAACTGTCTGAACCTCAAGTACCTTAAATACAAAATGAAACCAAGAAATCCTACCTGGTCCAGGACACTGGCCTGGCATGCTGGTGTGTAGGGGAGGTGGGAGATTTACAAAGTGCCCACTTGGTTCTGTTAACAAGCTCTGCCAACAACCACAAAGGGTTTACTCTCTGCAGCTGCCAGCAGACCAGCAAAGGAACATTTAATAAATGTAGCCACATTTGGGAAGAGGAACAAAGGTCTAGTGGCTCCCCAGGTCCATCTGGGGTGTTCTAGAGAACAAAGGGGTGTGCATATTTTACACTTCTGGTCAAAGTGTTGCCCGTGGAGTGGAGCCATTCTGATCTCAAAGGTGACTCAGTAAGTCTTCCAGAAAGTTTCTTCTCTGGCTAGCGTCTGACATTAGCCCTTCTCTTATCCTGGCACCAGATTCCTGGAGAAATCCCACCTCGGGCCCCTGTACAACACAGTTAATTGTATACACACATACACAGACCACATTCACACACCACGTGGACCCCAGGGACTGAACTGAATTCCAGTTGTCGGGCTTGGTGGTAAGCATTTTTACCCACTGAGTCATCCTGGTTTTTTGTTTGTCTTTTTTTTTTTTTTTTTTTGCTTTATTTGAAACAGGATCTTATTACAGAACCTTGGCTGGCCTCGAACCCACAGAGCTCTGTCTGCCTGCTTCTACCTCCTAAGTGCTGGAATTAAAGGCATGTGTCTCCACCCCCCAGCTTGTTTGCCTTCTTGTTTGTTTGTTTGTTTCGAGACAGGGTTTCTCTGTGTAGCCCTGGCTGTCTTGGAACTCACTCTGTAGACCAGGCTGGCCTTGAACTCAGAAATCCACCTGCCTCTGCATCCCAAGTGCTGGGATTAAAGGTGTGAGCCACTACTGCCCGGCTCTTTCTTTCTTTCTTTCTGAGATGAGGTCTTCTGTAGTTCAAGTTGGCATCAAATTCACTATGTGGTTGAAGCTGGCTTTGAACTCCTGATCTCTTCTCCTACCACCTCCCATTTGCTAGAATTACAAATGTATGTTGTTAGCATTTGGTCTAAGCTCCACCCCACAGTTACCTGGATACAGTGGGGTGTGCCTGACTCACTATAAAGGGGCTCTTTGCTCCCCCACCCCCAACCCCGCCTTTGCTCTCTTGCTTCTTTTTTTTTTTTTTTTTTTTTTGCCACTCACTGCCCGCTGTCTTCTGTTTTCTCATTATTTAGTTGAGGTTCTGCTTGGGAGTGGGTGGGAGGGAGGGGAACAAGACAGAGTAGGAGAGCTAAGGCCATATCTCAGCAGAAAGGATGAAACCATGAAGGTTGATGACTTTGCTTCATTTCCTAGGGCCTACATGGTTCAAAGAGAAAATTCACTCTCCAACTCAGTTGTCCTCTGACCACAAACACAGGAGCACACACAAATACATATGCACAAATGCATAAATGAGTATTTAAAAGAAGACACATAGAAACTTTCCTCTGGATATGTCAGATATCCAGTGTCTATTCCTTGTGAAGTTTCTTTATTATCCAATCCTCTTTCCTCTCTCCTTCCTTTTTCTCCCTGCCCTTCTTTTTCTTACAAGGTCTCACATATCTTAGGATAGCCTCAAAACAGTTGTGTAGACAATGAAGACCTCGGACCTTGGCTCCTCTAGGTCTGTACCTCATCCATACTAGGATTCCAGGTGTAGGTGTGCACCATCGTGTCTGGGCAGAGTTATGTGGTGTTGGAGAGCAAGCAAACCCAGGACTTCATGCATGCTCCAGAGGTTGAAGAGACAGATGTTGAGACTGGATCTCACTGTATAACCCAGGTTTGCCTTGAACACACTATATGGCCTAAAGTTGCCTCCAACTCATAGGGGATCCTCTCGCCTCAGTCGCCCTGAAGGTGTGATTCCAAAGCTGCAATCCACCATTTCTGGCAACCTTTTTTTTTGTTCTTTTTGGTTTTTTATTATTTTTTGGTTTTGTTTTTGTTTTTGTTTTTTGTCTTTTTGTTTTTTGACAACTGCAATGTCTCAATGTACCACCTTCCAGCTGTGAATGCCTGTGGCTTCTGTGGGGGAGTGGTCATGTCAAAACAGGGTGTGTCTGTTGCCCTGGCTGTCCTAGAACTCCTCTGTGTACCAGGCTGGTCTTGAACTCACAGATCTACCTGCCTCAGCCTCCCGAGTGCTGGGACTACAGGTGTGTGCCACCACTGCTGGGCCTTACGGTGATTCTTGACTTTGTGTCTACCTCTGGGATCACAGGCTTGGGCTGTCTTACCTGACTTGCCTCAAACGTTTGCCTACCAGTCTTCACACCCTAATTAGGGGGATCTTCCCAAAGTCTCTACTTTTTAGTGAGGGTCTTACTATATTTCCCACATGGGCCTCAATACTCTCTATTCAAATGGTCAACACACCTCGGTCTCAAGTGGCTGGTACTATACGTTCAGCCATGTGCCACTGTACTACCTTTTGGTTTTTTTGTTTTTTTTTTTATTTGGTTTTTCGAGACAGGGTTTCTCTGTGTAGCCCTGACTGTCCTGGAACTCATTCTGTAGACCAGGCTGGCCTCGAACTCAGAAATCCTCCAGCCTCTGCCTCCCAAGTGCTGGGATTAAAGGCGTGCGCCACCACTGCCCGGCTGTACTACCTTTTGTAATCACTAATTTTTCTCATGACTTTTACTTATGGGACAGGAGATGGCTCAGTGGTTAAGGGCATACATACACTGTTCTTCCAGAAGATTCAGGTTCAATCCCCAGCACCCATATCAGGCGGGTCAAAACCACTCTTAGCTCCAGCTCCAGGAAGATCTGACGCCTCTGGTCTCATTATCCACCACACACACACACACACACACACACACACACACATACACATACACACACACACACACACACACACACACATACACACACACATACACACATACACATACACACACATACACATACACACACACACATACACACACATACACACACACACACTAAATATACAAATAAACTTTTAAAAAATATTTTTAAAGATTTATTTATTTATTTATTTATTTTACATATATGAGTATACTGTAACTGCCTTCAGACACACCAGAAGAGGGTATCAGATCCCATTACAAATGGTTGTGAGCCACCATGTGGTTGCCGCGAACTGAACTCAGGACCTCTGGAAGAGCAGTCAGTGCTCTTAACCGCTGAACCATCCTTCCAGTCCACAAATAAACTTTTAAAATATATTTTTTACCTTTTTTCTCCCTTCGGTTCTTCAAGAGTTTCCTTGTGTAGCTTTCGACGTCCTGGAACTCCGTAGAACAGTCTGGCCTTGAATTTACAGAGATCCCACTCCCTCTGCCTCCCAAGGGTTGGGATTAAAAGCAAGCACCACAAATGCTTGGCTACAGATTGAGATCTAGACCAGCCTGGGCTACATGAGAGCCTGCTTCCCTCCACACCGAGCCCCTCCCCCCCAAAAAAAAAGAAAAAAGAAAAGAGAGGATGGCGGTGAAGAGGCCTGACCTAAGCTTCTCCAGCCTCAGAACTTTCTGCAAATCTGACAGGTTTATAAGGTTCCTAATTTGTCAAGAGCTCAAAAGACTACCAATCCTTCCTTTTTACAGAGGAGACCAAAGCCAGAGGGCTTTTTCTCCCCAGGTTCTGTAACCCCCAGGCTGGCCTTGGAACTCACAGAGATCCACCTGCCTCAGCCCCTTGAGAGCTGGGATTAAAGGCATCCGCCACCACACCTGGCAGGTCTTTCTTCACTACCCCACAGGGTGAGTACAGGTTAAAACCTAGAAGGTTTTTCTGTTGCCTTCAATTAACTGGCTCCAGGCTAACGTGTCTGTAACACAGGGCCAGGCCTCAGGCCTCTTGTCTTTCACTGTCCCTAGCCTGCTCCCTCACCTTTGCCATTCTTAGAGTTTCAGAGACACCTACATTTCCGACTGTCTTTACCCTCAGAATTCCTCCTTTGTAACCACTGTTCCTGGAATGTATGCCTCCCACTGAGATCACAGGGAGTAGGAACAGAAGGGAGTGTTCAGGTCTGCACTGAGTTCTGACTCCCAGACAGCAGGGCCTGGAAGACAGACTTGCTGAGTCAGTAGATTCTTATCACTGGGACAATAATGGGAAAGGTTTTGTTCACTTGATTTTTCCTTGTGGGATTACAGGTTGAACCTAGGACCTTGTACATGCTAGCTAAGAGCTGTGTCACTCAAAGGGGAAGAAGGGAAATAGATATAATCTCCTGTATCTCAGTATATAGTCTTTTCTAGCCTGGACCTCTCTATGTAAACCATGCTGGCCTCCAGCGTAAAACCGACAGAGCTCTATCTGCCTGTTTCCTGTTGCTGGGATCAAAGGTATGTAAGCCTTTTTCCAGCCTGTCCTTGGAGACTTCAACCTAACTCTCATGCCTTTGGGAGCTAATATTGTAAATTACACCCCACGATGCCCAGGTAAGTTTTTATTTTTTTATTTTGAGACATGGTCTCCCATAGCCCAGGCTGGCCCCAGATTGAATATGTAGCCAAGGATGACTTTGAATTTCTGGGTTTTTTGTGGCTACTTCAGATGCTACTATGATTACTAAATTTATGTTTTAATTTTAAATTACTGTGCTTAAGAGATCTATAAAACAAAAATGCCTTTAACCCGTAAGCCCCACTTGCCCAAGAACAGAAAACTTCCTGGAATGCTGGGGTCTTTGTTCTTGTAAGATACAAAGCCTCCATGTATTCTCAGGGGCCTGATCACACTTTGGGGATGGTACTTAGGCAGGCAGTACTACATCAAGAAATATGCTTGTCCCTGATTGGATGAAGACAGAAAGTATGTAGTGCCTTATGGGATTTGCCTTTATAAGTTTCTGACTTAAAGTAATTTGGGGCCATACTTTTGGAGTTCTAGGTATGAACCTGGTCAGAGTCCATGTTTCTGTCCAGTATTTAATAAATACCTCTGATTTGGCTCAAAAAATTGTGGTAATGGTCTTATTCTTGACTGGTGGTATTAACACTATCTCCTTGGTGCTGAGACCACAGGTGAGAGCCACCATGCTTGGCTTGTGTGGTAGTAAGAGCGGAATTTAGGACTCCATGCTAGCAAGTACTCAACCAACTGATCTGTATCCCAAACCCTTTCAGAACTTTTTTTAAAAATAAGATGTATTTCTTTCCTTTTTTTTTAAAGATTTATTTATTTATTCTATGTAAGTACACTGTAGCTGTCTTCAAACATACCAAAAGAGAGAGTCAGATCTCATTACGGATGGTTGTGAGCCACCATGTGGTTCCTGGGATTTGAACTCAGGACCTTCGGAAGTGTAGTCAGTGCTCTTAACTGCTGAACCATCTCTCCAGCCCCAGATGTGTTTATTTTCATCTTCTGTGTATGCCTATTTTTCCTGCACATATGTAAGTGTATTGCATCAGATTGGGTGGCACATGCCCTACGTAACACCTGAGCCATCTTGCTGTCCTGATGTGGCTTTTTGGGGGGAAAAATACCTTATGGCAGAAATACCTTCTGTTTGTCTCATGGGTGTTGTTTAATAGGTGGGCAGACTCCTTGGAGCCACAAAGGTCTGTGAATATGGGGAGGGGGCTACTCTGTGATAAGTTTTGTTCTGCATGCTTTGTCTTCCGGGATGAAGACTCAGTCAGAATAGACACCTGCACTTGATTGGGATGGGGGTAAATCCACAGAACCCCACAATGTTGGGCCTGTCCAAGGTCTCATTCAACTCCTGGAACCCCAACTGTGTAGCCACTTCACCTGCAACCAGTTCTGGTTGTCCAGCCTTTCAGAACTATGTAGGGGCCCACAGCAGGATCAGTGTTGCCATGGTAACGGTGCCCCTGACCGGTCTCCTCAAATTTCCTTTTAAGCCATTCTGTAAGGGAAGACCTGGGTTTTATCAGGGGCTGCTGGGCCCTGCAAACCAGTAAAGCCCGGAAAAGCCTCACATTCTTCCTCCTCCATTCAAGTCCCAGTAGAGCAGGACAGACAGCATCACTCAGTTCAAACCCAGCTCTGAGACTTTCTGTCTTCACAAGTCCCCGAACTCTAAAACATGACTGTGGGTATTCCGTGGGATTATAAATGGGCAGCTCTAGCTTATTCCTGACCTATGGTAAAGGTTAGCCCATATTACATCACCACTGAAAAAAGTTTGATGGAAAAATCCAGAGGGGTCTTCACCCAGCAGAGACACCTGAGAGATTTGTGGAAGATTCTAAACACCTGGGCCTGCACTCCCAGCACTTAGGAGACGGAGGCACCAAAGATCATCCTCAGCTAGACAATTATTCCCATGCTGGCCTGGGCTAGCATGAAACCAAAAAACACAGCCCGAGACTGTAACCTTCTTGGCAGGAATGGAGATATCCTAAAGAGACACTCTGACTATTAGATTGTTAAAGCAGTGGGCCCCAAGGGATTGGAATTTCCCCAGAGAAGAGAAAGGCTGAAGCCTGGTACCAACTACAGGGGAAATTGGCTGTCCCCCAGGAAGGGACTTCACACAGTTCTGACATTTGTTAGGCAGTTTACAGTGGAAGCTGGAGCTGAGACTAGAAAGGGTCAGTGGTGGGTGGGACCACACCTTGACCAGGACTGCTTCATTCTGTAGACCTGTACTTACAAACCCACACCCGTGTCAGGGGGCCCTGGATCTCTTTAATCCCTCTACCAGAGTGGCCTCATAGAATCTCCTTTCTCTGTTGAATTGACTTACTGAGGACAGGTGACTGAGCCCAGCTTGTTAGGATTGCTGGAGCCTGGCCTCTGAAACCACATGAAGGTTGTGAGGGGTGGAAACTTTATTTTGGAAAAAGGATCCTGTTCTGTAGCCCAAGTTCTGTGCTAGCCTTGAGGTGACCTCAAATTCTCAGCAATTCTCCTGCCTCAGTCTCCCAAGTAGCTGGAATTAAGTGTGTGTAATTTATCAAACCAACAAAAGGCAAAACTCTTCTTTCTCTTTCTCTCTCTCTCTTTCTTTTTTTTTGGGGGGGGGGTAGGGGATGATTTCAAGACAGGGTTTCTCTGTGTAGCCCTGGCTGTCCTGGAACTCACTTTGTAGACCACGCTGACCTCAAAGTCAGAAATCCACCTGCCTCTGCCTCCCAAGTGCTGGGATTAAAGGAGCCCGGCGCTCTCTCTCTCTCTCTCTTTTCTTTTAAGATGGGATCTCATGTAGGACAGGCTCTCCTCAAACTTACAGAAATCTGTTTACTTGGGTGTTACCATGCTTGAAGAAGATGAAACCCAGGCCGGCCTGAACTCTCCATTCATGATCCTCCTGCCTCTGCCTCTTAAGCATATCCTACATCCACCCCTAACTTTTAAAAAGATTGATTTAGCCAGGCAGTGATGACACACATCTTCAATCCCAGCATTCAGAAGGTAGAGGCAGGCAACTTTCTTTCTTTCTTTTTTTTTTTTTAAGATTTATTTATTTATTTAAATTATATAAGTACACTGCAGTTGTCTTCAGACACACCAGAAGAGGGCATTGGATCCCATTACAGATGGTTGTGGGCCACCATGTGGTTGCTGAGAATTGAACTCAGGACCTCTGGGAGAACAGTCAGTGCTCTTAATCACTGAGTCATCTCTCCAGCACCAGCCCTGGCAGCAGGCAACTTTCTGTCAATTTGAGGTCAGCCTGGTCTACAGAGCATGTTCCAAGACAGCCTGGGTTACACAGAGGAACTCTGTCTTGAAAACCAAACAAACAAACAAAAAAATGTATTCATTCTTTTTTATTTTTTTTATATGTATAAGGTTTTGTTGGCCAGAATGTATATGTACCATGTGCACGTTAGTTGCCTGCAGAGGCTGTAGAAGAAGGCAGTTACAGAGTTGGGAGCCACCATGTTAGTGCTCAGAACAGAACTCAGGTCCCCAGAAAAAGCGGCAGTGTCTCTAACCACTGAGCCGTCTCTCAGGCTCCTCCTCTCAATTTTAATCCACTGAGTTCAGTCAACACTGCCAACTAGAATGTTGACTGATCTTTTTTTTTTCCCAAAGATTTCTTTTTTTCATTATATGTGAGTATATTGTAGCTGTCTTCAGACACTCCAGAAGAGCGCATCAGATCTCATTACGGATGGTTGTGAGCCACCATGTGGTTGCTGGGATTTGAACTCAGGACCTCTGGAAGAGCAGTCAGTGCTCTTAACCGCTGAGCCACCTCTCCAGCCCTTAACTGATCTTTACTGGCTCGATTTTGGTTGGTTGGTTTGGTTTTGGTTTTTGGTCTTGCTCTGGCATGAAGTCATGTGCCACTCCTCCCAGCCGTTGATGGTTTGATCTTATACAGGTAACCATGCTGCATGAGTTCAAGGACAAAAAGAGGGCTTTTCACCACACTCCTCTCCACCCTCTGGCTCCTACACTTCCGGGATGCACTGCTAGCTGTGGTGGTGGCGGTGGCATTGATACAGATGATCTGTTTAGTGCTGAGTCTCAACTGTCACTTATTCTTAGTACCTTGATCAGTCATGTCTCTGCATTAACTGCTGCCCATCCCCCACTTTTTTTCTCCTTAGGACAGATTGTCACAAATTCATTAACTTCCTGCCTCAGCCTCCCTTGTGCTGGGAGTTGTTGCATATTTGAAGCCTAAGGTAGCACTAAGGGGCGGGGGGAACCTCTATTGTGGCCCAGGGCCAGTTAGTGAGGGCCAGATGTTGATAAGAGATGTCATTCTATGTAGTTCTCCACCTGATTTTTTTTTTTTTTTTTTTTTTGGTTTTTAGAGACAGGGTTTCTCTGTGTAGCCCTGGCTGTCCTGGAACTCACTCTGTAGACCAGGCTGGCCTCGAACTCAGAAATCCACCTGCCTCTGCCTCCCAAGTGCTGGGATTAAAGGCGTGCGCCACCACCGCCCGGCTCCACCTGATTTTTTGAGACAGGGTCTCTCAGCCATACTACCTGGCCAGCAAATGACAGAATCTCCTTGTTTCTGGGCTGTGTTTGGGACTGTGGTTATGAACTAGCCATGCCTAGCTATTTTATATACACGTTGGGGATCCAGCCTCTTCAAGCTTGAGCAAATACCTTGAGCCTTATCAAATGAGCCATTTTCCCAGCCTCCTCTACATGTTTTGTTGCTGTTTTCTTTGAGACAGGGTTTCTCTGTGTAGCCGAGTGTCCTGGAATTCACTCTGTAGACCAGGCTGGACTTGAACTCAGAAGCTGTCTGCCTCTGCCTCCCAAATGCTGGGATCAAAGGCGTGTACCACCACTGACCCTACTAATGTTTGTTTGCTTGTTTTGGGTTTTTTGGTTTATTTATTTATTTAATGTATGTGAGTACACTGTTGCTCTCTTCAGACACACCAGAGAGGACATCGGACCCCATTACAGATGGTTGTGAGCCACCATGTGGTTGCTGGGAATTGAACTCAGGACCCCTGGAAGAGCAGTTAGTGCTCTTAACCTTTGAGCCATCTCTCAAGCCCCTCTAATAGGTTTTGGTTTTTTTTTTGTTTTGTTTTGTTTTGTTTTTAAGATGGAATGTGTATTTGCAGGGAATCAGAGGAGGGGTGATCTGGGGACAAATAGTGATCCCTAAAAGAACCTGAGGAATACTCACAGGTGGTTAAGAGTAAGAATTGGATCATGGCTAAGCTGATGGTCCATCAGCTTCTAAAATGTCAGCCCAGACATCTGTGTCCAAAAGTGCTGGAAATATCAGGACACTGGGCCACCACTATCTGTTTTTATATTCATGAGTGTGTACATGTTTGTGTGTGTGTATGTGTATGTGTGTGTGTGTGTGTGTGTGTGTGTGTGTGTGTGTGTGTGTGTGTGTTTGTTTCAAAGGACAACTTCTACCTTGTTTGAAATAAAGTCTCATCCTTAATGGGGTGAACCAGGCTGCATGGACCTTTCACTTTAAGGGATTCTCCAACCTCACCTTGGGAACAACAGAATTACAGACCTGTGTTGCAAAGTCTGCCTTTACATATGTTCTGGAGTCCAACTCCCTGTCCTTGCCCTTGAGTGGCAATTGATTTCTGCACTGGGCCTCACCCATCATTCTTTTTGTTTTATGTGCATGGGTATTTTGCCTGCATGTGTATCTATGCCATGTGCCTGGTGTCTTTGGAGGCCAGAAGAGGGCATCAGACTCCTGGAGCTGCAGTTACAAGTAGTTGTGAGCCACCACATGGGTGCTATGACTTGAGCCCTGGTCCAAAGGAGAAAAAGTACATACTCTTAACTGCTAAGTCATTTCTCACCCCTCACTCAGATTTTAGTACTTAGCAGAGCAGGATTACAAACCCGTAGTTGATGCCATAATTAGCCTGGGCTTAATTTATCCTCCAAAATGGCCAGCCTATCCTCTCTTACTGAAAGTTGTTCTTTCTTTTGGCTTTGTGTATGTGTATGGGGGGGGGGGAGGCATTCAGGAGCAGACAACAAAATTTCCAGCATACATTCACTAATTGGACAGAAAGCTTTCTTCCTTCTCTACAGCTGGTGTAAAGCCATGGACAGAGATCATGAAGCCTTTAATACTATTTAAATCACTCAACTTAGTTATTGAGATAGTCTTTCTAGATAGACACGATTGTCCTAGAACTGCCTTGGATTTGCATTGATCCTCTTTCCTCTGCCTTCTAAGAAATAGGATTACAAGAAACAGGGTACATGAACCTCTATGTCTGCCTTACTTATTCATCCTTGAGGCAGGGTCTTGGCAACCTAAAATTGGAATTCTCCTGTCATAGTTTCCTGAGGGCTGGGATTACAGATGGAGAATTCTATACGTGGTTACATGTGGTAATCTGTTTTTAAACTATATCGTGAGACCAGGTGTGATGGTACAGGCCTTTAATCTCAGCACTTGAGAGTTAGGGGCAGGTGAATCTCTGTGAATTTGAGGTCTACATGGTGAGTTCCAAAATGGCCAGGGCTACACAGTGATATCCTGTCTCAAACAACAACAATTATGCAAATGTGCATGAGGGCTCTAGGTTTGATCTTTGGCACCACAGTGAAGTTAGGGAACAAAACTAAGTATAGAAAAGTGGCTAGAGATCATGGGGTCTGGGCCTTCCAGATGGCTCAGAGGGTAAAGGCATTTGCCTCCAAGCCTGAAGAATTAAATTCAGTCCCTGAGATCCACTTTGTGGAAGGGTGAACACATTCTCAGATGCTGTCTTCTGATCTTTATGATCTACATGATCGCACACTTGTGAACATACTTATAAAAGAAATAAATCTAATTAAAATTCACTTGTAAAGAGATTCTGGTCAGGCAATTCTGTCACATCCTTTTAATCCCTGCACACTCAGGAAACAGAGGCAGGTGGATCTCCGTGAGTTCAAGGCCAGCCTGTTCTACAGAGTGAGTGAGTTCCAGGACAGCAAGCAATACACATAGAAACCCTGTCTTGGAGGGGAGAAGGGAGAGAGAAAGGGAGGGAAGAAGAAAGGGAGAGAGAGAGATGGGGGGAGGAGGTAGGGAAGGAATTTTTGAGATTTTCTGGACTATGCCCCACAAGGGGCCTGGACAGGCTGTTTTTTGGCATCTTCCAGCACCCACTTGAGTAGAAACTACTGCTCCCACGGAGGTCAACTCTGGCAGGTGACGTACCCGAAGTCGAAAGTCTCAATTACTTGGGAAAAAAAAAAAGAATTAACTGTCCTGATTGACTGACTTGAAACTATGTTGACGTCTATTACTGCACGTTCACTGTGTCTATTTGTTCTTTCCCCTCAGAAGCAGGCAGCCCAAGGACTAAGATTTTTTCTGCTAAAGCATTGCAGGTGCCAACCCCAAGGCTCTATTTAAAAGTGCCACTCCCATTACACGGAACAGGAAACCCAAGCTTCTGGAGGTCACTAGTTGAGGGGCGTCAGCGCGGACGTCGCATAAACCCAATCACTGAAGCCTGGGGTTGTAAGGGTTAGGAGGAGAGGGAACTAAGGAGTGTGAGTTTGGTGGGAGGAATGACTCAACCGCCCCGCCCCGTGCGCCCTGGGGCGCTGCAACAACCATCCCATCTTCGCTGGAGTACCCCATATTCTTGCGTATAGAACCCTGATCTACAACTGGGTGCGAGGTTAGGGGTACAGAGCCTGGAACAGCCCCACCCCAAGCCAGCTTTTGCAGCTGGAGCCAATAGCTACACCTGTGTCCGTCTAGTGTTTTGGCCTGAGTCGCGACACGGACGCCATTGCTGGAGGCGGCGCGTAAAGGGAACGCTGACGCCCGGTGGCTGGGTCTGCGTCTTTGTTGGTGTTTTTTTTCTCTCTTTCTTTGTTTTGTTTGTTTCTAATGCGTCTTATTCCTAACCCTGTTGGTCCGGAACTCATTAATGGAACCCAGGCTGGCCTCGAACTCTCGGCAATCCTCCTGCCTCAGCCAAGCGCTGGGATTAAGGCTTGAGCCACTATGCTCAATAACGCATCGAGTTTGAAATGAAAAAGAAAAAAAAAACTTTGTGTGTATGTGTACTCTAAGAGCTTCTACCCCGCCCAGTGCCGTAGCTGTAGAGGACAGTGCAGCACCCGATTGTGTGAACGGATTGTTAGGGGTAGCAAGGGAGACTGCCTGACCACCAAGAGGACACAGGAAGGTAAACTAGGATCCAGGAGGTTTCTTATCTATACAAGAGTGACAAACACAAAGGCGGTGGCTCCGGCTACTTCCGCAGAAGAGGGCCATCACCCCCAGGCGCCGGCGGGGTCTAGCCACACCCAGATACCTGGGCAAGCGCCGGTCCAGCCAGCGTAGCACTGGGGGATAGGGACTCGCCCTTCCATGCTAGGCGGGGGTGGGTGAGTGGGCAACCATCTCTCACCCTAACCTCTCACGATGGTTTATGTCTCCCTGCGGCGCACCCAGGTCAGAGGGCTTGACTTGAACCTGGCGTGCGCGCTGCAGCTCTGCAGCAAGCCATTCAGCGCACTCGCTCCCTCTAGGGAAACTGGTCACGTGCCTGGGGTGGGGGTTGGGAGGACGAGCAGCGAGAGCCCCAGGGGTGCACGTGCCGGGCTACATGAGGGAGGAGCTCCAGCGTCTGGAGCTGCGTTCTAGCCCCTGGGTTCGCAGCAAGGTGGCCAGGCCGCCTGCCTCCAGCCTGCCGCTGGCTGCTGGGCAACTCTGTCCCTGCTTGGGACTCAGAAAGGTTTAGCGCTCGGGTCGCACTCCAAAAGAACAGCATGCCCTCTTTAAATTGTTCCTGTTGTACCGAAACCTTACAGTCCGATACAAAGAGTTCCTGTCGGTGAGGAGGGTTGCGACAGAGCAGTGGTTCATCTGCGGCTTTCTGTTGACTTGGATTAGGAAGAATTTCGAACATGAACCAAAAGTCACGGTCCTAATATGCAACCCCCTCCCCAACCCCCTGCACATCTCCTAGATAAACAGTCCGCTTCTGACAATCTGGATTTGTCCATCTCCCGCCCACCCCTACCGCTGCCCTTCCCCGTGATTGTGAAACAAATCCCTGACTGTATATTTCACTTTACGTCCGGACCGATTGCTGTGTTCTGATGAAAGTCTCATTGTTTCTTTAGAAACCTTTTTTTAAAAGCCTAGTAAGATTTTAATCAGCAAAAAAGTTGAAATAAAGATGGAGGGATAGATTTTTAACTCTTTGTCGTGTACATGAACATCACCGACAGGAATCAAGAAGACTTAAAGAATATATCAGCAAGAGATGTTTTCTGAGCCACCCGATGGTCAGACGGGTGCTGCAACCCGTTGTGGACGTCAGAGCTAGTAGAAATGAGCTTAATTAAGATCACTAGCTGGAGGCTGCAAGTGACCATATTAGGCGAGGGGCTGGACTGGGGTCTTGAGAAAATGAGAGCTTTAAGGATGAAAAACTGAGCGGGTATTTAAATCCTAAAGTGAGATGAAGGCATCCAGGAGGGAGCAGCGGGAGAATGTCTTTTCCTTTTTTTCCCTCGGAACTTAAATTGTTTTATTCATTTTGTGTCTGTGTGTCTGTGTGTGTGTGTCCGCGCGCGCGCGCCATTTGTTTATAGCTGTCTGAAGAAGTCAGAAAAGGGCTTCAGATCCCCTGGAGTTACAAGAGGTTGAATTGCCCAACGTGCATGCTGGGAACTCAGATCCTCTGCAAGAGCAGTAAATGTTTTTAAACGCTGAGCCATCTCTTCAGCCTCTGCTTTTTTATTGTTGTTTTTGTATGTTTATTACATTTATTTGTATATGTGTGTGTTCCACTACAACCCCTTTGAGGTCAGAGGATATCTTTGTTTTTGAGCCGGGGCTGGCTTGGAATTCATTATGGAGATTCAATACTTTTCTCTGCTTCCCCAGTGCTGGGATTCAAGGAAGTGGGCACCAGGCCTGGCTTTTTGTTTTGTTTGTTTTTGAGACTTCTTTCATGAGTCGGTTCTCTCCTACGAGAACTGTCTCAGAGATCCAGCTCAGGTGCTTTTTGGAAGCACATTCACCTGCTGAACCAACTCTGAGCTCTGGCCATTTTCTGTATCTTTGTATTTATTTATTGAGACAGGTTCTCAGGTTAGAGGCATAGACCTCTTAATCTTCCTACTACCACCTTCCTAGTGCTGAGATGACAAAATAAACCACTATGCCCACTGGCCTGTACTTCAGTCAGTCTGTCTGTCTGTCTACAGGGTCTCCTGTAGCCAGGTTGACCTGGAATTAGATTTTTCTTTCTTTCTTTTTTTTTTTTTTTGGTTTTTCGAGACAGGGTTTCTCTGTGTAGCCCTGGCTGTCCTGGAACTCACTCTATAGACCAGGCTGGCCTCGAACTCAGTAATCCGCCTGCCTCTGCCTCCCAAGTGCTGGGATTAAAGGCATGTGCCACCACTGCCTGGCTTAGAAAATTGTTTTTAAAACATTTATATGTTTTCCCTACACGTTTGCCTGTGAACCGTGTGTATGCAGTGACCTTGGAGGCCAGAAGATGACACTGGTTATCCTGGGACTGGAGTTATATATGCTGTGAGCCACCGAGCGGGTGTTGAGAAATAAACATGATTCTTTTGCAAGAGTAGCTTTTCTATTGCTCTTAAAACCACTTAGCCATCTCTCCAGCCTACACACACACACACACACACACACACACACACACACACACACACACATCCTTCCAGGTTCTGCCCCACAATTACCTGGTTACAGCCAGGTATTCCTGACTCACTATAAAAGAGGTTGCTGGCCCCTTCTTCATGCTCTTATCCTCCTATTCTCTGCCCCTTCTCTTCCTGCCCCTTCCCTTCTCTCTCCACTTGTTTCTGTTCAGCTCCCCCTCCCCACAGCCCCCCCTTTCTCTCTCTCTACTCCCTCCTCAACTCCCTTTCCCATGCCCTAAATAAACTCTATTCCATACTGTATCCGTGGTATACCCTATCCCTGTAACCTCAGGGAGAAGGGATGCCTCAGCATGGGCCCCCAAAGCACCCCCTTCCACCTCACCATACCGCACCTCTACAAATCATATCCTGGTTCTTTCCTTTTTTATAAAATACAACAATGTCTGTGTGTGTGTGTGTGTGTTTGTGTGTGTGTGTATGTGTGTGTGTTTGTGTGTGTATGTGTGTGTGTGTGTGTGTGTGTTTGTGTGTGTGTGTTTGTGTGTGTATGTGTGTGTGTGTTTGTGTGTGTGTGTATGTGTGTGTGTGTGTTTGTGTGTGTGTTGTATTCCCATGGCCTTGAACTCCTGATCTTCCTGCGGCCACCTCTTAGATATTGGGATTTCAGTATTTGACACTGTCTCATTAAGATCCTGTCTCCAAAGTAACAACACCAACCAAATCAAGTGGGTAGAACCATGTGGTCTCCTTTCCCACCTACTTGTTTGATGCATCTATGTGGCTGGAGTAGAGGCTCTATATGGACCAAACAACAGTAACATGCCCTGACTGACTTACATGCTGTCATTCCTAACTATATAGCTTCCCAAAAGCACAGACCAAGACCGGCTTCACTTAACACCAATATGCCAACATGCCACCGACAGCTGTCCATCTGTTGGTAAACTGATGACACTGGATCCCTTCTCTCATGGAGAAGGCCGCTAGAATCAACATGCATTCTGGGTAGCATCTGACCTCCTGTCTTCTGCTTCTTCTTGGTCTGCCCAGAAAAGCTTGTGTCTTCTCCACTGACTTTTGGAAACCAACACAGCAATGCATATAGGCAAAAACAGAACAAAACAATACAGAACAAAACAAAAAAAACACATTTTCACAGCAAAAGAATAGCAGCAGTGCATATATATGCATAAAACTCATGCCTGGCAGTGGTGACCCATGCCTTTAATCACAGCACTTGGGAGGCAGAGGCAGGAGGATTTCTGAGTTCAAGGCCAGCCTGGTCTATAGCGTGAGTTTCAAGACAGCCAGGGCTACACAGAGAAACCCTGTCTTGAGTAAAGCAAAAACAAAAACAAAAAACAAAAAACCCAAAACAACAATATATATATATATATATATATATATATATATATATATAGTGCTACTGTCAAGTTTTAGGAGTGTGGAAGGCACTGAAAAGGATGTCCACTGTTATATATGACACAGTATAGATTATGACCCAGCCATCAATATATCCTGCTGGGGCTGGGGGTGAAGCTCAGTGGTAGAGCATTTGTTTAGCATCTGAATGGGCATCGGGTAAGTCCGCCATACTACCAAACAAAACAATGTACCACCAGGAAGTGTATGAAGGTTTGGGAAGAGTAGTAGCTCCTGTGGCTGATACAGTTCTACAGCTTTGAGCTCTGATGAGAAGTTTTTGCAGCCAACTGTGGAGTGTTTATCAATATCAAGTGGCACAACAAGGTTCCATCGAATTGGGATCTGAATATTTGGTGCTCTTCGGTTAGTGACTAAGGACAGGGACAATTTGCATCAATTACCAACTTGAATTGTTATACAGCAGGGGCAGAAAAACTGTGGCAATACAGAAAGCTCTGTGTAGCACCTCCTAGAACATTCAGGTCCAACAGAGAATGGGATGGATTGAACATGGGATTGGGGAATGTCAAAGAATTCTTGCCTAGCTTGCATGAAGCCCTGGGTTTGAGTCACGTGGGCATATTGACACATGCTGTAATCCCAGTGCTTAGGAGGTAGAGGCCTAACTTAAAAACAGAAAAATGGTGGGAAATCAAATGTCAACAACGCAGGACCATTGTGAATTCTGAAACTTTAGAAATGAGCCGGACGGGCTGGAGAGATGGCTCAGTGGTTAAGAGCACCGACTGCTCTTCCAGAGGTCCTGAGTTCAAATCCCAGCAACCACATGGTGGCTCACAACCATCTGTAATGAGATCTGACACCCTCTTCTGGGGTGTTTGAAGACAGCTACAGTGTACTTACATATAATAAATAAAATAAGTCTTTAAAAAAAACAAAAACAAAAAAAAAAACCTTTAAAAAAAAAAAAAAGAAAGAAAGAAATGAGCCGGACACGGCCGGGAGGTGGTGGCACACGCCTTTAATCCCAGCACTTGGGAGGGAGAGGCAGGAGGATTTCTGAGTTCGAGGCCAGCCTGGTCTACAAAGTGAGTTCCAGGACAGCCAGGGCTACACAGAGAAACCCTGTCTCGAAAAACCAAAAAAAAAAAAAAAAAAGAAATGAGCCGGACAGTGGTAGCAAAGGCCTTGGAGTCTCTGAGTTCGAGGCCAGCCTGGTCTACAGAGTGAGTTTCAGGACAGCCAGGGCTACACAGAGTAACCTGTCCTAAAAAACAAACAAACAGGACATGAAGTTTGACTGACTCATCTATGTAAAGAACCCTAACTTCTTAATTCACAGCAGAGGATGAGCAAACCATGGATAGACTAGCAGACAGAGATGTTTATTAGCTGATTCCTTTTAAACATTAACAGACCTAGTACAAGGGACTGTAGTGGTGATACACCTTCACTGAGTCTTTATATTTTATTCATTCATTCATTTTTTTATTTATTATCATTATTATTTTGGTTGGTTGGTTGGTTTTTCCAGACAGCGTTTTCAATGTAACCTTAGCTGTCCTGGAAATCACTCTGGAGACCAAGCTGGCCTAGAACTCACAGAGATCCTCCTGCCTCTGCCTCCTGAGTGCTGGGATTAAATGCATATCTCATCATGGTCCAGCTATATTTTATTATTCGTGTGTAAGCATATGCTAGAGAGTGTGGGTAGGTGGGTACATTCCATGGTTCACCTGTGGAAGTCAGAGAACAGCTTTCAGGACTCAATTCTTTCCCCACAACATGGGTTCCTGTTATTGAACGTCCACCGTACCTGGTTGAACTCAGGTCTGCAGGCTTGGCAGCAGGGTCTTGTATCTGCTGAGTCATTCTATCAGCATGGAGTCTAACATTCTATTAGATCTACAGCTTCAAGGAAATAAATATGCTTTACGGTAGAAGCAATGTCAAATTACTTGGACTTTATTTATTACTTTGCTAGAGATCAAACTTCCTTGTGCACACTCTAGGCATGCTTGCTACAACAAAACTATACCCCCCATCCATGAGATATATTGTTTTTATGTTTTTCTTTCTTTGTTTGTTTGTTTTTTAGAAAGGCTCTCACATTTGTAGCCCTGGTTGGCTACAAAGAAAAAGACTGGGTTCGAACTCAGAAATCCTCCTGCCTCTCCCTCCCAAGTGCTGGGATTAAAGGCGTGTGCCACCACCTCCCGGCCGTGTCCGGCTCATTTCTTTCTTTTTTTTTTTTTTTTTAAAGGTTTTTTTTTTTGTTTTTGTTTTTTTTAAAGACTTATTTTATTTATTATATGTAGACTTTACTATGTAGCCCAGGCTAGGTTCTAACTCATGGAGATCCACCTATATTTGCCTCCCAGAGCTGGGATCAAAGGCAGGTGCCACCAGATATGGCTAGGGGATATATTACAATAGAAAACAAGAAAGCTAGTCTTGAGATGAGAATGTGGCCTGCCATCTGTCACAGATGAAAGCAAATTGCTTCAAGTTACCTTCTTGGTAGTTAGATCAAAGCCAGATACCAAGTAGCTAAGCCTGTGGTCTGTTTTACAAATCACTTCATCTGGCATAGTGCTGGGTATAGAACCCTGGACACCCTACATGCAGACCCTCCTTTCCCCACAAGCTAGCTGAGAGCTCTACCCCTGATCTTTATTATCTCTAGACATTGTGAAGTTGCTTCTGATTGTCTATGAAGGCAACAAGGGCTCTAACAACTTAAGAAACTTGGTTCACTTGTTTGGGGTGTGTTTTGTTTGGATAAGAGGTCTTATAGTCATTGTGATCGTCCTGCCTTAGCTTCTCAAGTCCTGAGGTTATAGGCATTTGTCACGTTGCCCAACTGATCTGTTCTGATCACACAATCAGAGGTTTGAGAAATGATCAGAGGTCCCCAACTCTATGTTCGGACCTCACCAGTTTCTACACAACTGTTCTCCCTCGGGGCTGTGAGGGCAACTAGCTTTCCTTGAACTGATAATCAATTCAGACTTGTATCCAACAGCCAGCTGTAAGAGAGCCAGGAATTCTTCCATCTTGGGGGGAACAGTAAAGGAGGAATTTAGTGACAGACAAAGAGACCCTTTGGAGATGTTAAGCAATTTCTCTTGCCTTATCCAGCGTGACACTGGTACTTCTTCAAGAGAACCCAGTCTTTTCTTTGTTCAGTAGGTTTTAGGTGTAAGAACTAGCTCATGTCTGTCTAGGCAGTGGCATTCTCCCATCAATGGCTGACATCAGCCATCAGTTGAGGCTGTCCAAAGATCTGTGTAAAGACCACCTAATGACTGTTCCAGTTTGCTCCCCCTTACAGTAATTGTGACTATATTGCCTCCAATGAATGAATATATATATATATGTGTGTATATATATATATATATATATATATATATATATATATATATATATCAGCTTTTTACCCCACAACCCCTGCCTCTATACCCTGGTGGTGCTGGAGGCTGAACCTAGGGCCTTACGTGTGCTTGGTGCACTGTACAAACTGAGCTACACTCCCAGTGTTTTCATCTTGTGTGTGCACGATGCCTTCTATTAAATTTCATTCACCAGTATTATCTTGAACTAGCATATTCTGTGTTACTGTAGTAGAGTGTTTTCCAGAGGGTGTGGCCAACTGGCAGGTTCACTTGATTTACAGAATAAATCCATTTGAATTTGCTGGAATATCTCAGCTTCATTACTGTCTCCTACCACACTGCCAAAGTAAGTACCCCTGCTTTGCTCTAAGCCTTCAGAGACTATTTCAATGTGCTGAAAACTTACTTCTAGAGTCTCTCTCTTTCTCTGAGCATTCATTTAATTTTTTTTTTTTCGTTTTTTTTCGAGACAGGGTTTCTCTGTGTAGCCCTGGCTGTCCTGGAACTCACTTTGTAGACCAGGCTGGCCTCGAACTCAGAAATCCTCCTGCCTCTGCCTCCCAAGTGCTGGGATTAAAGGCGTGCGCCACCACCGCCCGGCCTAATTTTTTAATTTCTAAAATTACATTTAATTGTTTATTTACATTGTGTGTGTGCACGTACACTTCTTTTTTTTTTTTTTTTTTTTTTGGTTTTTTTCGAGACAGGGTTTCTCTGTGTAGCCCTGGCTGTCCTGGAACTCACTCTGTAGACCAGGCTGGCCTCGAACTCAGAGATCCACCTGCCTCTGCCTCCCAAGTGCTGGGATTAAAGGCGTGCACCACCACCGCCCGGCGCACGTACACTTCTTAAGCCATGCATTCACAGTGTGTGTGTGTAAGTCAGAAGCTGATCTATGTAACTTTAATTTTTTCAAATGCCTATTTTTTTTTTCCGAGACAGGGTTTCTCTGTATAGCCCTGGCTGTCCTGGAACTTACTCTGTAGACCAGGCTGGCCTCGAACTCAGAAATCTGCCTGCCTCTGCCTCCCAAGTGCTGGGATTAAAGGCATGTGCTACCACTGCCTGGCTTCAAATGCCTATTTTTAATGGTGGTTCTTAAAAGCTTGTATCCCACCACCCATAAGGTAGTAGTGGGAAAGAAAGGATATGGGGGAAGTAAGCCTGTTTACTGTGGTGTCTGGAAATAAGTAGTTCTGTTCACAGGTTAGCCCGCAAGGGTAGCTCAATCCAATACACCAGCAGTCCAGTTCAGTAGAGTAGGGATCAGCAGCAGTGGCACTGCCTAGCAGAGACAGCCAGGCCTCAGCCTCAGCTCAAGTCAGCAATGGGGACCAGGAGGAAAGCCAGACGTTCTTGACTGTGCCTCTCTCAGTGAAGCAAAGATCAGCAAAGACTGGAAACCCATAAGCATTGCATAAGCTCTATAAGCAAGCTTAGCTCAACCTCTGTCTCTGCCTAGTCCTTTTTATACATCTTCCAAATATCATGTGTCCTCCACGTGTCTTGTCTCAGCTGACATCATTCTGCCAATCAACCTAAGTCCCCAGAAGTGGCAAGAAACTGCAGTACACCACCAGAAGATTTTTTGATTAATTTCTCTCTATGGAGTCCCATCAAATGCAGCTCAACTATGCAGTGTAAGGCAGATCAATACATGCATGTAGTTAGCAAAGTACCTTTTATCACATGTCCTTTCACGTGCTTGCTTTTGGAGAACACCCTTTCTCCCGTGTCTGCTTCAGTGAAATGTTCTTTCATGAGTCTGTCTTAGCCTTTCACCTGTGTCCACTTCACCTAAACACTCCTTCATGTGATTGCCCAAGCAAAACACCATTCAACTGACTTTGCAGAGAACCCTCAAGTTTCCACTTCCCTCCTGTGAGGCATCCTCCATGTAGGGTGGGTTTTATCAAGCTTGGTGGCATGTGCCTTTACCCACTGAGGAGCCCCAATAACCTTTTAAACTGTCCCTGGTCCACTGTTTTAAATATCTACTCCCAGGTATGCTGGGTCATACTAGTCAAACTCTAAATCTCTTATGCTATGAACTGACCTTTGCATTTGGTTGAGAAACCTTGAAGGTCAGGGAAAAGCCTTCAAAGAGGGCAAGGAAGATGTTTGTTTCTCCTGAGCCCTTTGCATGGGTCTACAGGCAATGTCAGGCAGTGCTGCCTTCGTGCACAGAATGGTGCCGGTGAATCTGGGCATTAAAGTTTTCTGCTGCATCTACTCAAAAGTCATACACAGCCCTGCTCAGGGCAACCTGCCTGTAATCCCAGAACTTTTGAGGTAGAGGTACCTCAACGTCATCCTTAGCAACATAGCAAGTTATGGAGTATTTTAAAAAATGAAACCTGGCAGTGGTGGCACACGCCTTTAATCCCAGCACTTGGGGAAGCAGAGGCAGGCAAATCTCTGAGTTTGAAGCCAGCCTGGTCTACAGAGTGAGTTCTAGGAGAGCCAGGGCTACACAGAGAAACCCTGTCTCAGAAAAAAAAATTATATATATATATATATATATGTACACACACACACACACACACAAATAAATGAGCTCAGTAAGAAAGTTTAGTGGGTAGAGATTCCTACCACCAAACTGTACTACCAGAGTCACTAAGGCCCACAAGGTAGAAGGAAAGACCCAGTTCCCATAAATTGTCTGCTGATCTACACATGCATGCATGCGCACACACATACATACAGTATGCACATAAAATAAAGAAATGATGGAATGTAATAGTGCCTCTCACATAGCCTCCTTGGAAGCCTCAGTCCCAGACTGTGGGCTTCTGCTTGAGACTTCCTGGGCCTTTCACCTCAGACTCTTCCCTGTCTCCCTTCCTAGCAGTGAGAGCTCCTTCCTGCTTCACAGCTGAGCCTGGCATTTGGATAGCCTCAGATCAGGCTCCCTCCTTCACTGTCCTCTGTCAACGTTATTTAGTAAACATTCTGCTGACTGACATTGCTCTCCTAATGTTGAGAATGGCTTGACTGTTCCTAGATAGACGTCTTAATAATCTCTGCAAATCGAGGCTAGAGAGATGGCACGGTGGTTAGGAAGGCACACTGCTAGAGGACCTAATTTCCACTTCCAACCCCCATACTGTGTGTCTCACAACTGCTGTAACTCCAGCTCTAGAAGATTCAATGCTGCTGGCTTCTGTAGACACATGCACTCACGTGCACATACCCCACCCAACACAGGTATTATTAACAATAATAAAAAGAAGGCTGGGTGCTGGTGGTGCCCACCTTTAATCCCAGCACTCAGGAGGCAGAAGCAGGTAGATCTCTGATTTTGAGCCCAGCCTGGTCTAAAGAGCAAGTTCCAGGACAGCCAGAGCTACATACAGAAATTCTGTCTTGAAAAACCAAAATATGTAATAATAATAATAATAATAATAACAATAATAATAATAAAAAATATCTGCCTATACTTTCTTCTCCACTCATCTTCCTACTCATACAGCCCCATCCCTCAACCTTTGCCTGGGATGTCCTTTTTTTCTTTTCTTTTTCTCTCTCTTTTGAAACAACTAATGTAGTCCTGGCTGGCTTGGAACTCACTACATCTACTAAACTGCCCTTGACCTCAGATTCTCCGGCCTCTGCCTCCCTGAGATTAAAGGCCTTAGCCCCTTTTGCAGTTTCCTTCAAAATTTTGGAGGAAAGTGCTTTAAGAAAGGACGTAAACAACTTAAAATAGCTTCAGGAAGTTCCTAAAACTGACCTGAGGGCCTTGCTTCCTAAGAGTATATAAGCAGTAGACTGCTGGGATACACCCTCAGACCTCCTGAGCTGCTTCTGAGAGGCTCAGCCTGAGCAGCCTAGCAGAAACTGAGAGAGAGGCTGAGGTGCCCACAACACTGGATCTTAACCTGAAGGTTGAGACTTCTTTGTGGAATGTTAAACAACCCCTTCACACATATTTAAGATTCATAACACTTGAAAAGTTACGGGTATAAAGTAACAAATAACTTTTACGGCTAGGGGTCACCTCAACATGAGGACCCGTATTAAAGGGTTGCAGTGTCAGGAAGACTGGGAATCACTGGCCTCTAAGAAATAAAGATCTGCCTGAGGAGCTACTCAGACCCCTGAACCACTGGGAAAGGACACCCCCCAAGCTGTAGAGCCACATTCAGGTCGTCCAGTGTGCTCCATCTTTCATGAGCTGTCACCTGTGCTGAGGAGAGATTTGCTGAAGCTGTCTGAGTCATTTCTCGTTCTGGAAGTAACCCCCCCCCCCAAAAAAAAAAAACAAAAAAAAACCCTCATCAAGTTGGACCTTGGTGGTGTGAATGCTTTATTCTACTGGTGGTTTCATATCTGGGGTAAGTAGATGTTTGTTCATGTTCCCAGAAACAGTGTTTCACAACAACCACCACACCCACCTGGCTCCTTCTAAGATGAGGTACCATGCAACCTAAACTGGCCTTGAACTCTTCTTTTTTTTTCTTTTTTCTTTTTTTTTTTTTTTTTTTTTTGGTTTTTCGAGACAGGGTTTCTCTGTGTAGCCCTGGCTGTCCTGGAACTCACTTTGTAGACCAGGCTGGCCTCGAACTCAGAAATCCTCCTGCCTCTGCCTCCCAAGTGCTGGGATTAAAGGCGTGCGCCACCACCGCCCGGCGGCCTTGAATTCTTAATCCTCCTGCCTTCATCTTCACTGAAAGCAGCAGCTGCTGTGGATCCTAATGCTTTTTCTTCTGGTTCTTTTCTCCCCTCCTCCCTCCCTTCTCCATCATCTTCATCCTCCTCCTAGTCCTCCTCCTCCTCTTCTTTTCCTTCTTTCCACCCCCCCCCCAACACACACACAGTTTTGCTGTGTATTCCTGGCAGTCCTGGAACTCACTCTGTAGACCATGGTGGACTCCAGTACACAGACATCTGCCGGCCTTTGCCCCCCCAGTGCTGGGATTAAAGGCGTGTGACACCACCACCTGCCTCCTCTCCTTTTTGAGAGAGTATGGGTGTGGAGTTTGGACCAGCTTCAAAACTGCTGTGCAGGGCTTCTGAGATTGCTTACCAGCTAAGGGTATTTGCTATGCAAGCTTGGGGATCTAAGTTTCATGTCCAGAAAAAGCTAAGAAAACTAATTCCACAAAGTTGTTCCTTGCAGAAGATGTACCCCTCCCCCCCACAAACATACAATAATTTTTTTTAAAGATTTTTTTGATTTTGATTTTTAATTATGTGAATATGTGTTCTGGGGGGTGGGTATGTACATTTCGGTGCAGGTGCCCAACAGAAGCCAGAGGTATTGGATTCTCTGGAGCTGGAGTAAGAAGCAGTTGGGAGCTACCAGATATGGTTGCTGGAACCCAAACTTGGGTCCTCTGGAAGAGGACTCATAAGTAATAATCAATCAGTCAATCAATCAATCAATCAATCAACATATGCTGGTCCGCCCAAACATTAATGCCAGATGTGTCAATCACTGGTTTTTTTTTTTTTTTTCCTTTTGGGGAGGGGAGGGAGGGATGAGGTGTTTGATTCAGGGTGGCTGTCCTGGAACTTGCAATACTATACACATCCCAGGCTGGCCTGGAACTCAGATTTCTGGTCTCAGCATCCTCATTGCTAGAATTGCAGGTATTCAAACAAACAAATAATTGCTGGCTTTGAATTTTCTTCCTGCTTCAGCCTCCTGAGTGCTGGGGGGTTACAGGCGATGCCACCATGCCTGTCCTGGCTGTATCCTGTTTCTTCCCATAGTAGCAAAACTCTTGATTTTCTGTCAAGACCTTCCTGAACTAATCCCCTCTCTTTTGCCTGACTGGTTTTCCCAAGCAGAGTGACTTCCGCTTTTCAATTTACATATGCATACGCGCAGCTATTGTGTGACTTAAGCTCCTTTGTGTACACTGGCTCTGCCTTCCTTTGGGGTCTCATTCATCCCGGTACCTTCGAGCCCTCATTCATCCAACAATTCTATTTTTTGAGTGCTTGTCTATCCCAAGCGTGGGAGCAACTCAGTCAGTGACTGCTGAAGGCATGAATGGAGTGGTGAGAGGTTGTTACCTCAGTGGATGCTAGGTTGCTAGGTTACAAACTCTAGAAGAGGGGGTGTGACTCTGTGTGTGTGTGTGTGTGTGTGTGTGTGTGTGTGTGTGTGTGTGTACAGCACAAGCCCACATTTTCATGCAGGATCAGGGAAAGCAAGTCGATGGAAATTCCATGTTTCATTTTGACCATTTAATTGCTTTCATTTTAGTTTTGGCTTTGATTATTTTTGTGCAACAAGGCCTCGCTGTGTAACTTGTGGCTATCCCCCTGCTTCAGTCTGCCTTCCCACACCTGGTTTTTCATATCACGTTTCTTTGAGACTGGGTCTCGGATTGTAACGGGGGAACCAATATGTAATTCAAATCTGACTTCAAACTCATGGCAGTCCTCCTGCCTCAGCCTCAGCCTCATGGGTGCTGGACAGACCTGTGTGAGCAACTATTCCAGGCCTCTGATTTTTCAGTGTTGAAAAAATATAAAGCAGGGAGTCATCAGGTTCTGAGGTTCTCCTGGCCCAATGCTGCTTCCTGAATGCTCTAACATGCTACTTTTAGAGAGAAAGAAAACCTTTTATCATGGATGTCTTCCCAGCTCCAAATAGCCCCTGGTGCAGGGTTGTTGAAGGTAGTTTCCACTTCTGCTGGCTCCCACTGTACTGTAGATTGCAGTGCCACTGACTGGGTTTGCCTCCTTTCTGTGCCAGCTTCTGGGTCCATAGCTGATAACAGACTCCTCTTCTAGTCTGTGAGCATTCCAGGGACTGATGGTTCAGGGCCCCTCAAGAACTGGAACTCAAAGGGTATCTGGGCATGGATGTCTAAGAGGGTCGGTTCTGTCTGGGTTTAGTTGGATTTGGATTTTTCCTCTTGTTCTCTTTGTTGGTGCTGGGGGCTGGCTCCAGGGTTTGAAGCATCCTACACAAAAGCTTTACCATCGGGTCATGCCCCAAGCCTATAAGATGGATTTTATTAGAGGAAAGGCGTTTTCCATGAAGGTGGCCTAGAAGTCTCACGAAAAGCTGCGTGGGTGCTAAAGAGCCTGTGAGACCCATTGTGTGGTTCTGTCACAGTCCAAACACCTCAGGGAGCCCAGTAGGGTAATTCCCACTCCAAAGCTGAAGAAAGCCTGAGAACCCAGGGAGGAGGTGGAGATGCTAGTTTAAGCTCTGGAGTTCCGAAGTGAGATTTTGTCCAAAGGCAAGAAGGGGGTTGTGTGCCAGTTCCAGGAGAGGGAACAGGGTCCTTATCTTTTTGTATTCTTTTTTTTTTCTTGCCATGCTCGTTCTCTTTGGCTCCAACTGATTGGATGATGCCACCTACGCAGAGGGTGGCCTTTTCAGACGCACCCAGAAAACAGGCTTGATCATCTCTTGCGGTTTTGTTAATCTCATCAACTTGGTGTGAAGAAGTAACCAGCTCAGGGGCAGTTAATATTGATGTTTAGTTTTTAATTTTTAAATCGTGTTTATTAATCTGTGTGTGCGGTTTTTTGGAAACAGTCTGTCCTGCAGCCCCGGCTCTTGGCAATGCTCCTGCCTCAACACCATAGGTGCTGGGATTACTCGAGTGTGCCTCCGGCATGTTCCTTGAGACACATCCAGAAGGAAATGACTTGGCAATGAGGTAGGTGGCCTGGAGGGAGAAGGTGAGCTCAGAATCCAAGAGATGTCCAGAGAGTGGAGAGCCCGACTATCACCAGAAGGTGAGGGAAGGAAGACGAGCTGAGTACTGCAGTAGGCGGCGACCAACCACCCCCTACAAACATGGCAACCGTGTCTGCCATTTACCCTAAAGTGCTTCTTGGGTGATGGCATCAGCAAACACTCAGGGCGTCCTTCTGGACATTCGTTATTTTTTGGTGGCTGCGACAAAACCCCAGGACCAAGGCTACTTACAGAGGAACAGGTCACAGTCCCACAAGGTTAGACTCCATGATGGCGCAAAGACATGCCAGTGGGACCGGGGAACTGAGAGCTCGTATTTTGGCCTGTGATGACAGCGCAGGAAGAGCTGACTCGAAGTGGTGTGAGTCTTTAAATTCCCAATGCCTGCCCCACAGACACATACTTCCTCCGTAAGGCCATAGCTCCTAAACCTCCCCAGTAGCCACTAAGGACAAGACTAATGGGGATATCACATTCATGCCGCCGAAGCCACATGCCTCCTCCGTTAGGTCTTCTGTCTGGTAGGATGGACTTGTCTGACAGGATGGAGGAGTCACAGAAAGAACTGAGATAGTCCAAGCCACTGAAAAAATCGTGTGGCCATCTTTGTGACTGAACTTAGTGTTTCCCTGTGCTGGACAAGGACTTTTAGCTGAGTTGAGCTTTAGGTGTAACCCTCACCTTCACCCTTCTTTTAAAAAAAAAAATAGCTGAATCAATGGTGGCTCTGTCTTTAATCCCAGCTCTCTGGAGGCAAAGGCAGGTGGGACTCTGTGAGTTTGAGGTCCAGCCTGGTCTACAAAGTGAGTTACAGGACAATCAAGTCTACACGGAGAGACCCTGTCTCGAAAAACCAAACCAAACCAAACCAAATCAAAACAATAATAATAAAAACAAAAAAGATGTACAGCATGAGTGTTTGCCTGTGTGTGTGTGTGTATATACCATATGTATGCAGTGCCCATGTATGTGTATGTATATATATGTGTGTGTGTGTGTGTACGTACCATATCTATGCAGTGCCCGTGTGTGTGTATATATGCACATACATGTACATCATATGTATTCAGTGCCCATGTGTGTATATATATATATATGCACCATATGTATGCAGTACCCATGAAGTCCAGAAAAGAGCATCTTTGCTGCCCAGATTTATGTCAACTTGACACAAGCTAGAGTAATCAGAGATGAGGGAACCTCAGTTGAGAAAATGCCTCTATAAGACTGTGCTGTAGGCCGGGCGGTGGTGGCGCTCGCCTTTAATCCCAGCGCTTGGGAGGCAGAGGCAGGCGGATTTCTGAGTTCGAGGCTAGCTTGGTCTACAGAGTGAGTTCCAGGATAGCCAGGGCTACACAGAGAAACCCTGCCTCGAAAAACCAAAAAAAAAAAAAAAGAAAAAAAAGACTGTGCTGTAGGACATTTTCTTAGTGCTTGATATGGGATGGTCTAGCCCTTTGGGGGTAGTAGCATCCCTAGCCTAGTGGACCTGGGCACTATAAGAAAGCAGGTTGAGCAAGCCATGGAGAGGAAGCTAGTAAGTAACACCTCTCCATGGCCACTGCATCAGCTCCTGCCTGCCTCCAGGTTCCTGCCCTGATGTGGAAGTAAGTATAAACCAAATAAACCCTTTCCTTCCCAACTTGCTTTTTGGTCATGATGTTTTATCACAGCAATAGAAACCCTAAGACAGCATCAAAATCCATGGAAATGGAATTTAAGATGCTAGGAACCAAATCTGTTTTCTCAACCATCTTTCCAGTCTCCTCTCACCCCCACCTCCCCTTTTTTGAGATAGGATCTCATTATGTAGCCCTGGCTGGCTTGTAACTCACTCTGTAGATCAGACTGTAGTTCAACTTACAGAGACCTACCGCCTGCCTCTGCCTCCCAAGTGCTGGGATTAAAGGTCAATGTAAGGGGGAAGGGGGATGGGATAGGGGATTTCTGAAGGGGAGACTTGGAAAGGGAAAACATTTGAACTATAAATAAAGAAAATATCCAAAAAAAAAAAGTCAATGTAAAGCTATGTCTGGCTCTTCATTTTTCTTTTATTCATTTATTTACTTATTTGTTTTCTCTGTGTAGCCCAGCCCAGTGTTCTGGAACTCACTCTATAGACCAGGCTGGCCTTGAACTCGCAGGGATCCGCCTGCCTCTGCTTCCCAAGTGCTGGCATTAAAGGCCTGTGCTATCACCTCTAGGCTCTTGTTCATTGTTTGTTTGTTTGTTTGTTTGTTTTGTTTTCTTTAAGAAAATGGATTCAGCTGGGCGGTGGTGGCGTACGCCTTTAATCCCAGCACTTGGGAGGCAGAGGCAGGCGGATTTCTGAGTTCGAGGCCAGCCTGGTCTACAGAGCGAGTTCCAGGACAGCCAGGGCTATACAGAGAAACCCTGTCTCAAAAAAAAACAAAAACCAGAAAAAAAAAAAAAGAAAATGGATTCAGTTGCACAGAATTTTCAAAAACACCAAATAGCATCCTCAGACTCCTCCTGTCACTGAGGCAGCCTAGATGGATGGTTGCTTGGCAACCACATTTGTTAGACAGAAAACCTCAGAACCACAACAAAGAAAAAGGTGAAACCTGTGCCCTGGTAGGGGTTTACCTGGTAAAATAAAGCCCTCGGTCTGTCTCTGAGAGGGTGCCAGATCTCCCAAGAGGAGGACCCAACTGTCAGGGCCTCTGCTCAGGACAGGGGGTGGGGGACCTACAGGATCTTGTCTGTACTTGGCTAGACTCATGTAGGTGTGTGAGTCAGAGGTAGGACTGCCTTATGCTAAAGTGAAGTCTGAGTGCTGTGTGGGCCTGAACTGTCACATTAACCAGGATTCATAGCACACTCTAGTTTCAAATCTAAGGCGTATTCATTCTCATTATTGTTGGGTTTTGTTTATTTTTTCAAAACAGGACTTTATCTGTGTAGCTCTGACTGTCCTGGAACTCAGCTCTGTAGATCAAGCTAGCCTAGAACTCAGAGATCTGCTTGCCTCTGCCTCCTAGAATGCTGGGTCTAAAGGTATGTGCAGTACAAAGCATAAACTTCCTATGCTCGGCTGGAGAGATGGCTCAGCAGTTAAGAGCACTGACTGCTCTTCTGAAGGTTCTGAGTTCAAATCCCAGCAACCACATGGTGACTCCCAATCATCTGTACAGCTACAGTGTACTTATATACATAAAATAAATAAATAAATCTTTAAATTAAAAAAAAAAAAACTTCCTATGCTCAGAAACTTGGAAAAGGAGGGGGTCGAATGTTGCATTCTGGGAGAATACTGCCAGACGCCTCGGATTCATTTTGAGTTAGATTTTGAATTATTTTTGGGTGGTTTGGTTGTGAGTTCAGAGACCTCTTGCTTTGGATATATTTTTTACCCAAAATGAATTGCATGATCTCATGTGGGGTCACAGTCCACAGTTTAAGAAGCTGGTCTGAATTATGTTGTGGTGGCCTGAACCTTTCATCCCAGCACAAGGGAGGCAGAGGCAGGTGGATCTCTGTGAGTTAAAGACCAGCCTGGTCTACGAATTGAGTTTAGGACAGTCAGCACTTGCTACACAGAGAAACCATGTCTCAAGAAAACAAAGAAACAAACAAAAACCAAAACAAACAAAAACAAAACAAACAAAAAACAGTGCACTGTTCTTGTAGAGAACCTGTTAGGTTCCAAACACAATTCTTAGCCAGCCTCTCTAACTCCAGCTTCAGAGGGAATTCTATACCTCTTTGTGGCTTCCTTGGGTACCTGCATTCATGTGTAAGAATAATAAAAATAAAAATAACATTTTTAAAAGAAGTGGGGCTGTAGAGAAGGCTCAGTCATTAAGAGCACTTGGTGCTTTTATAGAAGGCCAGGATTCAGTTTCCAGCACCCACATCAGTCAGTTCACAGCCGCCAGTAACTCAGATTCCAGGGGCTCCAGTGTGCATTTCTGGCCTCCACATGTGTGTTTATTACACATGGTTGAATAGAGAGCCAGGGTTATTGAATACAGCTGCACAAGGAGGCAAATTAGCTACTCGAGGTTGGAGCAGTCTCTGCAGGGGAGTCACTTCAGGACTGTCCTGGCGGTTTTATGTGTCAACTTGACACAAACTAGAGTCAGCACAGAGAAGGAAGTCTTAGCTAAGGAAATGCCTCTATGAGATACAGCTGTAGGGTATTTTCTCAGTTGGAGGGGCCAACCTATTGTGGATGGTGCCATCCCTGGGCGATAGTCTTGGGTTCTATAAGATAGTAGGCTGAGCAAACCAGGGGAAAGCAAGCCAGTAAGCAGCATCCCTCCATGAGCTCAGAGCCAGCTTCTCTCTCCAGGTTCTGGCCCTGCTTGAGTTCCTGTCCTGACTTCTTCCAATGATGGACTATGGTAAGCCAAATAAACCCTTTTCTTTCCAACTTGCTTTTTGGTCATAGAATTTTGTTAAAGCAATAGAAACCTTAAGACAAGGAAATAAAGCTGGGCAGTGGTGGCACACACCTTTAATCCCAGCACTTGGGAAGCAGAGGCAGGCGGATTTCTGATTTTGAGGCCAGCCTGGTCTACAGAGTGAGTTCCAGCACACAGCCAGAGCTACACAGAGAAACCCTGAGTCGGAAAAAAAAAAAAAACCAACAAGAAAAAGAAGTAGTAGCAGTAGCTATAGTAGTAGCAGTAATAATAGTATTTGGAGTCCTCCAAAGTCACATTATTGGGATCCAAACAGTAAGACACAGAGAGAAGTGACTGCAGGTTGATCTGACAATTGTTGGTGGAGTCTCAGTCCTGAGGACGATTTTGCTATACTAGTAGAGAGGACTCTGTTGTCATGGCCACAGCTAGGTGAAATGTGATGGTTAGTGTTGGTAGGACCTAGAATCATCACGGTGGGGGGGCGGGGAGGATGGGGCTCTAGGTGTGCCTGTCTGGGATTACATTAATTAAGGTGTGAAGACCCATCTTGACTGTGGGCAGGACTGCAACCTGGGCTTTGTGGACTGCATAAAGGAAGATGGGGAAGGAAGCAGCTGCATGCATTGATCTCTGACTGATGATGGAACATGGCTAGCTGCTTCAAGGACCTGCTGCCTTAACTTCCCTGCCATGATGTCCTGCATCCTGAATTATGAACTCGAAAAAAGGCCCACTTTCCCTTGGGTTGCTATTGTAAGAGTGTTTTATCACAACAACAGGAAGAGAAACTAAGACAAGAAGCATGGTGGTGGAGTATTGACCCTGTGGGTAGTCCCAGGATGTTGAGAGTAGGTGGTGATGGTCCGCTGGCTCTGACCTGTCAGCTGGAATGATTGAGTATTTTCTGTTCAAGCAGTATAGAAACAGGACGCCACAGTAAGTCTCTGTGAAGGTGTCTGGTTTTATTTCCGAGATGAGGGTCTTGTTATGTAACCCAGGGTGGCCCTGGACCCATGGTTCTCCATCCCTAGCCTCTCAAGTGCTGAGAAGACTGGCCTGTGCCATGCCTCACATCTCTCTGTGTATAAGCACTAGCTAGCCAGAAGCTGGTTGACCAGGATGGTCTTGAATAATCCTCCTCCTTCTGCCTTCTGAGTTCAGAGAATACAGGCTTGGCCCACCACTCTCAACAGCACTTTTTTCTTATCTCCCCCCAACGCCTCCTTGTATGCTTGTGTGTATGTGTAAAGGTGTTTCTCATGTATGCGTATGCATACAAGTGTGTGCATACAGGTTCATGTTGGGTATCTTCCTCAATCACTCTCCACTTTATTTACTGATGAAGAAGGTATTTGGCAAACACCTTTGAAGCCACTTATTGGGATCCAGATAGTAAGACACACACACACACACACACACACAGAGTACATCATGGCTCCAGCTTGTTATGGCAAAATGATGGCAGTATCTCAGTGGTGGATTGGTGTCTCTCTCTCTCTCTCAGTGTGTGTGTGAGGAAGGGTCTCTCACTGAACCAGGAGCTCATCTTGTCAGCCTGCCCTCCACTTTGTCTCTGCCACTTGATATCTAAGATTGACGTTGTCCACCATGCCTGGGACCCCAGTCCTTGCATTTGCCTTGCATGTACTTGTCTGTGTAGCCATGTCCTCAGCCTCTGCAGTGGCTTCTTATAGTGATGTTGTGATGTACTTTACTCTAAGAAGTGTCTATTGGCTTAGTGATGTTTAGTTTTTGTTTTGGAGGTTGTGGGAGGTCAGGGACGGAACAAGGTTATAGAGAGCATGTTCTGGCATTGAGCACCATCCCCAAGCCCAAATGAAACTCTTCTTCTGCAGGAAATCCAATGATAACAGTTCTCTGTACCGAGAATTGTGGTTTCTTTAAAACAAACACACACACACACACACACACACACACACAGGACTATATTTTTATTTTAATCCCAGGTGTAGGATATGGGGCTGCTTCAGATTATACACAGTAGCTGACTATAATTTGTCTCCTGCAGGTGTGTAATTTTTGCCAGATGCAGATAGTTTCTACAATTGTGTGGTGTTTGGAATACTCGAGACTTTTCAGAGGCAGGGTAAGTTGTTGACTATTGTGGGTTGCTTTTGGTCACAGTTGGTTGTGGTTCATTACGTGGTCAGGCACAAAGAAGACAGAAGAAGAAATTAAGAACTCTAGGTCCCTGTTCAGCAGTATACTCCAACAATAACATCACTTTTTTCTCCTCTATCCTTTTTATCTCCTATCTAGTATTAGGGGGTTGGAAAAGTAAAAAAGGGTGGAGAAGGTAGAAGAAAGAACCCATAAAGAAGCCAAAGACCAGCTACAGATCTCCATCCCTAATTCTAAATCATGAATGAATGGGAAGGAAGTGCGGCAGGAGACTGTGGAATGCTGTCAGGGCACAGTCTTTGCCGTCTCAGCAAATGTGCTTGTGATGACTTGCATGAGATTCAACAACAGGAGACCTGCTGATGTTTGTTTCTTCATTGAATAAACTGGGAGACCCTCACCTAAGAGTCCAACTACTCCCTCCTGTGCTTAATTCTATCCCAGCTGCACAGAAGCTCAGAAGGTTCTAGAGAGACTGTGGGAAATAGCTCAGCAGGTGAGGACGCATGCCACCAAGATTTTTTGTTTTTTGCTTTTTCCAAGATAGGGTTTCTCTGTGTAGCCCTGGCTGTCCTGGAACTCACTCTGTAAACCAGGCTGGCCTTGAACTCAGAAATCCGCCTGCCTCTGCCTCCCAAGTGCTGGGATTACAGGCGTGTGCCACCACTGCCCAGCTGCCACCAAGTTTGATAACCTAGGTTTGATCCCCAGAATCTACATGGAGGAAAGAAAGAACTGACTCCCAAAAGTTGTCTTCTGACCTCAACTCATGGGTCCTAATGTACACACATGTACATACATGCAAGCATGCACACACACATAAATGAATATAATTTTTCCAAAATGAAGGTGCTGGAATACAGATGAGGTAGAATGTCGACTGTCAGAAATCACCTAGGAAAGGCTATGGCAAGCAAATGAGTTTTCTGGAGATGGTCTACCCTTTCAGATGGCTGTAATGGTGTGCTCTGAGATGCAGGTTCCTCAGAGACTCAATCCCAGGAATGCCTCTCAGTGCTGTTATGCCTTTCCTGTCACTATTACATAACCTAGTGGTTCCTTGACATCAGCCCACCCTATTGGGCAGATCTCCTGCAAGCTCAATATGAAGATGTAATCTCATATAGTAATGCTGTGTAGATGAATTGATGGTTTCGTAATTCCTGATAATGATTTTATAGAATTCCTAAATTAATATAAGTAATCTCAAGCTCCCTATAGAATAAAAGCTACAAATTGAACTCTGTAAACCTTCATATGTCACAGGCTAATTTCACTAGGGAAAGAAAGCAGGCTTGGAACAAATTTATGATCAAGGAAGACATCCCTTCTAGGTTAGGAATGAGGCCCCTATCGGGTAACTAAAGGTCATAAACAGGGAATGGGCAATTTATTGTAGGTGCAAGGGCAGAAAATAAATGACAGACTATTTTATTTATACAAGACTTCAAAATAATAAGACACAAGGGCAGACGATTTGTCTCTTGACAAACTGTGCTAACTTATGACAAAAATTATTGCTTTAAACTTATGATGAACTTGTGGAGCTTGTAACTGATAATAAATGTTTAGTTAGGTACTAGTCTTAATGGAAAGACATGTAAACAATTCTGTTGTAACTCCTTAACTCTTATCAATCTATGACATGAACTATTGCCTTAAACTTACTATTAACTTATGGAATGTAAAAGCGCTTAGAAACCCATGTGATCAATTATCCTGAGAAAGCATAAAAACTAAGAACAGCTATAAAGTGGTGGCGTAGACTTCCTTGGCTTCATCCAATGTCCATGTTGTCTATGCTTGTCTTTCTTCCTTCCTTTCTTTTCTTTTCTCTCTGGTTTAAGAAGAGTTAAGGAATTCCAAGCCTCTCACCTGGGCAGCCAGGTAACTAAGTTTCTCTTTTCCTGCTGCTATCAGCTTTTGGCTCCCCATAGCAAGAAAGAGCTAAATTGCCAGAAGCCAGTAACTTTTTGGCCCTGGACTAACAAGAGAGTTTTTAAAATAAGCAACCTTTGGCCCTGATCTCCAGACTCAATACCCTGCCTCGGTTTACCCTGTCAAGTCAAGCTGGTCCTTGACAGTTGACTAAAGGGAGCATTCCATTTGTGCAGCTTTTGAGTATTCATGTCACGCATGCTGGAATGGGACTTTGCCGCTGCTTTAGGGTCACCCACACTCCTGTAAGTTCTCACCTGGGCAAATGTAAGTAAGCTCAGTAAAGCCACTGGCCCACTAAGTTGGACTTACACAGAGTAACTGTTCTCAGCTGTCCTTGGTGCCCTATCTAGCATGATTAGTTGTTTGCTTACTGCCCCATAGAACGTTTTCTCAATAGTGATCTATTATGACATGTGTGTGTGACACACATTCCCTTCAGAGGGTAATATCATATGCTATAAGGAAAGAATTTTAATTACAATGACTGAATATTTATAAATATTTCAAGGATATTTCTTTCTTTTTTTTTTTTTGGTTTTTCAAGACAGGGTTTCTCTGTATAGCTCTGGCTGACCTGGAACTCACTCTGTAGACCAGGTTGGCCTCGAACTCAGAAATCCTCCTGCCTCTGCCTCCCAAGTGCTGGGATTAAAGGCACATGCCACCACTGCCTGGCATCTATCTATCTATCTATCTATCTATCTATCTATCTATCTATCTATCTATCTATCTAATCTATCCATGTTTGAGGATGTGTTACTATGGAGTTCTGGCTGGCCTGAAGCTAGGCTAAGTAGACCAGGCTAGGCTAGAACTCTCAGAGATCTGCCTTTCTCTGCCTTCCAAATGCTGAGATTAAAGGCACAGGCCACTATGCCCTAAGTATTTAAGATAGCCATGGTTTGTTGGCACAGTGGTTTACATGTACTATAACCCCAGCATTTTAGAGATGGGGGCAGGAGGATCAGGTATTAAAAACCATCTTTGGCTGGGCCAGAGAGAGATGATGACTCAGTGGGTTAAGGCAATTGCCACCAAACCTGACAGCCTGAATTCAACCCCCGAGTCCACATGGTGAAAGGGAAGAACTTCCATCTTTCCAAAAAGGAACTTATCCTTTGCAAGTCCAAAGCCAGCATGAGCTTCATAATAAGAATCAAATGTAAGGTCAGCATAGTGAGTGACACACGCCTTTAATCACAGCACTCTGAAGAAACAGGCAGGTGGATCTCTGAGTTCAAGGCCAGCCTGGTCTACATCGAGTTCTAGGACAGCCAGAACTATCTAGGGAGATCCTTTCCTAGAACAAAATAAAACAAGGAAAATAAAGTCAATCAAATTAGAAACAATAACAACAAAGTAATTATAGGAGAGAGAACTAGTGGTTTATGCCTGTACCCTGCACCCTAGTGTGGAGGCTGAAGCAAGAGAAGCATAGGTTCAAGGCTAACCTGGGCACAAGGAAAAGCAGATAGCCCTGGAGATGAAGCTTTTGCCCAGTATGTGTAAGGCATGAGGTTCAAACCTCACTATATGTCGGGCAGTGGTGGTGCACACCTTTAATCCTAGCACTTGGGAGGCAGAGGCAGGCGGATTTCTGTGTTCAAGTCCAGCCTGATCTAGAGACTGAGTTCCAGGACAGCCAGGGCTACACAGAGAAACCCTGTCTCAAAAAAACAAAACAAAAAACTAAAAAAACCCCAAAAACAAAAACAAAACAAAAAAAAAAACCCAAAGCAAAATAAAAAACCTCATTATACATGCACAGAAATTGAAGAGTTTCCTAATCAAAATTATACAGTAATAGATAAAAGCAACTGATTAGAGATGGCTAATTATGTGATATCATTTCTTCTACCTCGGCAGAATCGTAAGCAGCCATTGCAGACGAGACTGAGACAATGTTGCAGCTTGAATTGCTACTCCTTAGGATGCTATGTGAAAGGGCAGAACTGAAGATTCCAGCCTTTCCTGTGATTATTCCACCCAATGCCAAATTAAAAGGCACTCTTTTTAATTAGTTGTATAGAACATGTTATAAATCATATATATGTGTATCTATATTTCTATATTCTACTTATTTTTGGTTTCTAAGAGAAGGCCTTATATACCCCAAGCTGGCCTTGAATTTCTGACCATCCAGCCTTTTACTTATTTATTTATTTAACACTTATATATTTATTTTATTGTTTTTCAAGATAGTGTTTCTCTTAGTAGCCCTGGCTGTCCTAGAATTTATGCTATAGACCAGACTGGCCTTGAACTCACAGAGATCTACCTGCCTCTTAACTAGCAGAATAAAGGCATGTACCAGAGCTCCTCAAAGAGTCTTTGAGACAAATCTCAAACTTGTATCAAAGAGTCAAAAATATTTTTTAAATAAAAATTATAAAACAGTAAAAATTTTAAGTGACCCAAGCCTGTAATCTCAGTCCTTGGAGGTAGAGGCAGTAGAATCAGAAATTCAAGGTCATCCCTGAATACTTAGTGAATTCAAGGACAGCCTGGATATATGAAATCCTGTCTCCAAATAACAAACCAACAATAATAACCTACTATGGTAGTGTCTGCCTGTACTCCCAACACTGGACACTGAAGCAGGATCACCTGGTATAAATAAAGATGTCGTACAACTTGAAAGAAAAAAAATTTTTTTGTTTGTTTTATGAGACAGGATTTCTCTGTGTAGCCCTGGCTGTCCTGGAACTCACTCTGTAGACCAGGCTGTCCTCAAACTCAGAAATCCACCTGGCTCTGCCTCCCAAGTGCTGGGATTAAAGGCGTGCACCACCACTGCCTGGTGAACTTGTGCCTTTCTTTGAGCTCAGACTGACCTCAACCTACTCCATAGCCAAGAATGCCTTTGAATTCCGGATTCTCCTGCCTTCTCTTCCTAAGGGCTGGGATCATAGACACACACAGTCTAAGTGTGGACCTGGGCCTTTGTTTTCCACTCTCTCCTGCTTATTTGTCTTTATGAATATACTGGCCGGGCGGTGGTGGCGCACGCCTTTAATCCCAGCACTTGGGAGGCAGAGGCAGGAGGATTTCTGAGTTCAAGGTCAGCCTGGTCTACAAAGTGAGTTCCAGGACAGCCAGGGCTACACAGAGAAACCCTGTCTCAAAAAAAAAAAAAAAAGAAAAAGAATATACTGGTAAAAAAAAAATCACTGATACTATAAATATTTTTTCTTTTCTCTGCCCATTTTCCTAATTTTTTTTTTAAAATGCTGTCATTACCAACCTTTCTGTGTGAATCAAACAGAAGCAAAATAAATCCAGCCTCCTAGTGTCCTGCAGGGAACGTACCCTGAGGCTGCATTTTCAATTCATCCTGGCTCCAGTTTCCCTGGCTGCTGAAGAGTGCTAGCTAGCTTCGGCTGGACCGTATGCTGGTCTAGGCTCCGGGCTCCCAGCTCAAAGCACGTGTTTTGAGCATTGGTGGAGTCTTTCCGATTAGTTGCTTCCGGTTCACACTAGCTTTTTCAGCAGGGCGTTTGGCAGATGGACATAGGAGAGGGCTTGCTGGTCTCCCTGTCCCCATAATATAACAAGTGATGTTGCTGCACACACACACACACACACACACACACACACACACACACCCCACCCCTGCCATCTTTTAGCCCAGCCCTATGGTGCTCTATTGTGCGGGCTAAAGACACTTGGTTGTTGAAGAAAACATTTTTACAGCAAAGATCCAAAGCCAAAAGCAAAGCCACTCCTGGCTTGAATGCAACGGGTAATGTTGATAGGGGAGGTTCCCGGGTCGGAGCCTAGGCCTGTTCCCTGCCCCCACCCCAAGAGCAGGGCCGAGTGGATCCTGCTGCTGTCATTAGTGATTTATGACCCAGCTGTTGGCCTTGAATCACAGCTGCTCAAGGTTCAGCAGGTTCTGTGTGAGGGACGTGACAAGGAATGGCCCTATGCAGTTGTTACTGTCTGGGCCACAGGGGCATTGCCAGTACCATGTTCCTCTTATCTTCACCCCAAACAGGGTTTTTTTGGTATAGCCCTGACTGTTCTGGAACTTGCTTTGTACACCAGACTGGCCTGGAACTCATGTAAATCTGCTTGCCTCTGCTTCCTGTGTGCAGGAACTAAAAGCATGCACCACCATACCTGGCTAATCAGTGCCATCTTAAGAAATTTAGCCAAAAAAAAAAAAAAAGAGTGGTGGCAGTGGGTGGCGCACGCCTTTAATCCCAGCACTTGGGAGGCAGAGGCAGGCGGATTTCTGAGTTCGAGGCCAGCCTGGTCTACAGAGTGAGTTCCAGGACAGCCAGGGCTATACAGAGAAACCCTGTCTCGAAAAACCAAAAGAAAAGAAAAGAAATTTAGTGTGCCCTCGCACCCCCCACCCGGAGTGAGAGAGAGAGAGAGAGAGAGAGAGAGAGAGAGAGAGAGAGAGAGAGAGAGAGAGAGAGAGAGAGGATGGGTGGGGGAGGGGGAGAGGGAGAGAGGAGAAAGGAAGCCAACATGGTAAATTAGAGGCCAGCCTAGGCTAGCCCAGACTGTCTCAAAATATGAAAATCCAGCCAGGTGGTACTGGTACATCCCTTTAATTCCAGCACCTGGGAGGCAGAGGCAGGCATTTCTCTGTGAGTTGAAGGCCAGCCTGGTTTATAGAGCAAGTTCTCAGACAGCCAGGGCTACACAGAGAAACTGTCTTAAGAAAAACAAGTAAACAAACAAAAACAAAAAAAGAAAGAAAAGAAAATCCCGCTCCCTTGATCCCATTACCTGCTTATCATCATTCAGAAAAGGCAGGCACAGGCTTCTGAACAAGGGTGGAGAAAGGCAGGAAGCAACCATCCAGTTCTTTTTTTTTTTGGACCTCTGGTCATCTTATCTCCACTCTCCAAGTGCTGAGACCTGAGACCACAGACATGTGCTACTCACTCAGTTTAATGGGGTGCTGAGGATTCGAACCCAGGGCTTTGTGCATGCTAGGGAAGCACTCTACCCACTGAGCTGCATTTCCTATCCCAGGAACATCTGACTGTGGCCTTATGTGCTCCAGACCCTGTCTAAATACTGTACTAGCAGCTTCTCTTCTAATTCTTGCCAATAAGCCTGTGAGAGAATTGGACTAGATTTTACCAATATTTCATTAAGTGAAAGGCCAGACAAGTTATACAAAATGACCGAGTAACACAGCTAGTTATCTGTTTGAGGAGCCAGAACGTTTTAACAAGTTCCGTGCCTGTTCTAGGTAGCTTACATACGCTACAGTTCTGTTCTCCCAGTATAAAGTTTACAGGGCCTTCAGGACTGGTCCTGTTGAGTTGATAAATCGGCGCAGGGCGGTTCCTAAAGTCACTGAGGCCATCAGCAGCAGAACTGAGACTATCCCTAGTGTAGGTGACATCAGAAATTCTCTTTCTGTATCCTTTAACTCACCTAGCCCTGCTTCTGTGGGAGATTTCAGCTGGGCCCACAGCTCTTTTTTTTTTTCTTAAAGGTGTAGGACAGCTTGAGATAGCCCATGTGTCACCCTGATAGCCTCAGCTCACTTGGTGTTCTTAGTACATGTTCTTCTTCTCCATTTTCTCTTGGTTCCAGCATGTCTGCCTTAGAAACGCATATTTAATTTGTAGGGGAATGGGGGAAATGCACATGTTGCTCTGTGCCTTGTGTGTGTTGTGAATATGCAAGTGACAGGGACAGTTGCTGAAGTCTCCTGGGGATTAGCTCAGGTTGTCAGGTTTGGTGGCAAGCTTCTTTGCCCACTGAACCCTTGCCAGCCCCTTATCAACAGGTTCTAGGATTCTTGACTGACTCTTTGGGGCTTGCTTCCTTCCCGAAGCATCCACTGTTTCTCTCCAGTGTGGAAGAACCCCAGGACTTGATCCTGAATGTCTTAGTTAGGGTTTTACTGATATGAACAGATATGAACAACTCTTTAAAAAAAAGATTTATTTATTATTATAGGTAAGTACACTGTAGCTGTCTTTGGACACAGATCTCATTACAGATGGCTGTGAGCCACTATGTGGTTACTGGGATTTGAACTCAGGACCTTTGGAGGAGCAGTCAGTGTTCTTAACTGCTGAGCCATCTCACTAGCCCCTTTTATACATCTGAGAGCCAGCTGTGTTTGTTTCCTTTTCTCAAGACCTTGTCCTGGTCTGTGACTGCTTTTCTACAGGAATACTGGGGTTTCAGGGTTTGATTTTAAGATTTCCTAATAGCCGAACAAGATTATCAACATGTACCCTTTACAGATGCCTCCTTCTCTCCTCTCCTTATTCTTTCCCCTTCTCTTCCTTAACTATTTCAGACAGGCTTTTGTGTAATCAAGGCCTGCCTGAAATTAAATATATAATCCAGTGTGACCTTGAACTTCTGGTCCTCCTGCCTTTACTGTCCTGCCAAGGGCTGAGGTGATTGTCACCTACTGCTGCTCCCATTGGAACTCACCTATAGTCATCTGCAGGCCGGAAAGGGCGTAAACTCCTGTCTTCTTGCCTCAGCATGGCCTGTGGCTATGATTACAAACCTGTCCCACCAGGTTCAGCTTTTTATTTGTCCTGCTTCAGCTTCCTTGTGTGTGTGTGTGTGTGATAGCCACCATAATTTTTTGAGTAGAACTGCTAAACTATTTTCCATAGTAATATGCCATTTTATACTTCTACCATCACTGATAAGAATCCCATCTTCCCTGTATCTCTAACAGTTATTAATGTCTCTTTAAAAAAATTTTATTTCATTGTTTGGGTGGGTGGATAGGTGTGGGTGCACGTGGGAGCCCACAGAAGTTCCCCAGGCCACTTGGAGGTTGAATTTCAGTGGTTGTGAGCTACCCACTGAGGACGCAGGGAACCAAGTTTGGGTCTCTTAACCACTTAGCCATATCTGCAGTTCCTGTTCAGTTTGTGTTGATGTTTGTTTTTTGAGGCAGGGTTTCACTGTGTGGCCCTGACTGTCGGCTTTGAATTCACAGAGATGTGTCTCCCTCTACCTCCTGGGTGCTGATATTAAAGGTGTTTGACACTCTGGTGGGCCCCTGTTTAGATTTTATGTATGTATGGTTGTGTACCATCTGCATGCCTGGGGTTCCTGCAGGGCAGAAGAAGGCATCTGACACCCTGGAACTAGAGTTACAGACAGTTGCCATGCGGGTGCTGAAAATCAAACCTGGGTCTTCTGGAGGAGTAGCGAGTGCTCTTGACTGCCAGCCTCCATATTTGGTCTTTTGTCAAAATCTAACTGTGTACTTCTTCTCTGACCTGGAACTCAGGATTTGTCTTTCCAGGGCTGGTATGAGCCACTGGCTCTTATTTGTTGATTTCGAGACAGGGCTTTATATTAGCCCGAGATAGCCTCAGCCTCACTACCTAGCCCAAGGTGACTAGGAAATCCTGATCCTCAGGCCTCTGCTGGGATTATAGACATGGGCCTCCATGCCCAGCTCTTTTATTTTTAAATAGCGTGTGTGTGTGTGTGTGTGTGTGTGTGAACATATAACTTACCTATGCATGTTCCTGTGGAGGCCAGGTATGAACTTCAGGTTTCTTCTATCACTCTCTATTTGTTGAGATAGCATCTCTCACTGAATCTAGAACAGTAGTTCATCACCCCTATGAGGTTCAATTGACCCTTTCACAGGGGCTGCCTAAAGACCATCTGAAAACACAGATATTTACATTACAATTTCTAGTAGTAGCAAACTTACAGTTATGAGGTAACAACAAAAATAATTTTATAGTTGGTGGCCACCACAACACAAGGAACGGCATGAAAGAGTCGCAGCGTTAGGAAGGTTAAAAACCGCTAATATAGAGCTCACAGTTTCAGCTACAGTGGCTGCCCAGTAAGCTTCAGAGTCTGCCTGTCTCTGTGTCCCCAGTGTCAGGATTACAGGCACATGTTGCCTTGCCTGACTTTTATGTGGAAGATCTGAGTTGAGGTCCTTAACATTGCACAGACAGCAAGCACACTCCACAGTGAGCCATCCCCCAGCTCCATTAGGATTATTTTCCTTTGAGACAGAACTGTACAGAGGAGCTTAACTGACCTTAAGTGGCTCGACCTGGCCTTAAACTTCTGCTGTTGCTTCCTCAACTTGCCGAAGGAATCGTGTGACAGGTGTGTAAGTGTGTCTGTCAGGGTGTCTGTCTTCTAACTGCTCAATTTTCCCCTTGCAGACCTTGTCACTGTATCAGGACCACCCAAATAACCCAATGCAATCCCATTTGACATTTTTTTTTTTTTTTTTGGTTTCTCGAGACAGGGTTTCTCTGTGTAGCCCTGGCTGTCCTGGAACTCACTCTGTAGACCAGGCTGTCTTCGAACTCAGAAATCCTCCTGCCTCTGCCTCCCAAGTGCTGGGATTAAAGGCATGCACCACCACTGCCCAGCCCATTTGACATTTTTAATTATGTTTACAAAAATCCTCTTGGCCATACATACATGTATATACATGTATATGTGTGTATGTGTTGACATATATGCATATATATGTGTGTGTGTGTGTGAATATCTATCTATCTATATATATATATATATATATGTGCTTTATGGGTTAGACTATCAAAGCATTGATATATTTTTTTCTTCTTGGGTTGGGTTGGCTATGTAGCCTAGGCTTGTTAGAAGTAACACTGCTTCTGCAAGACATTCCAAGGCTAGGATTACAAATATGTACCATCTCATCTGCCTCTCAGGACATAGAAATCTTTTTGTTAGCCAGGCGGTGGTGGTGCACGCCTTTAATCCCAGCACTTGGGAGGCAGAGGCAGGAGGATTTCTGAGTTCGAAGACAGCCTGGTCTACAGAGTGAGTTCCAGGACAGCCAGGGCTACACAGAGAAACCCTGTCTCGAAAAACCAAAAAAAAAAAAAAAAAAAAATCTTTTTGTTGTGGTTGTTGTTTTTTCCAGACAGGGTTTCTCTGTGTAGCCCTGGCTGTCCTGGAACTCACTCTGTAGACCAGGCCGGCCTCAAACTCAGAAATCTGCCTGCCTCTGCCTCCCAAGCACTACGATTAAAGGCATGCACCACCACTGCCTGGCAGAAATCTTTTAGGAATCATTATTCCAACAAATGTCAGTAGTATATTGATACTAATTATCTCAATGCTGGATAGAGTTTTTCTATGTTAATGTATCAGTGATACAATGGTGAAGACATTGAAGGGTATCTCCTGAAGCCTGCACTTGTGGGAGGTGATTTTGTTTTTATTGTTGTTATTTTTTTTTGTTTTGTTTTGAGATAGGTTCTCTCAATATAGCCCTGGTTGGCCTGGAGTTCCATATGTAGACCAGACCGGTCTCTAACTCTGAAATCTGCCTGCCTCTGCCTCCTGTGTGCTAGGATTAACGGCCTCTGCAACCAGGCCCTGCCTAGATTATTTGATTCTTGAGACAGTCTCTATGTGTGGCCCAGACTAGCTTTAAATTTGTGGCAATCCACTTGCCTCAGCCTGAGGAAATCTGGGATTATAGAATGAACGACCCAGCTACACTCCCTTTTCTGAAAAGCCCTCACTGTCAAATATAGTGGTGTGAAGCTGGGAACAGTACTACACACTTTTATTCTAGTACTACGGAGGCAGAGATGAACAGATCTCTCTGAATTCAGAACTACACTTGCCTACTTGTCTACACAGAGACTTTCAGGACAATGGCTACATAGAGACACCCTGTCTCAAAAACCTACATACATATATTTCTTTATCTACATATGCATATATGTGTGTGTGTGAAAAGCTTTCTTTCTTATGATAGCAAGCTAATCTGCCAAAGACCAAAAGCTCCCCTATCTTTCAATGTGCCTCTCTGCCTAACACATAAACTATGACCATCTTCTCCTTCATATTGATTAGCTAATTGGGAAAGATCGTGAGGTCAAGCGCCTACCATTGGGATGAGTTAGTTTCCTCTTGCCTTATAATAAAAACTAAGTGAAGCCAGGTGGTGTTGGTGCACATCTTTAATCCCAGCACTCAGGGAAGTAGAGACAGATGGATCTGTCAAGTCTACAAAGTTTCAGGACAGCCAGAGCCATACAAAGAAACCTTGTCTCAAAACAAAGGCAAGAAGGAAGGAATGAACAAACGAAGTGAAACTGTTGTACAGCTAGTGAGCCTGATGGGTGGGAATGGGTAGTCACACCCTTTTTTTTTTTCTGAAAAGAAATTATCTCGTCAGGTTTCTTTCTTGTGTTTCTTTGTGCAACACTGAGAATCTTCTTTTCCAACAGTGGCAAAAACCTAGATAGTCCCAGTACTTGAGAGGTTAAGGATCATGAGTTGAAAGGACAACCTTCTAAACAAACAAACAAACAACCCAAACAGACCAATAAACCAGGCGTGGTGGTGCACAGGCTCTGCCTCCCCAGGAGCTGAAATTCCTGGAATCCCTGACTAGTGCTAGGAATCCCAGGTCCTCAGAATGTATGTTTCCTGGAACTGCTTCCATAAAGACTTGGATCAAAGGTTAGGTGACATTACTGGGAACCAGTCACTTTTCCCAGTCCTCTGCTCCATCTAGCTCCATTCCTGGTTTCCTACACTATTATTTCTCACTGGAGTCACCCAATTAAAATCGAAATTCACCTGCTCTAGGTAGCCAGAGTCACAACGTGAACTGCCTTGGGTTATGTTTAGGAGTGCTGTGGAGTCACAGGCCTATATTCCTAACACGCAGGAGGCTCAAACAGAAGGGTCAGGGGTTTGAAATCAAGCTAGGCACGGTGCTTGAAATATTTGCTATGCAAGCTTGAGGATTGGAAGGTAGGCTCCCCAGAACCCAGAAATGCCATAAATGTTGGGTATGGTTAGTAGCTTAACTGTAACTTCACTTAACTGTACGTTTTTGTTTGTTTTGTTTTGTTTTGTTTTTCTTTGTTTTGTTTTGTTTTTTGAGACAGGGATCATGTAGTGTAGGCTGGCCTTACAGTCACCATGATCTGCCCTCTTCTGTCTTCCGAGTGCTGGGGTTAACTGTCCTGTACTGCCTGGCTCGTTTTCTTCCTTCACACAAGCACCTATGATTGAGCCCCTCATAATTCCTAAGCACGTCTTCCCCATTTCCTCACGCTGCCTATGCCTCCAATGCTCTTCTGCCCCTAAGTTCTCTGTCACTAATGGTTCATCTGTTAAGGAAACCACCCCTGCTTGTTTTGTTAGACTCCTGTCTATGCTGTGCTTCCTAAGTACTCTGTGCCCAACGTTTTGTCCTTTCTCATTTTATTATTTATTTTGTATCATTTATCATGTATGTGCACCATGTATGTGTGCAGGAGAGCTATCATTCATTCCATGATGTACGCATGTGTGGAGAAAGGGTGTCAGTCATTCCATGATGTATGCATGTGTGGAGGAGGGGTGTCAGTCATTCCATGATGTATGCATGTGTGGAGGAGGGGTATCAGTCATTCCATGATGTATGCATGTGTGGAGGAGGGGTGTCAGTCATTCCATGATGTACGCATGTGTGGAGGAGGAGTGTCAGTCATTCCATGATGTACACATGTGTGGAGGAGGAGTGTCAGTCATTCCATGATGTATGCATGTGTGGAGGAGTGTCAGTCATTGCATGATATACACATGTGTGGAGAAAGGGTGTCAGTCATTTCATGATGTATGCATGTGTGGAGAAGGAGTGTCAGTCATTTCATGATGTATGCATGTGTGGAGGAGGATGTCACACATTCCATGATGTACGCATGTGTGGAGAAGGAGTGTCAGTCATTCCATGATGTACACATGTGAGGAGGGCAGGGAACCACTTGGTAGAGTCGGTAGAGTCAGTTCTCACATTTCACCTTGAAGTAATTTTGGGGATTGAACCCAGGTCATGGAATCTTAGTTAGATTTCTCTTGCTGTGCTAAAAACCATGACCAAGAACAACTTGGGAAGGAAAGAGTGTATTTCACTTCACAGCTTATAGTCCCTCATGAGGGAAGTCAGGACAGGAAGTCAGAGCAGGACCTGGAGGCAGGACTGAGATGAAGCCCATGCATGAGCCTGCTTGTTGACCTGATCCTCTGGGTTTGTTCTGTATGTTTCCTTCTTTCCTTTCTTTTTTTATTATTTTATTTTATTTTATTTTCAGCCAGGGTTCTTCTGTGTAGCTTTGACTGTCCAGTAACTCTTTCTGTAATTCAGGCTGGCTTCCAACATAGAAATCCACCTGCCTCTGCCTCAGGAGTGCTGGGATTAAAATTTTGAGCCTCTATGCCAAGCCAGTGCATTTTCTTTTACAACCTAGGGTCCTCCTACCATGGACTGGACCCTCCCACATCAATAATTAATCAAGAAAAAAAATGCTCCCACAGTCTTGCCTAAGGCCTTTCTTAGGAAGACATTTTCTCAGTTAACCTTTCTTCCAGATCACTCTAGCTGGGGTCAAGAAGCACCCAGGGCTAGTGCTTTATCCATTGGGAAATCTTGCCAGCCCCACCCTGCTTCTCACAGCACTAGATCACTGGAGATCACTCTAATCTCTTGGAGATCACCAAGTCTCATGAGGTCAGCTATAGGGTCTGGTTTGTCTCTGTGCTTCTGGGCTTCGCCTGTGCTGGTTTATAGCTGTGGTGAGATGCCTGACACACGAAAAGGAACAAAGACTGGTTTTGCCTCATGGTTTCATTCCATTGCGGCAGGGAGAGTGCTGTAGAGCTGAACAGGTCACATAATTGGTACTGGGGGGTGAGGAGAGGAGGAAAGGAGAAAAGAAAAAAATGGGAGAGGGGAGGGGAGGGGAGGAGGGAAGGGAGAGAGGAGAGGAGGAAGGGAAGGAGGGAAGGAGGTACCGGCAGGGGTGGTGCTGCTCACGTTCTGGGTGAGTCCTCCCCTCCGTAGGTTTATCCTCTCCAGACCTTTGGTCACAGACTCATGCAAAGGCGTGTTTTATTAATCATCTCTTAGCCATGATTCAATCCATTCAAGCTGAGAATGAAGATTAGCTAGCAAGGTAGACCCTGGCACATAATGTTTGGCGATACCTGGCAGACCAGAACACAAATGGTGCATTTCCCTCCCTCCTTCCCTCTTTCCTTCCCTCTTCCATCTTCCCTCCTTTTCTTCCTTCCCTCTTTCTTTCCCTCCTCCTCCCTCCCTCCCTCCCTCTCTTTTTTTATAGGTCTCATTATATGGTCCTGGCTGGCTTGGAAACCCCCACATAGACCAGGTTGTCCTCCAATTCACAGAGATCCAGAGATCCCCTTCCCTCTGCCTCTAGAGTCCTGGGGTTAAAAGAAATTCAAAGTCATACTCAAGCACTAGGGTTTCTCATCATCTGGTTTTCCAAACGAAAACAGATTGTTGCTGGAATTATATCTCCTACAAACAGTAGTTCATTCTGAAAGCCACCTGCTTAAAAAATTATCTGAGGACCAGGCCATTCTGGCACATGCCTTTAATCTCAGTACTCAGGAGGCAGAAAGAGGTGGATCTGAGTTCTAGGCTAGCAAGGAAGTGGATCTGAGTTCTAGGCTAGCTTAGTATACAGAGCGAGTTCCAGGGTAGCCACGGCTGTTACACAAAGAGACCCTGTCTAGAAAAACCAACCAAACCAACAACCAAGCAAAATAAAACAAACAGAAAATTAGTTCCACTTTCCTCTTAGTTTCTCAGACTTTGGCTTCATTCTTTGATTTCAGGCACAGTTGATAATTCTCTCCAACTCCTCTCTCTCTCCCTCTCATGAACCCAGCAGTACCCTATGGTACTTAATCACTTGGACTTTGGCAAAGACTTTACATATTCAAATGCTCATATCCCCTTTCAAACTTTTTTTCTTTCTTGGATTTTTCTCGTGACAAATAACATTTGGATAGGGGGATGGCTCGACAAGAAAGTGCTTGCCCTGAAAGCTTGAGAACCAGAGTTCAGATCCCCAGAACCCATGAAAACACCAACATACAGCTGCTTGTAATCCTAGTACTCGGAAAATGAAAAATCCCCAGAGCAAGCTAGCAAGGCTAGCTACATCCTCATGTTCTGGATTCAATGGAAAGACCTTCCTTTAATGAAGAAGGTGGAGAATATTCAATGAAGACTCCTGATGTCAGTTTTGGGCCACTACATGATCCAGAACACATATGTGGTCACACACTTGTGAACATGTATACAACACATACACCCCCCACACACACACATACATACAAACATGAAAACTAAGATCTTTAACTGTTAAGTTATTCAGACTTGACACCTGAATATTACCTAGGACATCTTAGGCAATGGGTTATAAGCCTGAACTTGGCAGTTAGACAAATGGTTTTAAAAACTATTTATAAGTAAATATTTTGGCTGGTGGTGGCACACACCTTTTTTTTTTTTTTTTTTTTTTTTGGTTTTTCGAGACAGGGTTTCTCTGTGTAGCCTTGGCTGGCCTGGAACTCACTCTGTAGACCAGGCTGGCCTTCGAACTCAGAAATCCTCCTGCCTCTGCCTCCCAAGTGCTGGGATTAAAGGCGTGCGCCACCATCGCCCGGCTGGAGGCACACACCTTTAATTTCTGTATTTGAGAAGCAGATTGAGAGGCCAGTCTGGTCTACAGAAAGAGTTCCAGGATAGTTAGGGCTACAGAGAGAAATCTGGTCTAGAAAAAACAACAAAAAAAGAGAATATTATCTGCCACATATCACAAGGAAGTTCCTTACCCTCCTTAGCTTCGTTATGTTTTATATCACATTTGTTTGTTTGTTTCTGGCAGGGTCTCACTTTGTAGCCTTAGCTGGCCTGGAACTCATTCTGTGGCAGACTGACCCTGAACTCATAGAGATCAGCCTGTCTCTACCTTCCTAGTACTCTTATTGAAATATGTGCCACCATGCCTGGCTTGTTTGCATGTGTTGTTTGTGACAGGGTTTCTCTGTGGAGTCCTGGCTGTCTTGAAACTGGTTATGTACACAGGCTGTCCTCAAACTCACAGAGCATCTCTTATCTGTGCCTTCCAAGTGTTGGGATTATGCCTAACTATGTCTTTCTTTTTAAAATTTTTTTACGTTTACTCTTTTTTTTTCTTTTAAGTCTATGTGTTTGTTGCACAGTGATCAACAAGGTGACAGAAAAGTTAGCTACAGAGTCATTCCAGGTACAAGCAGGTGGATGTAGGCCTGGATATAGCCCTCTGAAGTTGGTGCTGCTGTCAAAGCTTGGCCTGCTGGAGTCTCCCAGGCTTGGGCCTCAATCTGTGAGTAGAGTAAAAAGCTGTACCATGATGCCCTGAGGAGGCAGAAGGCCAGTGATGCTTCTTCTGGTGGCCTTGCTGTCTGCTCTATGGCCCTCTGGCATCCATAAACATTTGAAAAATCTCTTACAAGCTCCCAGGGGGTGCTTGGTTTAGGAGTCACAACAGAGTGCTGGTACTTCAGTGATCTACTTTTGAGCACCATGTTCCAGCTCCTTCTTGAAAGCAGAGGTGCTTCCTAGCATACATGGCAGAGATTAGATGACAACGCCTACATTTCTGGAAATGACACCAAGCTGTAAAGACCTGGGTACAGCATTTCCTGTCATTGACCAGGGCAGCTTCCAGAAGGCACCACATTGCTACAGGAGCAAGACGGAAAAGGAGCATAGGAAAACTTCAGAGTTTGGAGTGGTCAGGAGAACCCTATAATCATGGAACACATCTTCTTTGTAGCATCCTTTCCTTGTACTAACACTGACCAGGGCATAGGGAACCTGTGGTCACCTTTGAGTGCAGAATCTTAGGAACAGGGTCTTACTATGTAGCCCAGGGCTAGCCTGGAACTTACTATGTGGAAAAGGCTGGCATCATACTCAGAGACCCACCTGCCTCTGCCTCCCAAATACTGAGGTTAGAAAGTGTGATCATGTCTGGAAGGTTTGGTTTGTCTTGGTTTTTTTGTTTGTTTGTTTTAAAGATTTATTTATTTATTATATGTAAGAACACTGTAGGTGTCTTCAGACACCCCAGAAGAGGGTGTCAGATCTTATTACGGATGGTTGTGAGACACTATGTTGTTGCTGGGATTTGAACTCAGGACCTTCAGAAGAGCAGTCAGTGCTCTTAACTGCTGAACCATCTCTCCAGCCCTTGTCTTGGTTTTTTGAAACAGGGTTTCTATGTGTAGCCCTGGCTGTCCTGGAACTAGATGGGTAGACCATGATGGGCAAACCCTCAGAGATCTGCCTGTCTCTGCTTCCCAAGTGCTGGGATTAACAGTGTGTATGTCACCTCTGCCTGGCTCCTATTTTTTGTTTTTTTTTAAAGATTTATTATATTTGGGACTAGAAAAATTACTTAGAGGTTGTCTTAGTTTCCGTTCTGTTGCTGTGAAGAGACACTATGACCACAGCAACTCTTATAAAGAAAAGCATTTAATTGGGACTGACTTAGTTTTTAGAGATTTAGTTCATTATCATAGCAGGAGGCATAGTGGTCTGCAGGTAGACATAGTGCTGGAGGAGGAGCTTGAGAGTTCTACAACTGGATCCACAGGTAGCAGGAAAAGAGAGACCCGGAATTAATGTAAGCATGGAAACTCCAAAGCCTCCCCCACCCCCTGCCCCATGACATACTTACTCCAACAAGGTCACAACAATGTCATACTTAACCATTGTCAAGTAGTGTCACTCCTTAATGACCAAGCAGTCAAACATGAGCCAATGGAGGCCATTCCTATTGAAACCCCCAGTTGAGGTGAAAAGTTGCTGCTTTCTCAGAAGACCTGACTTTAGTGCCCTGCACCCATGGCAACTCATGACTGTCAGTAACTCCTGTTCTAGGGGACCTGTCGCTTTCTTCTGGCCACTCTGGACCCTAGTCACTCAAGAATTGTGCATATATATATATATGCATACATACATACATACATACACATGCAGGTGTCAAGTACTGATATACATAAAATAAAAACAACCTTTTAACAATATATGTTATTTTACTTATATGTGTATATGTCTGTGTGTGTGCAAGTGCCCAGAGGTCAGAAGGGAAATGTATAAACATCACTTGAAGCTATTGTCACAGGTGCGTCGAAAACTGTCTGCCACATGTGAGTTCTGAGATTCTGGTCCACCAGTAGATCAGTAACTCTCTTAACTACTGTGCCGTCTTTCCCCATGTTAAAAATCATTTTATTTATTTATTTATTTATTATTTATGTATGTATGTATGCATTTATTTATGTATGTATGTATGTATGTATGTGTGTGTGTGTGTAAGTAAGTGTGTAGTGAGCACAGGACTGACATGGTGTGAGGTTGAAGGTCAGAGAACAACTTTGAGCCTGTTCCCTCTACCACCCTGGTTCCTGAGGCTTGAATTCAGGTCCTAAGGCTTTATGTCAGGCGCCTTCACTCACTAAGCTATCTCCTCAGTCCTTTTTTAGGTTGTCTACATTTCTTTTCCTCCGACAAGGCCAAGGCCACACCTCCTAATCCCATCAAGTAGTAGTACCACCCCCAATGACCAAGCATTCACAATGGAGGCCACTCCTATTCAAACCCCCACAGAGACTGAACACAGAGGTAGCAAAGCTTTATTTTTTAACAGCCTATGATGCTTACTCAGGAGGCAGAGGCAGGCAGATCTGTGAGTCCTGGAACTCACTCTGTAGACCAGGCTGTCCTCGAACTCAGAAATCTGCCTTCCAAATGCTGGGATTAAAGACGTATGCCACCACTGCCCGGCGAAAACACATTCTTTTTACATTTATTTATTTATTGGGGGGTGGGCAGCCGTGCCAGAATGGGTATGTCAGAGGATGGTGAAGAGTCATTCTCTCCCTCCACCATGTGGATTCCAGCTACTGAACAGTTTACTCCAGATCATCAGGCTTGGTGTGAGCAGCCTCACTGTTCTTTATGATAAAGCTGCTGCTTCCTCCTCCTCCCCTTCTCCTCCTCCTCCTCTCCTCCTCCTCTTCCTCCTCCTCTTCCTCCTCCTCTCCTTTCCTCCTCCTCTTCCTCCTCCTCTCCTTTCCTCCTCTTCCTCCTCCTCTCCTCCTCCTCTTCCTCCTCCTCTCCTTCTCCTCTTCCTCCTCCTCTTCCTCCTCCTCTCCTCCTCCTCCTCCTTTCCTCCTCCTCTCCTCCTCCTCTTCCTCCTCCTCCTCTCCTCCTCCTCTCCTCCTCCTCTTCCTCCTCCTCTTCCTCCTCCTCCTCTCCTCCTCCTCTCCTCCTCTTCCTCCTCCTCTCCTCCTCCTCTCCTCCTCTTCCTCCTCCTCTCCTCCTCCTCTTCCTCCTCCTCCTCTTCCTCCTCTTCTTCCTCCTCCTCTCTTCCTCCTCCTCTTCCTCCTCCTCTCCTCCTCCTCTTCCTAAAGCTGCTGCTGCTTCTCCTCCTCCCCCTCCCCTTCTCCTTCTCCCCCTCCTTCCCCTTCTTTCTTCCTTCTTGTTTTGTTTTCATTTGCTTTTTGGGATAGAGCCAGAGTTTCTCTGTGTAGTCCTGCATGTCCTGAAACTCTGTAGATCAGGCTGGCCTCAAACTCAAGAGCTCTCCCTGCCTCTGTCTCCCAAGTGCTGGGACTGGAAATGTGCACCACTACTGCCCTGCTATGCAGAAGCTTCTTAACTGACTTTTCCCCCTTGAGACAGAATCCCATTCCCTAGCACAAGCTGCTCTAGAACTCACTATATAGCACAGACTACCTTCAAATTTACCTCAGTCCTCCTGTGTCTGCCTCCCACTGGCTGGAATTACAAGCATGTAGCACCATGCCCAGTTTGTAGTTTCGGTTTTTTTCTCCCATTATACCTGATTTCTTGCACGGCTTCTAAACAGGCTCATGTCTACTTCCGGCTGCACAGAATTTCTTTCAGTTCCTCAAATGGACTTTGGTCTGTTCCCTCCAAAAATGTTTCCTCTACTGGAGCTTCAATTCCTTTAAAACCACATCCACTGTTCATTCTCTCTCTCTCTCTGTCTCTTGTGCCAATCTGCTCCCAAGACCATTCCATTCCAAGTAAATCTTAGGCCTCCTGCCCACCTATAAGACCACCGGATATCCCTGCAACCTGTGTCTTTGTGTCCAGTAATAGTGCTTATCACACGTAGCTGCTTTGCTGGATTCAGTGTGTGTCTCCATATATACATGTTTTCTGTTTAGTTCAGTACTGTACCTTCAGACCTTAGCACTGGCCTGGCCTATAATAAGAATTCAGCCAGGCAGTGGTGGTGCATGCCTACAAACCCAGCAACTGGGAGGCAGAAGCAGGCTGATCTCTGAATATGAGGCCAGCCTGGTTAGTCTATAGAGCAAGTTCCAGGACAGCCAGAACTACACAGAGAAATCATGTCTACCCATAGCATATATCTTGGGAGATATTCCTTTTCTTATATAATTAATTTCTATGTAATAATAATCCTGCTGGGTGGGGCCAGGTGAACCTTCATGCTACCAAGCCAACCAGTCTGACCAACCAGTGTGTTCCTGGCCAGTGAGAATCCCTCTCTCACAAATAAAAGGTAGAGGAAGACACCTTATGTAGACCCCTGGCTTTCTGCTTGAGCAGATATAAGCACACATTCATACGCACAAACACATTCACTCTTTGGAACTACCCTTCAAGCCAAGAAACTGCCATCTTGGAGGAGGCAGCTGCACCCCTTGTTGGCCTGTTGACTGTCTATACCCCAGTGGAGGGGTAGGAGGTTATGAGGCTCCTCAGCTGAGTGTCCAGCTCCTCCCTACCACGGGTTATTTGAAAGTGTGCTTTAACTGCACTTGGCATCAGTGTAGGGCTAGAGTACGTGATCTGGGGAGGGCTAAAGAACATTTCATCTGCTGGGTTAAGAAAAAGTCCTCTCTTGAAAAACCAAAAGAAAAAAGAAAAAGAAAATGTCCTCATCCCTTCTAGGTAATGGCTTTTCAGGTGCAGCCTTTTGGGGGAGAGGCATTGGCATTCCTGTAAGTAACCTCTCTGTAAGGAAGCCCAATAAACCCATTGGTTTTCCAGAATGAACTTTGGTTGAATTGTACCTTGGTTTGTCATTGGGACCTTAAGAGAAGGGGTAGTTATTTCTTCATTGCTTATATCTTCCCATGGGAAGGAATGTTAGTAACACACACACACCAAACGCAAACAAAAAGCAATAATAAACTAATCTCTTGGTTTTGTTTCTATAAGTTTTTGTTTGGGGTTTTTGGTTTTTCAAGACAGGGTAGCCCTGGCTATACTGGAACTCGTTCTATAGACCAGACTGGCTTTGAACTCTTGAGATCTGCCTGCCTCTGCCTCCTGAGTGCTGGGTTTGAAGCTGTACACTACTACTGCCACCACTTCCAGGCAGATTCTTTTTTTAATGTGTTTGGATGTTTTGTTTGTACGTACATTTGCACACCATATGCATGGGGAGTGTTCATGGAGATCAGAAGAAGGCATCAAATCTCCTGAAACTATGGTTGTCGACAATTATGAGCCACCATAGAGGTGCTGGGAGTGGAACCTGAGTCCTCTGGAGGAGCAGCTAGTGCTTTAAATGCAAGTCTGATGACCTGAGTTCAAGACCAACAGACCCTTGTGGAAAGAGAGAACCAACACCTAGACAGGGTTTCTCTGTGTAGCCTTTGTTGTTCTGGAACTCCCTGTGTAGACCAGGCTGGCCTCGAACTCATAGAGATCCATCTTACCTCTGCCTCCCAAGAGCTAGGATTAAAGACCTGTGCCACCAGCACCCAGCAAAACTATCTATTTTTATTTTAAATTACATGTATGTGTGTCTGTGTATGTGCACATGACTGCAGGTACCTGTGGAGTTCAGAGGCATAGAATTCCCCTGGAATTGGAGTTACAGGTAGTCCAGTATCAGTATTTCCAGGCTAGGCTCTTAAGTACATTGTCTTATTGTTTGCTCTAGAGTATTGTGGTTGGTATATTGTGCTCAGACTTCTGTCTGGTTCTAGCATATGTTTCAGTGCATGGATTTTCTGATTTTACTACTGAACTGTCTGTCCCATGACTGAATTCTATATGAATATCCAGCAATAATGTCACTATGTCCAACGCTGAACTCCTCTGATGTGGTCCTCATGAGAGGGAGCACATTGGGTCCACACTGTACCCAATAAAGCCACTATTCTATCAACTGTCATATGGTATTGTCCCTCATTTGTGAATTTCTTTCTCTCTCTAAATAACCAGTAGAGGAAGATGGAAAACATATGACTTTTATTAACTTTGAATCTGGAGCCCAACTTCAAGTTCACAAATGTCCATTGAACTACACTAGATGTTTGTTTGGTTTTTCTAGACAAGGTTTCTCTGTGTAGCTCTGGCTGTCCTGGAACCCAGTAGACCTGGCTGGCCTTGAACTCAGATATCTGCCTCTGCCTGTGAATTGCTGGGATTAAAAGGAATGGACCAGTGCTGCCCAGCTAGGACTAGGTTTTTGTTTGTTTGTTTGAAATTTTTATTTCCAGGGTCCTGTGCTCCAGCGTCCTCCTGAGGTTACACAGCAGATGCCTTGGGTTATATCTCCTGCTGAGGACATTCTGGTTACCTTAGGTTCTGGGAAAGATGCTCTTGCAAACGCCCTCTGCCCAACCTCCCTCTCCAGAGACTGGGATTAAGGTTGAGAGCCAATAGTTAGTTACATAGCAACAATAGTAAAGAATGAGCTATTCTGATTGGAGCAGAGGCACGCTTGCCACAGCTAGCAGAGCAGAGCTATTTTGAGATCTTTTAGGTAGCATTCCCTTCTGATAGGTCCACACATTGCAGTCATAGTTACCATGCATGGCCTGAGCTAAGGGGCTACAAGGCATCAGAAAGACATCTCATTTGCATATGTTTCTTTTACTATCCGTTGAAGCTCTCTTTAGATTACAAAGGAACAATTTTGAGTCATGGTTTTGCTTATTTTGAGAGGATCAGGATGTATTTGCAATACATTTATGTGTTGTGTAGTGAATATGTGTGTGTATTCATTCATGTCTGTGATGTATGTGCCTGGCCTGGCTAGTTTTATGTCAGTTTGATGAAAGCTAGTGTCATTTAAAGAGGGAACTTTGGTTGAGAGAAAGCACCCCCCCACACACACACACTGCCCCCATTGGCCTGTGGGCAAGTCTGTAGCATATTTTCTTGATTGATGATTGATGTGGGAGGGCCCAGCTCACTGTGGGTGATGCCACTCCAGAAAGTAGGCTGAGGAATGAAGAAGAACAAAGTATGAAGCACTCCTCCATGGTCTCCGTATCTGCTTCCATCTCCAGGTTCTTGCCCTGGCCTCTCTGGGTGATGAACTACAAGCTGTAAGATGAGATAAACCCTCTCCTCCTCAAGTTGGTTTTGATTATGGTTTATTACAATAGTAGAAACCCTGACTGAGACAGTATCCTGTACGGGGCATGTGCATAGCCCAAGGGTTGATGTTGACTGTTTTTCTCTTTCACTTTCTGTCTTTTTTTTTTTTTGAGACAGGCTCTCACTGGATGTAGGGTTCACCAATTGGCTAGACTGATTGACCAGTAACCCTCCTTCTTCTACCTCCAGCACTGGGATTACAGATACAAGGTATGTGCTGCCTGGATTTTCTTGTGGATACTAAGGGTTTAAACCCAGCTTCTCATGCTTGTGTAGTAGGCTTCATCCACTAAGCCACCTTATTGGATCCACTGTTTCTTTCTTTGATTTTTTTTTAAGATTCATTTAATTTATAATGTGAGTACACTATTGAGGTCAGACCCTGTTACAGGTGGTTGTGAGCCACCATGTGGTGGCCGGGAATTGAACTCAGGACCTCTGGAAGAGCAGTTAGTGCTCTTAACCGCTGAGCCATCTCTCAAGCCCTGGATCCACTGTTAATAATTTTTTTTTTTTGAGGCTGGGTTCCCCTATGTGACCTTGACTGTCCTTGAACTCACAAAGATCTGCTTCTCAAGTGCTGAGATTAAAGGTATGTACCATTATGTCTCTTTATTTTTTAAAATTTTGTGTTTATGGGTATTCTGACTGCATGTGTGTTTGTGTACCACCATATATGTGCCTGATACCCTCAGAGGCTGGAAGCCAAAAGAAGGTTTTGAATTCTTTAGAACTGCAGTGACAGAGGGTTGTGAGGGGCCGTGTGGGTGTGGGTGTGGGTGCTGGAAATCAAGTCCAGGGCCTCCACGAAGCAACACGTGCTCTTGAGAGCTGAACCCTCTCTTTAGCCTACTGTATAGTGTGTGTGTGTGTGTGTGTGTTTATATATAAAATATTTCTTTGCCTCTTTTCCTCTCTTTCCTCCTGGTTTTTGGTTTTTCCAGATAGGTTTTCTCCTTGTAGTCCTGGCTGTCCTGAAACTTGCATTGTACATCAAGCTGACTTCAACCTCATAGAGTTTCGATTACCTCTGCCTCCCAAGTGCTGAGATTAAAGGTGTGTGCCATCAACACAGTCTCTTACTTTAAATATTATTTAGTTCTTTTGAGACAGGGTTTCTCTTTTAACAGGCGTGGCTTACCACATAGACCAGACTGGCCTTGAACTCAAGAGATCCACCTGGCTCTGGCATTAAAGGTGTGGTCCACCACTGCTCTGCTAAAAATCCTTCTTTTAAAGACAGCTGTGTGCTTCCTAGGCTGGCTCTGGAAGGACTTTAAGACACTGACTCCTTTGCCTCTGCCTCCTTAGTGCTGGGGTTCACAGGGAAATGCTACAACCCTTGGCTTCTGTTCTACATTTATAGCTCAGTGCTCTTGCACAAATTGGCATCGTCTCCAGCAGTTTATTTTTCCAAAATGATGTTCCATATCTAATAACAACTCTCCATAGTCTCTCTCCTTATGCCCTATCAAGTTCTCTTGGCCGGGCGGTGGTGGCACACACCTTTAATCCCAGCACTTGGGAGGCAGAGGTAGGAGGATTTATGAATTTGAGGCTAGCCTGGTCTACAGAGTGAGTTCCAGGACAGTCAGGGCTACACAGAGAAACCCTGTCTCCAAAAAACCAAAAAACCAAAAACCAAACCAAACAAACCTGTTCTCTCTAGTGCTCCCAGGAATTTACTAATCCAGATATCGTTAAGAAGCAATTTCCTCTGAATTGACCAATTTCTTCCCAGAGAAGGTTTATTAAGACTATGGAAGTAAAGCCAGGTAGTGATGTCACACACCTCTAATCCCAACATTCAGGAAGGAGAGGCAGGCTGGTCTCTGTCAGTTCAAGGCCAGCCTGATCTACAGATTGAGTTCCAGGATAGTCAGGGCTACAGAGAGAAAAAACTCAGTCTCAATAAACCTAAAAAAAAAAAAAATAGAAAAAAGAAAAAGAAACAAAAGAAAGTAAAGGGGGCAGGAAGGTGGACAGAAATGAAATATGACTCCATGCCTGTGAATCACGTGGAGACATCTTGGCCAAGTATAACTGGTGTGAGCACATCGGAGGAGATTGTGTTCCCTCTTCTGTGGAGGGTTTGAATCTATGGCAATCATCAGGGCACTTGGGAAGGTTCACGAGGAGGTTTCAGTGTTAACATGTTCATACTATTTGATTTTTCACTCTTCCAGTGGCTGGTGTCACATGTGTATGAGTATGTGATTTTGTGTGTGTACATGCACGTAGTGGCCAGAGGTCAGTGTTGGATGTCTTCTTTTCTACCTATGCACTTCATTATTATTTTGTCAGATTTTTCAAAGACAGGATTTCTCTGTGTACCACTGTATTTTTTGAGATAGGGTCTCATTAAGCTTGGAGCTCACCTGTTTGGACAGTTCGCTGCTTAGCGAGCAAATTCTGGGGTCTTTGTCCTCCTCAGTAGTAGTGTTACAGGTGTGTGCTATCCTTTCTTGGAAATTTTGTTTTAATATGGATGATGGGGATCAAAGCTTGGGCCCCATGCTTGGGTGGCAACCACTTTTCCCATTGGGCCATCTCCCTAGGGCCCTAGTGCCTCCTTTGACATACATATACTTTCACTGATTTAGTATTCAGAGTTTTGAGTCTATCATCTAGGTTGCTCTCAGACTTGATTACCTTCTGCCTCCATTCCTTCTGGATTCCATAGGATGGTGTAAAATAGTAAAGGTATATTGAGTGGTCACTATGTACCAGGCATTATGTGTGTGCGTGATGTCACTATTCTTCCTCCACCCTGTGACAGGAAGAGAGCCCAAGGCTTTGTGCAAACTCACTCCATGTTCTACTCTCAGCCACAGAGTAAAGTAGGACTGATTATGAAACCCACCTTCCAGGCGATTATTCGCCCTAAATCTTAAAGCTTCTAGATGACACAGCCAGACTTTAAGCTGGGTACTTTCTGGCTTCATTGTCCCTGCTAGTTTTTATTGTCTCCTTGGTTCCCCAAATGACAATAGACAGCTTCTTTTGCATAAACGTTTTCCTCATTTTTTTTTTAAGTGCTGAGGACAGATTCTAAAATTCACATAAGCCATCTACTCTACTACCAAGCTATATCCCCAACCCAGTTATCAGTTCTTTTCTCTTTTGGGTGTCTCTATGTAGCCTTGGCTTTCCTGGAACTCTGGATAGACCAGGCTGGCCCTGAACTCCAGACACCTGCCTGTCCCCATCTCTGGAGTGTTGAGATTAAAGGCATGCGCCATCCCTCCACAATCTATACTTATACACAATCTATACTTATACCACAATCTATACCTATACATCTAAACCTGTGGCTGATTAAAATTCCCTTGATTGCATTAGATATAATCACACTTTAGAAGTGTTTTCTCTATATGTATATATGTGGGCCATGCCTAGTGTCTTTGGAGGAGAGGGTATAGGGTTCCCTCAAACTGAGTTACAGGGCTGGAGAGATGGAGGGCTGGTTAAGACCACTGACTGCTCTTCCAGAGGTCCTGAGTTCAATTCCCAGCAATCACATGGTGGCTCACAATGATCTGTAATGGGAGGATCAGATGTAGTCTTCTAGTGTGTGTCTGAAGATGAAAATAAATCTTTAAAAAAAAACAAACTGGCACGCCTTTAATCCCAGCGCTTGGGAGGCAGAGGCAGGAGGATTTCTGAGTTCGAGGCCAGCCTGGTCTACAGAGCGAGTTCCAGGACAGCCAGGGCTACACAGAGAAACCCTGTCTCGAAAAACAAAAAAACAAACAACAACAACAAAAAAACAAACTGAGTTACAGATGGTTGAAAGTTGCCATGTCAATGCTGGGAATCAAGTCTGGAGTCTTTTGAAAGGGGCGGTCTTTCCAGTCCCTGAAATCCCACTTTTTTTTTTCTTCTTTTGAGATAGAGTCTTTTTATGAAGTTCTGGCTGTCCTGTCATTATGTAGAGCAGGCAGGCCTCAAACCAAGTGATCTTCCCGTCTCCTCCTCCTCCTCCCAAAAGGCTAATCCCACTTCTGATGTAGTACAGGTTAATGTGAAGGTCCTGTTCTTGACCTGCCTTCACTTCAACCTCTGTGCCCCCAATTCTCCAATGCTGGGATCACAGATGTATATAAGCCATGCCCAGTCAGGATGCTGGAGAGCTCAACCCAGGGTCTCATGCCTGCTGGGAGAGCACGGACAACTGAGCCACATCCCCAGCCCTATAGACAGTTTTAAGGAGATACTTCCTGAGTCACTTGTGGTGGTCAATACCTATCATTAGAGTGTGCAGGGGGCTGAGACAGGTGGACTGCATGTCCAAAGATAACCTGGGCAATTTAATGAGACATTGTCTCAAAGTAAAAATCAACTTGCCTCTCTAAGCCAACCTGTGGCTTCATTTCTCAGGTACTGCATCTGCCAGCTCCCCACTAGTTTGCCTGAACTAGGTTTGAAGATCACAAGACAGGCCTGACTCCTATGGCGGCCAACTAGGGTTGCTTCGTAGGATCATTCCCATTTAGATGCTTTTCATGTCTCAGAGCCAGTTCTCATTCTACCACATGGTTCCTGGGGATGGAAATCTGCTCTTCAACTCAGCTTAGAGTCTCTCTTATTTATTCGAGAAATGTTTTGTCTTGTAATCCTGGAACCTGCTCTGTATACCAGGCTGGTCTGGAATCCAGAGAGATCCACCTGCCTCTGCCTTCTGAGTGCTAGGATGAAAAGCAGGCACCATCACCACCCAGGTAATTCTGCTTTCTCAAGCTATACTCTCAGAAGTCAAACAGCGAAAACGGAGGATGTCTGGCCACTAGCAAAATAGGTTAAGATATGGAATATGAGAAAATATGACCTGATGAGAGGCTAAGATATGGAATATGAGAAAATATGACCTGATGAGAGGTGCAGCCACTGTGGAACCAATTGCTCAGTCTGAGCTTTTGGTTGGATGCTTGGAACCATAACACAAGTACAGAAGAAGCAATAACTCCTCCAGACTGTCCTCTGACCTCCCCATGTGGGGGATGGGTGTATATGTTCACACACTTATACATACCAACAGAGATACACAAGGTAAATATAATTGAAAAACAAATCTGAGAAAAAATTAATTTTCTTGGTAGTACTGGTGACTGAACTTTTAAGGCCACAGAATAGTGTCTACTACTAGGATAATAGCCTTACTATACCTATACATAAAGTCTTGAAGGTTTCCTTCAGTGTCACATAGATCCTTGATACTTTCCCTATATTTGAGGATCCCAAACGGAGACAAATCCTGTAATTTGAGAACCCTAAAAACATGCTCCCTGCTTTCTGCTTTTTTTTTTTTTTTTTTTTGGTTTTTGGAGACAGGGTTTCTCTGTGTAGCCCTGGCTGTCCTGGAACTTACTCTGTAGACCAGGCTGGCCTCAAACTCAGAAATCCACCTGCCTCTGCCTCCCAAGTGCTGGGATTAAAGGCATGCGCCACCACTGCCCGACTGCTTTCTGTTTTAAATTGGGCTGCCCTACACACTAGACTTAGGAGCATTTCCTCACTTTTCTAAAGTTACATTATTTTTAGCACCTAATATTTTTTGTCCTCTCCTATATTTATATTTAAGGCACTGCAGAAAGTGGTCTTTTATTAAGTTCATCTGCTAAAGATGGGTGGAAATACCTTCAAAAGACCTTGGTAGTCTCAGGCAGGTTCAGAAAAATAGTTCAAGAATTTCTTTTTAAGACTGGTAGCTGGCAAGGATGTGTAGACACGTGAAGGGCTAAAATGTATGTAGGGTCTAGCCCTGAACAGCCCCCCACTGCGGTGATCTCCACCCCTACCCTTAGTTTTTCTAACTAACAATATCATAGCTCAAATTTTTCATTTATCAAACATTTCAGAGAAAAACTTGAAGGACTAGCAATGTGAGTTTGAGATATGAACTGCTCCTTTCGAAAAGGCGATGAAGAGAATGGAATGTGTTTCTACCCTGAAACACAGGTGCCTGGCAGATTTAATGGGGTTCCAAAGATCAACCTGAGAGGGCAAAACTCGGGAGCTCCGACCGTGGTTTTGCTCATTTTCGCAGAGGAGCGCCTGAGCTCCGACTACATTCTGCGCAGAAACCCAGCCCAGGCACCTAACTGTCCACCGACTGAAAATACATTCTAAGTTCATCCCGGACCCCCCCCCCCTTTCAAGACCTCCCCTTTAAAGGGAGCCACCGAGTAACGCCGGGGGAGTTTGCGGAAGCGCCTACCGCGTTGGGCCCTAGGGCGGATCCCGTGATTGGAGCCGGCACCGCCTCCGGCACCGCTTCCCCCATTGTGTGAGCGGCAAGGCAGAGGCTCCGCCCCAGCCCCGCCCCCGGTTTCTCGGCCCCTCCCCTCTCTGCTCTTTCCCCCCCCCCATCTTGGCTCATTTCCGGCCGCCGCCGCTACCGCTATCCTGTAAGGAGGATTCGGCAGAGGCAAGAAACAACAGCCGCCATCTTGTTTGTGTGCTAGCCTGTGGGGGGGTGGGGGGGAGGAGAGAGCGAGAGGGACCAGGCGTGAGTGGGACAAGCGGGACGCCCGGCTGAGTGCGAACTGCGCGAGCAGGGACTACGGAGGGTACCTGGCCGGAGAGCAGCGGCCGCGACCGAGACAGTGGTTGGGGGCCCGGGGCGCAAAGGCTGAAGCGACCCTTAGCCCCCTCCCGCTCGCACACACCCCCACCGCAGTCCCGGCCGGCGTCGACGCCTAAGGGGGACCATTACATAACCCCGCGCCCCGCGGCGCCTTTGCCCGCCGTCTAAGGCGGCCCCCGAGCCGAGCCCCCAGGGGGGGGGGCGGGCGCTCCCGGCCCCTGGCTGCCGGGGGTGAGGGCCAGAGAGGCGGCCGTACTAATTTCTCTTCCACGGGCTAGCGAGTGGAGGCGGAGAGCGCTGCGTGCGGAGAGGCCGCGTCGGTGGGCTTGGCGTCAGCGCGGGCTTGCCGGCGGGCGGCCCTGCTCGGCCCGGCCCCCCTGGTCCTCCGGGCCGGCGAGCTCCACGCTCGGCGTTGTCGCTGCGCCTCCGCTGTCTGCTGCGCGATGTGAGGCAGCCCCGGCGCCAGTCTGGCTCTCGGCTCGGGTGAGCTCAGTGCGGCCATTAGGGGCCGGTGCGGCATCGGCGGCGCGGAGCGCAGCGGCAGGAGGAGGAGGAGGGCTCTCAGGGTGGGGGCGCAGGCCCGGGAGGGGGCACCGGGAGGAGGTGAGTGTCTCTGGTCGCCTCCTCCTCTCCCCCTTTTTCGCCCCCGCCTCCTTGTGGCGATGAGAAGGAGGAGGACAGCGCCGAGGAGGAAGAAGCTGATGGCGGCGGCAGAGCTCCGAGAGACCTCGGTTGGGCAGGGGCTCGCAGTGGCGGGCTGGGGACTGCGACTGTAGAGCTGTGAGTTCCCGAGAATTCGCTGCAGCGGACGTGCTCGTGGGATCAGTGTTGCTGTACCCTCCTCCCGGCCTGGTTTAGGCCCGGCCCCTCGCACTTGCCCCTACCATTTCTGTTGAGTCCGCATCCCTCTCCGGCCACCGCAACCAGGCGAAGAGAAAAAGGAACTTCCCCCACCCCTCTTGGGTGGCGGCGGAGCTCCGGAGCCCACCCTTAGGAGCGGGGCGGGGACCCCGTTTCGCAGAAGAGACTTCCTCAGGATTCTCGTTTTTCCTCGGTTGTATCTCCGAAAGAATTAAAAATGGCCGAGAATGTGGTGGAACCCGGGCCGCCTTCAGCCAAGCGGCCTAAACTCTCATCTCCGGCCCTCTCGGCGTCCGCCAGCGATGGCACAGGTTAGTCTCGGGACTCCCGGCCTTCCATAGTTCCCCTCGTCTTTTCTGCTCGTTGCACCTTCATTCTAGGGTATTTCTGTGTATCTATTCCCATTTCCCCGGCTGGTGTTTGATTTTAAAGGTTTTTGAATGGACTGGTCGAAGACGTCCAGTAGCCCAACCATTTTCTTTGCCTTCTGATACATTCATTGCAACACTATGTCATGTCAGATCGTTGTGTGTTCTGGAATTAAGAGCTTGGAAGTGGGAGCTGCACGGACCTTTATTGGCTCCATGCAATTTAATTTGGGAAATGCCGGTGCAATTGTGTGTAAGGGCTTTTATGCACTTTTACTATTTTTGTTACCGGTGAATGAGGGATTTCAAATCTTTCTCCCCTGTTGCACTTTATTCTTTTACCTCTGCTTTCCCACCCTTAATGATTTTTGCTCCTGTGAAACAGATTTTCTGTTGAGGAATGGGGGCGGAAGACTTGGTATGAGCCATCCAAGGTTTTAAGTGTAACGTAAAGTTCAACAAGATACTGTTCTTAAGTCCCCTCTCTCCATCCTTGCCTTAAGAATCAGGATGGACCGCAGTTTATTTTATATCCATTTGCCATGAAACCAAAATGTATCAAACAGTGTGAACTATGTGTTCAGGTGAGGAGACGGGAGGCATTTCCTTTGCAGTTTGTTGTCACTTTCTTATTTAGAAGGGAAAGAGAAAAGATGAAGTCTTTCTGTAATTAGGTACTTAGAAATGGAGATAATAAGTTGAAAGAGTCCCAGTCATGAACTTCCAACTAAAGTGATTGTACAAATTTAAAAACGTAACGTAGGTTTTGTGCTTGTATGTTTGTTTTGTTTTGCTTTTTGGACCTTTGCAATTTCAGTTTACAAGATCAAGGAATTCTTTTCTTCAGTCAGGCCTTTGTTAGGAGACCTGCAGGGAGACTTTTCCATCGTCTGTTCTTTTTCCTGCTTACTGTTAGTTTAGTGTTATTATTCTGATGATCATCGGCCTGGTCCTCTTTTACTGTCTGACTTGTTTGAAAGGCCAGGATAATGAAGAAGAATAATGGCTGGTCCTCTGACAGTCCACAAGATGTTCCCCTTACTACAAGCATCCCTTTAACTCAGAGAACAGGCTCGACATCCCTCCATCTGCCAACGAGAGTGTATAGTGGCGTTCATCGTACCCTGCGAGTTGTAGAGAATGTGTGGGCCATGTTTCTGAGTAGGATTTATATTAAGGCATGAAAATAAGATAGAACTAGTGCTTTACTCTGCCTTTTTAGCAGCTGTATTATGAACTGTGAGTTTTGCTCACCTGCAACAGTTGGGAAGTTCTAAAGCTCTAACTTTAGTTATGTGTGAGCATTCAGCTGTAAAGTTTCTGTAGTCTTAGAGAATTTTTTTTAAGAGTATGTCTTTGAAATTCATTGGCAGAGACATTAATTTTATAGACACATTCGCTTTGGATTTTTGTTTCCTCCCCTGCCCCCATAATAAATGTACTTCTGTAACATGTTCACAAGTTAGCCAGTAACATGAAATATTGTATGGAAAACTTTTTAAAATGAAATTTTTGATGTTCTGATTTGAGTGACTTAAAGTCTGTTCATCATACATTTCTGTTCAGGTGGACTATTGCATTCTTTGATCTATGTATTTTGTGAAATTGTATAGCTTTGGCTAACTTTCATGGTTAAAAAAAAAAAGCAAAACTTGCTTTGCATGTCTTTGCCATTACTGAAGTTTTTGGGGGGAGAGGCTGGGGTTTTCTTTGTGTAGACCTAGATGTCCTGGTATTCAGATCACCAGCCTCTACCTCCCAAGTGCTGGGATTAAAGGCAGGTGCCTCCACTGACTTGCACCAATTTCTAGTTTTAAATGTGAAACAAAATTCAATACTGAGATTGATTTATTCTTAGTACTAAGGGTTATGTTAATGTTGGTAACTTTTCTCTTAACATTGTAGTAAGTTAAGTTTTTGCTTTTTTAAGATTTATATTTCATTAGGCTTGTTTTATTTGGTTTTGAGATTGGGTTTTTGTAGCTCTGACTCTCCTAGAACTCTCCATGTTGATCAGACTGGCCTCAAAGTCACAGAGAGCATCCTGCCTCTGCCTCCTGTTTGTTGGGATTAAAGGCCTGTGTCACAAGGACTGGCTTGTTTCTTTTTTCTTTCTTTCTTTTTTTTAATTTGATACAGAGTATCACTACCTAGCCCTGACTGGCCTACAATCTAGAGAAATGATTACCTCTGCCCCCCTACGGTGGGGTTAAAGGTGTATGCCACCAAGCCCAGCAGGTTTATAATTTAAATAATACCAGCCTAGTTTTCTTTTGTTTGGTCAGGGCTGGGGGAATGAATTTACCACGAGGATGCCATTACATTTTGGTAGTTCTTTGGATCCAGAAACATGTGATAGCAACATATTTTTGGCAACTTGTAAGGAAGCATTTTACGTTTAAAACTTACAGTGTCTTTATTTTGATCATTCTCTCCCTCCCTCCCCCCAGGATTTTTAGCCTTGTTCTGGAACTCATGTGGACTCATAATAAAAGATCTATTTGCCTCTGCCTGCTGAGTGCTGGGATTAAAGATCATTGATTAAAGACTTGGATTTTGATTTTTAAAATGGGTATTTTATAAACATGAAAGTTGGTTGTTGTGTCTGAGTTCAATTTTATCTAGAGCTGGCCAAAATTCTAAAAAAAATTTTTTAAATGTGCATTGGTGTTTTGCATATATATATATATATGTCTAAGTGATAGTGCTGCATCTCCTGTGACTGTTGTTACAGGCAGGGGTGAGCTCCCATGTGGGTGCTGGGAATTGAACCCCTGTCTTGTGGAAGAGCAGCCAGTGTCTTTATTGCTGAACTATCTCTCCAGCCGGACTCTACAAACTTTAAAAAAAGTAAATTGTGCTTATAACATGTGTAGTATGTATATACCTATCGAATATTTGAATGTATTTTCTTTATAAGAAAGCAACTAAATCTGAGTTGGTAAGCTCTGAAGTATCACAAAACAGATAAGTATTTAACTCAACTTGTGAACCCCCTGCCCCTTTTTTCTTATTTTCTTTTTGGGTTTTTCAAGACAAAGTTTTTCTATGTAACAGCCAGCATGGCCGTCTTGGAACTCCGTATGTAGACCAAGCTGGTCTTGGGCTCATAGAGATCTGTCTGTTTCTGCCTCCCTAGTGCTTGGGATTAAAGGTGTGAGCCCACCAAGTTCTGCCAACTTTTGGATTTAGGTGGCAATGCAGGTACGTTATTGAAATTGCCAGGTTGAGTCCAGTGACTTGATTTAGGTTCTCATTTTCTGTTGAAAAGGGAAACAATAAAAGCCTGTTTTCCCTTCCTTCTTTCCTTTCTATTTTTCAGTCTTTGTTTTTGTACTTCAATGTTTGCATTTCAGTATTTTTTTCTTTTTTCTTTCTTTTTTTGAGTCTCATTGTGTAACTCTAGCAGTCGAGAACTCACTATGAAACCCATGCTCAAAGAGATCTATTTGTTTCTACCTCTAATTGTCCTGCTTAAAAAACTTAAGTTTCTTCTATTCTTTCTCCCCTAGAAGACCATAAAGGTATTTGTAAACTTTTTATGTATATATAAAATTGTTCACAGAAGTTAATAGGTAAGTTTTTGAATACTTGTTGAACTGATTATATCTGCTGATGTTAAGTGATGGCAGTGATGAGTGTGATATTTTTCTTTCTTGCTCAGTGAACATTTTGTCACTGCTTGGAAATCACTTAAGGAACACTTAAGAGGCTATGTAAAGATGGGTGACAGTTTTAGGACTTATCACAAGTAAGTAGGGTAAAGGTTTCTTTCTGTAGCCCTACTGTGTGGATAACTGAATTGGTTTGGATTTATGTCCCAAACCAGTTTCTAAGGCACTAAGGGCACAGTGTATGAAGTCTACTTTGAATTTTGACCACTAGGTTAATGTATGCATTAGAGAACTGGTAAAAATGATTGTTTTGCTACAGCTTTTTTGCCCCTGCCTCCCCAGTGAGAAATTACAGGGGCAAGCCACACATTTTTTAAATATAAGTTTTTCTCAAGATAAGACTGTATAAAGTAAATGACTTAATAACTATCCTACCCAGAATAAGTCTGTGGAGTTGTGTTTTGTTTTTGCTCAGATCGTGGTGTTCATTATGCTTTAGGTTTTTGTTGTTGTTTTGTTTTTATTAAAATCAGGTTGAATAACCAACCCCATGGTTTAGTGAGATATTTCTGTGCTGACTGGTGAAATATAGCAGAACACTTTGCCCCATACCTTAAATTTCTCAAGGCCTTGTAAATTCACTGATGGCCCTCAAGCAGATTGTCTGGTTGACAGTGACTGTTAGATATGGGTTCCTTCCGCTTCTGGAGCTTGTGTTCAGGGAATTGATGATGGAGAAGAAGAGGGCTAATGCCCTTTGGCATTTGGTTTTCTACCTCCTCTTGTCTATTCAACTTGAAGAAAATAATTTGAAACACTTGAAGATCAATGCAGAGTGGTGTTCATAGACATACTAAATGTTGCCTGATAAGTGGGAGTATAAAGTAATATATTGTGGTAAGTTTACAAAAAAAAAATTTCAAATGTCATTTTGCCCAACAATTAATTAATGAGAAATAGGAAATAGTCGTCATTTTGTGGTTTTCTTTCAGTCTTTCTCTTTTTTTTTTTAATTTTTTTTTATTTTTTACTTTCAAGATGGGGTCTTGATTTTCAAGACCTTTACTTTCAAGATTGTTGTCTGAAAACTCTAGGGTTCAACCAACCTTCCAGTTAAGTCTCCTTAGTAGCTAGGACTACAGGCATGCTGCATTATACCTGCTTGAAGCTATTGTAAGTGTGAGAAACTTGAGTGAAACAGTTTATACCAAAGATTAAAACAAACCAAACATTTAATTTTGTGCTTGTTTTGGCTGCACATAGACTAAGTTTGAAATAGTACAAGATTAATAGAAGATTAGCATGGCCCCTGCATAAGGATGACACAAAAATGAGTTGGGCATGATCATTTGTACGCACTTATAATTCCAGCAGTCAGGGGCCTTTGGCAAGGAGGATTGAGTGCTTGAGCTCAGCCTTACCTACCTCAAAACACAAATGAAAACACAACAATGATTTTTTTTGGGGGGGGGGTTTGAATGACTACTTTTTTTTCATACGATGGCTAGTAGTTTCTTTCTGAAATCTTGATACATATTTTTCTGTTGCTCATTTCTTGAAAAGAGTATAAAATGCAGCTGTTAAGATGGCTGAGTGGGTAGAAGTACTTGCTTGTGCAGTCCTGTACATTTGAGTTCAATCTGTACACCCTATATAAAAGGTAAAAAGAGCCAACTCGACAGAGTTGTCCCCGACCAACACCTGCATGCTGTGATGAACATGAGCAGACAGGCACACTGGGGCTGGGAGAGTAAATACTGATTAGCTAAGCCTCTTAGCAGTTTGGGATGGGTTTTCACTTTTTTATTTTTAGATTTATTTTGTATATGAGTATTTTGCTTGCATGTATGTGCCATGGATGTACCTGGTGCCCTCAGGTCAGAAGAGGGTATGGAACCCCAAGACTGGAACTGTCAGGTGTGTGCTTGGAACTGAACCCAGATTTTCTGTAAGAGTAGTGGGTGCTCTTAACCATTGTGCCATTTCTCCAGCTCCACATATGAAATTTGTTCTTAGATAACACATTCTTTTTAAATACCTTAAAGAACAATCCAATTTTGTTGAGAAGATAGTTTTGAGGCTAGCATGGTCTGTCTACATAGTAGGTTCTAGGTCACCCAAGGTTACATAGTGAGAGCCAGTCTCAAAAAAACAAAAACAAAAACAAAAACCACTGAACAACAAGATGAGTGGTGAAAGAGATGGGCATTGGCGTTAGACTTCTACAAGTGAGAATCCCCTGCCTTTATTAACTGAACCATCTTACAGTTCATCTTTCTTACCTGTCATGCCCACTGTTTTAGGGTTGTGTGGTAAGGAATAAGTGAGAATGTTCTATACAATGCTTAGGAAAACTGCAGTCCTAAAACTCTAGGAGGATAAGATTAATTATTTCTAGTTAGAGTCTAGCTGGGGCTTCAAAATGATACTGCTACATAAATGACCCTGGGACAGAAGAAAACTAAAGCTCAGGACAGCACTTGATGTTGTGCAGTGTGTACACCATGAAGTGTTGGGTTTTTTTTTTTAAAGATTTATTTATTATTTATTATATGTAAGTACACTGTAGCTGTTTTCAGACATCCCCAGAAGAGGGCATCAGATCTCATTTTGGATGGTTGTGAGCCACCACATGGTTGCTAGGATTTGAACTTAGGACCTTCAGAAGAGCAGTCAGTGCTCTTAACCAGTGAGCCATGTCTCCAGCCCATCCATGAAGTGTTAACTAGTTACTGCCAACTCCACCATAGGACATTGGTAGTAGACTTTTATTTTAATGGACATACAGATAAAATGGATGAAGCAAAAGGAAGGACTTGAGAGTTTAGAGAGAGGTAGTGATCAAGTAAGTCTTGTAGCAGACTTATTATCCACCTAAAGAGTAAGTCTTCTAACACTTATAAGGATATTGGAGCAGAAGCAAACCTAAGAATAAAACCAGTCTTAATCGTGGTGTACCTCTAATCCTAACATTTGAGCATTGGAAGCATGAAACTGCAAGTTTTTAGGCTAGACTGGATTAGAGAGACGGTTTGTTCTAAGAAAATCAACCAAAGCAATGTATGCGCTTGCTATCACAGTGTTTTGTATCTAAATAATTAAAAACTAGTTGGTATTTATTAACAGTATGAGAAACAGAATCAAATTGTTCTTATTGGCAGTGTTCAAGAGAGGATTTTTTTTTCCCGTAAGTTTGGTGATTGAGTACTAATTTTCATTTGCTAGTCTAGATGGGTTTTATCGTATTTTAGTTTTTATTTTGCTTATTTTTATTTATGTGAGTGTTTTGCCTGCATGTGCACATGCACACTGTATGTGTCTGATGCCCATGGAGGCCAGAAAGAGGGCATTAGATCCTTTGGAACTAGAGTTACAGACACTTATGAGGTACCATGTGTGTGCTGGGAATTGAACCCTAGCAGTAACAATAAGTACTGACTGCTGAGCCATCTCTTCAGGCACTTTTTTTGTTGTTTTGAGACAAAGTCTCATTCTGCATTCCAAGGTGGCCTGGAACTCACTGTGATAGCACAGTAGCTCAGACTCCTTTGAAATCTTTTAAGATGCTTCTGCTTACCTTGGTGTCCTGAGGTAGAATCACCAGGCGTGTCCAAAAGATACCTTTTTTTTTTTTTAAAGACAGGATTTCTCTTTGTGTAACCCTTGCCTTGCTGCCCTAGAACTCACTCTATAGACCAGGCTGGCCTAGAAACTTAAGAGATCTGCTTATTCTGCTTCCTGAATGGTCCACCACCACCCATCTAAAAGATTTTCCTATAAAGAGGAAGAAAAATGTAGTGCTTTTTAGTTTTATCACACCCAGAGACACACACATACATACATACATACATACATACATACATACATACATACATACATACATACGTGAATGACAGAGTCTTGTACTATAACTTGGGCTAACTTCAAACTATGGAAACCCTACCTATGGGTCAGGATCACAGGTCTGAGCCATCAACACTTAGTTTAAAGATTGAGAACTACATTTAAATGTAGAGCCAGAAACCATGGTCACAGTGTAAAACTTATTATTGTGCATGTACATGTGTGTTTGTAATTCTGTGGACCAGTGGGTGATTTTTGGTTGTCTTCTGTAATCACACTTCACCTTATTTTTTGAGATGGGATCCCCCTGAATCTGAAGCTCATTGTTTAGGCTTGGGAATATATGTCACTCCTTGGCTTTTCCATGGATACTGGGGGGCTCAAACTCAGGTCTTTAGTAGCAAGCACTTTATTTATTTATTTATTTATTTACGGTTTTACTCTTGGCACCAATCTGAGATACATTTCTGTATGTAATGTTAGGAGAGTATCTTATTTATTTTATTTTTTTATTTTTGGTTTTTTTTTCGAGATAGGCTTTCTCTGTGTAGCCCTGGCTGTCCCAACTCTACTGATAAATGGTATTTCGCCTCCTTGAGTGCTAGATTTACCGTGATGTGCCACCATATTCAGGTATTTAGTTTGGGCTTTTCAAAGCACTGATTGCTCCTCCTTGATGAGCTTCTTGGCCTACTGCTAGTTAGCTTGTGAACCACAACTGAAAGAGTTAACAAGAGGGCAGTAGTCTTTTGGTCCAATGTTTTTATATATTTGTATGCTGGGCATTTATGCTTGCTTGGTTTATGAAACACTCCATGTTCAAACACACGTTTTTGTTTTCCCTTCCTAGAATTTACAGATACAGAGTAAAAGACTGACACTGGAAAAGTTTGGTTTGGCTCACATTTATTTGGGAAGTATAGATAGGAACAGGTGAATATGAAGCCTAGGTTATAGATGCTGGTGGGAGTCTGAGGAGTTTGTGTCTTGCCGTGGAATCTATGATATCTTATACATAATCATATACATATGATGCCCCTTGGCTAAAATAGGGGAGTGCATGAGGCTAGAAAGTGATCATTCCAATAACCTGTAAATCCCACTTGACTGGAGGGATAGTAAGATGTTAGAGATGATCAAGGGGTTAAATGTGTGGCTAACAATGCGTATAGAAGTTTAAACTGTACATTTTAGTCACTTAAATGGGTGTAGAGTTATATTTAAGATATTAAAATGAGGTAAGACTTGGGAAAAGGCAGTAAGAGAAATGAAATTTAAAGGATTCTGACTTTAGTAAGGGTGGTCTTTATCACAAAAGATATAAAAAAAGTGGTAAGGTTTGAAAGTTAGGTGGCTGAGATATAACTTGGTATTGATTCCAGTATAAGTAGCCATGTGGAGAATTCTATGATTATTTCCAAGTTTGGGAAGATGGGTAGGTAATTGAATTTACTAAGAGATTATAGGAAGAGAAGTCTGGGGGTATATGTATGTATTGTATGAACAAATGAAGAACAAATGGCTATACTAGGGGAGTCAGTTAAGACTGGGACAATTCGAAGTTTCTTCTGAATTGAGAAAGACACTGCCTATATTTGATGTCTGTTCCTTTGCAGCTAGCATTTACTGAATATTTACCAGAGATGAGGCATTTGGAATATAAAGGTGAACCAAGGTAGTTTCTGTAGGATCTGCTAGGGTGGTATACAGAGACGCACAAAGTTTCCTTACAAACAGTGCACTGGTAATCTTTAACGGTACCTGATAGGAGCCAGGTGGTGGCAGCATACACCTTTAATTCTAGCACTGGGGGCCAGAAGCAGGTGGATTTCTGTGAGTTCGAGGCCAGTCTGGTGTACGTACAGATTGAAGATTGAGTTCCAGAACAGCCAGGCCTATACAAACCTGTAGGCCTGGTTGAACACTGCCTCCCTCACCTTCCCCCCCCCCCCAACCCAAGGTAGCTGATAGAGATATTTCGGATTTCAGACATAGGTCTTGGATATTGCTGGGAAAATTCATATAGCAAAATGTGCATGTTAAAAGTGATTAGGGCTAGAAGTACTTAGCTTTTGTTAGACATGGGGAAGGATATTTCACATAAATACAAATGATGTGGCTAGAATGTATGTTGTGTGGTTGGATGTTTTCTTGGAGTTGGAAGTGGATAAGACAAACATAGTAAGGAATTTGCCATTATTGGGTTTTCACAACAAAAACTGTAGGAGTAAGAATGGTTGATGAAAGACTGTTCTGATGGCAGTGTATACCAAGTAAATCGCAGGGAGAGGATCTGAGAGCAGAATAGATGTTCTAAGACTTTTTTGTAGACCAAGCTGGCCTAGAACTCAAGAGATCTGCTTAGGCTCAGGCCTTTACCACCCATCCTTCAGAAGGCAGAGGCAAGCAGATCTGTGAATTTGAGGCTAACTGGGTCTCCATGGCAAAGTCCTGTCTATAAATAAGTAAATAACAGTCGGGCAGTGGTGGCCCATGCCTTTAATCTCAGCACTTGGGAGGCTGAGGTGATTTATGAATTTGAGGCCAGCCTGGTCTACAGAGTGAGTTCCAGGACAGCCAGGGCTATACAGAGAAACCCTGTCCCCCCCCCCCAAAAAAAAAATAAAGAAAAAGAAAAGATCTGCCTACTTGCTAGTTCACTTATTTCACTTATTTTTCTTTTGTGTGTATGGGCATTTTACTCCTTTGGATGTCTGTATCATGAGCGTGCAGTGCCAGAAGAGGGTATTGGATCCTCTGGAATTTTAGTTACAGATGATTTTGAGCCACCATGTTGGTGCCATAAATTAAATTGGTTTCTCTGTATGATCAGCCATTGCTTTTAACCTCTGAGCCATCTCTCCAGCCCCTGCAATTTATTAATTTGTTTTTTGACAGGGTCTCCTAGCTGGCCTTGAACTCACAGAGATCCACCTGACTCTGCCTCCTAAGAGCTTTGATTAAAGGCCTGTGCCAAGCACATACATATAAGTAGGAGGCCTAAACTGGAATTCTGCAAGAGCAGTATGTATTCTCTTCTGCTGAGCTATCTAACACTCCCCCTCAAGACTAGTTTTGTTTGGGAGGGAATCCACACATCATGTGATTGAAACATGTCCTCTAACAACTGAGCAGAATTTCCAGCCCTTAGTTTTTTTTCTCAATGTTATTTGTGTGTGCCAGGACAGGACAACTTGTGTGAATCCAAGTGGTCTCTCAACCATGATGGTGGTGGTGGTGGTGGGATCAGCTCATTATCAAACTTGTCAGCAGTCACCTGCCTTTATTACTAACTGAGCCATCTTAGTGGACTACTCCTGCTATTTTTATTACTCTGTTGATTTTGTGACTTTTCTCTATAATTTGTGACATGTATAAGTATTAAGTAGTTGAAGGTTTTCTTAGTTCCTTCACTATGTTCTGTACGTTGAAAATAGACTATTTCCTTGGATATTCTAGTGGAAAGTAAAAAAAAAAATATTCAAAATAATCTCAATTATGTAAATATCAAGGATGTAATGAAAAAAGTATTAATATATTAGGCAATTTTTGAATGGTAGCTTTAGATCACTTTCATTCAAAATTTATGTTCCAAATTATCCATGGGTATTTTTTAATTAATTGTTTTGCTTTGTTTTCATTATTGTATATTTGTGTTTGGGTTTGTACACATGAATGTGCTGCTTTTGGAGGCCAGCAGAAGATAGTCTCCTGGAACTGGAGTTATGAATGGTTCTGAGACTCATGAATTGGGTGGCTTGCATCCTCTGCAATAGTTGTGCACACTGTCTTCTGAGCATGGTTTATTACGTGTTTGTGGTAGAAGGGTCAGTCAAATTCTTTAAAAGAAGAAAGTAAAAGAAAAAAAATATATAGACTCCAGCTCTGTTAGCCTGCTTACCTAGTACACACGAAGTCCTGAGTTAAATCTCTAGCACCAAATAAAATGAGAAGTGATGTAATCTCAGTACTTTTGAGATGAGGCAGAGGAAACAGAAGCTCAAGATCACCCTCATAGAGAATTCCAGTTTAGCTTTGCATACGTGAAGCCCTGCCCAAATGAATTTACATCCCAGAGAGAAATAAAGGCACATTTAGAGAAAGAATTATAAATATTAAGATTGAGTAAAGTGGGTCATGAAAGTTAATGTATTAAAAGTGGACCAACTTTTTTCATATGTATGTATGTGGTGAGCATAGTAGCCTCCATGTGGGTATACATGCAGATGTCTATATGTGGAGGTCTGGGGTTGATTTGGGGTGTCCTCCTTGATCATACTCTGATTTTTTTTTTATATATTAGGGTCTTTAAGTTAACCTGACTGGGAACTGGATTTGATCAGTTTGGCAGCTTGGTATTCCCTGTCTCTGTCTCCTTCCCACTGGGGTTACAGGTTCTGGGAATCTGGACTCCAGTCCTCAAGCTTGTACAGCAAGCAGTGTCCTACTGAGCCGTTTTTCTAGCCTAGACTGGCTTTTGACTGTGTAGGTTCAAGTATATTTAATTACTAAATTCCCACTAATGTATTTTTTAAATTATTTATATTTTATATGCATTGGTGTTTGCCTGCATGTATGCCTCTGTCAGAGTGTCAGATCTTAGAGTTACAGATAGTTGTAGGCTGCCATGTGGGTGCTATGATTTGAACCTGGGTCCTCTGGAAGAACAATTAGTGCTCTTAAAACTGCTGAGCTACCTACCTAGCCCCTGTATTTTAAGAGTTTTTTGTTTTGTTTTGTTTTTTAATTGTGTGTTTATGTGAGTGGTATGGATATCCTTGAGAATGTGGGATACCTCAGGTGGCCATTTGTGAGCTACCCAGTTTGGGTACTGGTAACTGATTTCTAGCCCTCTGCAAAAGATCTACATACATTTTAACTACTGAATCATTTCTCTAGCCCCACACTACTGTGTTTTTATAGGATCTCATATAGAATAGGTTAGCCTTGAACACATGATCTTCCTGTCCGTATCTTCCAAGTTCTGGAATTACAGGTGTTCACCACTATGCCCAGTTTCCATTAATGCTTTTTCCATGTGGAAACTATTTGGAAACCTTAAAGGAATGAAAACTCAAAACTCTTTAGCATTAAGACAGGTCAATAAGATGGTCATGTCTGAAAACTTTGGTTTTTGTGGCATTGTCTCCTATAGTCTAGAGTGACCTTGAACTCCTTATCTGGCCTCCACTTCTTAAGTGCTGGAATTATAGGAACCTGCTGTAACTATGGGCTAAAATAATACTGGTGTGTGTGTGTGTGTGTGTGTGTGTGTGTGTGTGAAGTTTTGCAATTAAATGCAGAGAAAAGTATCTGAGTATGTTAAGAACCATTAACATATTTTCCCCTTGCCAGATAGTAAAGCATTTGCTGGTATAAAAATGCTAAAGTGCCAATATTGAGGAGCCCAAATCTGTAATATGTACTATAATTCTTGGCTGAGGTAGAGAGTGGATGTTTGCAATTAATGGTACCCAAAAGCATTATTTGTAACACTTTCTAGCTAGATTTTGGTTAAGGCAAACTGTTGTGTAGGATACAAGTCATATGTAACCCAATTTACTTCATTAGTAAAGGCTATACTTGTGATATGAGAAGTGATCAACTGCTGTAGACAGCCCATCTCACCTGTGGCTCACACACTTAGTTGATTCTATTCTGCTGCATCCAGACTTGTGTTGGTTGTATATGTATTATAGTACATAGTTTTCATTTTAACTTTCTTTCTAAGGAACACTGGAATTGCCCAATTTAATTTCAAAAGTTGGAGGGTTTTTTTCAGTCAAGATTTCACTCTATAGCCAAGTAAGCCTGTTTTCTTTCCTCGCCCTCCTGAGTGCTAAGGCTCTAGGCACAAGCCATCACACTGAATTTAGATTAGCATTAAAAAAAAAAATTATCAAAGGTCTGGAAAGAAGGCTCAGTGGTTACAAGCATTTCCTGCCTTTCCACAGGTCTAAGTTCAGTTTTCAGCACCCAAGTCAGGCAGCTCACAACTACTAATTCCATCTTTAGGGAAGATGTTCTTTTCTGATCTGTTGGCACACAAACACTAAGAAGTAACAATTTGAAAACAAAATTTTTACATTAATTTGTCTGTGTACATGTCTTTTTGGGTCATCCCTGTGGGTGTAAAAGTCAAAGGACAGCTTATAGGCATCAGTTCTCTTCTTTATTCATGAGGGTTCTGGGGCATAAACTCAGGTTGTCAGGCTTAGCTGCAAGTGCCATTCTCTAATGAGTGGTCTCTGATCCAGCATGCCTTCAAAGGATTATCAGTACTAAGTTAGCAGGTATTGTGCCAACATTCAGTCCTCTTTTTGCTTAGTGTTATGCCTCAGTTCTTAGGTTTTCGGTTTTGTTTGTTGTTCTTTTGGTTTTATTTTGTTTTTCAAGACATGGTTTCTCTATGTAACAAGCTGTGGCTGTTCTGGACTCTCTTTGTAGACCAGGCTGACCTCAAACTCACTGAAATCTGCCTGCCTCTACTTTCTGAATCCTGGGATTAGAGGCATGTGCCACCATATCTGGCCAGTTCTTAAGTTGTTTTTTTTTTTTTTTTTTGGTTTTTTCGAGACAGGGTTTCTCTGTGTAGCCCTGGCTGTCCTGGAACTCACTCTGTAGACCAGGCTGGCCTCGAACTCAGAAATCCACCTGCCTCTGCCTCCCAAGTGCTGGGATTAAAGGCGTGCGCCACCACCGCCCGGCAGTTCTTAAGTTTTATAGCTTGTTTGGCTAACCAAAATTAGCCTTTTAAAAAAAGAATACTATTTTAGTATATAAAAAGCTTCAATAAAATAACTAAACATTTAGTTTTCTTTGGAGAGTTGTAGATTAATTTATGCTTACCGAGAACTAAATTGTCTTAAGAGCTTCTGATTTTGTTTGTGTCACATTTAACCTTTATCTTTTCTATTTGTTTTTAGATTTTGGTTCACTGTTTGACCTGGAACATGACTTACCAGATGAATTAATCAACTCTACCGAATTGGGACTAACCAATGGTGGTGATATTAGTCAGCTTCAGACAAGTCTTGGCATAGTACAAGATGCAGCCTCTAAACATAAACAGCTGTCAGAATTGCTAAGGTCTGGTAGTTCCCCTAACCTCAATATGGGAGTTGGTGGCCCAGGCCAAGTTATGGCCAGCCAGGCCCAACAGAACAGCCCTGGATTAAGTTTGATAAATAGCATGGTCAAAAGCCCAATGGCACAGACAGGCTTGACTTCTCCCAACATGGGGATGGGCAGTGGTGGACCAAATCAAGGTCCTACTCAGTCCACAGCAGGTATGATGAACAGTCCAGTGAATCAGCCTGCCATGGGAATGAACACAGGGATGAATGCTGGCATGAATCCTGGAATGTTGGCTGCAGGCAATGGACAAGGGATAATGCCCAATCAAGTCATGAATGGTTCCATTGGAGCAGGCCGGGGACGGCCAAACATGCAGTACCCAAACCCAGGCCTGGGCAATGCTGGCAGTTTATTGACTGAGCCACTACAGCAGAGCTCTCCTCAGATGGGAGGACAACCAGGATTGAGAGGCTCCCAGCCACTTAAGGTGAGTACTGTTTGTGTTTGTGCATATAGTACACAAACACATTTTAGTGATGTCCATTTTAGTGATGTAGGAAGAGTTCGAGGTTATTTGTTTGTTTTTGTATTTATGTGCCAAGGATCTAATGTATTGGTTTAAGTCATAAGATCTTTTATGGGTTTTTTTTTTTTTTTTGGTTTTTCGAGACAGGGTTTCTCTGTATAGCCCTGGCTGTCCTGGAACTCACTCTGTAGACCAGGCTGGCCTCGAACTAAGAGATCCACCTGCCTCTGCCTCCCAAGTGCTGGGATTAAAGGCGTGCGCCACCACCGCCCGATTTTTTTTTTTTTAAAGTATTTTGTAACTACGTTTTTTTAAAGATTTATTTATGTATTATATGTAAGTACACTGAAGCTGTCTTCAGACACCCCAGAAGAGGGCATCAGATCTCATTACAGATGGTTGTGAGCCACCATGCAGTAGCTGGGATTTGAACTCAGGACCTTCGGAAGAGCAGTCAGTGCTCTTAACCACTGAGCCATCTCTCCAGCCCCATAAGATCTTTTATTAAATTTATAGAAAATATCTTTATACTTGACTAGTATCCTGTACCTTCATGATTCTTCCAAATTGTGGCCTATGAATTCCTAATCTTTTTGGCCTCTAACTGTTGGGATATTTTTATCTCCTTTTAGAATCCACATTATCCTTGTAGTCTCCTTATAAAAAGTACAGTTTTAAAATAGTAGTTATTAACACTATTTAGGCAGAGAATTCATTTGTTCTACTAGAGTGCCTCTGTGTGAGTATGCTTGTGTGTGTTTATTACAAGACTAGATCTTGGGCTGTTCTTGCAGAACACCTAGAGTTCAGTTACTAGTATCCACAAGTGTCTCACAACTGTAACTCCAGTTCCAGAGGATCCAACCCTCTCTGACTCTGCAGTTACATGGATATGTACACATTGTGCATAAAATCTAATCAAGCACATACACACACCCACAAATAAATATATATATATATATTTTTTTTTTTGGTGGTTTTTTCGAGACAGGGTTTCTCTGTGTAGCCTTGGCTGTCCTGGAACTCACTCTGTAGACCAGGCTGGCCTCGAACTCAGAAATCCTCCTGCCTCTGCCTCCCAAGTGCTGGGATTAAAGGCGTGCGCCACCACCGCCCGGCTAAAAATATATTTTAAAAAAAGCTGGGGGTGGAGTGGTCGTGAAATGGCTTATCTTTTAAGAGCACTGACTGCTTTTCCAGAGGTCCTGAGTTTCTCTGAACAGCCCTGGTTGCCCTGGAGCTAGCTCTGAGATGAGACTGGTCTTGAACTCACAGAAATTTGCTTGCCTCTGCTTTCAAGGTACTGGGGTTAAAGACTTGGACAACCATTGGGCAAAACAGATAGATATTAAGCTGAGCATGGTAGTAGACATTTTTGATTCCAGCACTTGGGAGCCAGAGCCACATGGATGGATCTCTGAATTAAAATTGTCTGCCACAGAGTTTCAGAATAGCCAGAGCTACACAGTGAGATACTATCTCAAAAAACAGGAGGATTATGGTGGGGGTGGATCTTGCTACATTTAGGATGTAGTTCAAGGTTCAGTGCAGAAAGTGTGCTTAGTAATGAACAAGAACCTAGGATTGATCACCAGTCCCTCCTAACATATTTCTGAGCTTCATTCAAGTGAGTATTTACTTTAGAAGAGTAAATTCTATTCCTTCAAAATGTGATAATTTTTGGAATTTACTCTTGGCACCAATCTGAGATACATTTCTGTGTGTAATGTTAGGAGAGTTTCTTATTTTATTTTATTTATTTATTTTTTTTTTTTTTGAGACAGTGTTTCTCCGTGTAGCCTAGGCTGTCCTGGAACTCATTTTGTACACCAGGCTGGACTGGAACTCAGAAATCCATCTGCCTCTGCCTTCCAAGCGCTGAGATTAAAGGTGTGCGCCACCACTACCTGGCTAGGAGAGTTTCTTATTAAAGATAGGATCTCAATATCCCAGGCTGGCCTTCAACTCCCTGTGTAATACTGACCTTCCAGTACTTTCCAAATGCTGAGATTTCATGCAAATAACCCCACACTCCGTTTATGGGTACAGATGGATCAAACCAGGTCTTCATGCGTGTCAGGAAAGAACTGTATTAACTGAGCTCTGTATCTCTGGCATCAAGAGTTGTTGATCTTTAAAGTTTTACATTAACAGTGTGTTGTATAGATATGATGGCTCAACAGTTAAAAAGCTTGTACTGATCTTTAACTCAGATTGGATCTGAGTTTTCAGCATCTATGATAATGGTTCCCAAGCCCCTGTAAATGTAGCTCCATGGAATCTAATGCCTCTGGCCTGCTGGAAGACCTGAATATATATGGCGTACTCATTTGCGACCAAGTCTGGCTTTGTTTCTTTGGTTTTGTGATGTAGCCCATGTTGGTCTCAAACTCAAGAGCTATCAAATTCAGGTCTCTTGTCCCATTCTTCTGGATGCTGATATTACAAACTTGAGCTTGCCTGATAGAATGCTTGGTTTTGTTTCTTTGGTACACTTAATTGTTTTTTGTAATTCTTTATTTTATATATATGAGTGTTTTACTCACATGTATGTATGTATCTTCACCATGTATATGTATGCTTAGTGACACACCAAATGCAAGAGGAAGAGTCCCTCAATCTGGAATTATGGAAAGTGTGAGCTACCATGTAGATTCTTGGAAAATGGGTCATTTGCTAGAACAAGTGGTCTGAATTGCCTGAGCCGTATCTTCAGTCCTGATATTTTGGTTTGTCATGTGTCCATGTGTATGTTATCACATTCCTAGTTTTCTGCAGCTACAGAAGTTAACAGCAAAGTTTTTTTTTTGGTTTTTTTGAGACAGGATTTCTTCTCTGTGTAGCCCTGGCTGTCCTGGAACTCGCTTTGTAGACCAGGCTGGCCTCGAACTCAGAAATCCTCCTGCCTCTGCCTCCCAAGTGCTGGGATTAAAGGCGTGCGCCACCACCGCCTGGCCCAACAGCAAAGTATTAATAGGTATTTAATATGTACAAGGCAGTTTTTAGCAAAGGAAGAATGATACTTTGAAGGCTTTTGTGGGGTAGAGGGTGTTTTCTGCTTGTCCCTTCCTGGTTGTTGTGTAACACAACTTTCCCTGGGGATACACAACACACAGTGGCTACTACCAATTAGGGAATCACAGACTAAAGTAGAAATATCACCAAAATCTAATTTGGTGAACCAGTGAGCTTTATTAGAGGGTTTACCAGAGTATGAGTATGATGAGTTGAGGGATTACAAGAGAAGAAATGACTCAAAGACAACTACATTTCCAAAGGTTACCCAGAATGGATAATAAAGCTGGGAACCTAGACAGCCTTCAGGCAGCTCTATAGCTTGAAGAAAATCCTTTCCACATATCTCAGTTGGTCTAAACCTCTTTCAGGCAGCTTGGCTACTTTCTGCTGCTTCTAAGTAGCTGGTCTGGCCTCAGAGTCCTCATTGAAGCTTTTCTCCTCTGAGAGAAAAGCTGGAGCTCAGCTTCTGTCTGGGGGGGAACTCAGCCTTTTGCTTACTCTGGCAGTTAGGGATCTAGTGAATCTGATCAGTTTCAGGACCTTCCTGAAGCTATTTTTTATTTTTAATTGATAGCTTTCTATTTAAGGAGCTCCTGGCAGGGTGGCATGTTTCAGTCTGGCATTATAACACTGGTACTTTCTTTGCCTTTTCAGGTTAGGTCAGTGTCTGTATTATGGTGGGTAATTGGACATCAGGACCTATCAGCTATAAAAGGAAGTGAGATGAAATAACATCACTGTAGCAGACACAAATATAGACTTCGACAGACAGAAAGTATAATAATGGGAAGATGGAAATTCTGAGACACAATACCAGTTTGTATTGAGATATGTGAACACAGACATTATTTATAGATACTGAGGCAGCTTACAGATGTCTACATTTTATTTACTTCTGTGAACTTTTAAAAACATTGTTATTTGTTCTTTTATTGTGTCATTCAAAGTTCTGTGGTAAACTGGCTTTCATACTTTGTCTCAATGAATTTTCATTTTAATTAAGGATACAGTTATAAATGCACTGGAACTCAGTATAAGGATGGATATTATAATTATTTTAGAATAATTATTACTACTTTAAAATCTAAATAAGCAAAGGTTCAGTAGTTAGAAGCACTGGTTCTCACCTTTCAGAGGACCCAGACAGCATTCCCAGAGTCTATGTTGTAGCCAACCCTAATACCAGTTGCAGGGATCTAATGCCCTCTACTGTCCTCAAAAGGCACTGCATATTAGTGGTACACACCCATCGATCCAGGCAGAAAACTCACAAAGTAATCACAGTTGTGGTTGTGCATGTTTATGATCCAGCCTTGAGAGACTGAGGAGGGGAATTGAATTTCCAAGAAAGCCGTGATTACATAGTGAGACTATGTCTTAAAAGAATAAGTGGTACTACTTATAAAAATATTTGCATTATTGTGATCCTAGTATTTATTTCCTTTACTAGTTAATATTAGGTAGTCACCTAAGAGTGGGAATGTGCCTGGCATGGAACTGGTAATTCGGCTTTTCCTTCGTAAGTGCTGGAATTATAGGTCTCACAGGACCAAGCCTGGTATGAAAATGCAGTTGGGGTAGAGGTTAAGAAAGATTATTTGGTAAAATGCTTGCCACATAAGCACAGGGACTTATTAGTCCCCAGCATCCAAGTAAAAAGCTGGTTCTGGTGGCACTTTAATCTCAAGAATGGAGAGGCAAAGGTCAGGCTCCTTGGCTTAATCAGTGAGATCCAAGTTTAGTGAGAGACTTGCTTGTGAGATGTCTTGGTAGGTAAAGATACCTGCCAGGCTTGGTGTCTTTGACTCAGTCTTCTAACTTCTTTACATGCACTATGGTAAGTGCATGCAAGTTTGTATGCATAGGCATACATGAATACACAAACAAATTCCGTGTAAAAAACTACTTAACATTCTTCATTGTACAGTGGGATGGGTCCAGATAAACTGAGCACTAAGAAGATACATTTTTTAAAGTTTTTTGTAGTTCTGGCTCTATAGCTGAGTGAAATTTCTGATCTGTAGCTTCTACCTATTGCTCAGCATTTTTATTAACCATAAGTTGTGATATGTACTTTCGTAAGCATACCCTTATTCGATGTGTTTTAGTCTTTAAATTTGGGTTGTATTTGATTGTATGTGCATTCTTAAGAAGAGCATATACCACCCAGGTGTAGAGGGTATAGAGGACAGGTTTGTGGAGTTGGACCTATCCTTTCAGTTTTACAAGTATAGGGGATCAAATTCAGGTAGATAGAATTTTGCAGTAAGCAACTTTACCTGCTAAGCTATGTTCCTGAGTTCTTTCAGTATGTTTTTTTTAGAATAATCAAAGGATTTTATTTAAAATGGTTTTCTAATATAGAACATGAATGGTCATGGTGATGTCTTAGTAATATAGAGAATGACATTTTGTTTTCTAATTTTATGTAGATGGGAATGATGAGCAATCCCAGTCCTTATGGTTCACCATATACTCAGAATTCTGGACAGCAGATTGGAGCAAGTGGCCTTGGTCTCCAAATTCAGACAAAGACTGTTCTACCAAATAACTTATCTCCATTTGCAGTGGACAAAAAGGCAGTTCCTGGTGGGGGAATGCCCAACATGGTGAGTACTTAGCAGTATTTTGTTAAGAATTTTTCTTGTATTTTTGGTTTCTTTCTTTGTTTTTTTCTTCCTCCTTTCATTTTGGTTTTTGGAGATGTGGTCTCTCTGTGTAGCCCTGACTGTCCTAGAATTCTGAGGTCCACCTGCCTCTGCCTCCACCTCTGCCTGATGCTTTTCTCTTTTTAACATTTATGTGCATGCAGAATAGATGGGTGCACCATACCATGGTAAAATTGTGAATGTCAGAAATCAGCTTGCAGAAGTTAGTTTTCTTCTAATGTGAGTCTTGAATTGTATTCTGGTCATTATAATTACCTATTGAGCCATTTTGTGAGCATATATTAGGCTGGTGTTAAATGCCAGCCTAATATATGCTCACAAAATGGCTCAATAGGTAATTATTATATATATATTAATATAATATATAGTTATATTATATATACTTCGTGCCTTAAGTTACATGATGTACATCATCCTTGTGCCTTGGAATGGAATTTTACTTTGTAAAATTTCCACATGGAGTTTTATTTGCTGCGTCTATTGATGAGTTGGAAGACTAATTCAAAATAAGAGTAAATGTGTGCTGCAGTGAGAGTCTTTCTTCAGCAGGTTCTCTGGTAAGCATTGTTTCTGAAGGATAGGAAAAGAGAACCTTTTTGCTCTTGCAGACAGACTCTTACTGCAAAGGCTTCTCAAGGACTATGAATACTAAGTGTATTTTAACAAGGACTAGGTATTATCAAATTTGGATGAGAAGAATTCAATATATACATGATAAATAGCTCTTATTATCAGAAAGATTAATGCAATAAAAAAAGAAATCATGAGGCTGGAGAGATGGCTCAGCCTCTGGAAGAGCAGTCAGTGCTCTTAACACTGTAACTCTGTTAAATGTCTCTTTGCTACATTTGTTAGGGTCAACAGCCTACCCCATCGGTCCAGCAGCCAGGCCTGGTGAGTCCAGCTGCTCCAGGGATGGGTGCTGGAGCGCACACGGCTGACCCAGAGAAGCGCAAGCTCATCCAGCAGCAGCTTGTTCTCCTCCTACACGCTCACAAGTGCCAGCGCCGGGAGCAAGCCAATGGGGAAGTGAGGCAGTGCAACCTTCCCCACTGTCGTACCATGAAAAATGTTCTAAACCATATGACACATTGCCAGTCGGGCAAATCCTGTCAAGGTGAGTGGCTTTTAGGATGATTGTTTTATTCAGTACTTTATATTGATGGTATTTTAGACATAGACATGTTCTGACATTAAATTTTGCTCTCCCCTTTTATAAATAAAGCAACTTCGTACAGCAGATGCATTCCTGACCAATAATAATACAACTTCTTGGTGTATATATGCTTGTTTGTATTGTTCCTGGAGATTGAATCCTGAACCTTGTATGTGGTAGAGGAGCACTCTATTGCTGAGCCATGTTTCTACCCGTAATTTTGCCAGAGGCTACTGATTAGGCTAATCTAGCTATCAGCTAGTTTGTTCTGGGAGTTTAGCATCATCAGCTCTCAAGCATTGAGGTTAGCATGGCATATTTCAGGTACTAGGATCTGAACTCTGGTTCTCATGCTTGAAATCCAAGCCCTTGATTGACTGAGCTCTCTTTACAACTTGCACATTACTCATTTGCCTCTCATTAATACCTTGAAAGGATGGATGAAATACAATTTATCAACTTTGTTAAAAGAATCTTGATTGTATTTTGTTTGGGAAATTATGACAACTAAAAATATTTTTAGTACTATAAGATTAGAGAGGAAGTTGTAATATTTTGTAATATTGTTCATTGATTTGTTCCAGTATAGCCATGTGGGCAATTACTCAACACATTACAGTTTTGCCTAATTGAATACCCTTATGTCTAGTGTCACTGTTTTATAGGCCTGTATCTTTATATTTAGAGCACTTGTTAAGTTGGATGTCATTCCTGTAAATAAAAAAAAAATTACAATATTTTGTTTTGTTTTAGTGGCACATTGTGCATCTTCTCGACAAATCATTTCACACTGGAAAAATTGCACAAGGCATGATTGTCCTGTGTGTCTTCCTCTCAAAAATGCTGGGGATAAGCGAAATCAACAGTGTAAGTGATTAAATCTTGCTGATTTTTACCCAAATATTTTGAGCAGCACACTAGTGCCCTTTGACAGAGTGTAGACTACTACTTGACTTTTTGAGACTCTAGTCCTCTCATGCCATTCTCAATGAAAGGTTTTCTCTCTCTCTCTCTCTCTCTCTCTCTCTCTCTCTCTCTCTCTCTCTCTCTCTCTCTTTCTCTTTTTATTTTTTGAGACAGAGTTTCTCTGTATAGCTCTGACTGTCCTGGAACTCACTCTGTAGACCAAGCTGGCCTCGAATTCAGAAATCTGCCTGCCTCTGCCTCCCAAGTGCTGGGATTAAAGGCATATGCCACCAATGCTTGGCTCTATTTCTCTCTCTCTCTCTCTCTCTCTCTTTCTCTCTCTCAATAAATTTATTTATTATATGTAAATACACTAAGTAGCTGTTTTCAGACACCCCAGAAGCGTGCATCAGATCTCATTATGGATGGTTGTGAGCCACCATGTGGTTGCTGGGATTTAAACTCAGGACCTTTGAAAGAACAGTCAGTGTCCTTAACCTCTGAGCCCTCTCTCCAGCCCTCTACTTATTTCTCTCTTCAATAATAAAACAAAAAACTAAGTATTCCTTTTTCTTGGGATGGAGAGAGGACTCAGGGGTTAAGAGGCACCCACTGCTCTTCCAGAGGTCTTGAGTTCAATTCCCAGCAACCACATCAAGGCTCAACAGCTATCTGTAATAGGATCAGGTGCCCTCTTATGATGTGTACGAAGACAGTAACTGTGTATTCACATATGTAAAACAAATCTTAATAAAAAGAGAGAAAGAAAATGAAAATAAGAATTTCGTGTTCTTAAAACCATCAATAGATGACTTTTTTAAAGTGTTTTGGGTTTTTTGGTTTTTTTTTTTGTTTTTGCCTTTAGAGATACCAGTCTTGGTATTGATCTCGCTTTCTCTGTCTCAGCTTCTTGAGTGGTGGGAATATAATTGTGTACTGTTATGTATTCTTTCTTTAAAATTTTCAAAACTGAAGCATTGTTGTTTTGGCATTATTGAGTGGGTTACTCTTATGTGCTTGCAACAAGTAAATCAAATGAGAAATGTTGGATTGGGATGTGGGGGGTGTTTCTTTATTTGATTGTTTTGTTTTCAAAATATTTTCTGTGTGACAGCCTTGTCTGTCCTGGAACTTAATTTGTAGACCAGTTTGGCCTTGAACTGACAGATACTGTCCGCCTCTACATCCTGAGTGCTGGGACTAAAGGCTTTCACCACTATTACCTGGCCTTTTTAAAAACTCTGTGTGTGTGTGTGTGTGTGTGTGTGTGTGTGTGTGTGTGTGTGTGTGTTTTGAGTTTTATAAAATTTTAAAAATTGTTAAACGAAGAGATTGTTCTCATAGAAAAGTAATTAGTAAAAATACTACATTCAAAAAGTCCAGCTACCATATTTTTCTTAGAAAAAATATTAAGTGTTAAGAGAGAAATTTGGAGCCATGTGTAGTGGTGGCATACATCTTTAATCTCAGCACTAAGGAGGCAGAGGCAGAGGCAGAGGCAGGTGGATCTGAATTTGAAGTCAGCCTGGTGTACAAAGCAAGTTCCATCACAGCCAGGGTTACACAGAGAAAATTTGGCAGTGCATATAAATCATGGATCTAGAAAATTTCAAAAAACTGATTGGAGACCTAGATGTACTACTCAGACACTTCATTAAATGAGACTTTTATAAATTCATTTAATCATTTTAATATTTTTTTGTTACCAGCTATAGTAGTCTCATACTGTGTTTTTTGTCTTCTCTAGCAATTTTGACTGGAGCACCAGTTGGACTTGGAAACCCTAGCTCTCTAGGAGTGGGACAACAGTCTGCCCCTAGCCTAAGCACTGTGAGTCAGATTGACCCAAGCTCCATAGAGCGAGCTTATGCTGCTCTTGGACTACCCTATCAAGTCAACCAGATCCCACCGCAACCCCAGGTACAAGCAAAGAATCAACAGAGTCAGCCAGCTGGGCAGTCTCCCCAAGGCATGCGGTCCATGAACAACATGAGTAAGTGCATCTTCCACCTCAGAAGTGATACTGGTTAAATGTGTAAATAGCATGTATAAATCAAAATCAGCCTGATGGTAGGCATGCTTTCTTTCTTCCTCCCTCTCCCTGCCCCTGTCCTTCTGTCTCTGCCTCTGCCCTTCTCCCTTCCTACCTCTTTTGTTTCTCTCTGTTTTGCTTTTTAGTAAATAATTTTTGGACTTGAGATATTTTTAAGTTATATCTTAAAGAGCACCCTTATAGTCCATATGCTGAAAATAATTAGTGTCAATGCTGGATACCGTTTTGATACCTTTCTTCTTCTTTCTCCTTTGATTGAGTTTGAATTTCCTGATATGAGAACCTTTCTAATTGTTATCATTTGTCTCATGAACCTTTACCCCAAGTGATCTCGTTGGCCAACCCTAGGTGTTCTTGTTTTGTTTTTGTTTTTAGTTTTTGTTTCAGACAGTATCTTTTTATATGGTCCTGGCTGTCCTAGGACTTGTTATATAGACAGGCTGACCTCTGTCTCCCACGTGCTGGCATTAAAGCCTTACACCACCACACCTGGATAAGCTACTCTTGATTTTAAAATGTTGTTTTGGTGTGCTGGAATACCAGCAAGAAGTGTTCCTTTTGGGTTTTGGTTGCTGTTTGTTTGTGGGTTGTGTGTGCGTGCCCACACATACATATGCACAATTTTTTTTTTTTGTTTTTGTATTCCCCCCCCCTTGGTTGTTTTCAGACAAGATCTGTACATTTATGAGGGTTTTTTTTCTTGCTTTTATGTCATTGTATGACATGCGTAGAGTCCAGAAATTAGGTGACAGTGCCCTGGAACTGAAGTTACCGATGTGGCAATCAAACCCAGGTCCTGTTGTAGAGTAGCCTGTGTTCTTAGGGTCTCCAACCTCAGTTTTGATGTTTTTTTTGTTTTTTCTGGTTGGTTGGTTTTTAGTTTTCTGTTTGTTTGTTTTTTGAGACAGGGTTTCTGTATGTAGCCCTGGCTGTCCTGGAACTCACTCTGTAGACCAGGCTGGGCTCGAACTCAGAAATCCGCCTGCCTCTGCCTCCCAAGTGCTGGGATTAAAGGCATGTACTACCACTGCCTGGCTCTCTGTTTTGTTTTGGTTTTTTTTTGGTTTTTCGAGACAGGGTTTCTCTGTGTAGCCTTGGCTGTCCTGGAACTCACTTTGTAGACCAGGCTAGCCTCGAACTCAGAAATCCTCCTGTCTCTGCCTCCCAAGTGCTCACAACCATCCGTCATGAGATCTCACGCCCTCTTCTGGTGTGTCTGAAGACAGCTACAGTGTACTTACATATAATAATAAATCTTCTTTTTTTTTTTAAAGATGTTTTTACTTTCAGTATTTTTTATTATCTTATTTTTATTTTATGTGCATCTGTGTGAAGGGGTTGAATCTATGAAAACTGGGATTACAGACAGTTGTGAGTTGCCATGTGAGTGCTGGGAATTGAACCTAGGTCCTCTGGAAGAGCAGCAGCCAGTGAATGATCTTGACTGCTGAGCCGTCTCTCCAGCCCCTACTTTTCACTATTTTTAATAGTGAGTGAGTGAGTGTGTGTGTGTGTGTGTGTGTGTGTGTGTATGTGTGTGCGCGCGCATGTGCAAGCCTGCTCTAGTGTCCTCACCCAGTTTATGTGTCTGTGTATCCCTGTCCATAAGTGCACGTGTCTTAACATTGAGCCATATCTCTAGCCCTGCCTCGTTTTTTTCTGTAGTTTCTCACTGGGATCTTGAGCATTGCCCTGTATGCTCTGCTGCTACCTACATAGCCCGACAGACTGTGCTGTCTTTTCCTTCCCATCTCTGAGATTACAAGTATACATGCTACATCATAGGTGGCATGGGATCTGATCTCAGAGAGAACTCCTTTTAACATGGCAAGCATTCCATATCAAGCTCTCCGGTCCTATTTTTGCTTTTTAATTTTTTATTTATCCGGATTTTGAGTGTTTCTGTTCAATTTACCACTCTAGAGCCTGAGATCAGAAGAGGTTATTAAATTTCTCATATTGGAAATTTGTATGGTTGTGAGCCGTCCTGAGAGTGTTAGGAACTGAGCCCAGATCCTCTTCAAAAACAGCAAGTGATTTTTATCTCTGAATCATCTTTCCAACTGCCATTTTTGTTTGTTTATTTTGTTTTGAGAAGGGTCTTACTGGGTAACTCTGACTCTCCTGAAACTTACTTTGGTACACCAGGCTGACCTCTGACTTACAGAGATCAGCTTGCCTTTGCTTTCTAAGTGCTGGGATTAAAAATGTCATTGCCCCCACCCCGTGTTGAGTCAAGGTCTGTGTTTTCCTGTTTCACTCTTTGCCTTATATTTTGAGTCTGTGTCATCTTCATTAGCCTAGAGCTCACTCATTGGCTACATGGCTAACTAATAAGGTCTGGAGATCATTACTTTTGGCAGTAGGGTGACATTTTATATATGTGCTTGAGATTTGGACTCTCCTTGTGCTTGGGTAACAGCACTTTACCAGTTGAGTCTTTTTTCCAACTTCTGTGCCTCTTTTACTTCATGTGTGCGTCTTTATATGTTGCTAATTGCATTGTTTTCTTTATGGTATTATTTTATGGTGGCTATTTTATTTATTTCTTTTGTTGCTTTGTTTTGCCCTAGGTGCTAGTCCTATGGGTGTAAATGGAGGTGTAGGGGTTCAGACACCGAATCTTCTTTCTGACTCCATGTTGCATTCAACCATAAATTCTCAAAAGTAAGTTTGTGCCCTGAATCTTCAAAATCTTAAGAATTCCATGTTTTCCTAATTTGTAGGTAGCTTTTAGGAAAGGAATGAGTAGCATGTCTATGTATATGCCTTACTTGACATTTGAGCCACATACATGGGTTAATCTATATCATGTCAAAGAAACAGGGAGTTGCAGTGTTGCACTTCTAGTACATTCTTCAGTGATGGGTATCATCAGAATGTATTGTGCACACGTGTGAGGTTTCCAAAGAATATGTTTCTCTTATTATTATTTTCAGTAATTGCTTAATGACTTTTGTGAAAGTTAACATGTGTCCACACGGCAACACAGCCTAGTGACATGACTTGGATTTTTAAATAAAGAATTCACTTTAATCCTTCCTGAGGAAATGTAACACTTTAACACACACACACACAAACACACCCATGTAGTCTCATACACATGCCCCTTAAATAGACTCAGTCACCATTCCTCGAAGTAATTACTGTTAGCTCTAATTATGTGACATCTGTCTCCAGTACTATTTCACTAAAGCTACTTTCTCTTTCATTTTTAAAGCCCAATGATGAATGAAAATGCTAGTGTGGCCTCTCTGGGTCCTTTGCCAACAGCAGCTCAACCATCTAGTAGCGGAATTCGAAAACAGTGGCATGAAGATATTACTCAGGATCTTCGAAACCACCTTGTTCATAAACTGTAAGTCAAATTATGGCATGTATCATTCATAAGAGCTGTGTCAGCTGGGTGATGGTAGAACACTTTGTAATCCCAGGACTTGGAGGCTGAGGTAGACTACACAGAGAATCTGCCTCGGGGGAAAAATTTTTTTTTCATGAAAATAATGCTTCCATGGGGCTGGAGAGATGGCTCTGTGATTAAGACCTCTAAACATTCTTCCAGGGCTGGAGAGATGGCTCAGTGGTTAAGAGCACCGACTACTCTTCCAAATGTCTTGAGTTCAAATCCCAGTAACCATGTGTTGGCTTATAACCATCCATAATAAGATCTGACTCCATCTTATGGAGTGTCTGAGTACAACTATAATATACTTACATGACTGTTAATAAATCTTTAAAAAAAATACTTCTAGAGGTCCCAAGTTCCATTCCCAGCAACCACATGATGAGTCGTGACCATCTTTAATGGGATCTGATGCCCTCTTCTGGTGTGTCTGAAGACAGTACAGTGTTCTTATAGAATTTTTAAAAAAATTATTAAAAAATTTAATGCCTCCAACATGTTGGGCATATTAGCTTCAATGACATATTACTACTTTTGTGTAGCCAGGCTGTTAGCGTTGATAATTTACTTTTTATGTCTTTTTTCTCTTTTTGTGGGGAAGCAGGTCATGAGAGGGTCTCTATATATCCCAGGTTAACCATGAATTCCTGATCCTTTCTTTTCCTGGGTACTTGCAGTGGGTGTGTGCATATATATGTCATGATGCCTGGCTTCTTAAATCTATTCTCTTAATTTTCTTAATTTTATTTTATAAGTCTTTCTTCATTAACATATAAATTAATATGCCTGGATTCCAGAATAATTAGATTATATTTTATTACTTTTAAATTTACTTTATATTGTTTATGTGATGTTATGAGATGGCCCAGTGGATAAAGGCACTTGCTGTCAAGTCCACTCCCGACTTACATGGTAGAAAGAGGAAAATTGACTCCTGAAGGGGTGCTATGCTCTGGCCTTCACATTATTCCCGTAGACTGCACACATGAACAACAAACAAGTTGAATAAAAATTGTTGATTTTTGGGTCTTGCAATATGACTCAGTTGGTATGATTTATTTATTTTATGTATATGAGTTCTCTATCTTCACTCAACCTACATACTAGAAAAGAGCATCAGATCCTATCACAGATATTGTGAGTGACCATGTAGTTGCTGGGAATTGAGCTCTAGAAGTATAGACAGTGCTCTTATCTACAAAGCCATATCTCTAGCCTTCTCTCACACATTTTTAAATGAAATAAGTCTTTTAAAAACTACTATTGCCATATATTTTGCAAGGAATTATTATAGTGAATACCTGTTTCTTTGTATTTTCAGGTAGGGCCTCTTTTTAGTCTTAGTTGTCTTGGAACTCTTGTGGACCAGACTGGCCTTGAATTTAGAGATTCTCCTCCCTCTCTACCTGCTGAGTACTGAAATTAAAGATGGTGGCCACCATACCCAAGTTTGCAATAGCAAATTTGCATTTTCTTTGTTCTTTATGATTTCTTAAACATGTTTGAATTGTTATTGGGATGTTTTCTCTCTCTTATTTATTTTACATCCCAGTCATTGCTCCTACCTCTCAGTCCCCACTTCCATTCCCTCCATCCCCACCCCCTTCTCCTCTGAGAGGGTGGAGTCCTCCCTGGGTATCCCCTCACGTTGGTATATCAAATCTCTGCAGTACTAGGCATTTCCTCTCAACACTGAGGCCAAACAAGGCAGCCCAGCTAGATGAATGTGTTCCATAGACAAGTAACAGATTTAAGCTCAAGCTGCAAATCTGCTACATATGTTTGGATGGGGATGCCTAGGTCCAGCCCTTGTATGCTCTAAGGTTGGTGGTTCAGCCTCTTTGAGAGCCCACAAGGGTCCACGTTAGTTGATTCTGTTGGTCTTCCTGAGGAGTTCCTATCACCTTAGGGGCCACAATCTTTCCTCATATTTTTCCATTAGAGTCCCCAAACTCCATCCAATGTTTGGGTGTTGGTCTTTGCACCCCTCTGAGTCGGCTGCTGTGGCCTGTCCTCAATCGTGACAGATTAATAGTGTCAGGGATTGGTGCTTATCCATGGGATGGATCTCAAGTTGGGCTGGTTATTGGTTGGCCATTCTCTCAGACTCTGCTCCATCTTTCATTCCTCCATTTCTTGTAGACATTGTAAATTTTGGGCTGAAAGTTTTGTGGGTGGGTTGGGGCTCCGGGGTTTTGTTTTAATAAGGAAAATGCATTTATTTATAAGAACCAGAAAAGTCTAAAGGCTCATGATACTGGAAGAAAAGTCAGACTTTTCTCAAATTATGTGGCACCATATACTATTTACATAACCACAAAGACCAGAGAGTAGTTAATTTTATTTATGTGTATGTTTTTGTGTGAGTTTATGGTATGTGGATATGAGTGCAAGAGGATGTTTGATCCACTGTAGCTGCCTAATATTGATACTAAGAACCAAACTGGATTTCTAAAAGAAAGCAGTCCAGAAAGTATTTTTAGAAGGATAGTTTTGATGATTACAAAACATTTGACAATCAATAATAAGCTTTTTAATATTGTAATATTAACCTTTCTTTAAGAAAATGTTCCATGGTTGTGATGCCCTACACCTTTAATCCTAGAATTTATTAGGTAGAGACACACTGATTGCTGAATTTAATGCCAGCATTGTGTACATAAGAGTTCAAGGTTGAGCGGGGCGGTGGTGGCGCACGCCTTTAATCCCAGCACTTGGGAGGCAGAGGCAGGAAGATTTCTGAGTTCGAGGCCAGCCTGGTCTACAAAGTGAGTTCCAGGACAGCCAGGGCTATACAGAGAAACCCTGTCTCGAAAAACCAAAAAAAAAAAAAAAAAAAAAAGAGTTCAAGGTCAACCAGGACTACACAAAGAAACCCTGCCTCCTAAAAAAAAAAATGGAAAATATGTTCAAAATTAGGGATATCACTAGAGAAGAGTAAAACTGGTAATACATTATTCTGTTGGCGAATTTTTAAAAATAAGAGTATTTGTGGGCCTAGAGAGGTGCCTTATTTAAGATCTCTGGCTGCTATGCCAAGAACTGAGGTCCAACCCAGCTCACCCACATGACAAACAGATCACAGCTGTATGTAACTCCAATCCTGGTATATCTGATTCCCTTTTCTGACCTTCTGGCCTCTGTTGGCCCTGTGCACACATGGTGTACAAACATACATGCACATAAAACACAAAGATTAGACTTAATGAAGTTAACAACTTCAAATTAAGTTTTTTTGTATGTTTTTTTTGTTTATGTGTTTTTGTTTTTGTGACAGGGTTTCTTTGTGTAGACCTGGCTGTCCTGGAACTCACTCTGTAGGGCCAGGCTGGCCTAGAGGTCCACCTGCCTCTTCCTCTCACCTAGCCAAAAAAAAAAAATTTTATGTCTTATGAATGAACTGTGTGCATCCTAGTTAAGGAAAATGTCTCAGTATTGTGTGGTTTTATCCTGTGATTTATGTAAAGCTGACATGTTAGTACAGTGGTTCTATTTTATGTTCTAGTGTTCAAGCCATATTTCCCACTCCGGATCCTGCTGCTTTAAAAGACCGACGGATGGAAAACCTTGTTGCATATGCTCGTAAAGTAGAAGGGGACATGTATGAATCTGCAAACAATAGAGTGAGCATGTAATTTTCTTCTTTTCTGAAGTAGGACTGCTGAGTTTTAAATTACTTGTCTTGGTAAGGCATGATGATAGCATATATTTTTAATCCCAGTACTCTGGAAGCAGAGGTATGAGGATCTCTATGAGTTTGAGGCCATATTGTGAGAACCTGTCTCAGAAAAAAACAAAAACATAAATCTAGTTGTCTTCCATAACATGACAGTGTTGGCTTTTTCTTTAGTTTTACCTTTACCTTTACCTTTGCTGACCCATCTTCCCAGTGCTGAATAGTTAAAAAAGCAGTTTATTTTATTTATTCGAGACATTCCTATGTAAAATTTTCTGGTCCTCCTTTCTTTAACTCCCAGGTGGTAGGATTTTATGTGATCTTACTGTGGCCAACAAAGCAGTATATGTCAATTGTCTTACCTTTTTTATTTTCGTTTACTCTTCCCTCTCCCTTTGTCCTTCCCCATGTTCCTTGGCAGTTCTGCAACTCTGTAGACCAGATGGCCTCTGCCTTCCTAGTGCTGATATTAGTCCTGCACACCACGTGCAGCTTACCTTTCCTTACCATGTATTGTTCATGTACCCTGGAAAGTTGCTATACTGTTAATAGTTCTGTGCTGTTTTCTATAATATGGGGTGAATAAGTCAGTTCCTTGATATTTTATGTCAAGCAATATTTTCTCTGCATGAAATTGAGCCTTTTAAAATTTGGTGCTAAAATGTAGGCTATTCTTTATTCTACAAATTACCAGTTTTTATTTTGTAAATATATTTCTTTCTTTTTTTTTTTTTTGGTTTTTCGAGGCAGGGTTTCTCTGTGTAGCTCTGGCTGTCCTGGAACTCACTCTGTAGACCAGGCTGGCCTCGAACTCAGAAATCCTCCTGCCTCTGCTTCCCAAGTGCTGGGATTAAAGGCGTGCGCCACCACCGCCCGGCTTGTAAATATATTTCTTAAAGTTTTATTTTAATTTGTAAGTTCATAGTAAAATTACTAGTTACATGTCATTATAAGTATGAGGTCATTTATTAATGGCATTTTGTTTGTTTTTGTTATTGTTTTTGGTTTTTAGTTTTTTCAAGAGAGGGTTTCAGGATAGCCCTGGCTGTCCTGAAACTTGTTCGGTAGACCATTCTATACTCAAACTTAGCCTGCCTCTGCCTCTGCAGCCAGCATTAGTTTTTTCCTGTCATTTAAATGAACCAATATTTGCCTAGTTCAATTTTTCTGTTACCCAATTTCTCTTTTCTCCTGTTTACTTAAAATTTCCTCAAGGCGGAATACTACCACCTTCTAGCTGAGAAGATCTATAAGATCCAGAAGGAACTAGAAGAGAAACGGAGGACTAGACTACAGAAACAAAACATGCTACCAAGTGCTCCTGGCATGGTTCCAGTGCCTATGAATACTGGGCCTAACATGGGACAGCAACCAACAGGAATGACTACCAGTAAGTACTTTTTATTATACATAGTATAAGAAGCCAATACATCCACTTTTAAAAATGATCGCAAAATAGAATGTTTATGAATATGATAGATAATCTATAATTATTTTTAGTGCCCAAGGGAGTCTTTCAAGTAGAAAATAGCAGCTTTCATGTTTCCATTGGCTTTCTCTAGCATCTACTGTCTTATATTTGACAGGTAACTGGTAGGTTTCTCAATTGCTTTTTGTTATCCAGGGGTTTTGTTGTTTTGTTATATTTTGATTGGTTGCTTAATGGTTTGGTTTGGTTTGGGTTTTGTTTTGTTTTTAGTTTTTTTGAGACAGGGTGTCTTAGTGTTTTCTTGCTATAAAGAGATACTATGACCAAGACCAAGAAAACTCTTATAAAAGAAAGCACATAACTGGGGAAATACTCACAGTTTTAGAGGATTAGTCCGTGATCCTAGTGGGAACTAAACATTTGTAGTACTTGATCAATAGTTGAGAGCTTTACATTCTGATCCACAGTGGGAGAAAGATAGATTGACAGACAGACGGTCGGAGGGACAGACAGGGTGTAGCTGTGTTTTTGAAACCTCAAAGCTAATGACATACCTTCTTCAAGGAGACCATGCTCATTCCATAAAGGCCATACATACTTCCTACTTCTTCCCAAATAGTTCCACTCACTAGAAAGCCAAAACATTTAAATATGAGCCTGTTGCTGGCCTAGAGTTCTGCTTGCTTCTGCCTCCCAAGTGCTGGGACTAAAGGTATGGACCACCATACCTTAGTCATATTCTTCAATATAAACAGCTTCATGTTACCGTAACATTTTATTATATATTCCAAGGCTAAAGACTATTCATTTGTTAAGGTATCATTTCATAACATGTATTAATTTCCATTTCTGACTTAACATCATTCTTGACCTTAAGTAATCAAAAAAAGACTGTTAAGAATTATTTAATTTATTTCATTATGCACTTCTAGATTCCAAGTAGTAAAAATACAGAACAAGAAGTAGTTGGGAAGATTAGAACAAGGTGCTTGAGTTATGTGATATCAGTATCTGTTGTGTTGAGGAAAATAGGGCAAGCAAGTGTGAATCTTAGCGGCTGTCAAGAGGAGGATGGAACAGATGGAAAATGAAGCCATGCCTTTTTCAATGGAGGTCAGCATCAAAGACATGGCTAAAGTGCAGAGAAAGAGCTTCAGCAACTAAGTGTGGAAATCCAAAGTACCCTGGGAAAGTGTGCTTTATGGTTAAGGTTTTAGCTAGACTTGGCTTTGTCTGTTTGATCTGGCTCTCAAACTAGACTTGAACTCACAATAATCCTTCTTTTAGCTTTCTAAGTGCTTGGTTATAAATTTAAGTCCACCTTACCAGAACAATAGAAACTACTGATGGTGGTTGACTTGAACACACCACCCAGAGGTCGGAGGACGATTTGCAATAGTTACTTCTCTACTTCTGCCCTGTGGATCCTGGGTATCAGAGGCAGGTTGTCTGTTTCAGAAGAAAGTACGTTTATTCACAGGCTTGTCTTACTGTCCCAGGACACTATTCTATGTACCTTGTTGAAAGTGTTTAACTAGAAGATATAGAGATAATCTAAAAAGATATCAAACTGAAATGTTTTAATCTCATTTTAAGTTTTATATTTAAGAAGCATAAAATGGTGTAGTATAATATGGAGGCCATTTCTTGAGATTCTTTTATAGTTAGATTTTTTTTTTAACTGATTTCTTCTTATTGCGGAGATTTATGACAAATTACTTAAAGGCAAACATTTTTAGTCCCCTCTTAATTGCTTGTTCCTTTTCACTCTAAGCATCTTGAAGTCAAGTATGTGAAAATACTTAACTATTTTGGTTTTCACTCCAGACGGTCCTCTACCTGCCCCATCTCTGACCCGTGGCAGTGCTCCCAACCAGATGATGCCTCGGATGACTCCACAGCCTGGTAATTTTGGAAAAAAAAATGCATGGTTGATTTTTTTTTTTTTTTTATTTTTAACATGGTTGATTTTTTTAAGAGTGTCTGATGTAGAATAGAATGATACTTGCCACCTTAATCCCAGATTTAATCCAGCAGCAAGTCTTGTAATTTTCTGCTTTGGAAATTGTAAGTTTCTTGTAGTAGAAATCCACCAAGAGAGGGCGAATGAGAAATTAGGTTGTCTGACAGGTCCAGGAGTAGAACCCAGTAAGTAAGCAAGCATACATTTAAAACCAAGTAATTGCCAGGCGTTCTGGTGCTCACCTCTAATCTCAGCACTCCAGTGTCAGAGGCAGGTGGATGGCACTCTTAGGAATTCAAAGCCTACCTGATCTGTATAGTCAATTTTAGAATAGGCAGAAATACATAGTGAAACCCTGCCTCAAAAATAAACTAAAAAAGCCGGGCGGTGGTGGCGCACGCCTTTAATCCCAGCACTTGGGAGGCAGAGGCAGGCGGATTTCTGAGTTCGAGGCCAGCCTGGTCTACAGAATGAGTTCCAGGACAGCCAGGGCTACACAGAGAAAACCTGCCTCGAAAAACCAAAAAAAAAAAAAAAAAAAAAACTAAAATAATAATACCATTACCAATTTACTAGCTGGTGGTGAACATTTGGGAAGCAGGCTCATGAGGAAGTCTGTGAGTTCAGGCTAGTCGGCACTACAGAGTGAGACTCTCTTTCAAAAATTTAAAGTCACGGGGCTGGTGAGATGGCTCAGTGGTTAAGAGCACTGACTGCTCTTCTGAAGGGCCTAAGTTCAAATCCCAGCAACCACATGGTGGTTCACAACCATCTGTAATGAGATCTGATGCCTTCTTCTGGTGTGTCCAAAGACAGCTACAGTGTACTTATATATAATAATAAATCTTTAAAAAAAGTTAAAGTCGCCGGGCGGTGGTGGCGCACGCCTTTAATCCCAGCACTTGGGAGACAGAGGCAGGAGGATTTCTGAGTTCGAGGCCAGCCTGGTCTACAAAGTGAGTTCCAGGACAGCCAAGGCTACACAGAGAAACCCTGTCTCGAAAAAAGTTAAAGTCAAACAATTTAGCATGTTACAAAATTTAGTTTAGACACTATACAATACTCTTGCTTTGGGCTAGAGAACTGGCACAGGGCTTAAGCCACTGGCTGCTGTTCCAGAGAAATGTCATCATGGCAGCTCACAAACAAACCAAAAAATGCGTAGTGGTGGTGCACCCTTAATCTTAGCACTCAGGAGACAGAGACAAGCAGATCTCTGTGAGTTCAAGAACAGCCAGGATTACATAGTAAGACCCTGTTTGGAAGAACAAACATATATATACATGCATACACACACACACACACACACACACACACACACACACACACAAAAAAAAAAAAATAATGCCCTTGTTTAGCTGGTGTTACTGAAATAAATTGACTCAGTATAATATTTTACATGTATTCACAGGTTTGAATCAATTTGGGCAGATGAATATGCCACAGCCCCCTATTGGACCCCGGCAACCCTCTCCTCTTCAGCATCATGGACAATTGGCTCAGTCTGGGTCACTCAATCCGGTTAGTTTTATCCTTTCTACCTTTAAAAAAAGTTTTTCTGTTTTCTTTGTTACTACTTCAGGAAACCCTAATGATCATACCTGTCTTAAGCACAATACTTTTTAGTTCTTGCAATACTCATGCAAAAATCTGAGTACAGATTAAACAAATGATCTCCGTCCCTCCATGTGTGTTCCAGTGATCAAAGCCAAGATTCTCAATCTTAGTGACAAGTGCCTTCCATTTCTGATACATTTCTTATATTTGGCCTTTAATATTACATAGTTATAGATTAGAGTCTGTCTCAATGATGGAGCATTTTGTAGTGCTAGAAGACTTGGTTGTCTTCTTAGCACCACAAAATAGCCTCCAATCCCAGTTCAGTAGAATGTATTTTAGAGATGAGAGTAAGTTAAGTTGCTTGTCATCCAGGATTTCACTATGTAGCTCTTACTGTCCTAGAACTCTTTATGGAAACCAGTCTGACTTCAAAATCAGAAATCCTGGCACTGCCTACTTCCAGAATGCTAGGATTAAAGGTGTGTGCTATCACACTTGGCTAAATACAATATCTGAAAGAAATGGAAGGGCAGAAATTAATAAACAACACAATTGACTTGTGCTGAGGAGATAGTGTAAAAGCATAAACCACTGAGTCCAGATCCCCAGAAGCCCATAAAATCCAGGCTACGGTGACACACACTTTGAACTCCGGTGTTAACAGTTGGAGATTTCTGAAAGCTCACTGGCTATCTGTCCTAGCCTAAAATGTGAACTCCAGGTTTAATGTGAGACCCTGTCTCATAATATGAAGTGGAGGACCTGGGTATTTGCTCAGCTAATAGCAGAGTTGTTGCTTTTGCTTGCATAGCATTCTGGCTCAGTTGTGTCAGCAACTTTATATGGTGGTTTACCAAAATCTATAACTATAGATCTAGAGTATATGATAAACTCTTCCGACTCCCATGAGTACCTGGCATGCATGTGGTGTACATATGTACATAAGTAAAGCATACACATAAAATATTATAAGAAAGTAGCAATAATAATTTTTTAAAAGTAAAATGAGGTAGAAAGTAGAAGGTATATTCCTATTGCTATGGTAAAGTACCATGACAAAAAGCAGCTTAAGGAACTGTTTTATTTTGGCATATGATTTGGGGGTCTAGACATGTATAATGGCATGCAAGGCATGGCAATGGGAACACGAATCTGAGAAATTACATTTCAGCCACAAACAAGGAGCAGACTGTTATATATAAAAGGGAATTAATAAGTCTATAAACTCAACTTTCACCTACTGACATACTTTGTCCAACAAGACTGTACTTGCTGAAGATTTCATATTAGCATCCATAGCTGGAGACCAAATTTTCAACTGCCCATGACTGTGGAGAGACGTTTCTCATTCATATTACCATAGTTTCTTAATTCTCCATATTTCCTTTTATTAATGGTCCTGACTCATGTAAGGCAGTTTTAGAAGGGAAAAGTGGAACAGTCTCAGCAAGTTTGCTGATCATGAATACCAGCCACATTAGCCAGTAGTCATGTGATTTTTGCTTGTTTCCAGCCATTTAGGTTTGTGCTGTTTCTGCAGCAGTAGTAAGAGCAGAGAGCTCATGCTGTTACTGATTCATTTTCCAGTGTGAAGAAAATACTCGATTGTTTGTTTTTTGTCAGAGTTCTAGATATCTCCGAGCCATCTGTCCCTTCACCCTCCTCTTTCTTGAGGTTATGTTTGGTACTTACAAGCCTGTTACTCTTAGTTTTTAAGTTATTACTAGTTCTTTCACTTATTCCTTAAGCTTCTCTTATCTAAAACTATTATCTTTTATTTTTCTCTATGCAAACATCTGGATAGCAGGACAAGAGTGATTGCTAATTACAGTTGGAGAATAATTGTAATGAAGCAGTTGGTGATCTATGGTTTGGTGTGGTTATTTTTCTTTTTGTTTATTTGCAGCCTATGGGCTATGGACCCCGCATGCAGCAGGCTTCTGGCCAGAACCAGTTCCTCTCCCAGACTCAGTTTCCATCCCAAGGAATGAATATAACAAACATGCCTTTGACTCCATCCAGCGGTCAAGTACCAGTGTCTCAAGTATGTTATTTAAAATGATGGTTAGTGTGCACGTATAGGCACACAGGCTACAGGGCACACATGCAAGACAACAGCGTGTACTCTGCCTCTCCTTCCATCTTCACGTGGTGTCTGAAAATTGTATTCAGATTCCCAGGCTTGACAGGCTTGACATTATATCAAAACTGCTGGTATCAGTTTTCCTGAGAAATATAGCATATTTTTTCTTCTGTTCAAGACAGGTCTCATCATTTAACCTTGGCCTTTAACTCAGAGAACAAATCTTTACATCTTAAAAATATTTATTTGGAGTTTTGAGACTAGATCTCATGTGGTTCATGCTGGTCTGAACCTCACTGTGTATCCCTAGGATAGCTCTGCATGTCATATACTCCTCAGCCTCCCAGTTGCTAGGATTCTCGGTTTGCCTTACCACACTTGCTACATTTTGTACTTATAGTGTCTTGAGCAAGAGGCGGTGGTTTGTAATATTAAGCTAGACATTTCAACCTTTCAAACAAAAAACTTTTTTTTTGGTAGTAGTAGTAGGGATCAAATCTAGCGTAGGCATATGCATTAGAAGTATTGTACTATATGAACGAATCTTAGTATAATAGCTCAGGATAACACTGAACTTCTTCCAAGTAGTGTAGGTTAGTCTCAATTAGTCATCCTCCTGCTTCCTCTCAACTGGCTGGGATTAAAGGCCTGTACTACTAGGACTGACCAAGGATGAATGCTTAAAAATAAAATCTTAAGTTTGTTAGAGATGGCTTTGAAGTTGAGACCTCTTGGCTGTCCTTCAAGTAGCCTCTGGCTCAGATTCCATCTTTGTATCAGGTGTTTCCAGGTACCTGTAGCTCCACTTCAGTGGATCTGATTTCCTCTTGTTGCTGCTTTCTAATCAGGCATGCAGAAGTCCTAACCCTGTATGATTTTGAATGTTCCCCCTTCCTCGTCTTTGCAAACCGATTGTGTTCAGGCATACACACTTTTAATACTTGCTCTGGAGACAGAGGCAGGTGAATGGATCTCTCTTAGTTAAAGCTAGCTAGGTCTACATAGCAAGACTGTCTCAGAATGAAAAACATTAGATGTTTTTTGTTTATACTCACTGAGTGTGTCCTGCCTTTGTAATACCGTATATTTTTCATTTTCACAGGCACAAATGTCCAGTTCTTCTTGCCCAGTGAACTCTCCTATAATGCCTCCAGGGTCTCAAGGGAGCCATATTCACTGTCCTACTCTGCCTCAACAAGCTCATCAGAATTCACCTTCTCCTGTTCCTAGCCGTACCCCTACTCCTCATCATACTCCCCCAAGCATAGGGACTCAACCACCACCAGCAACAGCAATTCCAGCACCTGTTCCTACACCTCCTGCCATAACACCTGGGCCACAGCCCCCGTCTCTACATCCCCCATCTAGTCAGACACCTACACCACCAACACATCTGCCTCCCCAAGTGCAGCCTTCACTTCCTGCTGCTCCTTCTGCTGACCAGTCCCAGCCACAGCCTCGCTCACAGCAGAGCACAGCAGCTTCTGTTCCTACCCCGACAGTACCACTGCTGCCACCTCAGCCCTCCACTCCGGTGAGTAGATGTGTATTGGGGTGTCCTTGGAACAAGCCAAGCTCCAGCCATGTTTTGTTTTTCTTTCTCATGGTTTTGTTTAGTTTTGCTCCCCATTTTGCTTTATTTTATGGTCTAGGGTAAAAAAGTATGTCATCACAATATATTTTATTTACATGAAGACAGTTTGAAACATTAAGTTGCAGTACTGAGAAATTAAACTAAAGCATTTTAGGACTAATTACACATAAATACATTAGTCAGAGGACAGCCTGTAGCAGTCAGTTCTCTTCTACCAAGGATCAAATTCAGATTGTCAGACTTGATAGCAGGTGCCTTTACCTAGTGAACCATCACACTGTCCCTAATTTCTTTCTTTCTTTCTTTTTTTTTTTTTTTTTGTTTTTCGAGACAGGATTTCTCTGTATAGCTGTCCTGGAACTCACTCTATAGACCAGGCTGGCCTTGAACTGAGAAATCCGCCTGATTCTGCCTCCGAAGTGCTGGGGTTAAAAGCATGCACCACCACTGCCTGGTCCTAATTTAATTTTTTAAAACTTTGAGTTCCTATGAGGAAGTCCTCTTTGGAACTAACACCAAAAACTTGGTAGCCATTCAAGTAAAATCAGCCAGCTACCATTGGCAAGTTCTGTACCTCCCTTAAGATGAGCTGAGTAAGAGGAGACACCAGTGGGTCCAGTGACGCTGCTCCCACAGAGATGTTCACTGCTGTGTAGCTTAAACTGGGATTGAGCTGTTGACAAGCTTTTGTATGCTTTTCTTTTGTTCTCTCCAGCTTTCTCAGCCGACGGTAAGCATTGAAGGCCAGGTATCAAACCCTCCATCTACTAGTAGCACAGAAGTGAATTCTCAGACTATTCCTGAGAAGCAGGCTTCACAGGAAGTGAAAATGGAGGCTAAAATGGAGGTGGATCAACCAGAACCAGCAGATGTTCAACCTGATGATACGAAGGAGGTGAGGTTCTGTTAGGAAAGGAGATTTGTGGGTATTAGTGGAGAGAATAAATAAATAAGGTGATGGTTACGGACTTATTTCCAGGGGTATGTTTGGGAAATACTGAAAGTTCCTGTCTTTCAGGCTAAAGCTGCGGATGGTAAAGTAGAGCCTACAGAAACAGAAGAGAGAGGTCCTGAGCTAAAAACTGAAGTGAGAGAGGAGGAAGACCAGCCAAGCACCTCTGCTACCCAGTCTTCCCCAGCTCCTGGACAGTCGAAGAAGAAGAGTAAGTAAAGGCTCAGGAGGTCATCAGTTTGGTAAAATGCTTGTCTCACAAGCAGTCAAGATTTGAATTTGTTTCCCACCACTTGTGTGGCAACACCAGGTGTGTGCACATCTTTAATTCCAGTGCTTGGGGGGCCGTGGCAGAGAAATCTGAATTCAAGGCTAGTTTTGTTTACTAACATGGCAAATTCCAGCTAAAGCTGAAGTAGACTGTGAGACCCTGTCTTACAGCTGAGCATTGTGGTTCACTTGAAATTTGACTAATGGGGAAATAGAGACAAGAGGATCTCTGGAACTTGCTGGTTAGTGAGTTCACACCCTACTAAGAGAAGGTCTCTGTTGGCAGGAGCTGAGGATAGAGGATGGAGAGAGTTACAAGTGCTTAACTACTTTTACAGAGTCCCCCAGATTGGACTCCCAGCAACCACATGGTGGGTTATAACTATTTGTAACTCCAACTCCAGGGACCAAACATCCACTTTGTCCTCAGGCTTTAGCACCTAAATTTACACAAACATAGAAATACATAAAATGAAGTATTAAATGTGGAAAACAAGGTTATTAACCTGAATGAAAACACTCATCTAATGTTGACCCTTGGTCTACAGAGAGACAGACATATGCACATATCAGCCATGCTGGAAAGGGTACTGACTACTGCAAATTATTCTTTGACCACTACAAATGCATTTGTGCACAGGTACACAAATGCTCACAGATAAATAATAAATTATTGATCTCTTATTTCTTGAACTCTTCATAGCTTGCATTCCATAACAGAACCTTAATTTCTGTATATCCCTCAACCTTACCTCAAACATCTTCCTGCATTATTTTTCCTGGTATTAGGAGTGCTGCCATGTACAGCCAGCCACACCAGTTCAAAGAGGACATTTCCAGCTCTGCTTGACAGAACCCCTTTCCACAAACAGCTTTTGGATTGTTTCTTTGAGAAGTCTCTTGTGTGTTTTTAGAAGCTTTTGATTTCTGTTTCTGTTTGACCAAGTTCATTCTAAATAAATCTGCAGCTGGGAAAGTAACTTAGCTAGTAAGGGAAGGAAGTGGTTAAATCAGAGTGGAAATTAAAATTAGAATGTGAAGCCGGGCACTGATGGCACATGCTTTTAATCCCAGCACTTGGGAGGCAGAGGCAGGTGGATGGATTTCTGAGTTCGAAACCAGTCTGGTCTACAGAGTGAGTTCCAGGACAGCCAGGGATATGCAGAGAAAGCCTATCTCGAAACCTTGCCCTTCCCTCCCCCCCGCCCCCCCCCCAAAAAAAAAAAGAAAGAAAGAAAGAAATTAGAAAGTGAGCCCTTAGCCGGGTAGTGGTGGCGCACGCCTTTAATCCCAGCACTTGGGAGGCAGAGGCAGGCGGATTTCTGAGTTCGAGGCCAGCCTGGTCTACAGAGTGAGTTCCAGGACAGCCAGGGCTACACAGAGAAACCCTGTCTCGAAAAACCAAAAAAAAAGAAAGTGAGCCCTTAGTCAAGTTTCTCTGAGGACAGGGTCACTTCACTCCTCTAGGATACTTTGGGTGCTTTTAGAACTTTTAACATGAATATGTCTTTAACATCCCTTTGCTCGGTCAATGATTGATTTCAATGGACTCTCCTTAAAGTTTTCAAACCAGAAGAACTACGCCAAGCTCTGATGCCAACACTGGAGGCACTTTACCGGCAGGACCCAGAATCCCTTCCCTTTCGTCAGCCTGTGGACCCGCAGCTTCTAGGAATCCCTGTAAGTATTTGGTATTTTTTTATTTTTATTTAGATCGAGAAACAGCTTTATTGACATGTTTGATGTTACAGAAGTTACCGTACGTACAGTGTACATGTTTTAGCATTTTTATTGTTCTGTAGCTATCATCATGGTTTTAATTCATTTTCATAACCTCCCTCAATAACTCCACCTTCATTAAAATCACTAGGTGCAGCACTCTTACTTTCCCAGCCTTAGGGCTGCCTAACTCCTTTGGATTCTCCTAGTTTGGAATCCCACTCAATGTGGAATGAAAGCTTAGCAAGTGCTTTGCACTTACCCCAGTCACCAGTACAGCCTTTGAGGTTCTTCTGTGTTATGTGACTATGTCACCCAGTGCTTCCTTTTAATCATACAATATTCAGTTACGTTCATATTACTGCATTTTGTGTGTGTATTTGATTGGCAAATATTTGGATATTTCCAGTTTTGGCCTATCGAGAATTTGATGGTGAAGGTGGGTGTACAACTACTGCTTTGCCTATTTGTTTAGATTTTGAGAAAGTGTCGCCCTTTATACCTCACATTATCCTTGAACTTGCCTTGACCTTCATTCACTGATACTACAGAAGTGTGTAAATTTTTATGTGTTCTGATTTATGTTTCTCTTTGGTATGTTAGAGTTGCTGTTGTTGAGTCAACAATTTATTATTACCTGAACAGCTATAGATCACGGCAAAAAGATGAGTCTCTTGGTTCTGAAGATTTCTCTTTCTTTCCTCTCCTCTCCTCTCCTCTCCTCCCCTTCCCTCCCCTCCCCTCCCCTCCCCTCCCCTCCCCTGCCCTGCCCTCCCCTCCCCTCCCCTCGTCTGTGTCTTGGTCGGGTGCCTGGTTCCTCTACCAGAAGAGAGTGGTGAATCCCCCTAGAACTAGAGTTAAAGGTGGTTGTGATCTATCATGTAGGTGCGGAAAGCTAAACCTATGTCCTCTGTAAGAGCAGCAATGTTTCTTCCTCTTTTTTGCGGGGGGGAGGGGGGAGGGTTTCTCTGTGTAGCCCTGGCTGTCCTGGAACTCACTCTGTAGACCAGGCTGGCCTCGAACTCAGAAATCCACCTGCCTCTGCCTCCCAAGTGCTGGGATTAAAGGCCTGCGCCACCACTGCCTGGTTTTCTTCCTCTGTTTTAACCCTCAAGTTTTGTATTTTATTTTGGGGTTTTTTTTTGTTTGTTTGTTTGTTTGTTTGAGACTAGGGTTGTGTTGGGGTATGTATGTATCCCTGGTTGGCCTGAGATTGATTCTATAGACCAGACTGTCTTCAAACTCCTGGTCATCTACCTGCTCTCCCAAAGTTAGCTTTGAAATGTTTGGAAATTATAATGCACCCAGGTTGCTTGCATGTTTTATTCAAAGATTTTCATAAGTGTTCTTAATTGTATATGGTATTGGAGTGCTTTTCAGGGAAACAGTTTATTCAGAATTTTTTTTTCTCATGTTTTTCTGTTACCTTAAAACACTTAATCTCTAGGATTTGTAGGCCCCTTCTAGAACTTAATTCTCAAAACCTCAAGAATGACAGACTTCAATCAACTCCTGGGAAGTAAGACGTATCAAGACATAACAAACATTATGTGGAAAATTAATGATGATAATAGGAAGACACTCCCCCCCCCTTCCCTAAATACCCTGCTCATGAGTATGTGATGTGGTGTTGCTTATACTTCTAGGATTACTTTGATATTGTGAAGAGCCCCATGGATCTTTCTACAATCAAGAGGATGTTAGATACTGGACAATACCAAGAGCCCTGGCAATACATAGATGATATTTGGCTTATGTTCAACAATGCCTGGTTATATAACCGCAAAACTTCAAGGGTATACAAGTATTGCTCTAAACTTTCTGAAGTATTTGAACAAGAAATTGACCCTGTCATGCAAAGCCTTGGATACTGTTGTGGCAGAAAGGTAAGAAGTAGTTTTCAGTCAGACTTCTCTTTAACTTATAACTAGAATCTCGATGTTCCTTGGGTTAAAAATACCCTGCTTCTGACTTTGACAGGTCTCCCCATCTCTGTTCTTCTTTTCATGTGGTTGGAGGTCAATTTACCAATGTGCTATCAACCCAATAAGCCCTTTGCCTTAACACACAATATTGTCTATTTGGAATGAAGACTTTTTTTTGGTCATATATGAGAATTACGTAGCAGAACTGAGCCTTTAGTATATTGACTCATCAGACTAAGCTCATGTAGGAGCTTTATTATGTCCCTATAGATGCAGCTGGCTCCACACATGGTGCTTTGTTGTCCTCAGTGTAACCACTCATTTGCTTATAAGTATTTGCAAATAGTGTGGGCAGATATGCCTGCACAGCTTGATGAAATCACATAGTAAACTGCTGGTAGTTTTTATAAGTTGACATGGCTGATTGTGATTTATACAAGTGAGAGCTGAGTTGACACTGGCTTGTTTGTGATTTGCCTTGTGACTATTCTGCCTTGGACTTCAGGTCTTCGCACTCTTAAATAAATACTTTTCTTTTGCAGTTGGAGTTCTCTCCACAGACTCTATGTTGCTATGGCAAACAGTTATGCACAATCCCCCGTGATGCTACTTACTACAGTTACCAGAACAGGTAAGCTCAACAACATGTAGACCTACATGCAATTCAGATGTATTGGCACCCGTGTACACTCTCGAGCGTGCATACATGGACACACATTGTCGTTCATATTACCTGCTTGAAAACATCTGTATTGTATACATTATTTTCAATAATATTTTCTAATATAAACCAAAAAATGTTATAAGTTTTGTGAACCTTATCTCATCCTAATTTCTTATTCTTGGATTATGATTAAAAAGCATTCCAGATTATTTACTTTGTTTGTGTCATGCAAATGAAAAACAAAGTAATTTCCCAGAGCTCAGGTCTAGCTAATTTGTAGAGCACTTCCTGGCATCCATGAAGCCCTGGGTTTGAGCCTAGCACCTTGTATATGGATTATAGAGGTTCAAAGCTATAATCCAAGTACTGGAAAGGTAGAGGAGGTTCAGGGATCACTTCAAAATTGTACTTGGCTGGCTTTATAAGTAAATTTGAGGCCAGCCTAGAAGGCATGAGACCATGTCTTAAAAAAAAGAAGGAAAATATGGAAAAAAAATATATATACACACACATTGTTTTTCTCTAAGTAGACATGGGTATCCAGTGTTCTCTACCTTATTCTTCACTACCCAGTGACTGTAATCACAAAGTTATATACACTAATCTCTCGATTGTGAATAATTAATAATCAGACTGCATTAGATATCATCCAGTGTTTTTTCTTGGATCTCTGCAATAGACCTGCACATCTAAGTAGTGACTGCCCTGGCCTGTTTAACGCTGCCAACACTGACTCAGAGGTTAAGAGCACTGGCTGCTCTACTAAAGGACCTAAGTTCAATTCTCAGCAACCTCGTGGTGACTCACAACCATTTATAATGCAGTCTTTTCCCTCTTCTGGTTTGCATGAGAACAGGACACTCATGCAATTAAATAAATAAATCACACATTAAATAAATCAATCTTGCATGGTGGCAGTGCCCACGTTTACTCCCAGTACTGTGGAGGAAGAGGCAGGTGGATCTCTGAGTTTGAGACCAGTCTGATCTACAGAGAGAAATTCTGTCTCTAGGGAGTAAAAAAAGACATTATCTATCTATCTATCTATCTATCTATCTATCTATCTATCTATCTATCTATCTACACACACACACACACACACACACACACACACACACACTCAGTCCCTGTGTGTATATGTGTGTAATAGAAGCAGCAACACTGGGTAGTAAAAAAATCAAGTAGTATGTGTCCAAGTGAAAGGTCTTTTTTTATTTGGTGTAATCATTGCTACCTGTGATCCCATTGAAATATTTAATGCTGATATGTGCTTTGCCTTGGCTTTCTGCTTTGTGTTGTCTTGTCTTGCTTTTGTTTTTTGTTGTCTTGCAATCCCTCATTTCTTCGTTTGTTTTGTTTTTTTTTTCTCCTTCATGCTTGTCGTTGTCTGCGCTTGGCTTTGATTGCAAAAACAAACAAAAAAACAAAAAATACAATCAAAAAAAACAAAACAAACCCAAACTGTGGGGCCCATAAATCTGCATCATTGAATGTCCTTGTCGCCGTTGATGACCTGCTCTCTGCTCCCGTTCCCCTCCTTGGCCTGCTGTGATTGGTGGCTTCGTTGCTTGGCTTGGGCTGTGTTGTGTGAACTGAACAGTTCACCCCAGTATGGCCTTCTTGCCGACAGGTATCATTTCTGTGAGAAGTGTTTCAGTGAAATCCAAGGGGAGAGCGTTTCTTTGGGTGATGACCCTTCCCAACCTCAAACGTAAGTAACTGCATCATGTTGAATCTGCTGTTTTAATTCTCCATTCTCACAGGATTGTTCTTAGGCATGTCGAAGTGGTCTTATCCTGTTGTCTGTCTAATACCGATCCCACCAGTCAATCACAGGTTACTTATTAAATACGAATGACTTTGAGGTAAATTAGATACTGATTCTCAGTCACCTTCTCACATAGAGGTACCTATACTTAGCTCTGGCTATTGGCTGCTCAACTGGTCAGCCTTGATTCTATTAACAAAGTTCTGGGCTAAGAGTTATCTGAGCACTGGACAGTCATCATAGTAATAATAATAAGTACTTACAAAAGTATACCTTCTCTTCTAAAAATTGAAAGATTTGTACAAAAGCATTTCATTATTAAGTATATTGAGTTTGAAGGAGGTTGTACTCATAATGCCCTTATATCTTCTCCTGTAGGTTAACAGAATAACCCCAGTTAGTAGACTTTACTATATAGCTTTAAGTGAGCCTGCCTAGAGCTTTGTAGTTTATTTTATACAGCAATACTTTCCCTTTCAATTACTGTTGAAATACAGTGTAGTAGGCTCTGGGTGCCTATGTAGGAGAACAGATGCTAAGAACCTACAAAGAAACATTTTGACTCTTAGCAGAACCAGTGAAGGACACTAGGGAAGGCTTTCCTGCTGTGGAAAGGGAAGTCGGTCAGTTTTACCATTGAACCACAGAGTGGCCTGTAAGGTATTATAAACTTTAAATCAGTAAGGCTCAGAGGTTAGAACGTATAGGATTCCCTTACTGGTTCTCCAAGTCTATAATGAGCCTAAGAGACTAAATTTGTAAAAAGTTCCCATATCATTCTGGATGCTCTTAGTTTTGGGTCTTCCATCAAGGTCTGAGGACCATCAGGAAGGTGAATGGACTTGAGACTTTTGTTTATTATGTAAGATATGCTTTTAAATTTGTTTTATAGGGGAGTTGGGGGTCCTGAGCAGTATGGGAAGTGATGAAATAATATGAAATGAAAAATTTTTGTCTTTCAAATTTAAAGAACCTAAAGCATGCAGTTCCTACCTTTGCTAAAAATACAAGACTTAAAAAGCAAAACAAAACAGGACTTGACCATCTGGTTCCTAAAACCAAACTTCCCTCAAATACAGAGGGGGTGACCTTTTTGTGTGTGTTTTTCCCCTACTCCTGTAGGATCTCACTATGTAGGCCAGGTTGGTCTGTAATTTCTGATCTTCTTGCCTCTCTGAACACTGGGATTAGAGGTGCACATCACTATAACTCCCTGTCATCTGGTTGATTTCTTTGTAATTTTTGGCGGGGTGCTAAGTGTAGGTAGGGTATTAATCTCTATTACTCTCTGTTCTAGACTCCAAGAAACTATTCTTTTTTTGTTTTGTTTTTGTTTGACTTGGTTTTTTTTTTTCCAAGACAGAATCTCAACTACATACCTCTTAGAAAACTTCCTATGTAGTCCAGGCTGGCCTCAAACTCTCAGAGCTCCACTTGCCTCTACCTCCAGAGTGAACACCATGTTTTCAATCTGGGAACAGCAGATTATATAAACAAGATACCACATAGAACCAGATTGCAAAATAGAACTATGCATGTTAACATATCTTTAATCTGCACTACAAAGGCAGAGCGATGTGGTTTGTGAGTTCAAGGCCAACCATAGCTACATATGACCCTGTTTCAGAAGGGTGTGTTTGTCTGTCAGTTATGATGTACTATAGACCATTGTGTTATATACAACTACATTTTCTAAGACTCAAGAAATTCTCACAGAAAATGAATTTTGTTCAAAGAGCACTGTATATTCATGTAGTCATTATTTTTGTTTGTTTTATCATTATGTCTATTTTCTTTCCTTAGTACAATAAATAAAGAACAATTTTCCAAGAGAAAAAATGACACGCTGGATCCTGAACTGTAAGTAGTTTCTTAACCACTTTTTTCTCTGACCTTTTTTCAAGATAACCTGATATTCTTGGGCTAGCATCTGCATATCATAAATGTTACAGTGAGTGTTCATTATATGTTCCCTGTCCAGCAGCACACTACTTCTGCCAGGTGCTGTACGCTCTCACTGCACTTCCTGTGTGTGCAGCCTTGGAATCCCTTAGCCCACCTGTCAGCTTTAACTCTTTGGGCATGACAGTTGTCTTTTGATAGAATTTACAGGAGATATTGGACATTTTTGTTGGTGATGCTTCAAAATCTTAGAATTTATACTGTTCATTTCCAGGTTTGTTGAGTGCACAGAGTGTGGAAGAAAGATGCATCAGATCTGTGTCCTTCACCACGAGATCATCTGGCCATCTGGGTGAGGCTTAAGACATTAGTAGATCTGTTTTTATTTCTTTCCATGAGCATTCTTTTCCATAACCGTTTTGTATGTTCAAGATTACAGATTTTGTTTGGGCCTCACTGTAGCTCTAGCTGACCAGGAACATGCTACTTCATGAGTGCTGGGATCAAAGGTGTACATTGCCGTACCTGGACAAAACTGTTCTTCTAAGTATTTTCTTTGGGATTAGGAGTCTAGTTTATTGGTACAGCACATGCCTGCCACAGTTTGACTCTGGGTTTTATCCTAACAGTGCTAAAACTAGTTTGTTTGTTTTTTTTCCTTTGGATTGGAAAAGGATCAGTACAAACCCAGTTTAATACTTAAATAGCAGCTGAGGAGATAGCACACTGGATAAAGCACTTCTCATTTAAGTGTTAAGACATCCAAAACATCTGTAATATATAATCCACCTATAATCCCAGCCTTTGGTAGGCAGATTCCCATATACATACATACATACATACACACACACACACACACACACACACACACAAAATACAGTGAAAACCTGTCTCCATAAAAGGAACGAAATATTGTTAATATTAAAACCAGTATTAGCTGTGACAGAATTTGCCAGATTTGAAAGTGTTTACTGATAACTATAGTCTTAAAAGGGAACTAATATTGCTATAAAGCCAAGGAATACCTAGTCATCCTTCCTGAAGCATCCTAACTGGAATGATATACTAAGGGCTCTTGGCCAGGCTAGGTGACCAGTAACTTACAGATTCATAGAGAGTCAGAAATGATACTTTTCATTTTGAGAGAAAGGGGCTGACCTTTTGGGTTTTTTGAGACAGTATTTTTCTGTGTGACCCTGGCTGTCCTGGAACTCAGAGATCCACCTGCCTCTGCCTCCCAAGTTCTGGGATTAAAGGTGTGCGCACCCACAGCCTGGAAAAGGGCTAATGTTTCTTCCCAAGGAAAAACAAGTTTGAGTCAAGTTATATCATGGGGTACAATCTCTTCACTGTCTAATGTTCCCCTTATTAAACTAATTTTTAATACAGCTAAGAGTATCCACAGATAGCATCATTCATCTGGAAAAATTTCAATATGTGATTGTCAGTGACTGCCTTTCAGTTTTCTGTTGGATTTGCCTTTATGTATGTTTAAGGGACATGCTTGGTAAGACTGACGTGTTAAAAATGGCTTAAGAAATTTCTTAAAATTCTTGCAATTCAGAATTTAAGACCAGTTCACTGACTAAAGACAACCATTGATACTGTATTGTGGCTGAAATAAATGGCTCTTGCAGAGACCCTGAGTTCAGTTCTCAGCCCTCAGGTCAGCAGCTCACAACTACATGGAATTAGAATGAATCCACAAGCATGCACATACCCATAGACTTTTTTTTTTTTTTGAGATAGGATTTCTCTTGTAGACCAGGCTGGCCTTGAACTCAGTGTTGGGATTGAAAGAGTGTGCCAACACCACTACCACCTGAGTAAATTATTTTTTAAAAACATATATTAAGCTTGCTTTGGTTTTTTGTTGTTGTTGTTGTTTGTTTGTTTTTTTAATTAGAAGTTGTTTTATTACAGAATTTAATGTCAGTACTCTAACTTCAAAGGCTGACACGGGAAAATTGGGAGTTGAAGACCAGCCTGGGTATAATAACTAGGGATACTTTATAATCTCTCTCTATATAGCCTTGACCAACCCTTCCTCACATACCTCTCAGGTTCTGGTATTATGATAAGCTTGTAGCACAAAAGTCTAAGGAGAAACCAAAGGCTTCTTTTTTCTTAGTAAGTGTTTTTTGAGATGCTCTCACTGGTTGGCCAGAATCTCCTTGATCTTCCTGTCTCCCATTCTCAGTTGGGATAACAGTTGTTCTCTTGTTTCTCTCAGCTAGAAATCCTAGGCCTGCCTTCTAAAAACTGTATACTGGTTATATCAACTTTGTTATATATTTAGGACCTTGTGCCAAGTTGTTTTTTGAGTTTACCTGGATTTGAAAAATAGATTTTGTTACATGGTGCTTTAATTTTTATGTTATATAAGCAAAGTCCTGGTTTACATTTTAGGTTTGTCTGTGATGGCTGTTTAAAGAAAACTGCACGAACTAGGAAAGAAAATAAACTTTCTGCTAAAAGTAAGTCTCATTCTTAGAGGTAAAACCATATTTTAAAAAAATTACAAATAGCTGGGAGGTGGTGGCACACTCCTTTAATCCCAGCACTTGGGAGGAAGAGGCTGGCAGATTTCTGAGATTGCAGCCAGCCTGCCCTGTCTTTAAATATTCAGGAGATATATATATATATATATATCTCCTGAATCTTAATGAAAATTAAACTAGTCAAAATTAGTCCATTTTAACAAGTGTAGTGGTGCACACTTCTAAGCCCTGTACTCGGGAGGCAGACAAACTTGAGTTTGAGGCCAGCCTCGTCTACATAGTGAGCCCCTCTTTCAAAAGAGAAAAAGAGGTATAGCTAAAAATAAAATAATTCTATAGCATACTGAATATTGAACTATAAAAAAATAGCTGAAATTTTAATACATTTTTCCCCTATATTTCTTCCTGATCTGGCACATGTCATAATGTGGGGCACATGTAAAAGTGATTGACTAGAACCACTATAGAATTAAGTTACAGACACCTTCCTGCCTTACCTAAGACATGTTGAGGGATACAATTATCAGAGTTACCTTACTATATTGAAAAAAATATATCAGGTTAGTTGAACCTAAATATTGACAAGTAAAATTTGAGCCACGGTAACTTTCTTCCTACTCTTTAACAGTAGAAATTGTGCACAAGACCATACCGTAGTAACTTGTAACTTTTATATTCCTAGGATTGCCGTCTACCAGACTTGGGACCTTTCTGGAGAATCGAGTGAATGACTTTCTGAGGCGACAAAATCACCCTGAATCAGGAGAGGTCACTGTTCGGGTTGTTCATGCTTCTGACAAAACTGTGGAGGTGAAACCAGGCATGAAAGCAAGGTATCTAGTGATCTCTATTTTATTTTTTATAGGTCCACAGTTGTGCACACTCAGTTATTGTTGATTTCACCCTGAATGATTTTTTTTCCTTTTAATCTAAATTATGTAGGTTTGTAGATAGTGGAGAGATGGCAGAATCTTTTCCATACCGAACAAAGGCCCTGTTTGCCTTTGAAGAAATTGATGGTGTTGACTTGTGTTTCTTCGGCATGCATGTTCAAGAATATGGCTCTGACTGTCCCCCTCCCAACCAGAGGTAGGACTCAGCTGGTATGACCAGCTTCTCATTTTGTGTGAGAGGGAATGGCAAGGGGATTGGGTTTTATGTGATAACTAGTAGAAAAGCACACTGGACAAAAACAGGATGATAAGTATAGTATGTGCCAGGTCAGTCATACATGGAAGCCAAGGCCAACCCAGGTCACCATAGTCATGTCTGTGATTTCCCTATGGTAATTACAAGTAACAAGAGCACAACAAAGAATGCTGGTCTTTAGCCATATAAATAATAATACGTGATGAAACATTTTTCTTTCCTTGTTTTTTTGATATAGGAGAGTATATATATCTTACCTCGACAGTGTTCATTTCTTCCGTCCTAAATGCTTGCGGACTGCAGTCTATCATGAAATTCTAATTGGATATTTGGAATATGTCAAGAAATTAGGGTAAGCATATTAGAAAGTGATATGTTGTAGAAAACGTGTAATTATGTATTTTGGCTTTCTCATGTTCGTTATGATATAGTGAAGGCATGACCTCAATTTGTTAGATCTTCTGTGATATGAAGATGATATCACCTTATGTTAGTAAACCAATCCTTTAGTTCTATTTTGTTGAAACCATTGATATTATTCATTTGAAAATGAAATGTTTTCTTCATCCTTTTATAATTGTGTATAAAGACCGACAACAGGATGAATGTGATACGTACAATCCCAGCATACAAGAGGCCTGGGGGTGGAGAGTACAAGTTCATTCATAAGATGTGAAGGTAGTCCTTACTTGCCATCTAACTTGTAGTGATTACCTTGCACTTAATTTGTTAGGATGGGTTTCTTCTTTGATTTTAAAATACAGACTTGGGGTTTTAAGATCAAGAACCAAGCCCCCTCTATAAATGAAGTTCACAACATTCCTCCATGGCCTTTCAAAACAAGTTGGTAGTATGAAAACTGTTAGTGCATCTGGTTTTGGGTCTTGTTGAGAGTAAACATTTGTGTCCTTGTCCTTTTGCCTTGTTTACTGTGTGCAGTGCTTTGCACCTGTAGCATCCACTACTCTAGGAGGACTACTATAGCTTTCTCTAACACAAATGATACCTTGATGTCCTTCTCTTTGTGTTTTTAGATACACAACAGGGCATATCTGGGCCTGTCCACCAAGTGAAGGGGATGACTATATCTTCCATTGTCATCCACCTGATCAGAAGATACCAAAGCCCAAGCGCCTGCAAGAATGGTACAAAAAGATGCTTGACAAGGCTGTATCAGAACGTATTGTCCATGACTACAAGGTCAGTTGGTACATAAAAATGTACCAGTCTGATATTTTCTGTCTTCTCTTTGACAAGTGTTGTTCAGAAAGTGTGTAATTGTTATAATTATGTTAGCTCATTAAAGTTTAGAAAGGCTAGGTGTTAGATGATTTGCAGATGAGCAAAGTAGTGCTTGCCTATAATCTCACTTTGGAAACTGAGGCAGGATGATTCAAAGTTCAAAAGTGTCATGAGGGTCTGGAGAAATGGATCAGCACTTTAGAGCACTTGTCCATGCAGAGGACCCAGATTTGTTTCCTAGTACCCACATGGTTGCTCACATCCATACTTAACTCTAAATCTAGCAACCTCTGTGTGTCTTTACTAGAAGTGGATAGGCAAAGGCAGGTAGATCTCTGAGTTTGAGACCAGACTCGTTTATATAGGGAATTGCAGGCCATCCTGGGCTAAGAGATACTTTGTCTTAAAAAAAGAAAGAACTAGGTATGGTAATTACATATGTTTAATTCCCGAATTTAGGAGACTGATGAAGTAGATGGATTTCTTGAGTTCTGAAGAGACCTGCCACCTGCTTTATGCATAGTGAGCTCTGTACATAGTGAACCAAGGGTAGATAAATAGTGATATCCTCTCTAAAATAAAGAAGGAAATACATTGTTACAAATTAGTATTCTGGGGGCTAGAGAGATGACAGGTTAAGAGCACCGACTGCTCTTCCAAGGGTCCTGAGTTCAAATCCCAGCAACCTCATGGTGACTCACAACCATCTGTAATGAGATCAGATGCCCTCTTCTGGTGCGTCTGAGGACAGCTAAAGTATACTTAGATTAATAATAATAATAATAATAATAATAATAATAATAATAATAATAATAATAATAATAAATCTTTGTAAGCAGAGGTCCTGAAATCAAATTTCCAGCAACCACATGATGGCTCACATACGATAGATAGATAGATAGATAGATAGATAGATAGATAGATAGATAGATAGATAGATAGATAGATAGATGGAGTAGATAGAGGGGAGGGAGGGAGGGAGAGAGAGAATGAATATGAAAATGAAAGTCTTTTTTACCCCCTGGAGACAGAATTTCTCTGTATAGTCATGACCTTCCTAGATCATTCTCTGTAGATCAGACTGGTCTCAAACTCAAGAGATCCACCTGCCTCTTCCTCCCCAGTACTAGGACTAAAGGTGAGCACTGCCACCACCATGCAAGATTTAGATAGATAGATAGATAGATAGATAGATAGATAGATAGATAGATAGATAGATAGATAGATAGATAGATAGATTAGATTAGATTAGATAGATAGATAGATAGATAGATAGATAGATAGATAGATCGATCTTTAAAAAATAAAATCAAATTAGTATTCCGAATCTCTCTGGCATGTGCCCTAGAGAACATTTTTATGTTTGCCATACAATGAAAGCTTTTTATAAACAGAAAACCAGCCAGGTGGTTGTAGTACATGTACATTCCTTTTTTAGGAGGCTCAGGCATGTAGATCTCTGTGAGGCCAGTCTGGTCTACTGAGTGAGTTCCAGGATAGCCGGGGCTATACAGAGAAACCCTGTCTCAAAAAAATAAATAAAAATTTTCAAACGAAAGCATAGAAATTCCTAACCAGGGGCTGGAGAGATGGCTCAGTGGTTAAGAGCACTGACTCCTCTTCCAGAGGTCCTGAGTTCCATTCCCAGCAACCACATGGTGGCTCACAACCATCTGTAATGGGATCCAATGCCCTCTTCTGGTGTCTGAAAACATCTACAGTGTTCTCACATACATAAAACAAATAAATAAACCTTTTCAAAAAAAAAGAAAATTCTAATCATGGGGATTTTTTTTACAGGATATTTTAAAACAAGCTACTGAAGATCGATTAACAAGTGCAAAGGAGTTACCCTACTTTGAAGGTGATTTCTGGCCCAATGTTCTGGAAGAAAGCATCAAGGAGCTTGAACAGGAAGAGGAAGAGAGGAAACGGGAAGAGAACACCAGCAACGAGAGTACTGATGTAAGGGCCTTCAGTGTCAACAGAGTCTACCTTGACGTCTCACTGAGAAGACAGACAGGAGTACACACTCTCAATTTGATGTGAAAGAGCAGTTTAAATTCTGCTGGGTGTGATGTGCTTAATTTCAGCACTTCAGAATTCAAGGCCAACCTTGGCTGCATAGCAGGCAAACTATCTCAGAACTAAGAGTTTCTGTGTTTCTAAGTAGTATCCTGGACACTGAGTAATATAAGTTCTTGGAAAACTAGAAAAAAAAATTATATCTAATAGGCCAAATTATGGCTGCTACAGGCTTTGCTGAGTACATAGTCTCTCTAGTGTATTTTTCCAAAAGTGCTGGAGATCACAGGCAGTCACAAGCCTGGAACACAGTTGACTTGTCTCCTTCATATCATTCTAGTCAGTTATTGACTAGACACATCTAGACTGTTAATTACGTCAGGGCAGGTTATGCAGAGTGACACACACTTTCTTTTTTTTTTCTTTTTTTTTTTTTTCTTTTTGGTTTTTCGAGACAGGGTTTCTCTGTGTAGCCCTGGCTGTCCTGGAACTCACTTTGTAGACCAGGCTGGCCTCGAACTCAGAAATCCTCCTGCCTCTGCCTCCCAAGTGCTGGGATTAAAGGCGTGCGCCACCACCGCCCGGCGAAACACACTTTCTTATTTTTAGCACACAGGAGGCAAAAGTAGGCAGGTACATGTGAGTTCCAAGACCAGGCATCTATATAGTGAAACCTTGTCCAAAAAGAACGAAAAAATAAAAGGCTCAAGCACCAAACCCAGAATTCATTCCCTGAACACACATGGTTGAATTAGAGAACCAGCTCCCATAGGTTGTCCTTTGACCTCTACAGGTTTGTGCCATGGTGTGCACAAATACATGGGCCCTAGATGAGTGAGTTCAGGCTCTAGCACCAAAAATAAAGTGAAAGCTTTTAAGGCAAGCACAGCAGTACCCATCCATAATCTCATGTTCTCTCCCTCTCCCTCTTCCTTCCCCCATACAACTCCCTCCCTTTTTACCAGATTTAACTTCATGACTGAATTGGTTATTATATTTGGCAGTTTGCTGGTTTCCCTCTTTCTTTTCTTGGTCACCGATCATGTGCCACTCATTCTTCAGTCTTGTCTCTAATCTGGGACTTGAGTCAATGGCTTCTGCAACCTGGGGCTTTTCTTTCTGCTTTTTCTTCTTTTTTTTTTTGTTTTTGTTTTTGGTTTTTTTTTTGGTTGTTTGTTTGTTTGTTTTATTTTCTAGAAACAGTTTCCCTGGCTATCCTGGAACTCACTCTATAGACCAGGCTGGCACTGAACTCAGAGATCTGCCAGCCTCTGCTTCTTGAGTGCTGGGATTAAATTCATTTACTACCAGCACCTGGAAAATTGAGGCTTTTTCTAAAGATACAAATTTATAGGCTTTCATTTCCATAATGAAGCTTGGGGTCTTTGTTGGGAGGCAATTAGAAAGGCTCCAGAGTACTTGTTCTTCGAGAGGAACCCAGTTCAATTCTGTTCCCTATACCCACAGCAAAATTCTCATAACTTTCTATAACTCCAGTTTTGGAATCAGATAGCACTAAAAGAACCTGCACACAGATGGCATACATTTATCAAGCTACACACATATACAAAAAAGAATAGTTAAGCATTTGCTTTGTAAGTTGAGAGAGAGAGAGAGAGATTTTAAAAGGAAAATAGTAATAAAGTAGGTGCAGTAGATAAAAAAAGAAATTAACAGCCAAGAGTCAAAGAGTCTTTTACCTTCAGTCTCATTTCCAGATTTGTCTTAACCTAGCATTTTCATTTCTCCTTTGTTCTGCACAATAGGTAACAAAAGGAGACAGCAAAAATGCTAAGAAGAAGAACAACAAGAAAACCAGCAAGAACAAGAGCAGCCTGAGTAGGGGCAATAAGAAGAAGCCTGGCGTGCCCAATGTGTCTAACGACCTTTCTCAGAAACTGTATGCCACCATGGAAAAGCATAAAGAGGTGAGAGGCAGCCACCAGGGCAGAACGATGTGGCAGGTGGGGTTCTAAGCTGCTCACCACAACTGCCATGATGAGAACTCCAGGTTGCTGGAAATTCGGAGGGAAGAAATGGTTTGACTGAAAGAGGGTTGACTGGGATGAAAAGAATATGCATATAGAATTTGCTTTTGAAAAATGTTATAAATTTACATGATGTTGCATTTTGTCTTAAAGTATAAGCATGGTTTGTCTAATCCTATTTATTATTGATAAATTTTCTTGGGTTTCTGCTTTTTTAAGACAGGGTCTTATTCTGTAACTCCATGTATGGCCTTGAATTCATAGAGATTCACCTTCCTCTGTCTTTGTAGTTCTGAGATTGACAGAATGTTCCAACACTTTCTCATATTTGCTCTTCAAATGTTTCATGTTATTTAGAGCCCCACTCTTATTCCAGTTTTTAATAGTGCTTAGTGTTAGATTTAAGACTGATTCAGAAATATACATAATCATATTCCCATATTTAAACCCCCTTCTAAATTAACTTAATTACAGTGTTCCTCACATGGCTTTACTTATTTATTTATTAACTTTTATGTATATGGGTATTTTGCTTGCATACCAGAAAAGTATGCCAAATCCTCTGCAACTGAGGTTAAAGACAGCCACCATGTAGGTACTGGGACAGGAACTTGGGACCTCTGCAAAAGCAACTAGTGACAGAGAGCAAGCACAACTGCAGTGAGCCACTGTTCTGTCCCCTTAACATGCTTTTCTAAGAAGCTTGGGAATGGAAGCAAACCATGATTAGTAAGAAAGGAATCAATTTGTTGTTTGTTTGTTTGTTTTTGTTTTTTAAAAGAATTACTTATTTATATGAACACACTGTTGCTATCTTCAGACACACCAGAAGAGGGCATCAGATCCCACTACAGATGGTTGTGAGCCATCATGTGGTTGCTGGGATTCGAACTCACGACCTCTGGAAGTGCTCTTAAACACTGAGCCCTCTCTCCAGTCCCCTAACTTGTTTTTGGGATCATTTTATCATGTGACTGGTCTCTACTCACTGTGTAGCTGAGGACACATGCTCCCCGCTCAGCTAATGTCCCCAGCCCATGTGCTTTTTCTCTTATCACAGTTCAACTCTATTCTCAGATGAAATCATAGCCAGTTTCTTTTTATTTTGTATTTATTTATTTTGCTTTTCAAGATGAGGTTTCTCTGTGTAACAGCCCTAGTTATCACTTTATGTACTCCCAGAGATCCCACTGTCTCCCAAGTACTGGTTTTACCACGTCCAGCTTCAAAAGCAATTTCTTAAATGACAGTTATGTTGTGAGAAGACTGATCACTTTATTATTGTAATTAGGCTAATTAGCCATCTCTAGAAAAGGCAGGTAGTATAGTGAGGAAGTACAAATACTCAAAGCATTTGCCCCCATAATTTTCTTCTGTCTAGCACTAATAGGTTGATATAACCAAAGCTAGATAAATGCCTAATGCCATTTCTTCAGCCAAGCCCCTGGCATGGAAGGTCCTCCTGTATTTTCGTGGATACCACTATCAGAAAACATTCCTAATGGCCTTGTCCAGTTTTAAGAGTATAGTACTGCTTGAAGAGCTAATGGTGATTGACTTGACTCTTTTTATATTTTTATGTACATTAGGTGTTGGGCCTACATGAATGTCTGTGTGAGGGCAGCTGGTCCACCAGAATTTGAGTTACAGACTGTTGTGAGCTGCCATTTGGGTACTAGGAAGTGAACCCAGGTCTTCTGGAAGAGCAGCCAGTGCTCCCACAACCACTGAGCCATTTCTCCAGCCCCTGAGATATTGTGTGCATGCAGGTGTGTGTGTGTGTGTGTGTGTGTGTGTGTGTGTGTGTGTGTGTGTGAGAGAGAGAGAGAGAGAGAAAGAGAGCGAGCACGCGAGAGAGCGAGCATGTGTGTGTGTGCGTGTCACATGTATCAAGTGCTCATAGTGCCCAGCAGAGGGGGATAGAGAAGTGGAGTAACAGACATGTGTGAGCATTCATATGGCTGCTGGGACTTGACCTTTGGTCCTCTTAATCACTGAACCATCTCTCCAGCCCCTTATTTGACTTAATTTATCTAATCTTAGGATATACTGCAAATGGAAAACCAATGGTGGATGCCCCATTTGCAAGCAGCTTGGGATATCTAATCTCAGATTGTGGAGGTGCATTTCAAATTCATGACTAGGATTTTATGCCAATTTATACAGGTTTTCAACCTCTCCAGAACTGGCCAAGTGTAGAGGGCAGGTGGTAAATTTTCTCGCCTGGGGTAAGAGGCACACAAATGGTGCAGACTCATGCACAAAACAGTAAAATACACACACATATCTTTTAAGTAGAACCTGAGAAAGATATTTGGACTCTGTGCCATTTGTCATTTATTTGTTGTCTATGTTTTCGCAAATATCTTCTGAGAAAAACATCCAAACTGATTATGATTTGTTGCTTATGTTTACAGCAGACTTCTATACAGGTCTTGCAGGATGTCTCCACTTAGATTTAATTGTATACTTTGTAGTACTTAGACTCAGGTTAAGCCACAGGCTGCATCTTAAAGTATACTACTCACTGCATATGTTCAGTCCCTGAACTTAAAGTATACTACCCACTGCATATGTTTCAGACAGGGTCTAACTTCGTATGTTAGGTTTGTCTCAAGCCCCTAGAGCTCATTTGTCTCTGCCTCCTGGGTGCTGAAGTTTTACTGAAATGAAGTAACAAGATATGAATCTTAGGGTTTTGTTTTGTTTATTTTTTCATGATAGTGTTTCTCTATGTAACAACCATGGCTGTCCTGGAACTTCTACGTCCTGAGTGCCATGATTAAAGGTGTGAGCCATTCACTATACCTGGCCTGAGTTTTAGGTTCCTTTTTTGTTTCGTTTTGTTTTTTTGAGACTGGGTTTCTCTGTATAGATAGCCCTGACTGTCCTGGAACTCACTCTGTAGACCAGGCTGGCCTTGAGCTCAGAAATCCACGTGCCTCTCCCTCCCAAGTGCTAGGATTAAAGGCGTGCGCCACCACTGCCCTGCAAGTTTGAGGTTTTTTTAAAGTCTCAGAATGAAAGATGGAGAAGGACTTCAGCTAACCATGAACCCACTCCTCCTCCTGTGATCTCCTCTCCTCTCCTCTCCTCTGGTGCCTTTCTATTGCAGTGGCATTGTAGTTCCAAGTCACAATGAGCTTTTCTGTTGGCAGGTCTTCTTTGTAATCCGCCTCATCGCTTGTCCTGCTCCCAACTCCCTACCTCCCATTGTTGATCCTGACCCTCTCATCCCCTGTGACCTGATGGATGGTAGAGATGCATTTCTCACCCTTGCAAGGGATAAACACTTGGAATTCTCTTCACTTCGAAGAGCCCAGTGGTCTACCATGTGCATGTTGGTGGAGCTGCATACACAGAGTCAAGATCGCTTTGTCTACACCTGCAACGAGTGCAAGCACCACGTGGAGACACGCTGGCATTGCACTGTGTGTGAGGTAGGCATTACATGTGGGAAGGAGTGACAGGCCACACTGGTCCCCATTGTATGAGTTGTGATGTTGACATGTATTGCAAACATCTGCCCTTTTGTTGGGAATGACAGAGCTGAAAAGATTTGTTGTGTTTTATAAAGGGAGCTTTTATTTCAGTCTTGCAGAGTTGACCTGAATCTTCTGGGTTTTTTTGTTTTTTTTCCTCCTTCAGGATTATGACCTGTGTATCACCTGTTATAACACTAAAAATCATGACCACAAAATGGAGAAACTAGGTCTCGGCTTGGATGATGAGAGCAATAACCAGCAAGCTGCAGCTACTCAGAGCCCAGGAGACTCTCGCCGCCTGAGCATCCAACGCTGCATCCAGTCTCTGGTACATGCCTGCCAGTGCCGCAATGCCAACTGTTCCCTGCCTTCCTGCCAGAAGATGAAGAGGGTTGTGCAGCATACCAAAGGCTGCAAACGGAAAACCAACGGCGGGTGCCCCATTTGCAAACAGCTCATTGCCCTCTGCTGCTATCACGCCAAGCACTGCCAGGAGAACAAGTGCCCGGTGCCATTCTGCCTCAACATCAAGCAAAAGCTCCGGCAGCAACAGCTACAGCACCGGCTCCAACAGGCTCAGATGCTCCGGAGGAGGATGGCCAGCATGCAACGAACTGGTGTGGCAGGGCAGCAACAGGGCCTACCATCCCCAACTCCTGCTACTCCAACTACCCCGACTGGCCAGCAGCCAGCCACCCCACAGACACCCCAGCCCCAACCCACCTCTCAACCGCAGCCCACTCCTCCCAACAACATGACACCCTACTTACCCAGGACTCAGACTGCTGGCCCTGTGTCCCAGGGCAAAGCAGCAGGCCAAGTGACCCCACCAACCCCACCTCAGACTGCTCAGCCCCCTCTTCCAGGGCCTCCACCTGCAGCCGTAGAAATGGCAATGCAGATTCAGAGGGCAGCAGAGACACAGCGCCAGATGGCCCATGTACAAATTTTCCAAAGGCCAATCCAGCACCAGATGCCCCAGATGGCACCCATGGCCCCTATGGGCATGAACCCACCTCCTATGGCCAGAGGTCCTGGTGGGCATTTGGATCCAGGAATGGGTCCCGCAGGAATGCAGCAACAGCCACCTTGGGCCCAAGGAGGAATTCCTCAGCCCCAGCAGATGCAGTCAGGGATGCCAAGGCCAGCCATGATGTCAGTGGCCCAGCATGGTCAGCCTTTGAACATGGCTCCACAACCAGGATTGGGCCAAGTAGGTGTGAGCCCTCTCAAGCCAGGCACTGTGTCTCAACAAGCCTTACAAAACCTTTTGCGGACTCTCAGGTCTCCCAGTTCTCCCTTACAGCAGCAACAGGTGCTTAGTATCCTTCATGCCAACCCCCAACTGTTGGCTGCATTCATCAAGCAGCGGGCTGCCAAGTATGCCAACTCTAATCCACAGCCTCTCCCTGGACAGCCTGGCATGCCCCAGGGACAGCCAGGGCTGCAGCCACCTACCATGCCTGGTCAGCAAGGTGTCCACTCCAACCCAGCCTTGCAGAACATGAATCCTATGCAGGCAGGTGTCCCGAGAGCTGGCCTGCCCCAGCAGCAGCCTCAGCAGCAGCTCCAACCACCCATGGGAGGAATGAGTCCCCAAGCTCAACAAATGAACATGAATCACAGTACCATGCCTTCACAGTTCAGAGACATCTTAAGACGTCAGATGATGCAACAGCAGGGAACAGGGCCAGGAATTGGCCCCGGAATGGCCAACCACAATCAATTCCAGCAGCCCCAAGGAATTGGCTATCCACCCCAACAGCAGCAGCAGCAGCAGCGAATGCAGCATCACATGCAGCAAATGCAGCAAGGAAATATGGGACAAATGGGTCAGCTTCCCCAGGCTCTGGGTGCTGAGACAGGAGCCAGTCTACAGGCCTATCAGCAGCGACTTCTTCAGCAACAGATGGGGTCTCCTGCTCAGCCCAACCCTATGAGCCCACAGCAGCATATGCTCCCAAATCAGGCACAGTCCCCACACCTACAAGGTCAACAAATCCCTAATTCTCTCTCCAATCAAGTGCGCTCTCCCCAGCCTGTCCCTTCTCCTCGACCACAGTCTCAGCCCCCCCATTCCAGTCCATCTCCGAGGATGCAGCCTCAGCCTTCTCCACACCATGTTTCTCCACAGACCAGTTCCCCTCATCCTGGACTGGTAGCTGCCCAGGCTGCCAACCCCATGGAACAAGGGCATTTTGCCAGCCCAGACCAGAATTCAATGCTTTCACAGCTCGCTAGCAATCCAGGCATGGCAAACCTCCACGGTGCAAGTGCCACGGACCTGGGACTGAGCACCGATAATGCAGACTTGAATCCAAACCTCTCACAGAGTACACTAGACATACACTAGAGACACCTTGTAGTATTTTGGGAGCAAAAGATTATTTTCTCTTAACAAGACTTTTTGTACTGAAAACAATTTTTTTGAATCTTTCTTAGCCTAAAAGACCCATTTTCCTTGGAACATGTAAGAACTGTGCAGTAGCCATTTATGGTTTAAAGTAAACATGCCAGATGAACCTGAGGGATAATAGATTACAAAGAATATATTTTTGTTATGGCTGGTTACCCCAGCCCCTTTTCCCCTTGTGTGTGTGGTTCAAGTGTGCACTGGGAGGCAACTGAGGTCTGAAGCCAACCATATGCTCCTGCCTTGCACCTCCGATAGGTTTTATTATTTTTTTTAAATTAATGAAAATATGTAATATTAATAGTTATTATTTACTGGTGCAGATGGTTGACATTTTTCCCTATTTTCCTCACTTTATGAAAGAATTAAAAAAAAAAAGAACATTTCTAAAACCAGAGGACAAAAGGGGTTAATGTTACGTAAAATTACATTATATATATATATATAAATATATATATATAAATATATTAAAATACCAACTTTTTTCTCTGGGTGCAAAGATGTTCATTCTTTTAAAAACATTTAAAAAAAAATTAAAAAGCCTCCTCTTTCCACCCCTCAAGTCAACTTTTGTGCTCCAGAAAATTTTCTATTCCGTAAGTCTAAGGATAAAACTTCAAGTATTAAGATAATTTGTACATGTAGAAAAAAAAATGACTTTTTCATAATATACAGGGGCAGCTGCCAAATTGATGTATTATAATATTGTGGTTTCTGTTTCTTGAGAGAATTTTTTTGTTATTTTTACATCTAACAAAGGAAAAAAATTAAAAAAGAGGGTAAGAAATGACTCCAGTGGGGTGATTTTAACATGCAAATGTCTGAGGTTTCTTCACTTGCTTTCTTCCTTACTCTGCCCCACACACGTACACTTTCTGTAAAACTTGAAATGGAAAGCAAAAACCCTCAACTGTTGTAAATCATGCAATTAAGGTTGATTACTTATAAATATGAACTTTGGATCACTGTATAGACTGTTAAATTTGATTTCTTATTACCTATTGTTAAATAAACTGTGTGAGACAGACACCTGGGATTTGTGTCACTTCTTTAGGGCTCATCTTTGAACAGTGTTTGCCTGATGTGTACCAGCCAGTCCCCCAGCCAGCCATGGGGATGCCCCAGAGGCCGTCTACCTGCAGTCCATCCTTACAAGGGAGAAGCGGGAAGATAAAAGCTGGAAGTCAGCTTTTTCTCAGCTGTAGCAAACTGGAGGACGTGAAGCCTAGGGACATGAAGACCCAGGTTAAGGGATCGCAGCACAATAGAAAAGAAAACGTGCCCACTATTTAGGGCAAGAAGAAAGGGGGAAGTACATGTAATAGGTTATATTTTGATGAGTTTTTCCAAGGTTCAGGTGATAGTGTCATCTGTACCAGCCAAATGTCAAAGTGCTGCTAGCTATCGGATGACAGAAGCCCCACAAGAAAATCACTGCAAGTCCTAGCCAGCCTGGGTTACACAGTTGAGACAACCCTGTCCCACAGAAAAGGCTATTAGCCTTTTGTGGTAGCACACATCTTTAATCCTTGCACTTAAGAGGCAGAGGCAGGCACATCTCTAACTTTAGGGCCAACCTAATCCAGTTCCCAAACAACCTGGAGCAACAGAGACTCACCCTAACCTCCCCCCCCCCACCCTTGGATTCAGGACTTCCTATCTTGTAAAGAAGACCCTTTAAAAATTATTACATTTGATTAATAAGGTAAAATGCATTAGTGCAACTTAGCCAAGAGTCAGTTCTTTACTGACATTCAGGCAGCAAGTAAGGGTCCACCAGGTCAACTCTCAGACCCATGGATGATGATGACGAGAGGTTTTTCCGTTTTAATGCAGGTGCTCATGTAATCCTGACCTCAGGGACTGCAAGCATTCTGACACTAATGACTCAAATTAGTTCTTCATATACTCTTAATCTTGAAATAGAAAGGCATCATTTTGATATAAGATTGGTTTGAACATGCTAGCATTCACTACCAACAACCCCGCCTCAGATCAACTCATCCAGCAGACAGCACCTGTTTCTGGGGCAAGCCTGACCATTGATACGTGTTTCCCTGTCCTTGAGCTAGCTGGCTTTGTGCCCTCATGTTGTCTCTCTCCCTGGGGGGAGCAGTAGGAGTGAGCTACATTCACTCAGTCTAGGGGTATAGCTGAGTGAGTAGGGTGCTTCCTTGGAAGCTAAAGCCCTGGGTTTGTCCCCACTATTACTGTCCTCCCTCAAATGGCTCTGTATGAGATCTATCAAGAAAGAAAGCAGACCATGATTTTTTTTTTTTTTTTGAGACAAGTGACTGTCCTGAAACTGGATTAGCAGACCAGGCAAACCTGTTGAATCACAGAGATATGCCTGTCTCTGCTAAGTGTTGTGATTAAAGGCATGCACCACCATGCAAGCTTATTTTAACTCTTACTGCACTTTCTTATTCGGTGGAGATGGTAATGATGGCTAGCCAGAGTCTGATGCAACCAGCTTTGTTGTCCTTCCTGGAATTCAAGCCTTCCTCCTATCTCATTAGTTTGACTCTCTCAGACTGATCTGTGAGCCTTCTTATTTTCCCTGGTGTTCTCGACCTCAGTGTTTTAATCCTAATGTTTGTTGATCATTGAAGGGCTTAGAAAAAGTGAGTTCGGGGCTGGAGAGATGACTCAACGGTTAAGAGCACTGACTGCTCTTCCAAAGGTCCCCGAGTTCAAATACCAGCAACCACATGGTGGCTCACAACCATCCATAATGAGATCTGACGTCCTCTTCTGGTGTGTCTGAAGACAGCTACAGTATACTTACATATAGTAATAAATAAATCTTTAAAAAGTAAAATAAAAATAACAAGTGAGTTCAGGACTGTTGTGTGTAACCCTTGTACAGGCTGCAATTCAGTATGTCAATTCATCTGGTCTTAGACTCAGACATATGCCTGCCTCTGCCTCCAGAGTGCTGAGATTAAGCCAGTGTGCCACTGGCCTACTAATCTTTTTTTAAAAAGATATGTATATAGGTGTTTTGCCTGTATGTATATATGTGCCGCCACATGTGAGAGCATCAGATGCCCTGGAATGGGAGTTACAGAAAGCTGTGAGTCACCATGTGGGTGCTCCTTATGTGACAAACCTTTTCCTGGGGAGGTTAAACATTTATCCACTTGTTATGGGGTCTGCTTAGATCCAACTCAAACACCTAGCCAATGCAGATGACAAAAAGTGATTGGGATCAAGCTGCTACTGATTAATCAGGGCCTCACCTGAAATAGGGAACCCATATCAGACCAAAGTAAAGATACCACCAAAGTCCAACCTGGTGAACTAAGGAGTTTGGGGGGATTACTAACAGGAGCAGGAATGACTCAGCTGCATCCCCAAAGCGCACCAGCATATGGGTCACATACAGCTCACAAAGCTGGGAACCTGGAGCTCACTGCCCTGCCTGCAGGCAGCTCTTCTTGTCTGAGTCTTCTCTGCAGCTGTGCTCTCTGCATACTCTGTGTAGTGGCTATTTTTGGTTGTCATCTTGACTATATCTGGAATGAACTACAATCCAGAATTGGAAGACTCACCTGTGATCCTAATCTGGAGGCTGGGAGACACAAGTTTCTGACCTGGATCTTGGCTTGGAGATCTTGAGGCATAGTGGCTATGAATCCCAGGAGACTAAGGTGAGGAGATCTCTGAGTTCAAGGTCATCTGGGACAAAGCAAGTCTCAGATCCAGGTGTGGTGGCACACACCTTTAATCTGGACCACACCTTCAGCTAGAGACCTACATAAAGACTTTGGAAGAAAGAAGATTCACTCTTCTTCACTTGCTTGCCTTGTGTGACTGAGCAACTGCTATATCCTTGCACTTCCATTTACAACTGCTGCTGACCATTGTAGGGAGTTGGACTATACACTGAAAATCACCAACAAATTCCCCTACTATATAGAAACTACCCATAAATTCTGTGACTCTAGAAAACCCTGACTAATACACTCTGGCAGGGAGGGGCTTAGGGAATCTGGTAAGTTTCAGGGAGTTCCTGAAGCTATTTTTTTGTTGTTTACCTCCCTGCTTAAGGACACCCCCCCACCCCCAGCGTGCTGGGCAGTGGTGGCGCACGCCTTTAATCCCAGTACTTGGGAGGCAGAGGAAGGGGGATTTCTGAGTTCAAAGCCAGCCTGGTCTACAGGGCGAGTTCCAGGACAGCAAGGGCTACACAGAGAAACCCTGTCTCAAAAAACTAAAAAACAACAATGACGAACACAAAACAACAACAACAACAACCAAAAGCAAGGCGCCTCCCTGCAGGATGAAGTGCTTCAGTCTTTGCGGAGACTGTTAACAGTCCACTCCTTCCTTCGGCTCTTACATCCTTTGTTCCCCTTATTCTGCAATAATCCCTGAGCTTTGGGGATTGGAGGTGACTGTAGACTTGGCTAAGTAATAGGCTGCCATGCTACAGTAATGGCCACTTGGTAAGAGCTTTATCCGTGGTTAGAACTGAGGCAGCAGCTTTTTTTCTTTTTTTTTGGTTTTTGGTTTTTCGAGACAGGGTTTCTCTGTGTAGCCCTGGCTGTCCTGGAACTCACTTTGTAGACCAGCCTGGCCTCGAACTCAGAAATCCTCCTGCCTCTGCCTCCCAAGTGCTGGGATTAAAGGCGTGCGCCACCACCGCCCGGCTGAGGCAGCAGCTTTATGATTGAAGATGGCTCAGGGGCATCCCGGTCACCCACCCTTGGTACTGGCATTTTCATTCAGTAACTTTATGGCTTCCAGGAGTGTCCTGTTAACCCATGTAAGGTACTTTTTAGATTTAAACTCTTTGGCTGTTGTTTTAGCAACCCATTTTTCTTCCTATCTTTCTTTTTTTTTTTTTCAAATGCTAAAGCCTTTCCCGGTTTCTCCCCCCCAACCCCTCCTCCCACCCTCTGCCTCCAAGTATACGACTCTCCACCCGACCCACTCCCCCCACCTCGATTTCCCTTTGTTGGGGCATCTATTGAGCCTTCACCAGACCAAGGACCACTCCTCCTACTGATGCCCGACAAGGCATTCCTCCGCCACATTTTTGGCTGGAACCATGTGTACCCCTTGGTTGATGGTAGCAACCCATTTTTCTTTTCAATTAACCCAGACCCAGTAGGATTGTAAGGTAGATGAAATATACTGGTTGCCTCTCCAATGCCTTTTCAAATCTTCAAGGCACTCTGATGTTAGCGCTATTTGTGTCTGTGTGTGGGTGTGTGCGCATGTGTACAGGAGGTGGGCAGAACAAGGCAACATCTTGAACCACCATATAACAAAGATAAGTCGGTGAAGAGCTCTGAAGGTCTGCTGTCATCTGTTCTCAGCAGTGTTGGGTGAGCCCAGAAGATTCCATCCTTTTTTATCAATTGCTTCCTCCACTAATGAAGGTACAAAGCATAGATGGGTAGCACTAAGGTAATTAGCTCCTTGATCCTTAGCCATTCTCTCTGAACCATCAGGTTTCCATATCCTAGAGCTCTTCCATAACACACTCCTACATTTCTCCACACCTGATGAACTCTGTGGGCCTGTCTCAGTTTGCTCATACCTAGTCAGGGCCAAAGAGTAGAAGACTCTCAGCTCTCCCAGTAGTACCTGGGGCTCCCTGGGTCAGAGCGGCCCTGGGTTGGCTCTGTGGATGTAGCAGTAGCTGCTGATTCCCTGTCTACCATACCTGGTGGTTGGAGGAATTCCTGACTGGGCAACCTGACTCCACCCCTAGTATAACCTTTTGCTGGAGGTAAATGTACCCTCTTTAGTCTGGGGGGACAACTGTCTACTCCTGGGATAATCTGGATCATCTTCACCTGTATTGTTCTGTCACAGAGGTCTTCAGTGAGCTGCTCCTTGGGGCTCCTTAGCACATAGCAAACAGGCTATCTATCATCATTTTTTCCTTTGAATTCCAGCTCAACACAATTTTGCCACATTTGTTTTCAAGCAGCCCAGCTAGACTTCTCTGGTGTTCCTTCCCTCTTTACTGTCTCCTTTACAAACTCTCTTTACATGCTGGTCTAGTCACTGGGATCTGCCAAAGCCTTTCTTTTTCTTTTTTATTTTTTTTTTCTTCAGAGCTGAGGACCCAACCCAGGGCCTTGTGCTTGCTAGGCAAGTGCTCTACCACTGAGCTAAATGCCCAAGCCCTCCAAAGCCTTTCTCACTTTATAAAGATCTCAGCCAACCCAGCAAAGCTACTAAAGGTTCACGCCAGCCTCAAGGTCCCCACTGGACCAGCCTTTTATCTCTTCTGTGAACACAGTTCTATCTGGACCAGAACTGGGGTTCAAACACAGCTTTCCTTGTTCCTAATTTCTTCAATAGTATCTGCTTCTTCTCTGTGGCTTTTCAGCTCCTGCTATTTGTGGGGACTTGAGATCGATATAACCAAGTGTTCCTAGTGGCTCTGATAAGCCTCCATCAGGGACTGATCTTCCAGACTGACACTGTCTCAGGACATGCAGCCTTTGCCTTAAGAAGGGATAGGAAGTTACATTATTCAATTTTCCTGCATCCACACAAGTCAGACAGGTCCTATCTACTCCCAAGTCCTATAATCTCACAAGCCAGGTGTGCCTATTTAAAACTCTTCCCTAATTCCAGTGGTTTGAATGTATTTCCTAATCATCCTCATGTCTTGCGTTGGACCCTGGTTAGTGCCCACATCTGCATGCTGAATCACAGGCTTTCCCTCTTCGTCTACTCAAGGTCGGACTTGAGAGGGACCCAGTATTGCTTTTACCATCTCTACCGTCTCCCTCTCATCCTCTTGTCGACCTAATTTAGTTGCCAAATCAGAGGCTATCATAGCTGCAGCTCCATTTCTGTTGCAATTGCTCCTTTCAACAAAAAAGTTCCTACACCTTCTCAGGGCCTCAGATTAATTTCTAACTACACAGCAGTGCTCAGGCAATCTCCACCACTGCTCGCCACCAGGTTCCACTCTTGTGCACTAATCTCCAAGATCGCAAATTTTCTACTAAACCTTTATTTGCAGCACATTTCCATAGTCACATGACCCCACTCATCAAGCAGGCCTGCCACCTGATACCACTCAGACGAAGACTGCCATCCTGGGATCCCTCCCACAGACACTCAGGTTCCTGATGGTTCAGCCTTAGTTGTCTGTCTCTCTACCCATAGCAGGAACCATCAAACGCTGCTATAGTACAAAGGCATATAAACACACACGGTACAGGAAAGGAAGAATCTCTCAGAATTTCCTCCTTGGATGCTCCCCCTCAGGCTTCTCAGCCTCACTCGCAGCCTTACTCCTGTATAGCTAGCACCATGCTTGCCTCCCCAACTCATTTTTTGGTTCTGTTGGATCACTGTTTAGGTGCCAATTATATTGTGTGACAAGGCTTTTCCTGCGGGGGTTAAACATCCACCAGATAGGCAAACCACTACAGACCAAAGTGCGGACACCACCCAAATCCAACCTGGTGAACCAAAGAGTTTTATTAGGGCTTCTTACAGGAGCAGGAATGACTCAGAGACGGCTGCATCCCCAAAGCGCACCCAGCATGGGTGACACCCAGCTCACAAAGCTGGGAACCTGGAGCTCACCGCCCTGCTGCAGCAGCTCGACAGGTTGCAGAATATCCTCTCCAGGTGTCTCAGTTGGTCTGGATCTCTTGCAGGCAGCTCTTCCTGTCTGAGTCTTCTCTGCAGCTGGGCTCTCTCTGCTCACTCTGGCAGGGAGGAGCCTAGGGAATCTGCTCAGTTTCAGGGAGTTCCTGAAGCTATTTGGTTGTTGTTGTTTACCTCCCTGCTTAAGGAGCTCCTCTGCAGGATGGAATGAGTTGTTGGTTGGTTGGTTGGTAGGTTTTGGTTTTTTAAGATAAGGTTTCTCTGCGTAAGAACCCGGGATGTCCTGGACTTGCTTTGTAGACGTAGCTAGTCTTAAATGCACAGAGATCTGCCTGCTTCTGCCTCTCAGGTGCTGGGATTAAAGGCCAGGGCCACCATACCCAGCTAAAATGGAATGTGTTAATCTTTGAAGAGGCTGTTATATAACAGCGCTAGGACTCAGAATTGGGTCCCATTAGCCAAGGCATCATCTCTCCAGGCCTGAGGTCAAGTTCTGTATGAAATTCCATTTTAAATGATCTACTAGAAATTGGCAGGTCAGAGATACCCAATGCTCTCTCAGTGACACAGAGAGAAGGCAAAGCTTTGAGGAGAGAAGGAAATAGAATCTGTGTAAAGGGCCAACTCAACTAGCATCCCATGTGCAGCCTGACACAGGAGCTGCAGAGAAGGACTAAGAGTCTCAACTCAATTCCTAATTCATTTTAAACTAGGTAAGGGCTCCTGTTACTGGAGAGCCAGCTTCTTTTCCAATCGTGAAACCAGAAAACTTGGGCTTCTGTTTTCAGGAAGTGGAGGATGATGCACATTAAGATTAGAAAGATAGGGGCTGGAGAGATGGCTCAGCAGGTAAGAGCACTGACTCTTCTGAAGGTCCTGAGTTCAATTCCCAGCAACCACATGGTGACTCATAATCATCTGTGATGGGATCCGATGCCCTCTCCTGGTGTGTCTGAAGACAACAACAGTGTACTCATAAAATAAAAGAATAAATAAATCTTTTTAAAAAAAATTAGAAAGATAATAAAATGGGATGATGGAGTTTCTGATTCATTCAAACCTGATGGGATGTTACCCAAGTTCTATGACTCCCACCCCCAGGTCTGGGTCCTCTAGTCCAAGCTACCTTCTTGTCTTTGGTCTGCTATATCGTAGGTGTCTCCCACTATGCACAATTCTTTTGCTGTTTTTAGACAGGGTCTCATCTAGCCCAGACTAGTCTTGAATTAGCTAGCCCTGAACCTTCTCATCCTTCAGTCTCAGCCACCACACCCAAAGTTCAGAGGTTACAGTTTTGTGCCACTGTGATCAAACCCAGGGTTAGGTCCGCACTACCAACTGAGCTACGCGCCCAGTTCCCCAGTTGTTCATTGTTTGCTGTTGTGTGTGTGGGCTGCCACATACCAAACTGCACATCTGGCAAAGGACAGCTTTAAGGGTTGCAGGGATCAAACTCAAGGTCTTCAGACTTGTTCCAAAGGTGCTTTTACCTGCTTACCAATCTTTACAACCCCTTTCTATGTTCCCTTCTTTCAAAAAACCAGTTTATTATTATTTATTATATTATTGTTAATAATATGACGAGACAGGATCCCACTTTGTAGCCCTTGCTGGTCTGGAACTTGTTACATAAAACAGGCTGGACCTCAAAGTGATCCTCCTGCCTCTGCCTCTGCCTCCTGAGTCCTGGGATTAAAGGCAAGCCTCGACATACCCATCTTGTTACTCTTTTGTAATTTGTGTGTTTGTGTCGTATGTTACCTGAGCCTTTTGCCTGCAGTGGCCAGAGGAGAGTCAGAGCCCCTGAAGATGAAGAAGTTCCAGGCCGTTGTGAGCTGTCTGATAAGACAACTGAGCCGGGCGTTGCTGGCACTTGGGAGGCAGAAGCAGGAGGATTTCTGAGTTCAAGGCCAGCCTGGTCTACACAGTGAGTTCCAGGACAGCCAGGGCTACACAGAGAAACCCTGTCTCGAAAAACCGAAAAAAAAAAAAGACTGAACATGAGTTCTCTAGAAGAGCGGCAGCTACGCGTAACCACAGAACCTCCAGAACCACATCCCCACCTCCTTGCCTCTTTTCTGTTTGTAAACAAGGTCTTACACTGGAGCACCCTATAGCCTGGAAATCACTCTGGAACCCAGGCTGACCTCAAACTCAAGACAACCCTCCTGCCTTGCTCTCTTGGGTGCTGAGATTATAGGCAGGTGTCGCAAGGTCTTACAGTCCTGCTTGTTCTCACCTTTTAGTTGTGATGTTGTCTTATAGTTCTTTGCAACTCACAGTTCCCTCTGTTTCCCACCCAGACTCATTTACTTCCTAGAGTTCTGTGTTTGAGATAAGGGCTCAGTTATGCAAGGCCTGCCTCAATACCTGTAATCCCCTTTACATAGTGAGTTCAAAGACAGCCGGAGACACGTGAGATCCTGTCTCAAAAAATTCTCCATTCCCTCCTAGCACTCCAATGCATATTATCGTCACCCGATCCGCCTCTGCCCTGGTTGAAGCTACCGTCATTTTCCTCAGCATTATTACAGGAAGTTTCTACTTGGTCTTCCTGACTCACCTTCAATATGTTCTACACACACAGCAGCCAGAGAGTGATCTCTGAATGAGGCTGAAACTCATTATATAGCAGAGGATAAACTTGAACTGCTCATTCTCCTGCCTCTACATCCCAGCACTAGATTAAGGTGTGTATATATCCCTAGCCCTGGCTGAGATCGACTTTTTTAATATAAGAAGGCATTTGCTTTATGTAGAGAGTCATATTGGGGGGTCTTGTTGCCTGGCAGAAACTTGACATTGACCAAGGTGAAATTCTCCCAGCCTGTGAGCTGAGATTCCTGTGTTAGCCATAATCCTGCTCCACCTAGGGTGGAGTGAAGTTCTTTGTTACTCCAGGTCTACGAATTCCTGAATTAAGCAGGTGACCTGCCCAGCTGCCCAAGCCAAGATCAGATCTGCAGATGTAGTTCCAGTTTCTGGGGAGAAGGGCTTTTTCTTCTGCCTATATATTTGAAAAGACCATTAAAGTTTTGAGCCTTGAGCAGGAAACATAGCCTTGGCTCCATGTTTCTCTTGTCACCCTGTCGTTTTTCTAGCCCCAGCACTCTGTACAGAGAACTGGAGTTTGTATGAAGCCGCAGGCGGTTTCAGCTTTATAGAAACTATACCCTACCCTTGTCCCCACTTTAAGGTCAGATTCAGTTCGGTGTCTAAGAAGAGTAGGATTCACCTAGCAATGTTGTGAAGGCTGGGAAGAGAACACAGACCATGTCACTGAGTCTTAAGAAACTTATTTGAGCCGAGCGGTGGTGGCGCACGCCTTTAATGCCAGCACTTGGGAGGCAGAGGCAGGAGGATTTCTGAATTCGAGGCCAGCCTGGTCTACACAGTGAGTTCCAGGACAGCCAGGCCTACACAGAGAAACCCTGTCTCAAAAAACCAAAAAAAAAAAAAATAGAAAAAAAATTTATTTGAAATCTGTGATGGTTTGTATATGCTTGTCCCAGGGAGTGGCACTATTAGAAGGTGTGGCCTTGTTGGAGGAAGTGTGTCACTGTAGGGTTGGGCTTAGAGATCTTCCTCTTAGATGCCTGAAGATGCCCAGTCTGTTCCTGGCTTCCTTTGGATAAAGTCAAAGAACTCTCATCTCCTCTTGCATCATGCCTGCCTGGATGTTACCATGCTTCTGCCTTGATGACAATGGACTAAACCTCTGAAACTGTAAGCCAGCCCCAAGTAAGTGTCTTTTATAAAACTTGCATTGGTCATTGGTGTCTGTTCACAGCAGTAAAACCCAAACTAATACAAAATCCAAAGGAGAGTTTTTTGGTTTTGTTTTGACTTTGTTTGTTTCAAGATGGGGTTTCTCTGTGTAGCCTTGGCTGTCCAGGAACTCAGTCTGTAAACCAGGCTCGCCTCGAACTCTTGAGGCCTCGTACCTCTGTCTCTGGAGTGCTGGGATTAAAGGCACTGGTTTGTTTTGACTTTTAAATTTTCTATTATTTTATCTATGGACTTTTTATGTGTATGTGTGTTCATGCCAGAAGACTGTGAAAAAAACTGAAGTTATAGTTATGAGCCACCATCTGGGTTTTAGGAATTGAACTCTGAGCCCTCTCTCCAACCCTAGGAATTCTGTTGTTGGTTTTTGGTTTGTTGTTGTTGTTAAATTACATGTATAAGTGGTGTGTGTGTGTTCGTTCATGTGCGTGCATGTGCATGCCCATGACTGTGGGTGCCTGCAGAGTCCAGAGGGTTTGGATCACCTAGAACTGTAGTCACAGGTGGTAGTGATCAGCCAACATGGACGCTGGGAAACAAACCTGGTTGCTCTCCAAGCTGATATTTACTGACGAGCCATCTCTCCAAGCCCAGATGCTACGAATTTAAGACAAGAGAATGGCAGCATCACTCCTGCAGGGTTTAGAATGTAACTCAAAGTTTGAACTTTTGCCTAGCATGCCTCAGGTCCTGTCTTTTCTCCCCATCACCAGAAAAAAAGGAAATCCCTTGTGTGGAGTAAAGGTGGACATTCAGGGCTGGGATGACAGCCTAGTCAATAAAATCCTTCCCCTGCAAACACAAGGACCTGAGATGGATCTTACCTCTTGTAAAGCTGTGTACTTACGATAGCATACTCCTGTTATCCGAGTGCTGGGCAGGATGAGACTTGCTGGCCACAGAGTCTCATCAATTGGTGAGCTCTATTGAGAGACACTGTCTCAAAAACAGAAAAAACTTCTGGGACGGCCAGGGATACATAATGAGTCCTTGCTCATACCCCCATACCCTCTCCTGCTAAAACAAAACAAACAAAAACGCCTCACTGAAATTCAAAAGTCACATCGCAGAGCATGAGTGGTAATAGTGTGCTCACCCGCAAAAGGGATGAAACACAACCCTGCCCCTCGGACCTCAGGGAGCCGCAGACAAGAGGAATGGTAAAAATTTTAAGAGACTAGAGCTAAATGACTTCTCGACACAACAGGACCATGGTACCTGTGAATTTACAGCAGCTGTGGTTGCATAAGACCTGTGCTGGATGAAGTCAGTCAACACCCGGCACAGGGTGGGAAGGGGTTTGTGAGTTCCTACTCCTAAATGAGGCACCAAGAACAGTAGACAGACTTTGGGGGAGAGTCAATTTTCTTTTAAGGTGTGGCTCCTGGTAGATCTACCACACTCCAGTGGAAGGCTCCACACTGAGGAATATGAGTGCAGCACAGATTGTATTCAAAGGCTTTAAAGAAAAAAAAAAACAGTAACAAACTCAGGAATGGAGATGCCTGACCTTAATACCAGCACTCACTTGGAAGGCAGAGGCAGGAGGATCTCTTTGAGTTCAAGGCCAGTCTAACCACATACTGAGAACCTGTCTCAAAAAAAAAAAAAAAGAAAAAGAAAAAAATCAAAACAATAGAAACAATAAAAATGAGCTGGAGAGAGGGTTCAGTTTTTAAGCTCACTGACTGCTCTTCCAGAGGACCAGGTTCGAGTCCCGGCACGACCATGGCAGCTCATAACCACCCTGTAACTCCAGTTCCACGATATCACATATCCTCTTCTGACCTTTGTTGGCACTGGCCACACACATGGTGCACAGTCATACATGCAAGCAAAACTACTAAAACACTAAGTAAATAAATAAAAAAAAGCAACACGAAGAGGCAGGGAGTGGATCTGGGAGCACGTAAGTAAGATAAGTAAGTTAATCCAGATCTGTCTGAACTTCAGATGTTTGTAAGGCCACACAACAATTCCGGAGAACCCAGGATGGGGAGGAGTTCTACAGGGGACTCACTCCATGTGTATACTTCAGTTGTCAAAAGCTTTGACTTCAGGCTGGAGAGATAGTTCAGCAGTTAAGAGTACTTCCAGAGGTCCTGAGTTCAATTCCCAGCAACCACATTGTGATGGTTTGTATATGCTTGTCCCAAGGAGTGGCACTATTAGAAGGTGTGGCCTTGTTGGAGGAAGTGTGTCACTGTAGGGTTGGGCTTAGAGATCTTCCTCTTAGATGCCTGAAGATGCCCAGTCTGTTCCTGGTTTCCTTTGGATAAAGGTGTAGAACCCTCAGCTCCTCCTACACCATGCCTGCCTGGATGTTGCCATGCTTCTGCCTTGATGACAATGGACTAAACCTCTGAACCTGTAAGCCAGACCCAAGTAAATGTCTTTTATAAAACTTGCATTGGTCATTGGTGTCTGTTCACAGCAGTAAAACCCAAACTAATACACACATGGTAGCTCCCAACCACCTGTAAGGAGGATCTGATGCCCTCTTCCAGTGTGTCTGAAGTCAGCTACAGTGTACTCACATACATGAAATAAGTAGATCTTAAGGAAAAAAAAAAGCTTTGACTTCAGGTGCTCCTCAGTCTCTTGCCACCCACTGAAGTTATGCTGGCTACAGCATAGGAATCCTCCTGTTTCTGCCTACCTAGTGATGGGATTACAGGCATGCTCTATCCTGTACTGGGGACAGAACTCAGGTTTCCATGCTCTGGCTGCTATCACTTTACTGACTGAGGCACTGTCTTAGTCAGGGTTTCTATCCCTGTAAAAAAAAAAAAACATCATGACCAAGAAGCACGTTGGGGAGGAAAGGGTTTATTCAGCTTACATTTCCACATTGCTGTTCCTCACCAAAGGAAGTCAGGACTGGAACTCAAGGAGGTCAGGAAACAGGAGCTGATGCAGAGGCCATGGAGGGATGTTACTTACTGGCTTGCTTCCTCTGCCTTGCTCAGCTTGCTTTCTTATAGAACCCAAGACTACCAGCCCAGAGATGGCACCACCCACAAGGGACCCTCCCCACTTTGATCACTAATTGAGAAAATGCCTTACAGCTGGATCTCATGAAGGCATTTCCTCAGCTGAGACTCCTTTCTTTGTGATAATTCCAGCTTGTGTCAAGTTGACACACAAAACCAGCAAGTACTGTCATCTCCCCTAGATTAAAGGTTATAACATATATCAATATATGACTTATGTATATGGATCTTTTGCTGAATGCTTATATATGCACCATGTTAGTGCTTGGCATGGTCAGAGGTCAGAAGAGAAAGTAGGATCTACTATAACTGGGTTTATAGAGGTTTGTGAGCTGTTGTGGGTGCTGGGAATCAAACTTGGTACCTCTAGAAAAGTGCGTTGGTTTTAGCCTTCCAGCTTTATGTTGTAGGCTCGGAGATTTGAACTCAGGTAGAAAGATTCATGGAGCAAGATCCTTTACCTGCTAAACCATCTCACCAGTTCCAGCGAGCAGATGGACATAAGGTTTAAGAATATTCCCGAGTTCAAGGCCAGCCTGGTGGTCTGCAGAGTGAGTTCCAGGACAGCCAGGGCTACACAGAGAAACCCTGTCTTGAAAAACGAAAAAGAAAAATAAAAAATAAAAAAAGATTATTCCTGTTCCTGATTTGAAAGAGGGATTGGGCATTTCTGCTAGGCATTCGAGTACAAGAGCACCTTTACTTGCTACCTGGGGAGAGTGCGAAATTTTGTCTGGGGCCTGGACGCGTCCATCCTAAGTGCTCAGAAAGTTTGAAATTTGAGGGCAAAATGAGAAGTACCCTCCAGGAGATTTCCGAGTTACTTGGGCAACGCCCCTTCTCGTGCACCCCGGAGAAAACTACAACTCCCATAATCGCCTGGGCTACCCAGCTCCTCCTTAATGGAGGCGGGGCGCAGGCGAGCGCGGAACCGGCTTCCTATTTCCTGCGGCACGATTGGCTCGCAGCTCGGGCGCGGCAGCCAATAAGCGCACTCTCGGAGAGCGGCGAGGTCAATATGGCTTCCTGCACCTGGTGACGGTTCAGGAAATTGAATTTGGTATGATGGAGAAACCGCGGGGCACTGAGGTAAGAGGGAAAGGGCTCAGCCCGAGCGGGAAAGGGAGCCCCGAACGCCTCGCTCGGCGGACGCGCCGTTTTAGCGATGTCTTGGTGGTGGAGAGTTGCTGGATTGGTAAACTGAGGTACGGAACTTAGTCCGGGCCAGAGGCCACAGAGGTTCCTTTTGGTCTGGTGACGAAGGAAGGAAGGCAACGCCTCCCTAGCCAGGGGCAGGGAAACTGGGCTCTGAACCTTGTCTTGGTTTCGTGGTTCTGAGCTTTAGGATTGTGCGGCCTGTACCTTCCACGAGGGAAGTAAGGAGAGGAAGATCAGATTTGATTAATACTCCACGCTGGGAGCGTTCACGTGCCGGTCTCCCAGTCTACTCACAGCCATCTTCTTTAGGGACGGCTTAAAACAGCCTCTGGATTGACACTGCAGGAAAGGGCAAGAGGTTGTCACCAGGTGTGTCAGTTTCCAAAACCGTGCTATGCTTTTTCCACGGTACAGCAGCCGGTGACCCACCGCACCTTGCATTTGAAGTCTCTTTCCGTTTCCTAGCGGTTATAATTGCTAACCTTTATTGAGCACTGTTGAGTGTTTTACGTTTATCATCCCTTCCCAAAATATTATTAAAGAGTGGTATTATCTTCATTTTGGTGGAAACCGAGGCAATGCAGTTGACTTGCTGTGGATCGTACAGCTAGGAAGCACTGGAGATCATATTTGAACCTTGGCCCAAAGCATCATCCTCCTTACCTTTGTCTTGCCCCCCCCCCCCACTGCAACCAAGGTACGTTTTTATGTAGCATTTCATCTTCGCCTTACCTTCTGTAACCCAACACCTGTCGTAGATGAGAAAATAGTCCCACAGACCCTAAATGACTTGCATGCTGATTTCAATCAGACCTAAACTCAGGGCTGTGGTACATAGTGCCACACAATTAGTCTCCCCGAGTCACCTGACTCAAAACCTCCTTGGGACAGCCTGGGCCTTAATTTTCTCAGCCTTTTTTTCTTTCCCCTATTTTCCTTTTAGGAAGAAAACAGGTTTATTGAATACACTGCAAGGGACAATGGGCTAGGCAGTACCAAGAGGGCCACGGCCAGCCTTAAATTTATTTCTGAATTGAAATCATTTCATGTACATATAGGGAAGAGGAAAGAATGAGTTTCTTTTTTTTTTTTTCTCTCGAGACAGGGTTTCTCTGTGTAGTCCTGACTGTCCTGGAACTCACTTTGTAGACCAGGCTGGCCTCAAACTCAGAAATCCACCTGCTTCTGCCTCCCAAGTGCTGGGATTAAAGGTGTGCGTCACCAGTGCCCCGCTAAGAATGAGTTTCAAATGCCTTCTACCCCAGTAAAAATTTTTTGAGGTGCTTAGGGTGTTTCCACAGTATTGTATAGATCTCTGGTCCCTGGTGTAGTTTTTTGACCTGATAGTGGTGTGGAGGCAGTACTCTTTCAATAGACATGGTACTTTGAAATTGGATTTTGTTGTGTACCCAAGCTCCCGGTAGGAGAGGTCTGGGTGGTGGCAGAGGCCCATAACCCCAGCTTGCAGCTTAGCCGTGTGGTCATTAGGGGGAAATTCACTTTCTTTTCTCTTCTCTTCTCTTTTTTTTTGTTTTCGTTTTTTGGGAAACTTGTTTTGTAGACCATGCTGGCCTCAAACTCACATAGATCCGTCTGCCTCTGCTTCCTGAGTGCTGGGATTAAAGGCATTCACTACCACACCTGCCTTTTTCTTTCTTTTTCAAAAAGATTTATTTTATTTTATTTTTGGTTTTTCGAGACAGGGTTTCTCTGTATAGCCCTGGCTGTCCTGGAACTCAGTCTGTAGACCAGGATTTATTTTATTTATACTAGGGCACTAAAGCTGTCTTCAGACAAACTAGAAGAGGGCATCAGATCTCATTACAGATGTTGTGAGCCACCATGTGGTTGCTGGGAATTGAACTCAGGACCTCTGGAAGAGCAGCAGTCAGTGCTCTTAACTGCTGAGCCGTCTCTCCAGCCTCACACCTGCCTCCCTCATAAAGCTTGCTTGCTTGCCTCCCTCCCTCCTCTCCCTCCCCTTCCTCCCCTTCCTCCCCTTCCTCCCCTTCCTCCTCTTCCTCCCCTTCCTCCCCTTCCTCCCCTTCCTCCCCTTCCTCCCTTCCTTCCTTCCTTCCTTCCTTCCTTCCTTCCTTCTCCTCCTCCTCTTAAAGAGGACCTACTAGCCAAATGGTGGTGGCACATACTTTTAATCCCAACACTTGGGAAGGCAAAGGCAGGCAGATCACTATGTTCAAGGCTTACATGGTCTACAGAGCTAGATCCAGGACAGCCAGGGCTACTGAGAGAAACCCCATTTCAGAAAAAAAAGAGAGAGGTGGGGATATGGAGGTCTACTGTTCAGTCCTAGCTGTGTAGACCAGACTGGTTTCAAGTTCAGGGTGCTAGGTCTGCCACGGAGTGTGCACCATGATACCTAGCCTCGTAGGTGTTTTAAATAAATGTTCAACACACACACACACACACATATGGTATATTGGTTTTTCATGACAGGATTTCTTTGTGTAGCCTTGACTGTCCTAGACCAGGCTGGCCTCAAACTCATAGAGATCCACCTGACTCTGCCTCCCCACTGCTGGGATTAAAGCAGCATGCCACTGCTACCCCAGCTCAGTTAAGAGTTCTTAAACTGTTCTTTCAGAAGACCAGCGTTCAAATCTCAAACTCATATTGGGTAGATTAGCCAGTTTGTAACTTCTCTTCCATGTCTTTTCCCCCTAGGAGACGCCATCTTCAGAGCCGATGGAAGAGGAGGAGGAGGAGGAGGATGACTTGGAACTCTTCGGGGGCTATGACAGCTTCCGGAGTTACAACAGCAGTGCGGGCAGCGAGAGCAGCTCCTACTTGGAGGAGTCGAGTGAAGCGGAGAACGAGGACCGGGAGGCAGGGGAGCTGCCCAGCTCACCTCTTCACCTGCTGAGCTCTGCAAATAGCCGCTCCGTGGACGGGAGCGGTTCTGAGCCAGGTGCTTTCACAGTGGCCTGGGAGATGGGGAGGAGGCAGGAGCACGGGGAAGAATCTGGGATGTGGGTGGAGACATCCAGATATCTAAGGGACTGTCCTGAAGGGTCCTTTCCTCTCTGCAGTCTAGTTTTAAAGTCTTATTCTCCAAAAACCTCTTGTTAAATTCCATTACATTTGTGTGACTAGGCTGGGCCGTCCCTGAGTCTGGGTGTGAAGACAAGAGGTAGCTTGTGGGCTGCAGGCTGGCAAGTGGGGGATAGGGGGAATACAGGATAAAGTGGTCTTCAGGTCAGAAGGCAGGCATGGAGGTGGGCAGAAGGGCATGGCCATGAACTGTCTGAAGCCAGTTGACTTCAAAGAGGTAGTTCTTGGATACCTGCTAGACCCTGTGTGAGGGCATCCAGAGTGTGGGCAGTGTGTCCTTGGACAGAGGCAGGCTCCAACCTGCGCACAGCCCCTCCCTTTCCTTTGCCCTGGTGCTCTAGGGCCGTGCTGTCAGCTTTGCTTCCACTCATCCTGGCTCCTCCTTTTCGTGTCCTTTTTCACTTTTTCATCTTTTTCCCTCTATCATCTTCTCACCCTTCTCTCAGAATCTGATACTAGCAGGAATCATTAGGGAGAGCACTAGAGACTGGTTTATAACCCTGGCTGCGGATTAGCATCATCGGTGAAGCTGGAAAAGACCTTCAGATGGCCGTGTCACTGGAGAGGTCCCAGGGCATGGCAATCTCCAGTCACAGCACTGTTTCCAGAAGGCTCTTCAGGTGACCTAGTGTGAGGTCAGACAGCGCAGCCTGTGCACTTGCCCCTGTGAAAACTAAGCTGCATTTATTAAGGGACTACGGCACCTGCCTTCTTGTCACACTCCTCTCGCTAGAACTTGTTCATGTGGATTTCCAGTCCCTTAGCCCCAGCTCTCGGTACAGAGCCAAGGGAGGTGCATAGATGGAGGGGCACACACTTGGAGTTCTAACTGCTGGAGAGGCTGCTGGTTGAGGGTCAGTTGAGCCTGCAGGTTTGAGGGCAGCACATAGTGAGACTTACTCTCTTTTTTTTTTTTCGGTTTTTCGAGACAGGGTTTCTCTGTGTAGCCCTGGCTGTCCTGGAACTCACTGTAGACCAGGCTGGCCTCGAACTCAGAAATCCGCCTGCCTCTGCCTCCCAAGTGCTGGGATTAAAGGCGTGTGTCACCACCGCCCGGCTGAGACTTACTCTTGAAAGAGAACTCCATACACTGTTCACCCCTCTGTCAGCCTCAGAGCCTACCACTCACATGGTTGATGCAGTGCTCTGGAGCTTGAAGAGCCCGTGGTTTTGTTAGACTTAAAGTAATTGTGTCAGGGGGTCACATGCTGCGTTCTCTTCTAGCTGTCTGTGAGATGTGTGGTATCGTGGGCACAAGAGAAGCTTTCTTTTCAAAGACCAAGAGGTTCTGCAGCGTCTCATGCTCCAGGAGCTACTCCTCCAACTCCAAGAAAGCCAGTATCTTGGCCAGACTGCAGGTGAGAACCCCTTACGCCCGTCCTGGGACCCGGGTTCTGAGCTGGAGCCATCATGTGACTGGAGGCAAATGGCTTAGCCAGCTTGGGGGACTCATCCCTTGAGGTCATCTGAGGTAGATGAGACCCTGCCTCAAAAAGTGGCCCTTATTTATTTATTTACTTACTTACTTAGACTTTTAGTCATTTTTGTGTGCTGCGTGCTTTGCCTGAATATAAGCCTAGGCGCTAAATGCATCAGTGTCTGGGAAGACCAAAAGAAGGTGTCAAGTTCCCTGTCAAGTTGGAGGTAGTTGTAAGCCACTCTGGGTGCTAGGAGCTGAGCCTGGATCCTCTGGAAGAACAGCCAGTGCTCTTAATCACTGAGCCGTCTTACTAGACCCTTACTTTATTTTTAAGACAAGGTTTTACTGTGTAACTCTGACTGACCAGACTGGTCTCAAACTCACAGATATCTTGCTACCTCTGTCTCCTCCCCATTGCTGAGATTAAAGGTGTACCCTCCCACGCCCAGCAATTCCTATTTTAAAAGGCCAAAGCTTTTATAGCAGTGGTTCTCAACTTTCCTAATGCTGTGACCCTCTAACACAGTTCTTCAGGCTGTGGTGGCCCCAACCATAAAATTCATTGCTACTTCATAACTGTAGTCTTACTACTGTTATGAATCATAATGTAAGTATCTGATTCACAGTATATCCGATATATGACCTCTTTGAAAGGATCACATAGTCAATCCAAGGGGGTCATGACCCATAAGTTGAGAACCACTTCTTTAAGGTCAGACTTGTTTATGCAGCTGTGTCTCTGTTTGGCTGGTACGTTGCTTAGACTCCTGGCCTTTTTCATGGGTGCTTAATTATCTTGTATAAGTGCACTTTCCCTGAGACACCTGATGAGAGGTCCTCAGAAGGTTCTCGCCAGAACATTTCCATGTTCAGAATGTTGCCTCCGGCTCCTCTACAGTCTGCTTAGCTCTCCCTGAGCTGGGAGCATAGAGAGGGCTGTTAGGGAGAGGTTCCCAGGGAGGTCGGAAGCCTGAGTGACACTCATCTGTCACCTGCAGCTCTGCTGACCTCAGCCCTCTGGAACCGTCTCCTGAGTGTTCTCACTCATCATTACTTTTACAGAAGAAACTCAAGCCCGGAGGTTAGATAGCTGCACCAGGAGCTCACCCCCAGGAGTTCCAGTCACACTCTGCTTCCTTACGTGGCTTGGTGGCTCATGCCTGGAACCCCAGCACTCAGGAGGCCGAGCACTGTAGCTGCAAATTACAGGCCACAGTATCCCCCCCCAAAAAAAAAAATTTAACAAAGCCGAATAGAAACAGATAGCCAACATAGCTGACAGCCTGCACACTTCTTTGTTTGCCCTCCAGGGAAAGCCACCCACCAAGAAAGCCAAAGTCCTGCACAAGGCAGCCTGGTCTGCCAAAATTGGAGCCTTCCTCCATGCCCAGGGAACAGGGCAGCTAGCAGATGGGACACCCACGGGACAAGATGGTGAGACACAAGCCTGGAATGGGAGACTAGGGTGGGGATGGCCTGCTGGGAAGTCGGGGATCCAGGTCTACAGTGAACTGTCTCCACCTGCTGGCTTTTGTGGAAATGATCGTTCGCAGCCTTTCCGTGGCCCTCAGCTGCCTGCTTCCTTCATCACACAGAAACCACGAGTTCGCTGATTTTCTCCTCTCTGCATCTGTCTTCACGGTTTCCCTCTCCCTGGTGCAGAGCAAGCAAGTCCAGGGTGTGTGGAGCAGGTAGAGAGGTCCCCTCAGTTTTCCAGGCATAGTGATTGCTGAGCCCCAAAGAGGCTGAAACTGCACTGTGCAGCTAAGTGGGCAGTCGCTGCTGCTCCTGCCTATGCTGAGGGGTGTGGCCGATGACTGGATGCAGTGGGATCACTTTAATTCTATATCTGAATTTCCCTTTCTTTTTTTTGGGGGTTTTTTCGAGACAGGGTTTCTCTGTGTAGCCCTGGCTGTCCTGGAACTCACTTTGTAGACCAGGCTGGCCTTGAACTCAGAAATCCTCCTGCCTCTGCCTCCCAAGTGCTGGGATTAAAGGCGTGCGCCACCGCCGCCCGGCTGAATTTCCCTTTCTGTGAAGCAAAAAGGGAGAGAAGTTTTTTCTCTCGATGCTTCACAGTCCTGAAGGCCATTAGTGGCCAGGGACTTGTCTCTAGAGCCCCATGGGGCTGCCGTAGGTACCCCGCCTCACCTCCTCCTCTGTGTTCTGCAGCTCTGGTCTTAGGGTTCGACTGGGGGAAGTTCCTGAAGGATCACAGTTACAAGGCTGCTCCTGTCAGCTGCTTTAAACACGTGAGTGTCCTGATGTCTGGAGGGACTGCCTGCCTCATTGCTTCCCATATACTTCAGCTGAGCTGCTCTAGGCTGGACAGCCTTTGTCTTGTAGGCCCGGGGAGATTATTCAGCAGTTAAGGGCACTTGCTCTTCCAGTGGTCCCTGAGTTCAGTTCCTAGCACAACCACATGGCAGCTCATAACCTACTTATATTCCCCTGGGTTCCTCTACCCTCTTCTGGGGTATAGACACAGATGCAGACAAAGCACCAGAGTGTGTGTGTGTGTGTAATTATATACATACATAGTTACAGAAAATATGTATATACATAAGTTATATATACATATGTGTATAACTATATATAGGTATATAATATATACATATATACATATGCAATATATGTCAGGTATAGTGGCACACACCTTTAATCTCAGCATTTAAGAGGTAGAGACAGGCCGGGCGGTGGTGGCGCACACCTTTAATCCTAGCACTTGGGAGGCAGAGGCAGGCGGATTTCTGAGTTCGAGGCCAGCCTGGTCTACAGAGTGAGCTCCAGGATAGCCAGGGCTACACAGAGAAACCCTGCCTCAAAAAAAACCAAAAAAAAACAAAAAACCAAAAAAAAACCAAAAAAAGAGGTAGAGACAGGCAAATCTCTCAGCTGGTGTAGTTTCTAGAGTCCAGAGCTAGCAGGACCCTGTTCCAAAAAAAAAATTAAAAATAAGAGCATCTCATATACACAGCTGCCCTGGTTTTTAAAGGGTATTACTTACACAGTAGAGTTTGGTTGGTCTGAATTCAGGGGTATTCTTTTTTTTTCCATCCTTCATGTTTTGTTTCCCCCATTAAAATTGTTTTTGTTGTTGGTGTGGCGACATACACCTTTATTGCTGATACTCAGGAGGCAGAGGCAGGGGAAACTGTAAGTTCGAGGCCAGCCTGGTCTACAGAGAGTTCCAAGACAGCCAGGGCTACACAGAGAAACCCTGTCTACAAAAAGAACAAAAAAGTTGTATTTGTTTTATTTGTGAGATTTTTGTTTGTATGTTTTGTTTCATTTTTTAAACTTTTTAGATTTATTTGTTTTTATGTTTTGCCTGTCATGTATGTATGTGTGTGTTTACAACTCGTGTGTACCTGGTGCAGTAGAAGTCAAAACGGTATCAGTGCCGGGCAGTGGTGCACACCTTTAATCCCACACTTTGGGGCAGAGACAGGTGAATCTCTGAGTTCGAGGTCTGCAGAGAAAATTCTAGGACAGCCAGGGCTACACAGAGAAACCCTGTCTCTGGGGAGAAAGGGGACAAGTGGAGTACTGCGGATGGTTGTCACCTGCCATGTCACCATGTGTGTGCTGGAGACTGAACCCTGGTCCTCCGCAGGAGCAAGTGCCCTTAATCTCTGAGCCTCTTCAGCCCTGTTTTTGGTTTTTGAGGGCTTGTTTTTTATTGCTTTAATTTTTTTTTTGCCGGGGGGTGGGGGGTTGGTTTTTGGCTTTTCAAGACAAGGCTTCTCTGTGTAGCCCTGGGTGTCCTGGAACTCACTAACTTACTCTGTAGAGGGAGAGCTACTTGCCTCTGCCTCCACCACGCCTGGCCTGGACTGGTGTTATTTTTGTTTTGTTGGTTGGGTTTTTTTGTTTGGTTGATTTTGGTTTGGTTTTGTTTTTGAGGCAGGGTTTCATGTATCCGAGGCTGGCTTCTAACTTACTATATAGCTAAGGATAGCTTTGAACATCTGGTTTTCCTGCCTCAACTTCCCAAGTATGCCTCACCATGCCCATCCTTCCGCTAGGTAACTCTCAGGGCCCATGGGTACTTTTTGCTGGCACTAGGAATTGCATGCAATTTAACCAACAAGCTGCACCCTCAGCCCTTGTCTAAGGCCCTTTCTGATGCCAAACACCCTCCAGTGGGGGACTCCCAGTTCTTCCTGAAGAGCGAAGGGTCGGGACCCTGTTTGGTTGCTTTGGATGAGCTTGAAGTCAAGAACTTAACAGTGCCCAGCAGCTGAACCTTGTGCTAGCCGAGAACAACATATACAACAGGGCTTCTTTTGTCTCTAACTTTTTTTTTTTTTTTTTTTTTGGTTTTTTGAGACAGGGTTTCTCTGCGTAGCCCTGGCTGTCCTGGAACTCACTCTGTAGACCAGGTAGGCCTCGAACTCAGAAATCCACCTGTCTCTGCCTCCCAAGTGCTGGGATTAAAGGCGTGCGCCACCACAGCCTGGCTCTAACTTTTTTTTAAATTTAAGACAGGGTCTTACATTATAGCTCACTATAGCTGGCCTAGAACTCACCATGTATGCCAAGCTGACCTGAGAGCAGTCTTTCTGCCTCAGTTTCCCAAGTGCTGGCACACAGGTGTCAGACATCAAGCCCAGTTTCTTTTGCCTTTCAATCTCATTTCCTAAAACCTGACAGAAGACCTGCTGAGACTGTCTTTTGACCTCAGTAAGCCATGCCTGGCCTTCCTAGATTGTCTGCTTGCCCTACACTGTGACAGGTTGGCCCTAGGTCCTACTATGCCCTTCTCTGAGTTGCTAATTGAATGTTTCTCTTTTGCCCCCAAATTCTCCTAGTTCCAGCCTTTTTATTGTAGGGAATTAGATCATATTTAACACAAGATTCTGTGTGCTCTGTAAAGAGCTTGCCCTGTGTGTCTGGGCCACTGTGTGCTTCCCCAGGTCTCTGTGAACCTGTCCACCTAGGGATATGGATTGTTACTGGTTTAGGTCAGGTCTGAGGGTGAAAGAAGATGCTTTTCCTAAAGGAGTATCAAGTTCCCATTGGCAGGAAATCAAGGATTAAGCATTGGGAAGGTAGCCAGAAGCCACCCAGTAGGAAGGGACTGGGTAGAGTGTGGATGTGTTCTGCCAGTTCTGTGTGTGAACCCAGGTTGAATGATGTTAGGGAGATAATGTCTGTGCTAAGACACTTTCATACAACTGGCCAAATGACAGATGTCCAGGTGCCCCATGGTGTCCCCACTGATAAGAGTCAGGAGCTGGCCCTGCAATGATGAGAACCAGGTCTGTGTCTCTGGCCCTCCACCCATGACTCTGCCTGATGGTACCCTACCCTTCCATGTTTCTGGACAGTGGGCACACCCTGTTTACCTCTCTGTTCCTAGTCTTCTGCAACATGCAGGATGTGAAGTGAGGGTCAGAGGACAGTGGCCTCGGGCCTGAGGGCTGGCTCCTCTCAGCCCACCAATGCTCTCACCACCACAGGTGCCCCTCTATGACCAATGGGAAGATGTCATGAAGGGGATGAAGGTGGAAGTCCTCAACAGCGATGCTGTGCTCCCCAGCCGCGTGTACTGGATCGCTACTGTCACTCAGGCAGCAGGTGCGTGTTCTCCTGGCCAGGGCAGGGTCTGGAATTTGTTTGCCGTGTGTCATGTCTAGTAGGTGGATGGTGTCATAAATCAAAACCACTATCTTTCTTTTTCCTTCTTGGGGATTCTCCACCTTTAGATGAGAACACAGGACTAAAACTTGAAAGTTAGTTTTGTTTTGTTATGCATTTTGTATATTTAGTTGGTTGATTTTTTTTTTTTTTGAGATAGGGCTTCTCTGTGTAGATGTGACTATAAGATTGCAGCATGGGTATTGTTTTGTTCTGTATGTTGGTGGGGGACCCCACTAGCCTGGAAGGAGTTCCTGGAATAGGAAGTAGGAAGTCTGGCTGGTGATAGAGAAGCAAGAAAGCTTGAGAATGTGCCTTCCCTCATGCCACCCCCTCACAGGTCCCCTTATCCTTCCTTTCAGGGTACCGGGTGCTGCTCCGATATGAAGGCTTTGAAAATGACGCCAGTCATGACTTCTGGTGCAACCTGGGGACGGTGGATGTCCATCCTATTGGGTGGTGTGCCATCAACAGCAAGATCCTGGTGCCCCCACGGAGTGAGTTCATGAGAAAGTTCCCGTGCTGGTTCCTATAGGGCTCTGGGCAGAAGTCTTCCCTACCCAGTCCAGAAGTCCCTGGACAGTTTGGGTTTATAGAGCCTGTTTGTTGGTCTTGTTTATTTTTTTATATATCTATATATATAGATATATATCCCCATGTCCTCTGGGAGAGCAGTCAGTGCTTTTAACCACGGAGTCATCTCTCTAGCTCCCAGAGGCTGGTTTTATAAGATGATGTCATCACTGGCCTGAAGTTGTAGAACTTAAAATAGTGATGTCTGTGTAGCTGATCTCTGGGTTGATGAAGGTGTATGTCATCAGTCTATGTCACCAGTTTCTGCCCGTGTCTCTGCAGCCATACATGCCAAGTTTACTGACTGGAAGAGCTACCTCATGAAGCGGTTGGTGGGTTCCAGGACACTTCCTGCAGATTTCCATATCAAGGTCTGGCTGGGCTCCCGGCTCATTCCCCGCCCCTCCTGCTCCCATATCTCCATCTTTCCATCCTTCATGTGACTCATCTCAGGCATTTGTTTTGTTTTGTGGTTCTGGGGGTGGGACCTAGGGATTTCTACACACTAGTACTGTGAGTCGGGCCCCTCGTTCCCCATCGTAATACTCTTCTGAGACCTCTTGGGCAGGCTTCAGCCCAGTGCTGCTGCAGTTGCTGGGCCACCTGCCTCCCTGCCAAGACCCTGGTCCACCATATTAATCATGTTGCTTTGTTGGCCTTTTGGATTCTTGCCTTTGCTTCTAGCATTTTCAGTAGTATCTGTGGTTTCTATTGCTATGATAAAACACCATGACCACAAAGCAACCTTGAGAGGTTAATTTTGCTTATACTTCCACATTGTAGTCCATCATCCAAGATATCAGGGCAGGAGTTCAGGAAAGGAACCTCGAGACCAGAACTGAAGCAGAGGCCGTGGGAGATAGCTGTGTACCGGCTCCCTCCCTCATGGTTCGATCAGTCTGATTGCTTGCTTACTCTTTTTTTGTTGTTTCCCCAAGACAGGGTCTCTCTGTGTAGCCCTGACTGTCCTGGAACTCACTGTGTAGACCATGTTGGCCTCAGAACTGTAGCTCTCCCTTCTTCTGCCTCCCGAGTGCTGGGATTAAAGAGATGTGCCACCACTGCCCAACTTTAGCCTGCTTTCTTGTAGCATCCAGAAACACCAGCTCGGGTGGCACTGCCCACAATGGGCTGGGGCTGGGCCCTCCCACAACAATCATCAATAAATGCACCACAGACTTGCCCACACCCCAGCCTGCTGGGGCATTTCCCTCATTGAGTTTCCCTCTTCTAAATGACTTTAGCTTGTATCCAGTTGACATAAAACAAGCTGGGCAACACAGAGTAATCTCTCAGATGGTATTATGTGCTGGTGAGAGACAGCACTACAGGCCAGCCATGGTGGCACATGCCTTTAACCCAGCACTCGAGAGGCCAAGGCAAGTAGCAAGTGGATCTTCCATTGAGTCTATATTATGAGTCCCTGTCAGTTTGAGGATTTAAGTTCAGTCCTCAGCACCACATCAGGCAGCTCAAAACTGTGACTTCAGCTCCAGGGCATCTACCACCCTCTTCTGGCCTGCACAGGTACACACACACACACACACAGACACACACACAGACAGACACACACAGACACACACACACAGACAGACACACACACACACAGACACACACACACAGACACACACACACACACAGACACACACACAGACACACACACACAGACACACACACACAGACACACACACACACACAGACACACACACACAGACACACACACACACAGACACACACAGACACACACACAGACACACACACAGACACACACACACAGACACACACACACAGACACACAGACACACACACACACAGACACACACACACACACAGACACACACACAGACACACACACACAGACACACACACACAGACATACACACACAGACACACACACACACAGACACACACAGAGACACACACACACAGAGACACACACACACAGACACACACACACAGTGTAGATACACATGAATAAATATAAATTAAAAACAGCACTGTGGGAATACGAGGAAAATACATATATGCAAATATATGTATATCATATAATATATATATACACACACACACACACAGTGTAGATACACATGAATAAATATAAATTAAAAACAGCACTGTGGCCTGGTCTACAAAGTGAGTTCCAGGACAGCCAGGGCTACACAGAGAAACCCTGTCTCGAAAAACCAAAAAAAACCAAAAAAAAAAAAGAAAAAAAAAAAAAACAGCACTGTGGGAATACGAGGAAAATACATATATGCAAATATATGTATATTATATAATATATATACACCACACACACACACACACACACTATGTATATATGTATATTCCCCTCCCCTCCCCCCGCCTAGATTCTCCAAGCTGGTGGGAGAAGTAAGAGTCATGCACACAAATAGTAATGAAAACAGCCACCATCTGAACTGGAGCTATTCAACCATCTGCATTGACATAGCAGTTCAGCCAATGAAAGCTACTTTGGCTGGTTATAGTGGCACACGCCTTTAATTCCAGGACTTGAAATGTAGAGGCAGATGGATCTCTGAGTGTTTAAGACCAGTGTGGTCTACATAACAAGTTGTAAGCAAGCAGGGATTCTAGAGTAAGAGAGTAAGATCCTCTTTTCCTAAACCAGCAAAACCTTAGAAAGCTAATTTACCTGACTGAGGCATGTGTATGTAGTAATTGTTTAGAGGAAACAATCCAAGGCTTGCAGAACACTGTCTGCCACCTCTGTTCCCACCTCGGTGGGCCTCACTGGGCCATCTCCCTGATAAGCACCTGGGCCGCCTTGGAGTCTCCTACATGAGGCATTTCCAGTGTCCTCACTAGGTTGTGTAGGCTTCCCAGCAGGATGCAGGCTGGGAGGGTGGGACACTTGCTGCCAGGACACGTTCTCAGAGGAACAGGTTTCCAATTGGTGTTCCAGAGACAGTGGCTTTTGGATTGTAGCTGCATGGACACTGTGGAAACCAGCTCTGAAACAAAATGGAGTGGAAATTGGGGCTGTCGCAGACAAGGCCCTGGGTGTGGGTTGCCTGAGATGGTAGAGAACTGGCCTCTCCCACTTCACAGAAGCAGTCCTTTCTTTGTCAAAGTGAAGATGGCTTTTCCCTTGAACTTCCTGGATTTGTGGCTGTGTCTCCTCAGTTAGCTTCCCCGTGCTCTGTATTCAGTAAGCCGAGCCTCCTGTCTGCCCGTGCAGTCGGCAGATGGGGTGACTGGGGCAGTTGGCTTCTTGCTCAGCCGACACCATTATGGACAGATGATGGCAGGTGGTGTGGCCACCAGGGCTAGCAAGGCAGCCTCCCTCTTCCTCACACTCAGGAGAATATGGGCGGCGTGGACCGGCCTGCAAGCCTGTGCTCATTGCCCCCTGCCTGTGCCGCTCTGTGCTCTGGAAGGCGGTGGGTAGAACAGGACCTCTAGTCCCTGGTCGGGCGAGGTGGTGACTAAAGAGAAGGAGGTGTTATCAGACAGGCTCATTGGGGGTGGGGTGGGAGGGGGCACTGCCTCAGAGAAGACTTGAAGTACTGGGCTCCGACGGGGTGACCACAACTTAGGCATTTCCCGTGAGAAGCACTGGGCTGTTACTTTGCCAGGCACCTCTGAAAGCAAGGGTGGGGGCAGAATGGGGCAGGCTCGTAGAGAATGCCCCAGACATGATCCTCTGAGTAAGTGCACAGTATGTAGGTTGTTGACTGTTTTGTGTTTTGAAACAGTCTCATACGGGCCAAGGCAGCCTCAAACTCGTGATGTAGGTGAGGGGTTCCCTGGAACTTTTTACGTTTATTTACAGTGCATGGCTAGAAGTGTCATGACAACAGTGTTCATCCCAGGGATTGACCTCAGGTCTTCAGGCTTGGCAGCAAAGTTCTTTTACCCACTGATCCATTTAGCAAGTCTAACATTGAACTTCTAATCTGGCTTTGATTTGCTGAAATTAGACAGGAACCACCAAATCCAATGCACTGTAATACTTTAGGGGTTTTGTCGTTTGAGTCATAGTACTGTTTGTCCTAGAACTTAGTATGTAGTTCAGGCTGACCTTGAACTCACAGAGGTCTGCCTGCCTCTGCCTCCTGAGCGCTGGGACAGCTAAAGGTGAGCACCACCGTGTCCAGTCCACAGTAATGTTTTGTTCCTCATCTGGGTCAGGTGTGTCTGCATGCAGTCATTCATTCATTCTCTTGCAAAACAGACTCTATGTGCCTAGCTCTGAGCTGAGACTGGGCCTTACAAGCCCAAACCTATGTCACGACAAGCCTAGACCTGTGTGACCCTCCTACATGAGCTGCTGTCTCCTGTGGTTGGTGGCAGGAGGTAGGCTAGCTGTGAGCAAGGTCTGCCTGGTTTAGCCTGGTGGGTTAGCTCTTCTGTTACTGCGTTGTAGCCTCCAGCATGTTTGGAAACAGCCCTGCTCAGCATCGGTAGGCCAGAGCTGCCCTTGAGTCAACTGTGCCCCGGTGCTAAAAAGCCCTACAGCCCATCCTAGATGCAGACATCCTGGTCGTCTTGCACTCTGTGGACTGCTGTTAAGTATGCTAAGCCCTAGGAGTCACATGTGCAAACTATTTCACATATATAGAGAGATTTAAAAAGACAGTCTCTCCACATAGTCTAGGCTGGCTTTAAACACCTTGTGATCCCAGGTAGGCCCCTACCTCTTCTGTGCTAGGATTACAGCTACAATACCACTGGACAAAATCTTGCATGTGCCACCCACAGAGGGCCAGAAGGTAGAAGAAAGCGTTAGGTGCCAAGGGATCAGTGCAGAGCTTGTGAAAAGCCCAGGCTGGACGCCAGAACTAAGTCTGCCTATACTTTTCTAGGTCATTTGAGTTTCCTTGGTCTGAAGTAGATTCTGGGATTTCCATCATCCTGACTATCTGAGATCTGGTGATACGAGGCACCCACTGAGAATTGTAGGCCTGCCCGCTGTGGTTCTAAGGGACTGGGACTCAGGCAGGACAGGAGGGCTCAGACTCAGATTTCACCACCCTTCACTGTCCTGATTCTTTAAAAAAAAAAAAAAGATTTATGTGTATAGGTGTTTTGGCTGCATGTATGTATGTCTGTATCATATGCATGCCGTCCCTGAAGGCCAGGAGAGGGCATTGGGTGCCCAGGAACTGGAGTTATAGAAGGTTGTGGGCTGCCGTGTCAGCACTGGGAATCAAATCTGGGCCCAGGAACGGGAATGCTTTTAACTGCTGAGTCATCTCTACAGCTCCTCTTTTGCTGACTTAGTTTGCTTTGGTTTTTCAAGACTGGGTTTCTCTGTGTAGCCCTGGCTGTCCTGGAACTCACTCTGTAGAGCAGGCTGGCCTCAGATTCAGATTCGCCTGCCTCTGCCTCCTGAGCGCTGGGATGACAGGCCTGCGCCAGCATACTCCACTTTTGTGACAGCAGGGTTGTAAGGGGGGGACTGAAGCAGACTGCCTTCCTGTGTCCTTGCAGATGGTGGAAAGCATGAAGTACCCTTTCCGACAGGGCATGCGCTTAGAGGTTGTAGACAAGACCCAAGTGTCACGTACCCGCATGGCTGTGGTGGACACAGTAATTGGGGGTCGCCTACGGCTCCTCTATGAGGATGGTGACAGTGATGACGACTTCTGGTGCCATATGTGGAGTCCCCTGATCCACCCAGTGGGTTGGTCACGGCGTGTCGGCCATGGCATCAAGATGTCAGGTCAGTAGTACCCCTGGCTGGTGTGACTCCAGGCTCAGCCTCTCCCTAAAGATCAATAGGACCTGTGCTGTGAAGTGGACTATCATTGCTGCTCTGCCGGTGACAATGTTGAGGATCAGAGAGGCCACTGACTCTACTCAGTCTGAACAGCAAAACCAAGGTGTAAGGCAGATGGTATTGGCACAGTGCCAGGACCAAAGAGCCTGGACCACCCGTGCTGAATAGTCTACTGCTGCTCCAGGGGCCTTGTTTTCCATGTAGGGAAGCGGTCGGGGCAAAGGTAGCCTGCCCGGCCGCGTGCTTCTGGGAGAAATGTGCTAACCAGGGGCTGCCTTCAACTCCCTTTTCTTCCCCTCTTCTCTGTCATCTCCCCTAGATAGACGATGTGACATGTCTCACCACCCTACCTTCCGGAAAATCTACTGTGATGCTGTTCCTTACCTCTTCAAGAAGGTAAGGTATTTATAGCCTGTGGGCACTTTCCCTGTTGGCCATAATCCTTCATTCGCTTCTCTGTGGGACTGTCCCTTTTGCAAGAGATTGTCCCACCTTGAGGAGAGTTGACTGAACCTTGAGGAGAGTTGACTGAAGCACGGTCCCATTATAGCCCGGTTTGGCTTGTCACGGCCTCTTCAGTTCTGGGATTGTAGGTGGGCACCACCACACCCAGTAGGACTGTCCTTTGCCCTCTGTTGCCATCCCAGGCCTGCAGTATCTGAAGGATTGTTCCTTTACCTTCTCTTGAATCCACAATTGCTTCATTCCTTTAAGGTCCGAGCTGTCTACACGGAAGGTGGCTGGTTCGAGGAAGGAATGAAACTAGAGGCCATTGACCCTCTGAATCTGGGCAATATCTGTGTAGCAACCATCTGCAAGGTGAGCCTAGGCTGTTCTTCCTCCTGCATGGCTGTCGGGGGGTTGGATGGCACAGAGCTTTGCTCCCGCTGTAAGGTTCTTGGAGCTCTGACACTGGCTGCTCATTGCCCTTAACTTCTGTGTGGTAGAGGAAGACTATTCCAGCTTTTTATTCAGAACCTTCATGTTAGGGTTTAGACTAAATATCTTAAGCATTGTCCTGTGCCAGGTGTAGGCTTACTGCTGCCCCCTGAAGTATTCCTTTCTGCCACTAGCCTCTCCTTTGCCCAAAACCTCAGCCCAGCTTCTTGCTCCTACCTGCTATGGTTGCTGAGCCTAAGGACACTGTTAATTGTCCGCCTAGCCTGCTCTGTGTCCAGCCACATGCTATCTACATACTCAGAGCCCGGTGGCAGGCAGTGAGGCAGATTCATCCTGGCTGGCATGGGTTGGCTGTGTGGTGGAGAGGGTACACTATCCCTCCATTCCTGAGTACTGGGTGCTCTGCCAAACACCAAAAACTGGGGTATTTTGGCAGAAGGCAGAATTCAACAATCCATTTGGATCCATGTCTCATGTCCAATCATAGCCAACTTGGAGAATTTGCAGTAATGACACATGCCATCCATTTCTCTCTCCCCTCCCCTAGGGCTTCTTTGGTCTTGTTTTTAGTTGCATTCGTTTATATGTGCATGTGCAAAATGTCAGGACAGTTTTGTGGTAGCTGGTGTGTCCTTCCACTATACGGGTTCTAGGGATCAAACATAGGTCACACTGGACAGTTTTTACCCTTTGAACCATCTTGCTGGCCCCCCATAGGTTCTCTTGGACGGTTACCTGATGATCTGTGTGGATGGGGGGCCCTCCACAGATGGCTCAGATTGGTTCTGCTACCACGCCTCCTCCCATGCCATCTTCCCAGCCACCTTCTGCCAAAAGAATGACATTGAGCTCACACCCCCAAAAGGTGAGACCTTGCAGGGTGAGGCCACAGCCCAGATCCCTGATGTGGGTACCTTGGCATTAGAGAGCATGGGCCTCTTGCCACCACTACCTTTACACTGCCTGGGCTGACCCAGCTGATCGATGTATAGCTGGTGAGCAGGACTCCTGTGTGTTAGGGCCGTCCAGGAGTTGTGCAGCAGGACTGTCCTAGAGCAGGTGTCACGCTGGAGAGAAGGGTATCTGCAGACTGTGCTAGGACACAGCTGCAGGGTCCCCACAGTGCTGCTCTGCCCCCCTTTCCTCACTCTTCATCACACTCTCCCATCCAGGGCATGAGGCACAGCCTTTTGACTGGAAGACCTACCTAGAGAAGACCAAGTCAAAAGCAGCTCCGGCAAGACTCTTTAACATGGTGAGGAGACTCCAGACTCCAGTGCGGGGTCAGGGAGTCTGTGGCGGCCGGGAGCAATTTCAGCCCCTTCTTTAAGTCTTTATACTGCTGGGATCAGTAAAGCAGCTTCTAGAAAACTCTGATGTGGATACTCGCTGGGCCACAGTGTAGACTAGTCCCTTCTCCACAGAGGGGTTGGCACTTGAGAGCTGAATGGGATTGCTGTCTCCCTACTCAGTTCCACCAGCAGCTCTTTGCCTACCTGCTAAGTAAGGCCTAGCACTGGCCAGCCAGGCAACTGCTTTCTTCTCCAACCAGGACTGCCCCAACCATGGCTTCAAGGTGGGCATGAAGCTGGAGGCTGTGGACTTGATGGAGCCCCGGCTCATCTGTGTGGCCACCGTGAAACGAGTGGTACATCGGCTCCTTAGCATTCATTTCGACGGCTGGGACAGCGAGTATGACCAGTGGGTGGACTGTGAGTCCCCAGACATCTACCCCGTCGGCTGGTGTGAACTCACCGGCTATCAGCTCCAGCCACCTGTGTCCGCAGGTGGGATGGGGTTGCCCAGCTCAGACAGCTCTTGAATATTCTTCTCTGGGCTTTTCCCTTCCTGTCAACTGCTCCTCCACATGCCTACCATCCTCTAGCATGAGTCTGAGAAGGCTCCAGGTTGCACTGAGCAGAGTGTGTGCTCCACCTCTCCCCCTGCTCCTGACCCTGTGTCTCCCTTTCCCTCTGCCCTGCAGAGCACCTTCTCCTTCATCTTGCCCGCTCTGTCCTATGCCTAGCCCTTGTGCATCCACACCCCTCGAGCAGCCCTGGTGACATGGGAGTGGATGGGATAGCTGCTCTCCTGCCCTCCTCCATCCTATTCTCAGTGTCTGGCTTCTCTCATATATGAGGGCCAATGCCCTCTCATGGAGGAGCCATGTGACCTCTCTTCTCATCTCTTGTTCTTTCAAACATTAGAGCCAAACACACCTCAGAAAGGCAAAGATGCCACAAAGAAGAAGAAGAAACAGTTTGGAAAGAAAAGTAAGTAAAGCACGAAAGCACTGAGCACAGCTTCGGGCACTGCCCATACATTGGCCATGGGGCCCTGTGCCTGAGGGGACCCAGATCCCAAGTAGGAATGTAGTGTGTGCTGTGGAAGGAAAAGAGAGGAGAGGTCACATCCTGTCCGCGCTGCGGCTTGTCCGAAGCACCTGTAGATGCTTGTTCTGCGGAAAAGGCACCCTCCTCCAACACTTTCTTCTGGAACAGCTGGTCATGGGGTTACAAGAGGACTGGACGGGAGGGCAGGTGACAAAGTCGTTCTCAACTACATAGTGTGAAAGGTAATGCCACAACATGGGCATCAGGCAGAGAAGAGGATATTCTGCAGTGAGACAGAGCCACAGCAGGGACTGGGTATCCCTGGGTAGGCGTGGCATGTGAATTGAGCCTGTGCTGGTCAAAGCAGGGACCTGAAGACGCCATGTTCCATTTAAGAAGTCAGACATCACCAGGCAGTGATGCACACGCCTTTAATCACAGCACTCGGGATTAGAGGCAGGTGCGTCTCTGCAAGTGTGATGTCAGCCTGGTCTACCAAGCAAGTTCCAGGATAGCCGGGGCTACAGAGAATCCCTGTCTTGAAAAAAGAAAGCAAGAAGCTAGCTAGCTAGCATCCATAACTGCTTTGACCTCAGACACCTGGTTGTTAAGGGGCATGGAAAATTGGAGTCCAGGCCCACTGTACCCAAGTCACTGCCTGTTAGCACTAATGCTAGGTTTTTTAATTTTGTTTTCATAGGGAAAAGAATCCCATCAGCCAAGACTCGGCCCCTCAGACAGGGCTCTAAGAAACCCTTACTGGAGGAGAACCTTGAAGCTTTAGGGGTCTTGGAACCAGTTCCTGATGACAGTAAGAGCCGGTGGGCTGGGCTGAGTCAAGGACAGGCTGCTCCGTTCTCAGATGTGGTCTCTTTGCTTCTCTGCCTGGACACAAAAGAACAGAATCAAGCTTGAAGGGGATTTTCCAGGCACCAAACAGTTTTCAAACCACTGGACTGGAAAAATCTAAACACTCTATCCAGTTCTGAACTGAGAAGTCTCTCTCTCTCTCCAGCCATATGTCCTGGCCTTCCCCTCCTCCCCTGCCTCTTAATACCCCCATGCTCACTAAAGTATGTGGCAGGGTATTGGGTGCCAGATTTCTGGCTTAGTTTTACTGGCCAGGATGTGCCTGGGGTCTTCACTCTTACTGCGGTATATTTGGGGCATCAGGGATAATTTCAGGAGTTGGTTCTCTCCCACCATAGGGTCTCCTGCAGGCTGTCAGCTTCACTGCAAGTGCTATTACCTCACCAGCTGTGCCTGCAGCCTTGAGTCTTCTCTGTCGATGCTCCTGGGAGGGCGAGGAGGAGGTCAGAAGTGGTCACTCAGGCTCACTGCTCTCTCCAAAGCCCTCTCTCTGAAGGAAGCTAACTTCCTTAGGAGCCTCTCATCCCACCCCCAGGCCACCACACCTTCACACACTCATTCCCAGCTCTCTCTCTCTCTCTCCCTCCCTCTCCACAGTTATCGCTGTGTGTGTGAAGGAGGAGCACCAGGACATCCCCTCGCCTGACAGGTCACCCAGTTCACCACTACCTCTCCCCATTGAGAGCATCAAGCAGGAGAGAGACAACTGAGACTCCCCTGGCATCAGCTGGGACCCTACCTGAAGCCAAGCCTGGTCATGGAGCAGAGAGGAGGCCCGGCTTGACTGCTACGGCAGCGAATGGACAGCCTGGTCTTCCAGGGTCGCCTCCCCCCTCTGGCCAGGCCTATTATTGACTGGTCAGCTTGAGTTGTGAGCTGGCACACTCATTGCACCCTCAGCACACTGGAAAATCAGACTGATCCCCACACGTCTACCCAGGCAAGTGGTGGAAGTAAGGTTTTGGACCAGCTGTGGGTGGGCAGCCCAGGTTGATGCTGGGTGAAGACAGAGCCACCTCTGCCCAAAATAAATTGAGGGTTTTGTAACTTCCTGGGGGTTCCCTGTACCACCTAGTATCTTAGGGGCCCCACTCTGGCAGGGAATTGACCAAGGTAGCCGGCTTGAGTGATTTGGGTTTGGGCCTTGACCTCAGGGATGACAAGAACACTGACTTTTCTTAGAGGGAACATTTGGGAAGAGGTGCAGGGACCTGTGCCCCCAAAGGTGACTTGGGCCAGGCTTCTTGCTGTCAGTCAGGTACAGGATCAGTTTGGCCCATGCAGTCTGAGGGTCATGTCTAAGACCATCCTTCTCTAGAGCGGAGCTTAGGTTGGACCTAACATTTCCACTCCCTGCCTGGTTAGCCAGCCACTGCTCAACTCATCGTCCTTCCGGTGTTTGGCTTTTGGTTTTCCCACTTAGACACATTTCTGTTTTACGATTGAGACAGGGTCTATGTAGTACTTGCTGCTCTGGAGCATGATATGTAGCCCATGCAGACTTTAAACTGATAGGGAAGCCCCCTGCCTCTGCCCCCTGATGGCTGACCAGACACTTTGGAACTGGTAGCCTAGCCCTCCAGGATCACCCTGAACAGCAGTAGGGCTCCTGCAATGCCCCTGTGTCTGACTGGACTTTGGACCGAAACAGTGAGGCCCATAGCTCCCTGTCATACTGTGACTGTGCTGCGTGGCCATCACTGGGCCTACACTGGCCAAGTCATGTGCTGTGACAGGCTTGCTTCATCCCTAAGGGGAGATGGGAGTGACTAACCATCACAAGCTGGGCAGGCTCTGAGAGAAGTCGGTCTCGACCTATCTGCTAAAGATAGCCCACCCTGTGCAGAATCTAGGCCATGAAAGAGGCCTCTGCCTGCTTCCCTCAGGGGAAGACGATGAAAGGCCGCAGTGGAAGCCACAGTGGAAGCTGGGTTCAGTTCCCAGCTCAGCAGCCTCCAGGGGAGCCTGTGCCTCTGGTTTCTGTGGCTACAAATGTGCACATCCTTAAACATAATTAAAAATAAAATCTTTGAAGAAAACAATGAGATATCAGATGAGTGGGCCTCGGTCCCTAGGAGCAGATATTGGGAGGAAGGTGGCCTAAGTGTGCCTTTAGATGTCTTGAGCATGAGATCTCCTGACGAGAGTGTGGGGCTGGCTGCCCCCAGTTCCCCGGCCTTTCACGGATGAGCCGATGGAGGCTATGGGGCTCATTGGGTAAAACTTCAAAGCTGGGACTGACTGGGCTTAAGCTGCTTGACTCCAAATTCTTGTTCTGTTAGAACAGAAACAGACTCTCATATAGCCTAAGCCAACCTCACCTTCTGATCTCCCACTTCCTGAAAGCTGGGGTTACAAATGTGTGCTACCACCCCTCTGTGAGACAAGTCCCTTGCTCAAGTCAAGTGGGTCAGATTTGTCTCACTAGGTAGCTCAGCCTGGCCTTGAGCTCAACCTTGCCTCAGTTACAAAAGTTGCAGGAAAGGCCTCAGCTGTGAGTTCTAAGAATCAAGCCTGGATCTCTGGAAGCCAGTACTCAGCTTGCCCTTGGACGGGAACTAAAGAAAGGTCTTGGGAGTCTTAGCTCTTAAGTTGCTGGCTAGCATCATTCTAGAATACCTTCCACATACCCCACTTCCTCTACCGGAGGCTTGCGGTGACCGTTAGACTAAATCCCAACACTTCAGGAGCCCACTCTTAGCTTCTCAGCCTTCTGCAGACCCAGTCTCAACAAACCTTCCATGCTAGAATCTAGGCTACTACACATTGAGATGATAATTTTTTTTAAGATTTATTTATATGAGTACTTTTGCTGTCTTCAGACATACCAGAAGAGGGCATCGGACCCCATTACAGATGGTTGTGAGCCACTATGTGGGTGCTGGGAATTGAACTCAGTGCTCTTAACCACTAAGCCATCTCCAGCCCGCTACTTCATTTCAGATCTTGGCTTCATTCACAAATGTGAAAAAGGAAGGCTGAGGATATAAATTGCCTAAATGCACAGGATAAGTGACGGCAATGGTGCTGAGCCCGAGTTGATCTGCAGTCATCATTGCTGGGACACTTTAATATACCTTTCCTGGACCATGGACCAAGCTTGATGGGCTTCATGCAGAGTGCAGGAACAGGCCTGGCTTTCCTCCAGGCACTAGCACCAGGAAACGTCCCTGGAGTGCCATCCTCTGCCGGCCCCAGGGGTGTGGGGATAATGCCCCGATGCACATGGAAGGGGTGTGATGGGTGTGGGCTGGCAGGGCAGTTGAGTGGTAAAGGCACTTGGCACAAAACTGAGAACCTGAGTTTGATCCTGGGACCCTCAGGAGGTAGAGAAAGTTACTCCCTTGGGTCGTCCTCAGACTTTCTCACGCACACCGTGACACATGCACCTGCACACATACAAATAAGTGTAAAAAATATATGCAAATGTGAAGAGATGGTTCAGTGGTTAAGAATCAGGCTGCTCTTCCAGAGGATCTGGGTTCACATTTCAGCATCCACGTGGTGGTTTATAGCTGTCTGTAGTTCCAGTTCCAGGGGATTTAAAACCTCACAGACATCGATGGAGGCAGAACACCAAAGTAAATAAAATTTTAAAGGGGCCGAGGGGTGTGTTTGCTTCAAGAGAGAGGGGACCTCTTAGGCTGTATATAAAGATAGTCTCGTGTAGCCCAGGGGACCACAAATTTCTCCTGCCTCCCAAGTACAAGGATTACAATGGTTTCCTCATCATCTCTTAGTGGTGGCACCTGGCTTCTAGGCTGTAACTTGCCTAGAAGCCTGGAGGAGGGGCATGCCACTGAGTATCAACTACATTATTCAAGAAGGGTTTCTCTGTAGCCCTGGCTGTCCTGGAACTCAGGGATCTGCCTGCCTCTGCTAGGATGACTAGGATTAAAGGCATTTACCACCACCACCTGACCTGAAGGAGGACTTGCATCCTGTAGCTTGAGATCTTGCTTTTTCTTTGTGTGTGCACATGCATCCATGTGTGTGAACATACATGTGTGGGAATTAGAACAGCACGGGTGCCAGTTCCTGCCTTCTACCTTAAAGCTGTCTGCCTGCCTCACCACCACCTCACCTCTGTCTCTCACAGCTCTCCCTCTCCTGTGAATGCTGGCGGAAGCCAAAGCTGTTAAGGCCCCTGAAGCTGGGATTGCAAGCGTTTGTGAGCCATCCCACGTGGGTGATGGGAATCAAACGTGGGTTCTCTGCAAGAGCAATGCATGCACTTAGACATCTCAGCCCCGGCTGGCTGCTACATGAGCTTCTGGGATCTCGAGTCTCAGCCTCCTGTCTCCCTGTAGGAGCGCTGGATTCTAGATGGTCCTGCTGTGTGTCGGGCTTATTTATGGGGGCTCAAGCCTTCATGTTTGTGTGGCAAGGGTTGTACCCCAGACCCGTAGTGAGGTATTCCTTCCCCACTCAAAACCTGCCTCCACAAGGAACAGTTTGTGGCTTAAATTGTGTTTCTCTAGACGATAATTAAACTCCCAGTAATTCAGAACCTGACCTCTTGGAATTAAGGTCTTCTATTAGATTGAAGTGATAAGTAAAGTGTTGCTATATGCTGAGCTGCCATCCTTATGAAAGGAGAAGCGTACAGCCTGACAAGTGGAAGGAAGCAGTATGAAGAGCTGGAGAGTACCACAGTGAAAGAGGCAGGTTAGAAAATGGCACAGGCCACCACTGGCCCAAAGCAGCAAGATGGATCCTTTCATTCCAGGTTCCCCTTAAGAATCAGCACTTTGATTTCCGACCTCAAACCCCCAGGACAGTCAGACACATTGTTGCTGTACCCAGTTCACGGTCCAGTCTCATGGCTACCACGGGAACTAATATAAACACCACTTGGTTGCCTCAAGTCTTCAAACCCAGAGTTGGAGGGGCACTGCCTTCTCCCCACTTTCCCAGCACCTTTCTCTTTGCTCGTTTCCTCTATGACATGGTCTCCTCCCTTTGAACTTCACACTTGGCCTTCATAGATACATCAAGGCCCATTGCTCCAACTGAGAGTTGAAGCTGGGTCAGGACCTGAATATTACATCAAGTGACATCTGAACGTGTGACTGATAGGCGGTTGGGAGGCAGGGCCAACGCACCTGAACTCCTACCCTCCTCCCTGAGAAGACTGAGGTCTATGAGGTCAGGATGGGAAGGGGTGGGGTCCACACAGATCCAGTAAAAACAGAAATGGGATTACTAAGTTGTGGCATCCACAAAACCATAAAGTCATTTCCTTAAAGTATGAGGAGAAGGGATATCACTGCATCATTCAAGGACAACACAGGTTGTGCCCAGCTCAGGAATCACTAGTCGGAACTGAGAAAAGTAGGGGCTCAGCCTCCCAGCAGCTTTGGGACCCAGACCTCCTTGCCAAGGGCTAACCTTATCTGTTCTTCAATGTCGTCTGAGGATGGGAGTTCTCCTGGCACTGACCCTGGAGGTTGGTGTCCTCTTGGCCTTCCTGGCAGTCCAGCCCGGGCAGGCTTCAAAGATAGGAGCTGCAGCCTTCACCTTCTGGCCACGGACACTGGGAGGGGTGGCACAGGTGGCACCTACCCGCAGGTTGAGCCTAGTGAGCCACCTGAGGAGGAGAGAGATGGGGAGCCCACCATGGATGGAGATGGGTGAGAGCGTTCCTGAGGAGTATGAGGAGAGGTCAAGAACTTGGAGGCAGTGTACAAGAGGGACAGTCTACTGAGTTCTGGCTGGGTGGCTCACCTCCATTTCACTTCAAGCCTCTGATCCCTTCTGCATAAAAAGATGAAAATAGTGGCAATGCTTTCAAGTACCAGGCACTGTTTATATCTGGGGGCATTCATTCCCCAGCAGCCACAGCGGTGGGGGCTGGATGGCTCCTCACCCCTCCACAGATGGTGGGACTCGTAAAACCTCAGAGCCTAGACTTGCTAGAGCTTAGGCTTACTTGGCCACAGATGCTGGCTCTATTAGAACAACAAAAGCCGGGTCTCAAGGCTCAGGCCAACCTCAACTTCTAGTCTTCTAATTCTATCTCCTGAGTGCTCTGTTACAGGTGTGCGCCACCACACCTGTATTTATGAAGCACTAGAAACTGAACTTAGAACTTTGTGCATACCAGGCAAGCGGTCTACAGACGGAGCTTCATCCCGAGCCTTTGCTTTTGTGTTTTGAGGCAGGGTCTCATATTGTCCAGGCTGACTTCATATTCCTGGGTCCGACCTGTACTTCCCAAGTGCTGGGATTACAGGCACGGTGACCAAGCCCATGTAACTGCCAAATGTGCACCCCAAGCAAGGACAACATCACCCTGATTTATGAAGGAATTAAACCTTAGTTTTGTGGTACCTGTGCCAGGCATGTCTGTGGGACACTATCTTGATTAACAATGGACGTGGGAGGGTCCAGTTCACTGCAGGCAGTGCCTACCCAGGTAGACTGTCCTGGGTTATATAGGAAAGCGAGCCGAGCACACCCGTAAGTAGTGTTCCTACCTCATCTCTGCCTCCCGGCAGTTCCTGGATTTCCTTGCTCAACTCTATGTAACCTGTAAGCTAAACACCATCCCAAGACTAGTGGCGCACAGCCGCAGTCCCTCCGGGCAGCAGCTGGCCACCTCTGCCGGGAGGGAGTCCCGATGAGGGTGTACCTGTGCAGCGGGAGCAGCGGGCAGTCACAGTGGAAAGGATTACCGCTGAGGTCGATGAGCTCCAGCCCGCTGAGCCACGTCGGGGCAGGCAGGGACTGAAGTTGGTTCTTCTGCAGGTACAAGCTCCGGAGCCCCTTTCCCAGACCTGCAAAGGCCCTGGGAGAAATCTGCAAGGAAGCACCAAGTCCTCTTGTGAGTCCCTGCCTGGTGGGCTGTGCCAGGTCTGTGGGGAGCTCCATCCTCCCTCCAGTAGAGAGATGGAAAGCCCGAGGTGGTCTACGGCGGAGGGGCAGTACTGAGGTTAGAACCCAGGTTGATCTTATTCCGAGTTACACAATGCCCAGGTTCTTTCAGTTAGGCCTGAACCCCACCCTTATGATGACCAAGACTCTTCGGGACTCTCAGGTAACTGCTCAGACTCAAGTTCTTCCATGCCTCTAGCTGCCCCTGAAACTCCTTAAGGGCTGAGGGGAAAGTTTGGCTTATCTTAGTGTTCTGCCTAAAATGCTTGCCGAGGGAAGGAATGCCTCCTGTGGACTTGTGCTTCCTGCCTGCCCCGCAGCCGACAACACCCACCTGCTCCAGGTCACTGCTATTCAGGAAGAGCTGCTGCAGCGAGCGCCCCACAGGCTGAAAGGCCCCATCTTGCAGAGCCCGGAATGGGTTCCCCGAGAGCTGCAGCTCCTTGAGGGCAGGCAGCCCCTCCAAGGCTCCAGTAGGCACCTCTCGCAGCTGGTTCCGGTCAAGGTGCAGCTTCTCCAGCTCCCGGGCTGGACCTAGCGCCCCAGGTGAGACCTGGGTGATGCGATTCCCACTCAGGTAAAGGCAGCGCAAAGCCCGCGCTCCGGCCAGCTCCCCGGGCGCCAGGCGGTCCACCGCGTTGTCCTGAAGGTGGAGAGAGAAGAGGCTGGGCAGGGCACGCAGGGCAGCCCCCGGCACCCTCAGGAAACGGTTGTGCTCCAGGTACAGGTAGCCCAGGTGGGGGGCCCCTTCGAGGGCTGCAGCGCTCAGGCCCGAGAGCTGGTTGTCGGAGAGGTAGAGATAGACCAGGCGCTCCAGGCCCGCCAAGGCGCCGGGCTCCAGCTCCGCGATGGCGCAGTGCTGCAGGTGCAACGACACCAGGTAGCGCAGGCCCGGGAAGGCCGCGCGGGGCACCGAGGGGAAATGGTTGCGCCTCAGGTCCAGGAGCTGGGTGTCGTTGGGGAAGCCGCGAGGCACGGCCTGCAGGCCGCGGCCGTCGCAGGCGCTGTGCCTGGTCTCCCCGACGCACACGCAGGCGGGAGGACAGGGTGTGGCCCACGCGGCCTCTTCGTGCGGGGAGTGAGGAGGGGCGCGGGGACCGGCCGGCCGGTCCTCGTCCTCGTCCTCCGCCGCGTCTCCCGGGCAGCGCAGGTCTGAAGGCCGCAGCGTATCCAGGGCCTCGCCTCGCAGGCGCCGCGGTCCCCGGCACGCGCCGTCCGAGCGCACTCGAGCGCGCACCAGCCACTCGAGCAGGGGCCGCGCGTGGCAGGCGCACCACAGCGGGTTGCCCTGCAGCCGCAGCCGGCGCAGCTGGCCCGGGACCTGCAGCGGGGGCAGGGTGGTCAGCTGGTTCCCGCGGAGGTCGAGGGTGTGTAGGCGCGGGCAGTGGGCGAAGGCCCGGGGGCCCAGGGCCTGCAGGGACCCGTGGTCCAGGGCGAGCTCCCGCAGGCCGGGCAACGCCAGGCCATCCTCCTCTCCCGTGTAGGTGAGCGGGTTGTGGCCCAGCTCCAGACGCGCCAGGCTGCGGGCCTGGGACAGGGCGGCCCCGGGCAGGGCCTGCAGCTCGTTGTGGTGCAGGCTGAGGCAGCGCAGCGCGGGCAGGCCGGCCAGAGCCTCGGGGGCTAGGACGCTGAGCGCGTTGTGAGACAGCTGCAGCCAGCGAGTGCGCATCAGCCCCTGGAAGGCCATGGCGGGCAGGTAGACCAAGGCGTTGTGGGCCAAATTGAGAGTGGCCAAAGAGCCCAGGGCGCCGAAGGTCCCCGGCCGCAGCTCCTCCAACATGTTTCCCTCCAGCTCCAAGCGCCTCAGTGAGCCCAGTCCGTCCAGTGCCTCCTGGGGCAGCGTGCTCAGGCGGTTGGAAGCCAGGTTGAGGAGGAGCAGGCGGCCCAGGCCACGGAAGGCACCCTCGGCCACCAACTCCACCTGACAGTGCTGCAGGTCCAGATGCGTGAGGTAAGGCAGGTCCCGGAAGGCAGCTGGAGGGATGACCTTCAGCATATTGCCCTGGAGGTCGAGCCTCTGGGTCAGCTGGGGACAGGAGAGGGGACAGGAGAATGAACCACAAAGCCCCCCCCCGCCCCCTCAGCCTTGGCCGGCCTCCCTCACCTCTCCGATTCCCTTCACCCACCGAGCAGCCCTCACTGTGATCCTTTCCTTCTTGTCGCCGCCCTTGGCTTACTTTTCCCATTAATTCACAACACCACAGGGCAGAAAGAGTTTCTTATCCAGACACACCCCCAGTTCACCCCAGGACCTGTCACAAATACATTATTATTTATAGGTCACATAGGTATCTCAGCCACACAGAGATTTTAAATAAATTATACCTTTATTGGCTTGTTTAGTTTTTGTGGTTGTTGTTTGTTTAGTTTGAACATGGTTCTGGCTAACCTGGAACTCAGTCTGTAGACCAGGCTGGTCTTGAACTCAAAGAGGTCTGCCTGCCTCTGCCTCCTGAGTTCTGGGGTTGAAGGTGTGTATCACTGGATTTGGTCCTTATGGTTGAGTTTCTCCCCGTTTAGACCTAGATACCCAGGCTCAAGGAGTAGGAACCGGCCAGACAAAGGTAGAACTATCGGCGTAGCCCTGGCTCCTGCCACTCTTCCCTTCTTGCTACACTGCCAACCCTGCCAACCCATGCCAGGACTGTCCCTCTCCTGACCTCAGGGATGGCGTTTGGCACCTCAGTGAGGTTCTGGTGCCGGCAGGTAACATGCCGTCTGGAGTTGTCGCAGACACAGGTCTGTGGGCATCGCTGTGCCGCTACGTGCCAAGCTGGACTCAGGAGCAGCACCATAAGCAGCAACAGCCTGAAGATCCAGGTGGGGCTCTGGGGCCTGGGAGGGAGGGAGGGAGAGAGAGCCGCTGTCCATGGGGGTCATCGATGGGAGAGGGCACTGAACTCCTGACACGGCAGCCAACTCCTGCCTCAACTCCTCCAGGCCTTCATTCCCTGGGCACAGGAAAGTGCTATGTCTGGGTTCTCTTCCCTCTCTTCATATGGGGGTGGGGCAGGGAGCTTTTGTTATCAGCCCTGGTTTATTGGTGGGGGGAACCCTAAGATATTTGGCAGCAGGAGGGAAGGCCCAGATCTAGACCAGGTTTTAGGGTGGACTGGGAGGTCCAGGTGTTGAAGGGCCTGAGAGAGAGCTGTCATGGTAAGCAGGCACCCCAGGCCTCTGTGCCTGCTTCCTCTTTGTCCTCTTGTTACCTAAGTCCACACAGCTGACTGCCCTGTGACGGGCAACTGAGGACCAGGATATGTACTACTGGGGGGAGGGAGAGAGGTCTCACTTGTCTATGTATTGATGCGCCGCCCATCCACCCACCCACCCCCCTGTCCATCTCTCCACTTCACAACTCCAGCCACTTGCCCATCTCTTCTTAGGGGTGATTATTGCCACCGCGACCCTCCTGGCCTCCCCTGGACTCCACCTAACAGCCAGAGGGAATTTCCCAGAATACAGATAGGATCCTGATATTCCCAACAGAACCGCCCTAGTGTCTAGCTGTTCCCGTTAGTGAAAAGTCCCAATTCCTAGTGCCTCAAGAAGGAGGTCTAGATTCTCCACCACACACCTCGAACGGCACCACTGCAGGCCCAGCAGCTGCGGATTCCCTCTGCTCCTCCTGGTATATGCTCGGGTTGCAGGTAAATTCCGAGCTGCCTTCCCCAGTGCGGGGCCGGAACGCCGCCCCGCGGACCTCCCCATAATTGCTCCCAGGCTGTCTGGCTTTGTCCCCTTGCACTCCCAGAATCCACCCCTTTCTCAGCGCTGGCAGCCTTGTTTAGACTCTGGCTTGGGGGGTCAGAGTAGGAAGGGGGCCTATTAGACTGATAACTGAAGAGGAAAAGGTCCAGGAGTTGGAGGGCTGCCGCGGATCGCTCTTCACAAGGCTCCAAAGGGTACTCCACAGGAGTGCACAGCAACAGCTTCCTCTGGAGCTGTTTTAGGGGCCACCTCTGGGGAACCTCAGGTGTAGGAAGATCCTGTGACTCTGCAGCTGGCCTCTCAGAGGCACAAACAGATAAGCTCCAACCGTCTAGTTCATCTATGGCTCCCTTGTACCCCCCCCCCCCAGGGCCCCAAAACTCACCTCTCCATGCCGACTGGAACTGCCAGCCCTGTCTGGAGGTCCCGCACAAGGGAAAGACCAGGGACAGTCCTTGCCTGGTCACCGGCAGTGCCCACCCCCCCTTTGCCCACGGGCTTGGCAGCCCGGACGGAGCTGAATGGGAAGCATTGTAAGCAGCCCAGCCGAGCCGGGGCTTCCCCGGGCTGTGGGCAGGGGGTGGGAGCAGCGACTGGAGTTACAGGCCGCCTGTGCAGCTCAACAACACTGGCCCAGGTCCGCGTCCTTGGACTGGCCGGTGGGCATGGGTGCTGACGGAGATGGGGGGTGTCTGGAGGAGCCTTCGGGTGGATCAGCAGCACCGGGCTCCTGCAGACTCTGTGGGACCCTAGGAAGAACTGCTCAGCAACTGAAAGTTAAAAGCCAGCTCACTAGGTTGCTGCAGGAGTTAAGGTAGGAGCCAGGAACCCTTAACTGCTTCCTTTCTGTGAGCTTATGTGCTCACTCACACTGAAGCTACTGCACACACGCATCTGTATCTTGCAACTGTTTTCCTTCTCACTTTAACGTATATCCAAATTGATACCAAGGATCATATTCATTTTCTAATGGATTATATAGTGTTTTATTCTAAAAAAAAAAACAAAAACCAAAAACCTAAGGCATAAACCAGTTGGTTGTGTATACCTCAAGAGACTGAACCAGAAGGATTAAAAAACATACCAGACTTACTGGTTCAACTGTGATATTTTAAATTTTTTAGTATTTTTTTTTTTTAATATGTGAGTGGCCTGTATGTGTAAAGGGCATTATAGCATGACTGGTACGGTACTCATAGAGGCCAGAAGAGGGCGCCAGAGCCTCCAAAGTGGAGGCAGAGGCAGGCGGATTTTTGAGTTTGAGGCCAGCCTGGTCTACAGAGTGAGTTCTAGGACAGCCAGGGCTACAATGAGAAACCCTGTCTGGAAAAAAACAAACAAAAAAACAATGTATTTAAGCATGTATCTTTGGAGCATGTATACATCTCAAAATGTCCGAGGCTGGACATGGTAGTGTACACCTTTAGTTCCAGGAACTAAAGGCCAGACAAGGCTACATACTGTGACACTGTCTAAAACACAAGCCAAGCCACAAGCACCAGACAGCACAGATAGCACATGCTCACATCAGACCCAGGTCTCTGGCCTGTGGCAGCTTTCAGTCTTCAGTGCTTGGCCTTTTGAGATGGGCATTGTGTGACCCTGGCTGGATTCAAAGTTACTAAGCTTCTGAGACTGCTCTTGTCCCCTGGCTCCAGCTTGGAAGTGCTGGGACAACAGGTGTGTGTGCATCACCTCCGAGCTTGGCCAGCTTACAAATAGCTGTATTTTTTTTTTCCAGAGCTGAGGACCTAACCCAGGGCCTTGTGCTTGCTAGGCAAGTGCTCTACCACTGAGCTAAATGCCCAACCCCATATTGTTATTTTTTTTTACACAGGGTTTCTCTGTGTAGCCCTGGCTGTCCTGGAACTCTGTAGACCAGACTGCCCTCAAACTCGAAGAGGTCTGCCTAAGTCTGCCTCCCAAGTGGTGGGATGAAAGGCGTGTGCCACCACTGCCCAGTTCAGTTGTTTTTGTTTGTTCTCCCAAGACAGGGTTTCTCTGTGTAGCCTAGCTGGAACTCACTCTACAGACCAGGCTGGCCTCAAATTCAGAGATGTTCTTGCCTTTACCTACTAAGCGCTAGTACACCACCACTGTCCAGTTTCAGAGTTGTATTTTAAATTTTTTCCCCTTATGTTTACAGGTGTTTTACCTGCATGTATATCTGTGTACCACATGCATGCAATGTACATGGTGGCCAGAAGAGGGTGATGGAACCCCTAGAACTAGAATCTCAGATGGTCACAGACCACTTGTATGTGTGCTGGGAATCAAACCCAGGTCATCTAGAACAGGCCAGCCATAGTTGTTTTTTTTTTTTGTTTGTTTGCTTGTTTTTTTCTTTTGGTTTTGGTTTTTCGAGACAGGGTTTCTCTGTGTAGCCTTGGCTGTCCTGGAACTCACTTTGTAGACCAGGCTGGCCTCGAACTCAGAAATCCTCCTGCCTCTGCCTCCCAAGTGCTGGGATTAAAGGTGTGCGCCACCACTGCCTGGCTCCAGCCATAGTTTTTAAATTACATTTATTTGCACATGTGAATGCAACATTGAGTGTGAAGGTCAAAGGTCAACTCGCAGGAGTCAGCTCTCTACATGAACTCTAGGATCTAACTCAGGTTTTAAGACTTGGTAGAAAGTACTTCCATCCGCTGAGCCCTCTCACTGACTGTGCTTGGTTGTATTTAAAGAATGTCTCACATAGGGACTGGAGAGATAGTTCAGCGGTTAAGAGTACTGACTGTTTTTCTGAAGGTCCTGAGTTCAAATCCCAGCAACCACATGGTGGCTCACAACCATCCGTAATGAGATCTGATGTCCTCTTCTGGGGTGTCTGAAGACAGCTACAGTGTATTTACATATATAACAAATAAGTAAATCTTAAAAAAAAAAAAGAGAGAGCAAGAGAAAAAAGGACGTTCTCACATAGCCCAGGATAGCTTTAAATACACTGTAACCAAGGAGGACCCAGAACACAAGATCCTCTTCCTTTTACCCACAACTACTGGGATAAAAGGTATATGCCTATCTCAAGGTGAGGGGTGTGTGTGTGTAAAAAACCAAATCTTTATTGCTACAAAATATCCAATGTATGGATGAATATGCCACAGAAATAGTAAACATAAACGAGTTTAATTTACTCACTTCCTTCCACCTAGGTTTTATATACAGCAGAACTTCCATCATTTTTAGGGCAGAATACTTCCCATGCTTTAATTTGTTCAACTTATTCCTCTGGTGGATGAGACAGTGGGTCGCTTCTGCCTCTTTTTTTCTTTTTTAAAGATTTATTTATTTATTATTATATGTAAGTACACTGTAGCTGTCTTCAGACACGTCAGAAGAGGGCGTCAGATCCCATTACAGATGGTTGTGAGACACCTTGTGGTTGCTGGGATTTGAACTCAGGACCTTCAGAAGAACAGTCAGTGCTCTTAGCCACTGAGCCACCTCTCTAGCCCCTGCTTCTACCTCTTGATTCTATACCAAGAATAGTTCTAAAAAACTCATGCACATTACTCATTTTTATCTTTGCTTTCATTTCTATGAGATATAAGCCAACAGTAAAGCTGTTGATGAAGGGCAGCCCTACAACAACTCATTATAATGGCTCAAAAATCATCTCTCTTGAAAATTATGTGTGCTCTCTGATCCAAACAGTGAGTGCCATTCCATTCTTCTCTCTTCTTCCTCCTCCTTCTCAGATGGAATCTCTATTGTGCAAACTGGCTTTAAATCACAGAGCTCAAATCCAGGCAGTAATGGCACACTGCTTTATGCAGTACTCAGGAGGCAGAGGCAGGTGGATTTCTGAGTTCAAGGCCAGCCTGGTCTACAGACTGAGTTCCAGGACAGCCAGGCTACATAGAGAAACCCTATTTCAAACAAAGTATATGCATGAGTGTAGGTACCCAAGAAGTTCAGAAGAGGGCACTGGAGAGTTACAGGTAGTTGTGTGCTACCTGACGTGGGTGCTAGGAAGGGAACTCAGGTCCTCTGTTAGAACAGTATGTGCTTTTATTTTCTGTTTGGGAAAGAGTTTCTTCTTTGTGTAGCCCTGGCTGTCCTGGATTCGCTTTGTACACCAGGCTGCCTCGAACTCCTGGAGATCTGCCTCCCAAAGTATGGGGATAAAAGGTATGTACCACTTATAAGTGGACATTTTTATTTTGTAAAGTTTTTCTCCCCCACCCCATGAAATCTCACTATAAATACTGCAACCTTGGCTGTTCTCAAACTCACAGCAATCTGTCTCACCTCCCAACCACATGGATCAACACACCCAGCAGTTGTTTTTCTCTGTTAGGGTGTGAGCTGTGGGCCATCTATGACTTTTACAGCAATAAGGTAATTTCATTCATTTCCTAGCTTGAGTATGTGCACATCACATGCATTCACGAACCCATGGAGGTCAAAAGAGTGTGTGGAACCCTCTGAAATTGGGACTTTAAAGGCTATTGTGAGCTCCTAGGTGGGTTCTGAACCTATGTCCTCTGCAAGAGCTATCTCTGTAGTCATCTCTCGAGCCTCAAATCATGTTTTTGTTTTCATTGTTTTTTAGGTTTTGAGCTGTAGGAGGTACAGAGGTTTCACAGATCAGTATTAGGAGAACCTAGAATATTAAACACTCTTGGGTTGTTCATTCACAGGAAGGGATACATAACCTTTCATCCATCCAGAAAACCAGTTCATAGCCTGATGACCTTTACACTTATCTGTGTGGCCAAGACCATGTGGGATCCTCCCCCGACGGTCATGAGCTTGCTTTTCTCAGTCTCTAGAACGGATCTTCTGAGGGTGTCACATGTACTTTACAAAGTGTTTCCATATAGTCTGATATTTGGATTACTTTGTTCCTTAAGATTTGTGTATGTTTTATTGTACACGATTGTTAGTTACCAGGTAAGTTTTTACCAAATTGTGCTGTCATTAAGTATGCCTAAAATAAACTGCCTAGGGTCAGACTCCAGTTTGAAATCAATAGCTACTTAGTTGGGTTGAAGCAAAATGCCTTCTTGACTCCTATAGATTGTTACTCTGCAGACCCCACACTGAATGGCCCACAGGGGTGCTTGAAACTTAATTTGGGTCCTTCACAAGGATAACTAATGTTGCTATTAACCATTTAGCCATCTCTCCAGCCCAAATTGCTTTTTTGTTTGTTTTTCGAGACAGGGTTTCTCTGTGTAGCTCTGGCTGTTCTGGAACTCACTCTGTAGACCAGGCTGGCTTCAAATTCAGAAATCTGCCTGCCTCTGTCTTCCAAGTGCTGGGATTAAAGGCCTGCGCCACCACTGCCTGGCTCTGGAACCTTTCTGTAGACCAGGTTGCCCTGCAACTCGAGATCCACCTGCTTCTGTATCTTGAGTGCTGAGATTAAAGGTGTGAGCTAGCACAACTCTGCTCCCATATTCTTTTTTTTAAAAAAAAAGATTTATTTTATGTATATAAGTACACCATTGCTCTCTTCAGACACACCAGAAGAGGGCACCAGATCCCATTACAGATGGTTGTGAGCCACTCATGAGGATGCTGGGAATTAAACTCAGTCGGTGCTCTTGACCACTGAGCCATCTCTCCAGCCCTCCCATTTTCTTAATATGCAGCCTGTTTCCTTTCTTTGGAAAGTAGGTGTGCCTATGTGCTCTATGTCCATGAATGCTGATTACCTCAGAGGCCAGGTGTTAGATCTTCTGGAGCTACCATGTGTAGGTGCTGGGAACTGAACTTAGGGTCTCTCTCTGCATGAGCAGGATACACACCATCTTTCAGTCCTTGTTTTGTTTTTTGAGTCTCAAAGGTAGCCCTGGCTAGCCCGGAGTTCAACCATGTAAGTCAGGCGAGGCTGGCCTTGAACCTAGGTAATCTTCCTGCCTTCTACATGTGCTTTTGAGACAAAATATCACTACGTGGCTTGGTACCAGTTTTTTTTAGACTTATGTACTTTTTTTTTTGCTCAATAAATGTTTACTGAAGGAATGAACACAAAGAATAAACAAAGAAAGCAATGAGGCAGGCGGGCGCCCGTGGTGAGCCACAGCGCTAGTGGTCAGACATCTCCAGCACGGGGCCTTCTCGCATTGGGGCGCCCTGCTGAGGTGTGGACTCCCTGTCCTTCGGGGACTACGGTTGTGCAGAGGCAGGGAACAGAGAGTTGTACTCCTTCTGGAAGGTAAGGTCCTTGAATCTGCGTACGGCCAGGGCTGCAGTCAGGCTCCACGTGAAAATGGAGGAGAAGGCGATGGCAGCGTGGGCTGCGTCCGTCCCTTCATTCAGAGGGTAGTCCTTGGGCTTGGACACTTGCCACTGGTTGGCCAGGAAGTAGAAACCCATGAACCAGAAGAAGGCCCAGAAGGCCGAGACACCAATGTCAGACAGCACGGCCTTCTTGCGGTCCTTAACACTGCTGATCTGCGGGAAGTACACGTCGAGCGCCAGGTAGAGCATGCAAGTGAGGAAGGCCAACACGCCCACAGTCACGCCATAGCTGCAGGCATTGGGGTTGCGGTTGTAGATGCAGAACTCCTCCTCCTCCGGGTTGTTGAGGTAGCCCTCATTCACGATGGACCCGAAGAAATCGATGGAGAAGACCCAAGACACGACGCGCAGGATGGTGTGTGGCTGCCGCACCAGGGTGTAGGGGTCGAAGGCGCCCCGGCTTTGCCCGCTCCGTACGCACCCCCCTTCTATCGTGGCTGCACCGTGCGGCACCCCCCCCCCCCCGACTTATGTACTTTTTATTGTATTTAACAGTATGAATGTTTTGCATGCATGTGTACCTGAGCACCATGTGTGTGCCTGGTCCCTGCAAAGGTCACAGGGATTCAGATCCCCTAGGACTAGAGTTGTGAACTGCCATGTGGGGGCCCAGAATCGGACCAAATCCTTTGTAAGAACAGCAAATGCTCTTACCCACTGAGCCAGTCCTCCAGCCCTGGCTTTGAATCTCCATCTGCTTCAGCTTTGAACTATCCTGCATCTCAGTGAGAAACCTTAGTTTGGTCATACTGTATGATCCTTTCAGCTTTATTTTTGTTTGAGTTTTTTTGAGATAGGGTCTTGTGTAGCCCAGGCTTGCCTTGAACTCAATATGAAACTGAGAGAACACTTTAGATTCTGATCATCTGCCTCCACTTGAGTGCTAAAATATTGAAACTGTAAGCCATGTGGCCATGTCAGTTTATGCCCAGGCTTCATGCATGTCAGGCAACACTCTGAATGAGATCTTTGTTCCCTCTCGGGCTTTTCCCTGTTCCCCCCTCCCTCCCCCACAAGGTTTTCCTATGTAAGCCTGGCTGTCCTGGAACTTGCTCTTTAGACCACGCTGGCCCAAACTGCTTGCCTCTGCATCAACACCGCCTGGCTCCTCTTCCAATCTGAAACGTTTACTGGGTATGTGTATAGGAGTGTGTTTATTGGGTATGTGTATAGGAGTGTTTATTGGGTATGTGTATAGGAGTGTTTACTCGGTATGTGTATAGGAGTGTGCACAGCCACACTCTGTGGAGATCAGAACAACCTGCAGGAAGTTCTCTCCTCCCACTACATGGGCCTCAGGGATTGAATTCTGGTTGTTGGGCTTAGAGATAAGTGTCCTTACCTGCTGAGCCATATCACCAGCCTCTTAGTCTTGTGTGTGTATAAACTGCTAATGTATTTTTCATTCTTCATGCGGTGGTGGTGCATGCCTTTAATCCCAGCAAGGGCAGATGGATGTCTGAATTAGAGGGCAGCCTGGTCTACAGAGTTCCAGCAGAGCCAAGGTTACAGGGAAAAACTCTGTCCTGCTGGGCGGTGGTGGCGCACACCTTTAACCCCAGCACTTGGGAGGCAGAGGCAGGCGGATTTCTGAGTTCGAGGCCAGCCTGGTCTACAGAGTGAGTTCCAGGACAGCCAGGGCTGGGGAACAACTTGGAGCACATGGGCACAGGGGAAAATTTCCTGAATAGAACACCAACAGCTTATGCTCTAAGATTAAGAATTGACCAATGGGAACTCATAAAATTGCAAAACTATAGAGAGAAACCCCGTCTCGAAAAACCAAAAAAGAAAAACCCTATCCTGAGAAAACTAGAAGTTTTGTGGCTGGAGAGATGGCTTAGTGGTTAAGAGCACTGATAACTTTTCCAGAGGACCTGGGTTCAAAGCCCAGTACCCACACGGTGGCTCATAACTGACTCCAAGATCTGATACCCCACGCAAGCACACATGTAGCCAAGACACCATTGCACAGGACAAAACATGTACTGCTCTCGCAGTTCAGTTCCCAGGACCGCATGGCTACAGCTCTAGTGTGAGGGGCTTCAACTCTCTGGAACTGGAGTTATGGATAGTTAATGTAAGCTACCATATGGGTGTTGGGAACTCAACTGTGGATATTCCAGAGCAGCAAGTGTGCTCAACCACTGACCCATCTCTCTCTCCAAAACCAAGGCTGAGCTGACCACCACTCAGCAGAATCGGGTACTGACACCCTGCTGGGAGGTAAGGTGAGCTCTTGTCTGAGGTAAAGGAGATAGATTATAGATACTTACTATATATATATATACACACACACACACACGCTTGTGTGCGTAAGATGAGAGAATCAGCCTCATGTCACCTACTGGAAGGTAAGTAGGCTTCTCAACTCATCTTCTCTGCCACATGCCACCCTGCTGGCTTCACATCTGAACCTCAAGATGTTTTAGACTCCCTGAAGGTTTCCCTTCACACATCAGGACACTGCTGCAGTCTCCAGGTTGGACTGGGAGCTCAAGTGCAGGCCTGTAGAACTGGGACCAACCTAGCACGGCAGCTCACAGGCAGACGCCCACCCACACCATCCTAGCAGAGGAAGCACTGAGGGCCCAGGTGCAGACACAGGCTGCCCGAGTAACATGGGACCCTGGCCTAAGGCCTCCCTGTGCAATGCTTTAGTGCATATGCAATGTGTACATGGTCCTTCCACTTTGTACGTGGCTCTTGGAGGTCCTCATGTTTACTCAAGTTGTCCTAACCCTGAGTCACTGTCTGAACTTGAGCTGTCCCCACTTGATGAAAGAAGCTTCTGGGTGTCTGCAACTACCACAGATGACTTTTATTTGTGAAGCTCCCAGGCCCAGCCCAGACGTACAACACAACGGGAAGTAGAGGTGGCCCCGCAGCAGCCACCTCAGGAAGTCACAGCATCGCCCACCCAGCTCCACCCTACTACACACTCCTGTCTCAGAAGAGTAGGCCCAACCTGTGGTTCAGGCATCAGGGGACCTGCCCTTCCCTCGCCAGGATGAACAGGGCTGGGCCAGCCATGGTGCTTTTTCCACTGGGTCCAGGAGCCCAGGGTGCCCCAGGCAATTCCCACTCTTGGGCTCTCTGGGGTTGGCCCCTGGGTGCTCCTCCAAGCCACGTGGGTAAGGCCAGAGCTCCGCTTTCTAATGACAGCCTATCTCTGACAGTCTATTCCTTAGGCTCGGTGGACACAGCAGGACACGGCACACAGGCTTTGGTGGGACAGGAAGGCAGGGCAGGCAGTACAGCCAGCGGGGGGGATGGGTGGGGGGGGGTGGGGGCGGTGGCTATGGCCAAGCTGGCCTAAGTTTAATAACGAAGCAGCTTTCGACCCTTCCCCGGGCATCAATACCCTACAGTGGACCTGGGTTAGTCCGGCAGGGAGATGAAGATCTGCAATCCAGACAGAAGTACACACACCCCACACACCAAACCAACACAGTATCAAAGGACAGATATGACATGTGAGACAAAGACCCTCCCCTGCCTCTGGTCAAAATCCTATCCAATGGAAATGCTGGCTGAGCTCAGTCCATCCAAGTCCCCTAGTCACTGGGGCAGGGTGAGGGACGAGAAGAAGATGGCTTTAAATTTAGATGTTGTATAGTGTCTGCAGCAGATTGTGGCGGGCAAAGGAGCAAGCTTCCAGTGCGCCATTGGGCCTGTGGAGAGAACAGCTCGGTGAGTGGTATGAACATCTTGGGATCCTGGGAGCTCTATGGTCAGAAAGGTCGGCTTCCTGGTGGGGAAGTTAGAACATCTGGACTCTGCACGGGGACTGGACTGGGACTCTTGGGATTGACCCCACACACGAGCCTTAGCTCAGGCAGAGACAGGAACACGGAGGCCTCACTACTCACTTTGTTACAAACGCCAACAGCAGGGGTGCAAGGGCCTTGGGGAAGTAGTCCTGTTTCACCACGTGGTTCAACACCATCAGGGGGCCATGAAGGTTGGGAATGGCCTTGATCTTGTCTTCACTCTGCGAATAAAGGTGGGTAAGCTCCAAGGTCACCTGTGAGTCCTGCTTCCTCCCTCAGTGATCCAGAGAGAGATGTGAAGCCTCACCTTGAGCAGACCCATGTGGATAAGCAGCCTGGTAAGGAAGGTGTTGGAATTGAAAGAGGAGTGGCTGAAGGCCTTCTTCATGAGGGCGTCTACGGAGGCAGAAAGGGAGTGCAGTAGTAAGCAGGCAGGTTTAGACATAAGGGTATCCGGAGCCCCTGACTTTGGCCCTGTCAAGAAGTAGAAACTGAAGGGGTTGCAGGTACATCTGACTGGGGTCAGAATACTGGAACCAAGGGAAGTCTCAGTTTACCAGATGGAACACCTTCCCCACCTGCCCTCCTATAAAACAGGTGTGACAGTACCAGTCTGTACAGCCTGCACATGGAGCAGAGCGGTGGAAACCACTAGGGAGGTTTTGGATATTAGTTGAGAAAAGGAAAGTCGTATCTGTAAATGTTCCCAGTTCCCCAGGGAACAGCCCAGGAAGAGGGCTGGAAACAGAATAACATGGGGACAGGTAGGGCTTGGAGATGACACATAGATTCCAGGAAATGTTATGAAGGCAAGAGCAGGTGTCTTCTGTTTGTGACCACATGTGCTGAGTCTCCCACCAGGGACACAAAGGCCTCCCTGACAGAAGAACTCACAGGGCCTTACAGATTTGACTGTCTGGCTTTTTAAGATAGGCAATGTCCTGCCCCAACCCTATCTGGCCTAAGTTCTAACTATATACAAGCCTTTGCATTGGAGAGTTCCCCAGTGCAGAATTCAGAAGAGCATTGAGGTCTACCAGCCCTGTCCCTCTCCCCTTACCAATGGCATCCAGCACTGCTGTTTTTACTGAAGCTTCGTCCCTGAACACAGATGCCACCTTCAGGAAGGCTGAAACAACCTTCTCAGGGTCGGAGGTATCAACCTGAGAACAAGACATAAGGCCTGGTTAGAAGCCAGAGTCCTGAGGCTCTGACTTCATACAAAATAGCTGCAGAAGACCCTGGCAACACTAGGGGAGGGGTTGGGGGGGGAGCATGGCAGGCAGCAAGGACTGGTAGCTACTTTCCCCAGATTATTCCCTAGAGTCTGGTGAAAACCTAGCCACAACAGGTATGAGCAGTGAGTTAAATACCATTATCCCCCGTTGCTGGGGTTAACACTTTTGTGTACTGTGTGAAGGTGTGTGTCTGTCTTTCCTCACCCTGCCTAAGGCATTCTCTGAAAAAGCTGACAGCATATAGCTGAGGCAGGAAAAAAAAAAGGCAAGACTTCTGGGCAGAGGTATGAACTCTGGGAAAGAACCAGTCTCAGAGAAGACTAAGATAATGAGGGTTAATTAAGTTACATGACCTAGTTAGGAAACAGCATAAGTGAAAGTCTGAGCAATAATACATCTCTGTGTTTATTGGGAGCTGGTGGGTTAAATAGTCTGACAGTATTTGACATCCAACATGATAGTTAGAAATCTAATAAACATGGGCAGACTCAGGTATTAGGTCATGGGAGGCACCAAAGTCATTGAAGCAGATGGGAAGAGGGTTTCTTAGCAACTGAGCCAGCCAGTGGGTCCAGAGCCCACACTGAAACCCACTGGAACACATGCCGGCCTGAGGGCCCTGCTTTAGCCGGTCACATGTGCTGGCTGAGGAGCCTACAGCTGCCCAGGGCTGAAGGAACGTCTTCCAGGAGCTGCAGTGACTGAGAAGCCTCAGACTTCTGAACTGGGGATAAGTTTGAAAATAGTTAAAGAAAAAAGAAACTGGGTATAAGAAACCATAGGAAAAAAATAGTTCGAAAATAAAGTCTCTGAAAGAAGGAGACAGATTAAAAAAATATTTCCTGTGTTAAAAAAATAGATTATAATGTCAGAGGGCACCCATATAATTTTGTTTTGATTATCAGCATACAAATATATTTACAGTATTGATTGCAATGATAAATACCCTCTTTAAGAAAGATCAGATTAGCCGGGCGGTGGTGGCGCACGCCTTTAATCCCAGCACTTGGGAGGCAGAGACAGGAGGATTTCTGAGTTCGAGGCTAGCCTGGTCTACAAAGTGAGTTCCAGGACAGCCAAGGCTACACAGAGAAACCCTGTCTCAAAAAACAAAAAAAAAAAAAAAAAAAAAAAAAAAAGAAAAAGATCAGATTAAGCCAGGCAGTGGTGGCGCACGCCTTTAATCCCAGCACTTGGGAGGCAGAGGCAGGTGGATTTCTGAGTTCGAAGCCAGTCTGGTCTATAGAGTTCCAAGACAGCCAGGGCTACACAGAGAAACCCTGTCTCGAAAAACCGAAAAAGATCAGATTAAAGCAGATGATAAAAGAGTTGAAAGATGGCTCAGCAGTAAAGAGCACTGGCTGTTCGTCCAGAGATCCTGAGTTTAATTCCCAGCAACCAAATGATGGCTCACAACCATTCATAATGGGATCTGATGCTCTCTTCTGGGGTGCCTACAGTGTACTTACATATAATAAATCTTTTAAAAAAAAACTTAAAAAAGGGCTAAAGAAATGGATGTTAAATTACAAACAAGAAGACAAAAATTAGATAATCCTTTTAGCCAGAATAAATTTTCAGAGGAATCCAATCTAAGCCTCAGGCCACTTTGAAGGAGACAGCAGAATGGCAACCCAGAGATGCTTTATACTGAATGCTACAGCTCTCGTTTGATGATGCCATGTTAGCACAATGTCAGACAAGATCTTTTTTTTTTTTTTTTTTTTTTTTTAGGCAGGGTTTCTCTGTGTAGCCCTGGCTGTCCTGGAACTCACTCTGTAGACCAGGCTGGCCTCGAACTCAGAAATCCACATGCCTCTGCCTCCCGAGTGCTAGGATTAAAGGCGTGCGCCACCACCGCCCGGCAAGAACTTATCTTTTATTTTGTAAATTGAAGCATGTGCATGTCTTCTGCCTTGAGCTGAGAAGGCTAATTGTTTAGTTCACATTCATTAGGAATGATGGCTTGATGAGATGCCTTTTCAGAGTGAAGCTGATATGCTTTCATGGCAATGAGACCCGTTAGCAGCACCCCCAACACTAACTCAAAGAGCCTCTATATGGCATTTGCTTCAAACGTGACAAAGCTACCACCAGGCAACAAACTGCCCTCGCCTCGACTGCTGACAGCACGCTGTGGACAAACAGGACACTGGGAAGCTGACTGACCAACTTTGCAGTCAGGGTAGGACAGTCCTTCCCATCTCTGGGACTGTAGGCTGAAGACAGATGCCCCAGTGATGCAGAGGAACCCTGGGTGACTGACCAGGCAGCAAACAAGGAATAATACAGAGTTGATTAGGTTATATGAGCTAGTTGGGAAACAGCCTGAACTCTAATAAGTCTCTGTCTTTACTGGGAGTGGGTGGGCCAAGACAGTATGATGATACACAGGGTGTGGTCATCATCTTACTCTACCACTACAAATCAGCCTGAGGGAATGGCTGCCATCTTAAAATCTAATACTACACACCAAGCCTAAAACCTGAAGTTGATACTTGGCAGAAGAGAACCAGCTTCTTCTGCAAGTTGTCCTCTGATCTCCACAGACATACAAAATAAAAGGATTTCTTTTTGTAATTTATTGACCAGCATCTCACTATATCCCCAGCCTGGAAATCTTATGCAGGCCAGACTGGCCTCAAACTCACCTGCCTCTTCCTTCTAAGTCTGCATGTAAAGGTGTGTGCCTAGCAAAATGTAATTTTTTTTTAAAAAATAACTAAGGACATATGTGATCTCCATTTCAGGTTGCCAAGGTAACAGAAACCATGCTTCAGTATAATGTTAAGGACTGCCCCTCCCTGAATGAGATCACGTGAAGCTGGATGGCACTTGAGCTGCACAGATGACCCGGAAAGGGAGTTTGCTCTAGAAGCAGCTAGATAGGCAGGAGCTCATGGAACACACATTGTGGGCAAGCACAAATGAATCTGGCAAAACTCAAATTCTCCATCTTGAGTTTTTGCTAGGACATGGCAGGCACCCTTATGACATTACATCTCACTGACCACCAACCTAATTTTTTAAAAAGGGGCGGAGGCTGGGAGTACCCTTACCTGCTGGACTATCAGCACCGAGGCCTTGGGACCCAGACGCAGCAGCTTCTCTGGGGAGGGGAATGACAGGAAGGTGGAGAGGTCTGTGGGAGGCGGGGAGGACAGCACGGAAGCTGGCTCCTGAGAAACAGGTGACACAGGGCTCTGTAGATTCCTCGACCTGGCTGTGCCCGTTGTTCCCACACCAATAGCATCTGTACCCCAGCCAGCTCTAGAGTCTAGGTCCAGAATTAGCTCTCACTCAGTCACGGGTCCCCAGTGCTGGCTCTATGGGTGCTCGCCCCAGGGGCTCTGAGGACTGGAGCGGCAGGATAGCGTTAGCACTCAGAGTGGAGCTTTGACATGCTAACAAGACAGGCACCCGAGTCAGCGCTGGCTGCCACAGGTACCAGGGAAACCTAACCCTTTGTCAGTCAGCTGCTCCCAGAGCACAGGAGTGTGGGCTCAGAGCCTGTGAGACACACACATGTACAAAGTGCCAGTGCTCAGGCGACCAACCCAGCCACAGCTCTGCTGCCCCAGGAGCCACCAGGATAACCCATTGCGGGGAAGAGAAAAGATTAACTAGGTAGCCCAGGGTAGTCCCAAAACATTTTGGCAATCCTCCTGCATCATTCTTCTAAGGTCGGGGTGACAGGCATGAGTCATGTGTAGCTCTGCGTGATTTTTGGTGTTATAATTTACACTTACATTCTGGCAAAACACTCCAACAGAAAGGTCCCTCCTGGCCTGACTTTCTGAGAACCAGCTGGCCTTTGTATACTGGGCTGAACAGATGCTAGCTATGCCCCAGGACTCTGTGCCCACAAATAACAAACTCACCCCACCGTTAGGGTCCAGGGCCTTCCTTGAGGGTGTGGCTGGCTCTTCTCCTGACCCTCGCTGCTGTGGCTCCTCCTCTTCCTCCTCCTCATCGTCTTCCTCCTCCTCTTCCTCCTCCTCCTCATCCTCTTCATCTTCATCCTCATCATCGTCCTCTTCTCCTTCTTCCTCCTCATCTTCATCCTCTCCCTCATCATCACTGCAGAGAGAAGCCAGCTAACGCCCAGCAGCCCATGCTGACTCAGAGATCTAACTGAGGCTGTGGACTCTGGCTAGGCCAAGACGCGCTGCACACAGGAGGGGAAGCAGGGTCCCCTGAGTCTACATTCCACTAAGGAATGCTACAGACACAGAAGACTCAGAAATGGTCAGTGTCTCCAAAGAGCCTCCAGTCCCACACGGAAGCAGTAAAGGAGCCTGTTGGACCTGACCAGACTTGGATGCCCGGGGTAGCACCGTCTGCATCTCATGTAACCACAGAAGGCTAAGAGTGGAAGAACGATGTCTTTCTAGTTCCCCTGAAGCTCTGCCTTACACTGGAGTCCCCAGATCCAGCCCTGAGAACATACAGTGTCAACATGAGAAGGAAGCCTCCCTAGGGATGACGGAGACAGGGCAGATGATGCCGCAAAACTAACTTTCCAGTGCTGCCCACCTCAACCTCTTCCATTCCTTCCTGCCAGCCCCTGGGAGCTGAGTCCAACCCCTTCAGGTGCCTGCCTCCCACACTTTCCTCCATTTACTGCCTCTGCCAAAGACCTGCTGGAAATGATGGAAGGCAGAGGCAGGGGGATCTCTATGACTTCCAGGCCAGCTAGAGTCATTATACTAAAACCCTGCCTCAAAAAAGAAAGAAAGAAAAATGAGGGGGTGGGGCAGCAGCTCTTCAGGCCCCCCACAGGCAGACCTGTAAGCTGGTCCTTTGCTGAACACACTTAAAGCTCTCCTCCATCCCTTTCTCCAACACCTAGCGCAAGGTGCCAGCTACTGGGCTGGCAGGTAGCAGGAGACAAGCCGAAGTAATAAGTGAAGAGCAGGCCTGAGCCTTGGCCTCTGGAGCCACTTTCTCAGAGTTCCCTACCTGAGGGATGCCAGCACCTTGGCCATATTGAAGCTGTCCAGCACCTCCTGAAGTTGCTCACAGCCCTCTTCTCCTAGGGCATTGCCTGGTCCAGGAAGGAAAGGAAGGTCAGGGAGGGCAGTGCGGGCAGCTGCGCAGGGCCGAGCTGAGGCTGACCCACCCCACAGCCTACCATTGAGGTCCAGCTTCTCCAGCTCCGCCTTGTCAGCCACAGCCTCGGCAACAACCAGGGCAGCATCTCTCTTGATTTCACAGAAGGACAGGTTCAGTTCCTAAAAGCAAGAGGAACAGAAGAGAGGCATGTCAAACGTGGGCCACGAGACCAGCCCTGTTCTCGTCAGCTTCTCCTTGAGCAGTGAAAGCAGGCTTGGTCTTCTGCCTTTGGCACTGGGGGTTGAAGAAAAACAATAAAACCAATACTATGAACCAGTGCAAAGTACCTGACATGTTTACACCAAAGTGAGAAGGCTGAGACCTGGGTCACCCTCCTCCACACCAGACCCCTTGCGAACTCACACCCCCACCACAGACAGGGGTGAAAGCCGGTACCTTCAGCTTGGGCAGGCCCCCACGGACAGCATCTGCAATGGCAACGGCACCCTTAGAGCGCACCAGGCAGTCTCCAAAATTGATCACCTCCACTTGTCGCAGAGTCTTCAGGGTCTGAGAGGAGGGAGCGAGGGTCTAGGTGATGCGATCGTTCTTACACACTGGCCTGGCCTCAGCATCTCCTCAGTCCTTATGGCCTCTGAAGCCCTGGCTAAACCTCAGCCTCACTGTTCCCCATGTTAGAGTTCTGCCCAAAGCATGAATCAAATCGAATTGCATCCCATCACATCAGGGCTTCAAACCCTCCATGGCTTCCTATTACTTACAGATAGTTTCACACCGGCAATACTACAAGGTCTCAAATTCCTTTTCCCTTCATTTTTCCAATATCCCTGAACCTCAGTCATTTCAAATAAGGACCAACTTAGGAAGGCTTGTCATTTGCCTGTAGACTTCTCCCATCCTACCATTCATCAGAATCAACCAGCCTTTTATCCTTAGTCAAAACGAGCAAGGTCAAGTCTAAGATCGAATCCCTCCTTCCACCTGGAGCTAACACCTGCATTTGTGACATATAGAACTTACCTTTCCTGAGTCCTTCCCACCCAGAGGCCACTCACTATTAGGTTGCAGAGACCTTGTAACACGGAACCCCATCCTGTACAGATGAGGGGGGCTTTGAGGTATTCAGCATGGAAGGATTGAAAGTAGGGGCAGAGCCACGCTTGCCAACGAGCTGCCAGAGGCCCGTACGGCCTCACACCTGCCTTACCTCAGCCATGGCCACCCCACCCTTCTCAGTGAAGGTGTTGTCATTTAGGTTGATGACTCGCAACAGGGGGTTGATGGCAAATGCCTGGGCCAGGGCCGTGACTCCAGGATGGTTAATTCCATTCTGTGGCATATGGACCTCTTCCAGAGTCCCGATGATCTGTGGGGCAAGAGAGAGTTGAGAAGTGTGGTGGCCTGGTGCCCCACTGACACACAGTGGGAGATACTCCCAGCGTCCAGGGCACAGATCTCCAAGCAAGCTTTTGAACACGGTTACATCAGATCCAGGGAGAAGACAAAGGTCAGAGATGCCAAAGACTGGCCAGGTTCACAACCAGAATGGAGGTTCCTCGTTGGTATCCTTGGTGTGTGGTGGTGGAGGCTTTGGCAGGTCGGGGCTCTTCTCTGGATGTGCAGGGCCACTCGTCTTTCTGAGGGCCTCCTTTCCAGCTACAGCTTCACTTTCAGGCCACATCCTTTCTAGGCCTTTGACACTTCATCCTCTCTGCTTTTGAGTACCACTATTTCCCCATTTATTGATATTTTAATTTGTTTCACAGACTAGAGCCTTGAGTGTACTCATGTTGGGCTACCCTCCCACCAGCATTTTCTTTAAAACAAACAAAAAAACCCCATTATTGTGAATTGTGTCTGTGCCTGTGAGTGCAGGTGCCAAGAGAGCAAGGAGGGTCCCTTGGTGCTGGACTCACAGGCTGCTTGAGTTGTCTGACACAGGCTCTGGGAGCCAAACTCAGGTCCTCAGCAAGTGCAGCACGGCCCTGTGCTGCCACCTGCCCAGCCCCACCCGTCATCTTGACCCCACGGCTCTCCCTTAGAACTCCAGCTCCTGAAGAGCCCCAGGTTTTTTTCTGTTGCTGTCATAAAATGCTTTGACCAAAAGCAACTTAGGAAAGGGGGCCAGGCATAGTGACACATGCCTTTTACTAGCCCTTAGGAGGCAAATCTCTGTTAGTTTGAGGCCAGCCCTACATAATGAGACACTGTCTCAAAAAAAAAAAAAAAAACAAAAGCTGGAGAGCCTGGGACTTAGGCAGATGCCGGCAGGTCTCCGTAAGGTTGAGGCCAGCCTGGTCTACAAAGTACAGGATAGTGAGGTCTACAGAGAAAGCCTGTCTAGGGATTATGGGGAGGAGAAAGAAAGAGAGGCTGGAAAAATGGCTCAGAGTTTAAGAACAGTTGCTGTTTTCCCAGACCATCTTAGGTTCAATTCCCAGCATGGTGGCTCACAACGATCTGAAACCCCAGTTCCACAAGAGGCACCCCCACAGGCATGAGGCACCCCGATAGTAAACATACAGCCACGTAGGCCAAACACCAACACACATAAGACAACTTTTTTTAAAAGAAAGGTTTTTGTGTTGTTTGCTTTTCTGTATGTAGTCCTGGCCGTCCTAAAATTCCCTCTGTAGACCAGGCTGGCCTCAGAGTTCTGCCTGCCTCTGCCCCAATCCTGGGATTAAAGGTGCATGCCACCACACCCAACTGTTTTGCTTTATTTTGTTTTGTTAAATGAAGGAACAGAGCCACAGCCCTTTTCTAAGTTCTGTTAACATATGCAATCCCCTTTGTTCTTCGTTCCAGTACAAGCTGTATCAGCTGCAAATGCCCCTCTTCCTCAGAGCTGCAGGAGAAGCCCCAAGGGAATGGAAAACCACCCACCGGGACAACCTGGCTCAGGGGGCATCGTGTCTGTCCCCAGATCAGCGAGCAGCAGGAATGGGAAAGATTCAAGTGTGGGAAAAGGTTTTTATTCTATTTTTGTTTACAACTCCAAGTTGGTATTTCAGGAAAGTCAAAGGCAATAGCTAAAGAGCCCGCCGGCCGGGCGCTTCCCGCCCAGTGAGGGGAGAGGGCAAACCTTGCTCGCTTGGGTTTTGCTCAGCTACTTTTCTTCATCAAGACAGTTCAACTAAAAGCCCATGAATGGTTCTGCCCACACTCAGGGTGGGACTTTCCACTTCAAATAACAATAAAGACCCGCCAAACACACACACCCCACAGACAAGTCCACAGGCCAGCCTGATCTAGACTAACTCCTCACTAAGACTCTCTTCCCTGAGGCTGAAGACGACTAGCCCAAGTCTTGCTCCCAGCACCTACATTCCGGTCTCACTGCATACATTCTCGGGTGTTATCCTTCATTTCAGAGACTGGAGGAAAGGCTCAGGGGCTAAGAGCCCTGATAGTTCCTAACATCCATGTTGGGCAGCTCCTACTACCTTAAAGTACAGTGAAGTACAGGGTGACCCAAGGCCTCTGAGGCTCCCACACGCATATGCACCTCTCAAACCCTCTTCTCATGTAATTCTTCTAGGTGGTGCCAATCTAACACAATCTAGCTTGTACACCTGAGAGACTTTCTGGATCCTCCAAGATACAGTCCTTTCCACATGAGGGCTGTACCTCATTACCCTCAAATTCTCAAGGAAAGGTCCCATGTTTAGACAGAGCAGAGTACCTCACACAGACGCCCTTAGCACTTACTAAAAAGTATGAGGTCTGGGTTTAAGACCCAGCACCCACAAACTCCAGAACGTAGGTGCAGTCAGTCAAGTGCTTGCCTTGCAAATATGAGGACCTGAGTTCAACTTGTCAATGAAGACGCCAGGGCGTGGTGGGAGCACTTGCAGCCCCAGAGCCGGAGGCACAGGCAGGACCCCAGGGCTCACTGCTCAGTCAGCCTGGCCCAGCCCCTAAGCTTCGGCCAGTGAGGTGGGCTGCAGAACTGAGGAGAACACCCGAGTTTGTTTTCTGACACACAACCTGCCCCACTGCCAAAGAAAGGAAAATGAAACAAACCAAAGGAAGTGGGGGGTGGGGGTGAAGTTGTCCGTGGCGGGCTGGAGAGATGGCTCAGTGCTTAAGAGCACTGACTGCTCTTCCAGAGGTCCTAAGTTCACTTTTTTTTTTGTTTGTTTGATTTTTGAGACAGGGTTTCTCTGTGTAGCCCTGGCTGTCCTGGAACTCACTCTGTAGACCAGGCTGGCCTCGAACTCAGAAATCCGCCTGCCTCTGCCTCCCAAGTGCTAGGATTAAAGGCGTGCACCACCACCGCCCGGCCCAAGGTCCTGAGTTCAATTCCCAGCAACCACACGGTGGCTCACAACCATCTGTAATGGGATCTGATGCCCTCTTCTGGTGTGTCTGAAGACAGCTACAGTGTACTTGTATAAATAATACTTTTTAAAAAAGAAATTGTCCATGGCAAGGACCCCTAAACCCAAGTACAAATGATGCTCAGTTACATTAAAAATAACAGCCTTTCATCTATATTGACCACTAGAGACTCAGGGTGGGATATTGTGCATGGAGCAAGAACCCAATTCTAGGCAGAGTAAAGGACTTGAGGGCTGCAGGCCCCAGGAAGGGCCTATCCAAGGACAGCAAGTAGTTCCCCTCCAGCCTAGAGAACAGTCTGCAAGGACCATTCCCATCAAGGGTGATGAGGAATCCTTCTGGGGCAGCTGCTGGGCTGGCCCACTCTGAGGGCCACAACACAGCAGCTGCTGTTTGCTTAGTGTTGGGGAAATTTTGATTGCTGGGAACAGAAGGGAACAAAGACCCAAGTTTGCACCTCTAGCGAGGGCAGAATCCAGCCTCACTCACAGCTAGAGTAGCACCCAGGCGTATAGTATCCTAGAACACTGGGACAGGAGAGAAGGGGACCAGGGGGCGGAGTTGGCGAAGACCCTGCAGGGGCCAGCGAGGCAATACAGGGGGTGAAGATACTTGCTTTGCAAGTCTGACAAGCAAACATTCAGCCTTTGGAGCTCACAGAGTGGAGGGAGAGAACCAGCCCGCCAAGCTGTCCTCTGACCTGACACGTGCTCTATGGCATGGCACCCACACACTGTACTAAACAGTTTAAAAACAGCCAGACAGAGGTGGAGCACACCTTTAATCCTAGCACTTGGGAAGCAGAGACAGGCTTTGAGTTCAAGGCCACTCTGGTCTACAGAAGGAGTTCTAGGACAGCCATGGCTACATTGAAAAACCAAAAAAGAAGCCAGGTATGGTGACAGACACCTTTAATCCCAGCTCTCAGGAGATAGAGGCAAGCACATCTTTGTAAGTTTGAAGCCAGCCTGGTCTACATAGAGTTCTAGGCCAGTCAGAACTAGAGACATACCCCATCCAACCCAACGAAACCAACAAACCTCAAACAGGTTGAGGCTGTCAACCTGCTATGACCCTCTTCTGTGTCCGGCACAGCAGGGTAAAAGAAACGACTCACCCCAAAAGCTTCTGCCAGTGCAGTGGCTCCCTCATTCTCCAGGCGATTCCTGCCAGCCACGAACACCTTCAGGGCCAGCGGCTTGCCTTGGGCACTGGACTTTCGATGACACTCAGTCAGAGCTGCTGCCAGAATCTGTAGGGAAAGGCGCGGCTGTGTGCACATCTTGGTCAGGTCCTGATCCCACCTGCCGCTCGACTGTTCTCCAGTGAACCACACCTACTCCAGGGGTAGCTCAGCGGACACTGCTACAGTGCAATGGTCACAGAACTTTTATACACTGTGGTGTTTTCGTATTTGTTGGGGTTAGCTGCAGGAGTCTATGGCACTTAGAGGCAGACAGACCAGTTGGATTTTAAACTAACTGTGGTGTGGATTCCCAGTTATCTCAGAGTTCTACTAGGTTAAAACTGTCATGATTTCAACCTTCCAGATAAAGGAACTGGACTATGAGAGGTCAGACTCTTGCACTGAGATAGGGTCTCATGTATTTGAGGCTGGCCTTGAGCTCACACTCTAGCTCAGCCACCCAAGTGCCTCCTGTCCTGCTATTGTTGTCCAGGGTGGTGATCTTCCTGCCTCAACCTCCAGAACGATTAACAACCAACATGGGCCACAGCAACCAGTTTAGAAACTTTCTCCCGTCACTAACCAGCAGACTGTGAGTTAGAATGGAGTCTCTCTCCCATACTGAGGGAGTTCTTGTCAGACCATGGGCCATATGTACCGTCTGACGATACTTGTACCTAAGTCACCTTTATTTTATTTATGAAGAGCCCCAAGTACAAAATGGATGATGTAAGCCATTTCAATATGCCAAACAGAAGAGGTAAGCTACTTTCTGGTTAAGGATGGAGCTCAGCTGATACACATGCACAAAACCCTGGGGTCGAACCCTAACAACAGAAAAAGGCTCGAAATCCCAGCACTTAGGAGGAAGAGGAAGAAGGACTGAAGCTCAAGATCATGCCCAGGTACATGAAGAGTCTGAGAGATAAGGCTGTGCTATAAGATATCGCCTCAAAAACAAAACACAGGGCTGGAGAGATGGCTCAGCAGCTAAGAGCACTGACTGCTCTTCTAGAGGTCCTGAGTTCAAATCCCAGCAATGACATGGTGGCTCAAAACCATCTGTAATGAGATCAGATGCCCTCTTCTGGTGTGTCTGAAGACAGCTGCAATGTATTCATACAAATAAAATAATTAAAAAAAAAAAAACAAAAAACAGCCGGGCGGTGGTGGCGCACGCCTTTAATCCCAGCACTTGGGAGGCAGAGGCAGGTGGATTTCTGAGTTCGAGGCCAGCCTGGTCTACAGAGTGAGCTCCAGGACAGCCAGGGCTACACAGAGAAACCCTGCCTCAAAAAAAACCCAAAAAAAAAAAACAAACAAACAAAAACCAAAACACAACCAAGCGGTAATGGCACAAGCCTTTAATCTCAGCTTGAGGGAGGCAGAGACAGGCAGCTTTCTGTGAGTTCAAGGCCAGCCTGGTCTACATGGAGAAACCCTATCTTGAAAAACCAAAACCAAAACACAAATACCTAAGAAGCTTCCTTTAAGTGAAAGGTGTTAAACAGGGAAGAGAGGGCACCTAGTAAAGAACTGGAACCTGCCATCTCTCCCTTCACAACACAGGACAACCTCTACAGAGCTGGTCACTGGCTCCTTAGCCTGGGACAATAATTCAAGGCCCATTCTAAGTTTTTCTGATCTGACTGGAGTCTGTGAGATTTTGCTCAATGGTGGAGTCCTAGGTTCAATACTCACTGTTGCAATAAGAGGCCAAAAAAAAAAAAAAAGAACAGAACGCTAGTGAAGGCTCAAACTCTCTACTCGCCCCACCCCCCCACACCTTTGTTTACTTGTACAGGAAAATGGAGGTGGTACCAGCTATGTACGCAAAACCATCTTCATAAATACACCCCATCCCCTTAGCTGTGTCCCAGCTCTGGGTCTGAAGGAACCTCGAAAGAGGGGGAAAGAGGAGGGCAGTCTCCATCATTGCATGGCTGGTAGTCACACGGTGAACTTAAGGCACAGCCCTGTCCAGAAATAAGCCAGTTGTGACTGGGGCTGGGCCTGCTGTTCTGAGTAAGAGGTTTGGTACAGGGATATTCCAACCCTGAATTCTGCACAGCAAGCAGGTCAGAGCAGGTTATGCAGAAGCACTGCCTCTCCGTTGCCAAGGCAACTCAAGAACTTGAAATGGTTGCTAAGCAACCTAACCTTCTGGACTTCTTTCCTCCCTGGCTGCAGGCTGCTGTCTTTGAGGCTTTGTTTTTCTCTTCTGAAGTGACAGACAACAGCTCTTGCCCACAAAGGTGGTCTTAAGGGCTAAAACACACAGCCCACTGTGGATGCAGGAAGGGCTGCCCACCCACCTTGCCACCACCGATGCCCATGCCACAGTTGTTAAGCTTGAGTTCCTGCAGGGTGAAGCAGGCTGGGCTCTTGAGAAGGGCCTCGAAGCCTCGCACTCCATCAGGTCCGAACGCGTTGTCACTGAGGTCGAGTTCCACCAGCTGTGCTCCTGCAGTGATGAGTCCCTCCCCTAGTGAGATCTGGACAGAGAGAGAACTCACTCAGTCTCTCCCAGTGTCTACCAGATGCCACTTCTTTGCCAGCCCCAAGCCCTGTCATAGGTCATACCCAAGTCGGAGGGAATGTAGCACAGTAACTGGCTGGAAATTTGTATATTACTGCCACTAGACTCTGAGTCCAGGCACATGTGTACTTAGATGCAAGTACACAGGTCAGAGAACCGCTTCTGGGAGCCAGTTCTCTCTCCACCAGGGCATTTCTTACCTGAACGGGTGTGCACAGTTCACACTCAAACACAAACACCTTGACCCACTGAGCCACCTTGCTGGCCCAGACACTGGCTTTACAGCATATTTTCCTTACTATGTCCCTACACTGTAATGGAGTGAGTGGGGCCTGGGAGTAGGAAAATCTGGGAAGGCTCTCTGCAGGAGGTGCTCCTTCACATCCTCTCCTGCTCCCATCACCTGCCGGGACACAGGGCAGGAGTTGGGCTAGCCCTGCTTTTTGTGAGGCTGAACTGATTCTCCAGAGGGAACAGGTGTGAAGGGGTGTCTGCGCCTGCAGGAGAGCACAACTCGGTCCTTACCAGAGCTGGTGGGATCTCAGACCGAAGCCTTCCGGTGAACATGTCACTCCAGTGGCATCGCTGTGCAGGAAGAAGAGTATTAGCTGCAGAACTCAGGAGTAGCCTCAAGTGAAGTCTCACACCAGCAATGCCTGAGAGTTTGGACACCCAAGAGAAACTATATTTCCTAGTTCCGGTTTTCTCAGCAGAGAATTAGATCAATTTTGGCCACAGCAAGAGAGACCCAGAAGCAAAGAGTATTCTATCTGTCCACCTTTGGAGGACCGTGAAGATTCCGGGTGACAGAATACCACAGAAGTAAACAGAGGCGTTACCATGGAGAAGCACCTCTTTGCAGCCCTCCTGAGGTCCATCTGGGGCTGGGCCCTCCCCACTTCCACTGTTTGCCCTTTTGTTGTTTTCCATACGAGAGTGTCACGTAGTCCAAGCTAGCCTCAAGCTATGTAAGTGAGGTCGGCCTTGAACCCCTAATCCTTTCCCAACCTCCCAAGTACTGGCAGTTCAGATTTGCACCGCCACGCCCGCCAACTAACTTGCTTTTTTTTTTTTTTTAGTATAGAATAGAGTTTATTTGGGGGTGTGGGAAGGGGAGCTGAGAAGGGAGTAGAAGCAGAGAAAGAGAGGAGACAGAAGGGAAGAGGCAGTCCAGGAACACGAGGGGAGGGGGGGGAGAGGGAGAAAGGGGTCAGAGAGAGTCCTAACTTGCTTTTTTAACAAATGAGAACAAGACTCAAACTTAGAGCTGTTAGGTGGCAATAGCGCCAAGGTAAAGTCGGACTATTCCATTTTATTTTCTTGTGTATTATGTGTGGTGACTTTCTTTTTCGAGAAATGGTGCTCACCTTTAATTACTTGAAAGGCTAGCTAGGGGCTGGAGAGACGGCAGAGCATTTAGGAGCCCTGGCTGCTCTTCTAGAGGACCCTGGTTCAGTTCTCAGCGCGGAATTTCCTAAAGCTTCAGCTCCAGGAGAGCCTATGCCCTCTTTTGTCCTCTGCCAGGTACCAGCTCCATGTGTTTACACACATACATGCAAGCAAAATACCCATACACATAATTTTTTTTCCCTAAAATATATAAAAAGCTAGTTCAGTGAAAATGATCAGATAAACGTCACAAAGGCAGGAGCCATTAGGACTTGGCTGCAAAAGCCATATCCGCAGCTCCGGTTACTGCAGGTGGGTTTGTAAGAGTGGCCTATTAGAAGCAGTGCTGGCAGATTTTCATGCTCCTTGGGAGAATGGGACAATGCACTGTGAGCAGAAGACTCTCCGAGTTTGTCTTTCATGTGGGCCACCTCCAATTAAGACCCCTGTACTCCTGATGCTACCTAAAGCTTGCCTCATTTCAGAAAAAAGGGTAAAACTTTGTGTTCTCAAGTAATCAACAGGAGAGGAACGACATGAGTATCAGCCACCAGGACAGGGCTCTGGCAACTTCCAGACCTAAGTGGCAGTTGTGGCACTGTTAGGGGATCTTATCCAGTACAAGGTCCTCTGCTGTGCCCTCACCTTCAGCTCAGACTTCTTCTCTAAGGCTTTGGCGATGACTCTGGCTGCTTCCACGCCCACCGTGTTGCCCTCCAATCGCAGAGCTTCGAGGCCATCAAACTCTTCAATCTCCTTAATCACATCTTTAGCTATGTAAACAGAAGACACCTCAGGCTTAGGCAGCTTTGAGTTCAGCAGGACAACTCAAGAAGCGTTTACTCATTTACTCCAAGGGCTACGAACCATGCGCCACTGGAGAAAGGAGAACTGGACAGTCTCGCAGTTTCTGAAAGTGCGCAGAGCTGTGCAAACTAGTCTTCTATGTTCAAGCAAGCACAGGCCTATTCACTGTCATTTCCGCTTTTGTGATTTTTAAAGACGGGATGTAGCACAGTCAGGCTTTGAAGTTTTCTATAGTCAAGAATATCCTTGAAATTCTGATTTTCTTGCTGTCATGTGGCTCAGGTCTCCTCTCCAGGGGTCCTGAGGACAACGACGGGGACCGATCTCTTTGCCTTTTGCAAATCTTGCACCAAAAGGTAGCCACCTCTAATGTTAGGAGACTGGATTTCCCAGATGGCTGTGCGAGGAGACATAAGCCTTAAGGGCAGAACGGCAGGGCCAGGCCTGGTGGTTCAGGCCTTCAATCCTGGTACACAGGAGGCAGCATTGAGAGGATCTCTGTGACTTCAAGGCCAGCCTGGTCTACACTGCGAGTTCCAGGACAACCAGAATTACAAAGAGAGAGACCCTGTCTTACCAAATAAATAAGTAAAAATTAAAAACTAATTAATTAAAGGTCGATGAATAAAGTGACCTTCACTTCCCAGGTCCGTGTTCAAATCTCTCAAAGACACTCCCACGCTGCCTCCCAAACACCTCATTTCCCCTCAAAGTTGGGAGCTCCTGAAAGGCTAGGGTACGCTAGGCATTTCTAGTGACTGAATATAATGCTGACATGGAAAAATTAGCCACTGGAATTTCAAAGTCAAACTCAGGGCCTTTGTCTGCTTTCTGCAGTGCTGGGCATCAAATCCAGGGTTTGTACAACACAAGCATTAAATCTTTGAGCTGCACCCTGAGCTCAAAGGCTTGAGTTTCTCAACCCTACCTCCAGCACTGGTGACTGTGCCCTTAGGGAGTTATATCATGTCCTCAGTCAGTTTTCAAATCTGCAAAATGTGAATAAAGCCTTGGAAAAGAACCAAACAGCATAAATTTATTTATCTACTGTGTTTGTGTAAGTTCACATAATGTGGAGTTCAGAGAATAACTTGCAGGTGGTCAGTTCTCTCTTACCACATGTTCCATCGATTGCACTCGGGTCATCAGGCTAACCAGAAACTGCCTTTAGCAAATCCGTATTTACTATTTAAGGTCAGTGTCTATGCAGAAGCATGGGAGCAGAAATCTGTGACCTTGAATAAGTTAGTCTCACTTATAGCACATCAGTGTTTCTACCCACTTCCCATGGAAATGACAATACAAATCCCAGCTCCTGAGAGTTGTAGAGGCAGGAGGATTAAGAGTTCAAGGTCATTCTCTGCCACACAGCCAGTTTGAGGCCAGCCTGGTCAACAGAGTAAATCCCCAGAGAGCCAAGGCTGCCTGAGGAAAATCAAAACAACAAAAAACAAAACAAAACCCAGGTATAGCGTGTGCACCTTTAATCTTAGCACTCAAGAGGCACGAGGATCTTTCTGAGTTCAGTTATACCGATAGCCTCATCTACATAGGAGACCCTGTCTCAAAATAACACAAAACAAGTAAGGAACCAACCCACACAGAGCGAGTGAGGTTGAGGGGCTGGTGTCCACCAGGAAATCTCAATTTCAAAGCACCATGACACTATCAGGGGTGGACATCCCTACCATCCTGAGGTTCAAAAGGTTCCCTTAGGGAGGGGAGTAATTTATGGGTGCATGAGACAATCTGGCAAGTCCAAACCAGTTTCTCTGGTTGGGCCAGAACCCCAAGAGGCCTCAAAAGGTCTGAAGGCAGCAGGGGATTTGGTGTTCTCCTTCAGCTAAGCCTTGGTCAGGAATGGGAAGGCAGGAACCTGATTCCATCTCCTAAGGATGCCTGGTTGCAAGGACTGAAACTTCCCAAGAGAGTCCAACACTGTTGTTTTACTGCGGCTCCCTCAGGGCCTCTGCCATGAGGAAGACAGCTGCCCTGGGATGGGAAGGGGTGGGAGGAGCCCAGCCCTGAAGCCAGGGGCTGAGCTAGATGGACAGACAGGTATAGACTAGTCTGAGGTATATCTCAATGAAACCCTGTCAAAAGAAAAGGAATCTCCCTTTCCCTCTCCCTCATAATAGTCATAGAAGCGTCTAAGTGTGACTAGGTCACTGTTAGGCCATTGGCACAAGACTGCCGGGACAAATGATACAGATGAGGGAGCTCAGAAAGCCTGAGGACCAGCAGGCACGCGCGGCACACCCTTCCCTCACACTGCCCGCCCAGGAACTTACCATCTTCTGCAGTATTTAGTTTGAGACCCTTGCCCTTAAAACTCAGCTGTCCTCCGGCTACCTGGGTTTTGGCCAGGGTCTCTGCCAGTTTGGCAATATCTTCAGAGGCCATGACTACAACAGTGGGCTCCCCTGAAGGTCTGTAAACTGAAGAAAAAAACTGCATTAAAAAAGATTCTTAGAAGAGAAGGGAAGGGAGAATGGAGAGATGGCTCAACAGTTATGAGTACTTGCTGTCCTTACAAAGAACCTACATTTGATTCCCATCACCCACAAATGCCTGTTAAGTTCAGCTCCAGATCACACTTCCAACCTCCCAGGGCACCTGTATTCACATGAATATATTCACATATTAAAAACTTGTCCTTACATACACACACACCCAATGTTCACACATGAACCATACACACAGTTACAGAGCTAGGAAGAAGGCTCAATGGTTAAGAGGCTGGTCTTGCTGAGAACTAGAGTTTAATTCACAGTATCCTTATGTTAACTAGAGCCTCTGTGGTCACTGCAGACAAATAATACAGACGTATATGCAAGGCAACATACTCAACACATTAAAAAAAATAGTGCTTCAGTTGGAGAGATGGCTCAGTGGTTTTCAATTCCCAGCAACCACATGACAGCTCACAACTATCTAATTCCTGTTCCAGAGTATCCGACTCCACGTAGGCAAAACACTAATGTACACAAAATTTAAAAAAATATTAAAGAAGTGTTTCATGCCTTTCATCCCAGCACATGGGAGGCAGAGGCAGGTTGATTTCTGTGAGTTCAAGTCTAGCCTAGTCTACAGAGTGAAACCCTGTCTCAAATAAACAAACAAAGAAAAAAAAACTTTGTAAAAGGGATTCTTCTAGAAACTTAAGGCCCTGGTTTTGATATCCCAAGCATAACCTCAAAGGATGTGTGGAGTGTCCCCTGAGTTCTCTAGTCAGGGTTGTGGATTAGCCCCCTTCCTGCCATGGAGAACCCAAGAGTTAACCCACCAAGAGAAATGAATGTCATTAGAAAACTAACAGTCTGGAAAGGTGGAAGAGAAATCAAGTCCTGCAAATCCCTCTCCAAACTGCCTCAGCAGGGACACCCAGTGTAGGGCAGTCAAATCCCAAAGCATCGGCTACTCGAGAGTCACGCACCTGCCTGGTCATCTTGGCAGCACTCTGTCTGAGGGTCCCACTCCTCAAACAGGACATAAATGTCCAGGGGACCCAGGTCATCCATCCCAAGGAATGCCCCACTGCCCATGCTGGCATGACTGGGGGTGGCACACGAGGCTAAGGCCACTGCATGTCTGGTTTCAACCCTGGCCAGAGACTGTACTTGCCACAGTAGCCCCTCAGAGGTTCCTAGGAGACCAGAGGCATCTACATCACAAGAACTGCCATCACAATAGATCAGTGTGCGGAAAAAAAATCCCAGCCTCTTCATTGTGTTTTGCGGCACACTTCTCACAGCGAACATATCAAGCAAGCAACTAACTACTGCAGGCACTGCACATTGTCTTCAATTCAGTCTGGACACTCGGATCCCAGGAGTTGAGAGCCCAATCTACAAGGCTACTCCACATGTGATTTGCCATGAACCCCAGTGTGTTTACCTGTGCTTCTGATCTCCTGGCTATGAACTAGGGTGGCCTTGACTCTCCCATGGGGTCAATTAATTTGCTAGAACTCATAGAACTCATGGAAAACAGGCTTTTGTTTTGTTTAAGTAAAGTTATCTACCGGTTTATTATAAAGGATGTGTGCATGTGTGGTTCTGTGCTGGGGACACTATCCCAGACTTCTCACATTTAACTATACCTTTAACCCCAACAAATAAACTTCATTCATTCATTCATTCATTCATTCATTTATATACAGGGTCTTGATGTGTATCTCTGGCTGGCTTGAATTCAGTCTGTAGATCAAGATGGCCTCAAAGTCATAGAGAGGTATCTGCTTCTGCCTCCCCAGTGCTGGGGTTAGAGGTGTGTACCATCATGCCAATAAACAAAGGGTATTAAAGACTATGAATGAACAGCCAGATAAACATAAAGAATGCACAAAGAAGGTCTGAGAAAAGAGCCGAGAGCTTCCATGCACTCTTACGGACCAACATCCTCCAAGACTCTCCTGTGTGCAGATATTTGGAAGCCTTCCGAACTCTGTCCTTTGGGAGGTTTATAGACTGTTACATAAGCATGATTGGTTAAATCATAGGTGTCACTGATAAATCTCAGAGTCCCACTCTCTAATTCTGTTTAGGTTTTTCTAATGACTTCCTCCACCTACCCTAGGGACTCTGAGCCAGCAGTCAGCCTTAGGTGTTTTCTCTGCCAGGAAGTAGGACTATAACCAAATAATATATTTCATAATGTCACCACCAGAGATAAAGTTGCCCACATATAGGAGCTTAACAAATTGGCAAAATGAGAAAGTAGAGCTGACATATAGCTAAGTAAAGGGACCTATCAGGCATATGGGGCTGTAGGTTCAAGCCCCAGCACTACCACACAGAGGAGAACATGGATAACTCCATGTTCCCAAAGAGAATGTGGCAGGTAACCAGGGTGTGGTGGTTGGAATCAGAATAGTCCCCATAGGCTCATAGACTTGAATTCTCTCTCTGCCTTTAGATTGGGTTATATCTTTCAGCCACTGCTCCAGCGTCATGCATGCCACTATGCTACCCAACGTGATGACAGTGGATTAAACCTCTGAAACTGTTAAATAAGACATATACTTCCATTTATACATACATATATATATATACATACACATACACACACACACACACACACACACACACACATGCACTCGAGCGTGCACACACACACACATACACACACCAAGGCCACCCTGGTCTACAGAGCAAGTTCCAGGACAACCACGGCTCTTACACAGAGAAACCCTTCCTTGAAAAACCAAAAAAGGATAGCCTGGGTCATGGTACCTCTTCACAGTAATAGAACACAGACTAAGACACAGGAAACAATCAAGTCATTCTTTGAGCACATTCTGAAGGTCAGGTCACATGTAGATAGTGATCCAGCTAAGCAGAGGCCACAGCCGGATTCCTCTGGGGTTAACCAAATGCCCCTCCAATATCCTGCCCACATGAGGCTTTCTCTTTGCTTGGTCAGCTGCCCATCACTTTTCCTTATTTTACCCCCAAACATCCTGATTTATTAAACAATAAGCACAAATTACAACTCAGGATAAAGTATCAAAGCACTCAGCAAAACACTGTGTTGGGCACCATGTACCGGACACTGGTTGGAATAACAGGAGAACTACAGTAATACCACACACCCCTTGAAGCTTTTATTCCAAAATCAAAATATTTTACATGTTACTGAAAAAGTACATAGAAGCGAGGGTAGACGGGTCAGTGGTAAGACTCTCGCCTAGTATTTGTGAGGGGCTGGTTTCAATCTCTAGCACCACAAAAAAATAAAAAATCAAAAAGGCCAGGTGCTGTGGCCACACCTATGACCTAGTACTTGGGAAGGGAGGCAGGAGGATCAGGAGTTCAAGGCCATTCTCACCTACTAAAGGAGCTAAGGCCAGTCTGGACTACATGAGACCCTGTCTGAAAAACACAAAGAAAAAACCCATACAAACCAACCAGGAAAGGGGCAAGGAAGAAGGTGGTTTTTGATGGGTTTTTTTTTGGGGGGGGTGGGGGGAAGGGGGGTACAGTTTACAGTAGAATGATTAAAGGTGTTATATGTAAAGAAACTAAAGATAGCACAGACTGAGCAAAGCAAAAATCGAGGGAAGAGCAGAAACTGCAAGGCCAGTGGGGCTATGGATAGAGCAGAGGAGAAAAGATAGCAAGAGACTCAAGTCACAAAGGACATTCTAATCACTGTATCAGTATGAGTGACTAGGAGGGTCCCTGGAAGGCGTCTAGCAGCTAAAAGTACACCAAGATGCTTTTGACAGGAACAGGGTCCCCGTATAAGGCCTGATATTTGAGGGCTCAAAGAATGACAACACTGAGAGGTATTCTCCTCAGACCAAATAAGCCAGTTCAATCCAAATTAAAGTATAAAGGCAGGTTTATTGGGGACAGCTCTCTGGTGGGTTCACCGGTCCCAAGGAAGACTGTCTCCCAGGGAGACAGAGGGGTGGGAAAAGAGAAAGGAAAGATGAGCTCACATATGCAGGGAGAGAGAAATGAAGACAGAAGGAGGGAGAGAGAGGAAGGGGAAATGAGGGGGAGAGGACCAAGATGTCTGGATTATATAGTGAAGAGTTTCAGGGGAGAGAGGCAGCTCAGACCCCGGAATGGAAACTTCAAGTAGGGACTGAGGGATGCTGGGAGAACCTGGAGGCCATGTCCACTTTGGTAGGTTAAATAGGCTCCTTAGCCAGCTGTCACGGGCCAGTAACCCAACAAACACTAAGATGAGTTAAAAAGACCTATCTGGAACTCAGCCACCTCTTAACAGTTCTACGATGGGACAATGAGATTAAAAACGTGGTGGTGGGGCTCCAGGCGGACGGGAGGCACAATCTCAGTCCGTGGGACCGGGACACACACAGACACGCACAAGCCCTCCCCCATTCACTTTAAAGAATGACTAACCAAAGCAAAACAGGGATGGTATTGAGCTATCCAAGGTCAGCAGACCGCCTGCGAGGGAGCAGACACAAACGGTCAATACACAAACGCCCTCTCCTCCTGGACGGCCGCGTGGGAGACGTCCTCAGGTGCACAGCCATCCATCGATCCAGCAAAGCGTCAGCAGTGACTCATGCCAAGCTTCCCGCGCGGACGTGGGCCCACTGGGTAGGCAGCGATGGACAGCGTGGCCCCACCCGGCACGCCGGACGGCTTCCCACCGCCTCCAGGTGAGATGGATGCCAACGTGAGGCACCACCGCAGAGAGGGAGCTGTGGCTAGTGGCCACTCTAGGCCTCAGTTTCCCCAAACGTAGAAGGGGCAGCGCCGCCCAGAGCCCCATGCCCCAACGCCGAGCGCAGCGAGATCAAAAGGGTAGGAACGAGGCGATCGCTTCGCCCCACCCAGACCCTAGTGACCCAGGCAAGTGACAGGAAGAGCCTGAGGGCCCCGACTCACCACAAACTAGCGGCACCGCCGCGTGGGGGACAGAACGCGCGAGTCGGCCACTGCTTGAGAGCCCACGTGAGGGCCGGGCCGGTCACCGCGCCTCCGTACGGCGGTCCCAGTGACCAGTCTGCTTGCCTATCCTCGCTGCCGCGGCTCCTCGTCTACCTTGTGCACACCACCTGCTCCACCAGCGATTATGGCGGCGGAGGAGGATTTTTGAAAGCCGGCAGTTTCTTCCTTTCGATTTGATTTGTTCAAGCCGGAGCGGGGTTTTGCCGGGCCCGCTTGCGGGGCCTATTGGGAAAGGAAGTCCTAGCCTCCGGCGCTGGCATAGTGAGACGCGCGCGACAAACTACAATTCCCATGATGCATTTGTGCTCGAAGAACGCAACCTTGCTCTCCGCCCGCCCTCTTGACTTCTGACTCTTTCTCTACAGGACTCCACTGTGGGATGGTGTTTGAGCGTCCGCAGACTACAAATCCCGGCAAACCGTGCCGCGAAGTAGCCGCACCCTTCCGTAGAGGTTAGCAACTTTATTGACAAAGGCGATACTGTGAAAGGAATGTCCCTGAATCTCTTTAGCAGTAATAGGGATCTACTTGCTAAAAGAAATGATTTTTTTAAAAAAATCTAAATCCCTTGAAATAGAAAGGAAACTCCAACGATAATTTTAAAAATGTAGAAAGTCATTTTGTAATAGAGACAAACTCCAGGCATCGCCTTAACCAACTGGTTCACGTTAACATCAGTAACAGAACAGATACAACCACCATAGCCTCCCAGCGTGGTGCATTGAGATCACAGCATGGCTATCCATTCTTCAAATGAATAAAATTAATCAAATCAGAGAGAAAGAGACAGACAGACAGACAGACAGACAGACAGACAGACAGAGAGAGAAAGGAAAGAAACAAAACCCAAGGCCATCTTCCAGAATAACTGGTCTGTACTGCTCCAAAATCTTGTGTGCCATGCAAGTTGAAGAATGTTACTGCTTAAAGACTATGGAAAATAATTAGCAAAATGTGTCTGTATAGCAAAAGTTAGTATCAATATTGAGTTTATTTTTTTTTTATTGTACTGTGATAGTGTGAAATAAAGTAACAAGAACAGCCTTTTTACCCTATTCCAGGCATGTATTTCTAAAGTCCTTGGCAGACACCCCACTGTTGTATGCTGCAAAAATCAGTGAATGCTGGGTGTGTGGAAAAAACCTCTGTACGGAATCATTGTCTGTCCGATTGTTGAATGAGAGATTGGGGGTGACATGTATTTTCCTCTATATTTTCTTTCCTCTTGGAGAAAACTGCTGAAATGATTAGAGATAAAGGATGTTGAAAACTTATTCTCAAAGAGTATTTTTTTTCAAAATGTGTGAAGTAAGGCTGGAGAGTTGACTCAGTAGGTAAGATGCTTTTCCAGAAGACTCAGGGTCAATTCCCAGCACCCACATGGCAGTTCACAGAAGTCTGTAAGTACAGTTCCTGGAGACCCAAAGCTTTCTTCTGGCCTCTGTATGCATTGCATACATGTGGGGCACAAACATACTTGTAGGCAGAAACATATATATACTTTTGTTCCTCTATCCCCCCAATCTATAGTCTTTCTTTTTCTCCAATCCATATTCTTTAAAACAGGTTTTCTCCATGTAGCCCTGCCTGTTCTAGAACTTGCTCTGTAGTCCACATTGGCCTAGAACTTGGATATCCACCTGCATTTGCCTTCCAAGTGCTGGGATTAAAAATGTGCACCACCACCACCAGCGTAACTTTGTAGACCCTTATATAAAGAAAATGCTAGTTATAATTGTTTCAGGGCCTCTCCAAGAGCAGTATGGCTTAGAATTTATGATCTCTTGACTTAGCCAAGTCAAGATGCTTGGCTTACCCAAGTGCTAGGATGAACACACTGTAATACATTGAGAACTGAAACCGTGATTAATGCCTTCATTTTATTTATTGTGTTACAGTTGTCTGTCACTAGCTGATCTTGTGGTTGAGGTCATGATTCTCTCTTTTAAAAGGTTTGTTATTTTATGTGTATGCGTGTTTTGGCTGCACGTGTATCTGTCCACGTGTATGTGAAGGTGCACAATGGGTATGAGCTGCCATATGGGTGCAGGGAATAGAACCCTGGTCCCTCTGGAAGAGCAGCAAGTTCTCTTCTTCTTCTTTTTTTTTTTTTTTTTTTTGGTTTTTTTTCGAGACAGGGTTTCTCTGTGTAGCCCTGGCTGTCCTGGAACTCACTTTGTAGACCAGGCTGGCCTCGAACTCAGAAATCCTCCTGCCTCTGCCTCCCAAGTGCTGGGATTAAAGGCGTGCGCCACCACCGCCCGGCTCTTCTTCTTCTTCTTCTTTTTGGTTTTTTTTTGAGACAGGGTTTCTCTGTATAGCCCAGGCTGTCCTGGAACTCATTCTGTAGACCAGACTGGCCTCAAATTTAGAAATTCGCCTGCCTCTGCCTCCCAAGTGCTGAGATGAAAGGCATGCACCACCACTGTTCAGTTTATAAAAGTTCACTGTGTTGGTTACTGTCAAGTTTAACTTTCAAAGTTTGAGTATAAGCACCTGAACAAGGACTTGAACCCTGAACTATCAGATTAGAAGTCTGATGCTCTACCAACTGAGCTATCCAGGCCCCAAGCAAGTTCTCTTAAAAGCTGAGCACTATTTTAGCCTCTTCAAAAAAATTAAATTGCATTATTTTATGTACATTAAGGTACTGCTTACATGTACATCTGTGTATTTCTTGTGCCTTGTGCCCATGGAGACCAGAGAGGGTGTCAAATCCCCTGGAAATGGAGTTATAGTGGAGTTATAGACAGGTGTGAACCACCATGTGGGTGCTAGAAATTGAAGCCAGGTTCCCTGGAGGAGCATCTAGTGCTATTAAGCACCAAGCCACCTCTCCAGACCTCTTCCACTATTTTTTTTGTTTGTTTTTTTTGTTTTTCGAGACAGGGTTTCTCTGTGTAGTCCTGGCTGTCCTGGAACTCACTCTGTAGACCAGGCTGGCCTCAAACTCAGAAATCCTCCTGCCTCAGCCTCCCAAGTGCTGGGATTAAAGGCGTGTGCCTGGCCCTCTTCCACTATTTTAAGTGAGGAAATTAATTTACATTTATTTGTGTGTGTGTGTGTGTGTGTGTGTGTGTGTGTGTGTGTTCTTCAGGCTTGGCAGCTGGCACCTTTTCCCAGTGACCTATCTCAATATTTATTTCTTTTTTCCACTCTCACATTTGAGAATCTAAATTCAAGGATGACTTTGAACTCCTGATCCTCTGGCCTCTGTTCTTAAATATTAGAATTACAGATGTGCCCCATAATGTCTGGTCTGTGGTCTATTTATTTATTTGAGACAGGATCTTATTGCAGTTGCTTTTCTGTTGCTATGATTTACAAAAAAAAAGAAAGAAAGAAAGAAAAAAAAAAGGCAAGTTAGGGCTGGAGAGATGGTTCAGCAGTTAAGAACACTAGCTGCTTTTCCAAAGGACCTAGGTTCAAATCCCAGCACCTACATGGCAATTCACAACTGCTTGTAATTCCAGTTCCATATGGACATACATAGAGGCAAAACACCAATGTAAATAAAATTTGTTAAAGTTTTTTTTTAAGGCAACTTATAAAAGAAAGAGTTCTTTTGGTCTTATGATTCTAGGAGGATACTAGTCTGTGATGTCGGGGAAGGGCAGCAGAAAAATGGGCATACTATACTGTCAGGAAGTGGATGTTGAAAACCCTGATCTTTAACTACAAGCTCACAAAACAGAGAGTGAACTAGAAATGACGGGAGCAATATGTAAACTCTCCCGGGATCTTACTTCCTGCTGCAAACCCACACCTTCTAAAGCTCCACAAGCAGCACCCATGGCAGAGGTCCTAGGATTCAAATGCCCAAGATCATTTAGGCATTTCTCAGTCTAACATCACTTTCCAGTCCCTGGCCCCCATAAGTTCCTGGCCTTTTCATAATGCAAAGTGCATTTAATCCAACTTCACAACTCTCCATATACTTTCAGAGTCTCAACACTATTTAGAAGATCAAAGTCTATTTGAGACTTAAGATTCAAGACTCAAGACCCCCTGTAAAATAAAAAAGCTGGTCATCCTGGGCAGTGGTGGTGCACTGCCCTGCACACATAGGAGGCGGAGGCAGAGACAGAGGCAGAGGCAGGCAGAGAGGCAGAGAGGCAGAGAGAGAAAGGCAGAGAGGCAGAGAGGCAGAGAGGCAGAGGCAGGCAGATCTCTGAGTTTGAGGTCAGTCAGGTTTAAAGATTGAGTTTCAGTAAGAAAGGAAGGAAGCAGAACGGGTTCCTCAGAGGAAGCTCCTGACAAGGGGCGGTTAATCCTCGATGGCTCTGACAAAGAGAGGACAAATTGAGGATAAGCTAAGAGCTGAGTGGGTTCCTGGAATTTCCTCAAGGCCTCACCAACTACAGTGAGAATACCATAGCAGCCAATCAGAAACTGACCTATGTAACATCTTGGGCACCTACCACTGAAGTTTTAGATTACCTGACCCTAGCAAAAATTCCCCTAGTTCCCTATAAAAAGGCCTGCGAACCTTTGTCTGGGGGTCACAATGTAGATGAATGGTTGACCCCTGCGTGATGGTAAATACTGCAGGATAAATGCTCTTTGCCTTTGTATACTTTGTGGTTGGGGTCTTCCTTTAGAGTTTCTTGGACCCCAACACCAGGACATCCAGGACTATAGAGCGAAACCCTGTCTTGAAAAACAAAACAAAACAAATGCAGATCACATGCTTCCGGTATGGAATGGCACTAGATACACATTACCTTGTTTGTTTGTTTGTTTGTTTGTTTGTTATTTTGTGTGTCTGTTTGTTGGTTTTGAGACAGAGTTTCTCTGTGTAGCCTTGAACTAAAACAAGATTGAAAACCAGCAGGGCAAACTTGGACTCTTATAGCTGTCTGGAGCTCCCCCCCCAAAAAAAATTTTTAGCTGTCATTTATTTATTTCTATTTTATGTGCAAGGATATTTTGCTTAAACGTTTGTGTGTGTATCGTGTGCATGCCTGGTGCCAACTGGGTCAGAACAGGGTTTCAGATCCCTTGAACTGGAGTCAGTGATGGTTTTGAGTTACTATATGGGTGCTGGGATTGACCCAGGTCCTCTGTAAAACAAGTGATTTTAACTGCTGAATCATCTCTCCACTCCTGATACCTGGATACCTCAATTCCAAAGATCTTTTTGTTTGTTTGTTTGTTTTTGTTTTTGTTTCTTTTTTCTTCCAAGACAGGGTTTCTTTGTATAGCACTGACTGTCCTGGAACTCACTCTGTAGACCAGGCTGGCCTCAAACTCAGAAATCCTCCCGCCTCTGCCTCCCAAGTGCCAGGATTAAAGGCATGCATCACCACTGCCCAGCCAATTCCAAAGATCTTAAATGGCTCTGTTCTTCCAGCTTTGTTACTTGTGATCTCTCTCTCTCTCTCTCTTTCTCTCTGTCTCTCTCTCTCTCTGCTTCTCTCTCTCTTCCTTCCCTCTTTTTCTCTCACTCCTCTCCTACCTCTCTCCCTTCCCTCTCTGTCTCCTCCCCCCTCCTCTTTTTGTGTCTGTCCTCCCCCATCTCTCTCTCCCTTCCCCCTTTCTCTCTCTCCTCCCACACCTCTCTCTCTTCCCTCTCTCTCCTCCCCGACCCCCTGCTGGTTCTATTTCCTGTGTGTATCTCTTCTTGACACTTATACCATGGCTCTAGCATCTGCAGCATCTTGGGGGCTCCAATGCACCCAAACTTCACTTCCACAGCTTTATTCAATGGCCTTTCAGGTCTTCCTGCTTCTCAGAGTCTTCATGCACCTTCAGATCTACAAGCTGCCTGGCCTCAGTGGCTCTCTGAAACCACAGAGGAAGATCTATAACACCTTCAGTCTTGTATCCTTCATGGGTCCAAAGCCGTTACCATATGGATGACCAAGATCTGCCATCAGCTTGGGATGGACCCCTTAAACTACATTAGTTGCAGCTTTTGTTTGCAGCTGCTTTCTAGGAACAGAGAACCTCTTAGGTCTTTTCTTTCCACAAATTGGGACGATTAGGAGGGTTAGGTGCCCCTGAAGGCAGCACGCCTTTTCTTAGCAGAGCTGATCCCATCTCACCAGCCTTGGCTGCAACATTATATTTAGTGATGCTCTTCTTCTTTTAAAAATGTATATTTCGTACTTTTTCCTGCTGAACTTGTTCTTTTTCATTGTAGGACTGTATAACAGTCATTAATAAGAACCTTGTGCCAGGCATGGTGACTCTTGCCAGCCTTTAATCTGGTGCCCTGGAGGAAGAGTCAGAAGGATCAAGAATAGCCTTTTCCACACAGTAAGTTCCAGGCCAGCCAAAGCTACATAGTGGGACCCTGTCTCAACAAAACATGTTACTGATTGAATGTTAAGTTATCTTGAAATTGTCTCTGCCTAAAGAAACATTCCATCACATTTTAAGCAAATTCTTAGGTCAAGGGCAAAAAAGCAGCCTTAATTTCCCAGGAATGGCCTCCAGCCCCGTGGCTAGTATTGCTCTCCTCTGAAGCCTCCTGAGCCTGCCCTCCACAGTCCACACCGCTCTCAGCACTAATCTTCCAGGTTCTCACGATGTTACCCATTAAGCTCTGCTTAGAGCATTCAACTACTTTTCTATTCCAAGGTTCAAAAGTCTTCCGCAGTCTTTCAAGAAACAACATTGCCACGGTGGGTTCTCTCCAGCAATAGCCTGCCCACGCTCAGTACCTATTACTCCTGTACTAACTAACTTTCTGTTGTTGTGGTAAAGCACCATGACCAAAGAAACTTAAGGGAAGGGTTTATTTGGGCTTACAGTTTGAGAGATACAGGAGTCTGTCACCATAGGAAAGCAAGTTAGTAAGTCGAGGGCCTGGCAACCTGAACTGAAAGTGCCACAAGCACGGGATGGAGATTAAACTAGAAGTGGCATGAGTCTTTAACTTCCATGACCCATCCCCAATGACATTCTTCCTTCAGCAAGGCCACGCCCCTGAAACCTCCCCACAGGGCACAGCACCACCACCAGCAGAGGACCAAGTATTCAAATACCCAAGACTCTAAGGGATATCTCTTTCAAACCACACTAACCACATAACTGGCCTGGAACTCATGGTGATCTGCCTGCCTAGTGCTGACACTATGTCTGGCTCCATTGTCTTATTTTTAAATTAACAATTACACAGACGTCAATGCTTTGCTTATCCTTGTGGTGACCCTGCATCAGGGTTCTCTGATAGGTTATTTCTTCACCGGTGAAATAAGCCAATTCAAACCAGATTAGAGTATATTAAAGACAGGTTTATTGGGAAGCTGCTCTCAGGTAAGTTCACTAGTCCCAAGGAGAGTCACTATGGGGAAAGAAGTAGGTGGGAGAGGAAGAGAGAAAGGGCGTGTGCGCAGAGAGAGAAGAGGAGACATGAAAAGGTAGAGGGAGAAATTGAAAGAGAGCAAGCAAATGTCTGGATTATATATGGAGGAGCCTCTGGGGGAAGGACAGCCCAACTCATGGGCTGAAAAGTTCAAGGTTGGGGACAGGATATGCCAGGTAGGGACTGAGGGATGCCGGGAGAACCTGGAGGCCAGGTCTGCTTTGATAGGTAAAATAATGTGCCTCAGCCCCAAACCAAACATTCTCCTGTGACACAGAACTAACTGAATAGATGGATGAACAGATTGTAGGGAACTGGTGCACATGAATATGGAGACTGACCACCCCCACTCCACCCCCATGCTCTGACGGGGATCAAGGCCAGGGCCTTGCAAGGGTTCTGCATTAAGCTCTGTATCCAACCCTGTGACAAGTCCCAAGATTTGCATTTACCAAGTTGGAGACTCAAGAAAGTTGATGGTTTCACTTCATTCTGGTGGGTAGGCTCAGGGAAGAAGTAATGTTTCAACTGGAGACCAAAGGCGGAAGACAAAATCCAATGTTCCAGCCAGAAGACAGAGGAGGCCTTCCTCTCTGCCTTGATGTCCTAGTTAGACCTCCCATTGCTTGGCTGAGACCCCTCCTCCTTACAGAGAGCAATCTGTTTTACACAACCTGTCAATGTAAATGTTAAACTCATCTAGAAAATATCCTCATTGGAATGCCCAGGACAATGTTTGACATTGTTTATGTGTCAATGTCCGGGAACTCTACAACCCGTTCATACTATCCATAAAACTCCCCACCACGGGGGCTGAGAATTTCATTCAGCAGTACTGTCTGCTTACTGTGTGTAAGGGCCTGTTCTGTTTTTAAGCCCCCAAACCACAATAAAATATATAAATAATAAAAGTAGTCATCAAGGGCCTGGAGAGATGGCTCAGAGGTTAAGAACACTAGCTGCTCTGCCAGAGGTCCTGAGTTCAATTCCCAGCAACCACATGGTGGCTCATAGCCATCCATAATGAGATCTGACTCCCTCTTCTGGCCTGCAGACAGAACACTGTATACATAACAAATAAATCTTTTTTTTTTTTTAAAAAAAAGGAACCATCAAGTCAGGTATGGTGATACATGCCTTTAATTGTAGCGCTTAGGGGTAGAGGCAGGCTGATCTCTGTAAGTTCAAGGCTAGCCAAGGTTATATAGGGTGACCCAGTCTCAAAAAAATAAATTAATCTTCATAGGAGAACAATCACCATAATGAGGTTTCCAATAACAATGAACAACATACATGACAACATATACCATGTAGCCTAGGTATGGTATAGGCTCTATCTTTTAGGTTTGTGTAAGTACACTCTATAATGTTTGCAAGATGATAGATAAAAATCACCTAGCAATGCATTTCTCAAAGTGTGTTCCCCATTGCTAAGCATTATGTTATTTTAGAATTTCCCCCATGCTAACTCAGGTTGTATTAACAGGCTGGGGGACTTTAGTGACATAAAGCATTTATTCAGATCTGGAATGTTGAAAATCCAGGATCTGCACGGACAGGCTTTTGGTAAACAGACAGCCTTCCTCCTTGTTTACCGATGCCCCCTCCCCTGTGATCTTCTCTGGAGTCTTCTCTTATAAGGCACTAATCCTATTCATGAGAACTCCACCCACATGGCCCGGCTGGTGTCCAAAGATCTCAATGAATGGATTTAGGAGGGACACATTCGGTCCAACACATACCCAATTTACAGATGAGGAAGAAGGAACTTAAGGCTAAATTTATGAATACACCTTGGGTCCTTCCTTAAGTCTCATCGAGGTAAGACCTTTTGTGGGAGGTCGTAGACTTGGGACTATGCTAGAGCCTTGGGGACTTGGGACCTGGCAGCTTGTTAAATGTGTAAATGAACCTGAACAGGACTTCAACTAAGCTTGCCCTGTGCTGGGGCTCTCCCTGGAGATAACAGTGTCTAAGCCTGGCACAGAAGGGGCTCACCGAAAGGATACTCGAATGATATAGTTATCAATTTCTCAAGGCCAAGCCTTGGATTCCCATCTCTAATGACTCATGTGACAAGTCCTTGGGAGTAATGAGTGACAGACCCAGAAGTAAGATGATCCCCATCACGGTACAGTGGTCATGGCTTATGGGACAGGTAACAAGTCTGCGACTGAATTGTGCCCGACTCTTCCTCAGATGTGTGACCTTGACCCAATCACTAACTGCATGTGTTTGCTCTTCACCAGAAAGTAGTGAGAGGACTGGGTTAGCCAGAGCCAGGCTGATTCCATGATAGGTTGCAAACTGACAGTTTGGGAGACTAGGCTATAAATTTCTCTTTTCCAGAAATGAGAACTTGCAACCAGGAACCAGAGATCAGGCAACCACAGCTTCAGGCAGCCAATCTGAGGACACCTTGTCATCTGGCCTGAAGGAAGAAATACGTATCTAGAAGGAATAAGCAAACCCTTAGGGAGATCTCCAGAACCTAACTAACTGTAGAATTAGTCAGACCCCCTAGAGACAGACTAATCAATCAAGGTAAAATGGCATATACTTGGGACTAGAGAGATGGCTCAGCAGTTAAGAGCACTGACTGCTCTTCCAGAGGTCCTGAGTTCAATTCCCAGCAACCACATGGTGTCTCACAACCATCTGTAATGGGATATGGGATCTGATGCACTTGGTGTGTGTCTGAAGACAGCTACGGTGTACTCCTATGCATAAAATAAATAAATCTTAAAAAAAAAAAAAAGGACATATACTCATCCCTGGAATTCTTCTTCTAATAAAATCTGGGCCTGCAAGCCCACTAGATGTCTCTATTCCCAAATGGGGAGAATTTAGCTGAATAAATGCTTCAGCATTTATTAATAAATGAGTGTGGGGTATCATTCTTTGGCAATTTTTGGATCCTAACAGTAGGCTAAAAAACAATCCCTATTTTATAGAGCTTTTATGATGGTAAGAGACTTAATATATTGACGCTGGAAAGATGCCTCAGCAGTTAAGAGCATAGGCAGTTCTTCCAAAGGATCTGGGTTCAATTCCCAACATCCACACGACAGCTCACAACTGTCTATAACTCCAGTTCCAGTGGATGTGACACCCTCACACAGACAGACATATATGCAGGCAAAACACCAATGCACATTAAACAAACAAACAAACATGGACTTGATATATGCTTATCTTTGCTCGGGATAGATAGGTAGTGGCTGTTAAGTTTTGGTGTGAGGACATGCAGGCTCACAGGAGGACATCAGGACTCCTCTAAAACCAATCTATTGGTGTGAGATTCTTGGTACTTATCTTCATAGCACCCCACCTCTGGTTGGGGTGTCTCTGACAGCCCAGCTTAACAAACTGAAACTTTAGAAGCTAGCACCCAGCCAAATCTTTAATTGACAAACATTCCTCTTTGAAGGATATCTGGTATTTCACTAGCAGCTTGGGATGGCAGAATCTTCAGGCCCCTTGCCAGCTAATTCATCTGAGGCAGGATGTAGTAATCCAACTGGCTTCTGTAGCCTTATCCCTGAAATGAGTGCTATTAGCAACGGTGGCTGATGTAGTAAGCTGTCAGGAATACGTCAACGTAAATTGTACGGGAGGTTTGGGAACTGGCGTTGTTCAGTCTTTATTGTGGGCTAGAATTTAGGCTAGTTGAGGCTAGCCTTAAATACCTAGTTCTCTGGCTTCCTACCTCCATACATATAGGTGTACCACACTGCCTAGCTCATTCAGCTTTATGTCTTTAAAATCTTGATTTTGGATATGAGGTAACTGGTACTGTGTGATTGTTTGGTGTGCTTTGGGGTATGTGTGTCAGCTAGTGAACAAAGGCAAAGCAAGAAACCTTAGATGTTCCTAATGTTAGCCAAGTGATTCTTACCACCGTATCACCCAGAAATCCCCACCTCCACCTCCCACACGCACACTAAAGTTGCCACACTCAGACTGCCTCTTCTTGAGCCCATAATCTTGAGTCTATCCCAAGCGACCCAATGCTTGTTTGTATAGAAACACCAGTGACACCAGTGACTGCACTCTGGTTCTGCTTCTGAGATTGCTCCCTCCTCCTCACCCCGGGCAAAAGCTGCCTCACAAGGGAGTGAGGAAGGAGGAGGGTCACAGTGGTAAGAGCTGAAGAGCTTTTGAAAGTGGGGGAGCAGGCAGGGTAGGGTAACGCACCTTTAATTCTTTGGGAGGCAGAGGCAACCGGATGCCTGTGAGTTCAAGAGCAAGTTCCAGGACAGCCAGAGCTACAGAGAAACCCTGTCTTAAAAAAAGAAAAGAAAGGGGCTGGAGGGATTGCTCAGCGGTTAAGAGCAATGACTGCTCTTTCGAAGGTCCTGGGTTTGAATCCCAGCAACCACATGGTGGTTCACAACCATCTGTAATAGGATCTGACTCCCTCTTCTGGAGTGTCTGAAGACAGCCACAGAGTACTTAATTGCATATGATAAATAAATAAATCTTTAAAAAAAAAAGGAAAAGAAAACAGGCTGGGCAGTGCTGGTGGATGCCTTTGATCGCAGCACTGGTGAGGCAAGAGGCAGAGAGCTCTCTGTGAGTTCGAGGCCAGCCTGTTCCACAGAGTGTGTTCCCAGACAACCAGGGCTACACAGAGAAACCCTGTCTCCAACAACAACAACAACAACACAAGGAGGGGTATGGGGGAGAAAGAAAAGAAAGGAAAAGAAAAGAAAAGAAATGAAAAGCATATGAGCATTTGTTCCCTTTCCAACGTGCCCTGAAAGTAGAGTTACTAGGAACTACCAGAGGCCATGCAGGACACAGACTCTGGAGTCAGACCTTCCACCTTGGACAGTTTAATCTCTGAGCTTTAGTTACCCACCTATGAAATGAGCATGCTAAGACCTGTGCTCCAGGATTCTTTTGTGAATTGAATAAGTAAACACAGCCCTAGATTCTTGTCCCTCTTGAACACCTGTAGCGTATTTAAGCCGTAGCTCCCAAGGGTATGTCTAGCACAAGTGTCTGTTGAAGAGATAACATTTGTTAAGATAAAGTCTGCCAGGCTCGAAGCTGATTTGCAACAAATTAAATATATATACACATGCATGTGCATAAGATGGAGAGGAGGAAAACGAGAAACTGCATCCGGGTTCGGGTACTTCGAGAATCAATAGGGCAGGTACTTACTGTGTAGGATAAACACTGTGTGGAGGCAAAAGATCTGGATTCAAATCCAGTCTGTCTATTGGCAGTTCTGAGGCTGCACCATGGGATACTTACAGATAGATCTGTTTGTTTAGTCTCTCTTTTATCCTGGTCCTTTTAGCAACCTTAAATCCCTTCTAGAAAGATCCCCAACAAAGTGGCTTTTCATGATAAAATTCTACTTAGGCTTTTCTGAACTTTCCAAATAAGCCTGAACTTTTGAGTTTGCGTATTTATCTTTAGATTATTTTAATTTTATTTTACTTAAAATGTTTTATTTTAATTTATTATCATTATTTTCGTTGAGATAGTGTCTCTCTGTGTAGTTGACTGCTCTGGTTATGGAGACCTGGCCTGCCTCTGCCTTCCAAGTGCTGCTGCTGAAGGTGTGCTTCACCAAGCCTGGTCCAATTGTCCAAATTTTAGCAAGCTTCCTGCTAAGTTGGCTTAACTAGATTCCCCTACCTCCCATCGGGGAACACCATCGAAATCCACTCAGGATCCTGGTCCTCCACTATGCCCCAAGGTGATGTTCCAGTACCTGACTGATCTTCAAGAAATAGCTCAGCCGTTAGGAGCACCCACTGTTACATTCCCAGCACCCACACAGCGCTCAAAACCATCTGTGACTCCAGTTTCAGGAACTCTGACCCCCTCCTCTGGCCTTTGCAAGGCACTGGGGGCACACATGATGTCCGTGCATATCTGCAGCCAAAACACCGGTACTCGCAAAATAAAAATCCGACTTTAAAAAAACACTTAAGAACCCTGTTGGGTGGGGCTAGAAGCAATCACGTTTTACCTTAAGTTTTCTGTCCGCTGACCCTGCCTTGCTCCTGGCCCTATAAATACCCGGTTCGTGCTGAATTCAGGGCTTAGCCCAGTGTCCCAGCACCACTGCAAAACCCCATTGCAGTGTTCCCTAAACCCACCATGATGGCTCTTTCTTGAATAAAATCAGTCAGGTTTTCTTAAACAAGTGTCATTGGTATTCCCCCCCCCCCCTTTTAAACTTTCTATACATAAAACCCCAGCCAAAGGAGATCCTGACTGAGGTCCTTATCAAAGAAAAGGGCACAACACTAGATGCTTGGAGATGCTTTCCTTCATCAAAACATCTGGAAAGCCAAGTGTGGCTTTACGCTTGATTTAGGGGGTGGAAAAAAAAACGCAGAGGTTGGTGCAGCATCCGCCCAGAAATGCAGAAGTGCCAGAAGGAAATCCCAGAAAAGGAAGAGCAGTTTTAAAAGAAAATCAAGGTGAATTCCAGGATGAACCGTCCACTGGGAAGGGGGGCTTCCCGACTCCCCCCTCCCCCCCAGGTGCGCAGCCCGCGCCGCCCACCCCGGGCGCGACTCAGGCGAGGAGGAGCTGCGCTCTCTAGGACCCGAGGAGGGAGAGCTGCAGGGAGACGGAGCCTCCAGCGGGTGCTGCCGTGAGCGGCCGGCCGAGGGGGCTGGAAATGAAAGTAAAGCGCTCCGGAGCCACATGGACCGAGCTGCCCGGGCGGCGGCGCCGGGAGCAGGATGCGGCCGCCCGTAATTAAATAGCATTTACTCTTATTATTACTAATAATAATAACGTAATCATACCTCTAGTCATAGCATACCATTTATCGGGCTCGGCGCAGGCCCGCGGGGAGCGCAGCCCGGCCGAGGTGAGTGCTTTGGCGCGGCGGAGCCCCGCGGGGCAGAGGCCGGGCCACCGCGTCCCCGGAGGCGCGCAAGGTTGGGGCGCCCGGGCCGGGCCGGGCAGGGCCGCGCGCGGAGGAGGCGCGGGAAGCACGGGCAGGGCCACCTGGAAAGGCGGCTTTGCAAGAATAAAGCAATAGCACCTCCATTACCACGAATTGTTTTTTTTTGGGGGGGGGATCTCTCTGCAGATTCCTGCACCCCTGCCCCAAAGTTTCAAAGTTATTGTGTGGCCGGGCACCTGCCGCCTGGGAGATTGGGTCTCCACTGCAGCCCCCAGGGGATGTCTTAGGATTTTTCTTCCATGGTGTGGGGCAATCTCCCTTGGGTCTGGAGCTTTGGGGGTGCGCGGATGTTTTGCGGATCCCACTGCAAAGAGGTGATCCGAGGCTGGCAGTTAGGGTTCCCCTTTCCTTTTGTATTCGCTTTGAATCCGCAGTGCCTAGAGGTGGAGGGGCCGCGGCGAGGGCCGGGGACAATGGCCGGCTGATGGGTCGCCTCAGTCGGTTACGGCGGCCACGCGAGTCCGGGGATCCGGGGCCTGCGGGCCCAGCCCTGGGGGAGGGGGCGGCAGGAAAGGGGGGCGCGGTCTGGGTCGGCTGAGCAGGAGGGCATTTCCGGTCGTGGCATCCGTCGCTGAGCTCAGAGGCCTCCCGGGTGGGCAGTAACCAGGCAGGGGATTCACGGGGACTGCCGGGTGTAGGAATTGTGGCGACTGAGGGGCGCCCAGGCAGGGCTGGGGGCCTTGGGGAAGCAGAGCCGACCCCGCCGCCAGGGCCCTCAGCACACAGAAGATCTCCTCTGCGATCCATAATTTTTTTTTCTATCTTAGAAACCCTCAGGTTCAGGTGTTTGCAAAGTTCCTGGGTTGAGGGTCCTTTGCAGAGACAAAGCCTCCCCCCACGCCCCACACGGCAGGAGTGGGAACATGTAGAAAGAGTTCATTCTTGACAGAACAGGATGGCTGGGGTGCCAACAATACCTTGATGGAGAAGACTGGGGCCTAGAGGGGCTGGGGCTTCAAGTCAGGGGAACTGGGGGACCGCTGCAAAGTGATGGGGGATTGCCAGGACTTAGGTGCTTGGGCACTAGAATCAGAACCCCCAACTTCTTCCCATTTTTCCAGAGTGCCTGCAGTTCATCCAGTTTGATGAAAATAGCAGAATGCAGATCCTTGAATTTTTACACAAATGCGATAATTATAGTACATTTAGCAACTGTGTTGGACATGAAATTCCAGCAGAATCTTTTCCTCTACTACCAAGACTTCCACCACCGCAGAGAGAACCATTCCCTCCCTGATGTCTTCGCACTTCTTTCTCCCATAGAAGTCGGTTGTAAGCTAGATGCTAGGCCCAAACCTGGGTGAAGCAGGTTCTAGAAGGGGGTGTGTGTGTGTGTGTGTGTGTGTGTGTGTGTGTGTGAGAGAGAGAGAGAGAGAGAGAGAGAGAGAGAGAGAGGAACCAGGTAAACATTTAGCCATCCTTGTTTTCCAGATTTAGAGAATTAGGTATCTTGCTGGAAATTTACACAAGAGCGCCTAACTAGTTATCTGAATCCAAGCTCCATTTCCTTTCCAGGAGGGAGATCTCAGGATGAGAGAGTGTGTTTATGGTTCTGAGGTTGCCATAACATCTGTTTAATGGTTGGTGTGAATTATAACCAATTTAGGTAGGACAGTTCAGAATGTGGCTTGATGATTTTTTTTTTTTTTTTGGTGTTGAGTTCAGTGGGATGATCTTGTATTTTGGGTCTTATGTAAGGGACAGTACAGTCCCCAGTGGATTTGAGACCTTTTAACATGATAATATGTGTATAGCATTTTGTATGTGTGTATCCATATGCATGTGTGTGTGGTAGGTCTGATATACATCTCCCAGCACTCAGGAGTTAGAGGCAAGAGAATTGTGACTTACAGGCCAAGTTGGGCTACATAGTGAGACCTTGTATTTTTTGTTTTGTTTCAGTTTTAGTTTTTCAAGATAGGGTTTTTCTGGGTAGTTTTGACTATTCTGGAACTCCATTTGTAGACCAGGCTGACCACAAACTCAGCACCTGCTGCTACACCTGACTTGAAATCCTGTCTTAAAAGAAAAAACAAACAAACAAAACAAAACAAAAAACGGGCAGTGGTGGCGCACGCCTTTAATCCCAGCACTTGGCAGGCAGAGGCAGGCAGATTTCTGAGTTCGAGGCCAGCCTGGTCTACAGAATGAGTTCCAGGACAGCCAGGGCTACACAGAGAAACCCTGTCTCAAAAAATCAAAAACAAAAAAACAAAAAACAAAGGAAAAAAAAAGGTGGTGGTGGCTGTGGGCTGTGGGGTAGCTCAGTGGTTAAGTGCTCCTAGCACCCATGTAATGCAGTTCACAACTGCCTGGAACGTCAGCTCCAGAGGATCTGACACCCTTTATACCTCCACCTACACTTGCTCTCATGTGCACATAACCACATAAACATAATTAAAAAAATAAAATCTTAGCTAGGCATGGACCACACCTTTAATCCTAGATACAGAGACAGGCAGATTTCTGAGTTTGAGGCCAACCTGGTCTACAGAGTAAGTTCCAGGACAGCCAGGGCTATACAGAGAAACTGTCTCAAACAAAACAACCAAACCAAAAAAAGAAAGAAGAAAGTATGTGTGTATATATGGTGCTTAGTGCTTTTTAAGTTCATTTATAACAAAATGCCTTTCACATATGTGAGCTCATCTGTCCATCCTGGCAATTACGTCAAATGGACTTTTTCTTCATTACTTTTCTTTTTTTTTTTAATATATTGGGCTGGAGAGATGGCTTGGAGGTTAAGAACATTGTTGCTCTTCCAGTGTAGAGCACACAGTTGGTGATTCCCTACAGTCCTTAACTCCACTTTCAGGGGATCTAAAACCTCTTCTGGCCTCTGAAGGTACCAGGCACACAACATGGTACACAAATATATATGCAAGCAAAACAATCACACACATAAAATTTAAAAAAATAAAAATTTTATACCCACGTACTTACGGGGAGGGAGTATGCACGTGTCGTGGAGTGTGTGTACGGCAATCAGAACTGGCGGGGGTCCATTCTCCCCTACTGTGTGAGTCCGAGGGGTCAGGCTTGGTGGCAAGCACGTCTACCCGCTGAACCATCTTGCCTGTCGTGGGGTAGGCGTTTTCTAATCTTTCTCTTACAGATGAAGAATATAAGGCTTAGAGAATTGGAAATGTCCACAGGGCTCGTGAGTAGTTTCCTGTCTCTAAATATTTATTCTTTCTCAGAGTCCTGTGCAGCCTAGCAAGTCAAAAGTCCCTCCTGGTAAGCTGCCGTGAGGCTGGTCTGGGTATGAGCTCCTTGTACTCTGGCTGGAAATAGAAAGGGAATTCAGTTAGAAAGCGGGGGCTGGAGAGGGTCCCGTGGCTAAGAGCCTCGCCGATGAATGGGTGCCAGGTTCAGGAAGAGACTCTGCGTCAAATGTACGGTTGGACACGTGGTGCTCTATTCTGGAGGGGGGGTCTGTGCTCACACACAGGTGTGGTCATCACATGTAGGTGTGGCCATCCACACACATGTGCATATATGCACACACATAATTAGTCTTTTAAAACTGAAACCAAGGACTGGAGAGATGGCTCAGCAGTTAAGAGCACTGGCTGCTCTTCCAGAGGACCTGAGTTCAATTCCCAGCAATCACATGGTGGCTCACAACCATCTGTAATGGGATCTGATGCCCTCTTCTGGTGTGTCTGAAGAGAGCAATGGTGGTGTACTCATATACATAAAATAAATAAATAAATCTTAAAAAGAAATCCTCAAAAACCTGAAATCAAGAACTCTGGAAAAAAAAAGAAAGTTTTGCGGTTAGTGCACTGAGAGCAGGCAAGATGGCGCCCGGAAATGTCAGAAAAGTTTCCTGTAGGAGGCAGAGCTTGGGATGAAACAGTGGAGCGATCAGCTAGGGTGGAGGACACGGAAGGAAGGCTTGGGTTAACTTCTGTGATTTCTGTGCCCGGAGACTGACATCGTCTATCTTTAATTTTTTTCTTTAATATTTTTTAGAACTTATTGTTTTGTTTCTTTTGAGGCCAGGTTTTTTTGTGCAGCCCTGGCTGTCCTGAAACTCGCCCTGTAGACCAGGCTGGCCTCGAACTCACAGATCAGCCTGCCTCTGCCTCCCAAGTGCTGGGATTAAAGGTGTACACAGACATCAGCCCATCTCTAAAAATTAATTGTTGGCTTTCATTTTATTTGATTGTAGTTTGTGAAGGGTGGGCACCTGTGGCTGGATTTTACTGAAGAAGATATTAGGGGACTCAAGATTTTTGTGGGCACCCCAAGGTCACCTTACTGAATTTTAACTCAGGCCTTTCTGACTGTTCTATCCAATGTGCTCCTGCCTTCATCTCCACCGTCATGGAAACACGAACAAAGGCCAGGAAAGTAGGAATTGGCAAATGTCACAGCCACAGCGTTCACATGGGAAGGGTTAGCAGGGGCCTCAAGGCCAGAGTTCTCTTGAGGTGACTGAGCTCCTGAATCCCACAGAAAAGGCAGCATGGTCCTGAGTGTGGAAATCTGAGTAATTCTAGGCCTCGGGGGCTCTTAGGGGCCTCGATTATCACCCTGAAAGAGCTTGGAGCTTGGGCAGGAGACAGATAGGGACCGTTAACCAGAGCTTCCCATGGACAGGAAGCAGCTCTGACCCCGCCTCTGCCTCCAGCATGGCGATGTGCCAGCAGGGCACATTCAGCCACTATGTTGTCAAATTGAATTATCCCCCAGTGTGGAGGAGGCAGTCTTATTTCGCCCGGGGTGGAAGGTCTTCCTAGAAGAGTTTCTATGTGAATGCTTAAAAGATAGGAAAAGAAAGGCCAGAGAGAGGCCATTCTGATTAGAGACAGAGATGGACGGAAGCAGGGACAGGTGAAGCCTGAGGAATGTGTCACCTGGTTCAGCCCCAGTGTAGGGACGGCTGTGAGTTCCAGTTGAAGTCTGGCTCTATCGCTCGCCGCCGTCGGCCCTTTGATGGTCTGCACTTGAGTCTCCATTTCTGGAAATGAGTGCTGAGAGTGTTGTTTTTCTTTTGAATTTTAAATTTTATTTTTATTATGATTACTATTATTATTTTGTGAAATTTGAGACAAGGGGTCTCACTAAGTAGCCCTGGACCTGGCTATAGAGACCAAGTTGACATCATTTTCCCAGTGACCCTCTGACCCTGCCTGTCTATTGCTGGGGTTTCAGGCATGTGCCAGCATGTTCCGATGAGTCCTGAGGTTTGCTGGTGTTTAATAGTAATTCCAGAGAATAAATGAGAGAGCTAGAAGGCCAGGGCTTAGGAGATGGCTCGCTTGTTAGAGCACCTGCTGCCCTTTTAGGGAACCCAAGTTTGGATCGCAGCACCCATGTTGGGAGGTTCACATGCAACTCCAGTTCTAGGGGGTCAGTGTCCTCTTCTGGCCTCCATGGGCACCAGCACTCAGGAGCACATACCCACACATAGACAGATACGTATACACATACATTTAAAATAAAACTTTAAAAAATAGAAAAAAGGAGCCGGGCAGTGGTGGCACATGCCTTTAGTCCCAGCACTTGAGAGGCAGAGGCAGGCGAATCTCATGAGTTTGAGATTTATGGAGGGAGTTCCAGGACAGCCAGGGATACACAGAGACCTTATCTTAAAGAGGGAAAGAGAGAGGGACGGAAGGAAGCAGGAAGAAAGAGAGAGAAAGTACTAGGCATGATGGAATTCCTCATTTAATCCTAATATTTGGAGGCAGAAGCAGGCAAATTTCATCCTGGTCCACAGAGGGAGACTCTGTTATATTTTGTGTTTTAAAAGTGGGTCAAAGAGAGATGGCTAGGTGGTCAAGAGCATATATTGCTCTTCTAAAGGACCTGAGTTCAAATCCCAGCACTCACATCAATTACTTGTAACTCCCTGTAACTAGCTCTGGGATCCAGTGCCTTTCTGGCCTCTTCGGAGACCTGGACTCATACACAACCTTCCCACAGACCTGCACATAATTAAGAATACAATTAGTCATTTAAAGATTTGTTTATTTACTTATTTTTAACATGTGTGGGTGTTTTGCCTGCATGCATGTCTGTATGAGGGCATTGGATCCCCGGGAACTGGAGTTGCAGATGGTTGTAAGTGGCCATATGGTGCTGGGAATCAAACTTGGGTCCTCTGGAAGAGCAGCTAGGTCTCTCCACAGTTACCTACTCTCCAACCCCCAAATAAAATCTTGAAGAAGGAGAATTAGAAGCCGCAGCAGCACCAGCAGCAAGAGAGACTTTAAAAACTTTTACTAGTTTAGCAATACCACTCAGTAATGCCCCTATGGCCAAATTCCGCTTATGAGTTTATTTAATCTCCCCAAATCATCCTATGGGTATGCCTTGATTATCCCCATTTTATTGATAATAGAAGAGAGTTCAGGGGGCTGGAGAGATGGCTCAGCGGTTAAGAGCACTGACTGCTCTTCCAGAGGTCCTGAGTTCAAATCCCAGCAACCACATGGTGGCTCACAACCATCTGTAATGGGATCCGATGCTCTCTTCTGGTGCGTCTGAAGAGAGCAATGGTGTACTCATATACATAAAATAAATAAATAATGCTAAAAAAAAAAGGAAGAGAGTTCAGGCACAAAGTTTAGATGTTTCCATTAAAAAAAAAAGTCTGCATAGCACACTGAGTCTGTCTACATTAGGGACCATAAAGGGTGAGTGGAGAAGCTGATGGGGTCTGCAGCGTAGACCTGAGACACAGGAGGTGGGGTGTCCGCTGGGGAGGGCTGGCTGCACCCTGCAGCTGGAGACTCTGTGGACTGAAGTGACTACTCTGTCAGCTCCGGAGCCAGCACAGAGGCCGGCTCCTTTCGTCACTTTTAATGGTGCATAGCAAACCGGCTCATTTCCCTTCCTGTGACAGCAGCCGCCCCAGAACTCCTTCCCACATTATATATCTCCCCAGGAGTCTGTTTCTGCGCAGGCAGGGTGATGGCTTCTGCGGGAGTTTGTTAGCACTGCTGAGAACCCACTGTGGATGGAATACAGCATTTCTGTCTCCAGCACCATCTACATGACTTCTTCACTGACAATTCCTGAGCCTTGTATCAGAGGCAGGGATGGGAACAAGGACAGCAGCTGCCACATACTTGCACAGTGCTTGGTTCTTTCTATGCTCTAGTGTCATACCCACTTAACTACTCCCTGAGGGAAGACGGCTATCATTGCTGGCCCCATTTTACAGATGAGGAGCCTGAGGCTCAGAGAGACAAGGAACACTTCTACAATCATATAGCGTCAATATAGCAGGAGTCACAGAGGCAAGCCAATAGGACTCTAGAACCCCAAGTTTTTTAGTAGGGTTTGTTGTTGTTGTTTGGTTTGGGGGTTTTGCTTTTGGTTTGGTTTTTTTGGCTTTTCAAGTCAGGGTTTCTCTGCATAGCCTTTGGTGTCCTAGAATGCACCCTATAGACCAGGCTGGCCATGCACTCGGAGATCTGCCTGCCTCTGCCTCTCGAGTGCTAGGACTAAAGGTGTGCCTGGCCTTGTAGTGTCTTATGTAAACCAGGCTGGTCTCATACCGACTGTGTAGCTGAGGTCAGACCTGAATTCCTAATTCTCCTGCCTCCGTTCCAAGTGCTGGGAGATGACTTGTTAGTAAAGCTGTGTGCTTGCCACACAAGCCTGAGGCTATGAGCTTGATCCCCGGCACCATAATCGAAAGCAGAGAGCCGCGGATGAGAGGACTGGTCACAGTCACGAGGGGTTTAGATCCCTACACTCACGTAACAGGCTGGTGTCCTTGCAGACTCACATAACCCCAGGTCCAAAGAGGATTCCTGGTGCTTACTGGCTTAGCCAAGAAAATGAGAGCCTCAGGTTTAGAGAGAGACCCTGCCTCAGAGAAGCAGTGACAGACGAGGACCCCAGACAGGTGCATTCCTGCCCCACCCCTTCCTTACTGTCACCTTCACTTCAACACCAAACCCAACCAACACCACTAACCCAGTCAACCCAACCCCAGCCCTAGCACTGACCCCAGCTCCACTCCTGCTTTTACCATTAACCTTACCCTAACTGTAACCCTAACCTTAACGCTAGCCCTGTGAAAAAGAGCTTAATTGTCCAATTGAAAACATCATAGGGGCAGTTTCCTAGCCCATCCATTGGAGAGATTGGGACAAACTGTTTATACACAGGCTAATAATGGGAGATAGGGAACTTCTAACGCCTTCCTTGAAACAGACGCTAAAGTGCAGGAAAGTAACAGAACAGTATCCTATTAGTAAAGCCATCCACATCCACAGTAGAGATTACTAAATTCATGCACGCACATCTAAAAGATTGGTGCAGTAATGCATCCCTGTAATCTCAGCCTTGGAGAATAGGAGATAGAAGGATCCTGGGACTTTGTGGCAGTCAGTCAAGATACACACAAGACAGGTGTGTGTATCGCACCCTTTGAGAACCTGAAGTCTGAAGTCTGTAACTGTCACATACAAGATGCCATTGGATTACTTAGTCTCTTTCTTTTATTTGGAGAGGTCTCTAAGAATGGACACCAGAGCCTCTTCTGCCACTGAGCAGTCCCCAATCCCCCAGCCCAAATCTTTTTTTTTTAAAGGCAGGATCACATACTATATCCCAGGCTGGCCTGGACTTACAATGTAACCCAGGTTGACCTCAAATTGTTGGTACTCCTACTGCTTCAGCCTCCCCACTGCCCAGCTAGGTTCATTTCTTATCTGTCTGGACTGGTAACATTTTCTGTCACCAACATTCATTTAGTCATTTACTAAGTTATTTCCAGCAGGGGCTGATTTCCTGTCACAAAGAGTATCTTGGCAATCCTTCAGAAGATGTGTTCCTTTCAGAAGAAAATGGATGCTGTCGGTTTTCCTCTACCTCCCCAGGCTCTTGGGCCTAAAATGTGACTCTGAAAGGGATCAGCAGCTAGTCTGGTTCTCTGAGGCCAGCAGCTCTATCCTCCTGCCAGCTCGAGGCTCTGAAGTACCAGTGTCCGGCAGGAACCAGTCCCTGCCTTTGAGCCCCATAGTGATGGTCCAGGCTGGGACCAAGCCTCCTGGGGTTTCAGAAGTTAACCCTGGAGCAGCTGCTCTTTTGTTCCATCCCACGATGTGCTGTCCCCCACAGATGGAGGGGCACAGAGCAGGGTGGAGCAGTGAGTCCTGCCTTTCGTTCCCAGCTCCAGCGGCAGGCACCCTGGCAGTGCACACACAGTATGTTCTCAGCCTTTCTCTCTCTTTCTGTGCTCCAGAAACATTTGCCCCCTGTTTGGTGTGAGGGTCCAGAGATGGATGTCAAAAGCTGTAAAGATCACCCAGGGTGAGGTGATGTCAAGAGTGCTTAGTGACCTCCTGAATGTTCCTGAATCTTCTCCATTCTCTGCCTCAGTCCAGCCTGTATTGAGCGCCTCCTTGTGTTCTCAAATTCTTCTTGTCATCTTGTCTTTCATGCAGCAGCCAAAGGGAGCGTCTGTGAGTCCCTGTCACTCCTTCTGGAACCCTTCTAGAATTTTCTGGATACAGGCACAATATAGTCCTGTTTGTCCACTGGCATTTATAGCTCTCTGGCCAACCTGCAGCCTGCTCCCCTCACCCCACCTCCTGCACCTTATTTGCCCCTTGTTTTCCTTGAACCTGCACAGCTTGTTCCTACTTCAAGTCCATTGCCTTCTCTGCCTTCGGCTGGGTCCACGCTAGTCCTCTGTCCCTCTGTGTTTCAAATGCGACGTCCTCTGAAGGGTCTTCATTCCACCATCCTACCACATTTCCTATTTGTTCCTCGCTCTTGCCTCTGCCTGCCTTGTCATGTGCATTTAACACCAACCCACTATGTGAGTATGTGTGTTCGTGTGTTTGCAGATATACATATGTGTGCAAGTGTGTGTACATATGTGGGCATGGGCATGCATTAGTTATCAGGAACCATCCATCTACTGAGGCAGGATCTCACTGTCCTGGAGCTCACCTAGGAAGCTGGAGTGGGTGGCCAGTGAACCCCAGGAACCCAGCTGCGTCTACCTCCCCAGCTCTGGGATTACAAACACTCATCACTGTGCCAGCCTTTTTAAATTTTTAATTCATTTGTTTTACATGTATGAATGTTCTTCTTGCGCGTATGTAAGTGTATCATGTGCATGCATCGATCCCTTGGGAGCACACTTACAGTGTGAGCCGCTGTGTGATGCTGGGGTTAAACCTGGTTCTCTACAAGGGTAGCAAGTCTCTGCAGAGCTCTCCAGCCCTGTGACCAGCTTTTAAAGGTGGGCTCTGGGAGTCAGGCTCAGGCCCTTGTGCCTTTTTTATGTGCTGAGCCATCTCTCCAGACCGACATGTCACCTGTTTTTCTGCTTGCTCACCTGTGGAAGATCTATGAGGGCTGGGGGCTTGAGAGATAACTCAGTGGTTAAGAGCACATATTGCTCTTGCAGAGGACCTGGGTTCAAATCTCCATCACCCACATGGTAGCTCACAACCATCCATAACCTCAATTCTGGGGACCCAACAGGCATGCATGTGGTGTACATACAGGCATGCATGCGGTGCACATACAGGCATGCATGCGGTGCACATACAGGCATGCATGCGGTGCACATACAGGCATGCATGCGGTGCACATACAGGCATGCATGCGGTGCACATACAGGCATGCATGCGGTGCACATACAGGCATGCATGCGGTGCACATACAGGCATCATGCGGTGCACATACAGGCATCATGCAGTGCACATACAGGCATGCATGCGGTGCACATACATGTATACATTTAAAAAGTTCACACATAAAGTAAAATAAGTAAATCTTTAACAAAAAAAAAAAAGATCTTTGAGGGCGCGGGTTGTGTCCTGTGTCCCAATACAGGACAGCCCCTTTCAGGTGAGCACTATTTATGTGTCGAATAAAAATAGCCAGTTGGCCATGGCCCTTACCAAAAAAGAGTGGCCTAGTCAAAAACTGCAAGGCCAGTGTTGACTGAAGCAGTCAGTGCAGCAGGAAATACATTCTGACCCGCTCTGAGGGAGAGGAGAGTCCTGCCTGGGGGGACAGCCAGCTCCATCTCACAGGTAACAAAACTCAGAGACACACCCTCAAAGCAGTATGGGACAGTGATGGGGTTTAATCCCAGGCTGATGGCCACTGTCATAGCCTGCCTTCCTGTTGCTGCTGGGCACCAGAGTAGGCCGTGTGCCACAATGGGTCAGAAATCCCTCCCCTAGCAGGGGCAATAACTGGCTAACTGCTCAGAGCACGGGAAGACACTGGCATTGGGGCCACTCTGAGTGGTGACTTCTGGGCAATTTATGTTCATTCATTATTATTATTTTATTTACTTATTTTGTTTTTTTTTGAGACAGGGTTTCTCTGTGTAGCCCTAGCTGTCCTGGAATTCGCTCTGTAGATCAGGCAGGCCTTGAACTCAGAGATCCCCCTGCCTCTGCCTCCCGAGTGCTGGGATTAAAATCATGCATTACCACTAGTGGTCACCTTATGTGTCCTTACAATTTCCAAGGGTGACCTTCTGCTACTCTTACTTTATTTCCTTTTTTAAGCTTAAACAACAGCTTTATTAAAAAGTTGTCAGGGGCTGGAGAGACGACTCGGTGGTCAAGAGCACTGCTGATTTTCCTTCCAGAGGACCCAAGTTTGGTTCTCAGCACACAGGTCATTCAGGTGGTTCACAATTGTCTGTGACTCCAGCACAAGGAGATCTGCTGCCTCTGGCCGTCACTTACACATGCCTATACACTGACACAGATACCTAAAAATAATAAAAAATAAGTAGTAAAAACATAACAAGTTGTCATGCATGGTGGCACACCGCTTTAAACCCAGCATTTGAGAGGTGGGGCTCTGTGAGTTCAAGGCCAGCCTGGTCTACATAGTGAACTTCAGGCCGTCTAGGAATACATAGAGAAATCCTGTCTCAAAAAAAAAAAAAAAAGATGGCCAGTTTCAAAGAAAGCAAACCGCGGGCTGCAGCGGCCTGTGGACTCATTTCACATGCGCTTCTTAACCGACTTTCTTGGTGGGGCCTGGCACGGTGCCAGCAGCTTAACCTTCCTCGGCAATGCGGTGGCCTTGGGCCAGTCTAAGCCTTATTGTTCTGTGAACAATGGGATGATAAATCCTACTTTTGAGATGATTGTGGATACAAATGGTTCTTTTGGACAGAGCCTTTTGTTTCAGTCCCTTCAAGATCACAAGTAAAATATATGGGATTGCAAGAAAAAAAGAGTTCTGCTCTCCTGATGGACTTTGTGTGTGCGTGTGCACGCGCATTCGTATATATGCATTCACACATGTAGTGTGAGTACACATGTGTCTGCGTATATGTATTGATGTGCATGTATTGTGTTCCTGTGTACATGCGGAGGACAGGTGACAACCTTGGGTGACATTCCTTAGGAGTCATCTGCTTTGTGTGTGTGTGTGTGAATGTTTGCCTGCATGTATGTATGTGTTTGTACCACGAGTGTGCCTGGTGACTGCTCCAGAAAAGGGGTGCCATATTCCCCAGAAATGGAGTTACAGGTCATGGGTACCCCCATTCCATATGGGTGCCGGGAACCAAACCGAACCCGGATCTGAATGGTCTGCTAGTGTGGCAAGCACTCTTAATCACCGAGCCATTTCTCCAGCTCCTAACGTGTTTTTTGAGATAGGGTCTCATTGGCTTGGAGTTGATAATCTGCCTGTCCACTTCCCCATTATTGGGATTACAAGTGTGTGCCAGTATGCCCAACTTTTTCTTTTTTTCATGGTTCTGGGTCCTTGTGCATATAATGCAAGCACTTTACTGACCAACTATCTCCCCAGCCCTAGACGTCTTTATTAATTCGTTCAACAAGGTTTCCCGGTGTGTCTAGTGTAGCTACTGAAAGTTTGAAGTGATAAGGAGGAACATTTTTTATCTGCAGTAACTGAGATGTGGTCAGAAGAGAATGAATGCAGTGTTGCGGGCCACGTGTAACTCAAGGGCATGACCACAGTGGACTGCCTGTGTTCATAGTTGCGGGAAATGCTAGCTGTCAGGAGGGGTTTTCTCATCTCCATTCAAAGTCCCTGATGTAGATCTTATTTAACATGTTGATCTGTGGAAATAAAGCATGCCCCTCCCTGGTGTCCATGGGACAGGAAGGCCAGGAATGGGCAGACATACTTCAAGGGCTATGGGCACTTATCAAGCAATATGTGTGGGCAAGTTGCTGGCTGGTGGGGTGGAGGGTGGTGCAGTGAAACTTTTTCTACTCTGACTGGGGAAGCCTTCAAGGGCTGCTGCTAAGTGTTCTCAGGGATGATAAAATGCATGGTATGTGTTCAGTCTGCATTCTGGAGGGACTGCTGCTCTTTAGCTAAACCTGAGGTCGTGTATGCATGAGGGTGTGGTAAAGACAGGCTGTGAGAGACCCGTGTCGCTGGGGGAAGTGATAAAGTGGGGCCCCAGGGTCAACTTCCAGGGTTCGAATCCCAGCTCTGTCATTTCTCACAAGGGGACCCCAGTAGGCTGTTTCACCCCCATGCTTCTGTTTCCTCATCTGCAAAATAGGGCTATAATTGCTCCTTCTTACAGAGTACTGTAAAGACTAAGGTGACATTTCAGGCTCTGTGGCAGGAGAAAGCGTGTCGGCAATGACTAACATCAACCTACTCAGCCTTGTCCCCGGATCCCTGGGCCCCTCTGACCACTGTTTCTTAGGCACTGCTTCTCAGGGATGAGTCAGGTGCAGCTTCTGCCTTCAGGAGCTTTAACTGGGGAGTCGGGGACAGAGACATGATTGCAATCAGCTAGGACAGGCATGGTGGTTATAACAGGCGTGATATACATCAACGACACAAGGTGCCGGTGTTAGGGAAAACACTGAGCTTGGGCGGAGCTGGAGAGAAGCTTCCTGGTAGAGGAGAGATCCCAGTTGATCTCTAGAGAAGCACTGGGTATGGAGGGTTCTCCATACCCAGTGGTATGGAGGGTGCCTCCTCCAGAGGAGGCAACCTGATGGTCCACCAAGGTCCTTCCAGGCCCTGCCAGGGGACCAGGGGTGCTGCAGACACCAGCTGAAGAATGGGGACTTTGTCCTCTTGGCAAGGGTGTCACAGGAAGTTTTATGGGTTTGTTTAACTTGTTATTCTCAAGAAGTTGCAAAAATTGTACAAAGAGTTCCCTTCTCTCAGCCTCCCCTAGCAGCGGTATCGTGTGTAGTTGATGTATATTATTAAAACCCGAAAACCAGTCTTGGTACATTACTATATGACAGCTTATTCAGGTCTCGGAACATAGTGTGTGTGTGTGTGTGTGTGTGTGTGTGTGTGTGTGTGTGTGTGTGTATGTGTGGTGTGTTCAACACGTACATTTGAGAGATTTTGAAAAGGGGAATGACATTGGTGTATGTATTAGACAAATGTCCCCAGCCCCCAGAGTGGGAGCAAATTGTAGGGGTTCACTGGTAAGAGATGGTGATGTCCCATGAGATGCCTGTAGCTGGAGAGAGGGAAGCTGTGGAGGTTCTCGCCATACATCGAGATGTTTAGGAGGTTAAAGGTGGCAGAAACTGGGGTCTAACGAGACCAGATGATAGTCAGAGCCCTGGCTAGGGCAGTGGACAAGAATGGGGGAGGGGAAGGGAGGAGAGACTACGTTCAGTCTGGAATGTGTTTAGTGGAAAGAAGCCAAGTACTGTTGGGATGGGCATAAAGACTGTGTGGACATAGAAGTAGGTTTTGTTGTTGGTTTTTTGGTTTTTTTTCTTTTTTGGTTTGGGGTTTTACTGTGGAACCTTGGCTATCCTGGAACTTACTCTGTAGACCAGTCTGACCTCAAACAGAAGTAGGCCTATTCTAATATTTTATTTTATATGTATGAGTGCTTTGCCTGCGTGTAGATCTGTGCACCATATGTGTGCAGTGCCCTCAAAGGCCAGAGGAGGGGCTGGTGAGATGGCTCAGTGGTTAAGAGCATTGACTGCTCTTCTGAAGGTTCTGAGTTCAAAATCCCAGTAACCACATGGTGGCTCTCAACCATCTGGAATGAGATCCAATGCCCTCTTCTGTGTGTCTAAAGACAGCTACAGTGTACTCACATATAATAATAAGTAAATCAGAGCACCTGGAGCTGGAGTCGCAGATAGACAGCACCAAGAAGGGACTGGGAACCGAAACCTGGTCTGCTGGAATTGCTGCCAGCGCTTACCTGCTGTGCCATCGCTCCAGCCCCTCAGGCATGGGTCTGGGTGTGGGTAGTGGGGCTCTAGTTAGAGGTCATAGGTGCCACTACCCAGAGGGTGAAGCTGGGAATTGTTGCTGCTGAGGAGGGGTACACTTGGCAGGAGGGTGGATTCTTGAGTCACCAGCATGACTCATGAGATCATGAAACGCAGGAGCTCATCTGGGGACTGCATAGGAAACAGGGGCACTGTCCCCTCCATGGAGTCTCAGGAACATTGACCTCGAGGCCTGGGCAGAGAAAAGCCCACCCACAGGGACACCCGAAGGATTCTAGAGGTGGGGGGGATGCGCAGATGCAGCCCAAAGTCCAGGAAGAGGCAAGTTTAAGAAAACCTGTCACCTCAGCAGCAAGGTTAGGAAGCCACTTGGCTAAAGGCGTGAAGTGGAGTTAGGCGAGAGCCAGTCGCTGTGTGAGGGTATTGAGTGAGTCAGGGTGGTGTTTTAACTGCAGTCGGGGCTGGGGCAGGGGCGTCCTGGATTGTGCCTAAGGGAGTCAGAAGCTGGAGTTCCTGTGAGTCCAGGGAATTGGGAGCATGAGGTTGGATGGACCCTCCAGCTGGGTCTGCTTACTTCATAGCAAAGGTGACGGTGATGTGTGTAGGCTCTAGGGCCAGGCTGCCAGGCTTGGCATTCCATATACCAACTCCGCCATTGTGGATGGGACAGTTAGCTTTTCTGTACCCCTGATGTTCTCTGCAGAGTGGGGACTGCTAACAGTATCTGCCTTAGAAAGCTGTTGCGGAGCTTTAAGGGAGAGAGGTGCCCAGGACAGCCCCTGCCCACGAGCCCTGCTGTGAGTGTTATCTTTCTTGGTGCAGGTCTTCTTTTATGTATTAATCTGTGAAATAGCTGGGTGAACTTCATTCATTCTACCACCATTAACCTACTCTGTGCCAGGACCAGGAGATCTTCCAGAGGCCTCCTGGACTAATGAACTCATGGTACTTAATCTCGTATTCATTCTTACCTCCTCCCCACCCACCCCATCTCAGTGCTGGGATCAGAACCCAGAACCCCGACTTTGAATGCTGGAGTTCTCAGGCTCCTGGTTCCCACCTGGTACCTGCCCTACTAAGTTGGTCCCAAGTCAGCCATCTTATTTTGCATTTCAGATTTTGCCTGTGCGGGGAGTAAAAACATCCAAACCCTGCTGAGGAAGTTATTCTGTGCCCCTGATGTCCAGCAGATTCCAGTTTCTAGAGGAAATGAGATATGGAGCGTGTTCTTTCAAATGCCTCCTCTGCATGCGGGGGCTGGGAATCGAACCTGGGACCTCTGGAAGAGCAGCCAGTGCCTTCCAACTTCTAAGCCACCTCTCCAGCCCTCAGTCTTGTGCTTGTTTTGTGTTATTGTTGTTGTTGTTGCTGCTGCTTCTGGTGGTTTTGTGTATTCAATGAGATAAGATCTCAAATTATAGTTCAGCCTAGAATCAGGCTCTCTGTAGAGTAGTTACAGTAGTTGAGTCTGGCCTTAAACTCCTGGTTCTCCTGCCTCTACTCCCAGAGCTGAGATTATAGGCATGTACACAACATCTGGCATGGAATATACATATATGTGTATATATACTATATATACATTCTAATATAAATATATATATTACTATTGTATGCGTATGATATGTGTATGAGTGTGTATAAATGCAGAATGCATGTGCCACAGTTGTGTGGTGGTCAGGGGCCAACTTTACACTTGATCTTAGCCAAAAGGCCGAGAAGCGATAGGGGGCCAACTTTAAAGAGTCAGTTCTCTCCCTCCACAGTGAGATCTGGAATCAAACACAGGTAGTCAGGTTTTACATCCCACAGGTGATCGCAATGCACAAAGCATTCTGAGATTTTTTTTCCTTTTTTCTTTTTTTTTTTTTGAGACAGGGTCTCTATGAAGTCCTGACTGCCCTGGACTATGTTAATGAGGCTGGCTTCAAACTCACAGGGATCTACCTGCCTGTTTCTGAAATGCCAGGATTAAGGGTGTGAGCCGCCACCCCAGCTTTGTCTGGGTTCAGGTGGAGGTGGGAAGAGGGGATACAGTGAGGACCCCCTCTCCTTCTTGCTCCCATCCTTTGTGGCCAGGGCTCTGCCCAGGGTTACCCTGGGCTACCTACAGAGCTGGGCCTCTGACCCCATGTTAGTTTGCTTTACTGTGGCTCTTAGCAGTGGTGTCACTCTGTCAGGGAGGAGTGGCTGGGGGCCCAGTAAGTGTTTGTTGCTAAACTTTTCTTGTGGTAGTGCCATTAAGAGCCCAGGGGTCCTCTTTAACCAGTTCCCGCTTAGTGGCCCTACCAAACCTCTACCTGCCATGTTGCTTTGTGAGATGGAATCTGTGTGTTAGTTTTACTCTAAGGCCTTTATACACAACAGGAGACCCCCTCAGTGACCCATGTAGATCCTGGGACTGAACTAGGAAGAAGAATGATACTTTCCTACAGGGAATTATGCCAGCCAGCCAGACAGACATCTGCCTTGGGGCTAGGGACAGATGTCAAATATCCTATCAAAGCTGAAAGGGTCCGGACTCTGTCATTTTTAAAGGAGGGTCTGATGACCTGAGATCTGGTGTCCTAGAATGGTCTCTATTTGCTGACTGCATATCTTTTTCTGTTGTCTGAGACAGGATTTCTCTGTATAGCCCTGGCTGTACTGGAAATCAACTTTGTAGACCAGGCTGCCTTCGAACTCAAAGTCCCACCTGCCTCTGCCTCCCGAGTGCTGGTGTCAAAGGGGTGTCCCATCATGCCAGGTTGTGGCTGCAAATCTTATGAACCGTTTGAACATCGTGTCTTTATTTCTTGAATATTGGTCCATCATTCATGACTGTAACCCCAGGGACAGCCATCAAGATTGATGAAAGGCGGCCATGAGCCCTGGCCCGTGGTGCCAGGAGAGCTCAAGAGCAGGTGGCCGCCCAGAAGGCTCCTGTCCAACACTGACAAGTCTGCTCCCATTTACCCTTCAAGTTCAGCTGGCTGTGGTGGTGGTGGATACCTATAATCTCAGCAACTTGGGTTCAAACCCCCCCACCCCACCCCAGAGCTAGGAGCTGCCACTTCAAGTGTTACTCTAGTCTATTCACTGCAGAAGTCTGACTTCAGGGGCAGCTCGGGCACTGTCTGGCCCTGTCTCTAACTCGGTTGTGAGGCTGGCTGGGTACAGAAGTGCCAGCTTTCTCAATTGTATATAGATAGCCATTGTTGAGCTGAACACCCATCAGAGGGATTCTAATCTTCCAGTAGCCTATTGATGAAGTGCTTGCCACAAACCAGACTCTATTTTGTCTTTTTTTTTTTCCAAGAGCTGAGTACTGAACCCAGGGCCTTACACTCGCTAGGCAAGCGCTCTACCACTGAGCTAAATCCCCAACCCTCAAACCAGACTCTAAAATTTAGGATTTCCCGGGTGCTGTTTCTGTTAGTGATATCTGTTTTCTGAGTCTAGAGGAGGAAAGAGTAAGAGATTTCACATGGCCAGTCAATAGAAGAGGGCAGAGAGGCGGGTAACTCTGGGCCGTGGAGATTATGCCTATCTCTGAAGCAGGACTTCTTTACCTCTTGGCTTCTGATTCAGCCACCTTGGAATTGATGCTTGAGGTGACTGCAGGCTGTTTGTGATTGAGTTGGCTGGATGTCAGGACTGAGGACCTATATGGAAGTGTTTCTGCCTGCTGGGGGTTTCCTGGAAGCCATGGACGTCAGGGAGGTTGGTCAAGCTGCCCTCCAACTCATTATCCTCCTGCCTCAGCCTCCAAGTACTGAGATTACAAGTATGCAGCAATACACCTGGCTCAGTGTAGGGAATCTTGATTGTCTGAAGAAAGGAGAATCTTCAAACTTCAAACACAGGGTCAGACAGGATCAAATGTATGATTTTGAAAGACCCTCCCCAGAGTATACTTAGGAAGGCTGAGGGACAATGAGAAAACTTGCCCAGTGTCTGGGGACAGTACCAGCTAGGGGCTAAGGAGGGTCAGAGGCCTGTTGGTGGACGAGGTCCAACCCTTGGGGTCTGAGAAGATGTGGATCATGGCCATGCCATGTGGTGCCGGTACTCAGACCACAGAGACTTCTTCTGCCTTCCACAACTCCCCCTGCACAGGACCGGGCCCCATTGCATAGCAGTTGTCATCCCTGCCCATTGTACTTCCAGGTCAAGCCTGACCCTGACCCGTCACAGCTACCCAGCTCCTAGCCAACACTAGATGAGTGAGCAGTGGTAGAGCTGTTTCAAGGACTGGAGGGAGATTGGTGCCGGGGGAGTGCAGGAGCCTTTGCAGGGAGGCCAGGAAGGAGTATGGTGGTGTGGGTGTAGGGAACTGTAAGAGTGGGCTGCAGGGTTGTGTGGCAAGGGGCAGAGTGGGCTATAGGAATGAGGGCTTACTCTGTAGACAGAGAAGCCAGAGCTGTCATGGCTGGCCTCCCGCCTCAGCACTGAATTACAGTTAGCTGTCTGACCCAAGAACCACGTGTCAGGTGTGTTGCAAGGAGGAGGGTCAATATGGTATGATGTATTTTCCTGTGATATTCGGACTGTTGTCTGTGCCAGGAACTCTGCATCTGTCACCTCCCACACCATCACGATAGACAGTATGATAGGATCTGCCATCAACCCCATTCCCCGCTTGGGACACTAAGGCCCAAAGTCACAGTAAGAGCGAATGTTGAGCTCACATCCAGGTCTGAGGTCATAGCCTTTCCACAGTCCCCCCGACGTCAAACACAGTTAGTGTCAGTGCCCCATAAATACATTCTTCGGTTTCTTGGTATATGGAGGGTTCCCTGGGGCGACAGTTATGTCCCCATCAGCTTAGACATCTCCAGACCCTGCACACTGTCTGTTGAAGACGTAGCTACAGGTGTGCTGTGGAGAGAGACCACCAAGGAGACACTCCCCTTCCCCAGGGCCTTCCTGGGTTGAGCTCCACACCCAGGCCCAGGCCAGAGGGTACTCACGGCCATCCACCTTGCCTGGCATTCTTCCTAGGCAACCACCAGGGCTCATTAGTGGCCCGAAGAGACTGCTGGTGGAAGAAAGCATACATGCGTTCACGTGTAGCCTTTGCCACCTGCCAGCTTCTGACCCCAGCTGAGGTTCCCCTTGTATGCGAGGGTGAGTGGGCTCCTTCTCTTGCTGAGGAGTGAACAGGAGCCTGGTGAAGATAAGCGCAGGCCCTGTGGCAGGTGCCGCTCATATATACAATCAGGTGCCCCTCATATAAACGGTAACCAGCTATTGCTTGCACTTGCTGTGTTCCTTCTCCTTGGTGGTCCGACGTTCCTGGTCCCTGGTAGCACACATGATGGAGTTTAATGGTAAAACTAGGTTTTTCCTTTGAACTTGAGAGGTTCCAGGCCCTGCTCCTGCCCACCCATTGTGTGGTGAAGGGCAGGTGGCCCATGCATACATATCCCTTGCCCTTCAGGTTGACCACACAAATGAGTCCAGTGCATCCCAGACCTGCAAGGTGGCAGCATAGTCCCTGAGATGGCCTGTCACTCTAAAGACCCCTTTAAACCTTTAGCATGGAATGAACGGGAGGGAAAGAGCCCTTCTGACGGCCGCAGGGTAGGGTGGGGTTAGCAGCTACTCCCCCATCCCCAGCCCTGTCACCCTCATACACACATGCTGTCGGATTGATGGACTTATGCTCTCCCTGCAGACACTGATGGAGAGGCAGAAACGGAAGGCGGACATCGAGAAGGGGCTGCAGTTCATTCAGTAAGTGGGCAGGTGGGGCCGGCTCTCCTTTTCCTCCTGGCTGAGCCCTGCTCAGTGCAGACTAGGATGTGGAGAGATGGGAGGAGCTGGAAAGGCAGAGGCCATGACACCACAAGTAGATGGGCCTGTGCTGCCTGGCCCTGGCTGCCTTTAGACCTTGTCTAGGATCATTCTACCCTTGCCCTTTTCACCTTCTGCCCTACTGAGCATCAGTTTCCTCCTCCACGAGGGACCAGGAGACAAGCCCCACCTTTTTCCCAGGCTGACACAGTGCAAGCTCTCCTGAGCCAATGCTCTCCTCCACAGGGAGACACTAGTTTTACCCACAGGAGACAATGTGTAGCCATTGGCCCTGAGTGACTTGTTAGTGTCTGGTCGAGGGGTTGGCTGCTGTCGGTGGGCCTGGCACTGGCTAACTGAGCATTTGCGTTAGCTAGCTCAGGAGAAGGGCAAAGCCTCCCAGACTGAGGGCATCTGAGGCGGACTCTTCGTGACTGTGGGCTGAAGGTAGAAACTTGATTTGATGAGGTCGTTGTTCCAGAGTAGATGTTAATTTCCTAGCAGCAGTCTTGCCCTATATAAGTCACCCTTGACTTTGCCTTGGCTGGTCGGACTGTTCTCCTCTTGTCTTTTCCCAGTACTAGGGGCCTCCTAGATCCAGCCATGCATGGCTGCCTGCTGTTGTAACTTAGAGCCCTGGAGTCTGGCTTTCCTTGGGAGAGGGCTGAGCTGGAAGGCTGAGGGGAGCTGCTGGCTGGAGCTGCCTCTAGGCAGTTCTTACTCAGCATCTCGCTCTGGGAGAGTCTGGGGAAGATGGAAGTCCTTCCATCAGAACCGAGTGACTCCACAGCTGCCTGAGGCTTACTCCTGCACCACCTCAGACCTGAAGTGCCAGCCTCAGGCTGCACATGGGACCACCCATGGCCTCACCCTGTCCTGTGTCTCTCTTTTCCCACTAGGTCAACACTACCACTAAAGCAAGAAGAGTATGAGGTGAGTGTCGCCGTGGTGGGTGGATGCGGTGAGGACCCTAACCCTAACCCTAACCCTAACCCTACCCTGTTCAGGGCAGAGGGCTGTGACTGAGCCAGGTTGGATGGAGACCCACTTAGTCCCTTCGTACCTTCCTTGCAGGCTTTCCTGCTCAAGCTTGTGCAGAACCTGTTTGCCGAGGGCAACGACCTGTTCCGGGAGAAGGACTACAAGCAGGCTCTGGTGCAGTACGTGGAAGGGCTGAACGTGGCTGACTACGCCGCCTCGGACCAGGTGGCGCTACCCCGGGAGCTGCTGTGCAAGCTGCATGTCAACAGGGCAGCCTGCTACTTCACCATGGTGCGTCTGCCCTCCTCCCCGCCATAGCCGTGTCTGCCGTGCTCCTGCCCTCCTCCCCGCCATAGCCGTGTCCTGTGTGCTCCTGCCCTCCTCCCCGCCATAGCCGCCATAGCCGTGTCCTGCGTGCTCCTGCCCTCCTCCCCGCCATAGCTGCGATAGCCGTGTCCACCGTGCTCCTGCCCTCCTCCCCGCCATAGCCGCCATAGCTGTGTCCGCCGTGCTCCTGCCCTCCTCCCCGCCATAGCCGCCATAGCTGTGTCCACCATGCTCCTGCCCTCCTCCCCGCCATAGCCGTGTCCTGTGTGCTCCTTCCCTCCTCCCCGCCATAGCCGTGTCTGCGTGCTCCTAGCCTAGGCTTCACTCCTCACCTCTACTTAGCTCTCACCTTATTTTAAAAGGCAGTGTCTCATTATGTAGCCCTGGCTAGCCTGGAATTTTCTGTGTATATCAGGAATTTTGTGTGTACAACTCACAGGGAAATATACACTTGCCTTACATCCCATGTGCTTGGATTAAAAGCATGTACCACCACACCTGGTTTAAGTTTTTTTAAATATTAATATTTTTTTTAAAGATTTATTTATTATTATATGTAAGTACACTGTAGCTGTCTTCAGACACACCAGAAGAGGGCGTTAGATCTCATTAGGGATGGTTGTGAACCACCATGTAGTTGCTGGGATTTGAACTCAGGACCTTTGGAAGAGCAGTCAATGCTCTTAACAGCTGAGCCATCTCTCCAGCCCCCTAAATATTAGTTTTTATTTTATTCCTATTGGTGATTTACCTGCATGTATATCTGTTTACCATGCACGTGCCTGGCGCTTATAGAGTTAGCTCTGTCAGTAAAGTACTTGCCTTTATTGCTTTGTAAGCACAAGGACCTGAGTTTGATGCTTAATTCTGAGAATACATAGTCTTACATACACACACATAAATATATACATATACACATACATACATGATGCACACACATATATACATATAACACTCATTTATAAACATATACATATACACACATATACTTTATATACTTACATACTTACACACACACATACATTCAGCTCCTCACATCCTTCCCCGTATCTGTATCGTGTGTGTGTGTGTGTGTGTGTGTGTGTGTGTGTGTGTGTGTGTGTGTATCCTTTGGAGCTCATTGTCTAGCCAGTTTTTCTGTTGTTTTGTCTTTTGTTTTGTTTCATTTTCGAGACAGGGTTTCTCTGTGTAGCCCTGGCTGTCCTGGAACTCACTCTGTAGACCAGGCTGGCCTTAGAGATCTGCCTGCCTCTGCTTCCCGAGTGGTGGGATTAAAGGCGTGCGCCCCTACCCGGCTTGACTACTCAGTTTATCCGGTGAAATCAGGTCCAATGAGAGATCATGTTCCAAAAAAATAAGACCGAGTCCTCTGGCTCCTACACAAACATCCCTGGGTGCACACACCTACAGACATATCCATAGCCACAGCAGCAGCAACAACAATATCATCATCATCATCCTCAAAACACACTCGCCAGGGTGAGCCTCTCCCTGATGGCATCTCTGTGAGGTACTACTGTCACGCTTAGACCATGATGTTTTGAGCCAAGGGTAGACAAGTCAACAGATGTGTCACCAGGCAGACTCACTGTTGTAGAACCTGTGACTCTCCCCACAGTGTCTTGATAGTATTCACCACAGCCCACCATCCTTACACAATGTGTTAGAGGTTTATTTCTGTAAAGAGACACTATGACCAAGGCAATTCTTATAAAGGAAAACAGTTAATTGGGGCTGGCTTACAGTTTCAGAGGTTCAGTCCATTACCATCATGGTGGAAGCATGGCAGTGCCCAGGCAGACATGGTACCAGAGGAGCCACAAGTTCTATATCTTGAGCTGCAGGCAGCAGAGGGAACTGTGTGCCACACTGGGCATAGCTTGAGCATAGGAGACCTCAAAGCCCACCTCCACAGTGATGCACTTTCTCCAACAAGGCCACACCCCTCAATAGTGCCACTCCCTATGACCAAACATTCAAACACATGAGTCTATAAGGGCCACACCTATTCAAACCACCACCTACATCAGCGTCAATGCTGCCCTCTCTCCTGGGGCTCTGTCTTGAAGCTCTTCAGCTTGGTCTCTGAGCCCAGCCCCTTGCTGTTCTTCTGCAGGGAAGTGAGGCTGCTTTCCATCCCAAGGGTCAAAGGTGCTGACCATTGGGATGCCTGGTTGTCTCCTGCAGGGCCTGTATGAGAAGGCGCTGGAGGACAGTGAGAAGGCCTTGGGCCTGGATGGAGAGAGTATCCGGGCATTGTTCCGCAAGGCGCGCGCCCTCAACGAGCTGGGGCGCCACAAAGAGGCCTATGAATGCAGCAGCCGGTGCTCCCTTGCTCTTCCCCACGTGAGTCTGTCTCCCGAGCATCTGAACTGGCCCTCCCATGGTCCATGAAGCCTCATCCTTCTGTGCCTTGGCTTCCTCCTCTGCTGTAGGAGGTTTGGGATACTGATGTGATGCTGACCTTGTCAGCATTAAAACACAAAGCTACATAGTTTGATCCCTAACACTGCTAGAAAATAAATAAACATTAGAAACAGCCCCGTTCTGTGGGCTGTACCCATAGTCCTAGGAACTCAAGGCCGGCTGAAGCAACACAGGGAGTCCCCATCTTAGAGATAATATGGAAAAAGATAAAAAAAACTATTCCTTTGCTTCTCCCAAAATAAAAGGAAAACCAAAACAGCCTTGTGGTTCCCAGCGTGTGACTTAGAAAGCCAGTAGCAGCTTCCAGGAGCTGTCTACAAGATGTCCAGGAGCACAGCTCTGCAGACCGGGCACCCTAGGCCACCAGGTGTGTCTAAGCCTGGGTCCTGCCTTCCACAGGATGAAAATGTCACTCAGCTGGGTCAGGAGCTGGCTCAGAAGCTCGGACTGCGGGTGCGGAAAGCCTATAAGAGACCCCAGGTAGGTGGGATTTGGGGTAGGCTTAAAGAAGAGGGGTGAAGGGAGGGACTAGGCACTGTAGGGACCCTAAGTAAGGTAGCCAGTGCCTGGTAAGGACAGAGGGAGTGACAGCAGGTGACCTTCCTGCCTGTTGGCTGAAAGCCCCGGAATGTGCAGCAGGACCTTGGGGAAAAGGAAAGAACAGTCAAAGCTCCCAGCTCACTGCAGACACCCGCTGTGAAAACAACCCCTCCGCTGCCATAGCCGACTTCAACCAGACTGAAGATGGCCCATGTTGACACTGGTGTCCTTCAGTTTGTGTCCTCAAATGCCCCCTCATTGTGCCTGTCTGAATGTTAGTGTCTGCTGGACTCCATCGCATCACATACTGTCATCTGCCGTGTGTCTGGAAACTGCATGACGTAGAACATATGGCTTGAGTTTCTCTGGCCTGACCTTAAACACATTAGTGTGTGTGTTTCCACCCATTTCCGCATCTGGAAGGCAGATAATTACGCCCACCTCAGGAGGCTCATGGGAGGGATGAAACGAGAGAACTGTATGAGATGGTGCTTGGCATGTCTCAGGAATGTGTATGTTAGATCCTCTGCCCAGATCACCCTTGGAAGATGAAAAAAAAAAACCCAAAAAAGCCTCTTACTCTGGAAGCCGGAGCCCGTGGCAGTGGTAGTCCTGGGGGAGAGACCAGCTGGTGTCAGGGTCTCTGTGATATCCTGGCTTTGCCTGTTTTCACAATCTTAATCTCTGCCCACTTCTCCCCAATTTCTGACAGGAATTGGAAACGTTTTCGCTGCTTAGTAATGGCATCCCGCCTGGCTTAACAGATCAGGTAGGAAGGGGTCTGAGACTCCAAATACCATACCAACTTCATACCAGCCTGTCTTCTTCATCCATTCCCAAGAGCTCTGGATTCACCCATTGGGGTGACCCCAAACAGTAGACCACAAACATTCCCGTGTCTGGCACAAGGTCTCCAGCCCCTAGCATACTTTCACCAACCCCTACTCCTTACACTTAACCACACCCACAAAGGTCGGGACTGGTCACAGTTCTGGGGGTCTTGGAGAAGGCCGAGTGGAGTGGAGAAGATAAAACCAGACCTGCCTCAGTACAGGAAGCATCTGAGAACTCATCAGCAAGCACCAGGTAGTGTCTAGGCCTGCTCCTGGCGTCCTGTGGCACCTACAGGAGAGATGGCACAGTGTACATGATACGCGGTCACACGTGAAGTTCAGTTGCTGCATTCTTCAGGCGTCTCCAGCACAGGACTCATTTTTCTGGCCGGTTGGTCACTCTGCATGTGTGCCTAGAGCTGGGCGGCCTGGGCTGTGCTCACAAGCAGTTCTCAGCATTTACAAGGCACAGTAGCCCTGGAGCTTAGAGCGCAAGACAAGGAAAGCTATGAACCTGGAGCAGAGCCCAAGGCAGCGTTGTTGGGATGCAGTCTCATCCAGCTGCAGGGATAGCTTTAGCCAGGTAGAGAAGGAACAGGATTCACAGGCCATGGAGCTGAGGCCCCTAGTCAGGAGAGGAAGAGACATTCCTGAGACCATTGGTACAGCTAGCTGCTCCTCAGGGTTCGGGACAGTGAGCTCTGTAGCTGCATGTGTTGAGGGTCAGATCCTGAGAGCGCCCTTTCTTAGCCTTTTACTGCTAAGTGGATGTTACTCGTAGGGTTCTGTGCAAGAGGACTGGGAGAGAGAAACCTGAAGAGTAAGGGCGGCAGGAGGGTTGGAAGCCACTTGTTCCGCAGGGCCTAGGCAGCACTGTCCTTAGTAGCCTACATTGTGGCCTTGTCTCCTTTGTCTCTCCTCCTCACCCCCACACCCCAGGCAGGTGTAGCCCTGGCTATCCTGGCTCGATCCAGCCTGTAGATCAAGCTGATTTAGAACCCAGATTGACCTGCCTCTGCCTCCCAAGTGCTGGGATTAAAGGTGTGCACCACCACCGCCTGGACCCCCGCACCTCCTTTCTGTATATAAAAGCAACTCTGTGAGCATTGTGGTGGCCTTGGTCTGTGCAACTTATCTGTGAGATATGAACATCCTAGGGGATGGACAGGCGCTGCACGTGTTCTCTGTGCCATCTGTGGATGGGCTCAGGGGTGGGGGCTGGAGGAGCTCCTGGCTCCAAGGAATGGACAGAACAGACAGGGTCAGGGCAGGCATTAGACAGCCCTACTCTGACCCAAGAATTGTACTCTTGACTAATATTTGGGCCGTGGAACATCTCGCAGAGCGCTGGCTGAGCAAGGTAGGTGAGGCAGGGTCTGGGTGAATTGTGCTGCAATTGTTGCTACGGCTAACTTTAAAGAGGGTGGCTAACGGTGAGTGTCTGGGCCTTCTCCCAGCCTCAACAGAGACAGGAAGGACACAGGGCTAGCCTGGGCCTCATAAGGATAATAAAGGCATCAGGGAAAAGAGGGAGTACATTCAGGGTAGAGGAATGACTTGCGTCCCTTGTGGCTGAAACAAGGCAGAGGAGTTCACTGTGGATCAAGAAGGGAGGCTGGTAAACTAACTTTGCTAGTCAACCTCCCAGCAGCACATGTTATACACATGGTAAGTACAGCGTGTGCCAGCCACTCCTCTGAGGTGCCTCACCTCTCTAACGGTTCCAGGCAGTGTGGCTGTTGTATCCTTGCTTTACAAACAAGGAAACAAGTCCAGATAGGGTGCCAACTTGGCCAGACCAGAGAGCAAGCTCCAACATTTCCCAGGTCTCAGATTGCGCTCTGACCCCAATAGCTGCAGATTACGGCCTCTCTGGAACACCCTCCCACCCCCAAGGAGGAACTTTGTGGTCTACGGAATGTCTGACTCCAGGCCCGGTTGCTGCCTGACCTGTGGATCCTGTTCTTTGCAATGGGGAATGTCAACCTCGGTTGACATTCTCCTTGGAGGGAGCAAAGCTTCCCGTGTGGCTGGGGGCTGAGCTGGGGCGGGGGTGGGGGGCACTCCTCCCTGAATTAGAAACCATCTGTGATGTGGAAGGCTTGGTAAAATCCTTGTTCCAACCTTTAATCTCAGCAATTGGGAGGCTGGTGGGTCTCTGAGTTCAAGGCCAGCCTCTTTTACATAGTGAATTTCAGGGCACCCAGGACTTTTGAGTCAAAAACAAAACCGAAATAGCCCCAAACCCTTGCCTCAGGGCGTGGATGAGACTCTACCCTTTTCCAGGTACCTCAGAGGTGTACCCCTTCCCTGGGGCCATTGCTCCCCTGAACTGTACCTACTAAGCTAGTTTACTCCACACCTGTCCCAGCCCACACCTGCTCAGACCCTGGCTGAAAAGCCAGCCTTCCTGTGATAGGCATTCGTTCCTTGGTGAGTGGCCCTCAGCGTAGCCCTGTGGAATTGTGCTGGGTTCTGAGGCCATTCCACCCTCCATCTTTTCTCTCACAGGGAACTTCTAACGGATTGGGATCTATAGATGACATCGAAACAGGTATGTCTCAGCTATGTAGGGTGGGACACCCGAGGGGCTTCCCTGAGGCAGGACAGTGCACTACTCCTCAGCTTGTCCCTGTCCTTCATTTATGCCTGCCCCTGTTGGACACCTCATGTTAGAGCCCTCATTTCCTACTTCCTTTTCTCTGTTCATGGGCTTCTGGTTATATCTAATGAGTGCTTGAAGAAGGTACCGCTCGCCCCAAAGAAAGGTGACATTGGTGGGCATTTGAGCAGAACCAAGGCAATCAGATCCCCTCCACAGCTCCAGGCTGTCTTTCCTCCTTGACTACCTCTAAGCCATTGCCACTGGGGCAGGAAATAGGGAAACCAGGTCCCTGTGGCTCAGGGGAAGAAGGGAAGGTGTTAGCTTAGTGACTGGGCAACATTCCCACCACACAGGGCCCTTTCAGCTACTGAGCTCCCTCCCTCCACAGACTGCTACGTGGATCTTCGAGGCTCCCCAGCCCTGCTCCCCTCCACTCCCACGATGCCCCTTTTCCCCCATGTCCTGGACCTACTGGCCCCCCTGGATGGCAGCAGCAGGTCACTCCCCAGCACTGACGTCCTGGATGACTTCTCAGATGGGGACGTGTTTGGTCCAGAACTGGACACCCTCCTGGACTCTCTGGTGAGCCATGCTGCTAACTTCTTGTTCTATCCCTTGAAGCCTCTCACTGAGAACCCCACAGTCCCATGAAGAGGCAAGGGAAGGGCCCCGTCTTCACCTCTCAGTTGGGAAAATGGAGGGCCTTGGGAGGGTCTTGCCGGAGTCTACAGAACAGGTCCCAGGAGAGAGGCCCAGTTCCTCTTCATGAACAGATTCTGTCAGGCTACGGAGGAATAAGTGGCCCCTGGAATGCCATACCCACACGGGGTTGGATGGTTATGTGCTTGTCTGATCCCCGGCTCTGTCCCCACTTTGCAGTCTCTGGTCCAGGGTGGCCTGCCTGGCAGTGGTATGCCTAGTGAGCTGCCTCAGCTGATCCCCGTGTTTCCTGGTGGGACCCCACTCTTGCCACCTGTGGTGGGTGGCTCCATCCCCGTGTCCAGCCCACTGCCTCCTGCCTCCTTTGGCCTTGTCATGGACCCCTCCAGGAAGCTGGCTGCTTCTGTGCTGGATGCCCTTGACTCTCCAGGGCCCACGCTGGACCCCCTGGATCTGTTACCATACTCCGAGGCTCGGCTGGATGCCCTCGACAGCTTTGGGTCAGCCCGAGGCTCCCTGGACAAGCCGGACTCCTTCCTAGGTGAGACCTTGGTGGGTACTTGGTCTCTTTTCTCCCTTGGCAGTGCTGCTCCGTCTCTCATCTCTGAAGCTCTGCACCTCCACAGCACATGCCCACGTGCCCGGCCCAGCCCAGGGCAGTGCAGGTCTTACCTCTGCTGTGCTCAGTATCACTGGAGCTTGAGCCTCGGGCTGGGTGTCTCACTGATCAAACAGTAGAGCTAGGTTAATGATTCCATCTGCTGCTCTGCCCGGCCCTCCGGAGCCCTGGACCTCCAGACTCACGTCCCATGGAGAATATCCTGGTGCAAGGTCCTGAGCTCCCTTAGCCTTTCTCTGGGCTGGGGACCAGGGACATAGTCCATTGACCAGGCCTTGGTAGGGTTGGCTTTTAGAGGTCAGGGATAGACGAGGGCACTCAAGACTGAGGGACCCATTTGATGGCCTGGGTAGACAGGAGCCAAGGTTTCCTTCTGGAGGACCTGATTGATGGCACAGAGGCATAGGGTCAGCATGGTAGAGGATCTGGGTCTGGCTGATAGATAGAGCGGGAGTTCCTAGGGGAGTGTGGGTGAACCATGGTCTCCCTTAGGCAACAGGAAGCCTCAGAAGGCATACATAGTAAGCAAGGGTAGACATGTTGGAGCCTTTTTGCTCCAGGGCTGTGACCATGAAAATAGGAGGGTGAACCTATGGAACTTCTCTGAGGTGGAAATTACAGGGGCATCCCAGAAAGGCCCCTCATGCCCTCTGTGCTAGGGAACATAACCCTTGCATCTTCTCCTTTCCTAGAAGAGACCAGCTCACAGGACCACCGACCCCCAAGCAGTACTCAGAAGCCAGCCCCCTCGGTGAGTGACTTGAGTGGGGCTCCCAGGCCAGACCTCTTATTCCTCCTGTGGTTACAAGCCACAGATTGGGGGTGAGGTGAGCTCTCTGCATTGATGAGGTGGTCTATTCTTCAAGAGGGGCACCTTCAGAATAGCCCTTATGCGGAGAAGCACATTTAGGGTACTCCTTACCTCTTATGTTAGAACAAGGCTCAGTAGCCAGAAGTGATATCATGTCTCTGATCCCTAGGCTCAGCCTGTTCTGGGTTCAGAAGAGCACTGGACCAGAAGAGAGCAGCATGTATGCAGACTTCAGCTTAGATACTAGCTGTGTGGGCCCTAGAAAATCATTGGGTCTCCCTGGGTCTTTTCTCCTGTTGATGACTGGGCCACTTCCAGGAGAGCAGTAGGCCCTTAAACAGGCCCACTGCAATTTCTCTGCTTTAATTCAAGGAAACATTCTGGAGCCAAGATGGCTTCTACTCATTGTCCAGGAGCTTCTGAGGCAGGCCATGGTGTTTTAGGCTCTTATATTACAATACAAGGCCTGGGAAGATGTAGAAGAGGGTCCTAGGCTACTGTTCTGATACTGGGTAGGGGGTCAAAAGACATACCTATTCTCACAGCCTTGGCTGGCCCTGGTGGTCCCAGGTACCCTCAGGGCCAAAGATAGCCAATGTCTTCCCATTGTAGCCGGAGCCTTCAATGCCCAACACCGCCCTGCTCATCAAGAACCCTCTGGCTGCCACCCATGAGTTCAAACAGGCCTGCCAGCTGTGCTACCCCAAAACAGGTAATTCCACATGTGCAGCATCACCCCTCTGCCCTGGAAATGCTGGGAATCTCAGGAGTGTGGAGGCCACGTTACTGTGTGATAGTGGGAGATTCCTGAAGGAAGACAAGGCCCTCCTCTGCAGGAAATGAAGGGGTGGGCCCCGATTGGGACTCGCCCTCTCTCTGCAAAGCATTATCTTCACAATTCTAGAAACACTGAGTTGGGCAGACTCACCATTAATTAGGTCTGGCCTGTTAGGGAAGCACATGCTAGGGGAGACCCGATGGGAGCTTCAGAGACCCAGATGAGGGTTTTTCTGGATTTGCATCCCTGTGTACCCTGCCCACAGGCCCCAGGGCTGGCGACTATACCTACCGTGAGGGCCTCGAGCATAAGTGCAGAAGGGATGTCCTCCTCGGCCGCCTCCGGAGCTCGGAGAACCAGATTTGGAAGCGCATCCGGCCCCGGCCCACCAAAACCAGTTTTGTAGGCTCCTACTATCTGTGCAAAGGTAGGTGGACCATAGTGGGGCTGGTTGGTGCCAGCTGGGTCCAGCTCCTCCCAGGCCTACAACAGTGACCATAGGGGAGATGAGAGCGCTCTGATAAAGCTTGAGGCCCATATGAGAGCAAGAGTCTCTCTTGACTTTGTCTAAAGACAGAGGTTATTCAGGATATGCTATGGGTCTGGAGCCATATGGTGGCCTGCACCATCACATGTGAGGGTCCCACAGTCCATACAGCCAGGTTCATAGCCCGCAGGATTCCAGAAGGGATGGAGAGAGTCCTGGAAAGCACACAGGAAAGGCTTGCAGACAGCAGTTGTTTTTAATGAGTACATTATTTTTCCTTGCCCTCATTTATGCCTCATAGAAATCTGGCCAGTACCAAACAGATGTTTTTGGTGTTTTTTCAGTTTCCCTGAACAGTCGTGAAGCACATCTGTACTTCAGCCCTTTTTTGCCCTTACCCCAAAACATCTGCATGTAACCTTTTGGTACTCAGCATCCACCTCATGGCAAGCACCCACACAGACCTTCCAGCCCATTCGATGTCCTTCCTGAAGCCCTGCCCAGGGCTGGTGGGATGAAGGCCAGTGCATGCCCACGCCCACGTCCACATCTCCCCAGGCATACTCGCACTGTCCCCCATACCCCCCGTGACACATGCTCTGCCCTTTGAGACTGGTGGCTCCAGTTTTGGAAGCCATTCCCTGTACCACTCCCACCCCTCTGCAGCCGAGGATGCAGCCACTCCTCCAGCTCCAGCTCGGTGGCCCATGTTCCTGGTCCTAATCACACAGTTATTCACTTCCCCAGTGAATAATCCTCTTTATATAGCTGTGTGTATTCTACAAAGGCCTTTGTGCCTTGCTCAACCTGCACAGACACTGGGGACCGGAGTTGGGGGTAGGGTGGGAAGGGTTTGGAGGGTGTTGAGCCTGGTATTTGGAAAAGGATCTCTCTTGGAGATCGGCAGTCACCAGTTCTCTGTTCTGGTGGATCCTCACTCTGCTGCCCACAGTGAGATCACAGGGTGCTGTGGGCTGCCTCCGTCACCTGGTAGAACATGTGTCCTATTGCTTCTTTGTAGACATGATTAACAAGCAAGACTGTAAGTACGGGGATAACTGCACCTTCGCTTACCATCAGGAGGAGATCGATGTGTGGACAGAGGAACGGAAGGGCACCCTCAACCGGGACCTGCTCTTTGACCCTCTAGGGGGTGTCAAGCGTGGCAGCCTCACCATTGCCAAGCTCCTCAAGGAGCACCAGGGCATCTTCACCTTCCTCTGTGAGGTACCTGCCTGCCCAGCCAGTTCACCTGGCCCCCCACGGTCCCAGGCACCGTCAGGGCTGTGCTGTCTCTGCACTGGTTGTCGTGGGAGCTGTTAGCCCTGGAACCTGTGGGCGTGGTGATCCTGGCCAGAGAATCACCAGAGCCTGTTGTGAAGTTAGGCCCTGGGGATCCTGGTGGGACCCAGATCCTGTCTGGCCTCTCATTTTACAAATGTGAAAGTTATCGCCAGGAGTAAGCAGCAGCCACCCCATTTGTTCTTCCCTGGGAACCCGGAATGTGTAGGATTCAGATCTTTATCTGTACTTTCTGGGCAGCCCCAGCTCACAGAAACTGTACTGGTTCACTGGTGGTGCTGGAGGCTGAGGTAGGTGTTGCCTGAAGGCCATGTGGCCACACCTACCTGAGCCACACACCCCAGAGCCCAAGGCCATCTTCTGTACAACACTGGCAATCTTTAGGGCCAAACAGACTTAGAATCTTGCCCAGTGTTGTCCCTGAATCCCGTATCGTGGGTATGACAAATTTAGCCTAGCTCAGCTGTCTAGAGCAAGATGTCCATGGCTGTGCCTGCTGTTTCCGGCCTGTGACCCAGCTATGCTGTCACACAGTGTCCTCCCAAATTTCTTCATTGTTTCCCTAGGCCATCGGGGAGTCTAGTAGCTCCCCTGGGCTTTCCCAGTGTTGGGTTCTTTTGTCCTTTTGAGGGGTGTTGAGACAGGGTCTCACTATTTAGCCCTGACTGATCTGGAATTTGCTACATAGACCAGATTGGCTTTGAACTCACAGAGATCCACCTGCCTCTGCTTCTTAGCACTGGGGTGAAAGGTGTGCGCAACCATGACCACCGGCCTTTCCCAGCCTTGAGAGTACAGTTGGTTCTGTACAACTTGAAGGGGTCATGGTTATCTCTGAGGAGGAGGAGGGGGAGGAGGAGGAGGGGGAGGAGGGGGAGGAGGAGGGGCTTGGGTGAGGGGTTGGTGAGGCCCAGTCTACCCTGATCTGCTGACCTCAGAGCAGATGAAGTTGTGCTATCTCCCCTTAGGGAAGACTTGGCTAGGAGCTCTTGAACTCAGTTTTCTCTGTGTTTGACCTGCACAGAGAACCTGTGGGATAAAGGAGGTTAATTATCTACAGTTTACAGTTGAGAATACTGAGGCTCAGGGGCATGAAGTAACTCCTGCCCTAGGCACTGGAGTTATGTAATCTGAGAGAGGAAGAAGGGAGAGCTGGAGCCCAAGTCATCTGTGGGCCAGAGACCTGAGGTTCACAGAGCCTGGGTTCTTCCACACTCCTCCTCCCTAGGGCAGGGTTTACAGGCGCCAGATGTGCTCTCCTAGGTGTCCATTGGGATTCTAGCCCCTCCCCTTCCCAGGTGACCTAGTGAAGGTCCCAGCCCATCTCCTCCCTGAACAGATCTGCTTCGACAGTAAGCCCCGGATCATCAGCAAAGGCACCAAGGACTCTCCATCTGTCTGCTCCAACCTGGCTGCCAAGCACAGCTTTTACAACAACAAGTGAGCCCTGCAGCTGTGCAGTGGGCAAGGCGGGTGGGCAGGTCCCTGAGGGAAGGCCTAGGCCAACAAGGGCAGAGAATGCTGACACATCCACCTTAAAGGGACAGGAACCATGCTCGTTGAACACTTCCTGTCTTCCAGTCATTGTTTTAGGTATTGATGGTCTCAGCAGCCCCCGGGGGAGGGAGTTATTGCTCTCCTTGTGCAGAAAAGAAGAAAACCGAGGTTTGGGAACAGCTTGGTCCCTGGCAGATATGCCCTGCTCAGGGCTCGAACCAGCACCTTCCGTTGTCATGGTTTCAGCGTCAAAGAGGGCATGGGAGGAGCTGGGTCAGGAGGAAGGTCATCATTGCCTTGCTCTTTCTGGCTCTCTGCCCTGCCCCATCATTTGAGACGGAGTCAGGCCTTGGAGTTATACAGCCCTGGGTCCATATTGCAGCCTGGCCAGGGGCTGGTTGTAGGTTGGAGCACCAGCCATTGCAGCCTTGGGTTTCCTCCTCTCTGAGAGTAATGATGTTCTCATCTTGTTGGGTTTTGTTCAAGGCCACTGAGTTTCCCCACCCAGAGAAATTGCTTCATTCTGTGATGGAGGCCAAGTCAAGCGGAGCTGGGACTAAAGCCTTGAGTGTAGGATCTCCTTACCTCCTGTGCCATCCATGTTCTGAGATGGGCTAACAGGACGGGAGGTGCCCAGGAGAAAGCTCTGAGAAGCTTCTTCCCTCAGACTTGCTTGGCCCTGGAAAGGTGGCCCACTGCAGAGAGAGAGGGCAGAGGTTAGTGGGGGACCATCAGCATCAGGCACGTCCCGTGTGCCCTCCAGGTGTCTGGTGCACATCGTCCGCTCCACCTCTCTCAAGTACTCCAAGATCCGCCAGTTCCAGGAGCACTTCCAGTTTGACGTGTGCCGCCACGAGGTGCGCTATGGTTGCCTGCGCGAGGACAGTTGCCACTTTGCCCACAGTTTCATTGAGCTCAAGGTCTGGTTGCTGCAGCAGTACTCAGGTGAGGGACAGGCAGAGCAAGTGATGTTGGCTTGGAATTGGCTGGGACTGAACAAGCCAGGGCCTGATGGCCAATGGAGGGGACTTCAGGTGCGTTCAGAAACAGGTGGCTCCTGGGAGCTTCCTGGAGGAGTTAGTAACCCTGGACATCACAGGCAGAACTCTGCTCACAGGGTGCTGGGAGGTCCAGAATCTGGGTCTCTCCCTGTCTAGACCCTTGGGGCTGCCCAGCAGAATTCTGCTTGAGTCTTCAATGAGAAAAGCAGGGGTTCTAAAACTGGAACACTGGCTTGGGAACCAAGGGGGTCTTCCTGTGTTACGGATGGACAAGCTGGCCCAGAGGACAAGTGCACTCTCTTACTATGATGAATCTTACTGTGGCCATGTCTGGCCAGGTAGGACTCCTTGCCTTGGGACGCATCCCAGCATCCCACGGGTGCTGTGTCTCATCCGTTGCCAAGACCTGTGTTTTCTCCCACCCTCTACAGGAATGACCCACGAAGACATCGTTCAGGAATCCAAGAAATACTGGCAACAGATGGAAGCCCATGCAGGGAAGGCCAGCAGCAGCTTGGTAAGGCCCGGGATTGGCACTGGGGTAAGGACGGGCACACGGGAGCTGTCCTTTTCCTTCTACTGTGACATGGAACCCTGCAAGTTTGCTTTTCCTGTATTTCTAGAGTTCATGTTTTACTACTTGCTTTGTTATCAGTGGGTGACGGAATGTCTTTTTCCTACGTGCAGGTGTGTATTTTTATATATAAATATACATTTATATACATAAATATTCACACTGGTATTGGGGGAATTTCTGTTTTGAACCATCTGGGAGTGAGCTTCAGATAGATATCCTCTCTCCTCTGACCATTTTTAAAAGGGTAATCTGGGGTTGGAGAGATGGCTCAGCAGTTAAAAGAACCCATATTTGATTACCAGCACCCACGTGGTGACTCGCAACATCTCTAACTCTAGTCCTAGGGAATCTAGTGTCCTCTTCTGGCCTCTGTAGGCACTACACACATGGTGCACAAAAGACATACATGCAAACAAAACACCCATGTACACAAAATAATAATTAAAAAGAAATTTACAATGAGGATACTTTCTTTATATACCCAAAGACTGGAAAATTAATAGAACAGTACCATTCAACTTCTGTGACTTGTCCCCTAAATTCTAGGTGACACTTCCATTGTCCTTTAATTTAGAATGGCTCCTTCATCAGTCTTTGTCTACGTGACTGACTGACCTTTTCTTTTTTCTTTTTTTCTTTTTGGTTTTTCAAGACAGGGTTTCTCTGTGTAGCCCTGACTGTCCTGGAACTCACTTTGTAAACCAGGCTGGCCTCAAACTCAGAAATTCGCCTGCCTCTGCCTCCCAAGTGCTGGGATTAAAGACGTGCGCCACCACTGCCTGACCTGACTGACCTTTTCAAATCTTCTGGTTTTACACATAATCCCTCTCTGTGGGGTGGGGGTACCTGTTTTCTCCTGCTGCAGAGGCAAGGCCATGGGCTCAGAGGCATAGCCCCTCAAGTTATCCCATTAGTGGTGGTGATTGTGACAGCTTGTTTGAGGTGACTCCAACTGTAAAGGTCCCTGTACTAAAAAGTTATTTTTTCTCCACAGTAATTTAATAATGGTTTCCTGCATCAGTAGGGCATGATGGCACATGCCTATCATCCCAGTACTTGGGAGGTGAGGCAGGAGAATTAGGAATTGAAAGCCAGCCTCAGCTATTTTGAGTTTGAAGCTAGCTTGGGCGATATGAGAGACTCACTAACCTCCCACCCTGCCCCTCAGGAAAGTCTCCAAGGAGATGCCGTGAGCCCATGTGAATGTCTTTGAGGGATCAGAGTGGTACCCTCTTGACTTTGTTGTTTCTCTCCTGTTCTTCACTGTGGTCTGACTGTATGAGCCCTAATATTGGTGTGTTCACAAATCCCAAGTCCCCTGACGTGGTACTACGCATGAGCCCTACCTGTACCATCCCTACTATCCAGTGCCCCTTAGATTTCTCCTGAAGCCTGGCTCACCGTTTACAGCATGGGTGTGAGGCTTACAGGCGTTGGCCCTGGCTTCAGGGTGTTGAGCCTGCTGAGTGTTAGACCCTGTATCACCCTGATGCTCACAACAGCTTGGGCTTCAAGGTTGTTGTAGATGACAAGGAGACACAACTTAGGGATGAGAGGAACCAATGAGTATAGCACACCCATGAAGAATGATCACCCTGTTTCCCAGACCAGACCAGTCTATTGCCAACTTGAAGGAAGCCTGGGCTTCTGAACTCCTTATGGGGCCAGGATAGAGTGAGGGCTGGGGGAGGAGTCATTGGGGCTACTTGCTCCTTGGGCCTTCTTTCCTTTCTACCCTTGCTCAGTCTCTCTCCTGTGTTGACCCAGGCATAGGGCTCTTGCCTGCTTACTATCTTGAGAGTAAAGTCAGTAGGTCTGTGAAGCCAAGGGACTGTCAGGGCAGACGCTGCTTGTGCCCAGTACCTCAGACTTACCTGTGAGGGCTAAGAAACTGCTCTGAGCTATCTGTGCTCAGTCAGATGGGAATGATCCCTGCACTGGACAGTGCCGGTCACTATTCTGGGGGGAGCTGGCAGGAGACACATGCACCTGCTAGCCTGGAGAAACCGAGAGTTGCTCAAACAAGCAATCTCACACCCAAGGCTAATGGTCAGTAACAGAAGAAAGGTTAGCCAAGGTCACCTCCCACTCCCCAAAGTGAAGGCTATGCCAAAAGATATGGAAGAATCGTGGGGAAAGGAGCCTCAGAGACTAGCTGACCATTGTCCTTGGGGATGGTCTCGAGTCCAAGGCTGTCTGTCCTGCTGCCCAAGGCCAACTTCCCACCTTTGAACCTCTGCTCTTTATAGACTGGGCCCTCAAAACTGGTTGATCAGACACAGTACTGTAACCACTGAGGGTGGCAGCTTTGTCACAGGAGAGCTCCAGGAGCCCCTGCAGCCTGAGCTGAGAGAGTGTGTGTGAGATGCACCCATCTGTGCAGGCCAGAGGAGGTGTCCCTCTGCCAAGCTGCCTTCTTCCTTTGGAGGCGAAGTCTCTTGCTGACCCTACAGCTTGCACTTTCTTGCTAGTCTAGTCCCAGCTAGTCCTGTTGCTGACCCACCCAGTGCCGTGTGCAAGGCCACACCTAGACTTATGTAGGTGCTGGGTTCTAAACCGTGGTCTTCATGCTTTTGAGGCAAGCACACTTACCTGCTGAACCATCTGTCCAGCCCTTGAGCTGAATTTTGAAAGACATGTTTTAGAGTAAGTTACAGGAAGAATAGAGGAATCCAGGTAGAGAAGACAGCATGCAGCGTAGCGCACCATGCCCCTGGACGGCCTGTTGCACTCTCTCCATTTCTCACCTGAGTAGTTTACATGTAGCACAAACATGTAGGTATGTAAGATGGGCATATAGCCAGAAATATTGTTGTTTTGAGATAGGTTCTCACTATGTAGCTCAGGATTTCCTGGGACTTACTTTGTCACCCATGCTGGCCTCTTGTGGCAGTCCTCCTGCCTTAGCTTCCTAAATAATGGGATTACCAGCATATGCTACCACATCTGGCTATCTGTCAAACACTTGCTAATGATGGGTCATACATTTTTAAAAATAATTTTTATACATATAATTTTATTATTAAATTGTTTATTGCTTGTTAATTAAATATTTTGTTTGTTTTGCTTGTTTTTGTTTTTCGAGACAGGGTTTCTTTGTATAGCCCTGACTGTCCTGGAACTCACTCTGTAGACCAGGCTGGTCTCAAACTCAGAAATCTGCCTGCCTCTGCCTCCCAAGTGCTGGGATTAAAGGCATATGCCACCCCACTGCCCAGCTAATTAAATATTAATGAGATGAATGAGATTAACAAATTAAGTCTTGGTTGAATAGTTAATTACAGGATGTAGAGACAACACTTTTTGGAATTGATCAGTATTTTGTTTGTATAGTTAGCAAATTCAAATTGCTGAGACTACTACTGTGCATATCCATGTAGTTTAGAACTTTATTGGAAATTCAATACTCCACACCAAAATTCATGTCATAAATTTTAAAAAAGGGTCACAAAAGAGGGCCGGAAACTCCAGCGACTCCGCCGTGAGGAGAGCTTGCTGAGTGTGCCTGCTGGTGGGGCTGGGGCTGTGTTCTGCTGCCCCTGGCTCGAGGCTCCTTGCTGCTGTTCTGTCTCAGCAGAGAAGAAAGAGACTGAGGAGTAGACAGCATGGGGTTTGATGTGCTTGATTACACTTCTGCTCCCCTACAAATAGAGCCTTTTTATGTATCTTGGGGAGAAAAAAATGTTTAGTGGTAGACTGACTATTTTGCCTTCATGCATGTATTTTTAGCATATGCGTGCCTGTTGCCACAGACGTCGGAGGAGGGGAACTAGAGTCACGGATGGTTGTAATCCACCATATGGGTGCTGGGAACCAGCCCAAGTCTTCTCTAGGAACAAGAGCTCTCAGCCAGTGAGCCATCGCTTTAGCCCCAACTGTAACTTTTAGAAATCAGACATTCTAATAATGTAACCCAAAGATACACTAATTTAGTATCTACATGCTGAGATAGAAATATTTAAAGCCTTTGTTTTCTGTGAACCATTATCCTTCTAAAGCACAGGAAGTCTGTGTGTATAATCAGAACATCGCTGTTCACAAGGTACAGCAGTCTGGAATCTGAGCCTCGGTCAGCCAGTGTTTCTGGGTGTTATAGGGTGTGACACCACACAGTACAGTGTGTGCTTATCAAGTACTTAGAACCAAGGGTTTGCTAAACTGACATGATGCAGCATTCGTAAGTGCTGACAGACACACCTTGAATTCCTTGCATGTCTGATGTTAAATTAATTTCTGCTTGTTGTATGTTCAGAAGTGTGTTTTGGTACTGCCAAATTTTCCAAGCTTCCAAATTCAGTTTTCTGACGTTCATGGGTTGTGAGCACAGTTTAAGGAGTTGTAGAGATTAAGAACACATGCTGTTCTCTCAGAAGCCCTGAGTTTGAGTCCCAGCATGTCAGCAGCCTGCAGTCATAGCTCCAGGGGTATCTAATCAATGCCTCTCTCTGGTCTCCAAGGGTACCCACACACATGTGCACAAACCTACATATATACTTAACTTAAGAATAAAATAGACTGAGATTGTAGCTTGTGCCTTGAATCCCAACATTCAGGAAACAACTAACAGATCTTTGTGAGTTCAAGGCCAGCTTGGTCTCTACAGCAGGTTCTAGCCAGGGATGCATACATAGTGAGACCCTGTCTAAAAATAAATATAATAAACTTGAGATAAAATTTAAAAAAAAAAGATTTATTTATTTATTTTATGTACATGAGTACACCATTGCTCTCTTCAGACACACCAGAAGAGGGCATCAGATCCCATTCAGATGGTTGTGAGCCTCCATGTGGTTGCTGGGAATTGAACTCAGGACTATTGGAAGAACAGTTGATGCTCTTAATCGCTGAGCCATCTCTCTAGCCCTAAAATAAAATTTTAATAAGAGAAGCTATTCTATAGAGTGGTTGTACAAACCAGACCTCTAAAAGAGTAAAGATAAGCGAAGAGAAGCCAGAGAAGGGAAGAAGACGGTGGTCCAGGAATCCCTCTCCACATCCGGCTCCGCTAGTCAGAAGTCATAGGACCCTTAGCTGAGAGCTCACTGCTTGTCAGTAAAACTGGGCAGTAGACTAGCCAATTTAAGACTGAGTGGTCCTAGAATTCCCAGAGGCCTAAGGCCTGGTGGCTACGGTTTCACCAACCCACTCCCCCATCTTCCAATAGGCTACCCCAAGGACGCATGGACCCAGCACCTTTGACTTGCAGATGAAGTTTGTGTGTGGTCAGTGTTGGAGGAATGGGCAGGTGGTAGAGCCCGACAAGGACCTCAAGTACTGCAGTGCCAAGGCCCGGCATTGGTAAGCAGGCTTGGTTCAGGGGCTCGGGCAGCACGGGGCACCGCCAGAGCCACATGAGGGAGGGGGCCAATACTTAGGAGACCTGGGCTCCAAGAGAGGAAGGAAGGCCTAATGACCCCGAGGCCCCCACTCTGACTCTCCATAACGACTTCCACTTCTGGCCTACAGCTGGACCAAGGAGAGGCGGGTCCTTCTGGTGATGTCCAAGGCCAAGAGGAAGTGGGTGTCTGTGAGGCCACTGCCATCCATTCGAAACTTCCCACAGCAATATGATGTGAGCACTTGTGGGGGAGAGGAGGATACAAGAGGCTGTGGGCCCTGAAAGGCTTTGAACGAGCCAACCCTGTGACACAGCCCTGTGGGACTCAGCAGACTTTCTTTTGCCTACCTACAGCTCTGTATCCACGCCCAGAATGGCCGCAAATGCCAGTATGTGGGGAACTGCTCCTTCGCACACAGCCCTGAGGAGAGGGACATGTGGACCTTCATGAAAGAGAACAAGAGTGAGTGGCAGGCTTGTCCTGTATTCATTCCTGTATCTGTAGCGCCTCGTTGCTAATCTCTAGGATACACTCTGGGCCTCCTGTGAGTGATGCGTCCCTCAGGTCAGGCCGCACAGTAGCAGAGCTTAAGATTTTTGTGCCTCCCGAGTCCAGCTGGGATCATAGGTAGAATGGATGTGGAAGCCCCCTCACCAAGCACTCTGTCCCCTGCCTGCCCAGTCCTGGATATGCAACAGACCTATGACATGTGGCTGAAGAAACACAACCCAGGGAAGCCGGGAGAAGGGACCCCCATCGGCTCTCGGGAAGGAGAGAAACAGATCCAGATGCCCACAGATTACGCTGACATCATGGTAAGGCCTGCCCCGATCTGAGCCAGGGCCAGTTGGGAGGGCATCCCGGAGGGGCTGGGGGGCAGAGGTGTGGAAGTGGGTACCCACAAAGCTCTGCACGCAGATGGGCTACCACTGCTGGCTCTGCGGCAAGAACAGTAACAGCAAGAAACAGTGGCAGCAGCACATCCAGTCCGAGAAGCACAAGGAGAAGGTCTTCACTTCCGACAGCGACACCAGCGGCTGGGCCTACCGGTTCCCTATGGGCGAGTTCCGACTCTGTGACAGGTGCTGAGCGCCGCGTGACGGGAGCACAGGGGCAGGGAGGGCAGGTAGCAGGTGGGCCTGAGGACAAGGATGTTGGGACCAGCTCCATCTCTCGGATGAGTACAGTACTGGGGGCAGGCAGGGTGGAGGGGTGGCCTCAGGCCTAGCTCTAGCCCTCCTTCAGAGCTCTGGATCAGACCCTAGAGAGCGCTACTTTGTCGGGTCCCCTGAGCCGGGACCAGAGCTGTCTGGGGAGAAGTGTATTTTAGGAAGATGGGAAGGCATAGAGCTCAGGCAGTGAGCCTTCTGCCACCCACAGGCTCCAGAAGGGCAAGGCCTGCCCAGACGGGGACAAGTGCCGCTGTGCCCACGGACAAGAGGAACTCAATGAGTGGCTGGACCGGCGTGAGGTGCTGAAGCAAAAGCTCGCCAAGGCCCGCAAGGACATGCTTCTGTGTCCGCGGGATGATGACTTCGGCAAATACAACTTCCTGCTGCAAGAAGATGGTGACGCCACTGGTGCCACCCCAGATGCCCCCGTTGCTGCAACTGCTACTGCTGCCACCACCACCACTGGGGAGTAGGGCCAGGTCTCAACTATGGCAAAGTCCATGGGGTCGGGGTGGGTCGGGGGCAGGGGACCACCCCATAAGGCAGCCCCCAATCCACTGGGTCCCTGTCTGTCCTTTCCACCCCCAATTCCCCAGGTGTGTATACCCAGGTCATATACTGCAACCCCAAGTGGTCCCAGGATCCTTGTCCTGTCAAAATGGGGGCAGACCCTCCCCAATTCTAGTTCTGGTTGGAGAGGGAGGGGCCTGGCCAGCTTCAGCCTACAGCTTTAAATTCTGTCTGCTCCTAAATGGGTCCAAAGCTCAGGGCTGGGGAGCCTGGGATCCCCACTTGAATATGCAGCAGGAGGGTCCTTTTCCTTCTCTACCTTCCTCTTCTCTTTCCTTGGGCCAGATCAGGACACAGCAAAGGGCAGGAGACCCTGACTAGCTTAAAGTATAGTCATGAGATGGAGTTGGGTCACTTACCACCTGGGGCCTCAGTTTCCTGATCTGTGAAAGGGGCAAGGGCTAAGGCAAATGATATCTGAAGCTAGACTAAGCAGTCTAGGTGCTCCCAACAACCACCCCCTGCCCAGCCCTCTCCTTTGTGAGCGACAGTTGTAGACCGTACCTCAGCCTTGGAGTCAACACAGCCCACATCCCATTTTACAGAAACAAAAACTGAGTTCTAGCAGGAGGAGTGGTTTGCCCAGGGTCTTTAGCCCTCTCTGGTGCAGGACTGGGATGTAAACATTGGTCAAAGACCCCACCCATTAGCAACTGGAACCTCTGGGCTCCTCAGTCCCATGCAACATCCCTGGGACGTGGGGAAGGGCTGCTGATACATGAGCTAGTCTTTTTAGCTCCATGTTGGGGGATGTTGGGGTAAGCAATGGAGGCTAAGCTTTCACAGACAAGTGACAGAATACAGGGCACCATGAGCTCAGGTTCTGACAAGGTACAAAGCATGGGGAGGCTCTGAGGAATATGAAGAATGGGAAGGTGACCTAGGTTCCATGGGCCACTATGGGAAATAGCCTCTCTTTCCTGGGGACCCTCTGTAGTCCTCTCTAAAAGACCCAGATATACTGTTATGAACATCTATCCCAGCCCCACCCTATGCTCAGCCCTGCTGGCTGCCTAGGACCCCAGCTGACCCGCAGCCCATGCCCCCTTTTACTAAGGCCTCTTTTATCGTCTGAAGTATTCATCCCATCCCCACAGGTAGACACAGCCTCCCCTGGCTCCCCAAGACATTCCAGAATGCTCCACCCCATTGGCACAAGAAGTGGGGCACCCCCCCACACACAGAAGGACAAGAAACTAAGGCTATCAAGGAGTGAGATAGAATGAACAGACACTCCTATTTTTCCTCCAGCCAGGGTTGCTAGTGTTCAAGGTCACAGTGATAGGCACCTGGGCGTAAAGGACCCATTCCTCATCCCGCCACTGCCCAACCTTCTCCCGATGACCATGGCATGCACCTTTTCCTCTCTCCTGACCCCCTCCCCTGACCCCAGCTGGCTAGCACTGCAGAATCTGGGTGCCGGCAGTGTGGCTGGAGGGGAGGGGAGACCACATCTAAGGTGGGGGCCATGGCCGTGAGTGTGGATGACACTTGGTCTCCTGACCCGTGGTGTTGCAGTCTGTTGTCACCAGCCTTGTTTTAGTGTGTATATATGTCGCCCCTGTGATGCATATATACACAGGTATTAAATATATCGCTCTATATAATATTATATATGTGTGTGGTATCCAAGGAATCTCATCTATTGAAGGCTAAAGATAAAGAATTTGGCACAAAAAAAATGCAGACATCCTTGTGAATTTTGAGTGCTTATGGGGTCATCTGGTTATTGAGGGCACTGAGACTGGAGCCATGGCTCAGATGATTTGGACAGAGAGGGCAGGGTGGCCCACACCTGGGTCCCGCTCTGATTGCTAGTCTCCCGCAGATGCATGTCTAGAGAGGAATAGCAGTGTGCTCAGGAAAAGGAAGTAGTGTTTGTTTCCCCCCAGAGAAGGATGAATCCAGGGTTTTCCTGCTGTTCATCTGTCCAGGGGTCCCTGAGATCTGGGCTCCCTTACATTCTAGACCTGCGTCCCCCACATGGAAGAGAAGGACGATAGGGATGACCTGGGGTGGGAGAGAACAAAACATCTTAAATGATGACTACAGTTAATCCGATGTGACCCCTCTAGGGCCCCTGGTTGGAAGGCTCGGGTGGAAGTGGGGCCTAGGAGCAAGAACAAGATTGCACAGTAGACGTGGAGTGGGGACAGTGGGAGGGGATGCTGCATTTCTCAGCTGGGCAGTAATCAATCTAATGGTCCTTTTAAAATGTCTGTATTAAAATTTAAGAATACCACACTTTAATATTAAATATCATAAGGTCTAGTATCTTGATAATAATGTAGATGTTTTAATAACAATTTTTGTCCTTCTTAAAATAAAAAGAGAGAAATTTGCTTCTTTTAGCCTTTGTTCTAGAGAATATACATGTGCACTGTGACTCTTGTCCCCCAGGTGTCACTCCTGCTCCTCCCCAATTACTGCACGGATTCAGGGGGCCAGGGCTGCCCAGGACTCCTGGGACAGAGCTAGCCCCAGCTGGCTGTGCCTGGGTCAGACATTCCAGAGGGTGAGGGGCAGTATCTGTGTACACAAGGAGACCTAGCTGACCCGGCTCAGGCAGCACCTCCATAGCAAGGAAGGACAAGCTGTGCTCTGTACAAGTGGCCCTGCGAGCCGCCCTTTGGCAGCCTGCTCACAGTCCTGCCTGTGGGACTGCCGTGCCTCTTGCTTCTACCGTCATGTGTCGCGCTGCATTCTGTACCCTTTTTGGGTATGGGCTGTCCAGGAAGGTAAGGGGTCATGCCAGGCTTCACAGTGTGATCTAGACTGCAACCTTGATCCTCTGAGCCCAAGGAAGAAACAAAGTTATACAGGAAAGATTTGTCAATATTTTAAAAACTCTTTGAGACAGAGTCTTAATATGTAGCAGTGGGTGACACCAGCTTTGAATGTTTGCCTCTGCCTCTGCTTTCCTGAACCCTGGGATTGTAGACCTGTGTTACCACACCCAACAGTTTCCTCAACTTTCAAAGAAAACTGGGCGTTCAATCTCACAGGGGTGGGTTTTTTTTTAATTTCCTGAAGTGTCTACAGGGAGTGCTCATCAGACAGTTTCACTATAGAGCCCTGGCTGGCCTGGGATTCTTTTTTTTTTTCCCCTGAGTTTTTGTTTTGTTTTGATTTGGTTTTGGTTTTTTATTTGTTTGTTTGTTTTGTAGCCATGACTGTCCTAGAATTTGCTTTGCAGGCTAGACTCAACCCTGCATGGACCACCCTGCCTCAGAGTGCTGAGTTCTAAGTGTACCCACCATGCCTTGCTAGCCAGTTAGCTTTAAGCTGCAGGCTGGTATGGCCTGGAGCAAATGTCCTTGGACCTATGAATTCCCTGAAGGCAGGAGTCATCTGGGCCAGATAGACAGGAGGAACTCACACTAACAAACAGTGCAATGAAAAATGGAAGACTTAGGGGCTGGAGAGATGGCTCAGCGGTTAAGAGCACTGACTGCAATTCCAGAGGTCCTGAGTTCAATTCCCAGCAACTACATGGTGGCTCACAACCATCTGTAATGAGATCTGACGCCCTCTTCTGGTGTGTCTGAAGACAGCTACAGTGTACTCGCATAAATAAGTAAATCTAAAAAAAGAAAAAAGGAAGACTTAATTCCAGCACTCAGGAGGCAGAGGCAGGTAGATTGGAGTCCGAGGCCAGCCTGGTCTATAGAGCGAGTGTCAGGACAGCCAGGGCTACACAGAAAGACCCTGTCTGGGAAAACAAAAAATCCACAATCCTGTCCTTGGGCTGGAGGGCACAAGCATGAGCTTGTACTGGGACGTTCCTTAAGCCCAGGAAATTATAGCGAGTAAGCGAGAGTAAACCTAAGGGGTTGAATTAACCCAACTTAAACTTGCCTTTATTCTCTTCTGACCTTCATTGGGCTCACATTGGGAAGCATTAACCAAGTGAGCACCCACCCATGCAGATCCCAGGGATACAAGACCAACCACCGAAGAGAGTCTGCACTCTGATTTTTACATCACAATCTGTAGGCACTTACTATTCTGCATTTCCCCCTTTTTATTTTATTCCACATCTGCAGTTCCGTGTACCAGTGAAACTGGATGTTCAGAGTGTCTGACAGTCATGCTGTGGGTGATGGCTCTGATGGAACATGGGGCTGTTTCTGGCTTTGGCCTGCATGGCAACGCATTGGGGCCAGCTGCGGCACTCTCTGGTTGCTCCTTGGGGCAGGTACGGTGCCAAGGACCTGGGGCAGCTGTGTGGCTCTCCAGTGAAGAACTTTGAGGGTTCTGCCAAAACATCTAATGGTCCTCAACCAGGGGAGCCTGTGCAGCCTTCTAGGAAAACGCCCAAGCCTCGGGAAAGAGGAGTCGGAGCAACTGGACCTGATTCATGAGCAGTAAGTTTGTATTGGCCCCTCTGACTCTGCTTTGGGGCCTGGAAGTTAAATACACCCTGCTAGCCAAGGGGAGAACAGAAGACCATCAAAGTTCTCAACCAAGTTCTTACTTAGAAGGACCTCCAGGTGGAGGTCACAGCTTGCTTCCGGACAGATGTAGCTGTTGTCACATAAAAACATCTTGTTAATGAACTAGGACAAAAAAAGTCAGAGGGGAAATGAAGGGTAAAGTACAGGGGTGGAGTCAGCACACTGATTTAAAAACTAACAGACCTAGACCATCTACAGAGGGCTTTGGACCTCTAAGTCCAGAAACCAGGAACATGTGGGCAATCCAAACCCCTGCCCATAGCCCCTCCAAATGTCTCCAGGTACATACTCAGTCACACTTCCTTCCCACTGCTGCTGTCCCCAGCCACCGTGCCTGGTCACGGGTGACACTGCCAGCTGGACCCCTGGAGTACAAGGAGAGGGTGTGTCAGTGTGCACTGAGCATAGATAAGGCTTCACTAGGTCTGTTACTTAGCTCTGAACTGTTTGCAAGGTCTAGTCTGTTGCCATGTACATGGGGACATTAATATATCTCCTGTTGTGATCAGGATGCCTGGGACCAGATAACTTGTAAAGAATGGAAGCATAACTTGCCCCACACTTGTCTCCAAGTTCAAGAAGTATGACCTGGTTTGGTATTACCTGGTGAGGGCCCCTTGCTGAATACCCACAGCAAAGGAGGTAGTACGAGCTTGTCAGTGCAAATCTACCTTCCGCTCCCTTTGTTTTTTAAGATAGGTCTCTCAGTGGGCACTGGTGGCACACACCTTTAATCCCAATAGTTTGGAGGCAGAGGTAGGCAGATCTTTGTGAGTTCGAGGCCAGCCTGGTCTTACAGAGCTAGTTCTAGAACAGTTAGGGCTACACAGAGAAACCCTGTCTTGAAGAAAAAAAAATAGTCTTTCTATGTAACCATGGAACTGTTTTGAAACTTGCTGCATAGACCAGGCTGGCCTCTGCCTCCCAAGTGCTGGGATTAAAGGTATTCCTGGATTCTATCTCTGTGTTAAGCCAGTTTTGTACAAGTTAATTCACCGGCCCAACCTGAGTCAGCCTCAGTTTGCAATCACAGTGCAGCTCAAGCCTGAACTCCAGCTCCCACCTCACTCTCATCTATAGTACAGGGCAAAGGGGGGCTGGCCAGGGCTCCTGCTAGCACAGAGAACAGAAGGGAGGGTTCCCTTTGTGCTCACCAGATAGCCTCTGCTGACTGAAGCATACAGCTGTTCAAAGATTGTAACTGAAATTTTACAAGTACATATTTGCAAAAAGAAACATTGGAAGGTTAAATAAAAACACTAAATTTATTATGAGAAGAATGAGGAAGAAGGGTCAGGGAAAGAAATGCTGTGAAGTATGACCTGTCAGGGGCTGGAGAGATGACTAATCTTGACCACATCTGGAATCAAATGCAAGCTGACAGCCACACACACACAGACACGCGCGCGCACACACCCGTGAGAGACTTCACTGACTGGATCATTTGAAGAGGGGAGACTCACCCAAAATCTGGACCACACCTTCTGCCTTTTTGTCTGCTTGTCCCTGCTTGTGCTGGCAAGATCATCCGCCCTGTTTCTGAGGCATCCCTTCATTAGTATTAGAACCTACTTCTTCTGGATTCCAATGTAGACTGATCTCTGGGAACCCTTTACAATTCCAACATCCAACTGAAACAGTTGAGACACCCAATCTCTCAGGACAGAACACCACCAGATCCTTGGATTTTTGGTCATGAGACAGCCATTGATTGCTAAGCTACCCAGATAACAGCCTATAAGTCACTCAAATAAATCATGTGTGTGTGTGTGTGTGTGTGTGTGTGTACTGTTGTATCATTTCTGTTCCTCCAGAGAACTGTAATGCACTGCTCTTGTAGAGGGCCCAAGTTCAGTTCCTCCATGGGGCAGCTCACAGCTACCTGTAACTCCAGTGCCAGGGGATCTAGCACACACTTCTGACCTCTGCTGCCACACCACACATACATATAATGAAAATAAAGAAACTAAATTTAAAGTACAGCTTGTCCAAGGTTTTGGGCTTTGATCCGTGTAATTTATGTTTCTATACATGAATTAAAAGTAGGGTAGACAAGAGGGCTCAGCAGGTTAATGCACTTACAGACAACCAGACAACCTCAGTTTGATCCCTGGGATATTCACAGTGCAAGGAGACAACCAACTCCCACAAGCTGTCTTCTGACCTCCACATGTGCACCATGGCATGTGAGTGTGCACACACACACACACACAAACACACACACAAACTATAATTGGAAGTAGCCAGGCATAGTGATGCACACCTACAATCTCATCACTCAGGAAGCCACAGAGGGAGGATCAAAGTTCAGGACTATGGCTGGTGATCTGGCTTGGGGTGAAGACACTTGCTGCCAAGTTTTATAACCTGGGTTCCACTCTGGGACTCACAAGCTAGAAGGAGAGAACCAACTTGCAAACTGTTCTCTGACTTAACACGCATATACCATGGTGTGTGCACCTACCTACACATACACACACAAAATGAATACATGAAAATAATAATAAAAAATAGATTTTATTATCATGAGCGTCTGCCTGCATGTGTGTATGTGCATCGTGTGTCTGCCTGCAGGGACCAGGAGACAGAGTTGGATCACCTAGAAGGGTAGTTAGGGTGGTTGTGAGCTACCGTGTAGGCACTGGGAGCCAAACCTGGGTGTTCTGCAAGAACAAGACGTACTCTTAACTGCTGAGCCAACTCTCTAGACACAATTAAAATATATACATATATGTATTTGTGTATATATGTATATATATGTGTGTGTGTTCACACACACACACATATAGTCTTTAAAAACGACAACAACAAGGGGCAATAGGGGATAGGAGAGGATAATGGAATGGAAGCATATGTTCAAAGTATATTATATATGTGTGTATGAAACAATGAAGGAATTTAAGTGAGGACTTAAAGCACTTGCCCAAAATGTGCAAGACCCTTAGTTCTGTTCTTTGTACTGGAAAAACAAAAACCAAAGTGGAAGCCTGGCCCAGTCTGATCCTACGAACCTCACCCCAGCCACTTGAGAAGCCAAGACAGAAAGAACACAAGTTCAGTGTCTACCTGGTTCAAGAGTGAGTTCTGGAGTTGTGGGTTATATAATGTATAATGTGTAATTTCATTAATCTGGGGAGGATCACTCAGGAGGAAAATATGGTAGTTAAAGAATATGCTAAAGACCTAGGGTAGGAGACATTGGGGAACATTTTCAGCTCTGTGTAAGATGTGATTTGGGGGGGGTAGAGGGCAGGCTGGAGAGATGGCTCAGCGGTTAAGAGCACTGACTGCTCTTCCGAAGGTCCTGAGTTCAAATCCCAGCAACCACATGGTGGCTCACAACCATCCGTAATGAGATCTGATGCCCTCTTCTGGAGTGTCTGAAGACAGCTACAGTGTACTCACATAATAATAAATAAATCTTAAGAAAAGAAAAAAAAAGATGTGATTTGGGGAAACAGCCATGGATCTCTGAGATCAGGCACAGGAGAGAAAACCAGAATCATCCAGTCCAGGGTGTCTGAGCTGCAGACGAAAGCCTGACAGGGGTTACTGTGTTCAGTTTTGAAGTTGAGCCCCAGAATCAGTTTCTGGCTTGTTCTAGATTTTTCAACCTGACATCTCTGCCTAAGTCTGACCTCTCTGGCTCCACTCTTGGAAGGATGAGGACATGCAAGTGTGTGACTTCACCCATACACATCAGTGTCCTGGGGATCACAGTGCACCTGTGGGGAAAAGGAAGGGCCTATGGCAGGTGGCCAGCTGCCACTTACACCTCAGTGATGGACAAAGCGAGGTTTGTCACTCAGGGCAAACCTGAATGAAGATGGCAGGGCTGTCCCCTTTCAGTAGTGCCCAACTTGACAACCATCAAGGACAGATAGTGTGAAGCCCCAGCTATGCACCCACCTTGCAAGGCTCATGTGCACGGCACACATACATTCAAACATACCCAACCCCTTGGGACTTGCGAGCTCCCATATGAACGGAATGCACAGTGCTATTACAGCATCTTTTGTGCTCAGCTGCCTGGGATGCTGGTCTAGTCTGTCGTCCTTCTTTCTTCAGGCTACCTCTGATTCCAGCCCAGGTTGATTTGCATGGTGTGCCCCGCTCTCCACTGAACCTGGGCCTCCAGGCCTCCCCCACCCCTCAGCTCCCTGTATGTGCCTGTGCTCACTTGCTGTGGGCGTGGAGCTCTGCTCACCGTTCTCATCTGGCAGCCCTGGTTATGGCTCCCAGACTGGGGGAGAACTTCCCTTTGCAAAGTTAGATAACAGGCCGGGTTCTCTGTCAGAGGATTGGCGCTGTGGCTCCACGTGCTGCAGCTGGCACAAGGCCAGGTCCGCCCTGCCAAGCGGCGAGGAGGGAAGGCCTGGCTGCAGCCGTAGCTGGCAGGTGGCCGAGCTGGGGGTGGACAGGCGGGCTGGGGCTGGGGCTGCCCATTGGCTGCCTCGGGCTCACACCCCGCCTGCCTCCCTAGCCTGTGGCTCCCCAGCAGCCCCTGCCTCTCCAGCTGCTTCTAAACTCCGGAGCAAGCACCTCCCGCTGGGCCATGTCGAGCTGCAACCAGATTGGAGTGGCCCCTGCCATGGACATGCCTGAGGTCCTCAAGTCCCTGCTGGAGCATTCTCTGCCTTGGTCAGAGAAGAAGGCAGGTAGGAACACCAGCGGTCTATACTCGCAAGGTACCTGAGTGCCTAAGGGGTGGACGCAGGCTTGGGGACAGTAGCAAGGTGGGTAGGAAGGGCTGCAATACAGAGAAGGACCCCAGGATGTATGTGGGTGCCACACCAACTCTGGGGCTACCCCTGTGCCTGTCAGCTTTGGGTGCCGTGGCCAGCGGGCAGCTACTGACAGGTGCTGTGCTCACGTGGAGCAAGGATGGACTACAGTGCCTGAAGGAGCCCAAGTGGAAGCTGATTGCTTCCCAAGCTCCCTCCCTCTGGGGCGAGCAGAGGAGTGGCAGAGCCTGTAGATCTGGGCAGCAGCTGTGTCTGGAGAAGAGGCTTTCTGCTCGCCACTTGCTCGCTGCTGGAGGGCTGAACTCATGGATGGGATAGAAGCTGGTTATGTAACAGGACCACAAGCCCCACGTTCCTAGGATACCACAGGCAACCCTGGGGCTAGGGACCAGCAGAAGAGCAAAGAGAGTGGCAGAGGGTGTGCAGCCAGTACCAGGTGCCTTACAAGTCTTTCCTGGAAAAGTTAAGTGCTTTGGGGAGTTGGGGAACTAATTTAGGGTACTCATCTCCTGATATTTATGTCGCCAAATCTCTCAGGCTCAACCAGTTCTTACTACCTTGATCAAAAATTTTCCTGCTGTACTGGGGATCAAACCCAGGCCTTTTGAATGCTAAGCACAAGCTTGGCTATAGCCCTGTGCCACCAGTCCCGTCGCCGCATTGCTTTTAGGGGAGACCACCTGTCTGTGCTGCCAGGGGTGACAGGAGGTCAGGGTGTTCTTTTGGGACCTTTTTCAGGCATCTGCCTCATTCTGTGCTGGCAACTGATATATCTCATCACCATGGTGTCACCCCCCGCCCCGCACTCCCCCCACCGGACTTCTTCCTGCAGGGCTGTCCAAACTTAAGAGCAAAAGGACAGCCCCTGCCTTCCTTTCACCCTCTGGAGCCAGGAATGGGCTTAATTTTGTTAGCTCTGGGAAGGCAGGACAGCAGGCTTTGATCCTGAGAAATGTTGTCTGAGGTAGTGGGTTTCCCCAAAGCTCATGGCAGGGTCCTCCAAGGCCTTTTATGGATCTTTGGACCCAGTCCTTTTAGACCACAGCCTGGGGCTTCTAATACTGAGGCATTTATGCCTTCTTGGTGTTCCTATGTCTAAAAGCACAAAGGAAGTCAGCTGCTCAGCAGGAGAAGCCCATGTCTACATCCCTGGGAAAGATTCCTGACAGACAGATGAGCCTCAGCTGGGGTCCGTACCCACAAGCAGGCCACAGGGAGCGCTCTGCCATCTCTGGGTGGAAGAGTCTCCAAAGTGTAAAGTAGAGCCCTCCAGTCCTGCAGGTGCTAGGGAAGATGATGCAGCATCCTCATGACCACACCCAGCTGTCCCAAGATGCCTACTGCGCTGCAGACAGGGTCAGAGGCAAAGGGGCTGACTCGGAGCACTGCTCTTTGCACGAACTAACAACGCCTTTGAAATGTGGTAGCAACTGTTGGTCACTGGCTCCTAGATGCTGTGCAGAGCCATGTGAAAGTTAAAATTCCCCATCCCTCATGTGAGGGACACCAGGGCCCAGCACTTAGGGGACTTGCCCAAGGTTTCAGGCAGAGCTTTGCCAATATTGGGTAATCCTCTGCCTGATGATTAGTTAGCCCAGTATAGTTGGGTCTTAGGCCTGAGTCTTGGACAACCTGTCATTCCATGTGGCACCTCACTGAAAATCAGAACAAGCCATCCCACAGGACTGACAGCAGCTGTGGCTAACCTGGAAAAAAATTGAGGGGAAAGTGGTGGAAGAGCCAACTATGTCACAAAGCCTCAACTTGTATTACTACTCCCTACCTACAGTCACTACTCCCCAAAGCTCCCAGACCTTCCGAAGCACTTAAATGTCTGCCTGAACACAAGCACGCCCACCACACCGAGCCAGAAGACTCAGCAGTCCTGTCAAGTAGTTTACAAGTTCCTGTTGTGTTTTTTTTTTCTGCAAATTTCCCACCACTCTGCCCTTCATCCCCATGCAAGGGGTGGGTTTCTCCTGGAAGACTCTGCAGACGCCTTACTTTCCCTTTCTTCCTCTAGCCCAGATACTCTGCAGCCCAGCCAAGTCACATGCAGGGTGTAGCTAAGTTTCAGAGGGAAAGAATTTCAGAAGCGAGCAATGCAGGGTGTGAGAGATTCCAGGTGTGCCCTCAAGAACTCTCTCCCGCCGCTGTGAGCTCTGTTTTCTAGTTCAGGACCCACGTGGAGCTCCTGCTGCATCCTGCACAAACTTCTGCCTCTCTCTGGTCCCCACGTAGGAAGAGTCCCCAAAGATTGACTTTCAGTGCTCACCCCACCTCCTGCTTTGTTCTCCTTCAGCTTCTTGAGAGATCTTGACTTCTTCTTCCCTCATCCACAGGGCCTTGCCTGTGCTCAGTGGCACCCCATCTACCTTTCTGTCTTCTCCACTTATCCAGGCCTCCACTTACAGGAGCCTGATGTGCTTTAAAGTCAAACTTGGCAAGAAGGAACACTTCTGGACAAGGCCGTAAGAAGCAAAGCCTTAAAATCAGGGTCAGGATGTGATCCCTGATTGTCCTGCCCAGTGAGCAGTCCAGCCTTTGTAAGGATGAGGCCTATGCTGCTGACTCATTGCCAGGACTAAATGAGCTGTCCCACATGGAAGTGTTTTCAACTGTGACATCCCATGCCGCTTTCCCTCAAAGGCCAAGCACAGTGTGGCTTGGTTTCCGCTCTTTCTACCTATAATCTGACCCTCGTTTCCTTCCTGCTTACATTGGTAACTTGACCCTCATTTCCTATGTTCACCTCCCTTTAAAGAACTGGATGTTATGAGATTGTGCACACACAGTGCTGTTTCCTTGGAAGTGTGTGGTGAGACTCCTGGGACATGATTCCATCAACCCTGCACCAAACCAAACAACTCTGCTATAGTACAATAGGCAGAATCTTACAGTTATGTGCTGGGCTACAACAAAAGGGGAGAGGGGAAGGGGCTCACTCCAGTCCTCTTGCTGAACTGAAGTAAACAGGCGGAGGGTGGACTACATGCAGCCTGGGCTGACCCAGACTTGGTCTTATGAGGCCTGTATGAGGCCTCAAAAACCTGGGGAAACAGATAAAGCACAGTGCTTGCTCGGGAGGGAGGAAATGACACATGGCCTTCTACAAGCTGGATATATTGCATAATTTACTCCCCATTTCAGCCTGCTATGTGGTGTATCTTCTCCATTCTTTTAGTGAAAAATGAACTCAGAGAGCTTGGCCACCTCAGGGCAAACAGGTGGAATAGCCCCTTTCCTTTCCTTCTACCTTAGGCCAGGCCCTTGTTCTCTGTCACGCCCTACCCCTGATGTGTTTATAAAAAGATAAAGTGGTAGTATATGTTCTATGGGGGTGTGGTGAGGTACGGGGGAAGGGGGCGCCTCAGCGGGTCCATGCTGAGGCATCCCTTCCCCAAGGGACCAGCCACACGACAGTATAGCATAGAATAGAGTTTATTCGGGGCATGGGGAGGGGAGTTAAGAGAGTAGTAGAGGCAGAGAAAGGCAGAGAGGAGGTGATTGTAGAGAAGCAGAGGCCGGCCATGACCACGCGGAGAGAGGAGAGAAGGGAATGGGGAGAGAGGGGGAGCAATGGAGCAAGAGACAAGAGAGAGAGAAGCAAGAGTAAGAGAGTGAGAGAGACAAGAGAGAGAGAGGCAAGAGTAAGAGAGTGAGAGAGACAAGAGACAAGAGAGAGAGAGGCAAGAGTAAGAGAGTGAGAGAGGCAAGAGTAAGAGAGAGAGAGAGGCAAGAGTAAGAGAGTGAGAGAGACAAGAGGAGGAGGAGGAGGGCAAGGAGCCCTCTTATAGTGGACCAGGCCTACCTGGCTGCTGCCAGGTAACTGTGGGGAGGAACATACTTGGCTGTTGCCAGGTAACTGTGGGGAGGAGCATACCAGGCTATTGCCAGGCAACTGTTGGGTGGAGTTTAGACAGAATGCTAACAACCCCCATTAGAAATATGAAAAATTCATCTTCATCAAGTGCTAAATACTGGTGGTAGTGTCAAGAGGCATCCCTTCCAGGTGGCTTTGTATCTGGCCAGACCCCAAGTAAGGTTCCTAAAGGAATGACCTGAATCTCTCAGCCATTCTTCGGAGCATGTACCAACTATTCCTACACCACTGTGTGCAGAACCATTGCAAGAGAATCTGGTTTTCCGTTCTCTTGATGATCCAGAATGGGAGGGCCACGTACTTGTCAATGAGGTCACTCGGCTCCTGCTTCCAGGCTCATGCTTACCCATGGAATTCCCTGGCCTCTGAAGCCATGTGGTATTTCTTGGTCATCTAGTTATTCTTTATAGCTTATTGAGCATTTGCTATGCTTGTGGCTCAGGTGTGGATGAGACAAACACTGTCCTTGCTTAACTAGAACTGGCAACCCAGTGAGGCAAGATAGCAGTTATGAGTCCAACTGGCCTTTCCAAGGGGAGACACTTAAGCTAAAACCTAGAGAGTGAGGCAGAGATAACTATGTGAAGAACTCTGAGGGTGTAGAGAAAGTACCTCAAAGGCCCTTCCCTCTGTCTGCAGAATAAAAGGCCATTGGTGCTACAGAAGGTGACCCATGGGAAAGAGTGTGCGTGTAGTGTGGTTAGAAAGGTCCCAGGGATAAGACCTCAGTAGTCGGGCCCTATAGCTTGCACCTATTTCTATATCGCCAACAGAACTTCAGCTAGGGAAACCAAGCTGTCAGGTGGTGTCAAACCCTGCCTGGGCTGGTTGTGTGGGGGAAGGTTGTTCTCCATAGTCATGGTACTGTTGGGGTAGACTCTTGAGAGTACTAAAGGGAGAGGCAAGAATTTAAAAAGAGGCCCCACCCACCACTCCTACCCTAGAATACATTCAGACCAAAGTACAAAGCACAGAGCCACAGTTTCCCAGCCACAGGTATGTGGGCTACAAAAGAGAGTTGCTGGCAAGGCTGGTGCTGGGACTTGCCAAAGAATGGCTAGTGCTTGTTCTTCCAGATTCCACCGTAAATCAAACACATGACTACCAGTTCATATTAATATGAACTAATACTCTAAATGTATAGGACTTGGCTCTAAAAAGTTTTAACCTTCTTACCAACACCAAATAGAGAAAGCAAGACAACAAGTGTTTATTGCTTCTCTGAACAGAGCATTGGACTTGCCTTTAGTATTGGAACACCAAGTGTTGTCTTTCTAGAACTCAGTAGAAGCTTTAACATCAGCCTGCTTTTGCACATCCTAAAACTCTTCCTATTCTAGTAAATAATATTTCTCACCCCATTCCGGCTCTGGTTTAGACTCTATAATTGATCCTTCTAATCATACACAAACAACTCCTGAACCAACACATCCTGAATGGAAAGAAGAGGCTGGGTAGATGTCCAACCATCCATCTCACATATTACGTAGGTGGTACCTGCCAGTGCTTACCACAGATAATCTCCACAGCCCCCTATTCAGGAGGAGTTCCCATCTGCTTCCCAGAGGAAAATGACTGAGGCTTAGAAGCCATTTGCACAGTGCTATAAGCAGGTCATTGGCTGAGAGGAAGGTCTCCTCAGGTCTCCTCTCAAGGCCAGAGTCACAGCAGCTCCAGACATCCTGAGGCAGGCACTGTGCTGAAAAACTATTATTGGCCTGGCACAGCAATACTTTTAATCCCAGCACTTGAGAGGCAGGGGTAGGTGGATCTTTATGAGTCTGAGGATAGCCTGGTCTACAAATAGTGAATCCCAAGGCCAGTGCAGAGCTACACAGTGAGATCCTATCTCAGCCAGGCGGTGGTGGCGCACGCCTTTAATCCTAGCACTTGGGAGGCAGAGGCAGGCGGATTTCTGAGTTCGAGGCCAGCCTGGTCTACAGAGCGAGTTCCAGGACAGCCAGGGCTATACAGAGAAACCCTGTCTCGAAAAACAAACAAAAAAAAACAACAAAAAAAAAAAAGGAAAAAGAGATCCTATCTCAAACCTACCCTCACTAAAAACAAAACCAAACTCACTATAATATACCAGCAAGATGGCTCAGTAGGACAAAGCACTTGCAACTAGGCTTCACAATCTGAGTTTAATTCCTTGGAACCTAGAGAGATGGCTCAGCGGTTAAGAGCACTGACTGTTCTTCCGAAGGTCCTGAGTTCAAATCCCAGAAACCACATGGTGGCTCACAACCATCTGTAATGAGATCTGATGCCCTCTTCTGGAGTGACTGAGGATAGCTACAGTGTACTTACATATAATAAATAAATCTTAGGAAAAAAATTCCTTGGAACCACGGTAAAAGGGCAACCCAACTTCCAAAAGTTATCCTCTAGCCTCCAAATGTTTACTATGATATGTGTGTGCACATATATGTGAGCACTAACTAAGTGATTAATTAATTAAAAACTATTATTAGAGACTAAGGATGTACCTCAGTTAGTAGACTGATTGTCTAGCATGAACAGAGCCTGGGTTTGATCTCCTGAACTCTGTAAGTTGGTACTGGCAGAAGGACATAAATTCAAAGCCATCCTCATCTACATATCAAGTTTGAAGCCAACCTGGGATCCATGAGATCTTATCTCAGTAAACAAAAAACTCAAAAATTTTATTGATACAAAATAGTGTGCTGCCACATCATACTTTCCTTTCTTTGAAGACAGGGTCTCACTATATAACCCTGGATGTCCTGGAATGCATATGTAGACCAGGCTGGCCTGGAACTCATAGAGATCTACTTGCCTCTGCCTCTGCCTCCCAAGTGCTGGGATTAAAAGTGTACCCCACCACACTCAGCTGCCACATACTTTTAAAGTTTGACCAGGTACTAACATGTTCCTCTGAGGGAGTCTATTTATTTATAGGGCTTTCACACTATGGCAATTAGCAAACTGCTTTTCACAACACTTACTGCTCTACTCTGAGAAGAGGCAAGGTCACAGCTATCACCATAGCAACGACGGGACACAACAGCAGAAAGGGCAGCTGGGGTTCTTGAGGTTAGTCCGAGGAAGAAGAGAAAACAATGTCTCTGCCTTGGGACCGTGATGGTTGCTGCAATCCCCCACAGCTTGCAAAGAAGCGCTAGAGGGAGCACACTGTAGTGCTCCTCCAGGACTCGGGACATCCACCTTTTGGTTATCCAGGGGAAACTGAAGTATGGGTAGAGAAGAGGCTCAAGCTAGATCAGTTTTTGAAGCCTAGGCCTGTTACCTTCCTACATCCTACTTGCTTAGGTAAGCTGCTCCATGTTGGTGATCCGTCATCCATTCGTGGGTAGCTATAGCTCAAAAGAGAGAGGGAGGGTAAGATAAGGGAAAGAGGGGGAAGAAGAGGGAGAGAGCAGGAGTGGGCATCTTCACTTCTCCCCATGTGTCATCTTCCTTATAGACAGACACGATGCCACTCTTACCTTATCAATCCTCCTCTGCCACCCTAGGAATTGTTCCCCTTCTCAACAGTGCAAGACTTAGCCATGAAAATGAACATTTCAATCTAGTTTAGCCAGTTCCTCTAGAACCAAGCCACTTGGAGATTTCTACTTCTTTGAAAAATTATTGTTACATTTGTGTGTGTGTGTGTGTGTGTGCGCGCGCGCGCTTTTTTGGTACAGAGGAATTATTGTGCTCATGAAGGTCTGAATACAATTTGCGACTTAGTCCCTCCTGCCATCATGTGGTACCCAGAGATTGAACTCTGGTTGTCAGACTTGGCAGCAATCACCTTTACCCCATGAGCCATCTTGCTCACCCAGCTTTTCTACAGTTTCATATGTTGCTTCATTTTCTTGGAGTTGCTCTTTTAAATTTGTTCCTAAAACCTCTAGGTCAGTTTCTCCTAAGGATATCCAAAATACACACAAAATTCCTCCTAATAGTTCTGCAACACTTATGTTTTCTGTGCAGTTTCCTTTTTCCACACTGGATTTATATCCATCAATTTTGACTAAATTAGGAAAGATATTTGCATGGGAACACCGTAGGCTAAATCCTGCTTTCTCCCCATTTGACAAAAAGAAGAACAGACTGGAGAAATGGAACAACGGGCTGGAGGCATCAGGTTCAGAAAATGATCAACATCACAAAAACTTGTATTTTGGATTCATAGTCCATCATTTCATTCCGAAGGCTACCCAATGTCCTTCAATCTCTTCCTTTAGGCCTACTCAGCTAAATTTCTTTTTCCTCAGGTCCAAATACAATTCTGATTCCATGTGCTTCTAGCTGTCTATTGTGGTGTTCTGTACCTACCGCAGGAACCACAAGCTGCCTTTCAGCCAGACTCAGCTCCTCCTTCGGAGGCAGGGAGCCATGGGAGGGACAGAGTATAAACAAGCCAAGTCCCTGCCCCTCTGGGAGCTTAATCCCAGAGAGTCTAGTATTGTCTGGGCTTGAAGCCGAGTATGACTTGTACTGCAAAGAGGTACAAAGTTCTGCGAGCCATCTTGAAGGTTTGTACACCCCTTCACAGCTCACAGGTCTCCTAAGGAATCCAGGAAGTATGTTTTGTTTTGCTTTTTAATTTTAAGAAAGGGAAATTTGGAGGCGCCCCGAATTGTGGATACTCTAGTTCAATGTTGAATTTTAAGACTGAGAAAATGGGCTCCAGGGGAGCAACTGGATAATTCCCAAGGTCACAAGCGAGCAGCTAGTAGTACGGAAGCCTGTCCCGACCCTGGTTCGTGGATAGGTCTCAAGAATGCGCTCTCCCTCTCCGTACTAGAGTTTATTCTGCAACCACGCCTGCTCCCAATCCCTAAAGCAGTGGGCAACCTGACACCCGCTTGAGCGGCGAAGCTTGGAACCCGCCTGCCCTCCGCTAACCTCACGCGGAGCGTGGGAGGAGCGCTGGCTGGGCACCCAGGTGCCGGTCCCCTTACCCCGGGCAGAGTCCGCCAAACAACCGACTAAGCCAGCCCCGGCCAAGCCTAGGCCAGAGCCAGTCCCGCCCCTTTCCGCCCCGCCCCTCCGCGCCGCAGCCGCACGTGCAGAGCCTCGTGCAAGCGCGCCGGCCCCGCCCCCTCGTCCTATTGGCTGCCGCGAGTCTTTCCCTCACTGCCCCGCCCCGCGAGGCTTGACTCTGCTGCCGCTCCACGTGACCGTCGGGGCTGGGCCGTAGCGCCCAGCTCCGCCTTCCTCTGAGGAGGCTTCTCTGAGGGAAGGAGATAAAGGAGGCTGCGATGGACTGGAAGGAAACCTGTAGTCACGAAAGTGGTGGCGAAGGGGACGCGACTGAGCAAAAAGAACAGGGTGGCTCCACCGAAGGTCCCGATGATCTCAGGCAGGCGGAGCGATGCTCCTCACCTGGCCCAGCACGTGTCTACATCGTTTGGTTCCCACAGCCAATCCCAGCTTGAAGACATGTGCCCGCCCCCACGCAGAGCGCACCAATCGGAAGCCACGCTTCGGGACCGCTGGCCTGGCCTTATGAATAATGAATGAGACGGAACCAGTCCGCAGGAGGGGTGCGGATGGAGAGAGGCGGGGGTGCTGTAGCGCGTCTGCGCAGTACCGCCCGTGTCAGCAGCTGCGGCGGGTCGAGCCGCTCCGGCCCATCTCGGGGTGCGGGCGGGGGAGGCGAGGCGCACGAGTGGGGCGCAGGGCACGATGTCCGACGCGGGCGGCGGGAAGAAGCCGCCTGTGGAGCCTCAGGCGGGGCCGGGCCCGGGGCGTGCAGCTGGAGAACGGGGCCTGTCGGGCTCCTTCCCCCTGGTCCTGAAGAAGCTGATGGAGAACCCCCCGCGCGAGACGCGCCTCGGTGAGGGGGGGCGGCTCGCGCGTGTCTGGGGGCGGGGTTTCTGTAAAGGCGGGGCCTTGTGGGGGCGGGGCGGGCCCGGTCAGAGGTCAGGGTGAAGCGGTCCCGGGGAGTGGTGTTATGCGGGCCCCGAGATAACTAGGGGCCTGCTGGACTAGGCCTCTAGCCCAGAGAGAAAGTCAGGGGATGATCTGGAAAGGACTGGTCAACAGAACTTTGCAAGGAAGCAGCCACTTAGAGGGGGCACCAGCGGGGCTGCCTGCACCCAAATCCCTAGGATGCTGCTCGCCTTAAAATGCGGGTTCCTAGGCCTCACCTAGTCTGCGGGTCTTGAGGCAGAGCGTGTATATTAAGAAACACTCCACTGCACCCTCATGGGTGCAGAGTTCACCACCAAAGTTTGAGAGGCCCTGATCAATATAGCAGATGGCCTTTGCATGTCTGTGGCTCGTCCTGGAGGAGGACGATTCTTCCTCTCTGCGAGTGGACGTTGAGCAGGTCCACGGTGGTGGTGCTTTACTGGAAATGCATCCCTGGGACGCTGCTGAGGTGCAGATGGAGGAGGCAGTTTGAAATGAGGGTTGGGAGTGTCTCCCAGTTGTTTTTTAAATCAAAGCCTGGTTAAAAATAATAATAATCATAAGGGAATAAAGGATGGGCAGAGTAGGGCTGTGATGAGGGTTAGAATGTGGCCCCTGAGGTCCCTCTCCTGGTTGATTGTTGGGAATCACAATAGCAGGACTGGGCTTCATCGAACTGCTCAGGCCACAAGGGTCCCTGGGGCCTTGTGTGGAAAGCAGACTGGCCTTGGTATTTGGCCTGGACGAGCAGCAGGACTGCCACCTATTGTGGGGTTTTAGGTCCATTGAGGTGTGCTTTCAGTCTGAGATCTTCATATTTTCAAGAGCTCAGCCTGATTCGGGTATCTGGGAAGGAATTGGCTTTTTGTGGATTGCCTGTACTGGGGAACTCATTTCCCTTTCTAAAATGCCATTTTTCTTTTCTTGGGTGTGTTCTGGAGCTGCTTATGGTTGTCACTGTCGTGTTATAAATAGCTTCTGCTCATCAGGTGAGGCTAGATTCTCTCTTCCTGCCTCAGGACCTCATGTGCACAAACCCTTTTGTTTGTATGAAGGTGATGATTCGATCCAGATCTGAGTCTAAGACAAACTGCAAGGGCTGGTGCGCACATCTGGCAGCTCTTGCTTAAGCTTACCAGAGAGTAGCAGGCCATACAGGGATTTTGCCTTACATTTGCACATACTCACAAAGCATTTTGACATAGTCTTGTCTTGTTTGGGTTATTATCTCCACTTTGTAGGTGAGGAAAGTTGAGACTCTTGAGAAGCATAGATGGTTTCTCAAGGTCACATGGGTGGGCCTTCTGGCTCTTGGTTTGGTGTTCTTTCTGTTGTGTGAAAGTGACAACCACAGTTCCTGTGCTTTAAGTCCTGGACACGTCAGTCATTGACCTTTTGAAATTAATTTAAAACTTGACCTTACAAACAATGAATTAGAATAGCCTGACTGATTGCAGTGGTGCTTGCGTGCAGTCCCAGCACTGAAGAGGTAGAGGCAGGGGGATCACTGGTTCAAGGTCAGCCTCTGATGTACATCAAGTTCGAAGACACCCTGGATTTCATGACCCTAAGAAAATCAGAAAAAAAATGTTTTAATTGCTTTGATCAGGCAAAATGAGGAACTTCCTGTTGCTTATCCTTCGGTCAAACTGCTTTTTATCTCCTCCCTCTCTTACCTCTTTAAATCCCAGGTGACCCCCACCCGACTAGTCCAGTTGTTTCTGAACAGAATGTGGACTCAGAGAGACGTGCAGAGAGGCCATCTGGCCCACCCAGCCCACAGACTGGGTTTGTTGCCTCCCAGTTGTTTTTAAATCAAAGCTTGGTTTAAAAAATTAAATTAAAAAGGCAGCCATAAGAATTCATGTTAAATCATATTACAGGCTATGAGCAAGTTCTGCCTGTGAGAACCTCCACCTCATGGGATCTGGTCATTGTTCTTGGACTAATAGGCTCCTTTTTGGCTGTCTGGTCTTGGGACCCAAGCATGACTGCTTTTTCTCCAACATAATAATATTTGATGTCTCTCTTTTTTTTTAACTTCTAAATCTAGAGTTCAAAGTTGTCTCCTTCAATTTCGAAAACCAATTATGAATATGTCATGATTTATCTCCCACTTCTCTGATGAGCCTCCTTCTCACTCTGATTTCCTTCTTGTCTTGTCACATTTTTCTGTATTTTTTTTCTTAATCACCCTCTCTTGGATATCCATGTGCATAACCTTTTGACTAAGACATGGGGGATTTGATCTTCACTAATTGATTAGCTTTGCTTTGAATAGAAACAGCGTTTCTTCTTCAGCTCCTCCTTCTCCATCCTCCCAGGAAACCTGCCTCCAGTCTTTTCTGCTTATTCAAGGATAAAGCCTTCTAAACTGGTTGCTCTGAAAAGAGCTCCAGATCCTCTCATTGCAGTCACCTGAAGCCAGTCTGTCTGAAAGTCCAGCATTCCCCAGGCATTACACAGGTTCCCATAGCCACTGCTTATCCTCTGCGTTGGCCCCTGAAATCTGGAACTGAATCCAACACAGTCCCTGCCCTCAGTGAGCGCGTAGCAATAAAGAATGTGTACTGTGTACCATGTTCTTGGTAGTCATTTTCACATGCTGTCTCTGTTTTTCACAAAATAAGTGATAGTGGAACATATTAAGACTCAGGTTAAGTAGCATGCATCTGATCACATGTCCCACAGCTAGTGTAGCAGCCCAGGGTTGCTATGGAGAAACCCAATTGCAGGGAAAAGGACAGGGGAACCTAGAAGTTATTGGCTTGAGGATCGCAGCCCTTTCCACACTAAGATATCAGTAAAGGTCAGAAGCACCACTTCCTTCCTCATAACCTCTCCTGTAGATGCCTGCCCACAGTCTATTTTGTATTACCACTGGACCACCTCATGCCTCAGAATATGCAGCTAGCATTTCACAAAGGCCAGACACAGAGGAGAATGAAGTACCACTCCCTAAGGAGACCAGCCTGCCTGGTTCAAGCACCAGGGTACAATGAGAAGACAGGATGTGCTCTTGAAAGGTATATATGGGGTTTGGATGGAAACAGGCCTCTGAGAAAGTTGGGTCTTCTCCAAGGCTCACTGTCCCCATCATGGGATGAGTTACTCTCTTATGTGATGTCTCATCATAGACTTTGTTTGCAGATAAGGAAAAGGGGAAGGAAAAGCTGGAGGAAGACGAGTCAGCAGCAGCCAGCACCATGGCTGTCTCTGCCTCCCTCATGCCACCCATCTGGGACAAGACCATCCCCTACGATGGCGAGTCTTTCCACCTAGAGTACATGGACCTGGATGAGTTCCTGCTGGAGAATGGCATCCCTGCCAGCCCCACCCACCTGACCCAGAACCTGCTGCTGCCTGTAGCAGAGCTCGAAGGGAAGGAGTCCGCCAGCTCCTCCACAGCATCCCCACCATCTTCCTCTACTGCCGTCTTTCAGCCCTCGGAAACCGTGTCCAGCACAGGTTGGTGACAGGCCTCTGGGCAGGAGCCCACTTCCCACCGAGTTCTGCCGTCCACACTCCTGTGTGCCTCTTTTCTGAAGCAGGTCCTGGTGGGCTGCAGACTAGAGGAGCCCTCTGTTCCCCACTCTTGAGTGCTGTCTGTAAGGCTGGGGATAGAACAGCCATCCTGGCAGCCTCTGTGGGAACTGCTCGGGATGCCTGAGTGAGTTCCAGGCTGCGGCTCTGCTGGAGAAATCCCACTATGCAGTTGATGCTATACTGTGGCCGCAGATTCTTGGGAGGTTTAGACAACACTACTGAACAGCACTGTTACTGTCATGATTGTACATGCTAACATTTGCCGGGCTTTAAAAAAAGTCATCAAAACAATCTTACCAGATTAGATGAGGAAACTGAGGCACAGAGAAGTAAGAAACTTGCCCAGCTCACGCAGCTGAAAGGTTCAGAAGTAGCACTTGAACCCAAGATGCTCATCAGCTCAGGCAGGCGCTGCTCAGGCCCAGCACAGGTGATACTCCACTGCTTAAAACAAACAAAACATCCTTCAGGATCTAGAGGCTATTTTGACTTGAGGATTGTTTTTTGTTTGTTTGGTTTTGGTTTATTTGCTTTCATATCTGAACATAAACTCACTGGGGAACGTTTGTCTCCCTGTTCAGAAGCCATGCAAAGATTCTGTAGCCTTAGAAATATGAAGCAGGTATCTGCTGGGACCCACACCACAAAGCTCTCATGGTATCTTTCTGTTTAACTTTTCAAAAGGGAAACTTTTTCAAATAAAATATAAAAAAATAAGTAGTTGGAGTGTATATCGCTGGTAGAGCATTTTACTATGTATCTGAAATATCCTTTTAGATTTATTTTTTTTTTTCGAGGCAGGGTTTCTCTGTGTAGCCCTGGCTGTCCTGGAACTCACTTTGTAGACCAGGCTGGCCTCGAACTCAGAAATCCTCCTGCCTCTGCCTCCCAAGTGCTGGGATTAAAGGTGTGCGCCACCACCGCCCAGCTAGATTTATTATTTTTAATTATGGGAGGCTAACACATGGATGCTGGTAACTGAACTCAGGTTCACTACAAGAACAGCACATGGTTTTAGCCACTATATCTCTCCAGCCCCAATACATCTGTGATCCTTAATACACAGAAGGCTGAGGCAGGAGGATCACAAGTTTAAAGCTAGTCTAAATAACATAGTGAGACCCTATCTCAAAAAATAAAAAAAATTAAAGGGAGGAGATATAATTCAGTGGCAGTGGACTCGCTTAGCATGCACAAAATCTTGGATTCTAGACTGGAAAGATGTCTCAGCATTTAAGAATGTTGGTAGCTCTTCTAGAAGACCCAGGTTTGGATTCCCAGCACATACGTGGTGGCTCACAACTATCTGTAACTATCCAGTCCCAGGGCATCTAACACCCACTTCTGGCCTCTTTGGGTAACAGGTATGCCTATGGTATACAGACAAACATGCATAGATAGAAAAGAAATAGTTTCTAAAAAGCCTTGCTTGATTTTCTTTCTCAGCACTGCAAAATAAATTTTAATTAAATAAAAGTTAAAGACAAAGGAAATGAGTTGGAGAGATGACTCAGCCATTAAGATCACATAGTGTTCCTACAGAGGACCTGAGTTTGGTTCCCAGCACCCACATTGTATCTCACAACCATGTATAACACCGGAGGATTCAACAGTCATGCATGGAAGTAGAACCTTCATACACATAAAGTAAATAAACCTAAAAGAAAAACCAGAGAGATGACTGAGTAGTAAGTCAGTAAGTCATTCGGACAGTTCAGACCCTTAGCACCATGTGGGCAAGGCACTGCTGGGGTTGGACACTGCCAACCAGCCAGTCTGCAGAGACAAGTCAGGTTCAGTGAGAGAACCTATCTCAAAAAATAAGGAAGGGTGGACCGGCAAGATAGCTCAGCAGAAGAAGGAATTTTCCATGAAGTCTAATGGAGTGGTGGGACTCAAACTTGGGTCCACTGTATGTATAATCAGGACAACTGACCCCCAGGACCCATACAGTGGAAGGAAAGAAACAGCTCTTCTAAGTTGTCCTCTGGCCTTCAGACATGCTGTATGATATGTGTGCAAATGCACACACCTAGAATAAAAGGGAGTAAATGGTTAAAAAAGGTGGAGTGATTGAGAAATACACCCAGCATTAAACTATGGCCCTGACATGTACATGCACTCATGTATACACATTAAACAACGTTTAAATACTTTACATGTGGTATTGACAGTAAATCACAGAGATCTGCCTTAGGCATGTGGCACCATATCCAGCCTAAGGAAAGATTTTTAATGAAGTATGTATGAGTGTAAGCTCAGTGGATCCTCACAGGGTGAACCACCCACATCAGTACTGTCCAAATCAGGATACAGAACTGTGTTGGTATCCACGAAATGCCTGTGACTCTGGGCAGTTGGCTTCTCAAAGGTAATCACGATTTTTATCACCAGAGATTACATTTGTTAATAGCTGAGCTTCTTATCAATAGAACTGTCCTCTGTTTTGTTTTTAAATACTGAAAGTGGGTTCCCAGTACTCAAGAAGCAGAGAGAGAAGATTGTCACAACTTGAGGCCAGCCCGGTTTATAAAATGAGTTCTAGGCCAGCCTGGACTACATAGACTGAATTCCAGGACAGCCATCAGAGACCTGGTCAGCAAGAGTCAGGGTCACCAAGATGGCTTATCAGTAAGGATGCTTGCCATCAAGTCTGAAGACCTTGTGGGAGAGAACTGACTTCTACAAATTGTCCTCTGACCTCCATTCTTATACAGTGGTGCAAGTACACACAGGCACAACACACACACAAACACACACACATAAAAATGTTCAAAGTGTGAGCAGATGCAATGCAATAGTCAAGTGTTTCTCTTGCATTTGGGGGTCCCAGGTTTAATTCCCAGCACCATTACATGCACACATAATGACAATTGTAAATTCATTGCATCACTACCCTTACATTTATAACTTTGTGTAGTTTTATAATATACATATAAATTATGTGGGCATTTTATTGTCATGGTAACAAAACATGTTGAGCATGGTGGCACACACTTAATTCCAGCACTTGGGAGGCAAAAGCAGGCAGATCTCTGTGAGTTTGAGGCTCTCCTGGTCTACAGAGTGAGTTCTAGGACAGACAGAGCTGCACAATACTGAGAAGTTGTCTAAAAAAACTAAAATGGTTTCACAGAACATACTTAATAGAAAGCTGGGTATGTTGGCTTATACCGGTAATCCTAGTATTCAAGAAACTAAGGCAGGAGGATTGCCATGAATTCAGTCCAGCCTGAGCTACATAGACAGGTAGATATGAAACTAAAAGCCTTTATTTTTTTTTTCACTTAATAGTACAGGCATCAGTAGTGTGTGTTTTTTATGTCTGACCTCCTTTATACAGTGTTTTGTAAAAATCATCTTGTCACTGTAGAGGTTTGCCAGTTCCCCTTGGTGACTAACACCACGTGAGTACACTGCACACCACTGTGTAACTATTCTGCAGCTAAAGGACAGTGGCGCTCACTATGTGGTATAGTAGGAGTTCTTAACAATGCTACTAGGAGCACTTATGTGCCTGTGTCCTGGTCAGTACTCTCATGTATCTCTCTTAAGCATTTACTTAGGAATAGACTGGATGAGTTAGTGGACATGAATGTATTCCCCTTCTTCCCTCCTTCTCCTCCTCCTCCCTCCTCTTCTGCTTCCCTTCTCTTCTCCCTCCCTCTTCTTATTTCTTCATAACAGGATTTTTGTATGTAGCCCTGGTTGTCCTGGAACTCACTCTGTAGACCAGGCTGGCCTCAGACTCTCAGAGATCCACCTACCTCTGCATCCCAAGTGCTGGGATTAAAGGCTTGCTTCTACCATGCCCAACATTATTAACTTTATGCATATGAGTGTTTGCCTGTGTTATTGTATGTGTATTGTGTATAAGGTTCCCACAGAGGTCAGAGGAGGGGGTTGGATCCCTTGGAACTTGAGTTACAGACAGCTGTGAGCTGCTGTGTGGATGATGATAGGAACTATAACCAGATCCTGTGCAAGAGTAGTGAGTGGGCTGCTTTTTTTTTTTAATTTATATGAGTACACTGCAACTGTCTTCAGACACACACTAGAAGACGGCATCGGATCCCAGTAAAGATGGTTGTGAACCACCATGTGGTTGCTAAGAATTAAACTCAGGACCTATGGAAGAGCAGTCAGTGCCCTTAACCACTGAGCCATTTCTCCAGCCCATGAGTGTTCTTAACCACTGAGCTCCAGAATCACAAACATGTATACCACATATACACACCTTTGGCGGGGGGGGGGGGGGGAAATGAGACAGAGCCTTCTGTAGCTTATATCACCTCATGTAACCTGATCTGGTTGAAAACCTAAATTTGATCATGCCACACTTATGCCATAAACAAGGCAGATAAATCGGTGTATGTGTGTGTGTGTGTGTGTGTGTGTGAGAGAGAGAGAGAGAGACAGAGACAGAGAGACAGAATGAGAGAGAGAATGCTTTGGCTTTCATTTTGGCCTCTTTTTTTTGCTGTGTAGTAAAGCAAGTCTTTTGGTGTGTAGTAACCTTCAGGCTTCTGAAGCCTGTTGCACCCTGGAGTTCTGATGTGGCCAAATAACTCCTGCAGGGCAAAATTGTCTCCTGTTAAGAACCATGGCTATAACCTCTCTGTTACACTGTGTTTTCTCTGCCAGGACAGTACCAGGGATGTAATTTGTATTCAGTAACTATTTATTGGCTGAATATTTGGTGTACTCATATTGGAAGTACTGAACATGTAGGCCAGAGGTTCAGTTTTCTTTTAAAACAACTCTTATCTCAACACACAACCTTTGAACTCTAAGATTGACATTAACCCAGTGTTTACCTACAAAACAGCCAGCCATATGGAACAGGAAGAGCCAGGAGCCAGAGTCAGCCAGGCCAAGACTCACATTTTAGTTCAATTATTTACCTGTGGGGTTCTGGAAAGCCATTAAATTTCTGTGAACCTTGGTATTCTTTTCTGTAAAATAAGAGTTAACATGCATTTTCTTTCAGAGCTGTAACTAAATGAACAAGCACTGTGACTGACAGGGGCGGGGCCGGGACGGGGCCAGGGTGGGGTGGGGAGACTCTTGATGTAAGCTGTTGTCTGCCTCTCAGCCTGTGTCCTCACCCTGTTGTTCAACTTGAGACACAGAGGTTAAGGACTGTCACGATTCAGTGTTTTGTTTGCCATTTCTTTAGGAAACAAAATACTTAAAGAAACAGCATGAATGGAGCCCTGGGTTTGATCCATAGCATACACAAAAAGACGGCGTCATCTTAGGAGTTGAACCACATGCGTGTCTGCCTTTGGGGCTGGTGGTGTGGCGTTCTTCTAAGTGGCAGTGGTCTGTGCTGCCTCCAAGTTGGTGGAGTGATATGTTCTTTCTGTCCAGTGAGATGCTTCTAGATTGTCTGCCTGTCTTTCAGAATCGTCCTTGGAAAAGGAGAGGGAGACACCAAGTCCCATCGACCCCAACTGTGTGGAGGTTGATGTGAACTTCAATCCTGACCCTGCTGACCTGGTCCTCTCTAGTGTACCAGGTGGGGAGCTTTTCAACCCTCGGAAGCACAAGTTTGCAGAGGAAGACCTGAAGCCCCAGCCCATGATCAAAAAAGCCAAGAAAGTCTTTGTCCCTGATGAGCAGAAGGTAATACCCAGTGTCCTTTATTAAAGGCACAACAGTGGTTTAAGAATCTAGGGTAAGCTGTGGCATAGCTCAGTAGTGCAGCTCCCTGGCACAGAGCAGTGGCATCAGTTGTGCAGTTGTGAGGCCCGGGGCTCCATCTCTAGCTCTTCAAAAAGGGAAAGAAGCCGAGCATGTGGCTCACCTTTAACCCCAGCACTCGGAGGCAGAGGCAGGCGGATCTCTGAATTCCAGGGCTACAAAGAGACTCTCAAAAGCAAAAAGAGAGGGAGGGAAAGAAAACTGGAGTGACCCTGTGCTTCCTCATGTGTGATTTTATATGGAGAACCCTTCCTACTGTGGACACCACATAGACGGGAGTTCTCTACTTGAAGCCACATCAGCAGTAATTTGATGGGAAGAAGTGCTCAGGTATGGCTTAGGTCCTAATTCCTCTGACACTTCCCTTCTTCCCAGGGCTGCTTGGAGGTTTTAGTGTTCCACCTCCCTGGTATGAGAAATTGCCAGACCACAGAAAGTGAGATTGAACAGTCTTAAAGGACAGAAGACACCTTGTAGGGCTGGGGAGATGGCTCAGAGTAGTGGTTCTCAGCCTTCCTAATGCATAACCCTTACGTACAGTTCCTCAGGCTAGGGTGACCTCCAGCCTTCTCTACCTTCCTAATACTGTGACCCTTTAATGCAGGTCTTCAGGTTGGGGTGACCTCCAACTGTAAGATTATTTTTGTTGCTACTTTACAACTGTAATTTTGCTACTGTTTTAAATCATAATGTGTCTCAGTGGTGCTTGCCTTTAATCCTAGTAATCCTAGTGAATTTGAGGCCAGCCTGGTCTACAGAGCTAGTTCTAGGACAGCCAAGGCTACACAAAGAAACTCTGCCTCAAAAAAAACAAATAAATAAATCGTAATGCAAATATCTGTTTTTGGATGGTCTAAATACAACTTCTGTGAAAGGATTGTTTGTTCCCAAAGGGGGCAGGACCCACAGGTGAGAAATGCTGGCTTAGTGGTTAAAGCATTTCCACAAAAACAGGAGGACCTAAGTTCAGATCCTAAGAAACCATTTGAAAGTTGTAACAGGTAGTATGCCCTGACAGGCGTGTGCTGCTGTAATTCCAGGGTTCTTATCAGGAGATGGCAGGCAGGGGTAAGAGAATTGCTGGAAGCACTGGGCCACCTATCCTGCCAGACACAGCAGTGAGCAACAAAGGGACCTGTCTCAAAGGAGATGGACAGTGAGGACCAACACCCAAAGTTATCCTCTAATGTCCACACATGCACCATGGGCATGCACCTACTCTCCCCCCCTTTGTCCCCACCCACCTTGCATGGTCTTGTAAAGTCAGGTTTGATCTCAGGGTACTAAACTGCACCTAGGTTGTTGGCTTTTAACCAATACTAAGTAATCCCAGCACTTGGGAGGTAGAGATAGGTAGATTGCTGGGAGTTCAAGACCAGTCTGGTCTACAGAGTGAGTTCCAGGACAGACAGAGATACACAGAGAAAACCTACCTTGGAGGGAGAGGGAGAGGGAAGAAAGGGAGGAGAGGGAGAGGGAGGAGGGAGAAGGAGAGGGGAAAGAGTGTGCCTGCCTGTCTCAAAAAAGATACAGAGAGAAAGAGATGTTAACAACCAGCAATATGCCTAAAGGAAGCAAGGGCTGAGCACACAGCTATCCAATGCCTGTCAATGCAGACCTGGTCTCTGCCATGCACCTGCCCCTCGAGGACAGGCAGTGTCTCATAGTAGTCCTTCTCTAGGGTCTTGAGTTCTTACCACAGCATTGAACTATATGTGTGTGGCAGGGTGAGAATTTGGGAATGAGGAGGAAAGACTAAGTTCTTTTAGGGGGACTATCAGACACCCACAGAGGACACTTTCCCACAGGATGAGAAGTATTGGACAAGACGTAAGAAGAACAATGTGGCAGCTAAACGCTCCCGGGATGCCAGGCGCCTGAAGGAGAACCAGATCACCATCCGGGCAGCATTCCTGGAGAAGGAGAACACAGCCCTGCGGACGGAGGTGGCTGAGCTTCGCAAGGAGGTGGGCAAGTGCAAGACCATCGTGTCCAAGTATGAGACCAAGTACGGGCCCTTGTAACCTGTGCCCCTTGCCCCGCAGGGCACTGCCTGCACCTCAGACCTCTGCCTGGGGCTTCCTGGACCCCACTCGTGTGGAGACTTAGGACTCTTCATGGGCACATGGTGGCGTACCTGCTCTAGGAGCACTCACGTCTCAGCTTCATTATAACATGGCCAGCACATGTGGTGACTTCCCCAGGGGACCAGGATCCTCTCTGATGGGGAACATGAGGGAATCTACGTAGATGGGTGAATGGCCCAAGTCTCTCTTGTTGGATGCTCCAGCTGAATCAGAAGGGGCCTTCTGGAGTTCAGGTTCTCTTGTACAGAGTGCTCAGGCTTTCCCAGCCTTCCCCTCAGTCTCCAGTTTGGACTGACAAGGGCTGTCTACAGAACGAGTCATGATTATTGTCACCCTAATGTCGTCTCAGGTAGCAGGTGCATTTCCACTTGGGGTGTGTCTGTCATGTACCTCACCCTCCCCAAAAAATCTTAGAAAGAAACATTCATTCCCATCTGTCTGAGAGCCAGGATATGCTAATACTCTGTTAGTGTATACAGGGTAGTGGGCCACAGAAGTGGGGTCTCTGGATAGCCTGGAATTAGGGTGGGGTTTGGGGCTTGTGGTAGAAATGCACCCAACCATTCTTCGCTCTGACTTTTACCTTGTGGCTCTCAGGCCTGAAGTGACCCTGGAATCAGTTTCCTCTACATCCCACTTGCTTTGGAAGAGAAATTCCCAGGATGACTGGTCTCTGTGCTCTCATTGCCAGCGCCTTTGTATCTCTGGGCTGTTCTGGAGGCTCCTGACTTCCACTAGCCTGGTGTCTGATTATTTTCACCCAGTATCCCTTCTCAGATCTTAGGTTTAAAAAGAAAACCTATCACCTAGGAAGCTTGAGCTTCCTGGCCCCAGGGTACCACTTCTGCATGGTGTTTAGGAAACTGACCTCCTGTCTCCTGTTGTGGGCATCAGACCCAGGGGTTGTCTCTTGGGACGCTCCATGGAACCCTTGCTCTGGCTCACCAATGTACCCAGGCCAGAATCCAGTCTCCCTGGAGGCAGAAGAGGGCCTATCACTTCACAGACTAGAATCCCTCCCCATGAGTATCAGCAGGCCGCCTTATATGAGTTGTATTTGCTGAAGTTACAGTACAGCTGTCATGGGACTGCAGGCTCTGGAGACATTTACACTGGCCTGCAATTCCTCTGGAGTGGAGGGTACCCACACAGGTCTTGACTGTGGGGTAGAGTGACTCTTGCAGCTTGGGCTCCCTCTGCCTCCACAGCTGCACCTTTCTCTTCTATTTGGCTGGATTGGAAATCATGGAACCCTCTGCTCATGTGGATCAGCAAGGGCACCCTCCAGGAGGTGTGTTTATTTGCTCAGGGCGGGCAGCCTGTGTGAAGGAGACAGAGGCGATGAGGGTGCTTATTATACTTAACACTGGCTTTATTTTAAATGGTGGCTTAGTTTGGGGCCCCAATCTTTTAAGACTTTTTCATAATGATGTTAAGACCAGGGCAGACTGTCTACTGGCCATGGACTGCAGCCAGGAGATGCCCTGCCTCTCCTGGGACCTGCACACCACCTCTCTGGGGAACTTGACAAAGGGTCCCTAAGGCTAAGGGAGGTCTCCTTCCTACTAGGTCCCCTGACTTTGACTCTGTGGTTCTCTAGGAACCGTGTGCACACTTGTCTCTGTTGTAACTACAAAGGGCAGTAGCACCCAGCATGTCAGTGTCTGCCCGGGCTGCCTGTCTCCCACCTACCCAGCACTCTTCTCTGGGCTGGCTGTTCACCCAGAGGCAGTTCTCCTTTTGTTAGTGGTGGACAAGCCTTGAGCTGAAAATCTCTTCGTTTTCTTTGACTAGAAAATGTAAGGTTTGTGTTTTTTAAGTTTTAGTTTTAAGGAATGGATACTTATCTCTGGATGCGATACCATCTGTGTTCTGACCCTAGTGGGTGGGGGGGATTACTGTCTCCCCTTGGTCCCCCTTCTGCCTTGTGGTACCCTCCTTTCCTTCCAGAAGCAGGGAGGGGGCTCTGGCTCCTCCTAAAGTGCTTACAGAAACAGTGTCTGCTTGCTTCTTGGAGGAGCCTTTGAATGAAAAGCGGCAGGGAAACAAACCGGAAGGAGCCTGCCTGGAGGTTGACATCTTGGAGAAAAAAAGTGTTCCCGTAAGCTTGGCTCCTCTGTTGGCCTTAGGACCCAAGGCTGCACAGAAAGAGTTAGATCTCTGCTGCTTGTCTTGCTGTGGAAGCCTCCCAACTCCCTCTGGGAGCTGACAGCTGAAGCCTGAAGCTCCTACACTTGGATCTTTGAATTCTAAGGAATACCAGGCCCCAGAAGCCAACTTCTATTTGGCTTTCCATGGGTTTGTCTTAGGATGAGAAGTGTTGCCACTTCCTAAAGATCCTGTTCTCAGCTATGGCAGCCTCAGAAAGGACACCTGAATGAGTTAGAACCCTGCAGGAATGCACATCGAGAGATGTCTAGACAAAGAACTACATGCTCTTGGAAAGAGCCACCCTGTGGAGGACCTGCCTCAGTCACCTTATCCTCGGCTCAAAGGCTAAGTTATGTGGGTCTGACTCCTTTGGTTGGGGACAGCACTAGACAGTGAACCTACCCCTGGTCCACACTCCCTGCTGCGATGGTGCTGTGGTCTGCTGTCCACCCAGCAGCTCCTACAGTCCTCCAGCCGGGGGCAGGTGTGAAGCTTTCCCGGGGCCCTGAGAGGTATGCTCCTGTAAGAGGGGCCTGTAAGTGGAGCTCTTGGTTTCCAGGGCAAAGCTCCACCCACAGCTTCTTTAACATCTGTTAATTAAGTGCAATAAATTTTTCTAGAAAAAGGCAAAGATGATTTCCAGGTAGAGATTGCTGTCTTTTGGTGTTGGATGCCAGAACACCACTTGGTTTTATTTTTCTAAGTGCATGTGATTGGTAGAATGTGTGGGCTCTGCATCCTACCTGGGAGCCGCATTCCTGCAGCCCTTCTCCCTACCTTTGCTGGGGGAAAGAGGCCAGGAGAAAACCCCTTTGTCCCAGCTGCAGAGGTGGAAGTGGACAGCAGCCCATTGGCCTTATGTGTGTGTGTGCCTGTGCGAGTGTGTCACTGCTGGTGGGCCGGAGTGATGTGGTAGGGAGGGAAGTTGGGAATGTATCCTTTTCAAACAAAATTAAATATTTTGAGATGAGAATTTGGCAGTGGTCTTTCTGTTACTCCCTCCTTTATCCTCTCTCTCTATGTCAACATGAGAACCACGCCAGAAAACCTCATCTCTTTTGAGGACAGGCAACACCTCTGTCCACACCACCTAGATACCCTAGGCCAAGTCTCCTAACTCCTCTATGCCTCAGTTTCTTCACCTGTCAAACAAAGTAATCCCTACCCTGTTGTTCTCGAGAAGGGAGGACACATATCAGAGCAAAGGTAGTTTGAGCAGATTGTGATAGAACCAGAAAAAAGACCAGGAACACAAACACCTCATAGCAACTATGGTTTAAAAAAAAAGATGGATTAATAGCACAAATTTAAGCCAGATAGGCAGTGGTGGCACATGCCATTAACCCCAGCACTGTAGAGGCTGACCTCTGAATTGGAGGCTTTGAGGCCAGCCTGGCCTATAGAGTGAGTTCTAGGACAGCCAAAAAAATCTGTTCTGCAAATTAAACGCTAAGAAACTCACAGTCATCCTGTCTCAGCCTCCTGTGTCCTGGGATTAACAGGCGTTGCATTTTTCAAATCAGTATATAACTTCTGATTATATATGGATGTCTGTATGTGGGTATGTGCATGAGTGCAGGGGCCCATGGAGACCTCTAGAGTCACTGGACCCTTTGTAACTGCAGGTGCAGATGGTTGCAAGCTGCTTGAACTGGGTGTTGGAAACACAGCTTAGGGGCTGGAGGGATGGCTCAGCTCTTAAGAGCACTGACTGCTCTTCCAGAGGTCCTGAGTTCAAATCCCAACAACCACATGGTGGCTCACAACCATCTTTAATGGGATCCGATGCCCTCTTCTGGGGTGTCTGAAGACAGCGACAGTGTACTTACATATAATAAATAAATCTTAAAAAAATAAATAAAGGTGATCTAGGCAGCAGCAGGCTCTGGGGCACCCTATAAGCCTCTACTTGCCTTCCACCAGTGCTGTGCACCCCAGGCTGACTTTCAGGGGAATTCTGACTGGTAGGGGAGAGGTCTTTCTTTCTTTAGGCCTTGGTCTGCTGCTTCCAGCTGTCCTGCCTCTCAGCACATGAAGTACCTCACTGTTCTATTACACTCTCAAAACACTCTAGAATGGACATCCTTGTTTAAAGAGGAAGAAATATGACCATTGCATGTTAATGCACATCTTTAATCTCAGTGTTTGGGAGGCAGGGACAAGGCAATCTCTAAGTTTGAGGCCAGCCTGTTCTAGGTCTACATAGTGAACTCCAGAACAGCCTGTCTTGTCCTCCAGGATCCTGTCTCAAACAAAAAAGCAGAAGAAGAAAGGAGAAGAGAAAAAGAAATTGGGATCATTCAATCCCCCACCTCCCATGCTGAAAGGAACATTAACAGAAGAAATTGAGGCTCAGAACTGGTTAAGGTATCACCCATCTACGAGCAGAGCAGAGATTGAAACTTGGGATGAACAACTCAGGTTCTGTGGCTTCATAATCTAAGGTCTTGTTGGCTTTTGAACCCTCACTGCTTTCACCATTACGTCCTACCCAGGGTGCCAGCGTGCCTAGTCGGGCCGTGCAGACTCTACCCTCCAACTCCCTTTGGCTACCAGAAATCAGCCAAAGTAGCCAAAACCATTCTACACTTGCATGAATTGATGATGGAGACAGATTGCCAACTTAACTGGGTCTAGAACCACCCAAGAGACAAACCTCCCTGTGTGCAGGTACCTAGACTAAGGTAGCACCTGGGCATTTGTGGGAGGATAATCTAGATTACCAGGAGTGGGAAGACTCAGCTGAGGGAAGCACCTTCTCATGGGTTAGGTTCTTGGGCTAAGAATAAGTAAAAAATGAAGGGGCAGCAATATGACTCAGCAGTTAAAAGTGCTTTGAGCTAAACCTGATAGCCTGAGTTCCATTCTCCCAGAACCCACATGGTGAAAGACAAAAACCACTCCTGAAAGTTGTCCTCTGACCTCCTCACACCTGCACTTACGCTTCCCCAATAAGTAAGTACAAAAGAATAAATACGGTTTGGACTTTGTTTGCTTGTTTTTGTTTTGAGACAGGGATCTGGCTGTCCTAGAACTGTAGATCACGCTGGCCTCTAACTCCCACAGATCTACTTGCTTTGGCCTCCTGAGCGCTGGGATTAAAGGCGTAGGCCACCTCAACAAGATCTGCCTTCTTGATGCTCCCTTATGGGAGGGTCGAGGAGGGATATGAGACCCCACACCTGTGCCCCTTCCCAGCTGTAACTCTGCCCTAGCTACATATGGGACATGACCTTCATAGTGACATTGTTTACAAACAACTGAGATCCAAAAAGGAAAGTGATTCCCATGAGAGCAAAGCATTTCTGCACCCACAACCTTGATCCTGCCCACCTCTCTGAGCTCTGTGACCTCAAGTCCTGGAGCTCATTCTCTAATAAATCATTCTTATTAGACTAATGTCTCCTGGGGATCACTAGCATATAGGTGTCTGTGGCTAAGGGGACACCTGTACAGCTGTATGGAACTCAGCACCTATCTGGGCTGTGACTTGGTGATGGCTGTGTGTGTGTGTGTGTGTGTACACACATATCTTTGAGGCAAGGTCTCACTATCTAATTCCAGCTTGTAGCTGGTCTTTACTACTTTGTGGGTTCTTCTTTTTCCCACTGTTTATCCCCCTGGTTTCACCCCCTAATACTAGATAGAAGAGAAGGATAGATGGGAGAGGGAGGGAGGGAGGGAGAGAGGGAGAGAAAAGGAGGGAGGGCAGGAAGGAAAGAGAACAAGTGGAAGAGTGTGAGAGTGAATCTAATTTCCTTTGTTTCTTCTTTGAGCACAAATACAAACAAACTGCAACCAACCAACAGTCACCCACCACACCTTTCAGGATCTTAACATTTATATTCCCCTCTGAAAAGTCCCCAGAATTACAAAATCACAGAAACTATCTGTAGCTGACAAAAACCACACTTCTGCTAGAGCACGAGGCAAATCACAGTCAGCTGCTGTGGACAGTCTGAAGGAGCCCCGCACCACTACACCTGAGATTAGAATGGAAGCACACGTTCTTACACTAGCCGTGTGTGTGTTTTTTTAAAGAAACCACAATAAAATTCCAGAATTCTCAAAAAATGTCACTACACTGGCTGGCCTGTTCCTCTATATGTTAGACCAGGCTGGCCTTGCACTTACCGAGAGCTCTATCTGCCTCTGCCTCCTACATACTTGAATCAAAGTAGTGTGCCACCATATCCAGCTCATTCACTTTCTTCCTTAAATTACTGCATTTATGTATTCTTCCTGTGTGGGTGTGGGTGTGTGGGTGTGTGTGGGTGCGCGCTCACCACAGCGCACATGTCAGAAGACCTCCACCATATGAGTCCCAGGGACTGAGTTCAGGCCATCTGACTTAGTGGAAAGAGCCTCCACCCATGAAACCACCACTCTCTCCCCACCTTTTTAAAATTTCCCTTCTGAGGTCTGGAGAGATGGCTCAGTGGGTAAGAGCACTGACTGCTCTTCCAAAGGTCATGAGTTCAAATCCCAGCACCCACATGGTGGCTCACAACCATCCATAAAGAGATCTGACACTTTCTTCTGGTGTCTGAAGACAGCTTCAGTGTACTTACATATAATCTTTTTTAAAAATAAATAATAAATAAGGCAGTGGTGGCGCACGCCTTTAATCCCAGCACTTGGGAGGCAGAGGCAGGTGGATCTCTGAGTTCGAGGCCAGCCTGGTCTACAGAGTGAGTTCCAGGACAGCCAGGGCTACACAGAGAAACCCTGTCTCGAAAAAACCAAAAAAAAAAAAAAAAAAAAAACCAAAAAAAAAAAAATAAATAAGCCGGGCGGTGGTGGCGCACGCCTTTAATCCCAGCACTTGGGAGGCAGAGGCAGGTGGATTTCTGAGTTCGAGGCCAGCCTGGTCTACAGAGTGAGTTCCAGGATAGCCAGGGCTACACAGAGAAACCCTGTCTCGAAAAACAAAAAAAAAAATAAAAATAAATAAATAAATAAATAAAAATAAAAAAAATAAATCTTTTTTAAAAAAATTTCCCTTCTCTCTCCTTTTGTTGCTTTCATTTTGAGACAGGGTTTTTCTGTTTTGCTCAGACAGCTCCTGAACCTCTAGGCTCAAACAATCCTCCTGTCTCAGCCTTCTGTGTAGCAGCTAGGACTGCATACCTTCCCTCCCATTTCTCTTCACAAGCTGTTGATGCCCTGATTCAGCTCACAGCCCGATCCTATCCAACAACAACCCTTCCAGTTCTCAAATGCAGCCGTTTCCTGCCATCCCACCAGCCTCCCCAGGCCAGCAGCATCTTTTCTGCCTGAATCGCAGTGTTCTCCTAATTCCCGAGATGTTCCCAGCAGTCCCTTCTCCCCACAGCAGCTTTGTGTCTAGCACGCCCTGTGGCTCTGATTACACCAGAGGCAAGTCTGAGCTCACACCCAAAGCCCCACACTGTCCAGCTTCCTGTTCCATGCCCTCTGCCTGGTTCTTAGGGCCTAAGCCTTTGACCAGGTGCACCTCCCGCGTCGCAGCACCTACTGTTCTCTCTGCACTACCGTAAGACCTCCGTAGACCCCTGCTCTTCTCGGTGCCTGACCTGCCTGCACCCGACAGGATTCACAGGGGAGCTGCCGGCCGAATCCCAGCACAAGGCCTTGTGGTATCAGTGCCATCCCACCACTAGGTGGCGGTCTATTCAGGCACATCCAGAGCAGTGACCTAGGTAGGGTTCTGCTTCTGGAGTTGTCCTCAGGGTGAAGCCTCCAGACAGACCTTCTGTGCCAGATGGCGCTGTGGAGCACCAGCTGACCCCTTCTCTGCACTGCTGGCCTTCCAATGGCTGTAGTGCACACAGTCTAGGGATATCCGCAGGCCCTGGAGAGAGAGGACCAACAGCCACAGACTGAACTTCTAGGCTCTGGGGAGAGGCTGGGCCCATAGGCACCGAAGAGTGAAGTGAAGGGGGGTCGGGGGATGAGAGACTCAACCTGGGGCTGTACTACCCTCTTTCCCCAGTCCTCTGAATACAGTTGACAAGCCTGGCCCCGAGCCTGGATTTCCCCAAAAGGGATGATAGATGTGAGCAAGGACTGCAGGGAGCTGAGGTGGCCGGCTGTGTCATAATTGAGGCTGAGGGATGCTCTCAGGTGAGGACTGTCCACAGGCAAGCAGTCCGTGAACTGGGGAAGAGGCAGGTAGACAGGAAACTGGGGAGCTTAATGTCCCACTGTCAAATAGGATGTCTCTGGGGCCTCCACTGCCCTGAGGCCTGTGTCCTGAAATATCCATGTGTCTTCAGGTAGGTGTGTGTGTGTGTGTGTGTGTGTGTGTGTGTGTGTGTGTACGTGCGCGCGTGCATGTCAAGGCCTAAGAGTAAGTGTGTACCTACCCCCAGGATCCCTCTCACTTTGGCAGAAGGCCATGAATCAGGAGATGAGGGAATCTCATCGTGCCAGGAGTCCCAGAACCAAATGACCAGCTCAGTCAGCAGTACCCTTGAAGAGGGCTGGACACCCCACTTCTAATGTCCCCACCCCATCCATCTCTCTCCCTCTTGCCACAGTTCTTCCCTATTGGATATTAACACGCATTCACATTCAAACTCTTGCAGGTTTTCCCTCCTAAACCAGCATAGCACTGATCCTCAACCCTGGCCCCTAAACAAGGAGACTGTGTGAACTTGCTTGGGGCTCAAGGGTGGGAAGCAGGGAGTGATGGGGTGAGGGGGCATTGGGGAAGGTTATTTCCCTATGCTCAGAGTCAGGCTAGATGAATTATTGAGTATTCATCGAACATTTATGAGTAAATGATGATTTGTATATATGTTTCATTCTCAGAATAACGCTTTAAGCCGTGTGTGTGTGTGTGTGTGTGTGTGTGTGAGTGTGTGTGTGTCTGAACTCCAGGCATTAAACATGATAGGTATGTGTTCTACCACTGAGCTACACACCCAACTCCCTTTTAAAGTACTTTCTACCCATTTTACAGATAAGAAAACTGAGAAATCAGTGGTTAAAAGCACAAAATGCTCTTGCAGAGGATTTGAATTCAGTCTCAGCATCCACATCAGCCAGGAGAGCTCCGACATCTGTGGTCTCTCTAGGCATTTTCTTGTATTTACCTACACACACATAGGCACATACATAATTAAAAATAATTAACACCTTATTTTTAAAAGAAAGAGAAATTGGGATTCCAAGGATTCACACAGTAAGTTGGCTTTAAACCGCAGCTCTGAGGACCTTCTTGCTGACACACGAGTGTGGAGCTAGAGAAGGGGCCTAGGATCCATCTCTTTGGGCTCCTGCCCATCTGCTAGGAAATATATATGCCTGCTCTTTTGGTTCAAGGGATAATATGTCCCTTGGGGAGATGAAAGGGAGTGGGCTGTTAGCAGAAGGTAGAAAGGCTGCCAAGACTTTGGGGACTCTGAGCATATGTAGGGCTCTGTAGTTCTCTAAGCGTTCTGAGTCATTTGCCAGAAGTGATTCCTAGAGGTGTGTAGAGGCTGAGGCCCTCATCCTTCTCCCCTGACCCCAGATGTCTCCTGGAGGCCCTGTCAGCACTGTACTCTCTTTCTGGACTTCTGAGCCTTGGGGACAAGGAGCATGCTGAAATCCCAGGATCCACAGATGGACTGTTCTAGTTTCCCAGCAGTGTTTATAGAGGGACAGAGAAGCTGGCACTGTCTGGGCACTCCTAGATATCAGGACATATGCTTGGTGTTTCTCAGATGTGTTCCCAAGCAATCTTTTGGTGACCCCATGTGCAAGTAACAGAGGCACAGAGAGGTGAAGTCGCCTGCCCAAAGCAGTACAGCTGAGAAATGCCATGGGCAGGATTCGAACTAAGGTCTGTCTGGGTCCAGAGTCTATGCCTTACCCTCTTGCTGCTCTAAACTGAACTGTTAAGAGGCAGTGGTGGAACACGCCTTTGATCCCAGCTCTCGGGAGGCAGAGGCAGGTGGACGTCTGTGAGTTGGAGGCCAGCCTGTCCTACACAGCAAGGCCCTTATCCTTTAAAAAAAACAAAGTCAAAGCCAGCTTGCATAGCTGCTCTAAGATCCAGACAGGTCTTCAGCTGAGTAGAGTCTACCTGATGACTGTCAGCCCTGGACTTGGGATCTCGGATCCCCTTCTACTCTCTGGGTTTCAGGTTCTTCCTGGAGATACAAGCAGCTCCTTCTCAAGAGACCCATCTGTTTACCTGGGCAGGCCTGGATTTTGTGACTACAAACTGAGCACCAGCCTGGCTTCCCCATGGCCTCTCAGAAGCCTGAAAGATGACTGTCAAGCACACCTACTAATTTGAGATGTTGGGAACAGGAGGGGGAGTGTGAGGTGGGGTAAGCTGAGTGGAGGGTGGGGAGCTGGCCAAGGCCTGAGAGTTTAAAAATACAACCTGTCAGCCACAGCCCAGTCTCCTAGGGCCTAGTGACATCACAGGGGCACAGGATGTCCCTGGCAGAGGTTGGAAATAGCAGAGAGGGGACATGGCTGGGGAGGAGCTGAGGGGCTCCTGATCTACCCCCCTCTGTGCCTGGAAGCTGTGTTCTCAGAGATTCCCCTGTCTAGGGACAAAAAGGGATCATCAGTCACATTCCTCAAGAGATTCCATACTGCATCTGAAAAAATGGGGACCAGGGAGATTGTGCCTGAGACCCCACTTGGAGAGGTATGGGAGTCCCTGGACAAAAGCTAGCAAGTCTGGCTAAGCATTTGTGATCCTGGAAGCCTGCTGGACGTGGGCGAGAGGAGCATTATTTGGCAGAGAGCCGCCTTCCCCTCAGTGGAGGGCTGGGGGAAGGCTCCCAGAGCACATGCTCAGCCTTTGGTGTGACTGATGGGCTAGCAGAGCTAGCTCCCGCCGCCCCAGACCCTGCTCCTCACTCCCAGCAGCAGGAGGGACTAGGTCGGGAGTAGCACTGTCATTTTATAGATGACACAGAGACCCAAGGTGGACAGAGTAGCTTGCTCCAAGCCAGACTCCCAAGCACATCATGACCAGCTAGGATCGCCTCCCTACTTCAGTAGCTGAAGGAACCAGCTCTACAGCCCCTCCCCCCTGCCCCTGCTGTGCTCTGAACAAAGTCCAGCCCATCGTCTGGCCAAGATTCTCCTTGGGGCAGCCTCCTCTCTCTTGAATCTGCAACCCATAAGCCGCAACCTCACTCAGGTGCTCCCAGATCCTTGGAGTGATTGCTAATTCAGGCCTCTGAACAGTTGTACTGCTTCTGCTGTGTGGAGAGACCCCACCGGTCTCTGCCCAGGAACCTTCTAGCAGGCTTCAGCCCTGAGCCACCACTGCACTGTCAGACCACAGTCATGATAATGACAGTGATTATCACTATGTTTTTCTCTTCATGGGCCAACATTTTCTTAATAGGTGTACCCTCATTTTTATTCATCTCTCCAATCCCAGTGTCAATGTCTAACCAATGCCCGGATAAAGGGATTATATTGGATCTTGGATCCACTGCATTCTGGAACAGGCTTTGTTCGAGTCTCATGTCCTCTCCAAACCTGATAAAGTGGGGGCAAGGTCCAGGTTTTGGGGTTGATAGAGGCTGGGGTTGGCTGTATCTATTAGTAAGCATTAATGGGCTGGGGACAGAAAGGTCGAGGTACTTGGGGTCACGACTGGCTGTTCCCGGGCCCCATCTGTCCTCCATCTATCATATGCTCTCTGCCCTGACTTTCCACCCAGCTCATAACATCAATGCAGGCCTCAATCCCCGGCCTGCTCCTCCTACCTGACTTGGTTTCCAAACTTTATAAACCCTGGGGAGGGGCCTGCCGCTTTGGAGGTAAACTGACTCCCATGGGTTCAATGGCCAGCCTGGGATACGTAGCGACTATTAGAAAACAATGGAAAATCAAACCAAACTCCGGGGATCCAGAGGTTCAGTTATTGCTAAGGTGACCGGTATATAAGTGCGCACGCTGGGGGTGCGGGGTGGGGGTGACTGTTGTGGAAACCTAGATCCAGCAGTGTTGAGCAGCCTTCCAGTGACTACGACCCTGCTTTAGGGGCGCCTCCCTGGGGCAGCACCGATGTGGAGGACGATGATCAAGGGGGAAAATGCAGTCCGTGATCCGCAGCGGTCTTACGCCCCTCACCCACCCACCCCCGTCCTTCTTTTCCAGGTGCGAGGGCCTGTGCCAGTCCAGGCACCTTCAGAACCAGTTCTGGGAGGCAGGGTCCAGATAAATATCGTCAAGGCAGATGTCATCACAAGCCGGCTGCAGGGATCGAACTGCCGCCGGGCAGGGAGTGGGGGTGGGGCGTGGAGAGGAGGCCGCGGACCTAATGCGCAGGTACTCCTGGCACACCAACTCCACTCCTCCGTCCTAGCATCCCAGCTTCCCTCCTCCCTCTCTGAATCCCTACTCATGCTCCTCCCTCTTCAGGCTCTGGACACGGAGGCCAGCACGGCGGGCGCCGAGGGGGCTGTGTAGTCACGCGCAGGGAACAGCAGGCTATTCATAGGAGGACGTCCCCGCCTGCCTGCCCGGCCCTCGACTCGCCTTACATAACCCTCCTTTCCTTCTTCCTCCTGTGCGCTCCGCGGGGCGGGGGAGTTGCCCCGTGGAGCTCTGCCTCCTGCTTTCCCTTACAGCCCCCAGGGAAGCGGAGCACATCCCGTGCGGATGGGCGTGGCTGCCTAGGTCGGCAGAGGTGGGTGAAACCCCCCAGCCCAACTTGGGGCCCTGGTTTCTCTAACTGGAGGTCCCCTGCTCAGGAGCTTTCTTTTACAACCACTCCACCCTGTCAAGGAAGCTCAAGGTGGCTGTGCCTTGCTTCTTCTGATGACGACTTGGGTCGCCTGTTTCTCTTAGTCTCAGTATGCCTACCAACAAAATGGCCTTCTTTTCTTCTAGCTTAGTAAGAAAAAAGAAAGCTGTGTCACCTGGTGAAATAGCCAGGTGACTGGAAAACTTAGTGGCCCCTGATGGCCTCTCAAGGAACCTGGCAAGGCAGGGCAAGGGCCCAACCCAGAATCCCTGGGGCAGTCGACTCCTTGTGGACCTTGGTCTCCTCTGGCAGCCTGTAACCCTGCTTGCTGCCTCTTGGCTCAGTAAGGTCACAGGTGGAGCTGGAGCCCATGTCTGGTGCCAAGAGGACCCCCAGGAATATCTAATAGTCACTGCAGCCCCTCTCCCACATCCCCACCTCAGGGGGACCACTATCTGTGGCGAGGTGTTTGCCTGAAGGATTTGGGGGTTGTGTGATTTGTTCTGTGTAGCCCCGGCAGGCCTATCTGTAAGACACAAAGATTCACCTGCCTCAGCCTCCCAAGTGCTAGGATTAAAGGCTGGCCTGGGACTCACAATGCAGCTCGGACTGGCCTCAGAATTGAAGCAGTCCCAGATAGCTCCACCTCGCCCCACCCCACTCCCCGTTCTGAGCGTTTTGAGGGCCTAATAAGAGTAAATACTCCAGGATGGAGAAACATCTGGGCCTTCCCTGATGCTGACAGCAAAGTGGGGACTGTCATTTCTCCCCTCTCCCAAGCTTGGCTTACCAGCAGGGTGACAGCCATCGTCCCTGTTCCACTTAGTGGCCTGGAATGTGAGACAGGACTTTATGCTAATCTTACCTGCAAACAACAAAGGGGAGGGGACATTGGTGTCCTGTCACAGCTGAGGACACCAAGGGACGAACATGTGGTACCCTGGCTTGCATTTTTCTTACCCTATCTGGGTTGGAGTCAGCCCCTGTATTGGAGAGGAAAATATAAAGGTCTGTCAGGGGAGCTGGAGAGGTGGCTCAGCCGTTCTAAGTGCTTGGTACTCTTACAGACAACCCAAGTTCCATTCCCAGAACCGGTATCAGGCAGTTCACAACTCCACGTAACTTCAGCTCCAGGGGCACCTGACAGTGGTAGAGACTTGCCCTAGCATGAGTGAGGTCCTACACTCAATCTCGAGTACTGGGGAGGAAAGAGAGAAGGAAAACCAAGCTGGGTAATATAGTAAGATCTTGTCTAAAGGGGAGAGAGAGAGAGAGAGAGAGAGAGAGGGAGAGAGAGAGAGAGAGAGAGAGAGAGAGGGAGGGAGGAAGGAAGGAAGGAAGGAAGGAAGGAAGGAAGGAAAGAGGGCTGGAGAAGTCCTGAGTTCAATTTCCAGCAACCACATACCATCTGTAATGGGATCCGATGCCCTCTACTGGTGTGTCTGAAAACAGCTACAGTGTGCTCACATTCATAAAATAAATAAATATTTAAATAAATAAAGGAGGGTGGTAGTGGCACATGTCTTTAATCCTAGCACTCAGGAGGCAGAGGCAGAGGCAGAGGCAGGTGAATTTCTGAGTTCAAGGTCAGCCTGGTCTACAGAGTGAGTTCCAGGACAACAGGACAGCCAGGGCTACACAGAGAAACTCTGTTTTGAAAACACACACACACACACACACAGAGAGAGAGAGAGAGAGAGAGAGAGAGACTGGGAAACTGGTAGTCACCCTCTTGTCAAGCTGTACACTTTGTAAGTGGCCCTGTCATAGAACCACATGTGACCCTATCACACACTATTGCTCTTAGTAAATGTGTGCTGGATAGTGAAGGAATGCCCGTGACCCTCTGCCCCCAACAGTTCAGCCTTCCTAAGTACTTGGCTCATGTGCCTGGGACTCTGCCAACAATATCCTAAATGAGCCCAGGCATCTGGGGTCAGCTACTGGGTTCCAAAGAGCCCCTTAGGCCCTCTGTGATCCAGCCCCAGCCTTACAGAGCCCTCTGGGACCCACTCAGCTGGTCTTTACACTTTGGCCAACAGGGGAAGCTGATAGAGAGCCTCTACTGTCTATGGTGTGTCCCTCAGACATGAAATGAAGGTGGCGAGTCGACTCTGACATTTTCAACAATGCACATAAAGTTCCTGGCACACACGAGCCTTTAATAAACAAATGTCATTATTGCTGCTTATTAATGTGGTTCCCATAGTGAAATTTACTCTACAGTGCTGTCAGGGTCACCATCTCACTGCCTTCCACACTCACACCTGAAGAGGCAGATACCATTTTTCAGCTAAAGAGCTGAGATATGGTGCACACCTTAAATCCCGGCACTCAGGAGGCAGAGGCCCGCAGATCACTGTAACTTTGAGGCCAGTCAAGGCTGCATAGTGAGACCCTGTCTCAGAATTTCAAAACAAAACAAAAAAGGAGGAGAGGGTCAGATTTGTTGTAACTTAAGACACACAGCTAGTAAGGATGTAAGGTAAGGAATCCAGGTCAGCATTTTGGGGTTCTGTTCTCAAGAGAGTTTTGCTTAAATGATAGTCAGTGATACAGGGAAATAGGTAGGAGGTAGAAAGGGATTGCCAAGGTCTCTGCAGGATGTCAGACTCCTTCCTCCAGAGAGCTGGCCCTCTCCTTGGCCAAGGTGGCAGGACAGGTTGTAAGAACAAGCCCTTTGCTCAGCCTGGCTGCCCCCCACCCAGTCGGCCAGCTGCCCATGCCCTCTGCCAGCCACTGTTCCCTGTCAGTCAGCCAAGCTGTGAAGCAGTCTAGGACATTGTGTCCAGAGAGAGGTCCCAGCATGCTCCCTACCTCCGAGACCCATGGTGCTAAACTGGCCCGCCCCTCTGGGCCTCAGGCCAACCTGGCCTCTTCCCCAGCTGTGACACAACAGAAGGCCGGAGCTGCCCTCCCAAAGGCTGAGGTTCAGCTAGCTCTCTGCCTACCTTGCTTCCAGCCTTTCCTAAGAGAGGTGCGCTGCTCGTGCCCTTTGCCCAGAAGCCAACCTCTGACAAGTTCCATGGGACCAGCTCCCAGGATGCCTCTCAGGACAAGTCAGCTGGATGACGGGATGCCTGTTTTCACCCTTCCACGTTTTTTTTTTTTTTCCTTCTCGTGTATCAATATGCCAGCCAGCCAGTCCAAGGTGAAAGGCCCTCTTACACAGAAACCCGACTGTGTGGGGGCCCTGTGCCTCGTAAGCTGGGCATGGCCTTGTCTCACTACTGAAACAAGAGACATGAAGAGAGGCCAGTTTCATGCAATGCCACAGAGCCATAAACTGATCCAACAGTATCAAGGACTATGGAGGGGCTGAGGGGCACCGCCCTCAGGACAATTGTCACACATACTCAAATTTGTAACTTCATTATTGATTTTTTTTTTAGATACTATCTCATGTAATCCAGGCTGGCCTCACACTCAGTATGTATCTTGGGGTGTGATGGGGGCTTGAACTGTTCATCCTCTTACTGCCACCTCCTAAATACTGGGATTGCAGGCATGCACCATGCATGGCTCAAATTGAACAAATTTTGACATATGCCCATGAATCCATCACCACACACAACCAAAATAATAGATCTGTGGGTTACCCCTCAAGGTTTCTGTATCTCTCATCCCCATTAGTCTCCCTGCTTCTCCCCAGGCATCTCACCTCTGCTGTTTTTAGATTAGTGGACATCTTCTGTAATTTTTCTCTAAATGGAATTAAGCAGTATGTGAGTGTATGTTCTTCCCTTTTTTAGTCTGGCTGACATTCTGTGTGTGTGTGTGTGTGTGTGTGTGTGTGTGTGTGTTCATCCATGTTGTCCCATGTCATCAGTGGTCCGACATTTTTTGTCACTGAGTAATAGTCCTTAGCATGGCTGTACAACACAACACATCCAACCACTCAAGGATATTAAGATATTCCAGTTTGGGGTTCCTTTTGTTTACTCGTTTATATATTTATCTTCTCAAGGCAATATCTCACTATGTAGCCCTGTCTGTCCTAGAACTCACTGTGCAGACCAGGCTGGCCTCGAACTCACAGAGATTGCTTGCCTCTGCCTCCTGAGTGCTGGGATTAAAGGCAGGTGTTACCACGAGAGCCGTAACTACTGCTTCTTATGGAAAATGCATAGACATGAAACAATCAGGTCATCTGTGGAACACATGATGGTCACAAAGGTTCCCTCTGTGGTTCATTGGTTTGTTTACTTGAGGCATGGTCTCAATGGATATCCCTGGCTTGCGTGGAACTGGCCATGTTGGCCAGGCTAGTCTTAAACGTTTTACATTCCTGCTTCTGCTTCCTGGGAACTGCAGGAGGTGAGCTGGCACCAAGGGATGTGCTGCCATCCTGACTTTCCTGTTTTCTTAATGTTTTAAATTATATCTGTTGATTTATACTGTGCTGGGGTATGGCGGGAGACACATACACCATAGCACACTTGTGGAATCAAAGAACAAGTTGCTGGGCTATTTTCTTCCACCATGTGGGTCTCAGGGTACAAAATTGTCAGGTTGGTGGCAAGCCCCATAACCTGGGGTTTTCTTTTTAGGAATTTCATAGTTGGGCTGGAGAGATGGCTCAGCGGTTAAGAGCACTGGCTGCTCTTTCAGAGGTCCTGAGTTCAATTCCCAGCAACCACATGGTGGCTCACAACCATCTGTGATGGGATCTGATGCATTCTTCCGGTAGTGTGTGTCTGAAGACAGCTACAGTGTACTCATATAAATAAAAATAAATAAATATTTAAAAAAAAAAAGAAATTAGAAGAAAGATTTCCTAGTCTGAGGCTCTACATTTCTGCACTCTCGCTGTCCCTGGTGGCCTGGTGCTACACTGCTTATGAGTTTGCCTTGCTCCCATTCCTCTAACCTTGGCTCTTGCTCCTCCTCTGGCTTCACCACTAACCCCGCTGGGGTCCTCTCAGTACCAAACCCAAGGGATCTCAACAGTCTCCCACTGTTGAGTCTCCCACTCACACTAGTGTTAGCTCTAGCTCCTCCGGAGTCTGTAAGGGCTGCCCTAGCTGGGTGGAGCCTTCTCTCGGCACTCATCACCCCTTATGCTTTCTTCTGGTATGGATCCGATCAGAGGCAGGATGGCCGGGCTCTGTTCCCATGCCCCCTCCACCCGAGTGTTCCATCCCAGGGCCCGGGGCTTTTCCTCGGAAAGCTCAGGACCTAGCTAGGATAAAGGAGGGGTCTGGAAAGGAGGGGTTTGTTGAGTACGTGACAGAAAAGTTTGGTTATAAGAAGAGGCAACCTGGGGGACAAGAGAAGACCCCAACTTCCCACCCGGGTTGGAAGGCTGATGTGAGGCCTTGAGGATCTCTCCAAGGTCTCTTGTGCTTCTGGCCTTCTGGCCCTGAGTATATGATGTTTATTTCTGCCTCTTACCCTTTGAGACATCTCTCTACTTCTCTTGTAGGTTCAAAGCCTGTTCCTAGGGAAGCCCTCTGTTCCCTCGATCATACAGTCTAAGGAGTCACGTGGTCACTAGCTACCCTCATTGGCTGTGATGATCTTTCTTTAAAAAAAAATCATCTGGGGGCTGGAGAGATGGCTCAGCAGTTAAGAGCACTGACTGCTCTTCCAGAGGTCCTGAGTTCAATTCCCAGTAACCACATGGTAGCTCACAACCGTCTGTAACGGAATCTGATGCTCTCTTCTGGTGTGTCTGAAGACAGCTACAGTGTACTCATACACATAAAATTAATAAATAAATATTTTAAAAAATATTCTCTGGCCGGGCGGTGGTGGCGCACGCCTTTAATCCCAGCACTTGGGAGGCAGAGGCAGGTGGATTTCTGAGTTCGAGGCCAGCCTGGTCTACAGAGTGAGTTCCAGGACAGCCAGAGCTACCTTTTGTTTTGCTTTTTAAAATCAAATCAAAACAAATAGAACAAAAAAACAAAACAAAATATTTATTTTTACTTTATTATTATATTTTTAGTATTATTGCATTATTCTTATTATGTTAGTAAAATCTGTCTTGGAACTTGCTACGTAAACCAGGCTGGCTTCAAACTCACAGAGATCCTCCTGCCTCTTTCTCCTCATCGCTGAGAATAAAGGTATGCTCCATTCCCAGCTTATGTCGATTTTAATTATGTGTATGTGTGTACAGGGCCCGTGTGTACATACGACTATAGATGCTCTCAGAGGTCAGAGGCATTAGACTATGCTGGGGCTGGAGTTACGGGCAGGTGTGACCTGAGCTAACATAACACTGGCAGCTGAGCTTGCCCCTTACCCACTGAACCATCCTCTTCAGCTGCTGTAATTATCTTTTTTTATTTTTTTTAATGTGTATGAATGGTTTACCTGCATTTAAATATGCACACCATGTGCTTGACTGGTGTCCAGTCTCCTGGAACTGTGCTGCTAGGAATTGAACTTAGTTCCTCTGAACTGTAGCTAGTGCTCTTAACCACTGAGCCACCCAGCCTCTTCTGAAATTATCTGAAGGGGCCAGTCTTATCACCTAACCTGAAAAGAAAACAGTTTTTACATGAGGTCTGTGGTGCTTCTTGTGTTTTTGTTCATGGTTTTGTTTTTAGGTGTGTGTGTGTGTGTGTGTGTGTGTGTGTGTGTAGGTCAGTGGACAGCTTTTGAGAGTCACTTTTCTCTTACTGTGTGGATCTCAGGGATCAACTTAGGCATTCAACACCTTCCTGTTCCCTCCGTTTCCCCACCCCACCCCCAACAAGGTCTCATGTAAGTTAGGTTGGCTTCAAACTCCCTGTATAGTCAAGGATGACCTTGAACTCCACCTCCCAAGTACTGGGATTAGAGGCCTGCCTCAGATCCCCCAGTTTATAATGCTAGAGAGGAAATCCAGTGTTAGCATTCTGTCTAAACTCCACCCCACAGTTACCTGGCAACAGCCAGGTAGGCCAGACCGACTATAAAAGGGGCTGCTTGTCCCCACTCCTCTCTACTCTTGCTTCTGCCTTCCCCCTCTCTCCACATGCCAGCCTCTACTTCTCTACTCTCTCCCTCTCTCTCCCTCTCTCTGCCTCTCCTACCCTCTTAACTTCCTTCCCCATGCCCTGAATAAACTCTATTCTATACTATACCGTCGTGTGGCTGGTCCCTCGGGGGAAGAGATGCCTTGGCATGGGCCCGCTGAGAAATCCCCTTCCTTCATACCTCACTACACCCCCATAGAACATATCCTATATCTCTTTATAAACATATCACCCAGGCCTTCATGAATGCAAGTACTCTACCAGTTGAGCTATATCTCGAGCCCCATGGTTTTTGTTTGTTTGTTGTCCAGAGAACCTCACCTTCGAGAGACGAGAATCCAAGAATTGTGTCTTCTGGTATTCATCTGGTATTTTTCTCCTGTCTAAAAAAGTGTCAGAACGTATGGAGGGCACCATGTTTTGTTTTGTTTTGTTTTTTTGAGACAGGGTTTCTCTGTGTAGCCCTGGCTGACCTGGAACTCACTCTCTAGAGCAGGCTGACCTTGAACTCACACAGATCCACCTGCCCCTTCTCTCCCAGCGGGTTTTATTTTTGTTTTTGATGGTGCTATGTTAGTGTGCTGCGTTAGGCAAGCGCTGTCCCCTGAAGCATTCTTGGCTCCATGTTGAATGCTCACTATCGAGTGTGAAGCAGAGTGGATTAGGTCAGGGTAGAGCTAGAAGAACCCAGAGGTCCAGGCTGCAGGCCAGGCTTCTTCTCCTGGTCAGCCTTCCCTAGCTCTGCTGCAGCCCAGGAGGAGTTTGGGTAGGTCTTGTGTGTGGAGGGTATCTCAGCTGTTTCGTGGTCCTGCTTAGGAACTAGCCCAGCATTTCACCCTTTCTACACAGGGATGATGTCACAGCACAGGGGACTCACTAGAGCAGGGAGAAGCACTGGCCAGAAACAGCTCAAATGGCCTTGCTGGAGAGGGACCTAGCCCTACCATAGTTTATTGTACAAAGGGGATGGACGTTAAGAGTTTCAAGGTCACACAGTGAATTGGCAGCTTTGAGGACCTAGAACCTAATTTTTTTTTTGTTTTTGCTGGCAGTGAAGTTCCCTAAATTCGAAGTCATATTGCCCAGGGGCTTGGAGACTTTCTGGCTGTGCCCAGGCAAGAGCTGGCCAGACTGATCAGGCCCAGGGCAGGGAGAAGGGGTGTGTGTGCTGGCTCACGGGGAGAAGGCCACAGAGTGTCATCCCAGTGGCCTAAGGACACTGACTCAGGCAGGCAATGACAAGGGAACAGGGTTCACTGTGACTCACCCCTATTTTTCTCTCTGCCTCTCTAGGGAGAAACTCCCGGGAGATTTCAGGGACACACGTCAAAGGCTCCTCCTATCCCCAGGCAAGGGGCTACGCCCCAGGAGAAGGGCAGAGCTCAAATACTCTTGCTGAGACAAGCAGCCTCCATCTAGGCAAAGGGCAGGGCAGGTGCAGCTCGGGTTCTCTCTGAGACCAGCTTCCTTTTCCACCCCAGCTTGGGTTTCGGCCTGTTTGCTGATGCGGAGAGGTAGAACTGGGCTGGGCTGGCCAGAGCATCTTGGATGGACAATAAAGCCGTGATGAAAATGATACTTGCCTTGTTTAATCCAGACCGGCCGTGTGCTCAGCATTGTCCACCCAGTATTTCCTTTCCACAAGGAGATGCAGGTCTGAGCCCTGCCTTAGGACAGGATGAGGCATAGGAGCATGGGGGCTGTGTGCTCAAGGTCTCAGGCGGTGGGTCTACTCTTCCTGGCAGGCTCTCCTGGAGAGGGCGAGCCTTGGGTTCCTCTTCAGTAGTGAACGTGTAGTCTTTTGCTACTTCCAGGAAACCTGGGGCTGTATTCTCCCAAAAGCCTTGTGCTTACATATCTTGGAATTGATCTGCTACCTGTAGTCCCAGGACAGAATCTTATGCACAAGTGAGTAAAAGCCCTTTCTCCGCCTACCAGAACATACATACATACATTTATTTATTTATTTATTTATTTTTCTGAGACAGAATCTCTCTGTGTAGCCCTGGCTGTCCTGGTACTCACTCTGTAGACCAGGGTGCCTCAGCTTCCTGAGTAGTGCTTCTCTTCCTCCTCCTCCTCCTCCTTCTTCTTCTTCTTCAAACAATATGCTTAGTGGCAAGTGACCTTACCCATTGCCCTTGAGTCACCTCTCTGGCCTCTACTGAGTAGTCTTTCTAGCTCAGGCAGCCCCTTGATCCTTTAGGTCTCCTCCCTCACACCTCTTCAGAGCCACTGAGCTGTTGGGACTAAGTGGAGGTCTGAATGCGTGAGTGTGCTGTGGGGAACCGGCTGGGGCCGGCTGTTCCAGTCTGCAGTACCCTCCCTTGAACTAGAATGGCTGGCTGTTCCAGAAGCTTTAGCACCTGGGCATCACCCAGACCCTTCGTGTCCAAGTATGTGATCATGGTACCTGCTGAGTCAGGACCTGTGTTTACACAAATATAAACAGTCCTGCCGACAGGCAACCTGAACATGAGGCCTTCTGTCAGGACCTCTGCAATAGGCCCTGTGTAGACCAAGACCTCCCTTTGTTCCATAGGCTCTGTGGAAGGAAAACGGGTTGACATCAGGGCAGCTAGGACCCTGTCAAGTTGGATGTCTGGTTGGAGATTTTTTTTTTTCTGAGTCAGGGTGTCTCTGTGTAGCCCCAGCTGTCTGGAACTTGCTCTGTTGACTAAGGTGGCCTCAAACTCAGAGATCTATATGCCTTTGCCTTCCAAGTGCTGAGCTAAAGGTGTGCACCACCACCGCCTGGTTGGTTTGAATTTCTAGCTCTAGTTCAGGTTTGGGTGGTGAGGGCTTGCCCACCCTGCCCCAGGTCTTCTTCCCTGGTATTCAGTTCTATCAACTTTCTGAGATGCCACACCTGTGAAGGCAGGCACTTCACAAGGGTCTGCCACTACCCACTACTGATGGACTGAATAAGACAGTCAGATAGGACTCAGCACCTCAGCTGGCTACTTACTAATTTTGAAAATTTAGAGAAGCAACCTAACTTGGAAACCATTTCTAAGCTTTAAAATGGACAGAATGCCTTTCTCGTGGGCTGCCCTGAGGATGAAATGATTCAATGATAACCTTCACAGACACCCTGCCCAGTCCAGTCCCAGTGCTCTAGGCAGCAGCAATGTGCACTAGGTAAGGGAAGGAAAAACACGTCCTCTGGGCCCTGGGACAAGGAGATGGCTGAGACCTCAAAGAAATCAGGTAATGGCAGGTGACTGCTTTTGAGCTGCTGGCTTCTGAAGGCCATCTCACCTCTGGGGTGGCACTGGCTGGGAACCCAAGCAGTAAGCTGGTGAACAGAATATGTTCTCAAGAGCCCAAACTAAAGAAGTGCACAGAGGAGAGACCCGAGCAGGCTCTCCCTTCGAGATGATAGGTGGCTCCTGAGAAACCCTCCCAGCCCTGGCAGCACATCTCAAGCCGAGGGGGACTAGGGGTGGAAGGGGTGGGGTGGTGACAGTCACTCCTGATCCTCACTCAAGAGAACAGTTTGTAATGTGGAAGAGGTCTGTGGTAGGGGGCACGCTGAAGGGATATGAGGCCAACTGTGTCTACCAGAGGTGAGTCACCGTGAGGGTGACTAACAGTCTTCTGAGGCCCGCAGAAGTGGCCATCCCAGAGGGACCCCAGAAACAAAAACAAGCCGGAAACAGGCAGAAGGCTATTATATATCATGCTTTTAATACAAACTTAAAAAAATCTGGAACAATATAAACTGTACAGATTTGATCAATCTTTGTTTTGAAACTAAATCTCTAAACACACCAATGTCTCACTCCAAAATATTGCACAACGTTCTGAATACAAAATGTCTTGATTGCATTCTTCCTTCACTAGAGAAAAAAAGGTCATCGCCCTGCTCCCGGGTTCCTCTCTATGGCTGCCTCAGTGCCTACTCCCATCTCTAGGGAGAGCTATAGAGACTATAGCATCAAGAAAGAGACAGCTGGACCGATGGCTGACATTCCTGACAAGATGATATACCTTCTGTTCTGCTCCTGGGTGAGAGGATAGAGAAGATGGGGAAAGGGTTGGAAAAGGTTTGATGTTCCTATTTTTTAAAGTTTGTTTTTCCTGAAAAAATATTGGTTTTTCTCCTCTTTTTAAGAAAAAATCTTGAAAAGAAAAAAATTACATTTCTTACATTAGAAATATACATATATTATATATACCTCTTACATTTTACAAATGTAGCAAATTATTCAATACAAACGGACACCAAAAAATGTAAAAAATAAAAAAAAAAAGTTTTTCTACGAAACCAGGTAAATTAGTGCAGTTTTGTTTTGTTTTTTTCCTTAAAAAAAAAAAATAGAAGCAAAAATGCCTAGATTTGCGATGAGACACTGAACTGAGCCCAAGAGCCCAGTCCAGGAGTCATGCTCCTGAACACTCATTTTTCTTCCTATTTCAAAAGACACAAGGGGCTGGACTCCAGCCTCCCCATGTGTGAGAAAACAAGCTGGCTTGGGTGCAGGTGGTACCTGTGTTCCTGTGGGAGGAGGGGCTGGAAAGGGGGGTAAGGCAACACCCAACTTGTCCCACAGAGGTTATTTACCTGGGACTGTCACCTGTGTGGGCGCCAAGGATGATGGGCAAGCTGGAGAAGACTTGGGGACAGATGGTGCTGGGCTGAGACCGCAGGGCCTCGCTCGCCCGCAGGGGGAGGTAGAGCTAGAGCCCGATACGAGGAGCTGGGGTGGGCAGTGCCTGGCTGGGCTGAGCTCACTGCCACAGCGGCTCCCACTTGGGAGTCCCTGGGGAGAACAGAGTAAGATGGGGTGCAGGGGCTTCTCTTGTCTGCCCAGGAGATACCTCGTAGCATCAAGGTCAAGTAGTGCTAGGTGAGGGCAGACAAAGTATGGCAAGAGATAGGAACCAAGAAGTTGCAGACGGGTGCAAATGCATTTACACCTACAACCAAAAAGCACAGTCTCAATTCAAGGCTCAGGACTGCCCACCACAGGCCTGGACTCCAAATTCTCTCCCCGCCCCTCCCCTGGGCTCAGGTCACACAGCAGAGTTGCTGAAGTCTAGGGACTCCTCTCAGGCATCAGGCTTGGGTATTTCTCCCGCCCTTCAGAGTTGGTTTTTTGTTGTTGTTGTTTTTGGTCAAAAACAAACAAAAGTGCAGATCCCTCTGCATTCTGGAAAACCAATTCCTTATGCAGCATTTTCCCTTGGGGTTTCTCAGGCTTAGTCACATGTCACTCCACACATATACTTCCTTACAAACGAACTATTAACCTACCCTGGGTCCATCACTCAACCTTGTACATAAATAAGCATGTGATGCAACCCAGGATCACATCTACAGAGGGAAGATCCGTGTGGCTTGGAATCCTGGAGAACATGACAGCAAGCCACACAGTCACAGGCATGAATGCGTACATGAAAACATACACTTACCCCTACTTCTAAACTCTGCCCTAACCTCAGGCTCAGGGAAAGACTGCACTGGAGAAAGAGGCTGCATATATCTTATCCAGGCCAAGAGTGGGTGAGGGATGGGGCCACAGGACAGAGAAGGATTTCAATTAGAAAAAGTGCTAACCTCCCTGTAGTCACAGATATTAGCTTTGGGGGGAGGCTGTCAAGTGGCCAGTCAGCAGCTTCCTGTGGCCCAGCCTGAGAGGGAGTTGAGGCAAGGGCCAGACCTATTTGGGTGGCAGGGCCTGAGAAGACAGCTAGGTTGGGGGCTGTGGGCACGGGGCCAGCCTCTCCCTGTTCTGGCTGCGGCTCTTCCTTCCCAGTGAGCCTGAACACACCAATCTCAAAGGAGCCTGAAGGAGGGAGTGGGGAGCAGCGATTCACATCTGGACCACTCTTAGCACGGGAAACCACTAATTAAAGATGTCAGATAGAAAACTACATGTAAAACAAATTTACAAACTCCAAACCAACCAAATGAAACCAGAGGCAGGCAGGAATAGTCGGGGGGCTGAGCCCAACACTTCCTGCTCCGGGAGCCGCTCCTACTCTGTGCTTGGGCGAACCCTTTTCCTAGCTGGGAGGACGAGAAGACTGGCATCTTTCTGTATAGTTTTCTTTCCCTCTTTCGTTTGGCCTTTCCTTTCTCTTTCCTGCGGTGGTGCGTGCTCCTGGCCTGGCAGACAGGAAGATGGTCAGTTGGCCAGCACGACAGGCTGGAAGGGCTGGTTGGGATACTGCATGGTATTCAGGTTGTAGCTGAGGCCTTCCACGAAGGGTGTTTTCTCCAAGAACAGGCTGTTAGCACCGCCTCCAAACACCTGGGACACGTCGAAGCTGCTGCTGTTGCACGTGCTGGCTCCGCTACTCCCAAAGGCGGCCGCGGTGCTGGTGCTCGGGCCATCCACCCCGTCGAAGAAGAGGCTGGGGGAGCCGCCTCCGTTGTACACAAACTCCTTGGCATTGGGGGAGAGCTGGGACCGGGGCGCCGGGTTGGCGGTGATGAAGTTCAGTGAATGCATAGACAGAGAGAGGCTCTTGTGTTTCTGCAGGCTCTTTGTGGGTGAGCGGGCCACGCGAGGCTGCTGTGGCGGCGGCTGCTGGCCACCCGCTCCACTGCCACCCACACTCACGCCGCTCGATGCCCCACCACCCTTCTTCATCTTGGTGGAACCAAATTTGGTGGCAGCAAAAGAGGCAGTAGTGAAGGTGATGGGCGGGGCAGACCGGGGGATGAAGGTGGGGCTGGGTGACTGGCCAAAGGATGGCGACGGAGAGCTGGACAGAGAGCTGTCCTGGCTGCCGATGGGCACGAACACCTGGGCGTCAGGATTGAAGCTGCTCCTGATCTCCTTGTCCAGCTCCGGGGCGCCGCCCACCTCACCGTCCCCCAGGTACAGGACCTTCACGACGCCCTTCTCGCCAATCTGGTAGGACACCTCGAAAGGGTCAATCCAGACACTCAGCTCTTCAGGCACGTTGGCACGCACGTCCTCCACGGCTAGGCCACTCCGCTTGGCAGCCAGCTCCACCACAGGGTCTACCACTTCCCCAATGTGGACACAGCGGAAGCCAGAACCCTTCAACGGCTTCTCGGGGTACCAGTGGCCCTCATATTTCTTTTTCAAAAGCCGCTCTAGCTCCTCCCCAAACAGGTCTGCTCTGCGACGGGGCAGCTTGTTGTATAAATAGGAGATGATGAAGTTTAGGGCCACTTTGATCTCCAGCTGCATGGTCCTCTTCTAGGCAGAGAACCCACACAGGACGCGTGCACAGCCCGAGGGCAGCAGCGGGAAGGGGTGAGTGATCCTGGGAGCCAGAGGCTTCTGGAAAGGGAGAAAGGAGAGGAGCACAGTCAACACTGTGTAGAAAGGCCCCAGCGCACACTGCCTGAGCTGTGCCAGGGGGGTGACCAGTGACAAAGCACGGAGACACCAGCTTTGATCACACAGATCTACTGGTGTGTTCCTGACTTACTTTTTGATGCTATACAGCTCTGGTTGGCCTATAACTCACTATGTGGTAGACCAGGCTAGCCTTGAACTTGCTGTGGTCTTACTTCCTGTTTCCTGAGTACTGGGATTACAGGCCTGTACAATCAATCCCTCCTGACTTTGGACAAGTCACTTTTCATAACCCCCCAGTTTCCTCATTCGTAGCCTGAGGTTCAAGGATAACGCTCTCCCCTGTACTTGGTACCTAGTGTGCACTTAAGATAGGAGTGCACTGTGACTTCTATCATTTTGAGAAGTCAGGACAGTATAAGAATGACATCAATAATGAAGAAATAAAACAAGGCCGCCAATCTGTCTCTGTAATGCCTTCATCGAGTTGTGCCCTGAAACTGTCACAGGCAAAGACAGAAGTTTCATTTTTTTTTTTTAACTGCCCTCCTTAACTTGAACAAGGTACTAGGTCACTGAACATGAAGGGGCACTGGCAGCTTTTCTCTGGGGCTTGGAATCCAGTCACATCCACCTGTCACCCTGCATCCCATCGGTATACATGATTTGGGGCTCAGTCTGAGTTTATAGAACCAATTTAAGAACCCAGTAATGTGACCAGAGCTTGTATTTCCATCCAGCCTCCAGTAATGGGGACAAGGCCATGATCCTTCAGAAAAAGATAAAATCCGTTATAACCACAATCTGTCAGCCCACCAGGGAAGCTGTTGGACCAGAGGATCTTAGGTAAAGTGCAAGAAGCAGGCCTTGGCTGATGGCAGGGCTGTAAGAGGAGCAGCAGTGCGGCCTGAGGGAATCTCCGCGGTTCCTGGCAAGGTCGGAAGTGATGAGGATGGTAAAGGGAAGGAACTTTCCATCACCTACAGCTTCCAGCTGGGGACCATCATTGCCCAGCCTCCCAGGGACTGTCTGACCACCTGTCCTCGGCTCCAGACCAGATTTATCAAGTGTCTGGAGAGCCCTGCAGAGGAGGTGGCCCAGCACAAACACTCAGATTGTTATTTTGGGACTCTCTCAGAGCCAGATCCCATTGAGGTCAAAAAGCTTTATTCCCTCGGTCTGGGCAAGCCTCATGTTTCAGGAAGCTGATCTGTAAGGATCTGGGGCCAAAGGTCTTAAACTCATTTTTTCCCAAAACGATGGCTTCTAGGACTCCAGCTCCGGGAGAAACTGAGGTGAAGAGGCAAAGCCAGAGCACGTCTCTAGCTAGACCGACAGGCAAAGCTGCTGACCATGCTGCTGACCTCATCAGACAGGGCTGCCCAATGTCCCACCAAGGGCATCTTCTGTCCTGTGTGACACTCAGGGCTGGATTTTGATTAACTTTCATTTCAGTTCCAAAATGGAGTCTCCAGTCACCAGTACTAGGTTTGAGAACCTTGAGTTTTATGAACACTTACTGAAACACATCTTCATGTTAGTTCTCAGGCAGAGGCCCAGGGCTCTCATGAGCATGCTTAGAACTGAATCTTCAGGAGACCTCTGGTGTGTGTGTGTGTGTGAGTGTGTATGTGTGTGTGTGTGTGCGTGTGTGAGTGTGTGTGTGTGAGTGTGTATATGTGTGTGTGTGCGCGCGTATGAGTGTGTGTGTGAGTGTGAGTGTGTGTGCGTGTGTGTGTGTGTACCTGGGAAGGCGTGCAGAGTCAATCTACAGCAGCAAGTGTAAGCGCCTCATTGAATCACCCTCAGTCCAAGTCTGAGAAACAGAAAGAATTGCTGCTTAGAATTCAGGGAATCCTGACTCTCCCTTAGCCTGGCCTCCAAACAGGCCTGTGAGTTTCTTCAAATGCCTACTCATGACCAAAACAGACTGATTCTAGTGTCATTTTAGGTTTAAAAAGAATGGTTAAATAGAATAAGGGTGTCACATGCCTTTAATCCCAGCATTTTGGGAGGCAGACTGGCATATCTTTGAGTTTGAGGCCAGCCTAGTCTATATAGTGAGTTCCAGGATAGTCAGAGCTATGTAGAAGGACTGCCTCCAAAAGAAAGAAAGAAACATACAAACAAACAAAGAAAAAAGTAGAAAGAGATAAAGATGGGGGCTAGAGAGATGGCTCAGTGGGTAAGAGCACTGACTACTCTTCCAGAGGTCCTGAGTTCAAATCCCAGCAACCACATGGTGAATCACAACCACCTGTAATGAGATCTGACGCCCTCTTCTGGTGTGTCTGAAGACAGCTACAGTGTACTTAAATATAATAATAAATAAATCTTAAAAAAAAAAAGAGAGAGATACTACGACAGGCTTTCTCCTGTGTAGAAATGTGATGAGTGGGGCTGGTAGGTTTTTATGTTGCCTGGGCTGGCTTTAAACTTCGAGGCTTGAGCCCGAAAACTCATCACTTGGGAAGTAGAAGCATAAACACCACTTCTAGGCCAGCTAAACTAAACCAAGAACTCCTATGTTCAAACAACTCATGCCTTCTGCATTGGTCGTTTAAGAATGAAGGTTCAGGGCTGGTGAGATGGTGTTAAGAGGACTGACTGTTCTTCTGAAGGTCCTGAGTTCAAATCCCAGGAACCACATGGTGGCTCATGACCATCTATAATGAGATCTGATGCCTTCTTCTGGTTTGCAGGCATAACACTGTATACACAATAATTAAATTAAAAAAAAAAAAGAAAAAAAAAGAAGGTTCAAGGTTCTAGAGACAGCCCAGTAGCTAGGACTCCTCACTGCTCTGCCGGAGGACTGAGTTTGGCTCCCAGCACTCACATTGGCAGCTCTCAGCAGCCTGGAGCTCGAGCTCCAGGGAATCTGATGTCTCTGGCCTCCTCAGGCTCCTGCCCTCACGGACACATACTCACATGAAGATACACGTATCTGTGCATAATTAAAAATAATAAGTTAATAAAAAATGGAGGTTTGAAAGGACTATGGTGGTCCACTAAAGGTGTCCAACATGAGGAGACTAAAGGAGAAAGTTTGCATTAGGTCTCAGGAAAGGGCTTGCACTTAAAAGTAGCATTTTCAAAGCATCTTTTGAAAAGTAAAACAGATTCAATGTCAACGTGATGCTGTCTTAAAGGTACTGTAGAGTCTCTTAACATGAGCCTCTTAGTAAATTCTACCCAGAAGGGCTCCTACACCTTTCTAGATGGCCTCAAATTTTGCTGTATAGTTGTCTTCTAATTACCCCTGTACCCCTGAACAGTACAGCCTCAAAATGGGAACATTCTAAATGTAGGCCAAAGTCATTGGGAAATAAGCCTCTCACCCCAAACTACAATGGAATCGCTGTCATCAGCCCTGCCTAGAGAACCAGCATTTGCGGCATAAGCAACTGAGACGGCACAGCCCTTTATTCCTCAGTGGTGTTCTGCACAAACAAGGACTCAAGATGTCTCCTTCCTCTAACTGGAGATCAGGCCAGGCCAGATGGAGGGACGGTGTGGAGCCTTACAGAAAGGCCAGACGAGTAGAGTGAGATTCTCCGCTTGATCAACTCAGACTCTAATTTTGACTTCAAGAAGCTTAGGGAGCAAGAGGATTAAAGTGTGCTACTGTCCTGTCTTCAGCTAAAGATAGGAGTGACCACTTGGCCGAGTTTGTTTTTTAGAAAGTGATGGGCAAATTATAGTCCGTATATATAAAATATTTATGGAAGTATGTTAATATTAGAAAGCTTAGAAATAACTACCCTTCCTTCAAAAAAAAGAACAGATCTGTTAAGCAGCTGCAGTGGGACTCATATCTTTTTTTCAACAAAAAACTAGAAAGATAACCTAAGAAAGAAAGAAAGAAAGAAAGAAAGAAAGAAAGAAAGAAAGAAAGAAAAAGCAAGCAAGCTGTTGACTAGGCCAGTGTGGTGGCAGTCAGGATGCAGCCACAGGCGAATTTCTGTGAGTTCAAGGCCAGCCTGGTCTACATAGCAAGTAAGATGTTAGCCAGGACTACATAGTGAGAAGCTGTCTCAAAAACAGAACGTGTTTAATAGTAAAATCTCATTTTGATAAGGTAGTAAAAAGCTGTGAGCTAACCTGTAGTGGTGCCTGTAATTCCAGCAGTCAGGAGCCTGAGGCAGAGTCAAGTCATCCTGTGCTGAATACTGAGGCTCCTTCCTAATCACCGATATATAGGAAACAGAATTCTATCCTAATACTTTTCTCCTCCTTTCCTTTTACTTTAGCCATTGGTTATACCTTGACTCAAGATTCCTTGTGCTGATGTGTCTGTTAGTAGTTAGGAGAAAGAAACCCGGACAAGGAAGGAGCCGTGAAGCTACACAAAGATTTCATTGATGTTAATTCCAGAGAAATTAATGAAAATGCAAAGCAAGACTTAAGAAAAAAAAAAGCAATGTTATAGAAAGGATGAGGAAAAGGAATTTACACCTCCCCATAAAAAAATTCAGGTATCTCAAATTCCCAATATGCTATAATCAATCGGTCTCCATGATTCAGGTAAATGTGTGGGGTTGGGGGCATTTTAACATGGTCAAGAAAAGTCCAGGCACAGTGGACAGCGACAGCGAGAGAGATTCAGGTTGCTTTCCAGAGATTAGTCCTTAGCTCTCATCCTGGAGGCAGCGGTTCAATGGGCAATATAAACTGCAGGCCTTCCAGGATATCTGCAGTGATGAATGCATCGGGCTTTGACCCTGATTGACATTCCAGACCACCTGGGCCATATCAGAGTCTCGGGCAGGGCCTTTCAGGGATCTCAGGGGCCCCAGGCTCGCCTCACTCTAGGCGGTACCGCGCTCAGCACTCTGGGAGACGTAGTCCTCTGGCCTCCTGGCGAGGGTAGAGACTCGTGACCTACTTTTTGAGCACACTACACTTCCCTGTGCACTACGCGAGTGCCCAGCCAGATAGACCGCGCATGCCCCGCTCTAGGTCCTGGCCAAGGGTCCGAAGCCCAGGAAAAGTTTCCTCCAATGCACATGCGCACTGCAGCGAGTGGGCGCCCCCCTCCCATCGCCAAAGACGTTTGGCATAAATCTGCCTACAAAGCCTCTCACCGGCTATCCTTTCTCCCCACATCCTTGTTCAGGCTAGATTCCAATAATTCCCCTTTCCTCTCATGACCTTCTAAGCTTACTGACTCGGGGATCTGTAACTAAGGGGTTTTTCCTAGATGAACCAGGTGGGCTGGAATAGATAGAGCCACCGCTCCGGCCCCAGCCTCAGAATCTCAATGAACTGTCGCTGTCTGTGGTAGATGTAGGAACAGTGTATTCGGGAAGAAACGAGCCCTTTACACTTAATACTCAGTAGGCTCGGCTCCAGCATTCCCACAGTCAGGAAGGGAATGGCAAGAATTAGATCCAATTCTCCAGTCCTGTTGGCCAAGCCCAAGAAATCCCTAGTAAAGCTGTGTGGGGGCGCCCAGTCAACAATAAAGCCCGAAGCCAGTAGTGCCCAAGCCTCACCCCACTTCTAATACAAGTCTGAGAAACCAGACCCAGGTAAAGGAAATAGGAAAAGGCTCCCAGGCAGCCAAGCAAAATCCGTACATCTGAAACCTGGACATCTTCTAATACTCAGAAATTCTGAGTCTCCTCCCACTGCAAGGCCTACCCTAGGACCAGGCTTACCAGATCCTCGGCAACGCTCCCGGCAGGGTGTTAAACCTCCCTAATCCTCCCTCCCACACCAGCTGTTTTCCCCAGTGCTTAAGTGAGGCATGGGGGTAGGCGCTCAGGCAAGCAACAGGATTTTTATTGTTATCAGGAAATCAAAGAGAAACCAAACCCACTCCCAGGCCAGGGTGGAATAGAAAGGAGAAAAAAAAAAAAAGGTTAGACACCGAACTGGCACCGGAAACCCTGTCTGCTGATCCCAAAGCCTGCTGTGTGAAGTTCTGGTTGCTCCCAGGGGAGGGGATGGCTTGTAAACTGTTCCTCTGTTCATTTTCCCTTTTCCCTCCTTAGATTTTGGTCAAGGGCGGAGTACACCCGCCTCGGACAGAAGGGGAAGTTTAGCAATAAAAGAGATCAAACACAATTAATACACTATCCGTCAGGCTCTTTGGATACTTTTTTTTTCTGCCTACACAAGTATATAAAGAGCTCAACCTGCAATGAGTTCTTGCTCGGTAACCCAAGGGCAGTCTCCACTAACCGGCCCTGTCACCAAAAAGGGGATGTCCAAATTCCCCATCTCACAGGTTCCAAAGGGCTAGAAACAGACTGTGTTAATAATCACCACCCCGCACGCGTGAAGGGCAGCCGAAAAATAAGGATAGAATTCCCTCCCTTCCCCTAATTTATTTAATTCTGGCCGGAGTTTGGCTTCTTTTTTGGGGGGGCGGGGGACAAGGAAAACATAACGAGTGAGGCGTGAAGAAATGGAGGAGGTCAAGGAGGAAACGCTCTCAGCTTAGGAGAGGGCCGCACTCGAAACTAGGTACCCCAGGATCAAAGAGAGTGATGGAGAGCGCCACAGGGGCGGATCCGGAGAGGGGCAGCAGGGGAATGGGCCAGTGTGGGCGTCCCCGCCCGCAAGCCCGCGCACTCACTCGAGTCTCCGCGGAGGGTCGCTCTGCAGGCCGCGGGACGGAGGTCTCTTTCCCTGCTTCCCAGGCGCCGCGAGGCTGAGGGCCACGGTGTCCTTTTACGTCGTTGAGGGTAGAGAGGGACGAGACCGAGCTCATGTGATTCTTTCCGCTGTCTTTGGAGGTCGAGCTCGCCCGCGACGGCGCGGGGATGGCGGACCCGAGGATGGCAGCCGTCACGCGGTGGATGAAGGCCAGCCCTGGAGGTAGTCGTCGGGCAGGTCCTGTCCTTCTGGCCTCTCGGTTCCCCCGACGCTCAGTCCCAACGACCTGCACCTTCCCGCGCCCGGGCCCGAAGTGAGCAAAGTCAATGAAAAGTTTCACCCTCAGCAACCCTGCGCAGGGATCTGCTTTCCCCACCCCTGCGTGATGCGTCCCTCCGCCCAGCCGGGGCGGGGCCGGGACTACTTTTCCTCCCTTGGCATCTTTAACCCCTCGCAGCCCAGTCGTAGGTTGGGATTCCAGATTCTGCGGGAAGTGTAATAGTGATCTTCTCACCTTGTCTCTTCTAGACCCCTCCCTGACGCGTCCTCAACGGGGCCGCTCACCCTCGGAATCCTTCTGAACGCCTTAGAGCCGGATTTCTTCTCTTAAGACTCCAAAGCTGTCTAAACTCGCCATGTACGATTTTTTTTTTTTTTTAAACCGGTGTAGACCAAGCTCCGGGAGGGTAGGGATCGGCCTGGGACACAGCAGGCCATTAGGAGCTCGTCTGGGACACAGTGGCTGTCGCGGGTAGAGGCTGGCATTACTGGGTTCCTGAGTGCTCCAAAGCTTAGCCCCAGATCTCAAAGTTCCCTGAGACCTAGACGGCGTGACTCTCCAGTTCGGACGGTCCCCGTGACTTGCACTCCCCGATTCCGATTTGTTCATTCTTAATTTGGGGAGACAGTGGCATGACGCCACCATCAGGAAGGTTCTGGATCTGAGTCTGGGCTAACGAGTTTACCAGCTTGTCCCTCCTGGTGGGGACGTGGAAGATCGAAGGGAAGGGAGGGAAGGGGTGTGAGAAGATCGAGGGTCGGAAAAAAAGAGCGGAGCACTAGTTAATCATGCACTCCCAGCCCCGAAAGTTGGGTCCCACCAGATATAGGGCTGGCCACGCGCGACCGCGGCCCCTCTGCTGTGGTTCTGGAGCAGGCTACCCACGCACGGGAGAGCATGAGAGTCGCGCTCTTTCTAGCAATATCCCAGAAGAAGCGCCAGGCCTGGCAAGGTGAGCAGGGTGTTCAGCCCGACAGCACCCAGCGGCGAAGCGAGGCGCACCCGGGCCCGGATTTTGGGCACGCTCTTAACACTCCATGGCTTTGTGACAGGGCGAACTCAGAGATGCGGGGGTCTAGGATTTGTAGCGGGTTGAAATCATAGGAGAACCGGACTGTCAGACTAGGCTAGAGGACCGCTGGCCTTGTGTATAGTTCCCCCATCCCCCACCTTAGTTCGCCTATTTTCCAGTTCTCCAACCTCTATTCTTTATTCACGTTCCTGAAGGTTCTGGCGCTACGGCGGTCTCCGAACCCACGTGGAGCGGTGGGATCGGAAAGTTTCCAGTTACGAACTGTGTGCATTTTATTTTCCTTGATCATGTAGGCAAGGGCAGAGATCAACGGAGGTATAGAGATTTAAGTACGCTTTCCTAGACAGGTGGAGAGAAATGCCAGGCGGGAGGGCAAACTCCGCGGTGCCAGAATGGTAGGAGGAAACCTAAGCGCGTGTGTCCCCATCCCCCACACTCCGAGCTGGACAGCCCGAGGGCTCCTCCTGGGACTACTTGTGCGTCAGCAAGCGTCATACATGCTCCTCTTCACTTCACCCTTCCCTTTTATCACCCCTGCCCCCTAGAGTGTTCCATCTAATGGTGTGAGACCGCCCACAAGGATGAAAGCTAAAAATACAACAGACGTGGTAGCAACAGCCCTCCCATTGGCCCTCAAGCAGAGAGTGGCGTCTGATTGGGTTTCGGATGCAGTTTCTGGTACGCAAGCGTTTGTACCTAGGTATCGCAGGGGATGCTGGTATTTGTAGTCTATCATTAGAGACGGCCATAGAAATAGGTGGGTTTATAAACCGGCTCTGCCACCTACTGTGTGTTTTCGATTTAATGCAACAAATATTCTTACGTTGACAAACGCGATTATTCATTTCTAAAAAGATGGAAATCTTGTGATTAAACAATATTGTATGTAAATCCTGTTTCAAATAGGTCAGTTTCCGTGATAATGCCTGAATTTGCAAAACAGTTTATATTTTTCATCAAGATAAATTAGCCAAACTGCACTAGTATAAACACTAGTTGGTGAGCATTTCCCAATGAGAAATACTCCAAGACAGAATGATGAGAAAGGTTAGGATGAGCTGGAACAAATTGTCAAAGGGTATCTCAAGGATATGCTTATACAGATAAAAAGAAGTGCAGATTCCTGTGGAAGACCTTGAGTCTCTGTGTATTTGTGCTTTTATTTAAATCTGCCTTGGGCAGGTTTACACACAACAAAACCCTCTAAAAAAATCATGTCTCCTTGGTAAATGGGAGTTTTGCGTAAAGGTTGAGCATATAAATAAGAAAGGATAAAATAGAGAGGTAATCATCCTTCTTAATTACGGCTGCCTCAAGTTATGTGGTAAGGAGGAATTTTCTTCTCTTCCCCAATGTGTAATTTCATCTTGCCAGGGCTTAATTGTAGACTGAATTGCTACTCAAGCATTCCCGAGTCCCCTCCCATTTGAGTAAACATGGCTTGTGAAAGGCCTGCACCCTGCTTTCACAAAGGCCCACTCTGGCGACTTCAGGGTGGGAGCAACTTCCCCTCTGAGAGCAAAGCAAGTCCTGCCAGATATTTTGGCGCTCGTGACAAGCAAAGCTGCTCATAATTGGCTCAATTAACCCGAGATGAGTCACAATTTCATACACACCGACAAGGTGAAAATGTTACATGGTTTCTTTGAAGTTATCCAAGGAAATACTATCCTGGTCGGATTCTTCCCATCTACTGCCTCGGAGAGCAGAATGGAGACAGGGTTTCTCTGTGTAGGCCTGGCTGTCCTGGAACTCACTTTGTAGACCAGGCTAGCCTCGAACTCAGAAATCCGCCTGCCTCTGCCTCCCAAGTGCTGGGATTAAAGGCATGCGCCACCACTGCCTGGCGTCATGACAGATTCTGAGTGTGGGAAAGAGACGCTATAAATCCATCCTGGGGAAAAAAAAGAGTACAAAGCTTTCTTTTTTTATTTTTTTTTCAAAATATCCCCCACCCCACCTCTTTTTTATTTATTTTGTTTTTTTGGTTTTTTTTTTTTTTTCGTTTTTTTGGTTTTTTGAGACAGGGTTTCTCTGTGTAGCTCTGGCTGTCCTGGAACTCACTTTGTAGACCAGGCTGGCCTCGAACTCAGAAATCCACCTGCCTCTGCCTCCCAAGTGCTGGGATTAAAGGCGTGCGCCACCACTGCCTGGCGTCATGACAGATTCTGAGTGTGGGAAAGAGACGCTATAAATCCATCCTGGGGAAAAAAAAGAGTACAAAGCTTTCTTTTTTCATTTTTTTTTTCAAAATATCCCCCACCCCACCTCTTTTTTATTTATTTTATGAGTGCACTATAGCTGTCTTCAGACACACCAGAAGAGGGCGTCCAATCCTATTACACATGGCTGTGAGCCACTATGTGGTTGCTGGGAATTGAACTCAGGACCTCTGGAAGAGCAGCCAGTGCTCTTAACCGCTGAGCCATCTCTCCAGCCCCCTCAATCTTTATTACTTCATGCATATGAACGTTTTGTTCAAATGCACATATATACACCATGTGTGCCTGTTGGATCCCTTGGAACTGGGATTATGATGGTTGTGAGCCATTATGTGGGTGCTGAGAATTAAACCCAGGTCCTTTGCAAGAGTAACAAACATCCTTAACGCCTGAGCCATCTCTTCAGCCCCCAAACCATTCTTTTCTTAAGACACCAAAGGGCAGTGTTCAAAGAAGCAAACATTTTTAGCTCTTTTGGTGGCCACTTGGGGATTGGGTTAATAAGGAATCAAGTATCTGGGTGTTGGAAAATATTTGTTAGGTTTTTTTTTTTTTTTTGGAGGGGCCAGGAAAATCACTTCAAGGCAAAGAAACTTTCACATTTAAATCTTAGCCTGAAGCTACTATTAAAAAGCTACAGGTAAAAATACTAAGACATTGTCTGAAGTTTAACCAGTTCAGTTTGATTCCCTGGCAATTTCCTTAATTTACAAATTGTTAAGTGGGGTGTTGTGTGTAGCTTTTGCTACTCTGCGTGTGGCAGTAGCAGCCCACTCCTGTAGTCAGAGCACTTAAAATGTAAAGGCAGGATCACAATATGTAGTCAGTCTGGCCTCATAGTGAGTTCCAGAACCTCTTGGGCTCATGGCAAAACACTGTCCCCCTAAACAGCTCAAATATGATCAAAATACAGTCTGTGGATGTGTGGATGCCCCTCTACCCACCCAAAGGAACCTAGATTGAGAAAAAGTTGCTGATTAGGATGCCAAGGTCAACATCTAGTGGATAAATTTTCTGATATATATTGATACATTGTACTATAGCTGTAAATTGATATATAACAGTGTCTTCCTGTGTATTTAGATAATGCATACATAGAAGTATATTGGTACACATTTTTTATTACAAAAATTGTGTGAATATTTCTTTATTCACTTGTCAGGATCCACATGTAATTGACAAGTTATTTCTCTGCCAGGGAAATGAGCCAATTAAAGCTAGATTAGAGTATATAAAGGCAGGTTTATTGGGAAGCAGCTCTCAAGTGGAGGGTTCATTAATCCAAGGAAAAAGGCCAGGGAAGTGACCTTGGGGAGGAGCCAGAGTGGAGTGGGAAGAGAGAGAGAGAAAAAGTGTGTGCCTACATATAGAGAAAATATGCAGAGATGGGGAGAGTAAAGAGAAGGGGCAGGGGGAAAGAGAACAAACTGTCTGGATTATACAGGAAAGAGCCTCTGGGGGAGGGGAAGCCCAGTCCTTGGGCTAGAAAGTTCAGGGTAGATGGTACGATATGCCAGGTAGGAACTGAGACTGGGAGAACCCAGAGACCAGGTTCACTTTAGTCTATTAAATATGCACCTCAGCTGGGCAGTGGTGGCAAATGCCTTTAATCCCAGCACTTGGGAGGCAGAGGCAGGAGGCAGGCGGATTTCTGAGTTCGAGACCAGCCTGGTCAACAGAGTGAGTTTCAGGACAGCCAGGGCTACACAGAGAAACCCTGTCTCGAAAAACAAGAGAGAGAGAAGAGAAGAGAAAAGAGAAGAGAAGAGAAAAGGCACCTCAGCAGTTTGTCTTGGGTATGAATCCCTGGTATGATGATGAGGGCAACTTACTGGAGCCATCTTGTATATTGCTTTGTGTGTGTGTGGTGGGGGGGAGGGGGTGGTTTGATTAACTTATGAAGAGAGAATCAGATTCCCTGGAAACTGGATTTACAGATGCTTGTGAGACATCATGTGGGTGCTGGGAAGTGAACCCTAATCTAAGAGTAGCCAGCAGGTGCCCATGGAGACCAGAAAAGGGAGTGAGATCCCGTGGAACTAGAGTTTCAGGAGGTTGTGAGCTGCTTGATTAGGTGTCAGGAAATGAACCCAGACTTTCCCAGTAGTTTAATAACTCTTAACTCAGGAGGCCTTTCACCAGTTCCTACTTTGTATTTATTCAGCATTACTATTTTGGGTTTTTTTTCTAGATAAGGATTCTCTGTGTAGCCCTGGCTGTCCTGGAACTCACTCTGTATATCAGGCTGGTCTCAAACTCAGAGATGTGCTTACCTTTGTCTTCCAAATGATGGGATTAAAGATGTTTGATACCACACCTGGCAAGTGACTTTTTCCAAGACGAATACGAGGAATTAAGTCTGTTATAATTGTGGTTACACACACCTTTTTCTTTTTCTCTTCACAGAATGTATGTTTCTGGTTAAAATTAAGCTTGTACACAATGTTTTTTCAAGAGTGAATTTGCAAGTTTTCTTTTTTTTTTCTTTCTGTTTTAGATAGTCTCTCTCTCCTAGCTCAGGTTGACTCCCGATTTGCTATAGTACAAGATAACCCTGAGCTTCTCATTTGCCTGTTTCTAGTTCCCAGTGCTTCAATTACAAGCACGCATCACCACACCTGGTTTTGTGGTTCTGGATATGAACCCCAGAGTTTCCTGCATGCTAGGGAAGGACTCTTTATACACAGCAACACCCTTAGCCCCTTTGGTTCCATCTTTAAAGGGAATTACTCTAATGCCCGAGCTAGACAAAAGATAAAGTTTCAAGACCTTGCACTATAGTTGCTCATTACTTGCTGTACAGGGGACCGAACCCAGAAACTAACAAATGTTTTGCCACTGACAGACTGCACTGGGGGTATTCTTAATTCATTCTATTTTCCCTTGGCCACTGATCAACCAGAAACAAAGCAACACTTGGATTAGGATATTAGACGACATTGCATTAGATTCTATAGCTGAGTTGAATTTACCCACTAGCCCATGGTGGAGGGAGCATGCATGCCCTTTGAGATGCTTCTGGGCATGTGTGTTAACTCCTCTAATGGCCTTCTAAGGCAAAGGACAGCATAGGGGTTATTACCTTCAAATAGGGAGTGGCTTCCCAAACACTGGTAGATATGTTCTAAATCATGTGGCCATCAAGGCATCTGGGGCAATGCTGCAGTGGTAAGAACAGAGTGCCACCTGAACTGATCCCTAATACCAGAAAGGGGAGGAGAGGTGAAAGCCACGGAAACCACACCAGAGTGGCTGCAACACCAAGGGCCTGGGGTAAGACCAGGTGGTGTGAAAGCAAAACATCTGGAAATCTATCAGGATCAGCTTTATCCCTGCGGTCAAGACCTTGTCTTGCTCTCCTGAGGTGCTCACCAAGCCAGCCCAAGTTCCTTCCTTTGTGCATCCTGTGCCTTGTAACAGATCCTGTTTCGTCCTTTATTCCTTTCTCAAGGCTATCTTAACTGTATGCAGGACACCATATATGACTATGAAATTTTTTTTTTCTTGGACCCAAACCAAAACCCTTAAAAGTTTATTTCTTGACAAAAAAAAAAAATTCGTGCCATGACTTTGTTACTAAATTAGAGTATAAACAAGTCCAAGTACATAGATTCCCAGGACCCAAATCTATGACACTAAAGGCCTACTGACTGTGTAGAAATAGCCACCCCTGAAAATTCTCAAATCAGTAGGCAGAAATGAACTGACCCACATAGATAGGTATGGCTGAATTTTCTAATTTGGATAATTTACAAGATATGTGTTGGGGCTGGTGAAATGATTCAGTTGCTCTTGAAAAGGACCTAGGTTTGATTCCCACCACCCACATGGTAGTTCATATCCATCCAGAATTCCAGGAGATCTGATACCCTTAATTAATTCTACAGGTACCAAGCATGCACACAACACACATATACACATGTGAACAAAACATTCTTACACAAAATCTTACAATTTTATAGTCTTCAAATACATACACACACACTGCATGAAACAAAGTTCTTCTAATTAATCAACTTAATTTTATCTTATTTTCCTCACCATTATTGTAGGATATCGCTTTGAAATCAGTAATAGAAAACTCAGGTCTGGTCATTTACGTATGAAATGTCAGGACTCTGAAGGCTAAGACAGGAGGACCGCAACAGTTTTCAGGCCAGTCCGAGCTAATGAGACAAAAATAAAAATTTGGACAGGAAGAAAAAATCTAAAACTATAACTAATTCACCCTCAGGTCCTCTGAGTTCTTTTCCAGTGGCCGTGGGAAAAGGCCTGTCTATTTTTAGCCCTACAGCCTCTAGTCACCAAAACCTAGACACTCTCAATGAGGAAGGTAACCAACTTCCAGGAAATACACACCACCTTTATTAGCATAACAGAAACTTCCAATTTATAAGGAAAATAACATGAACCCAGCACCACCTGCGAAATGTCAGGTCACATTATTCTTCTGATGACACCTGGCCACACTGAGGGTCACAGGACAACCCCGTCATAGCTGCTGCAAGACCACACTTCTGCCGTGACAGTTTCATCATCAAGGCCACACACCAACTTGTTCTGAAGCTTTTTAGTTGAAAGGATCAATGTGGAGAACAGAGCCTTGATTTTCCAACTAAAAACAAAAAGGAAACTAGGGACTAAGTGAGCAACGTCTCCTCCAGTCTGCTAGAGCGCTCTGTGGGCACTCGCTGATGGCAGGGGGTCAGGACACTAGCACTAGCAGGCTGCTCTGGTGACTCTCAGCTGCGTTCCCTTTATGCTGGTGGTAGTAGGTGTCTATTCTGGCAGCGGCAGCAGCTTGATGGGGGAGGAAGGAGCCACCCACCCATCACCTCTTCTTGAAGCCGTATTTTTTGCGTTCATAGAACAGGTCTGTCTTAGAGCTCCCCAAATTGACAATCTTTGGGCAACCGTCTCTCTGAAAGACAGAATAGAGTTGTTAAGTCCTTGGAATTGTCTCTAGTCGAGGAGTAGCAAACGCCTACCTCTCCATCTCACCTTAGTGCCCTTAGCTCCAGAACCAACTGCTTGGCTCCTTGTGTTTAGCCTGAAACCAAAAAGACAGAGACAACCTGCCCGCCTCTGCCTCCTCCTGAGTGTGTCCACAGCCTGGCTCGTTTATGAGTTGTCAAAGACCATTTTCTTTTTAATTAATTTTTTTTTTACATTTATTTAGAATGTGTGCATATGCATGCCATGGTGTGTGCAAGGAGCTCAGAGGACATGTGGGTTCTGAGGACCGAACTCAGGGTCAGGTTTAATAGTAAAGGCCTATATTCACTGGGCCATCTTGTCAGCTCCTTAAAGACCATTTTCTAGCTTTTGGGTTGAATGTTTATTTAGGTTTCCCGTTAACCTAAATAAAATAAACCAGGTAAAAATAGTAGAAATACCAAGACAAAAAAAGGAAAACGGTGTTTTTCAGTCTGAGAAATGACAGTAAAGTGCACACACTAAGCATGGGGACATCAGGACAACCACATTGCCTTCTATCTCATTTAATATTCTACCAGTGTTACAACCATCTGCAACTTCAAGTTGACTCTTAGTCAACAGTTATCTTAGTCCTTAGAACTTCATTCCTCATTGGAGAAACCTAGGTGCTGAAGAGCTGACTCAGAGGGGTAGGTGCTAGTCTAGCAGACCTGGGATGGGTTACGCAAAATCCTTGGTTCAACCACCATACTTCAAAAAAAAAATAAATAAATAAATAAAAATACTTTTAAAACTCTACAAATGATAATTATTTTCTTATTGTCTGCCTGGGATTGGGATCAAGGCGATCTGTTTGATGTCACATCATGAGAACGTACAAATCAATTGTTTAGTACCAAGGCCTGACCACACTGGTCTCCTGGTAGACTTTCTGTCTTGTGAGATACAGTATTCCAGACTGGTTTTATTTTTTTTTAGGACAGGGTTTCTCTGTGTAGCCCTGGTTGCCTTGAAACTCACTCTGTAGACCAGGCTAGCTTCAAACTCAAAGAGGTCCGTCTGCCTCTGCCTCATGACTGCTGGGAATAAAGGTGTGCACCACCACTGTTCTGCCCCAGACCAGTTTTAAACTGGCAATTCTCCCCTTCAGCATACCAAGTGCTAGAATTACAGGCATGTGTCACCATGCCCAACTCTTGAGTCCTGATCATTTTTGAAGTTTTGAAAAACTCAGCTAAGCTTACTAATTAATTACCTTATAAATTATAAAAGCTGCAGAAGAGGTGAACAATAAGGGGAGTGGCTTCTGCCATAGGAAGATTTCTGCACAGGAAAAAGCCCGGGCACTTCATCTACATGATCATCTGTCAGTAAGGATGAGAGGCTGGATCATGTCACAGTACCGCTTTGTGTTCCTTGGAAACTAGCACCAAGTAATTGTGAGCTTGAGCTCAAGTATCCTCAGAACGTTCCTCTATAATGCCAAGTAGGTGAAGTGATGTCTAAAGTCATTCTCAGGGACAGGGATCCAAAGGTATCAGATCACAGGATGGATGCAGACAAGTCAGATGGCAATTACCATTTAGGAATCATTCTCTGGTTCCAAGCTGAAGCCAGACATAGACTCTAGCGGTATCTGTGAGAGCTCAAGAAAGTGTGGTCTCCACATAAGCTTTTTAGCTTAAGAACTGTGTGAACCTGGGATGGAGGCTTGGATCAGCGGTTAAGAGCACTGACTGCTCTTCTGGAGATCCTGAGTTCAATTCCCAGCAACCATATGATGACTCATGGCCATCTGTAATGATATCAGATGCCCTCTGCTGGTGTGTCTGAAGACAGCTGCTACAGTGTACTTACACATAAATAAATCTTTTGTACAAAGTGGAGAGGCACGTCTCCCAGGAACACCTTCTAGGGGCAGTACCAAAAATGGAGTATCATCCTTGCAGTACCCTGTTACCCACACCTGAGAAAAGGAGAGGTAGAGGACCAGATCCACAGTCTGTTCAAGACAGAATATGATCAATGTAGTTCTAGTTGTCACAGGTAATTGGAAAGAGTTAGGGCAGGAGAGGGTTCAACCCAACTCAAGTTATGATTTCATTACTTCCTCCTTTCCCCAAACAGCATGGATTCAGCACTGTGAACTGGTCTAATATTCCATCCTGGGTCGGGCCGCCCCTCTTGCTCTTTACCACCACAGGGAAAAACAGCAAGCAGGAAAGGGCTTATTGCAGCTCTGGGCTGTCAAGATGGCTCAGTGGGCCAAAGCACTTGCCAGTGAGGGAAGAGAAACTCCAGGCAAGTTGTCCTCTTGACACCACATGCCCACACACAGGTAAACAGATATAACAAAGAAATTAAACAAAACACTGAAGCCCCAAGACCACCAAGAAAGCAAACCACTTCCAACAGGTTTATCGTGTGGTATAAAAATGTCTACAGGGAATAAGAGAATCCTGACATTCACCCATGGAGGAAAAGCTCCCAACTGGGAACCCTAGCTAAGCGCCTAGATGTCCTTCCCATGCAAGTCCTGCTGGACGTGGTGAGGCCCTGACTTGAGGATGTGTTGCTATTGACCCCCGCTCACTATGTACTCCTTGACTTTTTATTACGCTGTCACTCACAGCACAGAGTGCAGCTACCACACATCGTCGTCCTCTGGACCACACAGAACACCCCCCAAGTCCCATCCGGCTTCTAGGACTGGTGGTGAGCAGCATCTGAATGTAGAGTGGCCTAGCTCTCTTTAACATGAGCACACACCAAGGGCTCAGGAAAGGACAACATGGTGTAATATGGACACGTGGTTTAGTCAGACAGCCTGGGACAGGTTAGAAAAACGATAACCTCTACTTACTTGGTGTAAGGGATTAGGAAGAGATTACATCTACAAGCCATCTACACTGTTCATGGGAATATAAAGAGCTATATGTTCTGCCTTTTTTTTTTTTTTTTGAGACAGGGCTTCTCTGTGCTGCCCTTGCTGTCCTGGAATTTGCTCTGTATACCAGTCTGACTTTGAGGTCACAGGATTTGCCTGCCTCTGCCTCCCAGGTACTGGAATTGAAGGCATGCACCACCATGCTCAGCGGCCTCATTCTTGCTTAGGTACTCCAGCATCTCAATTAATCCAGTCAGACTATATTCTACTTATTTTCATTCTGTCACAAGAGAAAGAATGTCTTGTTGCTAGTACTGTTCTGAGAACAGGGTTAATAGCCTTATATGCAAACCCTCTCACTAAACCTTGCTTAGGGAATATACATTTCCTCTCCACACTACACAGTCAAGAAACAAAAACATAAGACCAGTATCCAATTCGCCACATGACACCATTCTTCTTACGTAAAGCTGGTAACAACTATAACTATCTCCAACTCAGTTTGGCCACCATATCTACCTAAACTGTCCTTTGCCACAGAAGATTTAAGAGAACCAAGTTGGGCAAGTAATCCTATTACCTAAAAGGCTGGCTGAGGCAGGAGGACTGCTGTGAATTTGAGGCTAGCCTGGACTACATAATGAACACTAGATCAGCCTAGGCCACAGAGCAAGGCTACTTCAGCAGCTGCCATAGCCCACATGCCTGCTCAGAGAGAACTACTGTGTGGGTAGGTGTGCTGCTACAGATCTGTAATCTCTGCACTCAGAAAGCTGAGGCAGGAGGACCTTCAGTTCTAGGCCATTTTGAGACACACTGACACCTATGACTATAAGAAAAAGAGGAAGACAGAGACAGGCAAAACCACTGAGCACCTACTATACACCACCTATGTACTCGTTAGCACACAAACATCAGATCTTACATGTGGCTAAGAACAAAAATGAGCTGCCGAGAGATGACTCAGCAGGATCCCGGCTAGCTTTATGTCAGCCTGACACAAACTGGGGTCATCTTAAAAGAGGAAAACTCAACTGAGAAAACCCATTAGTTTGACCAGTGGTGCATTTTCTTGCTTAATGACAGATATGGAAGAGCCCTGCGCAGTGTGGGTAGTGCTGTTCATGGGCTGGTGGTACTGGAGGCTGTAAGAAAGCGGGCTGAGTGCACCGGAAGGCAAAAGGCCAGTAAGCAGGGATCCTCCACGGCTTTTGCATCAGTCCCAGCCTCAGCTTCCCCCGGATGACAGACCGCTACCGAGAGGTGCAGAAGTAAACCTTTTCCTTCCTTCAAGCTGCTTTTATTCATATTGTGTCATCAATAGGAAACCTAACCAAGACAGCAGGTAAACATACTTGCCAAGCCTAACATTTGTATTCAGCTGCCGAGAGCAGAGTCTACGAGGAGAACTGCCTTCCACAGGCTGTCCCCGACGGCTAATGCATATGCCCATATAGCCATAACAGGAGACATCAATGGAGAAGTTCTAACTGCTGATACTGATAAAGACTTGCTTCGCTCCATTCTGCCCAGACACAGAATAACTGGCTCTTCATTAGACCACACCCAGTCTGGCTCACAGGCTCGAAGACATTACCTAGAGAACTAGCTGAACACTACCATCGCTACAGACCAGATCAGAAGAGATGGCCATGGAGGGCAAAATGGTTCAAAGGGAAAGGAAGAAAGAGCAGGTGGGACACTAAGCCTCCACTCACATCCTTCTCCTGAATGGTGCACTCTTTACAATAGTAGGCGTCAGAGACTCCGGGACCCCCGCAGATCACACACCGGCCCTGGTAAGATCCATAGTTACACTCATCACATATGCGAACCAGGGTGCACGGGCGCACGTAGGAATCGCAGATCACACACTTGCCATCACCTGTAGAGAGAGGAGAGCCCAGTTACATCCAATAGCAAGATTGCTTCCTCTGCCCTATGCGGGAAATAACTCGTCTCCTTTTAACAGTGACTTTAGGACCTTCTTCTATCTTGACAGCATAAGCCTTATCCTGTATTTATCTCGGCTCATTAATGCATGGAAAGGGTTTGGAATACTGTCTGGGAGCTTTTAAGTCTATGTAGTTACTGTCAACAAATTGCATGTCCTTTCTGCACACACAAATCTTACTGTTCAAAAGTAGACATTCTTTTTCCAAACCTAAATATGAAGTATTAAAAATTGCAAGCTCAAGTGGGTGGACGGTGGGGGAGACTTTGGTGGCAGTCAGGTATTTCACGTCCTTTGCATCTGGTATATCTATTTAAGACTTCTCTGCTAGCTGGGCAGTGGTAGCGCATGCCTTTAATCCCAGTACTTGGAAGGCAGAGGCAGGTAGATTTCTGAGTTCTGTAGCCTGGTCTACAGAGTGAGTTCCAGGACAGCCAGGGCTAAGCAGAGAAACCATATCTCAAAAATAAAAAATAAAACAAAAAAAGGAAAGAAAGAAAAGAAAAGACTTCTTTGCTGTTCCTCTGGAATTGATGACTCTTCAAAGAGTAAAGAAGGCAAGGCCTGAGAGGGCGTGTTCAGCTTACATTTTTCACACAGTCTTCCGATAGCTGCAAGATCAAAGATGGTAAAACATGGTTAAAATTAAGGTTGTGAGAAAGCGAGAAAGTTTTTCAAATTGAGTATAGAATGAGGAAGGCAGCAATGACAGGATCGCTATCATAGTCTCCATTTCTCCCTCGCCACTGCCCCCCACCCTCTACTTTTTTGAGACAGAATTCCACTGTGTAGCTTGTGTTAACTTGGAACTTCTTTTAAGCTCTGAACAGTCTCGAACTCGCAGCAATCTTCCAGCCTCCTGCCTCCCAGGTGCTGGGACTACAGACACGAGCTATGCCCCTAAATTTTGCTTTACAGCAAAACCATGTCGTCCCCCCCCCGCAAAAAAAAAAAAGGCTGTCCGGAACCATCCAAAGCAATCTAGAACGGCTTCTCCAGACCTGGCACAGACGCGCCCGCCCTCTCATAAGAAGCTGCAACCCGGTGAGCGCTTCTCGACTACCCAGGGACCGAAAGGCGCGAAACGTGCAGCCTCCAAACCAAAGCCCGAAAGAGGAGGTGAAAGCCCCTGGTCCCCCACTTTCTAATACCATCCCATTCAAACAAAAGGGTACAGGCCTCCAACTCACCGACACCAGCCTGCTTGCGGCAGAAAATCAAATCTGGATGATGTTTAGCCATAACTCTTTTCCAAGCCGGCGGCCGGAAGCTTAGAGAACTTCCGCCCGACCTTTAACCTATACTGTTCCTACGTCCGTGATTGGCCATCAAGCTGTCCATCAGCCCTTGTCCTCGAGGGCAGCAAATCTCGCGAGTTCTCGCGAGAGTTCCCTCGCCTGACCCTTGCAGTTGCATCAAAAGTTGTGAATAGAATTCTTTTTTTCTTCCAGATTTGAACTTATAAACTGAAATTTGTTCTTGGGTGAAATTTCTACATATGCTGGTTTTTGTGTTGGGGTTTGAGGTCAGGGCTTCTTACATGCTTCCGCAAATTATGTTAGTTTGGGGATGTTCTCTTTCATGGAATGAAGGATGACCTTGAACTCCTGACTGCCCTCCATCTTCCAGTCCCAAGTGCAAAGGTGACAAAATTGCGCCGAACGCCAAGCTGGCAGTTTCTCCGCATCTTTTCTTTCCACGCCCGTTTTCCGTCAGGTAGGGCCCGCCCACTGCGCTATCTGGACTCTGGCTTAGGGAGGAAGGCCCCGCCGTCACGGTGACGCGTCTCTCTAAACCACGCCCCCTCCCAATGCTTTAAGTGCGCCGTCAGTCACGTCACTTTCATGCGACCTCATCTTTGTCAGTGCACAAAATGGCGCCTTACAGCCTCCTGGTCACCCGGCTGCAGGTAAGCGAGCTCAGAGATGTGGGTTTACGGGGGCGGGGAGCCTCCTGCCTTGCCTGCGGCTGTAGGCGAGGCCAGGCGAGGCGGGCTCGACCCGGGGCTGACTTTTCGTGCACCTGTCGCGGTTGCAGGCCCAGCGCCCTTGCCCGTTCCTGCGTTGTCCTAGGTCAAGGCGTCCCTGGCACAGTCAGTTCAGAGTCCCCGTCCCCGCCCGCCGGGAAGCTTGAGTCTAAGCAACTGCAGCCTGTCAAGGGGTGGAGGCACTCCTTTTTTTTCTGAGGGCTGAATCCCTGCTCCCCCAGGGTGGTTTTCTGTTCCTCAAGGTGAAAACAAGGTGATTGGGGGGCGCCGTAGTTGTGGGTTCCTCTAAGCCACCCGGCTTGAAGCCTTCACTTCCCATCAGTAGCAGAGACTTGTCGCCTTATGTATCCGTGGTTGACAGACCTAAAGTCTGCAGAAACTATATCCAATACTATCCTTTGAGGACACTCGGGGTCATAGATGCAAGAAGAAGTATTTTGGGCCCCACCTTAATAAATAGTCACGATAACAGAGCTTTCTCACCTTTGCACCTGATGTCAAGATTGTTTACTAATGTTATAGATATTTTATCTGATGACATAGATGCCAGGTAATTTTTTTTCAACTTGATAGATGGAAAAACTGGAAGAAAGTAAACAAAGTAGTGGCTTTCACAGTGTCACTAAAGTGTCATAGCCTGAGCAGTGACCCTGCAGATCCTCTCTTCGTGTTCATGGCAGCCTAATGTCACAGAACTTTCTGAACCAGGCTGTGATAGTTTGTATTTGTCAGAATACAGAATCAAGTGTTTTGAAGTCACAGTTGCTTTCCAGATACTAGGTGGAAAGATGAGAAGACTGAACAGTTTGACCTTGACTGTTATGAGACATTTAGAAAATTGACTACGCCTGTCAGATGGTTTTTCCACTCCTAACCTTACAGCCCTAAGAAGGTATAATGTTTACTGTAAAGTATGTATTTTTTTAATAAAAAGTAAGCAATAAAATAACTGTAGACATTTTCTGGCTTTTATAACCTTTTATGATTACTTTTGTGAATTTACTTTGGACCAACTTTGAACATAGAATTAATAATTTTAAAATTATATGCTGACTCTCAGGAAGCATTATCATTCATTGGAAGTTTTCTTCTTCAGATTACTTAAATTCAAACTGCAAAATCAAACTCATTTTTCTGAACAAATCGTTTGATTTTTGGCCAATGAAAGGGATTTGCAGCTAAATTATCTCTTTGGTTCTTTTAATTCTTTTTGTTCGTTTGTTTGTTTTTTGGTTTCTCTGGACAGGATTTCTCTGTGTAGCCCTGACTGTCCTGGAACTCACTCTGTAGACCAGGCTGGCCTTGAACTTAGAAATCCACCTGCCTCTGCCTCCCCAGTGCTGGGATTAGGTTCTTTTGACTCTTTAGATAGTATGATGAGTTCTGTCCTGGCCCTGCTGTCCTCCGATTTGGTGGAGTCAGGCAAAGAATATTTAGTAGGACAAATGACCTTTGAGTTTGTAAAAAAGGAATTATGTCACATTTGGACCTTAGAAAGTGAGTGTTAGAATGGTGTAGAAAGAGATCTAGGCTATAGTTCGTGTCCTCCCATGATCCATGACCTTGTACATGGTACTTTCTAAGTTCTTTGTCTATCAGTTATTGGCTCTTTTCATTAAACAAAGTTTATTGAGCACTTAATTATGAGGAATTAGAACATGTTCACAATAATGTAGTTCAACCTCTATTAAATGTGGAGAATCTAGAACCTTGAGATCTTGGATGACTGCTGCAGTCAGGATTAGAGTCAGTCTCCTTATACATTCATTCAGCTAAGGTGAATGAGTCGTAGTTTGTTCTTTTCGATATACCAGTGTATCCGAATAGCCATGCTGTCTCAGGCAATGTCTGGTGACTCCATACTCTGAGAACGTCTTTCATTTGCCACTTCTATGCTGCATGATTTGAGAATTTGTATTTACTACCTTAATAGCTCTGTGTGACCAATCTCTAGCATGTACTAATTACTTCATAAACATTATTGGCTTTTTCTTTTCTTTTTCTTGTTTTGTTTTTGTTTTTGAGACTGGGTCTTACTGTGTAGCTTGTGCCAGCCTTGAATTTTTGATTCTCCTGCCTCAGCTGCCTGAGTGCTTTGAGTTCAGGCATGTGCAACCATAACCAGTAGAAAAATTGGTAAGAAGAAAACCCCTGTTTTGTTTTCTTTTTCAGTGTATGTAAAGTTTTATTATTTTATGTGTATGGGTGTTTTGCCCGCATGTAGATATGTGGACCCTGTCCATGCATGCAGTGTTCACAGAAGGCAGAAGAGAGAATCAGTCCCCTTGGAACTGGATTTACAGATGGTAGTGAGCCACCATGTGAGTGCTGGGGGTCCTCTGGAAGGATAGCCAGTGGGCCTGGGTCCTCTGGAAGGATAGCAGTGATCTTAACCACTGAGTCACGTCTCTAGCCTCCAGTGCCTATTCTAATGAACCCTTGGAGATCTTTGTCAGCTTGATTCTTGATTCATCTTCTTTTGGCTGGACTAAATGTGATGGAGGTTACTGGAACAGCTGATAGCAGTCCTGCCATTAACAACAGCATTTACCTTACATGAACCAGTAATTGCTCGTATCTCTGGGATGAGGCAGACCTATGAGCAGCAGTGTTTCAGGTGTAGAAACAGAGGCAATACAGCATAAAGGTTAAGAGCATGAACTCATACGTTAGAGTGCTTGGGTTTTTAAGTCCTGGCTTTAGTACTAAGTAACTGTGACAGTCAGTAAATTACTCCCATTTCTCTTTACCTGTTTCCTCAATACCCTAATACATTTGTTTTAATCAAGTTACAGTTGTAAAGTACTTAATACCCTACCTGACACCAATAAGACTTCTATTTACTCCTTCAAATAAAGTAAATGCAGATAGGATTTTATCATTACTTTTTGATAAATTTGATGTGATTTGGATCTGCACATTTCTGATTCCAAATCCTGAGGGCAGCAGCTTGCAGTGTCCTGCTCTTTGGCAGTCAGACTCAGCTTTGGACCATAACTGTTGTTTTGACAGTACTTGTTACCAGGTAGAGAGATTAGCAACAAAACGAAGAACATAGAGAATGAGAGTTTTTTTTTGTTGTTGTTTTTCGAGACAGTGTTTCTCTGTGTAGCCCTGGCTGTCCTCGAACTCACTCTGTAGACCAGGCTGGCCTCGAACTCAGAAATCCACCTGTCTCTGCCTCCCAAGTGCTGGGATCAAAGGCGTGCACCACTACTGCCTGGCTGAGAATGAGATTTTTTAAAAAGCCATATTTATTGTTTGGTTTTAATGTTTATCTTTGTGCATTTGACTATAGATAAATAAAAGGGGACTGGAGAGATAGCTCAGTGGTTAAGAGCAGTGGCTGCTCTTCCAGAGGTCCTGAGTTCAATTCCCAGCTCACAACCATCTGTAATGGGATCTGATACCCTCTTCTGGTGTGTCTGAAGACTTGGACAGTGTACTCATATACATAAACAAACAAACAAATAGTGCTTGGCTTTGCTTTGTACTGACATTCGGATTCTAGTGTGACCTTAGGGAAATCACGCAACTTCTTGCAAGTAATTCTAAAGTAGTAGTTAACTACAAAGAAGTCTGACATCTGTGGCAGAAGTTTTCTGCATGATTTCATGTTAAAAAAAAACAAAACAAAACCACAAAACCCCTTTCTTTGAATTTTACTCACTGTGATGATTTCCTGGGATCAACTAACTGCTGCTTTAAATTGAAAGAGTTTGTAAACTCACTAGTGGCCCAACTTTAGGTCTTAGATTTAGATAACGAGCACACTGTGTTGAGGACCAGCAGAACACAGCATTGCCATCTGAACCAACTGCTTCCGAGATGTTTACTGCGCTTGCTGCCTAGCACTGGTCAAAGCTTTGGGAGTGTGAAGTAAACAAGCTTAGGAAAGCCAAGCCGGGTGCAGTGGTGCTTGCCTGTAGCCTCAGCTCTTGAGACTAATGGAAGAGGGGAGATAGAAAGTTACCAAGTAGACAATAAGAGATTTGGTTATGCCTGGTGGTTGCATAATACTATTTTTATTTCACTTGCTTGTGTCCTTTGTGTGTATGTCTGTCCATATGCATACAGTGCCCATGGAGGCTGAAATCGCATCAGATCTCTTGCAGCTGGAGTTGCAGACAGTTGTGAGCTATTGGGAATTGAACCCAAGTCCTCTGGAAGAACAGCTGATGTGCTTAACTACTGAACCATCTCTCCAGCCCCAGCACTGGACCATTTTAAATCATGGAATAACAGTACTGATTTATGCTTGAAGAGAATAATGAGGTGCTGTATTGGTGCTGGGCCATCAGAGGTCAAAGAGTGCTTCCTCTTTTTGGATCCCAGAGAGACCTGGATCTCTGAGACTAAAGTGCTAATAGTGAAGGAGGCCTTCTTTGTGTGTGTGTGTGTGTGTATACATGTTTGTGTGTGTAGGTGTATATTTGTGCGAGCTTGAAACTAGCCTGGGATGCATGATAGCCTAACAAAGAAGATGGAAAAGAAATTATGAAGTTTCATTTCATTCCGTTTCTTCTCTTCTCTTCTCTCTCACTCTTGCTCTTGCTCTCTCTCTCTCTCTCCCTCTCCCTCTCTCTCTCTCTCTTTTTCTCTTTCTTTCTTCTTACACACATTTATTCTGTGTTGAGGGAAGAGGGTATGCCCATGTTACAATGAGTGTTCATGTTAGAGAACAGCTTTGTGAGTCAGTTCTCCTCTCATGGGTTCTGGAGATTGAACTCAGGTCAGTAGACTTGGCAGCAAATACCTTTACCTCCAGAGCCATCTTGTCAATTCCAGTTTTTTAATTTTATGAGTAGTCCCTTCCTAACATTGAGACCAGGCACAGAATTCTATAGGGGTGCCCCACAATGTACCTGTGGAAGCTTTGTTGGAGTTCTTGGAAGGCATGGGGAATAGCTTTCTTGAGTCATTTTACAAAGCTTAGTCCAAGCAAGAGCTGACCAGTTTTGGAACCAGGACTGGAACGATGGAACCAAAGCAGTTAAGATCTTCAGGTTCCTGGTCTGAAGATGAGCATATTTCTGTCTCTCTGAATAGTCATGCAGTTGTGTGTGTCAAACACTCAGGACAATCAGGTGAGGGATAAGGCATATAGAATATGTTAGTTTCTGTCTCAAACCACCGCACACACACCCTTCCCATCCCCAGCCAATTTAACCTCTATTGTCCAGCATTTTTATCTTTAGCTCCTTCATTTAAAAGAGAGTCTACAACTAGTGAGATGGTTTAGTGAGTATGAGCTTGTCACCAACATGATAGGAGGAGAAAACAGTGTCCTGTAAGTTGTTCTCTGACCTCCATATGTACACACATGCATGCATGCACACAATACATACATTGAATTACAGGTTATTTACAGATTCTTGGATTACAAAAAAACCTACCACCTAGGCTTGTTTGTTTGTTTTAAGATGTATTTGTTTTTGTTACTGCTGTTTTTAAGTTTTTCTAGACAAGGTGTCTTTGTGTAGCTCTGGCTGTCCTAAAACTCACAGAAACCCACCTGCCTCTGCTTCCTGAGTGCCGAGATTACTGATGTCCTGCCACTGCCGCTGCCTAATTTATTTGTTTTAGTATATGTATGAATGTTTTGCCTGTATGTATGTAGGTACACCATGTGCATACATGTCTAACACCCAAGGAGGTTAGAATGTGTTGGATCCCTTGGGACTGGAGTTACACATGGTTGTGAGCCACTGTGTATGTATTGGGAATCAAATCTGGGCCTTCTGCAAGAGCAACACATGCTCTTAACCACCACCAAGCCTACTCCAGCTCACACTCAGCTTCTTTTTTACATGGGTTGTGTGACTATAATCAGGTCCTTATGGACCAAGTCTTTTTTTTTTTTGGCTTTCTGAGACAGGGTTTCTTTGTATTGCCCTGGATGTCCTACAACTTACTCTGTAAACCAGGCTGGCTTCGAACTCAGAGATCTGTCTGTCTCTGCCTCCTAAGTGCTGGGATTAAAGGTGTGCATCACCCCACCACCTCCCCTTTTTGAGACAGGGTTTCTTACTCATTATATAACCTTAGTTGCCTAGAACTTACAACATAGACCAGAGTGGCATCAAAATCAGATCTGCCCTCCTTTGTCTCCCAAATACTGAGATTAAAGGTGTGAGTCACTGTGCCCAGCCTGTTGATATTTATAAATAATTCCTTGTGACATCATTGAATTCACCAGTGGAGCTATAGAGGCTGACTTCAAATGAGGGCCAGTGAAAGCCCTCTCTTGCTATGAGGGAGCAATAATTTAAATCTGTATAATGCATGGCTGAAGCAGTAGTTAGATGAATGTGGGGGCCTCAGTACAGACTCAGCCCTCTGGTCTGGCACCCTGAAGTGGTAATGAATAGTTATTTAATCTACCTACTGCTGTTGGAGCTGTGAGTTCAGGCCTTTTTTTAAAGTCTGTTTTTTGAAACAGGGTTGTTTTTGTGTGTGTGTAGCCTTGGCTGTCCTGGACCTAGCTCTACAGACCAGGCTGGTCTCAAACTCACAAAAAGATCTGTCTGTCCTAGGTGGTCTTTACCAGGGCTGATCCACTTGTTCTTCACAGTAACCTTAAAATGTCAGCCTTCCCAGCCTGTTTTTGTAATGATGAAATTGAGGCCCACAGATGTTGAATAATTCATCTGAGGTCACAGGTAGCACGCTATGGAGCCAGATGTTGGTTGCAGAGATGTATTGGAGTACAGAACTTGGGCTTTTGATCACTTGGCCAACCTGTTTCCCCAGAGCCCTCCCCTAGGGGTAGGGTGTAGAAGCTAGATCTCTGGAGGGTAGGCTGGATATGGGGTGAACAGTTCAGTTGACCCCCACTGGTTTCAGTGTATATATCTCTCGGGGCTGTGATTGCCTTTTGCCCCATATACCAGTGAGGCGAACTGTGGGTCTCACAGGACAGCTTTGTTTTGGCTGGGCTCACAGGCTGCCTGAAGAGCTTTGGAGAATGCCCTTCTCGGGTGCTGCTGCAGAACTGGCTGCAATCTGCAGGCCAGAGCAGGGCTCTGGATTTGTATGCAGCTCGCAGTCTCTGCTACTAAAGGCAGCTGCAAAAGAGAATTAGAGGGGTGAGCGAATCCATCAGCCTGTTTATTAAAGGAACCCCTGCTGCCTTTGGTAGACATTTAGAAGCTGTGACGGGGAGGCATAGCTCTTCACTGTACTTTTCCTTGTCTCTGGAAAGGATAGCACCACTTTTGTTCTTGCTAGTTGCATAGCAACCGAGCTAGCTGATTGCCTGCTGGGAAGAGGGAATTGTGTAGCTTTAGATGCTTAGGCGAGGTGCCAAGCATTGCCTATCACTGGGGGTGGGAAAATGTTGTTAGAAGCTGCAGTGGAGGTGTGGGAAGATGCTTTCACTTCACATACCGTTGACTGCCAGGCATTCCTGGGTTGCCCACCTAGAAGGAGCGGCTCATTAGGTTTCCCTGCCAAGAAGGACTGAGAAGTTAGTTGCTGAGAGCAGTGAGCCTTGGAACTGTGGAGGCCATGGCCGAGAATAACAGGCGTCTGACCCCCTCTGTATTCCTGTAGCCATCTTTCATACTTCCTCCTAACAAAGTACTGCTGGCCCAGGAGTTCTCCAGCTCCTCATCCCAGTCCCCACTGACAGCTTTGTGTTGTCGTTCTGGGCCTTTCTCTACGTTTTAGAACTGTGTGTTCTTTCCGACCCTCACAGTCTTTGCTGTTTTGCCTTTATGTTATAGAAGAGGTAATCAAGGCTCAAGAGAGGTTAGGAATCTCAGTCTCACAGCCCAGGAGGCTGAGATTCTAAGGGAGAGGATCCAGGTCTAGAAGGATGCTATTTCTGCACCTGGTTCTTGTATTGGGCCATCCACAGTGGTCCCTGCCTGACCCAGGAACCCAGTCTCTGAACAGTTCAGCCACCTGCAGCTTCTTGGCTTTCTGAGGGCAAGGACCCATTAACATGGTGGATCACTAACAGGTAGTTCTGGTGTGACCTAGGCATGACAGGATGGGAGCAATCTGCCTTTGTAGCAGTCAGGTACCATGATGGGCAGGTACAGCATGAACTAGTGGTGGGGTCTGTTCCTCAAGCTGTGTTCCTTTTGAAAAACCAAAATTTAAGAGTTCAGGTTTAGGAGTAGAGAGCTGTACCACCTTTTACCATGTCTTGCCCTTTGTCTGGTTATATGTTGTTTGGGGACAGAATCTTACACTATAGCCCCAGTCTGCCTCAGCCTTCCCGAGTATCTTCTTTACCTAAAGGTACTCTGTCTGACCAGGTCTGGTCCCTGCTTTGTATTTTTCTGATGTGCACATCCTGTTCCTCAGTGACTTCTCACCCGAGTGTCCCAGGCAGAGCTCCTCACTCACTGTGGGCAGGAGTCTCCTTATAACCTTTGCAAAGGTAACTTTGGACTTTCACTGATCTTGACCCAACAAAGGTGTATCACTGTTGGGCTGTCTTTCTTAGTGTTTGCTGGGTTTCTTGGCACATCATAGGAGCTCAAGTGTTAGATACAATGTATTCCTAGGGAACGGTCATGTGAGAAGCTACCATCAGCCTCTTCCAGTGTTTCCCACATCTGTGAATGCATTGTATAATACTCACACTGATTTTTTTTTAAATTCAGCTCTGATCTTGTTTAAGGGTTCTATGGTTTTCCCATTGGTAAAAGCCAAATGAAACCTGTACTTACTGTCCATTTCACACTAGTCCTGGTCACAGACTAGACTAGTGCAGTTAAGACAGAGTGATCACTTCACAGTTAGTTTGTTACTTACAGGGTGAAAGTCAAAATCAGCCACGGGTGCCATCCCTCTGAACTTTTCCCTGTGCACTATAAGGGACAGGTGACATCTAAGCAGAAGGTACTAACAACTGCACTACAGTTTATGGACTGTGAGAGACAAGAAGTTCAGTACTCTGAAAGTCTGTATCACAGTAAGCTGGGAGTGAGGAGACAGTCTTGTAGCAGCCTCTGGGAGCCTGGAGGTGAGTAGGAGAAGAATCCTAACTTTTCAGTCCTCCCATTCTTTCTTGTTCTGCGGGCAAAGATCTGGGCAGAGATGTGGTCCACAGTCACTAGAGTGCCATGCTGTGTCTGGGAAGCCTGGCCCTTGCAGTGTGTGCCAGCCACAAAATAAGCATGAGTAACCAGCCAGGCTCATGAGATGTGTAGTTAGGCCAGTGTTGATCTGTTTGTCAATACTCTTGGGTACTCATGTTCAACCCAGTGTAACAGCCTCCACACTCAGCTGCCACTCAGCCCTGACAGGCTGACAGCCTGACAGGGACAACCTGACTGATCTGTCAAATGTTCTTACCAAGCTACCTCACTATCACAACCAAAAGTGGAATGACTTTGGACATTCCCAGAAGGCTGCTAGATGTGGAGAGTTTAGACTGCGTGAGTGAGCTGGGTAGCATGCACCCCAGCGCAGGGAGGGTGAGCCAGGATTGTGAGTTTGAGACCAGCTTGGACGACATAGTCAGGCCCAGTTTCTAAATAAAGTTAATGGAATGTCACATAAAATAAAGGTCTAAGATGTATTAACATGCTTTACATTGGCAACAGGGTAGAGATGCCACGCCTCGCTTGTTCATGGACCATATGCGGCTGACAAGGGCTTCTGTAGGCCACAGGACTGGAGATGGATAGAAATTGGTAGTGAAGATGTCAAACTCAGATCAAGGTTATTAGGTTTTTCATCCAGGTTCTGAAAATCAGGTATACAAGCCAGGCATGGCGGCTCACACCTGCCATTCCTGTGTTGAGAAGAAGAGGATCATCTTGACTTTGAGGCCAGTATGGGCTACAAAGTTGTAGGGCTGCTTAAGCTACAGTGTGAAACCCCGTCTTAAAAATAAGAAAATCCGGGCCAGTGAAATGACTCAGTGGGTAAAAGAGTCTACACAGTGAGACTGTCTCAAAAACAACCACAGAAACCCAAAACAAACAAGGGTGGTCAGTGCTGTTATGAGTATGTTCTTAGTCCCTGCACCCAGGGCCAGGGGCAGATGGATCTTCTGAGTGTGAGAACAGCCTGGTCTAATACTAAGTCTCCTGCTAGCCTTGGCTATGTAATGAGACCCTGTTTCAAAAAGAAAGGAAGGGAGGGAGGAAGTTGGTCAGGAACATGTCATCAAGACGTTATAGTGTGACCGTGTGTGGATGTCCGAGTGTCCTGCAGTGTGTCCATTGGCTGTGTTGTTGCCATAAGTCTGTTTGGTGGAGCTGCAAATGCCAGCAAACTTGGAGATAAGCCAGTGTAGGTGATTGAAAACCCTGATAGCTATCCTTAGGGAGGATAACAGGACAGATAGCTGTCCTCTAATAGCTGGGGGACCCCTACCCTGGAGACTGAGTCATCTTGAGTGGGAATGGCATTGTATAGTTTGAACATACTCTGATGATCCTGGTGTCCCCAGGGTCTGGGAACCATTATTCTGAGAACAGCTTGGCCTCAGAAGACAGACATGGACAAAGAACCTACTCTCTAGGCTCCTATGTGGTACTTAAATTTTAATTAATAGTAAAGGGATAGCAGACAGTTGGCTAAAGGTACCCACTGTCACACCTGACACCCAAGTCAATCATAACATGAAGAGTAGGAGAGAGCTGATTCCTGCATGCTGTTCTGTGACCTCCACACACATGCCATGACAGATACCTCCCCCAACATGGATATTAAATATAAACAACAGCAACAACAACAAAAAACAGTAAAAGTGTTGTTCAATTGCACTAGCTCAGGCTGCCTCGTTGGACAGTACAAACCTAGAACAGATCCAACAGAGTAGAAATGTTGTAGACAGTGTTGACTGTTATTCACAGAAACTCTCACAGGATTAAGGATTTTGCTCATTCACTCATTCACTCATTTGTTTATTTTGAAGCCCGGACTTTGGTAGCCAAGACTGGCCTCAAACTGGCTAAGAACCTGAGGATGACCTTGAACTCCATTCTCTTGTCTCCATTTCTAAAGTGCTAGGATCACAGGCATGTGTACTGCCATGCTTGACCGTGACTCAGGATTAAGCATGTGAGTGGCTTCTCTTCAGTCCTGTGAAGTTGAACCCATTGTGAGGGAGACTTAGAGACTTGAATAACATGCCTAGGACAGTGACAAATAAGTAGATTAGTTGGGCTGGGTTTGGGTCCCCCACCTGCTCACATGGCCTTGGTCACTCTCTTCCTCCATGGGAAGATAGGTCACAGGAGTTATTACTTCACAGGTGGCTTTGAAGATTAGAGATTAATGTGTGCAGAGTGGTTAACCAGCACTTGTCTTATGGATGGTAGGTGCTCAGTAAATATTCTGTTACGCAGAAGTTATACTCATTTTAAAAAGTAGTTCATGGGCGTGGAGAGATGGCTCAGTGGTTAAGAGCACGGGCTGCTCTTTCAGAGGTCCTGAGTTCAATTCCCAGCCACCACACTGTGACTCATAACCATCTGTGATGAACTCTAGTGCCCTCTTCTGGCACGTATGTATACATGCAGATAGAGTACTCCTATTCAGTAAATAATAATTCTTTGAAAGAATTCACAATTCACGTAGTAATGATGAGCATGATGATGATGAGGGTCAGGGCCTCGTGAATACCTAGACACACACTACCATCGAGTCGTGTGTCCAGTCCCCAGCATAGTCCTTGTCCTTGCTTTCTAATCATCGTCGTCACTATTTGAGAGAGCATCTCATACAGCCCTGGCTGGCCTTAAACTCCTGATTCTCCTGTCCCCAGCACCACCATGTCCAGTTTATGTAGTGATAGGGATTGATTTTTGTTTTGTTTTAATTTCATGGATCAGTGAGTTGATTCATTGGGTAGTAGGGCCTGCCATTAAATTCTTAACCTGAGTTCAATCCTCAGGACCCACATGGTGGAAGGACAGAACTGACTCCTGAAGTTGTCCTCTGACATATATATACATATATACATCTGCCATATGGCACACATATGACACAGATGGAGGTCAGAGGATAGACAGCTTTGGGGGGTTGGTTCTCTCCTACTATGAATTCTGGAGAGTGAACTTTAGGTCATGAGATCTGCATAGCAACTACTTACATCCACTGAGCCATCTCAGTGGGGCTCAGTGTTACTTCATAAGCCTGTATCGGAACTGCTTCCTCACGGATGGCATTGTGATTAGGAGTACAGTTTATGGTTTTGCCTGTCAGGCTAGACTCTGAAATTGTTATTTTTGTTTCTAAGGTAACTAATGCTTAGGGTAGTCAATTTGCAAAAATAGATAGTTAATGTGAGTGGACATAGTAAAGAAACTAGAGACATGATGGCTCCAAGATATGGTTAAAGTTTGTAAACATGAGAGAACAGTCAGAGACATCTGGAAGAGTTCGGAGCAAAGAGAAAAAAGCACACCGAATATGGCCAGCAGACTGGACATGCCAGGGTTAGGGAAGCAGGAGGGGGGAGTGGAGAGAGCGCAGAGAACAGTGGAGAATAGCTGGTTATAAGGAGGGTGGTAGCTGCGGGAGGGAAAGGTCAGGACACTGGTGTGGGGACTGTGAAATGTGTTAACAGATACTTGTGAGTGGGGACTGAGGGAGCCTGGGGGCTTTGATGAGCTGATTGGTGCTACAGGAGTATATCAGTGGAGCCATGTGTCCCTTTGCCAGAGGTAAGGGAAATCACTCCTTTTGGCAGGTGGGAACCAGTTTCACAAATTCCTCAGGAATGCTGGCTTTTATCATATAGGAATCCTATAGTCCAACTTGAGCTCATTTCTGCCTATATGGATTGCCTTTTGGAATTTGAAAGTTGGACAGATAAGTCCAGGTTCAGACATGGACAGCTGTTTCTGCGCTGAGCTGTTAGTGAGGAAGCAGCTGTGCCACAGCTGTATAGCTTCTGGATTTGTGTCGGACACAGAGAGGACTGTGGTGCCATCAGTGCACAGGAGCATGAACCCATGCTAAGTCTGAGCTTGGTGGCGCATGCTGTAGTCTCAGCAGTGGGAAGCAGAGATCAATCAGCCTGTTCTACATAGTGAGCTCCAGGCCAGCCAGGACTTCATAGTGAGACTATTGAAAATAAACACACTAAAAAAAGAAAAGTACTCAAACTACTTGGAGCTTGACGTAGTCTTTCCTGGTGCTCACACCAGCTCTGTGAGGAGACAAGTCCCCAGCTTCAGTCAGCTAAAGCTGCCTTTAAAGCTGTCAGTGGGTGTGCTCAACACCCACTCAGATCACAACCGGTCTGCCCTACCCTGGGGTTCTCGAAGTTTCAGGCTGGGTGTAGTTGCAGCAGAAATACCTTGCCTTTTCCATGCCTTGGCACAGGGAAGTCCTTTGATGTGTCATGGGGCAGGACTTTTACATCAGCTAATGAGGCAGACAGCAAGGCTCTGTGCTGGACTTTGAGCTGAAGGGCAAGTAGATCTGAACTCTGCATTGGGAAGGTTATTCATTAGTGAGGGTGGATGCTGCTTCATGAGGTGGCCTATTCTCTGTACCGGGTGACCTGAACAGGATCACAACGGATGGCAACCGAGGACCCGCACTGAGTTCTGCTGTGGGGACAGACGGGTTCATCATCTCCAGGAGACTGCAAAGGGACCTGGGTCACCAGTGTCAGTTTTCTCTTCCACAGAGAATCCCATAGGAAGGACACCTAGACAGAGCGTTTGTCCTCCTTCCTACTGTTTCCTGGGGGTTCCAGGCTAGCTAGTTTATGTCACCTTGACACAAGCTAGAGTCAACTTGGAAGAGGGAACCTCCGCTAAGAAAATACTCCTGCTAGACTGACCTGTGGGGCATTTTCTTGATTGGTGATTGATGGGGAAGACCCCATCACTGTGGATGGTGCCGCCCTGGGCTGGTGGACATGGACGCCATAAGAGAACATGATGGGCAAGTCAGTAAGCAGCACTCCTCCATGGTTTCTGTAGTCAGTAAGCAGCACTCCTCCATGGTTTCTGTATCAGTTCCTCCCTGAGTTTCTGCCCTAAATTCCCTCAGTGTTACCTGGAAACCCTTTCCTCCCCAAGTTGCTTTTTGGTCATGGTGTTTTAGAGTAGAAACCATGCCTAAGACAGATTAGTTTATTTATTCTTGCTCACCTTCGCTGTTCTTTTATTTATTTTTTTTTAAGATTTATTTATTTGTTTGTTTGTTTGTTTATTTATTTTTATGTATACGAGTACACTGTCACTCTCTTCAGACATAGCAGAAGAGGGCATTGGATCCCATTACAGACGGTTGTGAGCCACCATGTGGTTGCTGGGAATTGAACTCAGAACCTCTGGAAGAGCAGCCAGTGCTCTTAACTGCTGAGCCATCTCTCCAGCCCCCACCTCTGTTAATGTTGCCATCCAGAGTTTTAAAATTAACTAGTGTATCCTCTGTCCTCACTATTGTTCATTCATAGCTGCATAACAAACAGGCCTCACATTAGAACCTTAAAGCAACAGTCAGCATTTGCCTCTCACAGTTTCTGTGGTCCAGGACTTTGGAGGTATCTTGTCTGGGTGGTTCTGGCACAGCCTCAGTTAGGCTGGTATAGTCTGGATGAGCTGAGCGCTGGAGTTCAGCAGTAGAGTGCTTGTCTTCCATGCATGAGGCCCTCAGCACTGCAACCTGGGATTGCAGTGATCTGAAGGCTTGTGTTGGAGCACAACACGGCCTACATTAAAAGTTACACAGCATCACTCCCATCCTTGTATTAGAAGTTAGGAAGTGTTCCACATGGTAAAAGGGATGGGGTCATACAACACCTTTTGAAAGGATGAGGTAATAATGACCAAGCTTAGGATAGGATGCCTCATTCAGTCTTCCATCCAGGAGACACATAAGCCTGTAAGATAGTAAGGGAGCCCTTCTCCACCCCCAGGGAACTTACTGTGTGGGCGGAGTTCTAGTGGTAATGTGGGCATTGTGTCACAGCTGCTTGGACTAAGACACAGGTACTCCTGAATGGTCCACAGAGCTTATTAGATCCCTGTTACAGACTCCGCTAGGAGTTAGCCAATGAGGTGTTCTCTTTAGCTGTTGTAACTTGTGTGGTAGAACTTGACTTTGAGCCTGGTCACTCTGATGGGAAGCCCTCCCATTTCTTCCTCTTGGAAATGTTTCTGTCGCTGCTAACATACCCATCTTCAGGTAAGGGACATGAGGCTACAGTCACAGAATAGCTCATGAAACCTTATTTCTTTTTTACTATGTGGACCTGTCTTTCAGACACTTGAGAAACAAACCCATTGATGGTGCTGTTTTCTTATGTTTTGCAGAAGGCCCTGGGTGTGCGGCAGTACCATGTGGCCTCTGTCCTGTGCCAGCGGGCCAAGGTGGCCATGAGCCATTTTGAGCCCAGTGAGTACATCCGATATGACCTGCTAGAGAAGAACATTAACATTGTCCGCAAACGGTAAGACTGTGGGGAGCTTGAGCTTGAGAGCTGCTTCCCTTTCAGGCACTGGGACCGGTGGCAGGATCTAGAAGTCAGGAAACAAAGGTCCCAGCAGAGGAAAGTCTTTGTGTTGGAGCTTCTGTCCTTTATCCGAGGAGTAACATTAGGAAAAGAGCAGGGACAGTGTCACATGACTGCATTCCCAGCACTTGAGAGGTGGAGGAGGCAGGAGCACCAGATGTTGTTAGACCAGAGAACTACCTTTTAAAGTTCTAAGTCTGCTGACTGGCGAAGCCTACACTTAGCCTGTTCTTCTGACTAAGTGACCCCAGCATTGGTTCTAGTATTATTTTTTAAATTACATTTTATTTATTGTGTGTGTGTGTATGTGTGTGTGTGTGTGCATGTGTAGGCATGTACTTGTGTGTTATAGCACACATGTGGAGGTTAGATGACAACTTGGGGCAGTCGTTCATTATTCTCTTGTTCTACCATGTGGGTCCCAGGAATTGAACTAAGGTTGTCAGACTTGGTAGCAAGTGCCTTTACCCACTGAGCCATCTTGACTATTGGGTTTCATGTATACCTGGCTGGCCTTGAACTCACGGTGTAGCCAAGGATATGACCTTGACTTTCTGATCCTTCTGCCTGTACCTGCCAAGTGCTAGGATTACAGGCATGTGCCATCGTATGTGACACTGGACCTTAAACCCAGGTCTTTGCACAGTAGGCAAGCACTCTACCAACTGAGCCAGCTTCTAGTCTAGTCAGGTTCATCCAGACTGCATTTAAGACACCTGGGAGGCTTTTACATCAGCCAGCCCCTGCTCCCCAGCCCTCAGGTGTTCTGCTTCGGGGGAGCTTGGCCTTGCTTTAAACAGGGTTGTTTTTTGGCACCTGGGAATCTCTTCAGACCAAGACTCTCAGATCCCACTCCAGTTTAATTGAGTGAGAACCTTGTATTTAATAGGATCCTCTGGTGCCAGGTAGTACTGGCGCATGCCCAGCTCTAGGGTGGCAGAGGCAGGCAGATCTCTGGGTTTTTAGGCCAGACTGGTCTACAAAGTGAGTTCTAGGACAACCAGGGCTACACAGAGAAACCCTGTTTCAGAAACAAAGAAAGAAAGAAAGAGAGCGAGAGAGAGGAGAGAGAGAGAGAGACAGAGAGGGAGAGAGGGAGAGAGAGAGAGAGAGAGAGAGAGAGAGAAATAGGATCCTCTAGGGATTGATGACATCAAAGCGTGGGCAGCACTGCCCGGCCCCCCAGCTCTTTCTAAAGTGCAGTCCGAGTGCAGAACTGCTATCCCTGCCAGCACAGCACCTTGTACAAATACTTTTCTCCAGGAAACAATATTTAATATATTTTTGAGTCTCTGACCACCGCTAGGTGGGAAGATGGTGGATTTTCCTTTCATCCAGAGGCTTGTATCTCTACTGTTCATCATACATGGAAGGAGAGCTGCCACAGAAGTGAGCTTCTACTGACTTGACTGGAGAGTGTTACTTGCCACTTAGAGTCTGTTTTGGTGTTCGGAGATAGGGCTTCTCTGTGTAGCCCTGGTGTCCTGGAACTTGCTCTGTAGATGAGGCCCTCCTTAAACAGAGATCCACTCGTCTCTGCCTTCCATGTGCTGGGATTATAGGTGTGCACCACCACGTGGCTGGCTTGTCATTTAGTTTTTACTCTAAGCACTTGGCTGAAGCAACAAAAACAATATTTAGATTTTAACTTTGTCAGTAAGTTAACTAAAACAAAAATTTCCATATTTTTTTTCAACTCTGCATTAACCAGAGAATTCTGATAACTATCAACATGGTTTAGGTGACTGGAAAAGGCCGCTCTGTTCTCATTGTTGCGACAAACCAAGCAATTGTCTGTCCTCAGAGTTGATTTTGCACTCAGGAGATGCTCGGCACTACGTAAAGACATTTTTGGTTATCTACGAGAAACAGTGAGGGTTGTTAATACGTGGTGGGTGGGGACTGATGACACTCCTAAGCATCCACAGTGCACAGGACAGCCTTACAGCAGAGTCACCTGGCCAGGGTTGAAAAACCGTAACATTGAGAAAAAGTGGAAATGAGGCTCTTCTAAGTTTTTTATTCTAAAGAATTTGTTTTCTTGTATGAGAATTCAAATATGCATGTCATGCGTCTTGGTCAGCATGAGCTTACAATGGCTGTGCCTGCATCCACAAAATCTAAGGAAGATCAAGCTAGTTTAAGAGCTTTAAAGAAGGCAGAGCATTGCCAGGGGACTCTTCCTCCTTCCTGTACCTTTGACAGTAGAGCCAAACTCTGCTTCCAGGAACAGAACAGCACCCCGAAGAACACGGGGCAGAGAAATACAGACAGAGATCCCAAGTCACTCTCGGTCAGAAGAGTAATGATGAGCTGCCCTAGGTTTGCTCACTGTTGGGTGTCCCTCTTATATTACACTGTATTAGAGTGTGTGTTCATCTCAGGTCACATTAGTCCCCAGCCTTCTCAGCAGCCCAGTGTCAGGCTGGTTTTTGTTTAAAGAGCATTTCAGGCATTTGCTTTCAAGGTCTTAGTGCTATTTTTCAGCTCTTTTGGGTCTCAGAAAGAGAGGCTATATTTTATACAGTGAGTCATTGCCGCCCACCTGCCTGGGCTATGCTGCTGCAAAGGGCCAGCCTTGCTGTTTTTACTGGCGGCTCTCCTGAAGCAGACCTAGAGATTCTTAGAACTGCCAGTTGAGCTGTTGTGCTGAACAGCTAGGACTTTAGAGAAGAGCTCTTAGTGTGAGAGCACAGATAGCACACCCTATTGGCTCCTTGCTTCTAGTTTTGTACTATAGCTTTGGGACCTGGGAGAGCTCACTTTCCTCCCAGTGCCTCAGTTTTCTGATCTGCACTGTGAGTATAAATGAGTTATATGCATGAAGTGCTTAGGAAATCCTAAGAGTAGGGACTGGAGAGATGCTTCATTGTTCTCTTCTAGAGGGACCCAAGTTCAATTCCTGGCATCACCCCCTGTGCCTCTGATTCCAGGGCATCTGCAGCCCTCTGGCCTCTGCAGATACCTATTTGCACATGTCCACACACACATAAACAATACATCTTTTTAAAAATTCCTAATAACATAACACTGACCTTCAGTGACAGAATGAGATCGTGGTGGGCTGGGCAGAGGGCAGGGAAGGACTTTGGGGAGTGGGCAGATGGTTTCAGTATGTTTGTGTATGTGGTGCTGAGGACTAAATAAAGGTCCTAGCACCTCCTGTTCCGCATCTGAGCTACTTACTTCCCAGCTCCAAAGCATATACCCTGTACACGGCTTATCAGTCTAATTATACCGCAGTAAAGCTGTCTCTCAGGATGTCTTTGTTTGTTTGAAGAGGATAGAGTCTTGCTCTGTAGGCCTGACCAGCCTTGACTGTTCAGGCTCATCTTACACTTCTGGTAGTCCTGTCACCTCAGCCTCCTGAATGCTGAGAGTACAGAGCTACTATGTCCTACTTTAATAAAGCTGTTTGAAAACAAAGGAACTATGTCAAGCATGGTGGCAGGTATCTGCAAATTCTAGTGTACCTGTAATTCTAACACTCAAGAAGTCGAGATAGTTAGTTCTTGAACTTGAGGCTAACCTGGGCTATAAATAAATTCCTACCTTGTCTCCCAGCCCCCCCAAAAACAGGACAAAGGGGCTAGAGAAAGTTAAGCACTTACTGCTCTTCTAGAGATCCCAAGTTTGGTTCCCAGAACCCACATAGCAGCTCACAATCACTTGTAACTTCAGTTTAAGAAGATCCAATATCAGCCGGGCGGTGGTGGCGCACGCCTTTAATCCCAGCACTTGGGAGGCAGAGGCAGGTGGATTTCTGAGTTCGAGGCCAGCCTGGTCTACAAAGTGAGTTCCAGGACAGCCAGGGCTACACAGAGAAACCCTGTCTCGAAAAACCAAAAAAAAAAAAAAAAGAATAGACAAATGGGACCTCATTAAATTACAAAGTTTAAAAAAAAAAAAAAAAAGAAGATCCAATATCACACCCTCTTCTGGCCTCTTTGGGGTTCTGCATGCACACATGATGCACACATACACACAAAAAACACCCATGCACATAAAATAAAAATAATCTTTAAATTAAACAACAACAATAACACATTCACACACACAAATAAGCAGGTATAGTAGTGTATGCATGTAATGCCAAGTTGGGAATGCTGAGGTAGAAGACTGAGGTATGAGGATCATAAGTTGGAGGCTAACCTAAGCTATGGAGAGCATTCTCTATCTTGAAAACAAAACAAAACAAAAAAACAAAAAGAGCCAGGCAGCAGTTTCACGTGCCTTTGCTCCCAGCACTCAGGAGCCTGAGACAGGAAGACTGCCATGAGTTTGAAGCCAAGTCTTAAAACCAAGGAAATGCTATTAGTGTAAGCTTTTGTCTCTAGTCTGGTCCTGTACTTTAAGGCAGGTAGATGAAGGGGCTCTACGAGGAAGCCAACTTGTTAATTTGGTGCCTTAGTAAGTTTAGTGACAGGGTCAGATGTAAACGCTAAGCTTCTGACTCTGTCCTGGAATGACAGAGCATGGCCTTTGGCTGTGGTGAACTCAGATGCTTCCTAGGCAGTCTCAAGTTCACCTGAAGTTTCTGGAATGGTGAGAGGAAGCGGGGGTGGTGGTGGGGGAGTCACTGCTGGGTCGTGTGGGTAGTCGGCCAGGTAGCTAGGTGGGTAGGCAGTGGGTTGACTTTGGTCCAGTGGGTGGCATGCTGGTGAAGAGGAAGTACTTGAGTCCTGGCAGAGTCTGCCTGCCTGAGGGATTGGCTTCATTCCCATATTTATCCTTATGTAGAAAGGAGCCATGAACCTCCAAGGAAATCAGGATCTAGGAAAGCAGCCTAACCGTGCCGTGACGATGGAGGCTGGCAGCCACACCTCTCAGTTAGGTACACGTGAGCCCGGCAGGGAAACCTCTCAAACAGTAGAGAAGTGGGCATCACTCTTGTGCGGCGGGCGGACTCTCATGCCTAGTGCTGAAGCAAGTCGAGTGAAGGGACCCAAGCCAAGACTCAGGCTGTAGGCTGTGAGCTGAGCCTGTGTCCTCTGCATTGCTTTATTAGATACCAAGAATGTAACTGACATCTGATGAGAAGGTGTATTCAGATAGGCACCTGCTAGATAATAGACTAGTGCAGTTCAAAAGCAAATATTCTTTGAAAACACTAGGCCTCTCATTTTGTATGTTTGTTTATATTGACTGTTTTGTATTGTTTTGATTTTTTTTAAGCAGGGCTTTTATGTAACCCAGCTGGTCTTCAGCTTGCTACATAGCTAAGGATAATTTTTTTTTTAACTTTCTATGTGCTGGAGATAATAACAACATCTTTTTTTTTAAAGATTTATTTATTTATTATATGTGAGTACACTTTTCAGACACACCAGAAGAGGGCATCAGATCTCATTAAGGATGGTTGTGAGCTACCATGTGGTTGCTGAGATTTGAACTCAGGACCTTCGGAAGAGCAGTCAGTGCTCTTAACTGCTGAGCCATCTCTCCAGTCCTGCTAAGGATAATTTTAATTCCTGATCCCTGATTCCTATCTCCCATGATGCTGACATCCACTTATTCTTCAAGTAAATGTCAATCAACCACAATAAGTGCCGGGAGCTTCCCCTTGTCCTGGAGATCCCAGGTGGAACTTGGGTTCCTGCACACAGATGCTTCTGTGCCCGCTCACTGTCACACACGCGAGAGGGAGGCACTGTGCCAGGGCGAGTCACAAAGCTCCTGCCTTCTTTTTGCCCACAGGTTGAACCGGCCTCTTACTCTCTCAGAGAAGATTGTGTATGGACACCTGGATGACCCAGCCAACCAGGAGATCGAGCGGGGAAAGACATACCTGCGTTTGCGGCCCGACCGGGTGGCCATGCAGGATGCAACAGCCCAGATGGCTATGCTCCAGTTCATTAGCAGTGGGCTGCCCAAGGTGGCTGTGCCGTCAACCATCCACTGTGACCATCTGATTGAGGCCCAGCTCGGGGGTGAGAAAGACCTGCGCAGGGCCAAGGTGAGCCCAGGGAGGGCTGGTGGCTGGGTGTAGGACAGGGCTGGGGGAAGGGAGAGAGAGCCCATGCTACCGAGTGCTAAGGCACTGCTGCAGAGCTGCTCGTCAGTCTCGCCATGGCACTGATGGTCTGAGGATGGACTCCAGAGCCTCCTGTATGACAGGCAAGTGTTGTACACCAAGCCATTCCCAGCCCTGAGGGTTAGCATAGTTTAAGGCTTGCTCTTAATTCTTCCTAATACTGGAAATGAAATCTGATGCAAAGATGTTAGAAATTCACAGTCTGTCCCTAGTGTTAGCACAGAAAATACTCTCTTCTGTTAGAAAATCCTGTTGCTGGACTGGGGAGATGTTCTTCAGAGGACCTGAGTTTGATTGCCAGAACCCACATCAGGCAGCTTACAACCACCTGTAACTCTGTTTCCAGGGGTATCCAATACCTCTGGCCTCTGTTGGTACCTACATTCAAGAACACACACTCAAACTTATAATAATAAAGAAATAAGCTAGACAATGGTGGTACACACCTTTAATCCCAGCACTTGGGAACTTGGGAGGTAGATGCAGGAGGGTCTCTGTGTTCAAGCCCAGCCTGTTTTATATAGTGATTTTTAGGACAGCCAGGGCTACACAGAGAATCCCTATTTCTGAAAAGCCAACACAAAAGAAAACAAAAATAGACAGTACTGCAGACCGGAGTGTGCTGGCACATGCTGCTGGACCTGGAGTCGGAGTTCTTTCTGTCCTAACAGTCTATCCCATATATCTCTGTCTGTGTCACATGTGTCCTCTCTCCTGCTCTCTTCTGGCCTATGGGATCAGATGTGGGAAAGGATAGAGGTCCCTGTGTGTAGCAACACAGAATTGAATCTCACAGCTGCAGGAGTTGTAGACCCTATCTTGTTCCCACACTAGAGCTATATGTTGACACCCCTCTTCCAGGACCATTCTTCTTTTGTGAGCTTTAAGAAACACTCAAAATTCCAAAGGCTCTGTAGCTCTGAAACTGCCACTCAGCACTGAATTCCCCATTTTTACCGTGAAATCTAATTTGTGCCCCTTCTCCTGAGCATCCAAGCTTATGATACCTTCCTATGTGCTACTCTCAGATCTGGCTTCTCCCTCCGGCCCTGGGTCTTGCTACTCCCCACCCTGGCAGTGGGAGTTGGGGCGGACATTGGCGAGAGGTGAATGCTGGCAGGCCTAAGGCCCAGCTGGCCCAGAGCAGAGCATGCCAGTTAAAGTGCTTGAACTACCGTGGTCAGCCTGGCTCACAGAGCCTCTCAGACCCTTAGGAAACTCTGAGGGCAGCCAGTCTTTCCATTCTGGCCTTTCGACACTCTTACCCATCCATGGTGTCCTGGGGGACAGTGGTGCTTTCCACTCAGCTGAAATCAAGTCCTGTCTACAGACTTGCAACTTCCCCACTAGCTGCGGAGGGGTGATCATGTTACATGTCTTAGCTGGACCAGAAGCTGCACAGACCAGGGACCCTGGGGAAAACTTCCCCAGCAGGACCACCATTTGTGGTACAGATTTGATTCATAGACCATAGATTGCAGATCTCATCCCTTCTTGTATCAACAAATGTTTACTGAGTGTTCGCTGTATGTTAAGTGCAGTAGAAGGAGCTGTTGAGTGGGAACTGGATGGGTATGGCCTCCCTCCCACAGATCTCAGAGTAGGGAGGACAGTCATGGCAAGGGCAGGGACTATGCAGGCCCTGTAAGTTATAAGACGGGTCTCATTGAGATTTGGAAAGGGACTGGGAGCCCTTAAGGATGGGCTGTAAGTTGACCCTAAACAGATAACTGGAGGAAGGAATTCCAGACCTATTAGCAAAGTCCCGGGGTGGTGGAGCATAGCTGTAATTCTAGCTCCTGAGAGGTGGAGATCAAGAGTTCAAAATCATTCCCCACTTTACAGTCAGTTTGAGGCCAGCCTAGACTTTATGAGCCCTTAACCCTGTCTCATGTTAGCTAGCTGGCTGGCTGGCTGGCTGGCTGGCTGGCTGGCTGGATGGATGGATGGATGGATGGATGGGTGGATGAGTGGATGGGTGGATGGATGCATAGATGGCTGGCTTAGTCTCACACCACCCTCCCTCTAAACAAACAAACATATTGAATGAGTGTTGAGTATAAAATTGCCCTAAGACACGAAGAAACTTAACTTACACAATGAAAAGGGGTCTGCAAACTTGAGTCCTGTGGGAAGACAGAAGACGAGGCAGGCAGGGAAAGACTGTTTCTGCCATCCTAGAGTCATAGGTAGACCCTGCCTTAGTCCGAGTTTTCTGCTGCCCTAACAGGACATTAGAGATGAGGGAAACTGTATGCTCTTGAAGTTCATTTTGTCTCTATTCTGAAGGATGGAAAGTCTGGGGCACCTGGCAGGAACCTTTGTGCTATCATGGGTGGAAGGACAAACAAATGTGGGTGAGCCGGGAAGACCAGGCACGCCTTACTCCTTTTATTATGAAGCCACTCCACAGTCACAGTGTTAATTTGCATTCCTGAGGGCAAAGTCTCTTAAAGCTTACTATTGTTGTGGCTCACTTTGAACCCGAGTATCAGAGAACCATGAAGGTGTAGAAGGGGATCCATATGGTCAGTTCTGCATGTATTTATAATCTCCAGCCCAGAGACAAGTAGCCATCTGTCTAGTATCACACAGCCAGAGAAAGTTCCAGGCTGTTGCAGTGTCACACCCACCCTCTCACAAACATACAATGCACCCACCCTTTGACAGCAGTCTTGTCCCCAGTTCCTAAGTGGGCTGTAGGGCTGTTTACCACAATATTATTTGCAATCAGTAAGTGTTAGCTGGGAGTCTAGACAGGTAGCCACCACTCAATGGAGAAGCAAAACTAAGATGTCCTCTTGGTCCCTTTGTTTCCCTTTGATAGTCCCCGTCACCCTGTGTACCTTTGTAGACATGGCATAGCCCTTTGTTATTAGCCCTCATTGGAGAAATGAGTGTCAGACAAGCCATTGGCAATTAGCCTACCCTATTACATCTACAAGGAAACTGAGGCACAGAGCAAGGCAGAGACTTGTTCCCAAATTACCACCCTGGCCAAGTGTCATAGGACTGGAGCAGTCTACTCCCCTGTCTTTCTCCCTGGGCCTGCCAGCTGAAACCGCAAGCCAGTGGCCAAGCCCACAGGATTATTTTTAGAAGTCCTGCAAGAGAAGCCTTGTCTTCACGGTACCAGCATGTCAGTGCCATGGGGGAGGGAGTGCAGAGTATGAGGTCATCCCAGTCAAACTAATGCTCTGGTTATTGATTTGTTTTAATAGGACATAAATCAGGAAGTGTATAATTTCCTGGCAACTGCAGGTGCCAAGTATGGCGTGGGCTTCTGGAGGCCTGGATCTGGAATCATTCACCAGGTAATGCACAGCTTAACTTGCCTTTATAAAACCCCAAGCCCAGGTTGCACTCTGGTAATGGGACAGCATGTTCCAGGCCTGCTGGGGACTTGAGGCTTGGGAGAGCTGAGCAAGAGTGCCGGTGGCCATGTCATCCTAGGTGCTGGGGATAGAGGTATACAACTGCAGTTACAGGGAATAAATGCTTGAGAACATGTTTGGTGGAAGGGATAGAAGTTAGATATGTTGATTCATATCTGTAGTCCTTTATGTGGTGTTGGGGAATCCTGGATGTACTACTGAGCTACATGGATTAAAATGTTTTTGTCATAAGTGTTAAGACCAGTTGTGTAGGGAGCTGATCCAGGGGATGCAAAGCCCTATTCTGACTGCCTCAGGCACCAGGCATTCGTGAGGTGTGTAGACATGCGTCAGAACAAAATGTTCATATATGTAAGTAAATCTAACAATATTTTTAAAATAAAAATAATTATAATTTTTTTGTAGTGCTGGAGTATTGAATGCACAGCGAGCACTATGCCAGTTGAGCTATTTCCCATAATAAATATAAAAATTATCCTGATATTAACTTACTAGTACTTACCATGACCTTGTGGAGTAAGGTTTTATTATAGCATACTTTGGGAATGAGGAAAGTGAGGCAGAGATTAATATCCTCACCCAGCGAGAGCTCCTGATAATTGTGCCGTAGGGATGTGGGCCTGAGGGAGTGCCTGCTCCACCATGATGCTCTGCTCTGCCGCCTGCATCAGCAGGGAGCACGGCCCATCCCTGCCTGAAGCACTGCTTAGTTCCTTTAGTGGAACTCTGCAGGATGGAAGTACTGAAAGTCAAACACCAAACTGGTGTTTAATTCAGAAGATAATTTGGTCCATAAAGCCATGTTTAGTAGGCACACGTGTAATCCCAGCACTCAGGAGGCTGTAGCAAGAGGTTGTTATGAGCTTGAGGTGGCCTGGGCCACAAAGCAGAGTTTTAAAGAGCCTGATCTACAATGTTTCTCAAAAATTTCAATCAAATCTCAATTATTACTCAAAAAAATAAAAGTCAGCCAGGCAGGATGGCATACACTTTTCATTAGAGGGGGCAGAGGCTGGTAGATCTTTGTGAGTTCAAGGCCAGACTGGACTACTTATTAAGGCCTTGACTCAAAACAAAACAAAAAACAAAAAAAAAATTGTTGCATGTGTGTGTGTGAGGGAGGTACTGCTTTCCTTCCATTAGAGGGAGCTATTGAGGACTAGCCTGCTACATGTCTATTCGCCGTCCATCCTGTATGTATGGGATCCGTTCTGCATTGCCAAGGTGACTTCTCCCTACCTCTATCCCAGGCCTTGATATCAGCTTCCTTATAGAGGAGCTGAGTCAGACTGGCTGTGCCCATCTCTGAGACCAGAGCTAAGAATGGATTACTGCATTGCCCTTTAGGACAGATCTGCCACGGTCGCATGTCACACAGTCTGTAAGGACCAGAGTGTCTCTCTGCAATGAGGCATAAAGGCATATGGACCTACCCATGGTTAGCCTTTTGATATGGAGGGCACCCCAATCCAGGGATCCCCAATTCTATTTTAGGTCACAGGCTTTAGGCCACTTTGGCCAAAGTGTGGGTCTGTGAGTGGTGGCCTGCTCTCTGACTCCTGTTAAACATTCAGCATAACTCGTAAAAAACATTCCGGGAACCATGTGTTTAAGTCACTGTACTATCTATTATTGTGAAGAGACACCATGACCAAGGCAACTGTTATAAGAGAAAACATTTAAATGGGGCTGGCTTACAGCTTCAGAGGTTTAGTCCATTTTCATCAGGCAGGAAGCATGGCAGCATGTAGGCAGGTGCTGGAGCGGCAGCTGAGATCTACATTCTGAGCCCCAGACAGAGTTCAAGACTCTGGGCTTGGCATGGGCTTTTGAAATCTCAAAGCCCACCCACCTCAGTGACACACTTCCTCTAACAAGGCCACACCGCCTGATCCTTTTAATCTTTTCTTTCTTTTTTTAAAGATTTATTTTATGTATATGAGTACACTGTAGCTGTACAAATGGTTGTGAGCCTTCATGTGGTTGCTGGGGATTGAATTTAGGACCTCTGCTTGCTCCCATCGGCCTGCTCGCTCCAATTAACCTTGCTCCCTGCTTGCTCTGGCCCAAAGATTTAGTTATTGTTATATGTAAGTACACTGTAGCTGTCTTCAGACACTCCAGAAGAGGGTGTCAGATCTCATTATGGGTGGTTGTGTGCCACCATGTGGTTGTTGGAATTTGAACTCAGGACCTTCGGGAGAGCAGTCACTGTTCTTACCCACTGAGCCATCACACCAGCCCTTTTAATCTTTTCAAATAGTGCTACTTAGTGGTGACTAGCATTTGAGCATATGAGCCTATGGGGCTATTATTATAAAACCATCACACCATGTGGGTCTTATGTGGCTTTACTTTTCTGTCTCTCAGTGTCAGGCTGTCAGCCGCTTGGTTCAGACAGAGCCCCATCCCCTGCCCCTGTTGATCTGACAGACCCTGCTCCTGTAGCTTGGCTTTCTAATCTACGTGTTCAACCCCCCCCCACACACACACACACACCTGCTCTTCCTACAGCCTGTGCTCGGGTTCCAGGTGAGCTGCTCTGTGCCACTTTGAGTTTTGTTCCCATAATATGCTCAGTGCTTTTCCACTATGTCATGAGCTATGTAGGCACAGGGATTGTGTCACTGAGGACAGGGCCAGGTGACTACAGAATTGGGCCTCAGTGTTTGTACGTAGATAGTTGAATTTCTAAATGTTAGTCTAGCCTAAAATACACTTTTCGGCTGGGTGTGATGGTACATGCCTATAATTTCAGCACTTAGGAGCTGAAGGAGGAGGTTCCCAAATTCAGGACCCTGTCTCATAACAAACAGACAAACAAAATATACTTCTCAACCCTTAGCCCATTTACCTAGCAACATTTATAGACTGGTGAGGTCATTGTCACAGCTGGTATGTTGTGTGCTAGACACCAACATTAGACAGTTTACACGAGGCTGAGAGCGCTGTAGTCCTTAGATCTACATTAACCTCTCCTCCTGGACGGTAACTACATGTGTGGCTACCAAGCTCACCACCATGAATTCTGTGCAACTCACCTTCATGAGTTACTTCTTAGCCTGTGGATCTTTAGGGATTGCTACTCCTACATCTTTGCATATTGCTGAGACGAGTAAAAGGGAGAGAAATGAATAGTGGTACTGGCCAGCTCTGTCTATCTAGATGCCACAGTTGGAGGAAGGCCCTTCATGCCATGCTAAGTCCATGGGTAGATGCCGACTTCCTGTGGAGATTTGGGTTTCTGTGATAGCCTAGGGACCCTGTCCACATTCAGTGCTGATAGTTTGTAGAGCCTCTCACATCTCTCCTCACCCTTGTTCTTCCTAGTGTCCAGGAATGAGCTAATTTTACCAGGCAGAACCCCAGGTGAAGGATCTTCACCTTCTTCAAAATAATAAAATACTGCCTCTCCCAGCTGGATGACATGATGTCTATCATTCAGTCATCACGGTTGTCTAGCGAGATGGCAGCTGTTGGAGTAGAAGGTGAAGCTGAAGCCTCAGGAGGTTATGTGTCTCCCCAAGACCTCACAAGAACTAGTGGGCGGGGGAGGGGGCAAAAAACGCAGGCACAGAGTGGGCTGGACACTTGGCCAGCAGCGCCTTCCCATGAATCTAGCACCTTGGAGGGGCTGAAGCGGGGGTAGAGCTGATGTGGGTTACTGCCCCGCTTTCTTACCCAGTGTTCTAGAGAGCACTCATACCCCAGCCTTCACAGCTAGGAGGGGCTTTGGATAGAGCAGCCCTCTACACAGTGCTGCCTCCAGGGTGTAGGCCTGGGAGGCAGGCTGCAGAGTGCTCAAAACTGCAGGGCTCCTGGCTTCTTGGTGCTTATGTAAGTACCCTGTGGGGACAGTTCCTGACAGAACCGTCTACCCTGATGAGAATCCTGGACGGTGGACCACCTACCCTGGCAGTTCATATCACAGAGCTGAGAATCTGTCAGGAGCTCTTTCCAGACCCATCATAGGATACATTCTGACATGCCAGTTTGTCCAATTCTTTCCACATCCTGAGGTTAAGATGACCTGAGTACTTTATTACTGTAGATGTGGAGACTGAGGCACAGGAAGGCATTTTTAGACCCAAGTCACACAGTAGAAACTATTAAAGCTATTCATGAGTCGGCCACCTGGACAGGTAGGTGTAGCCTAAACGAGGCTGCCTCTACCCCATACTTGAAGAATACCTGGGCATGGCTGCGAGGCCTGATGTCAGTGGGAGTAGTTCTGTACATTCTTGTTTTGGTCCAACTTCAGTTCTGTTCTGAAGACTTCTAAGCTTAAGATCTTTGGTTATTTTTCAGATCATTTTAGAAAACTATGCATACCCTGGAGTTCTTCTGATTGGCACTGACTCCCACACCCCCAACGGCGGTGGCCTGGGAGGCATCTGCATTGGAGTAGGGGGTGCTGATGCTGTGGATGTCATGGCTGGGATCCCCTGGGAGCTGAAGTGTCCCAAGGTGAGGGGAAGGGGAAAACTTGCTGTAGCCTAGCTAGAAGGGAGGCTGGTGGGACTACATAAGGAACTGTGGGTCCGGGGTGGAAGTGCCAGGCTAGATTGTCTTTTGTGAGGAGCAGGGCTGAAGAATACAAGGGAATAGAAGCTCCACTGCGTGACTCCTCCCTGGAACATGGTGTGTAGTGCCTGTACTTGTCTAGCCCGCTGTTTTCAGGTGATTGGTGTGAAGCTGACAGGCTCCCTCTCTGGTTGGACCTCACCCAAAGATGTGATCCTGAAAGTGGCAGGCATCCTCACGGTGAAAGGTGGCACAGGTGCTATTGTGGAATACCATGGACCCGGTGTCGACTCCATCTCCTGCACTGGTGAGGATGGCAGCCCCACAGGGTCTCTACCTCTGGGCTGCAGCTCATGGACCTGAAGCAGTAGTTAAAGTGGTCTCCCTAAGGCTGTGCAAACTGTGGGCTGAGAATAGATATGCAGAGGGAGGGCAGGCTAGAAACAACCTGCTGAACTGATGGAACAACTGAAAGCTACTGTAAAATCCCAGCACTAGGGAGGCAGAGGCAGGAGGATCTGAGTTCAAGATCAGCCTGGCCTACGGTGAGTTCCAGGACAGCCAGGGCTACACAGAGAAACCCTGTCTTGAAAAAAAAAATCTCCTGAGTTCAAGCAGCCCTCCTATCTGTACTTCCCAAGCAGCCACGACTACAGGCATATGATCTGTACCCAATTTATTTCATTCTTATTGTTCAAACTCTAAAAATTATTTACCCTGATGTGACTGAGAGAGGGCAAAATTCCAGGCAAACAGACCAAGACCTAAATCGAGTGTCAGCATTTACTTCTTTATAATGATCTTGAACCACTCTAAGCAGTGGCTGGCCATGTCCACATTCAGTACACAAGGGCTATGTGCTCTGCTTAGTAGGAAAGCTAGACTTTGAGTTAGAATTCTGCTTGTGAAGGCTGAGATCTCTTGACTGGCTATGGGCTTTGAGGGATGGGTACCTGTTGCTACTAAGTGGCCTTATAGGCCAGGAAGGAAGTATGAAGAGCTATGTGCCCACCTGGCAGGTATTAGGGCCCACACCTAGCTGCCCAGGAGCCTCATGCTTTGGGCTCTGTTTCTCCGCAGGCATGGCAACGATCTGCAACATGGGTGCAGAAATTGGGGCCACTACATCAGTGTTCCCATACAACCACAGGATGAAAAAGTACCTGAGCAAGACAGGCCGAGCAGGTGAGCTCATGGGGCGGGGTGAGCCACAGCCACGCTGTACCCCTGCCCTGAAGGCGAGAGCACTTAGTCTGGCTGCCATGCAGAGGCCCAGAAGTCCCTGCAGGTAGATGACAGGGTAGGTGTGTGTGACTGCTTCTAATTATGTCTTCAGCCTCTGAAAGGGTCTGGCATCCAAGTTATCCCTGCTACAGGTTATCCATGTGAGTTTCACAGGAAAAGGTGGCTAAATTCTGGTCTTTTCTTGCCTGGTACCCAGTGCCCCTACAGGGAGCTCTAGAAGTGACATGGGTCTCTTCTGTATAGCTGCTCTCCGATTGAGGGAACTTCCCAGCTTCCCCTAGCAACTTTCAAGCTTCTCATAGGTTTCTTTGAGGCTCAAACAAGGAAATAAAGGGCTAGAACCTGGTAAGGCAGGGGAGTATAGACGAATGAGTAGGTGCTATAGGTTAGGGCCTGGGAAGCTGAGAGCCTCCTGAGTCCTACCTGGACTATCCTTATCTCTTTATAGCTTCTTAAAAATTCTGTTCTTACCAGTGAGCAGGGGTACACACCTTTAAACCTAGCCCTGGGGAGGCAAAGGCAAGTAGCTCTCTGAGTTCAAGGCCAACATGGTCTACAGAGTGAGTTCCGGCACAGCCAGAACTATACAGAGAAGCTCTGTATTGGGGGGAAAAATTCTGATTCTTACACACTGTGTGGTAGAGTGTGCTTGTAATCCCAGTACTGTTTCCATATCCTGTGTGTTTCTTATGTCTTCTCATTCTTGGCTCACTGATGCCTCTTCAAGAGGCTGAGCTCCTGGTGTGCAGGGGCAGCATTTTGTGCTGTTGGATTTGTCCCTCTGTCGACTTAGTTACTGCCTAGAACGTGCTATTTGGTAAGTGGCAGGTGTCTGGCTCAAGTGTACAAATAAACAAAGTCTTAAAACCAATTTGTTTCATTCTTTTCCCTTGTGAATTCCAGACATTGCCAACCTAGCAGAAGAATTCAAAGATCACTTAGTGCCTGACCCTGGCTGCCAGTATGACCAAGTGATTGAAATTAACCTCAATGAGGTGAGTGCAGAAGTAGGGTTTGGGGGGCTGCTGAGGATGGGGCTTTTATTTTTTGGCACTGGGCGAGAGGGTCGGGGAGCAGGTGCTACCAGCTCACCCAGCAGGGCAGTTGGTCCTTGGTTCCTAGGTCCTAAACCAGGCAGGAATTGGAGACAGACAGAAGGACATAACATTCAGCCATGGGAAAGCAAGTCTGACATGAGTGTGCATTTGCCACTGCCCAACTTTAGTGAAGGCTAAAGTTTAGGGGGCTCACTTTGAGTTCTTAGGACGAGCTGCAGTGAGTTGGCACCCTGACGCCTGCAGAGCTGAGAAAGGGCTCCTGAGCAAACAGAAGCCAGACTCTTCAGTGCCAGCCTTGGCACTGTGGGTGTGTGCAAGCTGATCCAACTCTGTAGGCCTCGTTCCACCAAGTGTGGAACCTAAGGTGGGTGTGAGTGACATGGGTTAATTCCTGTAGCAACAGTCTAGTGTGTTGGTGTTTGTGTACCAGGTACTCTGCTGTGCACTCCATGTTTGTTAGTCATTCCTCATACAAAGCATATGGCATGCTCTGTCTGTCTATCCCAACCCGTAGTAATAGATTTGAACTGTAGGCAAGCACGCCTGTGTCCCCAGCCCTCTTTTTTTGTTGTTGTTTTGGTTACTGTTTGTTTGCTTTTTTTGTTGTTGTTGTTTTGAGACATAGTTTCTCTGTATAGCCCTGGCTGTTCTGGAACTTGCTCTGTAGACCAGGCTGGCCTCGAACTCAGAGTTGGCCTGCCTCTGCCACCAATGCCCAGCTATGTCTTCTTTTTAAGAAGGTCCACTAAGTTCCTCATGCTCTCCTTGAACTAGTTTTGTTAACTAACCCAGGTGGACTTTACCTTGCAGTCCTCCTGCCTCAGTCTCTCAAGTAGCTGGAATTCAGTCCTCACCATCAGGCCCAACTCCTTCAAAAGCAATGTAGTTTCCGAGATAGAAGGCAGATGGCTCAGAGTGCTTCTGTAGCTCTGTCATCTCCTTCTTGTGACCTGAAGGAGGCCCATGTGTGTACCATGTGGAGATGAGACAGTCTGATAAGGCTTGGGGGACTCCAAGTGTCGTACGGCCCCAGCCTATTGCCCACATGTCTCCCATGCCAAAGCTTGAGCCCTGAGAACTGAAGCCAGTGCCTTCTATAGAAATGGGAGAATCTGAAGAACGCCCATCCCCACTCTATTTCTTGTCTCTCTGATCCTTGACCCTGTCTTCTCAGCTAAAGCCACATATCAATGGACCGTTTACCCCTGACTTGGCTCACCCAGTGGCAGACGTGGGCACTGTGGCAGAGAAGGAAGGCTGGCCTCTGGACATCAGAGTAGGTGAGTGCCTTCCACTTTATCGGGTTAATAGATATCTGGGGACAATCACCTTCATGGCACTTCTTGGGGGCAGACACTCTGCAGGAGGTCTGATTATTCAGATATTACCTGTGCTTGGGATAGAATACATGTTTATTGTACTTCACACGAAGAGTTTTAAAATACCTCTAACTCTGACTCTGAACCAGAAATAGTCCTTGAGAGCGTTCCTGTGTCACTGTATACATGAACACGCACATGTACTTCTGTCCATTTACACAGCTCATACGCCATGCTGCTGTCTGCACACGTCACACATGCAGACACACTGACACACTGCTACTGTAGCTCAGCCTGACCTGAGTGTCCAGAGCACTCACAGTCCCTGTGGCCTGCAGTCACCTGCAGGGCCTGGTGTGAACCTGGGCTCTGCTGCATCATAGCTGCCTCCAAACACAAAGCAAAGCAGAGAAGCAGCTCACTGTCCATCAGAAGACTCACACTGTCACAGTCACTGACTCGACAATGTCACTGCTGAGAAGAGGGGCACGTAGAGTGACCAGATGGAACACAGTACAGTCCACTACACTCGGGCTCTGGATGAACAGAAGGAAATCATTTCAGTACAAACACGCATGTGCCTCCTGCTAATACGTGTTCTCAACTAAGAAGGGAGACTTCAAAAAGCACGTCTGGTTCCCCATCTAGTCAGGAGTGATAGTTGGGTTTGTCCTTCTAAAAGTGAGAAGAGCTTGCTTTAGTGTCTAATAATTAGAAAGGAAGAGGAAAACAAAAACAAAAACACTGGCTAGGCATGGTGGTGCATGCCTTTAACCCCAGCACCAGGAGTGTTCATGAGTTCAGGGCCAGCCAAAACTATAATAAGACACTAAGAAATTGCTGCATTGCTAAGAGAAACTTGATATTAATAGACAGTATGATATCATTTGGTTCTACTGAACTTTTTTTTTTTTAAGATTTATTTATTTTATGTGAGTAAACTGTAGCTGTCTTCAGACACACCAGAAGAGGGCATCAGATCCCATTACAGATGGTTGTGAGCCACCATGTGGTTGCTGGGATTTGAACTCAGAACCTCTAGAAGAGCAGTCAGTGCTCTTAACTGCTGAGCCACCTCTCCAGCTCCCACTACTGAACCTTTTAATAGCAAGGTTTTGCTTTTTGTTTTTGTTGTTTTTGAGACAAAGGTCTCCTTTTGTAGCCCTTGCTATTCTAGAACTGTGAATGTACATCAGGTTGACCTCAAACTCACAGAGGTCCTCCTGCCTCTGCCTCTGCCTCCTGAGTTCTGAGATTAAAAGCTTGCCCAGCTGCTTAACAAGGTGTTTTTTTTTTAATTATTTATTATTTATTTTATGTGTGTGAGTACACTGTAGCTGTCTTCAGACACACCAGAAGGCATTGGATCCCATTACAGATGGTTGTGAGCCACCATGTGGTTGCTGGGAATTGAACTCAGAACCCCTGGAAGAGCAGTCAGTGCTCTTAACCACTCTCCAGCCCTTAACACGGTATTTTAAAGATCTTTTGTTGCTCTGATTAAAAAGTAAGCAGAAAGCTGGGCAGTGGTGATGCCTACCTTTAAGGCCAACCTGGAGTGAGTTCCAGGACAGCCAGGGCTACTCAAAGAAACCCTAATCAAAAAAATAAATAAAAACAAAGCAAGCAGAGAACAAAATCCTCGAAAATACAAAAGAGTTAGCGTATCAGCTTCCATTAAACACTAATCATTGTGAGTGTGTTAGTATTAGCCTTAAAGTAGGATACATGCTTATAATCCTAGCATTCAGATGGGTGAGGCAGGAAGATCAGGTGTTCAAGGTCAACCTGTGCTATGTGAAACCCTGTCTCAAAACAGCCTTTGGGGGTTTTATGTGTACTTACACATTTGAATAAAATTTGTATGAAAATGGATACAGTATGGCCTATGTTGAGTGTCATGGTCAGTGACTGTGAATGACTGGGTTATGAGTAGCCTTCTTTATTGCCGATATTTAGGTAGCTATCTCCTGACTTTACCCTACCATATACCAGGTTTGATTGGCAGCTGCACCAATTCAAGCTACGAGGACATGGGACGATCAGCAGCTGTGGCTAAGCAGGCACTGGCCCACGGACTCAAGTGCAAGTCCCAGTTCACCATCACCCCAGGCTCTGAGCAGATCCGTGCCACTATTGAGCGGGATGGCTATGTGAGTGTTCCCCTGCCCCTGCCTTCCCACCATGCCTGCTGATGAGTGCTTCAGGATGGAACAAGCTACGGCCTGTTGGGCTAAGGCAATGCAGGCACAGCCTTTCATCCTCCAGGCTACTGCCTTACACATTGCCATCAGCGTTGTACCTGGCCTTGACAGTTTTCTGTTTTCTTTATCCTCTGTAGGCACAGATCCTAAGGGATGTGGGTGGAATCGTTTTGGCCAATGCCTGTGGCCCTTGCATCGGCCAGTGGGACAGGTAAGCAGTGCGTCCTGAGAGAGTAGCCTTTAGCTCCTTGGTTAAAAGTAAACAGTGGAAAGAAGACTCTAGCCCTAAGGCTTCTGGTTCCAGCACTGCTACACTTTAGAAGTCCTTGTCAGACATGGAAGAGACCTACAGAAGCTCTGAGTGACCAGAAACTGAGTCCTATCTGGCAGGAAGAAGCCAAGAAGGCTGCATCGTAGGAGCCAAGCTGGTGGCTCTGATGGAGCCTTTTGAGAGCAGGCAGCTGCCTAAGTGGGGAGACTCGGGCCTTAGTGTGGCCTGTGCCTCTCTTCTACATACTCTCAGATGAGACCTGGTGAGCTTGAGGTTGTGCCCTGTGCAGAGTGCTTGAGTCCCTCGGAGGACACAGCGTTTTCAGAGCCTTGCCATTCCCTTCATCATGAGCTAGGCATGTACCATAAGAAACCAGACAAACTGGCCTCCAGACTGCCCATGTCGCAAGGTTAGGTATCTCTAATCCTATCCCCTCTGTCCTGGCAGAAAAGACATCAAGAAGGGAGAAAAGAATACGATCGTCACCTCCTACAACAGGAACTTCACAGGCCGAAATGATGCAAACCCTGAGACTCACGCCTTTGTCACATCCCCAGAGGTGAGACTACCTGGCCAGGTGTTAGCCTGACTACCTTGGAGGTTCTGTTCCTAGTGGGTCAGAGGAAAGGGTAAGGAGATGGCTGCTTAGGGTGGGCATTATAGAAAGTCCCAGAGAGTACAAAAGAACAATTGGCCTCTCCTATCAGTCCCTACCCCTCAGCAGACACTCCTGAGTGATCCAAGGGGAAGCCAAGAGACATGGCCTTGTCAGTCATCAAATATCACAGAGACTTGGTGATTCCTGCTGGTCTCGCTCAGCTCTTGAGGTATTTAGCATAGTTAGTAGATGTGACAATGGACTGCCTGGGGTAGGCCCTTGCTCTCCTAACTACATGAGCTTGGTCACTTGTTCATCCCCAGGGTCATGTGAGAAGGGTGTGAAGAAGGGCTTGGAGTTCTTTTTCCCTCTGATCTCATTTTCTGTCCCTTCCCTTGTGAGTGACTGAGACCACAGGCATTTCTCCAGCTATTTTCTGAGTTCAGTAAACATGTGTCTTTGCTATTAATTACTATGGCGCTGAATCAGCTGACCTATCTTCGGCACTGAATAGGTGTTCCACCTCGACCTTCACTAGCACTTCACTGAGTGTTCAAGTTCTCACTGCTCAGTGAGGAAGTGGTTCTCTACTCTTCATTTGCTGGCAAGCAAGAATATTTTGTGTGCTGGGTCTCATCTGTCCTAGACACCTGCCAGGAACAGGAAAGTACCTAGTGCTGGCCTAGTCTAGGGCAGACAATGAGTTCAGGCCCTGGCAGCTCTTTTAGAAACCCTTGGGGGCTGGAGAGATGGCTCAGTGGTTAAGAGCAGTGACTGCTCTTCCAGAGGTCCTGAGTTCAATTCCCAGCACCCACATAGTGGCCCACAACCATCTGTAATGGGATCTAATGCACTCTTCTGCTGTGTCTGAAGACAGCTACAGTGTGCTCATACACATAAAATAAATAATTCTTTACCAAAAGAAAAAAAAGAAAAAGCAAAGAAACCCTTGGGATCGTGAGTATTCTGCAGGCCTGGTGGCTCATGGTCCCAGAGGTAGCCCTGCAGCTCTAGCCTCGTATGAGGGGCCTGGAGAGAGGGAGATGGTTCAGTTGGTGAAGTACTTGCTGCACATATATGAGGATCTGAGTTTGACTTCCCAACATCCACATTAAAACAAAAACAAAAAACCTTACAGCTTGTTAGCCTAGCCGAACAGCAGAGGTTCATTATGAGACCTTGGAAGGTCATCAAGATGACTCAGCAGACAAGTGTTTACCATACAACCTTGGAGACCTGAGTTCAATGCCCAGAACCCCCACATGGAGGTAGGAAGAGAAAATTAACTACACAGTTGTTTTCTGACCCAACATGTACATTCTGGTATGTATATGCACACGTATGTATCATATGCACATTCACAGAACTGGCCTCCTCCATTTCAGATTGTCACAGCTCTGGCCATTGCGGGAACCCTTAAGTTCAACCCAGAAACCGACTTCTTGACAGGCAAGGATGGCAAGAAGTTCAAGCTGGAGGCTCCAGATGCAGACGAGCTTCCCCGATCGGTGAGCTGATGCTGATGGGTTTTATGGCTAACCAACCACAGACCTGCCTTGGCCTAGCTGCCTGGGCTTATGTGAAGTAGACTGACACTGTTACTGAGAAAGAATGAGGTTTAGGGCACAGGGAAGCTTGCAGTCTACCAGACATCCATGTGGGGACTAAGGACTCAGTGCCCAATGTGTCTCCACCCCTCCTGTAGGACTTCGATCCAGGGCAGGACACGTACCAGCACCCCCCTAAGGACAGCAGTGGCCAGCGGGTGGATGTGAGCCCTACCAGCCAGCGCCTGCAGCTCCTGGAGCCTTTCGACAAGTGGGATGGCAAAGACCTAGAGGACCTGCAAATCCTCATCAAGGTTAGCACAGGCATCCCATCCCCAAGCATTAGATGTGACTGGGGAGCCCAAGGGAACCAGGTTTCAAGAAGAGAATGATCACAGGAGTTTGGTGGTTCCCTTCTACATGATCCTGGGCTGGGGCACAGCCTGATCTAGCCAGCTACTGTCAGGCCTCAGCCCCCTAGTGTGAGTATATCACGTGTGACTCAGCTCAGCTCTGGACTAACACAGACAGCACTCCTATTATTGGGCCATTACCAGACAGGGACTGTTGGGAGCTCGGCCTTTCTAGTGTGGTCAACGGCCTCAGACTCATATCAGACAATAATTTATGGGCTTACTAAGCAGTGTTCAGGCATGCCTGTGACACAGCCAGTGTTTAGCTCATGTGAGCCAGGACCCAGACATGACTCCTAGTTTCTGTGTCTGGCTTGGAGTCGCTGATCTCCCACCCATGGCAGCTTAGCTGAATAAGCAAACAGCTGCATCTGTCTGCCATATCTAGCCTGTCTCATGGGAGAGTATCCTGTCATGGAGACAGCATAACTGGGGCTTTTTAGCCAGAGTGGTGGCGCACGCTTTTAATCCCAGCACTTAAGAGGCAGAGGCAGGCGGATTTCTGAGTTCGAGGCCAGCCTGGTCTACAGAGTGAGTTCCAGGACAGCCAGGGCTACACAGAGAAACCCTGTCTCAAAAACAACAACAAAACAAAACAAAAACCCTGGGGCTTTTAATGGGGTGGGTGATAGATAGCCTTGCCTAAACCAGGTGGAATGGGAATACCAGGACTGCATAGATTACAGGTCCAAGGCTGGACATATCCCTAATCCCTTCCCTGTTCTGCTCACTGCTGCCTGTCTCTGGAAGGCTTCCTTTATCCATTGCTCACTGCCTCAACCTGGCCTGTCTTCTCTGCTCACCCACAAGGTCAAAGGGAAATGTACCACAGACCACATTTCTGCTGCTGGTCCCTGGCTCAAGTTCCGTGGGCATCTGGATAACATCTCTAACAACCTGCTCATTGGTGCCATCAACATTGAAAATGGCAAAGCCAACTCTGTGCGAAATGCTGTTACCCAGGAGTTTGGCCCTGTCCCTGACACTGCCCGCTACTACAAGGTAGGCCAGCATTGTTTGAGGAAAACAGTATTGACTCACACCTTTAATACCATACCAGTACTTGGGAGGCAGAAGCCAGTGGATGAGAGTTTGAGTGAGTTCCGGCCTGGGCTTAGTCCCTTAATACTCGGTCTGTGTGAGACCTGTGACTCTTCTCTGAGCTTCAATTTCCAACAGACTCCTAAAACAATTCTATAAGGTTTCCTCTAACCTGCCGAGACTCATCTCTTGAGTCCTGGGCAGGGTTCTCCTGGGTGTTGGGACAGCAGTTTCCTCTAGTCATGCCCCTCTATCATGTGTACCCCACCACCACCCCAAGCCCTCAGGCAGCACCCTTCGCTGCCTCACTCCTTGTCCCCTGTTGCCTGACAGAAACATGGCATCAGGTGGGTGGTGATTGGAGATGAGAACTATGGTGAAGGCTCGAGCCGGGAACATGCAGCACTGGAGCCTCGCCACCTGGGCGGCCGGGCTATCATCACCAAGAGCTTCGCCAGGATCCACGGTGAGCCAGTCATCCCTCTGCTCCTTCACTCAAGGTCACCTACTCTGCCATGGTTGACTTAAAGTTGGCCATATTCCATATAGCCTGTCTAACCTACCCATTGCCCAAGTCTGATATCCATGGTGTCCCACCAACTGGTCTTGGTTCTTAGCTTGTCAGTTGAAATCTGAGGCATGCAGCATGTCCATCTATACTAATGCAGACCTGCTTGGAGTGCTACTGTGGAAAAGGTCACTGGCACCCAGCAGGCTCACCCTGCAGTAGGACTGGGGTGGCCGGTGGGATCTGTCCCATATCCCGTGACTGTTAGAGAAGAGTGCTCCTGGGGCTGCTAAGGAGCCCTGGGCATAGGAACCACGCTGCAACTTCATGTCTGCCTAACAGAAACCAATCTAAAGAAGCAAGGCTTGCTGCCCCTCACCTTCGCTGACCCCTCTGACTACAACAAGATTCATCCAGTGGACAAGCTGACCATTCAAGGCCTGAAGGACTTTGCCCCTGGCAAGGTCAGGAGGCAAGGAAGGAGGGGAGACAAACCAGGGATCTCTTGGGTGGATGGGGTTGGGCAGTCACCTTGTTTCCTGTCCTGCTACACCCATTCATACTCACAGCTCTTGTGAATCCTCGTTCCAGCTGAAAGAGCCAACCCAGGCAGGAGCCCTGGCCTGGCACTTAGTACCCAACAGCTTGCCTGATACAATCTTGGGTTCTAAGACCCCAGTGAGGTCTGTGTTCCTAAGAGCACCGTCCACTCCCCAACCACACCCACTTTCTATTGCAGCCGCTGAAGTGCATCATCAAGCACCCCAATGGGACCCAGGAGAGCATCCTCCTGAACCATACTTTCAACGAGACGCAGATCGAGTGGTTCCGTGCAGGCAGCGCCCTCAACAGGATGAAGGAGCTGCAGCAGTGAGGGGGGAGCCAGGACTCTGGACCCTGCTGGGTGTCAAAAGTACAGGTCCATGGGCATCATCAGAGCCTAATCCGGTCTGTCCAGCATGACCACCTGCTCTAAGATGGTGACCAGACCTGCTTCCTGCCCTGTCCTCAGTCCACTGAGTGAACCATCATGGAGGGCCCTTAAGAGAATGTCCCAGCCCCGCCTTCCTATTCAGTTTGGTTTGTCTTTGAGCAACCCATGCAACTGTATTTATTTTTGATGACAGCACTCCCTCTACAGAAGTTTTTATTCTGTCTGATCATTTCACTGGCGGCTGAAGGATTTTAGAGAAACTCGTTCTTATAAGAAAAAAAAAAAGATCCAAATCTATTGAATGTTCTGAGAGTGGTTGGTGTCTACTATTATCAGCATGGGCTATTGGAGGGTTTTTCAAGCCAAGGTTTCATCAGGCCTTGGTCACATCTGGACCCTGGTCACATGTGCCTGCAGTAGAGGGGAGCCGCAGGGACCAAGAGCTGCCTCCTCCTCTGTTCCCTGGGGCTACAGAACTAGACCTGGTCTTTACCCTGGGAGTAGGCGCAGAACCTACCTTAAAGATAAAACTTTTAAAGGTATGTGGTGGCACATACCTTTAATCCTGGCAGAGTTCAGATGGATCTGAGTTCAAGTCCAGCCTAGACTACAGAGATAAAACAGCCTGAGAAGGAATCTGCCCCAAGACACAGCTAATAAGTGCTGCATGCTGTCTGCCCCTCTAGCCTCTGCAGCAGAGTTGTGACAAGATAGGTCTCTCCATTAGGCTGCAGTAGCTACATCCCACACGGAAAGGCCCAGGCACACCATGGAGGTTTGTAACTGAAGAGTATCACACAAATGCCAGTGAGAAAGCAACAGCAGGACTAGACAGTCACCTGTGGACCCGGGGCAACTCTAGCCTCACAGGGTCCTCATGGTCACAGGCGACCTGTGAAGTGGCCTCCAGAGAGGGGTTTGGCTCATGTTGGAGGCTCTGCCTTCCAGATTCTGTGAAGTAAGGCTGCTGCTTGGTGTTCTAACTTCATCAGCAACTGACAGCACTGACCCAAAACACCTGTCCAGGGTGACCTCTACCTTTATTACAGAGCCACTATGCTCAGTAGCCAGTCTGCTCTCATACACAAAGGGAAAGGTCATCTCTAAGGTGAGGCAGGATATGCTATCCCAGGTGGACAATTCAGTGACCTTAGATCGTGACGTCAGCTATTGAAATGGGGAGGTTCCTGCTGCTGCCACAAGTATTAAGTGTTTCTGTCACTGAAAGCCAGAAGTTCATAGAATAGACTGGGCCTGGCTCAGTAGTACAACACCTGCCTAACATGAAGAGGCCCTGGGTTCCATCCTCAGCCCTGAAGAAATTATATCAAAATAAATCAGTCCTTTTTTTGGGGAAGCAGCTCAGCTGGTAGAATGCTTGTGTGGTGTGCACATGCCCTGGGGCCCATCCCTACCTTCCACATGCGCTCAATGTGGTACTGCACACCTGTAACCCAGCACTCAAGGGGGAGAAGCCAGAGGGTCAGAAACTCCAGATTATTCTATGCTATACAGCAAGTGAGAAGCCTGCCTGGATCCATGACACTCTGGAAACGATTCAGGGTAGCTCCAGACCAGAGAAGCAGTGCTGGGGAGGGAGAGCACAAGCAACTGTCACTCCGTTCCTGGTCCCACCAGGCCTGGCTCTAGGCAGTCACTGAGCTCCAGGGCTAGTTGCTGGTCCACCAGGAGAGAAGGCCCAGGCCTGGCTCACTGATAGATCCCTGCCAAAGACAGAAAAAAAAGCAAGCACACTCATCACTCCTCGGAGCTGGGCTGCCTGGGACAGGAGGGACTGAAACCCCACGCTGTTCGGCACCTAGCAGGCCCAGCACAGGCAAAGGGAGTCAGGCTTCACGAGCTGGGAGGCTGTGGAGAGACTGGGAGCCATTACCACCACTTCTGCCCTAGCCAGAGCCTCAAGTGGGATCAGGTAATCTCTCCTCAACCGCAGACCTGTCTTTCTGAGCTGGCACAGAGGGAGGAGCCTGAGAAACCCTCTCCTGCTCCAGTCTCAGCTTTGGTCTCTCTAAGCCTTAAAAGATCACAGTGATATCCCAACTCTCACCTCGCCAGCCCATCATCTACAGCAACCTTGCCCTCAAGGCCCCAGCCCTCAAAAGCAGACTAGTGTGATTGACAGATGACAACCACAAGAGACCTGACCTGCTAAGAGAATTCTAGGAATGGAACCTCAAGAAAGCAGTCTCCTGTTGGCTTACCACAAGCGTATACGGCGCTTCCTTCTTTGGCAGCTCCTCACTTGAAGAGGCAGCCTCAGCTGAGCTGGGTCCTGTGGGGGATGTGTCCACAAAGCTCTCATCCACCACCCTGAAGCGGATCTCCTCCCCAGTGTCCATGTACAGGTCATGAGCTCCTTCCTCCGTCTCGTACTCCCACACCCACACTTGTTCCGTTTCATCACTGGAGTCCAGCGTCAAGGCCACAATCGTGCCATGGGAGTCCTCTGAAGTACTTACACAAGTTAAAACCAACCCTAGGTTAGGTTGAGAATATTTGTGCTTGGAAATACAGTAAAAGCTGCTTCTGCCCCTTGGAGAGGAGCCAGTTTGTACCAGGATACAAAATGAGAATGATATTCCCACATCTAGAAATGAGAACTATTCAGGTGCCCTGTACTTCTCATTTAATTCTCATCACTAGTCTGACAGGCAGACAGATCGTGGGTTTACCCGGGTCTCAAGATGAGAGGCGGTGGGGGAGGAACAAGAAAGCAAGGCCAGATGTGCTGACACTTCCACAGTCTCGTGTAGACCCTGCTTCTGCGTGCACAGGCCTGGGTGCGGACCTGCCCTACTCCTCCCCAACGGCCTACAGAGCCATGCTGCCCTCTAATGGCACACTGCATTCTCCCTATCTGCCGGGAGCCAGGAGTGTAGTTGTGACATACCACCTGAGCCTCTCTAGGGACCAGTGACATTCCCATTAAAACAGCCCCAGAGCTAGGGTGAAGACAAGCGGCTCTGCACTCCAGGCCAACTCCGAAAATCTATCCCATTTCCTGGGAGGCAACCGGCCAGAGTGAAGCTGCTGCTGGGGGACATCTGAACTGACCCCTGCAGAGACAGCCTGAGTGAAGGGACTAGGGGTGACAAGAGCCCTAGCCTGACAGACACGGTCAGAACGGCCTGGGGCTTCACACCAGCACCGCCAGCAGTGGCAGATCACAGAGCGGGCAGGGTCACCATAGTAGTGGGGCTGTCCACTTGCCCCAAATCATACTTGAGAGGATACAACTTGGCAGGCTGCTGCAGTGACTCAGGGGGGATGAGAATGTCTTCAAAGAACCCTAAAGAGACTGGAAGAAATGATGACATGAGATGGGGGCTTCAAAGGGACAGCCCAGCAGAGATGGCAAGTCCCTTTCCCAGTGCGGCCCAGGTGTCTCCAAAGACAAGCGTCCTCTCCTTCCTCAAAGTCCCACTTCTATAACTATACCATCCACGTGGGCTGAGCAGCCCTGGGCAGCTCCAAGCCCATAGTTCCCAGCCTTCCCAGCTCGCTACACATAGAGAGACCACAGACGCTAGAAGCTGTCCCCTCCACCAACTCGGCTCCTACGCTGTGGCCTTACTCCATCCTTGAGACCGTGAGGGGATGAGGCACTGCAGCTGGATAGCTGCTCTGATGTCATAGGAAAGATTCAGCTGGATTCTGGACCACATGGTCAGTATGCAATGCCCACCCCACCGTGTTCCCGTCTGACCCCAGAAGTCAGGGCACCTTACCGTGCACACCCTCCGGGCTGCAGCCTTTGATCTTCCCAATGAGAATCTCATCCAGGAAAGGGTGGAACACCACGTAGCGGAAGTGGACTAGAAAAGAAGGCCACACTGTTGTGGTCACAGCAGACCTGCCAAGAAGGCCACGGAGCCTGGAGCTGCCCATGTTCTCCAGTGTCCACCTCCCTCCCTTACCCAGTGCTTCGTGCTGAGTCCTCTTGCAGGCCTAGTTGTCCTCTAAGGCAGAGAACCAACCTTCCCTCACTTATGCAAGGTCACAGCTTGGTCCCCATAAGGAACCATTAGCAGCTGCTGCCCTGGAACTAAGGCTTCCAAATCCATCTCAGTCATACCTGAGCCTAGATTCTGGGCCATTAGCGACTCCAAAGTCAATTCTAAACAACCTTCAGGCTGTCCTTCACATTCCAAAAGGACAGAAGCGACTGGCCAGGCTTGGAAGTTCCATCTCTTGATGCCGAGCAAGGTTACTCTCAGCACAGAGCTGAGCTGGGACAGGACACTAAAAACACCATGGCTGCCTGCCTGTGGTGAGGGGACACACGGGTGACTTCAGGGATTCTCAGGTTTTTTTCCTTTGTGCTTCCTACTCACCTGAGTCCAAGGAAAAGGTTAGCTAACGCTGTACCAACACCAGAACGATTCCTGGCCTCAGTAGAGACCACACCTCACTGGCACTCTCACCCAGGAAGACAGACTTACTACCAGGACTCCTTCAGCGGCCTAGCCTGTCCGCACCCATCTTAGGACATCAGGGCCTACCATGCCCGGCTCTGTCCAACTGCATTCTACCTTCTGTGAGGCGACAACCTGAGGATGACTGCGGCTTCTGCTAACTCTCCAGAACCCAGCCAGGAGCAGCAGGGGTCACTTACACAAAGGATGGAAAACCCTGCCCTCCACAAGACCTAGCATTCAGCTCAAAGCTTCTGCCAGGCTTGTTCCATGCTTAGTTTGGCACAAGGCTTACTGGGTTATATAAGCCAGTGCCCAGAGCCTAAACACCTTATCTGAAAGCAAGTGGTGAGCAGCTCAGGGTACACACAGTAGAACACCATCAACCTCGAAAAGGAAGACTGGAGCCGGGTATGATGGCCCTGTCTTTAATCCCAGAACCCTGGAAGCAGATCTTTGTGAGATTGAGGCCAGCCTGGTCAACATAGTGGGTTACAGGATAGCCAGAGCTACACAGAGAAACCCTGTCTCAAAACAATAAAAGGCTAGAGATGTGGTTGAGGCTCTGGGTTTCTATCCCTAGGACTGTACTTCATTACCCCCAGAAGCCCCAGGGAGGGCATGTTCCATTTGCTTTTAGTTAAAGAAGATAGATCCCAGGATGTATACTCCCCAACCTTCGGGCTGTATTGAGTCTCTGTGAAAAGGACAAATTCCCGATTCCACTCACACGAGGCACTGGTCTGGTCAGCCAGAAAGCAGAAGAGGGACAGTAAAAACACTCAGTGAATAAAGAGGCTTGCCACCAAGTCTGAGTTTTGATGCTCCTGCAGTGCTCCATGGCCCTGCAAGGATTTCAAAGCTCCGAGTGGTAATCCCACTGTGTGATAAGCTGTTCTTAGCTGCCCAGCCCCCATCCCAGGGGTCATAGTCAGAATTCAAACACAGGTCTGTGAAATGTACATCTCCCACAGTGAAATAGGAAATGCAAGGTGAGCAGGGTATTTGGGACACTAAAATCCAACCCTGGAGACCAAGTGCCAAATATCACCAATGTACTGGGCAGCATCGTTTCTGGTCTTCCTGAGGTTCGGATACCCATTGGCACTTGCCTCTTGGACAGCAGGCTCTTGGTTCAGCTCAGCAGCTCTCTCTGAGAGCAGAAGCCTTGCCCTTGGCCAAGAGCAGAGCCCAGCTCGGCCTGGCATTCTCCTGAGAACAGAGCTCCTCGGCTTTCTACACTCTGGGCTCCCTTTTCTACTCATGAAAATGCCTGAGCCACACAAAGACAGCCTGTTTCCTGGGGATTTCTGCAGAGCCCAGCACCCTGTCAACTGATTAGCCTCAGGGTGCCAACAGACCCCAGGCTGTCTCCAAACACACTCGCCCACCACAGACAACGACAAGGCTCCCTGGGCTTGTAACAGGCTGGGCAGGTTGAAGATCCACACTGCTGCCCGGTGCCAGCAGACAAGCTACAGGGGAGCCTGGACACCAGCCCCACCCACCACTCCGCAGGTTCTGCCCAGCAGATGCACATACCTTTCAGTTTTACTAGTTTCCCTCAACAAGGGGCAGAGTCTGTTTCTCTATCCTGTAGTTTTAGCCATTTGACATCTTTCGGCCAATGGCATTCAGGTATGCTGAAGACATACTTAGGCACAGAACTTCGGACCAGCCCTGGCTAACTGCCCAGAAGAGGACCACCCAAGTAGCCACAGCACCAACAGAACCAAGCAATCCCCATACTCCCTCAGCGCCAAGGTCCAATCTTGAGCTCTACTGTATTAATCCCTTAGTCCTCCTGGAAGCCCTGAAGTATAGAATCTGCTATCACTGTTGGAGGCCCAGGCTGGCCTGGACCCCCTGATCCTCCTGTTTCTACCTCCTAAGTGTTGGGATTGGTCATGTGTCACCATTTCTGCTCATGCAGAAATGCCCTCGCACACATACGTCTGTAATATGGAGACCAGAGGACAATCCTGTACGGTCGCTTCTCTGGACTGTGTAACTAGCACATTATTTACCCCTGAGCCACTTGCTGGCCCCGAAGGACACTTCTGATTGCTGTGTCCTACCCTTTAGGTCCCTAGACCCAATCGGCCTGCTCCTCCCCTGCCTGCTGCTCTCTGAGCAGTAACAGCCACAGTCAGGACAATGGGCAGCATGGCGGCGGGGCAAATATCAGGGGCACTAGATCGAACCTGAGGGACACACAGGCTGAACCGGATCGAAATCTCAAAACTGGGGTGGCTTTGAGAATACCCCGTCCACACTGATGCCTTACAGGTAAAGAAACTAAGGCCCAGAGAGGACATGAGTCCCCAGTCCCCAGTCACTGAAGTCAATTCCCAGAAGAATTAGGACTGGGGCCCACGTCTCCCACCATCAAGAGGCATGGCAGCTTGATTTTTTTGCTACAGAAAAAACGAGCCCCAAGGAATATGGCACCCTAGGAAGAGAAGGCACTCACCTTTGGTGTGTGATGCTCCGTCCCCTGGGAATACATAGGCATCCTCCAGCTTGGTGATATCAAACAGGCAGATGCAGAGTCCCACGTTGTATACGACCTGTGCACACATGCATACGCACGGTGACCCCAGGGCCCGACTCCTCCAAAACCCTCCCCATCACAAGCAAGCTCTGCGCATCCCTTTCACTAATGGACACAAGCTGAGACTCTGCAGGAGGTCACTGTGGCAGGGACCTCAGGATGCAGAACTCTGTAAACAGCAGGGCCTGAGTGACAAGCCAGCTTCCAGTGCCAGCTCTGCCTCTCTGTGGGACCAGCAAGGACACTACTTGCCTCTCAGCCTTAGCTTTCCACGTTCAAATCTGAGGCAGTAGCTGGAGTGTTACGTGGTTAGGATGGACATGACGTCTGCTGGTGGCCAGGTCAGACCAGAATGACCCAAGTTTTCTGTCCCTGCTTACACTTCCCAGCATCCCAAAGTCCGTGCCCTAGATCACAGCCAGGAAGTGTGAGAAATCCATCATTCTCACACCGCCTCAGACACACAGACAGGGCCTGCACGGGGATATGTGGCCAAAGCTCTTCCACAGACCAGAAGCCCACACAGCCCAAGCCACACGCTGTGGTGTTCTAAATGACTTGGCTCAGTGTCCGCACATCTACCACCTATTACCCCTAGTCATAGCCCTCCCAAGCACTGCTCAGGGACTAAAGACACACAGGAGCACTGCAGAGCAGGGCAGAGCTTCCTGCAATGGTCTTCTGTGCAGCTTCTCTCTCAGGATCCAGGGAACTGACCGCCACCAGGCAATGGTGACCCCTGCCTGGAATCCCTGCAGTTGAGAGGGGGAGGCAGGGGTATCAGAAGCCCAAAGCCGTCTTTGGTTACACCGTGAATGTAAAGTGAGTTCAAGTCCCATGAGATGCTGTCTCAAAACTAAGAGGGGAGATGGTATTAGCAAAATGGCTCAGCAGTCAATGTGCCTGGTGCCAATCCTAACAACCGACGTTGGATCTCATGACCCTTCTTCTCACGAGGTATGCTCTGACCTACTCGTATGTGCTGTGGCATATACACCCATATCCAAAATAAATCCATGTCATTAAAAAAAATTAGCTGAGCGGTGGTGGCGCATGCTTTAATCCCAGCACTTGGGAGGCAGAGGCAGGTGGATTTCTGAGCTGGAGGCCAGCCTGGTCTACAGAGTGAGTTACAAGACAACCAGGGCTACACAGAAAAACTCTGTCTCAAAAAAGAAAAACAGAAACAAAGAAAAAAAGGTCTTTCTTTCTTAAAGAAAGAAGACCTGGATGTCGTGGCTGAATAGGTATGGCATCCACAGACCCATAAATTTGAATGCTTGCATTATCAGGGAGGGGCATAATTTGAGAAAGATTAGAAGGATTAGGAAGTATGGCCTTGTAGTGTCAGTGGGCGTGGCCTTTAAGGTTTCAAAAGCCCAAAGCAGTTGAGTGTTACTCCCTTGGCAGATGAGGATGCAGCTCTCAGCTACATCACCTTGTGTGACAACAAGCTTCCACCATGATGCTAAAGAACTAAACCTCCGAAGCCGTAAGCCAGCCGCCAACAAGACGCTTTCTCTTGTTGCCTTAGTCATGGTGTTTCCTCTCAGCACTAGAACGCTGACTAAGACTGTGACACACACCTTTAATCCTAGCACCTGAGTGGCAGAGGCAGACAGTTCTCTGGGATTGAAAGGCCAGCTTAGTCTATAGCAAGTTCCAGGCCAGCCAAGGCTACATAGTGAGATCCTGTCTCAAAAAAGGAAAAGTCAGTGAATTCTCTCCTCTATCTGACAAGCCTCAGATCTGTGTGTATACCTCCTCCTTTGGGCCTCAGTCTCCTGTCCCCTATATAAAGCCAAACTTCCTCTTTCTTTCCAGCTCTCATAAGATCACTTTACCTGTAAAGAACAGCCTGGACTACAAGGCCTGCCAGGGCTCTGTGGTCTGGCTTCTGTCCATATTTCCCAGACCACCCTCTCTGTTGTTTAGTTTTATTTTGTTTTGAGACAGGGTTTCTCCATGTAGCTGTGGCTGGTCTAGAGCTCCCTCTGTAGACTATGCTGGTCTCGAACTCAAGAGATCCTCCTGCTTCTGCCTCCTGAGTGGCGATGGGATTAAAGGCATGCACTACTGCCAGCAGCTTCGATGCTTTTTAATCTGTTTGAGACAGGGGCTAACTATGTTGCCTACACTGGCCTCAAACCCAGGATCGTCAAAAGCCTCAATAGCCGAAGAAGCTGGGATTACAGGTGTGCACCACCTCGCCCGGCCCACTTACTCCCTTAGGTACACGTTGTCATCCAAGTCTGGTTCATAAGGAAGCAAAGGAAAGAGACCCTGACATGAAGTTACGCTAAGTGTGCAAGACCAAGGCAGAACCAGGGGACCTCCAGACTAGCAGCGGGACCGATCCGGGCACTGCCGGGCAGCCCGAGGGTCCAGTACCTTGTTGGCCAATTTCTTGTTCAGCTCCTCAGCAATGGAGTCGTTGAGTTTCCGCTCAAACTGCCACGGGGGTATGCGCACGGTGTCCACCATCTCCACCAGCACGAACATCCTGTGCTGGGGCTCTGGAAACCGGAGAGGCTGTCAAGCGCGGGGGCCTGCGAGCGATGAGTGGTTGGGGGTTCCTGAGCCGCCTCCGTCCCTTCTCAGCCTCTGACAAGCCAATCCTGCAGCCGAGCCGCGCGGGAGGGCCTGGGGTCCCGCATGTGGATGCCACGCTCCTCTCCCGGAGGAACCTGAGGCCCGCTCCCGCCAGCCGTAGAGGAACGCCGGCCCCACGACTCCCGATCCCGCCCCGCCCCGCCCCGTCCCGTCCCGTCCCGTCCGCACCACGCGCGGAAACCACGCACCATTCACGCGTGTCCAACCGCTTCGAGGTCGCAACACAGCTCTCGCCAAACCAAATCAACTCAGCTTCCGGAAAACTGACCAATAAGAAGCATCTGCCCGCCCCTGCAGGTCGCAGAACTACGCGAGGCTCCCTGGGGGCGGGGCCTACAGGTGGGCGGGGCCGCCTGTACTCTCCGGCTAATGAGAGGAGAGGGGCGGGGTAGAACTGAGAGGGCGGGGCCTCGTTCTGAAGCAAACCAACCCCCGGGCCCTTGAGTGAGTCTGGTTGCTAGGCGACAAGTCCGCGCTTCAAGCCTGATTGTCTTTCTTTTGCACAACAGCCGGAGAGATCCTTTGAAAATATAAATATAACACGTTCAAAATAGCCTTTACTCCAGACAAGTACCCAAGAGAGTGGGCAAAAAAGGGTCACCAGGCCTTCCTGGATGACAGTAATTTTAAGTGGTGCAATTGATGTACGTACTCACCAAAACTCAGCACACTCGGTCCTTAAACAGCTGAACGCAAACAGCCTCACGCCTGTAATACCAGCACAAGGGAGGTTGAGGCTGGATAATCACTGCAAGTTCAAGTCCAGCTTGAGTTACAAACTGAGACCCTATTTTAGCGTGTGCCACCTGCCCCCCACACACACACAAAAAATCTTTGGTCAACCAGACATGGTGGTAAACACACCTGAATTCCAGCACTTGGGAGGTAAAGACAGAAAAACTAGACATTCAGATCAGCTGCATAGTGAATTCAAGGCCAGCCTGGGATACAAGAGACTTTTTTTTTTTTGACTCTTAAAAAAAAAAAAGCCTAACAATGGTGGTACATGCCTTTAATCCCAGCACTTGGAAGGCAGAGGCAGTCAGATCTCAGAGTTCGAGGCCAGCCTAGTACAAAGCAAGTTGCAGGACAGCCAGGGTCACACAGAGAAAACCCAGTCTCATAACACGTATATGACAATAGTGTCCCTTCCCACTGCTGACATGAGAGAGAGGTTAAGAATTAGCTAGCTACGATCTTCATAATATCAGTGAGTAACTTGTTTTACGTTTTTATGTGTATGAAGTGTTTTTGCCTGCATATATATGTCTGTGTGTGTGTGTGTGTGTGTGTGTATCAGAAGAGAACCTCTAATCCCTGGGAACTGGAGTTACATTGAATTGTGAGCCACCATGTGGATGTTGGGAATGGAATCCTGAAAATGACACACAGTGACACATCAGCTGGGTGGCCGTGGATCTGAAGTAGCTGGAGGGGCAGGAAGACTAAGAGAGAAGGGTTAGCAGGTGGCCTTGTGGAAAGGAGGAGCAGGCTGGCAGCAGGAGACAGCAAGGCTGGTCAGTGTGAGGAGGTCTTAGGCACTGAGGAGAGGGACAGCCTAGCCTCAGAGACAGAAACAGCCAAAGCACAGCCTGAGGGCTTCAGCTATTAACTGGATGGGAAGCTGGAGGCGGGCCAGGCCGGTGGGCTGTGGAACCCAGGGTTTCAGACTTCAGTCCTCTTTTGTGGTATTCAGCTCAACAATTTGTTGGCACAAAGTTTCGGTTTATGGTTTATGTGGTGCTTTTAAAAAAGAAAGAAAGATCCGCCCTTTACTAATTCTCTGCCTTGCGCCATGGATTGTTGGGATGCTTACAGAATACACAAATATCTCAGTCCACAAGCTCCCCAGCAGCAGAGGACCATTGTATGGCTTCTCTCTACAACATCCGGGCCGAGATCAGTGGCTGGCGGATGGCCAGGGCTTGAAAATATGGCTTATTTGAATGAACAAAAGGGCGACAGAACTGTGATTGCTGAGAGTAAAAGACTGAGGGAGGAGACAAGCTGGGAGCTTGTGGGGTGTGGAGCTCCCACGCCACAGCCCAGGAATCGGGCACTGGTGACCATGACAATAGAGTTCTCAGTGCCCCACACTGCCCTGCAGAACAGCACCAGTGCCAGGAGTGGTTCCAAAGTAAACTGCTGCTGAGCAGGTCGGGGCACACCTGCAGCCCGGGCACCAGAGAGAGGGAGGCAAGAGCGGGCTACACCAGGCCCCAGTTTTAAGAAGGCGAACACTCCTAGGAAAAAGACAAGATATATAGTACATCTTTTAACAGAAAAATGTAAAGCCACGGACAAGAATGATGACGTATTGCTATGGAATGACATTCAAGATTTATCGTTAAATCTAGACATGCTGGGCTAACAGTGGAGCAGGCCTGCATGCAGTCTCAGCCCCCCTGGGGCCTGATTCAGGAGGATCTCCAGTAAGGAGGAGTTCAAGACCAGTTGAGGAAATATAGGCAGGCATGACTGTATCAAAAGAAAGGGAAGGCAGAGACAAGTGGATCTCTGAGAGTTTGGGGACAGCCTGGACTACATAGTGAATTCCAGGAGAGGTAGAGCTACAAAAAGAGATCCTGTTTCAAAAACAAAAATAGGCCAAATAGGAAGTAATGTTGCCCGTTTTTAATGCCAGCACTTACAACGTGGAAACTTGAGGTTCAGGGGTTCAAAGCCACTGCCTAGTACAGAGTTAGTTTGATGACAGCATAGTCTACAATGTCTCTATCAAAGTAATAAAAACAAATAGCTGGGCGGTGGTGGCGCACGCCTTTAATCCCAGAACTTTGGAGGCAGAGGCAGGAGGATTTCTGAGTTTGAGGCCAGCCTGGTCTACAAAGTGAGTTCCAGGACAGTCAGAGCTACACAGAGAAACCCTGTCTCGAAAAACAAAAACAAAAAAATAAAAATTTAAAAAAAAATAAGAAAATAAAATAAAAAAGTAATTAAGGTTTTGTTTTCTTTCCTTTTCTTTCTCACATCAAAGAAAGAAAGAAAGAAAGAAAATCAGGGGGCTGGAGAGATGGCTCAGCGGTTAAGAGCACTGACTGCTCTTTCAGAGGTCCCGAGTTCAATTCCCAGCAACCATATGGTGGCTCACAACCATCTGTAATGGGATTTGGTGACTTCTTCTGGTGTGTCTGAAGAGAGCAACAGTGTACTCATATACATTAAATAAATTAATCTTTTTTTTAAAAAAAATCTGCCCTTGGCCTCTTTTCTTGCAGCAAGTGTTCTGGTTTTCCGCTCCCTCTATCGGCAGAACTGCATGAACCAGTCAATAGCCTTGCTGTTTCCAGTTTCTTTCTTCTCTGCTTTTTTTCTTTCTTTTTAGATAGGTTTTATACAGTTCGAGCTGGCTTTGAACTCACTATGAAGCTGAGGGGCTGAGATTGGCCTTGAACTCCTGACCCTCCTATGTTCACTTCCCACATGCTGGGATTAGAGGTGTGCACCATCGTGTACCCATGTTAGGATTCTCACTCTGGCTGAGCAGTGGTGGCGCATGCCTTTAATCCCAGCACTTAGGAGGCAGAGGCAGGCAGATTTCTGAGTTCGAGGCCAGCCTGGTCTACACAGTGAGTTCCAGGACAGTCAGGGCTACACAGAGAAACCCTGTCTCAAAAAACAAACAAACAAACAAACAAAAAAAGGATTCTCACTCTGGGGTCAGGTATGCTTTCAGGTTCTTGTGATCTCATCTCTCAGGAGGCAGAGGCTAGAATGAGTAAGTATGAGGCCAACCTGAGCTACAACTGTGAGACAAGAAAGAGAGACATTTTCACTCTTGTGCTGGGATGAGGCCCTTGCTTGGGTACGTGCTGAGCATGTTGGAGGCCCTGTGTTCCATCCCAATGTTAATCCCAGAGATTTAAGGAGAAAGACCACCGACCAGATCATCATGGCCAAATTATAGTTAAAGCAAGCAATTAATTAAAGCAAACCTTCTTATTCTTGTACACAGGGATCCTCCCCGAAAGATGGAGTTCAAAAAGTCAGCATTGGACATGGGAAAGATACGGGCTCTTACAGCTCAGAGGTAGGGGGTTTCCAAAGAGGGGATTTGACAGGCAAATAGGTGTGCTTACAGGAGGGGAATGTAAGAAAATGATCATAACAACGAGTGGTTACAATAACCTTTTGAAACAAGGTAGGGTAACAAAATGGTCATAACAATATTTAGAAAAAGAGACATGGATGAGGGAGGGGGAGAGGAGCAGAGACTGGGAGGAGAAGAGGGAGAGGAAACTGCAGGATGTAAAATAAATACATTTAAAGAAACAAAAACATGGCCTTTGTTTCCTGGCAAGGGCAGTGCAGAACCATTTATAATTGAGGTTACAGTTGGACATAGCCTGACCCTTGAGAAACAGAGGGTTAAAGATAAACAGCAAGATCCTAGACTGTCTTTACATTAAGATGGCTTACAAGCCCAAGATGGAGGCAGGCTGATTCATCCCCAGCACAAGTAATAAAATAAAGTTACATCTTTCCGTCTGGACCTGAAGTACAGCGTCTCTCTTGGGGAGGAGGCAGGCTAGGTCCTCCCTGACGTCCCCTTTTAATTCACCAGCCACCTGCCACCAGCCCCGCCTCCCCCACTTCCTGCTTACTAGTTCTCTGAAACATTTATTGCCTTCTAACATACAGCACATGGTTATTAGGTTGTTTTATTGCCTTCTCCATGAGAAGTTCCTGCTTCGTTCTGGATTCTCCAGCGCCTAGAAAAGAGCCAGGCTAGGTGTTTGTAAGCATCTTAAGGACCTGAATTTGAACCCCAAGGCCCACAGGTTGGAAGGAGAGAACCAGCTGGGCTGTGGTGGCAAACACCTTTAATCCCAGCACTCTGGAGGCAGAGGCAGGAGGATCTTTAAGTTAGAGACCAGCCTGGTCTACAGAGTGAGTTCTAAATCTGCCAGGGCTTCAGGGAGATACAACAACAAAAGTTTCCTCCAAAATCTGTCTTGGGTCAGAGTATCTGACTATGGGAGAGAGCAAACCAAAGCATCCCAGGAAATGATATTATGTGCTTTTCAAAGAGCTAAACAGTAGAGTGTTCCCAACAGGAAAGCTGCGGCTTTTCTCATCTCCTTTCCTTGGTTTTAAGTGATGCTCTAAAACGTTTGCTAAAATATAAACTTCATCTAAAGATTCCTCAGAGTATTGTGTAAATTTTCTGTACCTTCAGATTTTTAAATTTAGCCAGGAGATGGTGCTGCACACCTATAATCCCAGCATTCTGGTGGCAGAGGCCAGGCTGATCTTTGAGTTCGAGGCCAGCCTGGTCCAGAGAGGGAGTTCCAGGACATTCAAGACTGCAAGAGAAATCCTGTCCAGGAATACCAAAAAATAAAAAGTAAAAGATAACCAACTCTCCAAACCTCTACCCTCCTCCCACACACCATGGTGAGCATGTAGGACATACACATAAATAGATACATTCCTCTCTCTCTCTTTTTCTTTTTCTTTTTTTAAGTGCCTAAAGAGATTGTGTCTGGTAGAATAGTACTTAGGTTAGTGAGGATAGTGATCAGTTGGTGGCGGGGAGAAGAAAGGGCCATCCTGAGTTACAGGGCAGAAATGTTAGCGCAGGCTGGAGATATGTCCCATGGCAGCAGAGATGGGTGCCCAGGGAATAAGAAGCCACTTCGAAAGCACTGTGGCAGAAAGAAGAAGAATATCACGAAGCCAGAGCCCAAGGTTTTTATTTTTAACTCTCCAAGATAAAGTATGACTATGTAGCCCAGACTGCCCTCAAATTCCTCATTTTCCAACTTCCTCCCAAGTGCTGGGATGACAGACGTGCACCATTGTGCCTTTTTTTTTTTAAAGATTTACTTATTATTATTATATGTGAGTACACGGTAACTGTCTTCAGACACACCAGAAAAGGGCATCAGATCCCATTACAGATGGTTGTGAGCCACCATGTGGTTGCTGGGATTTGAACTCAGGACCTTTGGAAGAGCAGTCAGTGCTCTTAACCGCTGAGCCGTCTCTCTAGTCTCCCCCCCCCCCCCCGTGCCTTTTGGAACCCTGCATCTTAGCGTCACCTGCAATGGCAGCTATGTGAGGCGAGTTCCTTGCTTTGCTCTCATCTGAGACAGAGACTCACTATGCATCGAAGGCAGGCCTGGAGCCCACTTGCGGACAGACTGTTCTGGCTTCAGACTCAAAGCAATCCCCCTACTTCACCATCCTGAGTGCTGGGATTACACGGATGAGCCACTAACCTGGGTGGACAAGGTTCTTAACCTCTCCTCACCTAGCTAGACTTTCTCTCTACCGGGCATACGAACACCACTGGGATCTGTGTGCACTGAAGGGTTAAATCGGTTGATACCCTGCTGGTCAGAGCCTGGCACTGTCGCTTGCTCATGGTGGATTTCAGGAGCGAGACTGAGGTGTGTCCAGAGGACCTCAATACTGTTAGGTTCTCCCCTCCCCTCTCTCTGCTTCTCCCGGGTGAAGAAGGCTTCCCAGGAGACAGGCTTGAATTTTCAAGCTTCTCAACAAAAATAGCCTTCACACAGAGCCCCTGGATGCAGCAGACGATTTCTTTGTTACTCAGCGGCTGGTGGGTGGGCGGGTGTGTCTCTACTGCTCACTTCCTGAATGAACAGCTGTGGTCTCTGCGTGCGTGGGGTAATCACCGCACTATTGCAAACCGCGGCCGCCCGCCCGCCTGCCTTCATTCACTGTGCTCAGCTGCCTGACAGCCCCGGCTTGTGTTTACCATTGGCAGTGTCAGAAAGGAAACTGGATGAGAAGACCTTAGCCCCAGCCTTAGCCTGGTCCACAAAGGACCAAATCCCCAGTGCCACACAACTGGCCTTTGAGCCCTGCCTCCCACCTCCGGTCCCAACTCCTAACACTGACTTCCCCCACTCTTCCTGCTACATCGGCCCTGACCCATTCCTCTGCAGGATCCACTCCGCCCACCCGAGCCCAGGGCCTCTGCCCACAACTGCTTTCTAGGCTCAGGCAAGCCTGGTTCATCCCTGAAGCTCAGAGAAGTCCTCCAGGGCCACTGCCTGGTCACCCAGTTCAAGGCCACTGGAAAGACAGACTGAGCACTTCTGTTGGATCCCAGGTTGGGACGCTGGCTCTGTTGGGCCAGAATGGACTAAGGATTCTGGGACTGAGAGGGAAGAGGTGGGTCATTCCACCATGTGACACCAAGCTGTGTGAGAAAGTGGATGCAGGCAACAAAATTCTCAAGAATCCATCACTGCCTTGCCTTCACCTGGGAGGACAGGTTGATGCGTTTGGAAGATTCTGTGAGTTTAAAGCCAGCCTGGGCTACTTAGTGAGTTCAAGGCTAGCTCAGGTCTCTGTTCTGCCAGTCTATTACTTCTGAGCTGTAAGACAATGAAGCCCCCTGAGAGAAGAAGGAAGAGATGGAGGAGTAGAGAATTTGGAAGTTGAGAAGACAAAAGGTGGGGGAAGGTTCAGTAACAGTAGGTACTTGTAACCCCAGCATCCAGGATATAGGCTCAGCAGTTCACAGTCATCCTCTAGCGCAAGTTCAGACCTAGCCTGGGCTACATGAGACCCTGTCTCAAAAACAAACAAGGGAGGCAGAGACTGGTTAGTACACACTTGTGACCCCAGCTCTTAGGAGGCTGAAGCAGGAGATCATCTGGGCTACACAGACAGACCTTGTCTCATAGGAAGCTTAAATTCACTTGTTTTTAAAGAAAAAAAGAGACAAAGAAGGAAATGGAGGACTGAAAGAGAGAGGAAGACTCCTCAGTGTGGCGCTCAGAACGGGACTAGAACTAAGGCAGCACTCTGGGTCTCCGTGGACAGACAGAGGCCCAGTCTCTCCTGTACTGTCAGAAGCCAAGACTGACTATAACTGATCTAAGAAGTTCTAGGAAGGGCCATATATGATGGTGCTCACCCCAAATCCCAGGACGCGAGAGGCAGAGGCAGGCACATCTCTGTGAGTTCAAGGTCAGCCAGGTCTACAGAATGAATTCCATGCCAACCAAGGATGTCCCTGTCTAAAAACTAAAATAAAACAAAAAGCCCACAACAACATTTCTGGGTTTATGGGCATACGTGATATTGCATCCCAACCCCCTATAACCAGGTCACTAACACAGGCAAATTCCTCTCCCTGCGGGGCCTCCATTTCCTCTCTAGAACAGCAAGGTCTACAAAAATGAGCAAGTCTATCATGTGCATAGAAAGGTCAAAGCACCAGGTGGTGGTGGCACATACCTTCATGCCTGCCACTCAGGAAGCAGAGGCAGGTGGATCTCTGTTGAGTTCCAGGCTAGCCTGGTCTACAGATTGAATTTCAGGATAGCCAAGGCTACACAGAGAAACTCTGTCTCGAAAACAATAACTAACTAACTAAATAAATAAATAGGGGGCTGGAGAGATGGCTCAGTGGTTAAGAGCACTGACTGTTCTTCCGAAGGTCCTGAGTTCAAATCCCAGCAACCACATGGTGGCTCACAACCATCTGTAATGAGATCGGATGCCCTCTTCTGGAGTGTCTGAAGACAGCTACAGTGTACTCACATATATAAAAACAGCATAACTACTGAGCACTGGCTTGTTTGTTTTGTTTTTAGGACACGTTCTCATAGAGGCTGGCCTCAAATTCACAGCAATCCTTGGCCTCCTTGGTGCTGGGGTTACAGGTATGCCCTGTTGTGTCTAGTTTTCTTTTTAATTGTTTAAATTTGTTATTTATCTTTATTTCATGTTTCATTGGTGTGTTGCCTGAATTTATGTCTGTGTGAGGGTTCTAGATCCCATGAAACTGGAGTTACAGACAATTGGGAGCTGCCATGTAGGTGCTGGGAATTGAACCTGGGTCCTCTGGAAGAGCAGCCAGTGCTCTTAACCACTGATCTGTTTCACTCTCTTGAGGGCTGGGACCTATTGGTCTGTGCCAGCATGAAGGGCATCTCCTTGTGACTCAGTGGTACTAAAGTGACACCTCGGGAAGGTGCCTCTAAGCTGAGGTTGAAGAACAGGGACAGGGAGGGGGCTGAGAAGCCTGGCCCTGAGCTCATAGACAGTTGAGCCTTAGCTGTCCTCTTGGGGAGGACTGGAGTCCTAAGGGATTTGCCTGAGGTCTTAAGAGTCAAACCCAGTACTGTCTGAAGAGACCTAAACTGCTTGGACTGATCTACTGAGTCTGGCCTCACTTCTAAAAGCCTCCCAGACACACAGACACAGAACCAACCCCCCACAACCCCGCCCCGTGTATGTGCATTCGTGCATTTGTGTGTGTATGCGTGCATGTGTGTGTGTGTGTATGTGTGTGTGTGTAAGAAAGAGACACACACAGAGAGACACTCATTATTCTTTCAGAGTTCTCTTCTCCTGGATTTGGCAGCCCCTCCCAAATCAAAGCGATTTGAGCACATTCTTCCAATGGAGATCTCAGATACTCTGAGGGGGACAGAGCTCAGCACACCTGCTGGGACTCCAGAGGGAATGGAGTGTCTGGGAGTCCCCAGGAACCTGGCTGGTTCCCAGAGGGTCTCCTCTGCTCTCTGACCTCCCTTCTCCAGAATACATCCTCCCACCCGGCAGGCCCTCCCGTTGAGCATAAACACCCCTGGCACCCCATTTGTTCCCCCATCACCAAGGAGGCCCACTATCTCTAGCTCTTCCTGCCCTGCATTCCCCAGCAGCTACCCTGACCTGGCAGAGCAAATTATACCTTGGCCCACCAATAAAAGCCACTTTCCAAAACAAGAAGCAGTAAAACTCTAAGTGACGCAGCTTAGCCACTCGCCCAGCACTTGCCTGGCTCAGGAGGTGGTGTCTGGGCCGGAGAAGAGACAGCTTAGTGTCCCTTTAAGCTAGGGAGTACAAATTCCCATCCCAGTCCCTCCCTCCAGCACATCCTGACGTCAGCAGGAGGGCGTGTGTGAGTGAGTGAGTGAGTGAGGGGCCGAGGTGCCTCCTGCACACAGACACACACACACACACACACACACACACACACACACACACACACACACACACACGCCACGGAGAGTGCATCATCCAGACGTGACCCTTGCCAGCCAGCTCCACGGTCCAGAGAGATCGGGTGCTGCCCACTACAGGAGGCAGTGCCTGGACCCAGCTGCCACGGCGAGGTAAGGGACCTGAAGGAAGCCCATGATGGAAATTGTGGCAGAGGCAGGGGCCGAGGGCTGATGGTGCCAAGAAAGGATGTGCGAGTGAGGCTGGAAAGGTCGCGGAGCTGCATCAGCCAGCCCAGCTCCGCTTAGAGGATGCTGGGGTTGCAAAGGAGCCCACCGCCCTTCCCTTCTCTCTCCTTGACCCTCCAGAGAAGCTGAGGCGGAGTGGCTCCGGCGCGCGTCTGAACGTGTGTGAATGTCTGTGTCTGGGACTCGCGTCTGGGTTGAGAAGCAGGTAACAGCCGCAGCAGCCTCCGGTCTGGGAACTGGGTGAGGGAAAGCCGTGACTCCTTCCAGACCCTAAACGGCCAATCCGGGGCACCGCTGGATCTTGCCCCTGGAATCTGCATTGAGGCCAGGGCAGAGGGGGAGGAACCGCCTGGGGCAGGCAGGGGGACCCAGCGCAGCCGTCTTCCCCTCACCCTGTTTTTCCCTAGCGTGGCAGAGATAATTGTGTCAATTGGCTGGAGGGATGGCTCCGTTTATTTCTGCCTTTATGCCACCCCACCGAGTCTTTGCTCTCCCCAGCATGCTGGATTAGCTCTGACCTCCTCCTTTGCTTGGGTGCAGCCAACTGTAGGACAGGGGGTGATAGACCAGCTGCTGGGCACCTCTTGCTGTGGGATGCAAGGACTCAGGTTGGCCTTGGCCGGCGTCAAGCCCCTGAGTGGTCTGACCCTGGCACAAGGAGACTGAATGGAGATAAGGGGCCATGCTGGCACCCACAAGGAGACAGCAGGTTCCTGCCAGGCTGCCAGGCTGCAGGCGATTCCCAGGGAGGAGGGGGGCAGGACTGAGAACAATAATAAATCCAGAGTGTGAACTGCTGCATCCGCTGGGGCTGGGGGAGGGGAGAAGGAAGTGTGCCTGGTAGGAGGTGGGCACCCTCTCTGACAGCCTGGCACTGGCTTTGCTTAGATGCCATCCAGCCAGGGCCTTTCCCTGGGAAGGATGGGATTGGGGGTGGGGGGTGGGGGATGGGGAGAGCTCTTTCCCAAATTCGACCCCATCCCAGAGGTCTCTGGATGTGAGTGCCCAGGTTCTGAGTGTCTCCTCCCATCCTTACCCCACAGTGCATTTTCCCGAGACATCTATTGCCCATCCTTGTCTCTCTGGCCCCACCTTAACACAACTAGTGCAGACAGAAGCTAGCGGCAAAGGGTCCCAGGGGAACACACCAAGTTGTCTCAGGCCTGGAGACAGACGGCTGGACAAGGTTTGAAGATGCTTACTGACGAGGGAGGGGGCTTCCTAGGGGCCCTCACGGATCCACAGGGATGGATAAATGGGGGAGTAGGGGTATTTGCCAGCCCATCCAAAGGCAAAGTGCCCACCCCCCATGTTCCCCCACCTTGTGCAGGTGATACCCAGCAGAGGGTGCTCTTGGACTAATTAAGCCAGTCACAATCACTAGTCACAAGCCTGGTGTCCAGGACCCAGAGCCTTGTGCACAGGCAGCTTGGGGAAGAGGCACAGCAAGGTGAGGGAGTAAAATCGGGGAGGGGAGCGCCACTCACCTGTCACCAGGCAGGAGGTGACTTAACACCCTGGGAGGCCCAGGGACTTTGAGACCACACTGAACATTGCCACTCTGCCACTGTGTGTGACTTTGGCCAGTATGATCCTCCTCCAGAGGACCCAGAATGGGAAGGTGACTTGTTTAAGCTCCCACCACGGGCAGGCAGAGGTGGAGCTTGACTGTGAACTGGGGTCCTGGTGCTATTCTGGCTTTCCCTTCCCCCACTAATGCCAGAAAAGCCCAGAGGCCTTCAGAACCAGAGCCTCAGGGCTTACCTGCGCTTGTGAGCAGGAGACGACTAAAGAGCGGCTTAAATAATTAATCTTTAGTATTGTCTGGGACAGTCCCTCACACGCGCGCGCGTGCACGCACACACACACACACACACACACACACACACACACACACACACACACGGTGGAGGGAAAGGAATCAGCTTTAATTAGGTCACCTCCCGCTGCAGGGGCAGCTGATGTATATTCTAAGGAGTGACTGGGAACCTGGGGTGGGAGGAAGCAGGCAGGTGCCACTTCTGTCTGGTGGTCCCAAGGTTGTTGTCACCTTCCCAGGGCCCAGCATGGACGAGCCTGAGACATTCAGCTCTTCCACCACCCTCCTTGTGGTCCCTGTCTTTCTATTTTTAAATTGTACCCATTCCTCCCTAGTGGCACCCCCCTAATGGGGACTTAGAGCTAGAACACTTTTATTGGGGGTGTTGTTTTTAAGCTTTACAGAGCTGGTGAGTAATTCACCCAAGGTCATGGTCTGAGTCAGCACAACACCAGAAATAGAACCCCAAATCCTGGCTCCCCAGTTCTACGACTCTGTACATCATTCTCCAGGGGAAGCCGGTAGTGGGCGGTTTTGTACAGAGAACTAAGGGTTTTCTCTCCTTTCCTTGGCTACACAGCCCTCCAGGGCTCAAGAGAGCTGCCAGACCAGGCGGGTGACCTCAGTGAGTCTCTTCACCACCACCCCAGGCCTCAGTTTACTCTTCTGAAGAATGGGTATGATGATGATAATTACTGTTTAGGTTCTTCTGAGGGACTAGAGCCTGACAGGTAGTTAGGCTGATAGAAGGTGGCAGACTTGCCAAATGAGGACTGGCCAGCCAGTCTCATAGTCCACAGCAGATGGGGACCTCGTAAGGCCAAGGCTGTCTGTCTTCCCTGTGTATACTGCCCTGGGGTTTGCCACTCTGTTTATTGTGGTTGTATGTGTGTGTGTGTGTTGATTTTGAAGGACAGGGTTGGGAATCACCTCCTTGGGTAAGCCCACGCGGATATTTTGATAACCTCAGAGGTGAGTTGGACTAACTGGTCTTCATCCATCATCAGGACCCTGGTGATGCATGTGTCTAGGGACACAGGTGAAGCCCAGGGGATGACAACTGCTTATCCGAGGTCATTGGCGCTGCTGCTGAGTGTGCCTCTCGCTTTCACTGAGGCTGAGGTGCCCACATTTAAAGGAGTTCTCATTGTCAATATAGCCCTGGCTGTCCAGGAACTCACTCTGTAGACCAAGCTGGCCTTGAACTCACAGAGATCTGCCTGCTTCTGCCTCCTGAGTGATGGGATTAAAGGCGTGCACCACTACCACCTGAGTATACCCCATTTTTTTTTAGGAGGGAGGATCTGAGAATTGGAGTCCCATCTGGCTCTGGTCACCTATTGCCAGGGCTGACTCACTGTCCTGAGTGCATGGTCCCATGACACTGTATCACACCTTGGGTTATCTCCAAACAGTTCCAGTGTTTTGGCTTTGCCTGGCCCTACCACTGTCTGTTGGTTTGGCTTTTATGCAGGAAAGGGTGAGCTTGGCTGGTAGGCCGGAGTCACCATGTATAGCCAAGGACATGCCTAGGGCTCGTGTTCTAGGTCCCATTGCTGTGCTCGTATGAGGGCCTGCGTGTTATCTCCGGTACCACATAAACGGGGTGTGGTGGTGATCCTCACCTATAATTCAGCATTCAGGTGGTAGAGGCAAGAGCTTAGGAGTTTAAGACTACAATTGGCTACTTGAGACCTGCCTCATTCTCCTGCCCACACTCCCAGTAAATAAACAAATGTAAAACAAAAGCAAGAAACCCAAAAGGCTCTGGAAGCCAAACAAGGAAAGCCTTGCTTCTGTCTGTTCTTCCCCACATCAATGTTCTGGAAACAGGGTCTGAGCTGGAACCTTGTTCTATATTTTCCAGTTCTCATCTCTCTGGGTTCTCTAGGCGTTTCATAACCTTTCCAGCTCTGGTCCCTCTGTGGTCTTAGAGAGAGTCACATCCTATCCAAGAAATAATAGCAATCAGGGACATCGTTATTGTGGGTCTAGCCTGCAATCCCAGTTCTCAGAGGTGGAGGTCAGAAGCGCATCCTTGACCATGTGACTACATGTTCAGGGGCGGAGCAATGACTCATCCATTAAAAGCACTTGCTGCTCTTGCAGACGACTAGAGTCAGGCTCTGAGCACACACATCCGTGGCTTGCAATCACCTGTTATTCTAGCTCTAGGGATCTCCTGCCCTCCTCTGGCCACTGTGGGTACTACTCACATTTGTGCATATTTAACATGTTCACACTAAATGGATATTCACACTAAATGGATAGATAAGTAAATAAAAATTAAATACTGTAATCTTATTTGGTTAGTTAGTTTTGACTTTTCTTTTTTTTAAGATTTATTTATTTATTATACGTAAGTACACTGTAGCTGTCTTCAGATACCCCAGAACAGGGCATCAGATCTTATTACAGATGGTTGTGAGCCAACATGTGGTTGCTGGGATTTGAACTCAGGACCTTCGGAAGAGCAGTCAGTGCTCTTAACCGCTAAGCCATCCCTCCAGCCCCTAGTTTTGACTTTTCAAGACAGGGTTTCTCTGTGTAGCCCTAGCCTGTTCTGGAACTGGGTCTGTAGACCAGGCTAGTCTCAAAGGCAAAGGCGTGCATCACCACTGCCCAGCTCAAAAAAATTAAAATCTTAAGAAAACAAATTCAAACCTAGTTTAAGGCCAACTTGGACTACATAAGATGTTGTCCCGAAAGAAAATGGGAGGACTGGAGAGATGGCTCGGTGGTTAAGAGCACTGACTGCTCTTTCAGAGGTCCTGAGTTCAAATCCCAGCAACCACGTGGTGGCTCACAACTACCTGTAATGAGATCTGATGCCCTCTTCTGGTGTGTCTGAGGTGTGTCTGAAGACAGCAACAGTGTACTTATAAATCTTGAAAAAAAAGAAGAAGAAGAAAAGAAAAGGGGAGGGGCACTGGACAGGAAGCTCAAAGGTTAAAAGTGGTTATTTCTCTCCCGGAGTACCTGAGCTCCTTTCCCAGCACCCATGTTGTATGGCTCACAACCATCTGTAATGGGATCTGATGCCCTCTTCTGGTGTGTGTCTGAAGACAGCTACAGCATGGGGCCTGAGCTTGATCCCTGACACTCTGAAATGTCAGGCCCACCAGATCCTCTGTAACCCAGCACTGGAGGGTGGAGGCAGGGGGATCCCTAAAGTTCACAGGTCAGCCAGGCTAGCCTTTCTGTGAGCTCTGGGATGAGAGAGCAAGGCTCTCTGTTTTCAACAGGAGCCTTTGGCTTCCAGTGTGCGCGCGCGCGCGCGCGCGCGCGCACGCACACACACACACTCATATGCAACAAAACAAAACAAAAAATGTCTGCGTCAATACCAGTGCAGGATCGGGAAGCCTCCTGACCTACCACTTCGAAGCCTCAGTCTGTCCGGGTTAGATTCTGCCTAAGACATTGTGCCCTTGATTGATTTAACCAGAGCCTCAGTCTCCCTCTCCCCCTCCTCCCTCTTTTACTTTTGTCTGTACAGTAGGGTAATGACACTCACCCTTACGGGATGCTGCAGAAATTAAGCCCAGAAGAAGAAGCTGTGGGGCAGGGAAGGCAGCCAGGAGCAGAGGAGCAGTCGGTAAAGGAGGGAGGAGAACAGAGGGGACTGGGCCAGTCGGGAACCAGCCCTGTGCGTAAGGAGCTGACTGCCGGGCTGCAGCACGGGGGACAAGAGGCCAGACCTGCTGGAGATGTAGAAACTGCCTCTAGCCCGCCCCTGCCCTCCTGACCGAGGAGGAAGAGTCCAGGGAAGCCCTGCTCCTTCTGTGGCTCCCTTGGCCCGCCCCGGCCCGAGTCACTTCCAGAGCCCACCCAGGTGGCCGTGTGACCGTCTCTTCCCGCTAGCGGCTTAGCCTGACGCCCACCCCACTCCCTTCCCCCTCCCCTCCCCCCAGCCACTGTCACCTGGCTGGTGGAGCTGCCCCTGCGTCTCCTTGGTAACCACTGTGGCTCCTCCCCGCTCACCCCCTGGCTGACACTGCCAGCACTCCACTAGGGTTTAGGAGGCTGCTTTAGGAGGCTGCTTTAGGAGGACCTAGGGACTGGAACCAGCGCTTCCCAGGCCGGGTCACCCCGGGGACTTTGGTGTCTGCCGTATCTTTGGCAACAGTTTTATTGAGATGCAAGCCACTTATGCAGTTCATTTGTTTGGGATTCCTGGCGGAGCTCCTTGGTAGAGAGCTTGCCTAGCTGGTACCAGGAAAAAAATTATTCTTCTAACAGCTCCTCCCCCCACTCTCTCCCATCCTTTTTTCCTTTTCTTTCCTTTCTTTTTTTTTTTTTTTTTTTTTTGTTTTTCGAGACAGGGTTTCTCTGTGTAGCCCTGGCTGTCCTGGAACTCACTTCGTAGACCAGGCTGGCCTCGAACTCAGAAATCCTCCTGCCTCTGTCTCCCAAGTGCTGGGATTAAAGGTGTGCGCCACCACCGCCCGGCTCTTTTTTTTTTAAAGACTTATTTATTTATGTATATGAGTACACTATAGCTGTCTTCAGACACAGCAGAAGAGGGCATCAGATCTCATTATAGATGGTTGTGAGCCACCATGTGGTTGCTGTGGTTGCTGGGAATTGAACTCAGGACCTCTGGATGAGCAGTCAGTGCTCTTAACCACTGAGCCACCTCTCCAGGTCCCTTCCTTCCTTTCTTCTTATTTTTTTACGGTTTGAGTTTTGTTTGAGACAGTGTTCTTTCTCTGTAGCCCAGCCTGGCCTTGAACTTGCAATCTCCTGGAACTTCTGTCTCAGCCTCAGGAGTGCCAGGGTTACAGGTGAGTTGCCACACTCACCTGAAGCGTCTGATAGGGTTGCTTTCCTTGTAAGGGGCACAGAGTATGGGATGGGAAAGCATTTCCTAAGTAATCGTGAGGCCTTGGTTAGATGGGAGAACACTGCAGCATGGTGGGTGGGATGTGGTGATTCATCTCGGTGCTAGAGCCCTGGCATGGGGGAGCCCCAGGTTCAATCTAGAGTACTGGGGAGGGAGAAAGAGCAGAAGCCTCCTCGGGGTTACCGGAAGAGCTTGTCTCAAAAAAAAAAAAGAGCCAGGCAGTGATGACACACACATTTATTTATTTATTTATTATATGCTAGTACACTGTAGCTGTCTACAGACACACCAGAAGAGGGCATTGGATCCCATTTACAGATGGTTGTGAGTCACCGTGTGGTTGCTGGAATATGGACTCAGGACCTTCAGAAGAGCAGTCAGAGCTCTTAACCGCTGAGCCATCTCTCCAGGCGCGATGACACACACCTTTAACCAGCACTGTGGCTAAAAAGGAAGGGGAGGGGCTAAGGAGCTAGGGATACGGCAGCTCAGTGATAGTTGAGTCCACAGCAGAAACAAACGCAGAAAATAAATGTTCTAAATGATGAGGCAGTGAAGAAGTAAGGGTGTGGGGAAGTGGGGACTGTCCCCTGCTCCTTTGTGACTAGGGACTAAGGAACGGCTGTCCTATTAAGGCTCAGCCAAGCTTCAGAATGACCTGTGACCTGTGAGAGGAGGAGGCAGGGTGTGTCCGTCCCATTGCACAGATGAGGAAACCGAGGCCAGCTAAAGTGCTACCTGAGGTCAGCAGCTAGTAGTAGCGGAACTGAGGGTCTCTTGGTTCTGAAGTCCCCCCCCTCAAGTCTTCTAGGTCACCTGTCTCTCCAAGTTTCTATAGCGATCTCTTAGGCTCTGGGACTCCACAGTTCTCAAGGAAGGGGGCGTAGGGCATGACAGGAGAGTGACAATCTTTTCCTTAGAAGAGGCACATTTTCCCAAGGTCTTCTAGGTATACAATGGAAGACAATGAAATTACTTGCAATTTTTTTAGAAAATAGAAGTACTAGCCAGAGCGATGAGGTTGGTATCTGTTGATACTCATGGGGACAAGCTGTCTCTCAACCCTTAGCAGATACTGCCTACCTCCCTAGGGAATTACCAATCTCTTGTGGGGATCTGGCTGCTCAGCCTCCTCCATCCCACCTGCGTGCTGGGGATAGCCCCCCCAGGTTCTGAGTGTGCTGAGTGCTCCCCCACTGAGCCGCGCCCCAGCCCGTCAACCTCATTTTGAGAGGCAGAAACTGGGTTAATGAAAAATAGAACGTGAACATGTCCCCAAGAGCTCCCCGTGGGCTTGCTGCTCCTGTTTTGGGGCACATTGGATGATGGCGTTTGGGCCTCAGGGCAAGCTTCCTATAAAATATGAACCACACTACCCATAGGGCCGAGCTGGGAATGACATCAAAGGTCGAGAAAGAATACAGTGGCAGTCAGCCAGTAGAAGGCGCACTTCTGTTGGGAGGTCACCAAACTAGGTAAGAATTCTGAAGCTGAGCTGTCTTGGCTGCCACTTATCCTGCCTCCAGACCCCTGGGTTATAGAAACAAACTGGAGTCGAGCCGGGAGAACTTGGGGATTCTAAAGCAGGTCATGTTTTGTCTTGTGACCAGGCCTCAAACTTCCTCTGGAATCCAGGATAACCTTGAACTTCCGGTTCTTCTCCCTCTACCTCTGGAGTGCTGGCTGTGTGTGTGCACACGTGTTTTCTTTTTTCTCTTTTGTTTTTGTTTTGTTTTGTTACAGGGTCTCTGTGTGTAGCCGTGGCTATCTTAGGACTAGCTCTGTAGACCACGCTGGCCTTGGCCTCTGCCTCTCAAGCACTGGTCAAAGGTGTGTACCACCGTACTGGGCTCATGCCTGGTTTTACGTGGCACTGGCTACGCAAACAAACATTCCAACAACTGAGCTACGTCCAGAGTCCCTTGTTTTGGTGCCGGGGATTAAAGCATCATTTGTGCTAAACTATGTGATTAGTTTGTTTTTCTGGTGAGGATACCGAGGCAGGGCGGGGCCATGAGTGTCTTCAGCAGGCTTCAAACTGTCCTCTCCTCTTTTTTTTTTTTTGTTGTTTGTTTTTTTTTGAGACAGGGTTTCTCTGTGTAGCCCTGGCTGTCCTGGAACTCACTCTGTAGACCAGGCTGGCCTCGAACTCAGAAATCCGCCTGCCTCTGCCTCCCAAGTGCTGGGATTAAAGGCGTGCGTCACCACTGCCCGGCCCAAACTGTCCTTTCAACTTGTGTCCCATATCCGAAGCTGTCCCCTGGCTGGGACTAACTGGGTTTGTTCTCTTCTCTTATAGACGGAGTCCATAGCTGGTGAGGCCAGGGAGCAGGGCGAGGCCAGGCCCTGCCCAACAGGACCCCAGAGTCCTTCACCGGTCCCCGTGCTCCAGAGCCCCCCAGGCTCTCCTGCTGGCTCCACCATGACATCAGAGTCTCCATCACCTCCAGTGGTACCACCTCTCCACTCCCCCAAGTCCCCTGTCTGGCCCACGTTCCCCTTCCACAGGGAGGGCAGTAGGATCTGGGAACGTGGTGGTGGTATCGCTCCTCGGGACCTGCCCAGTCCTCTGCCTACCAAACGGACCAGGACATACTCAGCGTGAGTCCCTTCCCCTCCCCTAGGTCCCAGCCTGGCCCCTCCTCCCAGGAAGCTGTGTGGCCTTCCAGTGACATCAGTGGCCCTTCACTCATTCCTTCAACCCACAAAAACTTACTGTTCCGTAGGCACCTTGGCCATTTGTCCCAGGCTTTAAGACTTAACACTTACTGAGCTCCTGACTGGGGCTTCAAGATGAATAAGACGTGTCTACAATTCGCAGGTGTTTTGAATACTAAGGAAGGACAGCCTGGGGTGCAGTAAATTAGGACATCCTATCTGAGTTTGAAGATGTGCCAGATGAGGGGGCTGGAGAGAGAGTAGTTAAGAGCACTGACTGCTCTTCCAAAGGTCCTGAGTTCAATTCCCAGCAACCACATGGTGGCTCACAACCATCTGTAATGGGATCCCATCCTGTCTTCTGGTGTATCTGAAGACGCTACAGTGTACTCGTATAAAATAAATAAATCTTTAAAAAAAAAAGATGCACCAGATGAAGAAGGGGTTTGAAGCCCAGAGATAGTGAGACCATCTTAAAATAATAAAAAGAGGGACTTCAGTGTGGCAGGTGGAATAGCATAGAGTTAACCTTTAAGGAAGGCTGGTGGACTGCCAGGGACCATCCTTGGGCCTCTGGGGACCTGAGTGAGGCCAGATGGGAAGGATTTGTGGGAGCCAAAAGGTCTTACATTTATTATTGTTATTTAAAAAAAAAACTTACTGACATTTTTTTAAAAAAAGATTTATTTATTATTATATGTGAGTACACTGTAGCTGTCTTTAGACACTCCAGAAGAGGGCGTCAGATCTTGTTATGGATGGTTGTGAGCCACCATGTGGTTGCTGGGATTCGAACTCAGGACCTTCGGAAGAGCAGTCAATGCTCCAGCTAGGTCTTACATTTATTAGTTGTTGTTGATGGTGTGTGTGTGCATGTGGGTCCATGCCAGTCTGTGTGTAGAGGTCAGGGGACAACTTCTGAGGAGTGAGTTCTGGGGTTCAAGCTCAGGTGTCTAGGCTTGGCAACAAGTACGTTTTTACCCCGAGCCAGCTCATCACCTCTGTGTTTAATGAGATAGCGCTTTGCTATGTAGCCCAGGCTGACTTTGAGCTGGTGGTGATTCTGCTGGGGTAAGTGTACCATGACCTGTGTCTGAGCCAGGCTGGAGCAGACACTCAGTAAATAGTACACGGGGATCGTGTGGGGCTAGAAGCTGCCGCGGGAGATGGCGAGGCGCCTCTTGGTTTTCGTTCTGATTCTTGGTGCCGAGGGTGGAGCCTGAGCCTTACACATGGCCAGCGAGCCAGCCACCACTGAGCTACACTACCTAGCTCCACTCACAAGTCTTCCAAGTGGAACATCTGGATGGAGGGTGCTATGTAGGGAGACACTGACAAGGAACCAGGAGATACACTGTCCTATGCTGAGAGACACTGGGCAGGCGATTGTCCCTCTCTGGGCTCCACTCTATGTCATCCACCCTATGGCAGTATTGTTGGGGACCTGGGAATGGCTCTGGAGGCCACAGCTCCGATCCCTCCTCCCTATCCCCAGGACAGCTCGAGCCTCGGCCGGCCCAGTGTTCAAGGGCGTCTGTAAGCAGTTCTCACGCTCCCAGGGCCACGGCTTCATCACGCCTGAGAATGGCTCCGAAGACATCTTCGTGCATGTTTCTGAGTGAGTCCCCTCTCCTTCCCGGTTTCTGGCCAGGCCCTGCCCAGTGTCCAGTCTCTCTTGGCCCTCCCCTAGCTGTTGAGGTGTGGGTCCTGCTGACTATCCCTGCCGAGGGATGCTGGGAGGAGTGAACTGGGGTCAGGCAGCCCCCCAGGACCCTGATATTCACTGCCGAGGCTCTGGGGCCCTATGCTAAGGCTACAGGAGTCCTGAGGGAGCCAGACTTGCTTCTCTGTCCCCTCAGAGGGCAGAACTATCCAGATTCCCCTTTCACGGCCTAGAAAACGACAGCTGAGTAGAGAGCTGACTGAGGGTCTCTGGTCTAGCGATGCTGGGAGCTACCTGGGGCCTGGTCTGATGTCAAACTGATCCTTCCCGTTCTGTCCATCAGCATTGAGGGGGAGTACGTTCCTGTGGAAGGAGATGAGGTGACCTACAAGATGTGTCCCATCCCACCCAAGAATCAGAAGTTTCAGGCTGTGGAAGTGGTGCTCACCCAGTTGGCTCCCCACACCCCCCACGAGACATGGTCTGGCCAGGTCGTGGGGTCCTAGGCAGGTGGGGGGATCCTCCCGAGGAGGCGGGCAGCAGCCAGTCTGTGCCCCCACTGTGCTGCTGACCAGCCCTTGGGTGTGCTTGTCTGTCCGTCTGTCTGTCTGTGCTTGTGGCTGTTATTGTGTGCTTCCACCTGTGACCCATGACCTGTATGATCCGGCCTAGGGTTGGATGGAGTGCAGCTACCAGCCACGCCTTGGCCCGTCTCTCCTTCCTCCCAACTCTGCCACGTAAACACACCTTCTCGTCCTCTTGCCCGCTATCTATATACTGAGTCTCTGTGGGTGTGCGTCATGTTCCTGAGAACCCAGGAGGACCCCTCTCCCGTGAGCCTGTTACTCACTGCTGTCTCCAGTACCCAGGCTTGTCTGCTGTGTTCCTATGCTGGACCTGGGTATCTACCACAGCCTGGACCCTTCCTCTCAGAAGCCAGGCCTCTGAGTGCTTTGTAGGGGCCTCCTTTAGGGAGGAAGAGGGCAAAACATGGAGGTTCATGGCCAGTCCCTACCACAACCTAGGTCATCTTTCTGTGCCCATCTGTTTGGTGCCCTGACGAGAACATGGCAGCTAGCAGGAGGGAGCTTACATGCCTCTGTTGTGGAGGCCGCTCCTCTCTCCTCAGTCGGCAGATGTTCTTTGAACCCCACGGAGCTAAGATCCCTTCTGAGCTGGGGAAGCCAGGCTCACTCACTCCCTGAGGTGAGGTGGGGACATGGCTTCTTCCAGCCTGCTTGGACAGAACCATCTCTTCTACCCGGGATGCGCAAATCCTGTGGATGCTCTGCCCAGTGCTGGCCATGACAGCAGCTGAGGATGGACTGACATGTCACCTCAGGCAAGGCCAGGTCCATCCAGGCACCCAAAGGAATGGTCCTTGGCCAGTGAGAACACTGGCTTTGCCCCACCCCCCATTAGACCCTCTTCCCAGAGCTGTGCAATGGCTCTTATAAGCCCTTGACAGGTCAGCAGCTGAGGTGGCTCTTTTCTTGTTCATCCCGAAGTATGACTGTCCCTCTTACCTGGAGTCCCTTTGGAGCTAAGATGTGTCCCTTCTAGAGAGCCCATTACTTAACCAGAGGATAAGTGAGGTCACAGGCACAGGAAGGGCCTGGCACAATAGTGACCTTTATGAGATCCAGTCCAGACATGAATGTGAGCAGATAGCCAGGACGGAGGGGTCAGTGGCTGTCTCGGTGGCCTTGTAAGCGTTCCAGGACCACAGGGTAGTCCTTCGGGGCATTTGCACCCCAATCTGTCCTAGTACTCTTTGCACAGAGGCTGCTAACAAGTGCTGGCCAGTCCTCCACCCTGGGAAGGACCTGTCTGACTGACATCCCACTGTGAACTAGGATTCTCCAGCAAGGCCTGTCCCTGGAGAATGGTCCTCAGCAACCCTGAGGATCTGAGTTCAAATCTCCAGCATGCCTGTAACCCAGCACTGTGTGATAAGACACAGGCAGATCCTTTGACAAGGAACTTGTTGGTTCAGGTGAACCCCAGGACCACCCAGGCCTTCCTGTTGTTCATTAGCAGCTCATCACCTTGAGGCTGTCTGAGTGGTATGGACAACACACCTCCTCCCTACTCTTGGGCCCTGCAGCGCCAAGTCAGAAACTTCCCCACTCAGACCCCAGCCACGGATTCCCCATCCCTCCTAACACTGGCAATAAACTCAACTGTGACCCACCCTGCCCCTGAGCTGCCTGTCTTATGAATGTTCTTGTGGAAGGGGCTGAGGAAGGACAGACACAGCACATTGACCATGTTTGGTGGTTCAGTGGATCAAAGATGTCCTGGGGCAAGCCTCAAAGCGTGGCCTTAAAAGCATGTGACAGGAACCATCCTGTCTTCAGATAGAGCTAACACCACACCTTGTCTTGGGAACTTTAATATCTGTGACAAGTCCTTTGAGTAATGCCCCTTCCCTGCCAGTCTGCCCCTTGTCAGTCTGTGGCCAGCAGGCTCTGTAACATAACTCACAGGTCACTCTGTGGTGACACCTATTCTGTCCCCAAAACCAGCAGCATCAGAGGCCAGGGCCATCAGGGTAGATGCAGGGATGCGTCTCATCAGGAGCCGCCTGGCTGGACGGTTCCCACGCAGACCTTGGCCGTGTGTAGGTAATCCTGCAGTGCTCCACAGGATGCTGTGTGCCGGGCCAGTGGGCTGGGAGCCGTGGCACCCCATGGTTCTTTCTTCAGGCCTGGTCAGAGCTCTCTGAAGGTCCCAATGCTCAGCTGTGGGCACCGCACCGTCATGCCTCGTGGGCTGTCTCTGGGAAGAAAAGCTCTCGGCATCGTTGTACAGTGTCCTGAGGCGAGACCACACTATGGCCGACAGTCCGGGGATCCGCATAGATCTCAAAGTCATTCCCACCCTGCGCTCAGAGGAAGAACAGAGAAGACATGGTCTTAGGTGATGCCTACAAGGCAGGAGCCCAGGACTGGGGCCCAAGAGCTACCCTTCTCATACTGGCTCCTACAGACCTCCCCTCCTTAGAACTGCCAGGAGTCCAGGCTTGTCAGACATGTCCTGACTTGCTGTATGACATGGTAGAAGCGTCCGGCCTTCTTTGAGCCCCAATCTTCCTAACTATAGAATGGGGACAGTGACTGTTTTCTGTTGCCATGTGTCCTGGCCTGGACCTCATGTGTTGGGTTGAGGGGAACTGGGCAGAACCACACTCACAGGACTGGTCTCATTTCCAAAGAAGTGGATGATGTCGAAGCTGTCTTCATCCAGGCTGTCCAGGCAGTAGCGTTTATCCCAGCCCTCAGGGAAGACATCGAAGCTTATCATGCCTCCTGCGGAAGGTGGGGGTTATGACAAAGTCCTGAGAGGGACGGGCAAGGCTGGCAGCAGGAAGGCTCACAGGGCTAACTTGGGAAAAGCACTCTCTGTTTTTAAGACAGGGTTTCCTATATCCAGTTTGGCTTTGGACTTCTTTTTTTTTTTTTTCGATTTTTCGAGACAGGGTTTCTCTGTGTAGCCCTGGCTGTCCTGGAACTCACTCTGTAGACCAGGCTGGCCTCGAACTCAAAAGCAATCGTTTTATTTATTTATTTATTTATTTTATTTTTTTTTTTTTTGGTTTTTCGAGACAGGGTTTCTCTGTGTAGCCCTGGCTGTCCTGGAACTCACTTTGTAGACCAGGCTGGCCTCGAACTCAGAAATCCTCCTGCCTCTGCCTCCCAAGTGCTGGGATTAAAGGTGTGCGCCACCACCGCCCGGCGGCTTTGGACTTCTAATGTAGCCAAGGATAGCCCTGAATTCCTGTTCTTCCTCCCCCTACCTACCTGTCAGCTCCCAAGTGCTGGGATTACAGACATGTGGTGCCACACCCATCTCTAAGGCACGCTGTTCATTATACAGCCCCAAGAGCCACTTTAGGACCTGTGCTGTCTCATGTAGGCAGGAAACAGGCATGGCCAGGGAGACCCACGATGACAGTGGGCAGCGACACAAGCCATGGTGGGGCTGTGAACAGCAGGTGACACACTATAGGCTCTAAGTGACTGTGGCGTCTGTCCTCCCCTCTGGAGGACAAGCTGAGATGGCAGCTGAGGTACCAGATGCCCCAGGAGCCTCAGGGCGCAGCTGGTGGCAGAAGTGAGCTGAATCAACTGCAGGGTGCGGTAGAGCCTTTGACTTCCTAGCCAGGTAAACGGGGCTCAGGAAGGGTGGGGACAATTCACCATTGGGAGGTGTGTGTCACTGAACAAGGAGGGCAAAACTGGCACAGGTAACTAGTGTCCCCCACTTGTGCCTGAGCCCACCGCAGGAAAGACATACCTCGGGAGAATCTTAGCCCCTTGCCAGCAAATTCTGTCTTCAAGGCTTCCACAAACTTCTCCCGGATCTTCTCCTTCTAGAGAGGGAAGGGCGCACACTGGATCAGAGGGCCTTCTGTACCCTAGGCCCATAACCCAGTCAGCTCCCCGGCCTTCTGGGTGAACATGGCCCCAACTTTACAGATGGGGAAACAGAAGCTCGCCTCGCCTTAGCTGAGGCCTAGATTCAGAAATCAATGACCCTTGTCAATGGGGCTTGGAGGTAAAAGAAAGGTGGGAGGGCGTGGGAGTCAGGTCAGGCAGGACCCATGCTGAGATAAATCTACAGGCTAACTGGGTTCTAGGCCTAATGACGATACTACTTAACTGTGTGGCCCTAGGCAAGTTACTTGACCTCTCTGAGCCCATTGCCAGATAGAGAATTAGTGGCCACCGTCTGCTTCTCCCTCAAGGAAAGACCAGAGCTGAGGGATGTGTGCTCCTTGCTGGCCTTGATCTTGCCTTCCTAGCAGGTGGGTGCACCTCAGGGATGCCCACACTCTGAGGAAATATAGCTCAGAGCCCAGGGTCTGCACTCCCCCCCCCAATAACAGGGAGACTGGTGATTGGACAGCGAATGTGCAAAGTACAGCCCTAACATGTCCATCACCCTGAGCAGATCAAGACCGGGCCCTCATCTAAGGAGGCGTCCTGCCTATCCGAAGGAGTTTAAGCATGCACAGCCCATCTGGACAGAACAGGGTCAAATTCACAGGAACATCTGTGCATCTCGATCCCAGAAGGGGTGAGAAAGAGCCAGAGACAAAGGAAGGGGCCAGGGCCATGGCAGGGGTTAGGGTGCCAGGCGCATCCCAGCCTCCCTGTCTCTGCTCCAGGGCCATGGCAGGGGTTAGGGCTCCAGGCGCATCCCAGCCTCCCTATCTCTGCTCCAGGGCCATGGCAGGGGTTAGGGTGCCAGGCGCATCCCGGCCTCCCTATCTCTGCTCCAGGGCCATGGCAGGGGTTAGGGCTCCAGGCGCATCCTGGCCTCCCTGTCTCTGCTCCAGGCTCATCTGTTCTCCATCTGCTCAGAAAAGCTGCCATTTCTGATCCCACTGGGTGAACAGGACGAAGCGGCAAGACCTAGAGCTGGGATTGGGAACCCAGGGACATGGAAGGGGTCACCTGGCTGGGAGGTTGCCAAGGACCAACTTTAACTACGACAGGAAAAGTCCCTTAGTCCTGTGCCCACCGCCTACTATAGGCCTCTGTACACTGTGCAGGTGACATTGTCATGACCGGCCCACTCTCAGGGAGAGCCCAGAGGGCAGGGGGCCAACTAAATCAAAGCTACAGTTTGCAACCAATCTCCTAAGGGACCCCACAGGAGCCTTCTCTGGGCCTCGGTTTCCACATCAAGAGCATGAGAATAATACACCTGTTCATTCATTCAAAAGCATTTCACGGCAGGTGGACAGTGGGACACACCTATAACAGCAGCAAACAGAAAGCTGCAAGTTTGAGCGCTTCAAACCACCAGCGCGGTGGTGACACAGTGACTCTGAGGCCAGTCTGGGCTGCACACCAAGACACTGTTTCAAAAGGAAAACGTTTCTTGGGATGGGCGGTGGCAGTGCTGTGGGCCGGTAATAAGGTGCTTGCTTGGCATAGATGAAGGCCTGGGATGTATTCAAGTGCCAGGGGCCTCTGCATGGGACATAGAAGGGGTGTGGGTGGGCCTGAGTGTGACGGGTGACATAGCAGCCAGGGTGGAGAAGAGGGTAAGCCTGGTCTAGGGTAGTATGCTTCAGGCAGAGAGCCCAGTGTTTTGGGGAAACTGACATCCGTACAATGGGCAGAAGCCATGGCCGCTATGGGGAGTAGGGAAAGAGCAGTCACCTAAGTGAGAGAGAGAGGAAGGATGTACATACGGAAGTGTGGATGGATGAACTCAGCACCCCTGAAAGTGCTGATCAGGAAGGTGAGCTAAATGCAGGGCAATGTTCAGGGAGGGGCTGGGTAAGCTGGATGCCGTGGATAAGGTGGCATGAGGGAGATCACAAGTTCAAGGGCAACCTGGGTGAATACCAACAAGATGAAACAAAGGCACTTAAGAGAACCTGGTGTGTTCAGGGAGTGACTGAAAGCATGACCTTTGTAGACAGAAGACTGGAGAGAGAGCGAGGAGAGCAGAGAGATGCTTCAGGGCTGTTGGAGGGGCTGAGGCGCTGCCCAGCCAGCACTGGGAGCCACAGAAGGACTGTGTTTAAAAGGGAGGTGTGTTTAAAGGGTTCTCAAAGGCAAGCTGGAAGCAGAGGGGACAGAGAACAAAGGAAGGACCTTGGGTAACCTGGAGAAGAAAAGGTGTCCTGTGTAGATGGGCGGATGGGAGCCTAGAGGTGTGTGACCTCGTGTGAACAGGAATGTGCAATAGTAATGTGGCCACAGCACAGGCCACTGGGGAAGCAGATCAGCAGTGACAGAAAGAGACTGATGTGCCTGCGGAAATGACACACAGTAGGTGTCCAAGTGTGAACTGAAAACTCCTCCTCGAAACCCACTTTACTGACAAGAAAGCAAAGCTCAGCTCAGAGCGGCCGAGTGACAGGGCCGACTACGGCTGCTTGGCAAAGGCACCTTGTCCAGCTCCGAGAACTCGATCCTCTCCTCCAGGGTGCAGCTACGGCCAATAGGCGAGACGTTCAGCATGCCATTCCGGAACTCAATGAAGGTTCCACTAGAGGAGACGAAGAAAAGGGGTGAGAGAGCAAGAGGGCACGGGAAGAAGAGAGCAGCTCTGACTTCAAAACCTGTCCTATATAGAACCATAGTCTCTCTAGAAGTCACAAGGTCTAAGAATCCACCTATCTGCTGGGCAGTGCTGGCGCATGCCTTTAACCCCAGCACTCCGGAGGCAGGCAGATCTCTGAGTTCAAGGCGAGGCTGATCTGCAGAGCAAGTTCCAGGACAGCCAGGGCTACACAGAGAAACCCCATCTTGAAAAACCGCAAAAAGAGAATCCACCCATCCTTAAGTTAGGGTCCTGGTGTAGGGGTGTGGCTCAGAGGCAGAAGACTTGCCTAGCATGGGTAAGGTCCTGACTTCTAACCCCAGTTGCAAAAAATAAAAAACCAAAACTCCTCCTACTTTCCCTGGAGCCCAGGTCAGGGGCCTCACCGCTTCTTGGGCAGTCTGAGCAGGGCCATGTAGCTGAGGCAGAAATTGATCAAGTCCTGTAGGAGTTCCTCCCCCAGGTGGTTCTGGATCGTCTGTGGTAAAGAACACAAAGCTCGAACTGTGGCACACACAAGACAGCAGGACCCCAGTGTGGAAAAGCGGAGTGCCCCAGCCAAGCCTTGGGGACAAACTGACCTGTTTGGAGAGTAGCCGTCCGTGCTTATACTGTACTGTCCCATTCTCAGCAAACACATAATCAAACTTCTCAATGACTTGGGGCCCATGGAGAAACCATAAGAGAAAGAAAGAGCATGAGACAAGGACCCACTGTCACCCCAGAGCAGGCACTGCCATCTGCCTCTCTCTGTTCCACCCTAAACCAGCTTTTCTGGCATCCTTTCCTTGTGTATCTTTGTTCCCACATCTGCCAGTCATTCCTCTAGGCCATGGCTTAGGTAGAACCTTCTGCCCAGGATACCCTGGCCCTGGGGTTCCCCTCTGCTCATCCTCCAAGATCCAGCTCCCCGTTCTGAAAGTCTTTCCAAGAATGTCCAAAAGAGGGCGTCGTTTCCACCCTGCTCCCACAGCCCTCCTTCATGAAAACTCTAGGCTCCTGTCTCAGACTCTTTACCCACAGAGAGCACACAGCAGTCTCCAGCTCTGGGTGCTACAAGAATCAGTTGGGAGTCAGGGAGGCTCGGGGAGCACGGTTAGGATGCCCTGCAGGTTGTCTGGGTGGCAGATGGTATCACTGGGGCTACGTGTGTGGTAGGGCTATGGTGTGTGATAGGTAGAAAGGGAGGTGTGGACAGATGGAAACAGAGAGTTAGGACTTGTGGCGACTAAACAAGGAGAGAAGAAAAGGGAAAACTCAAGGAAGCTTCTAGCTTGAGGGGGCCTTCCTGACCCTGAGATGGAATTAAGGGTTTCCAGATTACTTCAATGTTCCATTTTCGACATTAAAATAAGATAAGTACTTGATGTGTCAATACATATGTATAATGTCAAGACTCAACAGGCTGAAGCAGGAGGATGGCTATGAGTTCAAGATCAGCCTCAGCTTGTAATACACAGTGAAATTCTGTCTCAAAACAAAAGCTGAGTGCAATGGATCATGCCTGTACTCCGAAGACAAAGGTGGGAGGGAGGAGCACTGTCCATTCAAAGCCAACAGAGTCTACATACTGAGTGCCAGGCCAGCCAAAGTGCCAGAGTGGGACTCTGTCTCCAAAACCAATAAACAGAGCTGGTGAGATGGCTCAGTGGGTAAAGGAGCTTGCCACCAAGAGTTCGGTCCTTGGGGCCCACATGGAAGGAGAGAACTGATTCTTGCAAGCTTTCCCCTGACCTCCATATGCATACACACAAGTAAGTTAATCATGTCTCCCCTAAAGCAAGAACACAGGGCTGATACGTGGCCATTCTTAACAAACCATAGACACTGTTAACCACGCTGTCAGTAAAGACAAAGAAAACAGACAAACAAACAAACAAACAGACAAATAAATGGAAGCTGAGCCTCATCGGGGAGAAATTAAGATGTGCACCGTCTAATGGCAGGATGCTGCGGGTCTGCTTCTAGCGTTTCTCCAGAATCTAGCGCAGTCCCTGGCTGCTATCAGGTACCCAGTAAATGTTCAGGGCGGAGCCCTCTGGCTGCTCCTCCTCCTCTCTTCTGCCCTACAGAAGCAGGAGAGGTACCCAAGCATCTCCCAGCACCACACTCCTCCCGCCCCACCCCAACTCCACCTGGGAAAGGCGTGGCCGTGCCTACCTTCATCCCCATCCCCCAACTGCTCGGCGATCTTAGAGTAGTCAGATCCGCCCACCACGCCGATCTGCACCCGGCTTCGCAGCTTCTGCAGGAACGCTGATACCTCAGGGTCAATCTTCTGTGGTGAGGCAGGAAGGACAGAAGAGCTCTGGTTACCAAAAAGTCGGGGACCTCTACTTGACTTAGTGCTCAGAATTAGGGAGCCCTCCTACCTGAATCTGAGCACTAAAGTAATGCCCAAAGTGGAAAATTCCAGGGTGACCCCAAGCCTCAAGTGTTGCAAAATCCGGGAAATACGTTAAATGGGGATGGACACTTGTCTAAAGTGCATGTGGTCTTGGGTTTGAAACAAAAGGTACATAAACAAAACAAAAACCACATTTAAGGTTCAATGAGTGGGCTTGGCGAGTGGAGGAACCTGCCTTGAGCTTTAACAAGCTGAGTTTAGGGATGGAGAGATGGCTCAGCGGTTAAGAGCACTGACTGCTCTTCCAGAGGTCCTGAGTTCAATTCCCAGCAACCACATGGTGGCTCACAACCATCTGTAATGGGATCTGAGCCCTCTTCTGGTGTGTCTGAAGAGAGCAATGGTGTACTTGTATAATAAAATAAATAAATCAATCATTCTTTAAAAAAAAGAAATTTTTAACACAAACAGATTTTGTGTTTCCAGGCGGCTCCTACTGCCGGGGTAACTCATATGCTCAGTATCTGAAAAATATTCAAACCCACAAACATCTCTCGAAGCAAATCTTTCTAATAAAAGATTCTTCACTTGCACAAGGCAGAGACCTCAGAAGTTCCACCTGCTTCGCTCTGGCTCTGCCCCATTTATAACATGGCTGCTACACCAGGAGCCACTTTAAGGGGATCACAGTTACCATTAAATGAAATCATGTGTCCAAAGCATAAAAAGATTCTCCACCAAGAAAATTTGAACAAGCGAGTCAGAATTCAAACTTCCATATATTCAGATATCAAAGACCATAGGCAGAGACAACGGCAGGGAGGAAATGGGAACTCTTGAGGGCTGGCCATGAGAAAACACAAGTTGGTGCAATTGTTTTGAAAGTATCTGGCAACATCTACTGAAACCTACCCTGTCCACTAGCATTTCAGCTTCTCTGTTCCTTGGGGTATGGTTTGTAATATTGAAAAACTAGCTGCAAGCAACTCCCATACTTATCAGCCAGACAATGACACATACTTCTTAGGAAATAGTACCTAGTCAGGGCACAGATAAAGCCAGCTCTGTGCTTCCAACAAGGCAAGGTCTTAAAACATGCTGTTTATGGTCTACAGCAAGTTGTAGGAAGCCATGAGCAGGATAATGCCAAGTCAGTAACATAGCCTCACAAAATAATGTCTAATATGTCCTGTGCACAAAGCAATCCAGGTAAAGGTGTCAGGGGGTAGCCATACTACATAGACAAGGATATTACCTCAAACACAGGGGCTGGGCCTGGGATACTGGCGAGGTCCAAGTGGTCTTTAAAGTTTTCATTATTTACAAAAATAATGTGCTTGTGAACACATGTATAATAAAAATTAGCTTTGAAGAGCATTAAGCCCAAGGGTTTAGTAGTAGACAGACTGACAGGCAGTTTGTTTTTTTTTCAGGCCTTGGACACAGGGGTCAGGCATGCCTAGGCTAGACCACCCCCTTTCCAATCCTGCATCTTCCCGATCTATCTCTGCTGGCTAGAAAGAAAGGAATCCAAAGATTCCTTCTGGAGAGAGGAAGGCCTATCATGAAGTGAAGACTTAGGTTCTCACTGGCTTCTGCCCAGTAGCACTGCCCCCCTGTTTCTGCTCAGATCAGCCTGGTGGTCCCAAGCGAGAAGGATGGGCAAGAAGGACCCAGGATGAGTCGAAGGGAGAAAAACTGGGTAAGAGCAAAGACTGGAAGGTGAACCATAAAGTGCAGGTAGGAGAATACACTCCCACTTTTACTGTGCCTCAGTGATTCTATTGTAAACAGACTAGCCCTGGAGCCTTTCACCTTCAGGGTAGAACCAAAAGGATACCAATAACAAAAAACAAAACTCAATCAGAAAAGCAGTTCTCTCTCCCTCCAACCCGAGGTGGAAGGTAAACATCCTTAAGAGGCTTAAGGAGCTAAACCCAGTTTTAGGCCTGTAGATTCCAGCGTGCAAAGACTCAGAGATCGTTCTTGCCCTCAGTAGAGGGCGACTGCGGGCTTGGAAGCGCACGGAGCTCTGCCTGGAACGCCGTGTTCTCACGCTAGCTTCAGGACTGACTAGTTGTGCATCCTAGGGCTGAAATGGGATAGGGCCATCCCAGAGCCCAGCCTGGGCCTATGCAAGCCTGGAGCCGGGGAATCCCGCTCTCCCTCCCGGAGGCTGGATCCAGCATCTGCGCTCCCGGCAGGAACGTGGATGCCAACCCGTTCGGGGAGCGCTGAGGCCTGGAAGGCCGAGAGGGCCTGGGTCCCATCTCCTCGGTGACAGGAGCCGGTACCGCTGCACCCCACGTTTCCGACAGGGTCGCGCGGGTGTCTGCAATGACATGGCGGTGACGGATTCACGCTAGGTCACTGATGCCGGCTTGACTCTGGGCGGGAGCTTCCAAACCTCCCGGCTCTTACCTGGCGAGCTGGCGTGAGGGTACCGTCCACGTCAAACAGGCAGAGGATGCGCTCTTTCCTGCGGGCGCCCTCGACCGCGACTGCCATGGCTGTAGCTCAGCGCCCCAAGCGCTGTCGCTGCAGCCACCACCAGGGTCGCGTGCAACAGAGGCCGGGCGGGGCCGGGGCGGGGCCAGCTGCGCAGCACGGGGAGGAGCAGTGGCCATCGATCCTCCCGCGAGGGGGCGGGGCCTGCGCGGCCGAAAGAAGATTACGGGCACTTATGGTTGAGGGGCGTGGCAGTGGGCGGGGTCAGAGCTCTCTCACTCGATCGAGATAGGAACCGGCGCGAAAAGGGGTTGAACCGGAAGACAGTGTATTGCCAGCGGGTTGCGGGTGATCGCTGGGCGCGCCCTACGGTGGTGGTGGTGGTGATGGTGATGGGGGGAACGAGGGCGGGACTCAGAGCCTAGTTGCTCCTGGTTCCCAAGGTCAGTAGGACGAAGGTATTGCCCTGTCATCTTGAGCTTGAAGTCGTCTTAGGGAGAGCCCGGCGCGCTGGTTCACCTGTGATCCAGTCCTTCCGAGGCAGAGGCCGCAAGGTGGATATACCTAGCTCTGGTCTACAAAACGAGTTCCGGGCCAACCAGGGCTGTATACCCTGTTTTGTTTTCTTTTTTCAAGACAAGAGTTTCCCTTTGTAGCCGTGACTGTCCTGGATAAAACCTTATTTTTAAAACAAAACAAACAACAAAAAAGGGTGGGGGAAGAGAGAAGGAAGAAAAGTAAAGTGAAAAATATCCCTTGATGGCTTTTACCCACCGTGAGAAATGTTTGTTGCTTTTCTTGTTGTTGTTCAATCAAAGGTAGCCTACCAAGGGTCAATATTCCATAAATCTCCATCTTGTAGACTTTTATGCGAGTCTTTTTTGTTGTGTTATTGTGTGTGCCTGCGTTTGTGCCTGAGTGTTTGTATGTGCACTAAGTGCATGCTGGAGCCCACCTAAGTTAGGTTGGAAGTGTCAGATCCTCTGGACCTGGAGTTACCCACAGTTGTGAGCTTCCTTGTAGGTTCTGGAGGAGGCCAGAAGAAGATTTCAGATTCCCCGTTCTGGAGTTGAAGGCAGTTGTAAGCGACCCAGTGTGGGTGCTGAGAATTGAACTCAGGTCCTCTGTAACAGCAATAAGTGTTCCTAACCACTAAGCCATCCCTCCAGTCCCCACTACTGGAGATTTTATTAAAGATGTTTATTTGTTTTGTTCCAGCTTTTCCTCATAGTATTTATTTATCAATGTGTGGGTGTATGTGCTCCAGTCCAAGTGTGGATGTCAGAGGGATTGATTTCTCTCCTTTCACCTTCTGGGTCCCGAGGACCAAACTCAAGTCCAGGTGTGCTGCTAAGACATCATGCCAGGAACAGATCTAGGGCAAGGTTTATTGGGGGAGGGGGGAGAGCAAAAGGGCATCTTGGAGTGGGAACGTGAGAGGGAGAGGGAGATAAAGACAGAACGAATGAACAAGACAGCGAATGAGAGAGAGAGAGAGAGAGAGATTGAGAACCACGAAGTCCAGAAGTTCCTTTTAAGAGTCTGCCTGTTATGCAACTTCTAGAGACAATGGAAATGTGCAGTTCCTGGCAGCAGGCAGAAGCTGGTGCTTCAGAGTCAGTCACTGAAAGGCCGGCTGCCTGAGCCCCTAATTTAGAACACTTTTACCCGCTGAGCTCTTCCACCAGCCCTTCTACATCTTTTTGTTATTCTTAATTACATTTTTACTTATTTATGCGTTTGTGTGTGGGCACGTATATGAACCACCTCATGTGTGGAGGTTAGAGGGCAATTTACAAGAGCCACTTCTCACCCTCCACCATGCAGAGACTAGGAATTGAACTCAGGTCGATAGGTTTGGCACCCGCCCCTTTACAAATGGAGCCATGTCAGTGGATAAGGCACATTAAGTGTTTTTGACGTGGGCTTGAGCACGACAGGTAAGCAAAAGAGAAGAGAGGCTGGAGAGATGGCTGCATGGTTAAGAGAGCACTGGATACTCTTCCAGAGGACCCAGGTTCAATTCCCAGAACCCACGTGACCACTCACAGCTCTCTGTAACTCCAGTTCTAGGGGATTGGATACCCTTGTCTGCTCCATGGAATCCTCCGAGCATGGGGTGGGATGGGAGCACATAGCCTCATACAACCACACAGACACACACACACACACACAGAATAGAAAAGGAAAAAAGAGGAAGGCAGGCAGTGGTGGTGTACACCTTCAACCTTTAATGCCAGCACTGGAGAGGCAGAAGCAGAGATAGGCAGATCTCTTCGAAGCCTAATCTACAGAACAGGCTCCAGGGGAGCCAGAGCTACACAGAGAAATCAGGTCTGGACAACCAACCAACCAAACAAACAAACAAATAATGACCCCTTCCCATGTGTTTGTACAAATATTTGTGCTTCTTTGCTTGATTTCTTTATCATGTAATATAACACCAATCAAGAGAATATCAGTGGTTCTCATATTTGAGATACCAAAGAATGTCCCTCGGGGGACATTTGTTATCTGTTTTGAATTTGAAATATGTATGTAGTTGTATGAGGGATGGCTATTATTAGGTTCTAAGGAAGCTACAACTCCCCAGACTCCATTAGAACAGTGACTAGAACAGAAAGAAGTAATTTAGACATGAGAGACTTACTTCTGTTTTTGTTCCAACTTTCTTTAGATCTTTTCTCTCTATAAAAACCAAACTTCTAGTCAGTGATGTGTGTGGGGGTCACGTCTATAATACTCAGGGAGGTTCCAGAGCTCAGAGCCATATTAAGCTACATAGTGAGTTCAAGGACATCCAGGCATGCAGAGCAATAAGACCCTCACAGCAGACAAGGGGGCACATACCTGTGACTGCAGGGGGAAACTGAAGGAAGAGGACTGCCTGACGGTCAGTGTGGAGAACTTTGGGAGCCTGCTTCTAGAAATTTGGCAAGATTTTGACATTGGGCTAAGAAAGAGTAGTAGGCTCAGATAAGAATATTTACATTAAAGCTAAAACTCAAGGTAAATTCAGCCGAGGAATGTGTGGAATTCCTTTATCCTAGCCATCCTGATAAGCTCCTAGAGACCATGACAAAGGGCTTTGTTTATTGGCTTGTATGATCTCTCTTTTCTTTTAAAAAAGACTTATTTATTTATTATATGCAAGTACACTGTAGCTGTCTTCAGACACCCCAGAAAAGGGAATCAGATCTCATTATGGATGGTTGTGAGTCACCATGTGGTTGGTGGGATTTGAACTCAGGACCTTCGAAGAGCAGTCAGTGCTCTTAACTGCTGAGCCATCTCTCCAGCCCCTTGTTTGATCTCTTTATTATCTTGTCTAATTACTTTGTCTTTGATCTAAGAACTAACCCTATTCTCTGCTACTACCTAGAACGGTATAAAAGCAGACTGGAGAAAAAAATAAACCAGCTTCAGCCTCAGTACTGGCTGGGGTCATGTTATAGTGTTTCTAATTGTTTCTTCAATCCTCACTCTTTTCCCTGGAGACCCTGTTGACTGAGCTGGCTTGGTCAAGCCAGTGTGGACTACTGCTGTAAAGGTGGTGGGACCTGGGAGGATGGAGCTGATGAATGAGGCCGACTAAAGTCTCAGGCAATAGCCAACTTTATTCAGAGCTTCGGACAGTTTATACTCTGATGGTTAGGAAGAGTCACAGGAGTAAGGCGTTCAATCACCAGAATGAATCACACGTGGCAAAAACATTTTTTCCATAGACGTGTATGGATTTACAACAGTGAAAGTAAACTCACTCCTATCCGCTGTACCTGGGAGGAGCACATTCCAAGAATGATTCCGTGTTTTGTAGAAACTAAGGTCAGGCGGTGGTTGTTACACAGAGAAACCCTGTGTCAGGTGGGGTTAGGAACCGGACTGGACGGGATGCGAACAGCAGCAAAACAAAACCTGAGGTCGTAAGAGCTCTTGTCTGGTTTCCTTTTTTTTTTTTTTTTTTTTTTTTGGTTTTTCGAGACAGGGTTTCTCTGTGTAGCCCTGGCTGTCCTGGAACTCACTCTGTAGACCAGGCTGGCCTCGAACTCAGAAATCCGCCTGCCTCTGCCTCCCAAGTGCTGGGATTAAAGGCGTGCGCCGCCAACTCCCTGCATCTTGTCTGGTTTCCTTAGAGTTTTCTCACAAGCTCTCAGAATTCTCACGCACACCCCATTCTTGAACTGTGTTCTGACAGACTTCAGTATTGAATTTGTATCCCAGGACATCCAGGGATACAAAGTAAGATCCTGTCTCAAACAAACATACAAACAAAAAACAAAACAAACCCCCCAAAAAATAAAACACCAAAAACCTAAAACCAAACCAAACCTCAACTTCCTGCTTGGCTCAGTGAAACCTTAGCTCAGTTTTATAGAATGAAATGTTGTCCAGTTCTATCTAGAATCAAACAAAAAGCCCGCCAATGACACTCACCTTTGATCCCAGCACTCGGGAGGCCGAGGCAGGTCGATCTCTGTGAGTTTGAGGACAGCCTGGTCTACACACCAAGCTCCAAGACACCTATGGCTAGAGAGACCCTGTCCCAAAACAAAACCAAAAACAAACTTGAAAGCCAAATTATTGCTGGAGTTGTTAACACATCCATTTAGGCCAGAGCTCTGGAAGCAGAGGCAGGAGGATTTCTGTGAGCTAAGACAAGCATGGTCAGCAATGCCAGGCCAGTGAATAGCTACTCAACCCTCTTGTCAGTCCTGTCCTCTGAGGAGCATTGTGTGACACAAAGGCATGCGCCCACATCAGACCTGTAAGCGGCAGTGCCATACTGTGTCTTTTCCGTCTGGGGAGCCCAAGGGCCCCAAGGAGATTGGAAATTCAGTCTGTAGTTTTTCATTTAAATTATAGATATAACTCCACCTGATAGGTGGATGAAAGAAGAGCCAGGAAGAGCTGATTATTACACTCGCCCCTTCCTACAGGCAGCCCACCATATTGGATGATTGACTGTGTATTTTCAGCCATTCTTGTGGCAGCTCTGGGACATGTTAATAAACTCATCTTGCTGAAGGAAAGGAAAGGGATGTATCTAGCACATAGCATAGTGCCAGCAGCAAGCCTACTGAGCTAAGGCTGGGGTAAACTCGATCATGTGAGAGAGGGACCCATGCCAGATGCAAAATGTAAGAGAACATTGGAAGTTCAATAACCAGGACAAATCATATTTAATTCAATGAAGTCATTTACTTATTTTGGATTTTTGAAACACAGTCTCATGTAGCCCAGGCTCTTACCTCTTAGCTGAGGACGATGAGAACTCTTGATCTGCCTGCCTCTGCCTCCCAAGGGCTAGGGTTACAGACCTGTGCCACTACATCCATCAAGATAAGCAATATTCTAATATAAAAAAAGAGTGGTGTTAGATTACTGTCCATTAGTGATTTACTCAGTTTTACTTCTTTTTTTTAAAAAAATATTTATTTATTTATTATATGTAAGTACACTGTAGCTGTCTTCAGACACACCAGAAGAGGACATCAGATCTCATTACAGATGGTTGTGAGCCACCATGTGGTTGCTGGGATTTGAACTCAGGACCTTCAGAAGAGCAGTCAGTGCTCTTAACCGCTGAGCCACCACCCCTCTTTTTTTATTTTATTTTATTTTTTGAGACAGGGTTTCTCTGTGTAGCCCTGGTTGTCCTGGAAGTCACTCTGTAGACCAGGTTGGTCTCACACTCAGAAATCCTCCTGCCTCTGCCTCCCAAGTGCTGGGATTAAAGGCGTGCACCAGCCACCTCTGCTTGTGAGTTTTAAGAGTTTTACCTCTGCTGGGCGGTGGTGGCGCACGCCTTTAATCCTAGCACTTGGGAGGCAGAGGCAGGCGGATTTCTGAGTTCGAGGCCAGCCTGGTCTACAGAGCAAGTTCCAGGACAGCCAGGGCTATACAGAGAAACCCTGTCTTGAAAAACAAACAAAAAAAAAAGAGTTTTACCTCTTAAAAAATAAGATTCAAGGATGTGAAATTTCCATTTATACAATTCTTGCTTTAAATAAATTCCTTAATTAGTGGGAAAAAATAAATGCAGTAGCCAGGCTTGGTAGCCTGTGGTTCTGAGTTCAGCTTCCTCCAGGCATTCAGGAACCACACTGCACACCAGGCTGGAAGGGATGCACCAAAGCCAGGAATAGGTGGGGTCTGCAGGATCCCAGCCAGACTGGGAGTGTGGGAGGGGAGGCCTTCTCCAAGGATTTTAGTGTTATAGCTCTTTGTGACAGCATTCAGTGAACCAGCTCTCTTAGATGTTCATTGAAAGAGCTTGTGCACACACTTCATTCAGGGTGAACAAGGGATATATGAACCTTGGAGAGTGGGAAGGGGTTTTAAGGGTGTGCGTAAAGTAAATCATTGGCTGGAGTGTAATTACTGGGAACGCCTCATTTGCATGGAGAGGCACTCCAGGGATCCCAGGTGCTTGCAGAGCAGGGTCTTACCTGGTCTTAACTTCCTCTCTGGAAGTTGAACCTGTAATTTTGCTAAGGACTATATATGTGACATTTCTTGGGTAGAAGATGTGGGGCTTGGGCTCCTCAGATCAGGCAAAGAGGAAGCCCCACTAAGGAAAGGAGGTCCTCAATTTTGTTCCATGCTCAGGAAAGCTGTCTGGCCATGGTAGACTACAACCTTAATAGTGAGGTCCAACGATAGCCAGCAACTAAAAGCCTTGCATTCACCAGGTGAAGACAGAAGGACTGAAAAAATATGAAGGCCAATCTGGTCTACATAGTGAGTTTCAGGACAGCCAGGACTACAAAAGTAAGACTGTCTAGACACAATAAGAAGAAATTAGTGCAAAAATGGGCATGGACTGAAGATGAAGCGAAGCTGACAGCACCAGCAGGTGGGTGGGCAGCAGAGCATCCAGGTTTCTCTCAAGAGCTGGTGAGAAAGCAGGGAACCCCTTACAGCATACAGTGTGTGAAATTCCTCACCTGTCTGTGTGCTCACCTCACAGGGACTCAGGAATATCTGCCTGTCCCCCACTGGGGTCAGCACACAATCAGCACCCCTGTTTCTCTTTCATATGTTCTATACGACACCCCAAGGAAAGGTAGAGAACTGAGGATAAGCAGGGAATAGGGCGGTATTAACACCCAGGACTAATCTGGAGGCATTAGAAATTGTGCCCGCAGTGGCCCCATGACAGCCTAGGAGGAAACCACTTTCCTGAGCTTCTCAGAGACCAGAGAACAATTGTTACCTGTCCCCCACCCCCTGACCCATGCATGTCCTGACTCCTGTAAGAATTTTCGTTTTAAACCAAGATAGAGCTAGAGCTAGACCCTTGTTTGTAGCCTAACCCAGGCCCAACGCACTATCCTTGGGTTGATCATGGGCCGGAGCATGTTGTGGGGTATCTATCAGAGAAAACTGCCCGGATGTGGGTTAATAAAAAGTCTTATCTTAGCCAGCCAACAACCACACTGGCTGTTTGGGATCCAGTGTGTAGCCCTGCGCCTTTCTCAGGATGAGCTTTTAAACACACCATTGATGTATTGGATCTTTATTTTAGTTTTGGCAGGAGATGTTGTCTATGTGCTGAGTTTTATAGCCTGAGTGGCACTTCCATCATGGAGTCAGTTGGGTCTTGGTGCCGATTAAGGTCCAGCACTGCACTGGGTTACAAAACACAGGGTGAATACTGGTGCCTATAGGCCAGCAACAAGCATGGAGTCACCAACAGGTCGCAGTGACACAGAGGTGGTCTGAGAAGTAGGTGGCATGGTCAGCTGAGAGGAGGGGACCCGTGTGAGGTCCTTGTTAAGGGGCTGCACGGTGTGGTCTCCATTCAGCTCCTGCCTCCCTCTGTCAGTAGAATGTGCGCTGCTCCTGCGCAAGCACACTAAACCTGCCCATAAGCTCTGGATTCACAAATGAAAGACAGACAGAGACAGACAGACACACACACACACACCAACTAATTTTGGTATGCCTTGACTAGCTCAATAGCTGGGAACTTCTAAACCTTCCAGCAGCTAGCACACATTTCCCTCTGGTATTCCTGGCTTAACACCTTTTAAATCTATATTTTTTCTTTGCTGTCCTGATACCTTCTGGGCAGCACCCCATAGGGCTTCACTCCCTTTCCACCTACATTGTTGGATGTTTTCTTTCCTGCAGCTCTCAAATCTCAAATCTCTTTCCCTGCCAGTCATAGTGATTACCCTCTTCTTTCTTCCCTCCTGGTCCCATGTCCACACAATCTAAAACTCCTGCCTCCATCTCCCTGCCCAGCCATTGATTGTACACAGTCTTTATTACCAATCAAAGCCAACTGAGGATAGGGACCCTCCAGTCTGGAATTGTGGCTTTTGGGAGCTGAATTAAGACAAAGCATTAGAACCAATTCCCAACACTCTTCTGCCACACTGAAGGTGTAGGAGAGAGAGCCTGCCTGGATTCCACTGGGATTTCTGAGCCTTTGATCTTTAGATGTCTGCATCCCCAGCAAGGACAGGGACTGAGCCTCTGCTGACACTAGTGAATGGTGAGCTGGCATGTGCGGTGTCCCCAGCAGTGCCCAGCACACAAACACCTTTTCTTTCTTCTTTTTTTTTTTTTGGTTTTTCGAGACAGGGTTTCTCTGTGTAGCCCTGGCTGTCCTGGAACTCACTTTGTAGACCAGGCTAGCCTCGAACTCAGAAATCCTCCTGCCTCTGCCTCCCAAGTGCTGGGAACCACCAACCGGCTAGAAACACCATTTCTGAGAAGATTCAGGAGTCATGTTTCTGTTTTCCTCAAAGCTGCTAACCCTGACCACAGGCCTCTGGCCTGAGGAGGAAACTGCCTTACCTTATCTCCATCTGGAAGACTGTTGCCGGGAGAGACTGACCCACGAAGAAAGAAAGGGTGAATAAGAGACAGAGGCCAGCATGCGACAAGAGCCTTACCTAGAGCAGGGCAGTGGTGGCACAGGGCAGTGGTGGCACAGGGCAGTGGTGGCACACGCCTTTAATCCCAGCACTCAGCACTTCAGAGGCAGAGACAGGTGGATCTCTGTGAGTTCAAGGTCAGCCTGGTCTACAGAGCAAGTTCCAGGACAGCCAGGGCTACACAGAGAAAACCTGTCTCAAAAGATCAAGAACAGAAACATGTAAAGAAGAAAGCGGGCCAACCTACGGGCCTCTGGGACTCTCAACAGTTGTTGACAGTTTCTCAGCTTTCTCAGATCTGACCTAAGACGCTTCCAGGTTCTGAGTCTGGCCTTCCCTGATCAACTCCGCAACCTCAGAACCAAACACAAGACTCCAGGGGCTGCAGCTGCCTTCTTCCCACCGCCTCTCCTGCCCACCAGCTATTTAAGTGGTTGGCCAGACAGCCTTTTATGTCTTGCCAATCAGCCACTTGATCTCAGCTCTTCTTCTAGTCAGAGGCAATGTCCTCAAGCCCCGTCAGACCTCTCCCTGATTTACATCATCAGTTGACTGACTTTTCTACACCTTGCGATCATGCACCTTGGAGCAGCTCAGTGGGCATCTGCCCACATACTCACAGTGTGCCACCCACCAGGAGCACTCCTTTGGAACACAGCTCCCTGATCCTGATGCCTACCCCTCTCCAGCCTATAGAGAGCCTTATTGGGGTACTGTGCTGCCTGGCAGGAACTTGACATTGGCCAAGGACAAAGACTTCAAGCAGGAATCTGACATTCAGGCATAATAGGGAAGTAGGTAAAGGCAGGAATTTTAATCTTAGGGTGGAACGAGTTGAGAAGCAGGCTTCAGGCAAGGTTTTGGGCTTGGATGAAGAAGTAGGCTCAGGTATTTTGGTCATTCAGACAAGCCCTTTGAAACAACTGTCACAGAATTTTGCTTATTGCCTTGACAATTTTGTGTTTACTGTCTTGCTTGTTCCTTACTGTACCACTATTGATCTTAATTCCTGCATATAATTAAATTGGTATAAAAAGTGGATTTGAAATTATTAAACCTGCCTTCAGTCTCAGAATTGACTGGGGTCCTGCTGCCGTTTTGTCTAATTGTCTCTTTCTCTTAAGCCTCACCCCTGCGTTGGAGAAGCTGTTGACTGACTGAGCGGCCTTGGTCACCAGCCAACACACACTGAGCAAGCACCGGGAGGGAAAGAACTCCTGAGGCTGACCTACCTTCCTTGTTCTGACGCTTCTACAGCCTCTCTCTAACTGAAGAGTAAACACAGTTTAGCCCAAGGCAGAGGACACAGGGCAAGCTTGCCTCCTTTATAAGAGCCCAAGTGCCCAGGCTGTGTGCTTAAGAGTGTTTTCCCTGATCTTGGTAGGCTTGAGTGAAGGCCCTAAGGTTTTTTTCCCCCCCAACAAAAGCCAGAGATGCAGTGAGGCAGTCATGGGGCTGCTGACTGGCTATGGTCTGTGGCCATATCAGCAGCCATTTTCCTGCTCTTGGTGGACCTGATACATTGGCACCAGTGCCGGACTGCCCGCTACCCACCAGGCCCTGGGCCATTGCCCATGCCGGGCAACCTGCTGCATGTGAACTTCCAGAACATGCTGTGCAGCTTGCACAAGGTGAGGGGGTGTGACAGTGGAGAGGGACAGAGACACGGCTCTCCTAGCGGCACATGGAGGCAGGACACTGCAGGCCTATGGATGCTCAACTTTCCAAGGGCAAAGACATGGGGGGCACAGTGGCCAGGATGTGTGGTCAGGATGTGACAGCAGGATTGGAATGAGTTGGGTAGAGCAGAAGTCACAGTGGCCCCAAGTCCCTTGTTATCTTCAGTGAATGAAGAGTCAGGGATGTGGGAGAGGCATCAGGGTCTAGTGGAACATGTCAGTCAAGGGACCAAGAGGACCAAGGTGCTGTGGACAATGTGTGGTCTCAGGCCTCACTGCTGACCTCAAGCCACATGAGACTCCTCCTGTACAGAAGGATGCTATGGGGCCCAGTGCTTCCTGACTCTGGCAAGGTCATAGCAGGGTGATCTTTTAGGTGCTGTGAGTACTTTGCTGAACCTAGATGAGACACCCCAGTCACAAAGGGCTAGATCTCAGGCTTGGGGATGGAGCTCAGTGGTAGAGCATTTACCCAAGGTATGTGATGTTCTGAAGTCTGTAACAAGCAACACACATACACACACACACACACACAAATGCACCTATGCATGCATTGAGGCTTGTGTGATGAGGGCACTTTATAAGTGCTCTGTTCCTCCACCTCCGCTTCAGTGACGTGTTCAGCCTGCAGATGGCCTGGAAGTCAGTGATTGTGATCAATGGGCTGAAGGCAGTACGTGAGGTGCTGGTGACCTGTGGAGAAGACACTGTGGATCTTCCTCGAATACAAATCTATGAAAACCTGGACTTTGGGCCTAAATCCAGAGGCAAAGGGCTGCAGCAGGGTGCCGGGTGGACATAAGTGGTGTTACAGATAGGCTTGTGGGCAGCAGAGGAAGGACAGGGGCTACTACGGGGGTGGTGATGGTGTCAAGTCATACAACACAAAGTTGCTGAGTGCTGAGAGGACAGACAGCTCAGCCAGGTGTCCTTGGTTACACACAGATATACTTGCAGGTGTGTGTGGTCCTTGTACCTTACAGGCTCAAGTGGCGAGAGCAGAGGCGATTCTCTGTGGCCACCTGTGTGACTTCGGCCTGGGCAAGAAATCTCTGGAGCAGTGGGTGACTGAGGAGGCTGGCCACCTCTGTGCTGCCTTCACCACCCAGGCTGGTGGGTGATGGGTGTGGACTGCAAGTGGGGGCAGTGAGATGGGACAGTATCCTGACTTTTCCTTGCATCTCCACTCCCAGGGAGTCCCCTCAATCCTTACCCCCTCCTGAACAAAGCCATGTGCAATGTGTTTGTATCTTTCATTTATGCCCGTCGCTTTGAGTATGGAGACCCTTTCCTCACCAGGATTTTGAAAATAGCAGAAGAACTTTTGGAAGAATTTTCTGGCTTCATTCCTGAGGTAGGAGCTACTTCCGTGTGGTCCACCCTCCCAAGTAGAAACTGTGTGTTGAGGCTGTGGGGCAGACCTTCTGGGAGTCAACTCTAAGGCAAGCCTGTTGACAACCACTCAACAACAGGAAGGGAGAAGTAGACCAAGGTCAGGGTTGGAAGCCACAAAGTCTGTAAGATTTTCAGGGTAGAATATTCCTTCTATTTACCTGGAGGCCACAAGGACCCAAAGGCTGTGTCTTAGTTAGGGTTTCATTGCTGTGGAGGGACAACCTGACTAAGGCAACCTCTACAAAGGGAAACATTTAATTGGGGTTGGCTGACAGTTTCAGAAGTTCAGTCCATTATCATCATGTTGAGAAGTATAGCAGTGTGTTCAGGCAGACAAGAGGTTGGAGGAGGAGCTCAGTTCTACATCTTGATCCCACAGCAGCAGGAGACTGCCTTCTGCAAGCAGCCAGCTTGAGCATAGCAGACCTCAAAGCCCACACACACAGTGACACACTTCTTCTAACAAGGCCTCTCTTCCTAATAGTACCAGTTCCTATGACCGACTATTGAAACACATGAATCTATGGAGGGCCAAACCTATTCAAACCAGCACAGACTGCAACTGGGAAGGGGGAGGAGGCAGGTGATAGGTGGGGACAAACAGGCTCTGGGTCTGTGGTGAAGGAGCCTGGCAACTGAGCCTGGTCCAGGTGGATAGGTAGCATCACTAGCACAGAGGGTCAGACAGATGGTGAGTGGAGAAGGAGCTGCCAAGCAAGCCTGCCGACCCGAGTTTGATGCCTGGGACCCATGTGGATAGAGACAATGGGTTCTACACATTGTCCTATGACACACTCCTGCACATGGTGATATATGAGCCTCATACATGATCATTGTTCACTAATAATTAATTTTATGTAAGGATGCTCTGAGACTTCCTCTGTGTCTCTCACAGGTTCTTAACTCGTTCCCGATACTCCTGCGCATCCCAGGGCTGGCTGACAAGGTCTTCCCGCTGCAGAAGTTATTCATGGCCATGTTGGAGAAGCAGTTTACTGAGTGCAAGATGTCCTGGGATCCCGCCCAACAGCCCTGCCCTCCCAAGACCTGACTGAAGTGGGAAAAGCTGTAAGAGATGGGGCCAGAGCCATTGGTTAAAGTGTCCTGTGAATTCGGAGGCTAAGCAAGAGGGGCTGTGTCTATCAGTCAGTCAGTGACACTAATTCCAGCAAGGACTCTAGTCCTGCTCTGCAGGGCAGGCTGAGCAATGCAAAATAAACCACTCTTGTGGCTGCTGCTGTTTCCTGTTTCTGCTGGGTCCTCTGGGGAAGGGGTGTCTGGGGGCGAAAACAAACTCAAATTCAAATTGTGGATCCAAGCTGGCAGCCTATGCTCTGCTGAGATGCCTGTCCATACTGCTCTCTCTCTCTCTCTCTCTCTCTCTCTCTCTCTCTCTCTCTCTCTCTCTCTCTCTCTCTCTCTGTGTGTGTGTGTGTGTGTGTGTGTGTGTGTGTGTGTGTTCTGCTCTGCTCTAGACAGCTCTTTCTTGCTATTCTAAAAACTGGTTGAGACAGCTCTCTCTGCTAGTAAAAATTCTAAAAGCTTTCTGGATAGCTCTAACCAAAGTAAGAAAAGCTTCTATAAGAATTCTTGGATCTTCCAACCAAGTCATAAATCCTATTAGAAAAAGATTCTTTTTTTTTATTTTTTTTTATTTTTTTATTTTTTTGGTTTTTCGAGACAGGGTTTCTCTGTGTAGCCCTAGCTGTCCTGGAACTCACTTTGTAGACCAGGCCGGCCTCGAACTCAGAAATCCTCCTGCCTCTGCCTCCCAAGTGCTGGGATTGAAGGCGTGCGCCACCACCGCCCGGCTAGAAAAAGATTCTTGAAGGGCTGTTTTTTGCTCTCTAGAGATCTCCAGATAGCTCAGCTCTCACAAGAGAAAAATTATAAAGAACTGCTATTGTGTTCTGCTAGCTCATCTCCTACAACCTCCCCCCCCCAGTTTTTTATTTTTCATATCAACCCTGTCATTTACTCCAGGATTCCTTTTGATTATCCCATGAGTCACTATCCTGTGACCACAGCCCCTTAATTTTTAGGAAACAGCAAGTACACATTTTCTTTTAACATTGCAAAAGAATTTAGAGATCTGCCTGCCTCTTTTAAGCACAGACAATAAGCTAGCTGGGTGGGACCCTGTCCTGAAATGTCCATTTCTATCACCCCTGGGCCTAGACTGGCTGTGTCCTAGGCTGACCTTGGATTTAGGAATCTCCCTGCATCTTTCTGATAAGCTGGCTCACAGTGCAGTTGTCTCTGTTCCTTTAGCTTCATGAAGCTCCTTACAAAATTCATATTGCATCCTTAGTTTTTGCATAGTTGAGAAATTATATATTTTTGCACTCATGTTTTTAGAGTCCTTTTTCATAGCCTTAAGGGCTGTCCTGCAGGGGCCAGCATTTACCATTTCGCCACACCTTCACCTCATGGACTTGTGTTGTCTGATTATCATGGAGTCATTAACATTAACAGGGAGGACATTCCTTAAAGGAGAAGTGTAAAATATATACATTATTATACAAACAATCCTTATGCCCAGGACAGCCATGACACTTTGTTCGATGTCCCTGTCCTGGGGGCTGGAACCATCTCTACCTGTCCCCACCACGCCTTGCTGGACCCAGGACACCTCCCTTTCCCCTGCCTCATCCCTCCCCAGGAGACAACTTGACTGCTGTGATTAAAGGATGTGCTTGGGTCTGGACCACTGGTACAGGGCTGCAGTCTCAGCACTTGGGAGCTTGAGGAAAGAGGGTGGCAAGAGTGAGGCTACCCTGCCCTACCCAGCAAGGTCAACCTGGACTACAACTGTGTACCATAAACTAAAAAGAAGAGAGGGAGAGAGTTGTGTTGACCTTTAGGAGTAACTATAAAAGTAATTTTTATTCTCCTGTAGTAATTGCTGTTTTGAAGGGTTACTGACTCCATCTGCTAACCTAGGCCCAGTCCTGGAAGCTTTTAGCCTCCATACAATCTTATCTAGGCCTACAGTGTTTTCAGCCTGAGACTTACTGCTGACTAAGCTTATCCTTTTCAGTTCTTTCTGATCTCTGGCTTTGTCAGCTCTGGTGTTCAGGCTCAGACTCCTCTCCAAGCTGACTGATTCAATCTGGCCTCTCTCTGCCTCCAACTTTTTGCTCTGATTGGCATCAGACTTACCTGTTTTATTCTTCTGGCTCCTTCTCCTTCTGTTTTCACCTGTGTCTAGCCTGTTCTCTCTTCAACCCTCCTGGTAAAACTGTCTCTTCTCCTTTTTCTGTCTGTATGGCTCTCTTAAGTAGCTCCCTTTCCTCGCTCTTCTTGTGAGAGTTAGGCGTATCCTATTCTGTCAAATCTTTCTCTGATTCACTACTTAGCCTGCAACTCAATTAGACATCACTTTCAAACATGGGTGCTTCCTTCTACAAACTTAAGGGCTGAGCCACACCAGAACTAGAAACAGTTTTTTTTCAATAAATAACATAATCTCAGGGTTCACAGTGTGATCAAATATCCTGCAACAAGTAAGAGATGACCCCTATATCAACCATAAAGGGCAATGGTGACTAGGTTTGTGACAAACTGTAGATAGATGTCAGGACATGGGTCTCAGGGACAGATGTAATTAGATTTCTGCTAAGAGTCACCCCTTCTCCTGTTTGGGTGACAGACGATAGATAGCACTGGTCAGGACTTCCATCCACCAAGTGTGACTCAGGCTGAGGACATTGCTCACAGGGAACCTCAGTGAGCCTCACTGTCCAGGCCTTGGTGGGTACCAGAGTAATGGAGCCCACATGGCTGACCCGGCACCACATGCTCCAAGTCACACCCAGGTGACCAGGGACCACTTGCCTAAACCCTGTTGCAGGTGTAATGGTGCCACATGGCCCTCAACCCCAGCTGTGCAGAGACACTGCTGTCACATGTCCCAGGCTCTCAGTCAAGGTCTCCCTCAGCCTTACAGGACCCAAGCACTTCTCTTGGAATGTGAAGGACAGAACTTCCCAAGCTGCGGCTGTTCTTCAGTCCTGGCCGCACTCCTTGCCATTCCACACAGATCGATGTGTTCATATGAGCGCCTTTTCTGTCTTGTTTTGGTCTGGTATCACTAGTATCCACCATCAGTGCCATTGTATTTCTTGTGGTGTTGGGGATTGACCCCAAGGCCTGCGCTCAGGCAGCGAGCCTCAGTGAGTTACCCCCAGCTCATCCTCTCTTACAGTGCAGTGCTGCAAGCCATTCCTAGTGTGCAGCCACTACCACAACCCCTCCCAGATTACTTCCCTGGTAAATGGCGCTTTGCACCCCAGGACAGTAGCTCCTCTTTCTCTCCTCTGCACAATCCCAGCACACATCATTCTGCCTTCTGTTTCTGTGATCTGACAGAGGGCAATCATACGCTATCTTTCTGTGACTGAGTTTAGCCTTCAAGGCTCCTTCACGTTCAGCAGGTGCTACACCAGCTCTTTCTAGACGAACTGTAGGAATGAACACTGCGCACCCAGAAAGCACTGGTCTTTCTCTGCTTTCAATTACAGTAGATAATCACGGTCCAAAAACTTTACATGGAAAATTCCAGAAATGAGCAATTTGCAGCTTTCGAACTCTTCTGTTCCAAGGAGTGTCACTAAATCTCTTGTATTCTTCTCCATCTGCCTCATGTTGGGGACAATAAGGGGGTTCCTCGTCCCACACGTTCATTATTAGAGGCATTTTAAGAGTCTGTGATATGACTGGAGGGATGGTTCAGTGGTTAAGAGGTCCTGATTTCAATTCCCAGCAGCCACATGGTGGCTCAGAACCATCCGTAATAGAATCTGATACCCTCGTCTGGTATGCATAAAAACAGAGAACTTGTATACATTAAATAAATAAATTGAGAGAGAGAGAGAGAGAGAGAGAGTCTTCGATATCGGCCCTGCCTCTGTAGTATCCCAGTCCCTGTGTTCGAGGAGGAAGGTAATGGTGTCCCATGCCCCAATGCCCACATTTTTCTCCTCAGTCCAGATCATCTTCAGGGCAGTATCATCCTGTGGCATTACATGTAGCATTACATTAATACATTAAATACATTAAATACATTAATACATTAAATTAATACATTAATACATTAAATACATTAATACATTAAATAAATAAATCATTTAATACATTAAATAAATAAATCGAGAGAGAGAGAGAGAGAGAGAGAGTCTTCGATATCGGCCCTGCTTCTGTAGTATCCCAGTCCCTGTGTTCGAGGAGGAAGGTAATGGTGTCCCATGCCCCAATGCCCACATTTTTCTCCTCAGTCCAGATCATCTTCAGGGCAGTATCATCCTGTGGCATTACATGTAGCATTACATTAATACATTAAATACATTAATACATTAAATTAATACATTAATACATTAAATACATTAATACATTAAATAAATAAATCATTTAATACATTAAATAAATAAATCGAGAGAGAGAGAGAGAGAGAGAGAGAGAGAGAGAGAGAGTCTTCGATATCGGCCCTGCTTCTGTAGTATCCCAGTCCCTGTGTTCGAGGAGGAAGGTAATGGTGTCCCATGCCCCAATGCCCACATTTTTCTCCTCAGTCCAGATCATCTTCAGGGCAGTATCATCCTGTGGCATCACATGTAGCATGTGGTACAGCGAGAATCAGCGAGAATCCACATTCCAAGAATTTTCAAGGAACTATTATGTTATAATTGTTATTAGTTATTACTATTAATCTCTTACTGTGCTGATTTATAAAATAAACATCATAGGTGCTGGGGAGATGTCTCCGAGGTTAAGCACTCTTTTGTTTGTTTGTTTTGTTTTCTTTTTTTCTGAGACAGGGTTTCTCTGTATAGCCCTGGCTGTCCTGGAACTCACTCTGTAGACCAGGCTGGCCTCAAACTCAGAAATCCGCCTGCCTCTGTCTCCCAAGTGCTGGGATTAAAGGCGTGCGCCACCACTGCCCAGCGAGGTTAAGCACTCTTATTGCTCTTCCAGAGGATCCAAATTCCACCTCTTACATCTATGCTGGTTGACTGTCAGCCTTAGAAGGTGTGTCATTTATGTGCAGTTAGAACTGCTCCCGTGGTCTTGGAGGGTGTGAGGGCTCTGTTGATAATCAATTAGGGGAAACTATTCTCCATACACCACCGAAATGCATGCCCCGCCCCCAGGAACGGAAGTTGCCTCAGGCCATCCGTTATCATCTCCTCTGGACTCCGCCCATCCCACCCCCACCTCTGCAGCCGTCATGGCGGCCTGGCGGTTAAGTTTGTGCGCTCGCAGCCTTTCCGCAATTCGAGGGCTCCAGGCTGCCCCACTTCGCTGGAAATCCAGCTCCTCCAGGGCTGTGATCGCCCGGTCTGCTGCGGCCAAAAAGGTGCAGGAAGAACCGACCGTGCAGTGGATGGAGGACCCAGATCCCGAGGACGAAAACGTGTACTCGCAGAACCCAGACTATCACGGTTACGACGACGACCCCAAGGTGGATGCCTGGAATATGCAAAACGTCTTCTTCTTTGGTTTTTCCATCGCCCTGGTCCTTGGCACTACCTTTGTGGCTTATGTGCCCGACTATAAGATGATGGAGTGGGCCCGCCGGGAAGCTGGGATGCTGGTGAAACACCGGGAAGCCAATGGCCTCCCCATCATGGAATCCAACTGCTTTGACCCCACCAAGATCAACCTGCTGGAGGACGACTGAGTGGGGCTCAAGCAGCACTAACCTGCCCGTTCGTTTTCCTGCTCACTTCCCAGAGCATCTACCAAAGGGATTGAAAGAAAAAAAGTGGTACTCCGGCTAGGCCTGTCAATTATTTGGCCAAGGGACCACACCACAGGAAGACTGAGTCACCTAAAACTATGCTAAAGAGACGGGAGGAACAATTATTTCCTTAATGAGATAATGTGTTTTTCTTTGAGGAAACTGTCCTGGACTCTAGTCACCTGTGGGGCCTCCACCTTGTGGTCAGCTTACTTCCTGGAGTCCTAAGTTACAAGATATAGCTGTTTCTTTTCCCCGTCTTTTGAATACTTGCAAAAGTCTGGATTTTTTTTTTCTGTTGATGTTCTGGGCTCTCTTGCTTTATTTGTGTCCCCTCTCTTCTGCTTCTGCCATGGGCTGCTTGGTCAACGTCCATTTCTAAGCTTCATGCCTAACCCAAAAGGCGTGGCTTGCTCTTCTCCGTATTTCTTCTGGAAACTGCCAAGATTTCCAGGTTGCTTTGCTGTTTCTTTTAAACTCTAATAAAATGGTTCTTAAACTTCCCTCTGACTCTATTCTTGTTTTGTTTTGTTTTTCGAGACAGGGTTTCTCTGTGTAGCCCTGGCTGTCCTGGAACTCATTTTGTAGACCAGGCTGGCCTCGAACTCAGAAATCCTCCTGCCTCTGCCTCCCAAGTGCTGGGATTAAAGGCGTGCGCCACCACCGCCCAGCCTGACTCTATTCTTAAGTTATTTTTGTAAGGTTTACTATATGTATATACTTGTGTCTGTGTGTAGTATGTGAGTGCAGATGGGGGTGCTGTGGGGGTGGGGGCAGAGGCCTCAGATCTTCCACGGCTGGAGTTGGGAATAGAACTTGGGTCTTCTACAAGAGCAGCTCTTGCATTGAGCCATCTCTCCAGCCATGTTCTTTTTGTTTTTAAGATTTATTTATTTTCTGCATATAAGTACACTGTAGCTATCTTCAGATACACATCAGAAGAGGGCATCAGATCTCATTACAGATGGTTGTGAGCCACCATGTGGTTGCTGGGAATTGAACTCAGGACCTCTGGAAGAGCAGTCAGTGCTCTTAACCACTGAGCTATCTCTCCAGCCCTCCCAGGCATGTTCTTTTAATGAACTCAAAGAGGGGGGACCTAATATCCCTGGTAACAGAATTACCTTTTAGGGAGAGGTCATCTGGCAGCCATTTTAGATGCAACGATTTTTGCTAGAACTTCCAACCTACAGATGCTTCCTTCTCAAAGATAAACGTGATTCAAGCCAGCTATCCTCAGAAATACCTGAGGTGCAGAGTGTGGCAACACGTGACTTTCATCCCAGAGCTTGAAGAATTCCTAGGAATTGTTAATACTGAGAAAGAACAGTTCCACAGTTTTGAGCCAGATTTGAAGCAATTACATTAAATACTGACCAGGATGGACTTTGGTCCCTCTGGGATCCCGGGGAGGGGCTTGGATTCATGTTTTGCAAGGGCTTAAATAGGTAAACCCTACAATTTTGCACTTCCCCACCAGGTCCAATCAGGCATAATCCTGAGGTATTTCCTGCCTGTGTACCTCCTACCCACATATGGTCAAACAAGTCTACTGCAGATGAGTCAAACAAGCTTGTTTACTGGAGTCAAAATCATGTGGCTTGTTATTTTCTGTGAACTACAACTTCCAGCATTCCAGGGAGTTACTTTGTCCATGGGCAGGTGGGGCTTACAGGTTGACTTTGGTTCTTAAAGCATGAGAAATATAATTTTTTAACTAGCAACGTTAACAAACATTTTATAACTGTCTCCAGTCTTGTAAAACTTTTATGTAAATATGACCTCTCCACCTGGTAAAACTTTTGTTCTCTTAATTACCGACCCCTCCCCCAATTCCACTGTGGCCTGCTGCAGCTTTCACAGTGATTGACAGTTTAGAGCAGCTACCATCAATCTGGGAGAGGCTTATCAGATATCCCGAAAATCAGATATTTATGATTCATAACTAACAAAACTACAGTTATGAAGTAGTAAAGTATTTTTATGGTTGGGGGGTCACTACAACATGAGGAACTGTATTAAAGGGTTGCAGCATTAGGACGGTTGAGAACCACTGGCCTAGACATCCATAACCCTTCCCCCTTTCTTCATTTCATTTGCAATGATTATTTTTAAACTAGCCAATAAAGAAAGACTATGAGGTTATTAACACTGCCAATGACGAAAAGACAATCACCTCCTCCAGTACAATAAAAATCAATTGAAGTTGTTGTCCTGAAGTACTAGCTGGCCCAAACTGGTTCTGGAGTGTCCATTTTAGAAAAAGAAATTGGTTTGCCAAGCTACTTTAATTTTATTTATGTGGGTTTTTTGTTTTTCGGTTTGTTTTTTGATATTAATTTATTTAATGTATATGAATACACTGTAACTGTCTTCAGACACCTTCAGAAGAAGGCACCAGATCCCATTACAGATGGTTGTGAGCCACCATGTGGTTGCTGGGAATTGAACGCAGGACCTTTGGAACAGCAATCAGTGCTCTTAACTGCTGAGCCATCTCTCCAGCCCCTGCTTTTTGTTTTGTTTTGTTTGTTTTTTAATTTATTTTGCTTTTTTTTGACATGGAGATTATTCTTTGTGTTTTTTCAACATAGGTTGAATGTAAATAACTAGGTCCTGAAATCAGAGCTGTGGGATGAGTTTTGCCTTCCTTGAACTAGGAATGGATAACTGTAAGACCCAAAGTTAACCTGTAAGGCCCACCTGCCGAAGGAATTCCTGGAATGCTGGGAGTTGTAGTTTTTGAAAAATAGAGGCCACATTGGAAAGAGTGTCCATATGGTTTTGCCCTTAAAAACCCCTACAGCCCATGTTTTGTTGCTACTCAGCTGGAAACTCCAGAGAGTAATCCTGGCCAAACTCTATCCTGGTCAGTATTTAATTAAAGCTTGCTTCAATTTGGCCCTGGTTAGAACTGGTTTTTTCATTTTTGAATCTCAGGATTAATATTTGGAGGCCCCAGCGAGATAAGAAAGACCATTCCACACCCAAATTCTGGAGGCCTCCTTTTTGGTAAGTCATAGAATCCTTTTCTTTTTTCTTTCTCTGACACTTTGTCTGTTTTCTGGATTCTGGTTTGAAGTACTTTATTTGGGAATGGTAAGGACATGATGAGGTTTATGTACCACTGCTCAGGGCTATGTCCCCTGGCCCACAGGCTCACTGGTTATTACTGGGGAGTTCAGCCAGAGTCACAACTTTTTTGTCTTCTGATCTGCCCCAAGATCACTCTAGTGACACTGGGGGTGAATACACTCAGCATATCAAAGAGGCACTCCACATTTGTACTCTTCAGCAGTGTTCCAACACCTAATATGCATGACAGAGCTGAGGAACCATAGGGGCATTTCATAACACTGGGGACCAAGCTGAGAGTTTGGACAGGCCCAGCATAAAAGAGCCTCTATAAAACATACACCAGAGTCTAGAGAGATGGCTTAGAGGTTAAGAACACTGACTGCTCTTCCAGAGGTCCTGAGTTCAATTCCCAGCAACCACATGGTGGCTCACAACCACCTGTAATGGGATCCGATGCCCTCTTCTGGTGTGTCTGAAGACAGCTACAGTGTACTCACATACATAAAATAAATAATTCTTTAAAAAAAAAGAGAAGATATTGGAGCATTAAAGGAGGTAAGGAAAAATTTCATTGCTGTTTTGAATGTATGAATGGAGCCACTGCATGTGTGTTTTTGACTAGTCTTGAATGTGTGAACTTACTGTGTCGAGTTTCTTCTGCTGCCAGCCATGTGAGCTCAGAATTTATCTCTGGGCCTTCTGCCCACTGGATCTAATGCAGTATGGATTCAAATATCATTTGGGTATGGATAATACTCAAGTTGTTTTATGCTATTCTATTTTAAAAAATGGCTCTGAAATACTGTTATGGGTTTTGATTTCCCAGACCCAGACATGCTTTTAAAGGCTCTGTGTCTGGGGTCAAGGGGATGGGGGTGGGGCGGCTGGTAGCAGAACAGCTAAAGGGAATGTTGTCTTATAAGTTTTTTGGGTATGGTTAAAAATCTGTAATATCTGTAACAAAAAGTTAACTTAAAACTTGTAACATGGGCTGGAGAGATGGCTCAGAGGTTAAGAGCACTGACTGCTCTTCCAGAGGTCCTGAGTTAAATTCCCAACAACCACATGGTGGCTCACAGCCATCTGTAATGGGATCTGATGCCCTCTTCTGGGGTGTCTGAAGACAGCTTCAGTGTACTCATATACATAAAATTAATAAAATAATTCTTAAAAAAAACCCCTTGTAACATGCAGTTGGTAATTGAAAATCTATGCATAGGTAATTCTAAAGGAACCATGCGGCATGATTCCATTTTGGGATAAAAGCAACATGTGGCTGGTCACCTTAGGCTGCCACTTAGCTGGTAGCCATCTGGACCATATATTGCAGAGAAAAGAGGTCTTATGGCTTCACCACCATCTTGATTAAGGGCAAGTGGTACAGGCAGACCCAGGAGACAACAGTTCTCTAGATATTTTTGAAATGGGATGGATTTTTGCATTTGCATTTCCTGTCCTGTCTTGAAAACAAGGTTTTTAAAAGATAGGATTTAAAAACAATGCTTGTTTAATGAGGTGTTAAAGCTATACCTCCATTCATGAATATACAAGAATGTACCTTGCTGGCAGCCACACTGGGTAACATTAGAGTCAGCCAGGTTGTATTGGTTTTTAGAGACATTAAATGTTCGAGCTTGGTTTTGCCTCATATAGATTAGGATTGCACCCTGTGTCTTCACTCTTAAAATTAAAAAAGGTTCTTTGTTTTGATATCGTAGGAACACACAGTTGAGAGATTTTAAACTTCTTTAAGAGGAAATTTTAGAGTTTCACCAAAAACTTAAATAAAAAAAAAACTAGATTTTTTAAAACAAATTTTTAAAGATTTATTTTATGTATATGAATACACTGTAACTGTACAAATGGTTGTGAGCCAACATGTGGTTGCTGGGATTTGAACTCAGGACCTTCAGAAGAGCGGTCAGCACTCTTACCTGATGAGCCATCTCACCAGCCCAGCCTAGATATTTTTAAGGAACAAAATTTTAAAATATTTACATTTATAAGGCTAAGGGACATTTTATAAGATATTTATGCTAATAGGTGATCTTGATAAGTATATAAGTAAAAGGCTAAACATTAGGGCTACGGCTATGAGCACCAAACATTAAATACTAGAGACTGAGGTATTACTATCTCCTGACACAGCAAAACAATGACTTAAGCAATCTGGCAAAGGGTTTGGAACAGTGGTTCTCAGCCTATGGGTTGCAACTCTTTGGGGGTCAAAAGACCCATTCATAGGAGTAACCCTAGAGTTACCTGCATGTTGGATGTTTGCATCGCTATTCATAGCAGTGGCTTACGAAACTACAGCCGTGAAATAGCAACGAGAGCTATGTTCGGGTCACCACAACATGGGGGGCTGTCTTGAAGGGTCATAGCATTGGGAAAGTTGAGAACTGGCCTAGAGAATGTCTTTCCTTACCCAAGGTCTAGTCAGGCTTAAAGGTATGGCTAACCACCTTGCTAGTAAGCTGTAGCTCTTTTGGTAAACTGAGTCATACAAGAAACTGCTATATTCTATAATGGTACATTATGTGAGGACCAGGAAAATAAAGCTATGGATCTCCCTATAGACTGTATTCATGAAAAGATTATTAAACTGCTAAAGATGATTAAGCTTTAATGTGTTCAGAACTATACTTGTAGTCATGTGAAATACTAATGTAATTAATTATAGAAAAGCTTTACCCTCATGTATATGATTTCAAGGTATAGTCTAAAGCAAGTAACAACAATGACAACAACAACATCAAAAAAAAAAAAAAAAACCAAAAAAACAAAAAAGCAAAAAACCCAAGCTGTTTAGCTCAGATATACTTAATAGATAATGGTCTTCAAACTTGGTGACACTAATCACTGGACAAGACTGCTCCAATGCCTCATCGGCTGCCAGAACCTAACCCAAACTGTGGACAAGCAGAACACTGGGGAGCTGATTGCTCCACTTGGCCTATACAAAGTAAGATCAAGCTCCCCCACAACCTTCATGTTCCTCCTCCACAAGAGAACTTGTCATCTTCTTGGCCTGGCGGCTGAAGATTGATGCTGTCCTGGTACCTCTGCCCCCAGTGCCACGGAGAACCCAGGAGCCCGGGATGGGTGTCTAGGAAACAGACTTGTACTAGTCTCTGTCATTGACTCATAGGCTATTTGGATTATACTTCTTGCTATAATGTATCCTTGTCAGGTCCCTGATGGCATTGATGGCTAGGCCAACTGTAGATTTGTCAGCTTGGTGGCAGCAGGCAATCAGCTCCTCCCCCAAAGCCTGCAACCACTTTGTTAATTCATTCAAAACTTTGAGGCCTCTAGTTAAGAAAAGGCAGACAGGCGTGCCTTGCTAGCATGCTTCACGTTAGAGGATAAACAGGTTTCAGGTGTAACTTTCCACTTAAGAAACACGTTTTGATAACTTCTCAGTAATAACTACTTGTGTCTCTGGTAAGTGAGTAGATGGGAAGAAAAAGGCTTAAAGTCCACGTAAGTTCCAAGGATGTTCTACAGTATATAAAAGTCTGAGAATATAAAAGTCTAAATAAGTTCTGAGGGTCTCAGAAAATAATTTAAGATGTATAAATACAAGTTGTAAAGGTATAAAAACTACTTAAGGCATATGAAAATGGGAGAAATATCAGGTCTCTTTCCCCTTCTATGCCATTGTTATGCTAAGATTCAAATTTCAGAGTTTTAACACTGATCAATGGAATTCTGATAAACTGGTAGAACACAGACTTACTATTCTTTTTTAAAAAATATATTTATTTATTTTATGTATATGAGTACACTGTAGTTATCTTTAGACACACCAGAAGAGGGCATTGGATTCCCTTACAGATGGTTGTGAGCCACCATGTGGGAACTGAGCTCAGGACCTCTGGAAGAGCAGTCAGTCAGCACTCTTAACCGCTGAGCCATCTCTCCAGACCAACTACTTATTATTCAATCACAAACTCAAGATTTAAAATTTCCTCTGGTTGTCTTCTAAATATAGACTTAAAGATGCTTCTCATTGGGCTAAAACCATATATCTAGCTCTCAAAAAAAAAGAGGAATAAATTGTTCATGCTTTTTAACCCAAAGCTGTGTATTTTTTACTAGGATTCAAAAGCATGAGTCTACTCCAGCTATGTTACAATATGGATTTCAATTCAGTGGTATTTTAGTTAGGGTTTTCATTGTTGTGGAAAGACACCATGACCAAGGCAACTCTTTTTTTTTTTTTTGGTTTTTCGAGACAGGGTTTCTCTGTGTAGCCCTGGCTGTCCTGGAACTCGCTCTGTAGATCAGGCTGGCCTCGAACTCAGAAATCCGCCTGCCTCTGCCTCCCAAGTGCTGGGATTAAAGGTGTGCGCCACCACCGCCCGGCTCCAAGGCAACTCTTATAAGGGGGGCTGGCTTACAGGTTCAGAGGGTCAGCCCGTTATCATCAAGGTGGGAGCATGGCAGCATCTAGACAGGCATGGTGCAGGAGGAGCTGAGAGTTCTTGTCTTCATCTGAAGGCAGCCAGAAGAAAATTGGCGTCTTCAGGCAGCTAGGAGGAGGCTCTCTCAAAGCCCACCCCCACAATGGCCCATTTCCTTCGGCGAGGCCACACCTACTCCAAAAAGGCCACACCTATTAATAGTATTGAAACTACCACAAGTGATAATGCTAATATATCTAGAAACTTTTATCTCTAATTGTAAACTAAAAATTCACGTCAGCTTCAGGGAGTCGTAAGACCTGGATCTACCTGTCACAGGTCAAATGGACTCCAGATAAGTGTAGCCAAGTTTCCCACCTGTCCAGTTCTGAGGATGGGATCTCCCCCCACCCCATCTTGAGACTCCTCCCCTTCATCAATTACTAGGACTATGGGCCTGAAAGTTCCAAATGTAAGGTTTTCTTTTAAGTTCCTAAATTTTAACTTCTGTCCCTAGTCTATATCTGTCTCAGTAGATCTCCACTTGTCTGAGACACCACTCGGGGATCACCTGTGGACTACAGATTGCTGAGCTCCGGACTTTGCTGAAAGTCTATGTAAACCAGTCTAGCCTGTGTGATTGCTTCCTGTCTCTTTGGCTGGGTTAGCTAACCAGATTCTTCTGATGAATGCCCCACTGTCTGAAAGCTTCCCAGTCTTTGACTAGTCTTTCAGCCTTCCCGAGTCCTGACAACTATGCCCTAGTTTCTGCTGGAAGTCGTTACAAAGGAGAGTATGTCTCCTCCCCCATACACCCGTTCCCCCAAGCAGGCTGAAATAAGTCAAAAGGAAATTCCCTAGCATAGGGGACAAAATGGCCTATAATGCCAATTGACATACCAGAAAAGTGGTCCCAGATATATCAACTGGTAGATTCATTAATTGAAATATTTCAGGCTGGAAAGATGGCTCAGCAGTTACGAGCACTTACTGCTGCTCTTCCCAAGATCCTGAGTTCAAATCCCAGCAACCGCATGGTGACTCACAACCATCCATAATGAGATCTGACACGCTCTTCTGGTGTGTCTGAAGACAGCTACAGTGTACTTACGTATAATAAAAAATAAATCTTTAAAAAAGAAAAGAAAAAGAAGTAGTTCTACAATATGATACGGCACTTGGCCTGCTTTATGTATAATGAAGAGGTAGTTTATAGGGAAAATTGTTATTTTTGTACAAGTCTCTGGTAGGTTGTACAGGGTTATCCCTCATTGGTGAATAAAGATGCATGCAGCCTATAGCTGGGCAGAATTGAGACAGGCAGGGTTTAAGGTTTTGGGGTTTGGGGTCTGGGGAAAACCACAAGGAGGAGAGGGAGGAAGGTAGAAGATGCCATGGGGTAAGAATCTTGAAATTATGGCCATGAAGGCTGGCCAATCGGAGCTAAGAGCCGCCCAGGGGGACATGGCAAGTCATATTGTGGAGTTATTGGCAGGGAAATAGATATAAGGGCACAGAGGATAGATTCTGCCCAGCTCTGGTGCTCATTGAGGCTTATTATAAAACAAAGGTTGCATGTGTCTTTTATCTGGGAACTGAATGGCCAAAGGCGGGGTAGAAACCCCAGATTGAGATTAAAAATTTTCTACAACACAATCCATTTGGGATTGTAATCTGGCATACTGAAGAAATATTACAAAAGGGGGTCCTGAGATAAAGTACATGACTGGTGCCCCATCCATTTCCAGGCTCCTTCTGGGCAGTGACTCTGTTGTAGCCGTCACAGAGGCTCTGGTCACTCTGCTTCTCCTAATTACTGTCAGCCCTTTTTTTTTTTTAAAGATTTATTAGCCAGGCAGTGGTGGCGCACGCCTTTAATCCCAGCACTTGGGAGGCAGAGGCAGGAGGATTTCTGAGTTCGAGGCCAGCCTGGTCTACAAAGTGAGTTCCGGGACAGCCAGGGCTACACAGAAAAACCCTGTCTCGAAAAACCAAAAAAAAAAAAAGATTTATTTATTTATTATAATGTAAGTACACTGTAGCTGTCCTCAGACACACCAGAAGAGGGCATAAGATTTCATTATGGATGGTCGTGAGTCACTATGCAGTTGCTGGGATTTGAACACTCAGGACCTCTGGAAGAACAGTCAGTGCTCTTAATCACTGAACCATCTTTCCAGTCTCTACTGTTGGCTCTTACATCATTGATACAATAACCAAATGATAATTCATGTCTGGGTACCATGAAACTGATGGTTATTAGATCCCAGTATAAGTAAGTACCCATCCTACAGTCAAGGATTTGACCCAAGATACAATTTAAGGAGGGACATAAGAGCTAAAGTAAACCTGTGAGCCCCACCTGCCCAAGGACCCAATAACTTCCTGGAATGCTGGGAGTTGTAACTCCTGAAAGATAAAGCCACCTGGGAAAATACAAAGGCAATATGATTTTGCCCTTAAAATCCCTTACAACATTGTCTCCACTTAGCTGGGAATTCCAGAGAGTGGTCTTGTTTAAAGTCTACCCTAGTCATTATTTAATTAAAGATTGCTTCAAATTTGGTTCAAAATTGTGGTTTTTTTTTTTCTTTTGTGAATTTCAAGATTAACATAACCTTCCAAAGACGAAGATAAGGTCTCTTTCCCTAAACAGGATGCATATCCCTCTGGTTTAGATTTTCAGTGAATTGTCCTTTTTGGACTTCAGTAGAGGGCTCTGAAAGTTCTCTAATTTCCTATGCAGCAAGGATGACCTTGAATTCCTGATTCTTATGCCTTCTCCACCAAAAGCTGAGATTACAAACTTGTGCCACTAGCCTGGCCTTTCTTATTTTCTTTTTGGATGGTATCTTACTACACACTCTTGGCTGGCCTACACTCCTCCTTCCCCTGCCTCTAAAGCAATGGGATTACTAGTCAGTGCCACCATGGCCATCAGTAAGGTTGTTTTATTAAAGTTTTTCCCATTGCAGTCCAAATGTAATCCTTCAGTTCCCATTGAAACCCAGATGTGGTGAAACCCAGATGTGGAATGACTTGCCTTGAGGCAGACATCAGTTGGAGCAAACCCTGAGGCTTCCAGTGTGTCCCTTTAAGAGAAAGGTTTGTCCTTGGCAACTGGTACTCAGATAGGGCCCAGGGGAAGCCCTGGGGAAAGAAAGGAACAAGACTGGGGGAGGGGAAGACTGGCCAGTGGGTGACTTTGACAACCAGAGCAAGGCAGGACTATAGGCCAAGGACCTGCAACTTCAGCTTGCAAGATGGGCTCTTCGGGGTCAAGATACAAGACTGAGGGTCCATGGTGAGTGCCGTCCAAGTTTGGTCTGTGTGGCTTGGCTCCTACATGGAGGCTTTCCCCCACTCATGTCTGTTCCTTTAAATGCACAGCTTTCTCCTGGCTGTTTGCTGTTATTAAAAGGCAACACATTAACAAGAGCAAGGAATTTAGAGGCTTGGCATGGTGCTCATGCTTTGGTCCCAGCACTTATGAGACAGAGGCAATTAAATCACTATGAGTTCAAAGCCAGCCTGATCTACAGAGTGTGTTCCAGGACAGCCAAGTTTACATAGTGAAATCCTGTTTCAAAAAACCCGAAAAGATAAAAGTGGTTTAAAATCATTTTTTCTATGCTCAATGGGTCTATTGGGTTATGCTTGATTGAATGTATGTGTGTCATGTGTGTGCCTTGCGCCCATGAAAGTTAGATGGCGGCTTTGGATCCCCTGGAACTAACTGGAAGCCACCATATGAATGCTTGATTCCGGGTCATCTGCAAAAGCAACAAGTGCTCTTAACCACTGAGCCACCCCTCAAGCCCTAAGGTAATTTTAAAAAATAATTTAGGGGCCACCAGCCTCCTTCTTGAGACCTGAAGTGTGACTTTTTAAGGGTGGACACTCAAGACTGAAGGGGCTGCTCTTCCTGGTGACATTGGACAGGTGATCTTTTCAGTCACTTCCTCTTATTAGAAGCAGTTAAGAGGGTTAGCCTAGCCGGGTGGTGGTGGCGCACGCCTTTAATCCTAGCACTTGGGAGGCAGAGGCAGGCGGATTTCTGAGTTCGAGGCCAGCCTGGTCTACTGAGCGAGTTCCAGGACAGCCAGGGCTATACAGAGAAACCCTGTCTCGAAAAACCAAAAAAAAAAAAACAAAAAACAAAGAGGGTTAGCCTAGGAGGAGTGGGGAGCGGGGAAGTCATGGACTTGCCAAGTCCCTTTGCAAGACCAGCTGCCAGTTGGTAGAGCGGGTCTATTGGATTATTTTTTCTTTTACAATGCATGGTGTTTATATTGTTTCACAATAGGGCAGTCTACTGAAGTTAAACAAGGGCTAACTGCGCAGGCTCAAGATGGTGTTTGCTGGAGTGGAGGCTGTTGCTGGGTTGTCTCTGGTTCCCTTGGGACTTCTTCAGCCAGCGGGGACAAAATAGATCCCTATGGATCAAAACGCAGCTTCAGAGTACTGGATGGAGCATGTGACCAAGCCACAGCTCAGGCTAGGTCTGGACAACTGTTAGACTGGGCAGATCTTAGAGACAACAGATACATTTGTCTGCCACAGACGAACACGAGGCCTAGAGAGGGGAAGGCCTTAACCAAGGTCTTAGTGGCAAAGGTTCCATCTAAATCCAAAGTTATTCCAGTACAGAGGAGTTTTGTTTTTGCATTTACTTATGTATTTATTATTGTTGTATATGCTATATAAGATGGTGCCTGTGTAGTAATAGGGCCCATGTATGGAAGTCTGAGGACAACTTTGTGGAATTAGGATCGTCATTCCAGCTTTAAAGTAGGTTCTAGGGTCTCAGGGTTATCAGCAAGAACCCTGCGGCAGGGCCTCCATCTGGGCATCTCAGTGACCCCAGAGGGTGTTTGTTTACATGACCTACCCAATCCAGTCTTGGACCTTGTTGATGCCAGGGGAGGTGCTGGTGGAACTGTAGGAGAAATGTACGCTCAGTAGGGGGTGAGCTTCCGTGGGGAGGTGGGGAGAGGAGGAGGGTCTGGGGGAGGCCTTACTGAGGCTGCCCTTCAGTGCTGGGTGAGGGGTGAGGAAGGGGATCCAGCCTGGAGTAGATGTGAACTGAGGAACGGAGATCACAAAACGGCCGAGTAACAGACAGACAGGGTCCAGCATGCAGGTTGGTGTCCTGGGACAAGTTTCAGTTGGACCTTTCAAAAATGGGGACAAAGAGCTTGGCTGTTATCCACTGAGACTCTTGAAAGTCAAGAGCAGCCTGGCAAGCCTTGGGAATTTGGCTGAGGCCTGGGGTACCATGCAGGTTCACAGTGCCCCCTGGTGTTCATACTTCTCACCGCAGTACAAACATTTCACTAGAAAAAGGGCCCTATTGTACACACTAGGACTTGTCCCAGGCTCTCCAGGGCATTCCCTTCCGTGGTGTGACAGGTCCCTGCTGGGTTCTTGGCCTGTTCCACCTAGCACGTTTGAATTTTCTTTTTCAGAGCGCTATTGCCATTAAACCCGAATGCATCTTTTTTAAAAAGGCCTTGTTCTGTAGTTCGGGCAAGTCCATACTTTGTGACAAATTTTCTTCCAAGTGTTGGGATTATGGGCAAGTCTTGTGCCTGACAGGACAGAGTTCATGTGAAGAGCAACCTGGCACAAATTTTGTTTTGAAAGAAAAAAAAAAACCCTGAGAAGTCGATGGGTTCTGGAGGCAGGCTTGGTGATGCTGATGGAGGCCGTGTAAGTGGCTCTGTGGTTCGTTGGTGGAACTGTCAGAGCTGCTCAGTCTTTTTTTTTTTTTTTTAAAGATTTATTTGCTGGGCAGTGGTGGCGCACGCCTTTAATCCCAGCACTTGGGAGGCAGAGGCAGGTGGATGCCTGAGTTCAAGGCCAGCCTGGTCTACAGAGTGAGTTCCAGGACAGTCAGGGCTACATGGAGAAACCCTGTCTCGAAAAAACAAAACAAAAAAACAAAAAAAAAAGAGAGATTTAGTTATTTATATATAAGTATTACTTATATATATTATTTATATATATATATATAAGTACACTGTAGCTGTCTTCAGACACCCCAGATCTCATTATGGATGGTTGTGAGCCACCGTGTGGTTGCTGGGATTTGAACTCAAAGACCTTCAAAAGAGCAGTCGGCGGTCTTAACCACTGAGCCATCTCTCCAGCCCATGATTTATTTATTTTTTTAAGTTTTATTTATTTTATGTACGTGAGTACACTGTTGCTATCTTCAGACACATCAGAAGAGGGCATCAGATCCCATGACAGATGGTTGTGAGCCGCCATGTGGTTGCTGGGATTTGAACTCAGGACCTCTGTTAGAGCAGTTAGTGCTCTTAACCGCTGAGCCATCTCTCCAGCCTTTGGTCTTTGTTTTATAGAGGCGCTTATGAGCCCTTGTACTCAGTGTTTCTCTATAGATCTTGGTACTGGACACAGACCTCTCACTACACAGCACAGCCTTCCTCACCCAGATTCCTGTTACCCCGCGGCATCACCTCCCACCAGTCTCCTGAGCAACTCCTTGGAGCTCCCATGGGAGCAACTCCCTGACTCCCATGCCCGTATGGCCCTGCCCCCACACAGCTGCTTGGCCTCTGCTCAGCTGCTGTGGCCTCCGTCCGGTTCCTCCAGAATGCTTTCTGGTTCAGCTGCCTGGAATGAGCTCCCTGCTCCATGGAAACTCAGCATCACCTAGATCTTCAGTAGCTGCCTCATCCTTAGAGAAAGAAGCTTCTTCACATCCGGCCTCCCTCACACAGTGGTGTCAACTGGCGTTATCATTTAAAGTTCTCCTGTCGCCTGTGTTTGTCCCCTAATTTTCTCCACAGTATGATTCCTAGTTAGGTGTCCTCCTAGAAGGCGAGGACAAGGCCTCACCTTCCCTGCTGGGTGCTGTCCCTGAGCAGAGTCTAGCACTGCTTTTCAGTGACTCTCAGGGAAATGGCTGGGGGTTGAAGGGTCTTGGGTCTGGAGTTCAAAGGGGACACCAATGTTGAATGAATTTACCCCAGATTTGGCTGGCCATCTGTCTCAAAACCTAAGGGTGCAAACACCTGTTTTCTGTCACTTTCTTTTTTCCTCCAGAAGCAGGTGGCTCTACACCTCTTTAAAGTATAGGACTGGCCTGTGCATGACACTGATTTAAGGAAACCCACAGCCAATCTGTGGAAGGCTTATCTTAATAACCTGAAGTTTACTGAGCATGCAATCTGTGCTACATTGGCTACAGTGGCACTACCCTACAAGGTGGGTAGCCTGGGCGCTTGGTTATCTGAGTACAGAATCTCAAAAATTCCTGCCTAGTGTGTTCTTAGGAAGCAGGTATGTCAAGCAAAACCAAATGTACTCTGCCTTATAGAAACCAGCACACTGGAAAGGCTCCACACCTCAGTGATGACATCTGAGAATATGGACCAGATTCAAAGATGGTGTTTGCCACCTACCACCTGGATGTTTCTCTGCCTTTGTTTCCTCTTGTGTAATGGGTCCGATCCCTACCCTTGAGCTGTTGTTGGGAAAGAATTAACACAGGCCTGGCCTACTGGATTCTGCATACAGCCAGCTAGGCTGCGCACCCGGAGGTACCAGGAAAGCTGACCAGCAACCACAGTGCTTATTCAGGGGCAGAGATGACATTAGAACAAACACTTGCGACTTCATGAAACCAGATGCCCCTGCAGGAGCACTATCCCTGGATTTCCCTCATAGGAGGGCTGGGAAGGGGCCACTGGGTGCTCTCCAGAGTATTCGCTCTTCCTAGCTAGCTGTATGGAAGGAATTCTGCTCTCATTGCATGTGACCTTGGGGTCTTGAGAGTATGTAGTCTGGAAGGATTAAAGGGGGCTCCCCATCTATGTTGTGGTGGGAAAGCCATCATGCGTGCTGGGGGTGTGTGTGGCTGCTTAGGGCTATTGCACGCCTTTCTGTAACACCTATGGTTCTATGAGCAGCCTAATAATAAACTCAATCTCCAGGGTGACCTTTGGTAGAACGGAATTTTGGTTTGTCATTGGGACCTTATAAGGAGGGGTCTAGACATTGCTTGGTCTCCCCTCAGGGAGAAAATTCTTGCAACGTCTCCTAATGGTTCTAATGATCCTGGAGGGACATCTTAGAATATGAAGCTATTCTATTACCAGTTGCAAGCCAAACTGGGTAGCTTCAACCTCCCTTCACGGCAATCTTCCCGCCTCTGCCCAGTATAGCAGTATTCCCTTTGGGCCCTTTATCTTTATAGACCAATGGTGAAAACCACACACCTTTCTTTACTACCCTTGCTCATTCACAAGCCTTTTAACTAAGCAAAGGCAGCACGATTAATCTCAGAGGGAGACAAATGGGGAAGCCTGGGGTTGCTTCCTGACAGGATTCAAGCAACTTAACCACAGCAGCAGGCAGAAATGAGTTTATTGCATTAGAAAAAAACACCAATGAAAACCAGCCAACACCTCTATATTAGACATAATTAGTTTGACTTCAAGGAAGTCATGAAGAAATCTCAAGAAACACTTCAGGAGAGGACGATGGTCTCATGCCTCCACTTCCCTTGTCCCTTGACCAACTGACCAATGGACAGGAGTGTCCACTATGTGACATGAACCACATGACTCCTTTTCCTGTCAGGCGGAGTCACCTGGTCATGAACAGTAAGCTCCAGAGATACTGAGACAGAGAAATGTAAAGGTGGGATGTGGGGTTCCTGGCCTGGGATTCTGGTGACAGTGGGACTTGCCTTCCTACCGAGATCAGAAAGACTGTCCAGCCTTCCTATCTCTCGGCTAGCCATGGCCACAGACATTGGCATGGATGGCTGCTAGACATGACAGGAGGTAATTTAAGCAATTAAGTGACTAAAATCCTCAGGCAAACTTCTCAGAATATCGTGGATATTGCATTACTGCTATGAAGAGAAAACCAGAGAATGGCCATGAGAGAGCACCCTCAGGACAGAGGTGGGAGCTCTGGGCAGAGATGCCGCCAGCTGGGGTCAAGCAAATGAAAAAGTGATGGCTTCTAGCAACTCTCCTCAGACACCAAGCTTTAAACACTCAACCTTCTAAGCCTGATTCTGCCAAACAGACCAACACTAAACAATCTCTTGTTTTCCACTCTACTTTGTGATAGCCACACACACCTATACACTGTTGAGTCTTGACACCCATTTGACTGTGACCTTCAAGTTCCAAAACATCACTTGACATCCTAGGTGAACATAGCTCTGGTCAGACAACAGGTCAGCTCTGAGGCAGAGATCTCCACGAGGCCTACTGCTTTGGCTAGTGGCAAAGACAGCAGGGTATGGGCAAGTGTGAGCCAATAGGAGTTTTTCAGGGAGGAAAGGTCTGCCCCAGAAGGAACAATGGAGCTCAAGTTTCAGAAGTGGCAGGAAGTCATGGTGGGGGGCTCCCCATGGATATGGAGCTGAGCCTCAGGTGCCTGCTCTGAGCTCCCTTCTCCATATCCAGTTCCCCACATTAGCTAGTAGAAGGCCGACACCAAAGAAGGGAACCTTAAGGTTCCTCTGGAATCTAGAGTCTAGATCATAGACTTCTAGGCTATTCCTGCCTATGAAATCCTAGCAGCATATCATTAGGAAAACGCCCACTCACACCCAACCACACCCCTTAAGGTCAAAATGACAACGGAGATAATGTCTGTTCAAGATACATTAAGGATAATGTGAAAGTCCCTACTGGAGACAACTCTACATTTTCTTCCCACCATGAATCTACATCATTATGGTGTTCTTTCTACATCAGAGACATGTTTTGGGAGAACAATCATGTCCCCCTAGAACCTAGCTGACAAATCCATACTGGTTTGAGTGGCTGGCTCTATTGACTATGAATAACTGACGTAATTATTCCCAGACAGAAGGCCTGTGTCTCTGCTGCTGTAGCCTAGACCTTTATTAAAGGTGACAGGTCAAGCTATGCTGAGGAAGAGCAGCTTAGGGGTGGGCATCGAGGATTGGCACTCAGATAGAAGGAGGAGGAGGAGGAGGAATGGCTTTCTCCTGTTTTCTCTGGCCTCACCCCTGCTGCCAGTCTCCTTTGATCCTGCCGCTCTGGCTGCTCCTGTGTGACAGATGGCCTTGTCTCAGGAGGACGGGGTACACTTGTGGTTAAAGAGTTCACTTAGGTTGAGTTAGGAGCCTACAGCTGGCCCCCATGTACTCCAAGTCCTTTGGTTTAGTAACTGCTAGAGGGTGACTGTTCCAGGGGAATGGACAGTATAAAACTCACCTGGGTCCCACAGGGGTGGCAACCTGGGTGGAATGTGGGTGTTCTCTGGAAAGAGAGTCCAAGATGGGGTTCTCCCAGACTGTGACTCTGGTTTTCTCTTTAAACAAGCACCCTCTTTCTCCAGTGTAGAGGACGCTTAGCCAACAGCGTCAAAAGTGAACTCACAGACAAGACAGCCTTAATAAATTAGTATAATACTATTAGAAGGGATGGCATTTGTTCTCTTTCTCAGGAGCATTGTCCTACATGCAGCCTGATGAGCTCCTTCCCTGGGAAATTTAAAAAGCCGTCCCTGTTAGCTCTGATGTAAAATTATAAAATAGAAATCTGGTAGTGTTTGTTTTGTTTAAAAAGGAAAAGCCCCGGAGAGGTGGGCGGTCCCGTGCAGTCCTGTTAGCTTTGGCCATTGGGTCTGCCCACAGAGTTCCCTCCTGGAGGCTGGATCTGAATCGAGTCCAGGAAGGGCCGAAGTGCTTGTCCAAAGGGCCTGTGGAGAAACAGATATGAGCTGGGAGGATTTTGAAGTGCAGCTTACCCACAGATAGCACGGGAGCCGCGGATGGTGGCCACAGCAGTACTGCCTATACCCACAGAAAGCACGGGAGCCACAGATGGTGGCCACAGTAATACCACCTATACCCACAGAAAGCACAGGAGCCGCGGATGGTGGCCACAGCAGTACCGCCTATACCCACAGATAGCACGGGAGCCACGGATGGTGGCCACAGCAGTACCGCCTATACCCACAGATAGCACGGGAGCCACGGATGGTGGCCACAGCAGTACCACCTATACCCACAGAAAGCACGGGAGCTACGGATGGTGGCCACAGCAGTACCGCCTATACCCACAGATAGCACGGGAGCCACGGATGGTGGCCACAGCAGTACTGCCTATACCCACAGAAAGCACGGGAGCCACGGATGGTGGCCACAGCAATACCACCTATACCCACAGATAGCACGGGAGCCACGGATGGTGGCCACAGCAGTACCGCCTATACCCACAGATAGCACGGGAGCCACGGATGGTGGCCACAGCAGTACTGCCTATACCCACAGATAGCACGGGAGCCACAGCAGTACTGCCTATACTGACTTTTTTCTTTTGAGAATCTCTCTTCACAGTCTTGGATGTTCTAGAACTCACTATATAGACCAGGCTGACTCAAACTCACAGAAATCTGCCTATCTATCTTCCAAGAGCTGGAATTAAAGGCTTGTACCATATAAATATAAAATATATATTTTATACATATAAAATATGTATTAGTATATATAACAAATATAAGGTCTTTTGAGTATTTCATACAATGTGTTTTGATCCCATTAACACTCCCTCTCAAATTCTTCAGAGATCACCCACCTCCCTACCTTTGTGTGTCTACCTTTTCCCCCAGCAAGGCCATTCTGTACTGCCCAAATATTCTTGGATGTGTGGCTTTCCACTGGAGCATGACAGACATATTAGGAGGTACACTCCTGCGGAAGACTGACCTTCTCTCTCCCAGGAGCTAATAATTACCAACAGCTCCTTAGGTAGGGGTGGGATTTCAGGCCAACTCCCCTGTCCACACTGGGCTTGGGTCTGTACAAGTCCTATGCGTGCAGACACAACTCCTGTGAGCTCTTATGTTCCACTGCCTTGCTGTATCCTTGTAAGTCATCCAGTGCCTCTGGCTCTTAAATGCTTTCTTTTCTTTTCTTTTCCTTTCTCTCTTTCAAGATTTATTTATTATATGTAAGTATACTGTAGCTGTCTTCAGATGCACCAGAAGAGAGCATCAGATCCCATTACAGATGGTTGTGAGCCACCAATGTGTATGCTGGGAATTGAACTCAGGACCTCTGCAAGAGCAGTCAGTGCTCTTAACCACTGAGTCATCTCTCCAGCCCCTCTTAAACTCTTTCTATCCCCTCTTCTGCAATGGCTCCTGTTCCACTTAGGATCTGAGGATTCTCCAGTTTCTTACTTGGCCTGTTGTGGGTCTCTTGCTAATCGGCATCTACTACCACAGCTTAGATGGTTTCGTGAGAAGGTTATGGTTTGGTAAGTGTTCTCCAACCAAGGTCCATGCCTTAAACATTGGTTCTCAGCCTGTGAGACGTTTAAGAAGTAGGACCTGTTAGGTCACTGGCGACATGCCCTTGAAGGAGACAATGGAACCTTAGTCCTTTTTCCTCCTCTTTGCTTCCTGGCAACCACAAGGAAGCAGCTCTATTCTACCATGTGCTCCCACCATGATGAGTTTCTTCATTACAAGCTCAAAGGTAACAAAGAGTGTTAGGTGACCATGGACTGAAAACTCCGGCAGCATGCCAATGTAGTCTTCCTCTTTATAAATTGAGTACCTCAGGTTTCTGCTCCAGGAGCAGAAAGTTCACTAACAATCTTCCAAATAGCTTGTCTTATGGATTTACTCCCAGGTCCCCTCTCTGTGTGGCCCTACCATCTTATCACTGATCCTGCAAGGCCTGCTGAGCTGTCGCTGAACAGGCTGGCTGCCCAGAGGGGACTAGAGCTTTCTGTACTGAATTGATGTACTTATATCCTTTGTTGAAGAAAGGTTTGAGTCTTGTCTCATGTAGTCTAGGCTGGTTCTGAATTCCTGATCCTCCTGTCTGCTGCACTCCCTAAGTGTTGGGATTTCAGGCATGTACCAAAACCCCAGCTTCTTTCTATCAATTCTTTAGAAGATACAAGCTGAGGAGAGAGGAGGAAGCTGAGGCAAAAAGCAGAAGGAATCAGATGATAAGCTGGGAGTAAGCATATTTCAAAGTTAAGATTCTTCCAGAAAACAAACTCTTCTATTCAGAGTCATGCGAAGTTGCCAGGTGTTGATGTCAATTTCTAGAGGGTACTTGGTTTGTTCCTGTAATAATAATTAACTGGAAAATCACTGTAAAAATGGAGTTTGGAGAGTTCAAGATTACCATACCCTTAGGTCTTAATCCCAGCACTCAGGAGGCTGTGCGTGCATACTATCTCTGTGCATTTGAGGCCAGTATAGTCTATGTAGTGAGTTCTAGGCTAGTCAAACTACATAGTGAGATCATGTCTCAAGAAGTAAGTGCCTACCAAAGATAAAATAAAGTGGCTCACACACTATGGGCACAGGCTCTATCCTCGGCACACCCCCAGCCCCCCTTTTCCTTACTGAATATATAGCCCAGCCTAGTTTCAAACTCACTATGTAGCTCAGACTAGTCTCAAATCACTGTGATGCTGTTTGCCTTAGCCTCACAAGTGCTAGGATTCTAAGTGCATACCACGGTGTCTAGCTGATACTGCCATATTTAAATCATCCCTAAGATCAAGGAAATGAAGTACTTGTAAACTGCTCCAAGTGTTAAATCAACTCCCACTCAGACAAGCTCAGGGACCCCACCCACTAACAGTAAAAGTCTCTGGCTACTCCATCGGGCTTAGAGTCTCATGACCTAGAACTGGAGGCAGGATTTCAAACATCTATCAGGAAGAGGACAGTCCGAGGCCTAGGAGACTAGGCTCTTCAGCAGTCAAGTTTTCTATGTAGTTTTTTGTTTTGTTTTACACTGAGAAGTTTATCTGCCAGGATCCCTGTTGGTCAGGACCCTACCCAATTCAGGAGAAACCAGAGGTAACATGTCTTAGAGTGAGCAGAGGCAGCTTGATAGAATCAGAAAAGGGAATATGTGCCCTTCTATGAGATGTCATCTGGGTGATGGCCCACAGGCCCTTCCCAAGGTTGGACCCCATCAGGGGCAAAGGAAACCTCTGCCGAGGGCTTTCCTCGGACTGTGAATTCAAGGACAAGCAGAATCTGGTCTTTTGAGGGCCTCAGAGCTCAGGGTGTGGATGACAGAGACAAGCTACAGTTTGGAACTGGGTTGTCCTGTTACTCAGGATTCTGCCACCTACTAAAGCCTAAATTATAGATAAGCACTTTTGGGACATGGCTTTCTTTATTAGATACTGGGCTTTTATATAAATATCAAAGCTAGTGTCAAGTAGGTTTCTAAATTCTGTGGTGGCACTTAAACCTAGCTCCAAGGAGGCTGAAGGTTAGACTAGTGCACACTGGTAGCTCGGAACAATGGTGGCCTTCTGTGGTGGATCCTGCCACCAGACAGGTCCTACTGGTTGTGAGGATTTGGCTGCATTAGGGAAGGGGCACTAAGTTTGAGGGTTTCCTGTCTTTCCTTTTATTTCTGAGACAGGGTCCCACACAGCCCAGGCTCTTCTCAGGCAGTCCATTAGGGAGCTGAGGCCGTTCTGATCTTCCTGACTGCCTCAGAAGGGGAGTTTTCAGAGTGTGCAGGGGTAGAAACAGAGTGGTCACACTCACGTGGAGAGAACTTCTGAGGGCAGGTCGGTGATGTAAGAAGGGATCTTCCGCCCAGTCAGGAACTGCGCCACTTCATTGCTAAAGGTGTTACAGTTGTGTTCAAAGAGGTTGTAGGCTTCTCCTCTGTACATGGAGAGAGGTTTGGAGAGCAGATGAGAAGGCCAGCAGTATCTATGGGGAGTGACTCTGACTGTGGAGTGGGAGGGTGGGTAGAACCTTATGTGATCTATGACCAGTCCTCTCAAACCTTCCAGAAGGACTGCTGTCTGCAGATCTGGACCTCCGAACAGTGACTTACAAGGGAAAGATGAACCAGAAACACATGGTTTCTACACAGTTTCACAATCTTTACACTCACACCAGGACAAGGACCAGAGGGGAACTCTTAATAAAATTGTCTAGTTTATTAAAAATATTTACTTACTTTATCTATATATGAGTGTCTATGAGTGTGTGTACCATGTTTGTGCCTACAGACTGTGAAGGCCAGAAGACGGTAACTCCTGTTATTGGAGTTATAGGCTGTTGTGTGTCTCCATGTGGGTCCAGGGAACTGATCTCCGGCCTTATCCTCTAAGAATCTCTCAACAAATGTTCTTATTCTCTAAGCCATCCCTCAAGCCCCTTCTTGATCTTTTTTTAAACATCCATTTTGTGTGTATGTGTGTGGGAACATGAACACAGTCAGGGGACAACGTGTGAGAGCAGGGACAACGTGTGAGAGCAGGTCCTCTCTTTCCATAGTGTGGGCTTTGCGGCTCACACTCAGGCTGTACCAGATGAGTCATCTTATCAGGCTTTGACTCGTTTTTTTTTTTTTTCCCTTTTGAGACAGAGTCGCTATAGCTTAGTAGGCCTTTCATTCCAAATGTAGCCAGGGATGACTTCAAACTTCTAATGTTCCTGTCCCCACTTCTGGAGTGTGGGGATTGAAAGCATGTGCCAACATACCAGTTTAGGTTTCTGTGGTGTGGGGGGATTGAACCCAAAGCTTTGGGCATGATGGGAAAAGCACTCTACCAAATAAACTACATCCTCAGCCTTAAGCTTCTCAAGATCAATGAATTCAAGTTGGTATTTCATCTCATTCCTACCACAAAGCCTGTTTTCCATTAAGAAACACCCTTGCCAGAGGCAGTGGAGGACAACATTCACGGACTCTAATCAGAAGGAATGAGGAGCCTCTCTTTCTCTGAGGCTTCAGCAGAAAGCTCGCTGGGATGCAATACTGGCTGTTGAAGAGACTCGGGCTCTTTCTATAGCATAATAACTTTCTCTTCATGAGAATAAAGGCCAATCAGGCTGGAGCCGAGGGTCAGGGATGGCCAACCTGGCCCTGACTTCCAGGGTTTGATTGCCTAGTGGAGCACACAAGCAGCCACCACCCTGTCCTTACTCACCGGAACAGAGATTCCCCCAAGGAGGACAGGTATTCCAGAAAGATTTCTTCTGTGACTTCTGTGTTCCCCACATCAACCACAGAGTCTGGGGGCCCAAGCAATGTCCCTCCCTGAAAGAGTCAACCCAAGAAAGTCACCAAGTCACCATCTCTATCAGATTTTTTTTTTGCTTTCCGCCCCCCCCTTTTCTTGGCTGTTCTGGGGATCAAACCCAGGGCCTCAAGCACACTAGGCAAGTGCTCTATTGCTGAGACCCCAACATCTTGTTAACATGTTAACATTTTGCAAAGGGATCTTGTGAACTGCAGGCTACGTTCCCCATCTGTTAAATTATTTTTAGACAGGATTTTACTATGCAGCCCTCACCCGCCAGTACATCCCAAGTGCTGGGATTAGAGATATGTACCACTGCGACAGACTTGAAAAAATTATTTTATTGTGACGTCCTTCATAAAGCTATAAAAACTGTCCTATCAGCTTCATCTTTAACTGCTGGAACACTCATCACAGGAAGAGGGCTAGTTCCTGTTTGTATCAAGGTTATGGAGTGAAAATTGGGCTTTTGGTTGTTTGTAGGGCCTGGAAGCTAATTCCTGTGCAGGTCTCCTGCAATGTCCATTCACTCTCTTGTTAAAAAGACAGAAACCTAGCTGAGTGTGGTGGCACAAGTCTTTAATCCCAGCACTCGGGAGGCAGAGGCAGGCTGATCTCTGTGAGCTTGAGGCCAGCCTGGTCTACAGAGTGAGTTCCAGGATAGCCAGGGCTACACAGAGAAACCCTGTCTCGAAAATTACAAACAACAAAAAGACAGAGACCTAGAACCTTTGGTCTCCTTTTGGGGACAAAAGGAGACCACATGGCAGCTGGGCTGCGACAGGAGAGTAAGGCAGTGGGGACAGGAGCCAAAGCGCAAGCAATAGGACATCAAGGAGGGCGGACCTGGGAAAGCCATTGCCTGACAGCCCTGGGCACTTCCCTTGAGGCTGATATTGTACTAGGCACTGGGGAAGGCATGGTGAGCAGCAGCAGTAATTATGATAACTTCGACAGCCAGAGGAAAATTATCTAATGTTTCAAAGAACAAGAGGTCACTATTGCAGGTCCTGTTGTTCACCACATGACAAATATGTAGAGAGCGTATGTGCTACATCTAAGCTAGACAATGGGAGTGTAATGGACACAAAAGTCGAGATTTCTGTTCTCATGAAATTTAAGTTTATTAGGAAAGGTAGATAAAAATTGTATACTCCAGTGGATCAGGACAAGCGGAGATAAGGGCTATGCTGGAAAAATGCAGAATGTCCTTTGTTGGTCCCTGTGGCAGGGGAGGGAGAGGCTGAGACCTGCCTGAGGGAACTGACACCTGCTCAGACATGAAGGACAGAGAGGACATCCAGATGAAGGATTAGAGAGCTATCCTGAGGCTGGAGTCTTGGTTTAAATGGCCAAGCAGGAGGAGGGCAGAGGTCAGAAGATACGACCTGAAGAGGGTGGCTAGAGAGGGATCCAGAGACAAGATCAGATGGCTCAGGGGAGACGCTTGCTGAACCTTCTGGCTAAACTGGGAATACTTTGAAAATTGAAATACCTTAAAAACCAAACCAAACCAAACCACAACAACAACAGCCTCCAGCATCTAAAACTCACCATGTAGAGAACAGTGGTATATACTTTTAGTCCCAGCACTCAGGAGATAGTAGCTGGTGGATCTTCTCGAGTTCAAGGCCAGCCTGATCTACCTAGAGTTTCAGGATAGCCAGGGCTACATAGTCCAGCACTATAGTGATGAAGAGGGGAGGATCACAAGCACACAGTAACCCATGGCCACATGGTGAGTTGGATATAAGTGTGGTGGTGGTGCATCTTTAATTGGGAGGCAGAGACACGAGGATCTCAGAGATTCCGTCTTTTAAAAAAAAATCTGCCTCTAACATGGAAGACAGATGGAGATCAGGCTGGTTTCATAGGTCCAGCCCAGACAGGAAGTGTTCAGGACTGCAGTGAAAGCTCTTGGGAAATGAGAAGAGATGAAGAGAGATAGACTGACTTAAGAACTAACCAGGCTTTTGGGGTGCAAACACATTGTGACCCTGGAACCTGGGAGGTAAAGACAATGGGTGTCAGGAGGCTCCAGATTCTCTTCAGCGGCACAGTGGCCTCGAGGCCAGCCTCAACCAGGAGACCTTGTAATTTCAAAAAGTGACACAAAAGAATCGACTAGGCTAAACCAAAGACTTGTAGGGTGGCCAGGGAAGAAATTAAGACTGGCTTTCTACTTATGGGCTTCGCTTGAGTACATCACATCCATGGCCATCCCTCTGAGAAGGTTCAGAGAGATGCTCTGAAAGGACACCGGGAAAAGGAATCCACAGGAGCAGGCTGACTGGAGGAGGGCAAGGAGTGGGTTAGCTGGTAAGGGTGTTAGTGAATGAGGACTCTTCTTCCTGTCTCTCCTGCTCTCCCTATGCCCAGTGCTGAGGAGGGAAAACAGGGTTTTCATGCCAGGCCAGTGCTCACTGAGACACACCTCTATCTACTGAAAGCATTTTAAGGCCATTTTTCCTTCTTTGGCTTAACATTTTTAAACATACTTACATATATACATACATTTGTACGTATATATGCACACATCAAAGTGGTAAGAGAATAACTTAAAAAAGTCACTATGTGCCGGGCGGTGGTGGCGCACGCCTTTAATCCCAGCACTTGGGAGGCAGAGGCAGGAGGATTTCTGAGTTCGAGGCCAGCCTGGTCTACAAAGTGAGTTCCAGGACAGCCAGGGCTACACAGAGAAACCCTGTCTCGAAAACCCAAAAAAAAAAAAAAAAAAAAAGTCACTATGTGGTTTGAAGGGTTCAAATTCAGGTCATCAGACTTGGTGGATAGCAAGTAACTTGCACCTGCTGAACTATCTCACCTCACCAGCTGTTTTTTTTAATTATAAACATACATATACAAATATATATATTTGTTTCTTTGTTTTGCTTTTTTGAGGTATGGTTCTTTGTGTAGCCTTGGCTGGCTTGGAACTAGTTCTGTAGACCAGGCTGGACTCAAACTCACAGAGAGATCTGCCTGCCCTCTGTGGAATTAAATTGCTGATGTAAAAGGTGTGCAAACCCGCCCCCCCATATTTATTTTTAGTTTAAAATTTATTTTTATGTGTATGTCTTTGCACTATCTGCATGCAGTGCCCGAGGAGGGCACTGGATCTCCAGATGGCTGTGAGCTGCCACGTGAATGCTGTGAATCAAGCCGAGGTCCTCTGGCAGAGCAGCCAGGGATCTTGACTGTTGAATTATCTCCCCAAGTTGTGTTTTTAGGTTTCTTTTCACTATCTACTGCGAGCATGAGCACACACATGAGCACCAGGCAGCAAGAGTTAAGGGATGGTTCTCTCCTTCTGCCCTGTATATTCTAGAGTGAGCTTGGCTGTCAGGCTTGGTGGTGAGTGCCCCGCCTCCGAGCCACTGCACCACTCCTCTTTAGAGAGGGTCTCAGGTAACTCAGGTTAGCCTTGAACTCAATCAATAGGTAGCCAAGAAAGACAAACTCCTGAACTGCCCACAAGCACTAGGATTACAAAATTTCTTAGCTTAAGTCTTTTTTCTTTTCTTTCACTTTTTATTTTTTGAGAAAGTGTCTTTCACTATGTAGCCCTGGCTGTTCTGGAATATTCTGAGTAGATCAGGCCAGTCTTCAACTCACAGATTCGTCTGTTGCTTCCCAAGTGCTAGTATTCATGGCATGTGTAGTACACTACCACACCTGGCTTAAATACTAATATGAGGAATTGCCACAGGCCAGAGGTACAAACTAGAAGCCAAATTTCTCAGGCTATAGGAACGCCCCCCCCCCCCACACACACAATCTGCAGGTAAGGAGAAGTCACTCACCGGTGTACAGCTGGAAATACCGCCACTGCCGAAGAAGAACTCATCCTTGTGTACAACTATAGAGGTGTGCCTGCCACAGAGAGGACAGTGAGCCAGGGACTTACAGCCTCTCCAAGAAAGAGCAAATACCATTCTGAGTGAGAATAATGTCTGCCCAAGATGTCACCATGGCAGCCAATTTTATATTAGCCAGATGAAGATATGAGCAAGACATTCTCAGTGTCCCTCTGAATCTGGGATGACTGATCTGGGACTGTCCCCACCCTCATACCCAAATTCACAGATGCGCAAGTCCCTTGTCTAAAATGGAATAGGCCATACACGGAACTTACACACACCTTTTAAGTATCATTAAAAGATGACATACAATATCTAACATGATATAAATGCCATTGAGTCATTGTTCTACCATTTAGGGAATAATGATAAAGAGATGTATGCTTAGGACAAGCACTTTTCAGAACATTTTCCTTCCTTCTTTTCTTTCCTATTCCTCTTTTCTTTCTTTCTGAGACAGAGTCTGAGAAAGCCTTGGCAGACCCGGAGCTCCCTGTGTAGAAAAGGCTGACCTCAGGGCTGGAGAGAGGGCTCAGGGGTTAAGAGCACTGCCTGTTCTTCCAGAGGTCCTGAGTTCTAGTCCCAGCACCCACATGGTGGCTCACAACTCCCTGTAACTTGAGTGTCAGGGGATCTGACATCCTCTTCTGGCTTCCTGAGCACCAAGAACATACAGAGGACCAAGACATACATACATCCATACACATAAAAATAAAAATTGGGCCAGCTGATAGTGGCATATACCTTTAATCCCAGCATTCAGAACTCAGTACTTGGGGCTGGAGAGATGGCTCAGAGGTTAAGAACACCATCTGCTCTTCCAGAGGTCCTGAGTTGAATACCTAGCAACCACATGGTGGCTCACAACCATTTGTAATGGGATCTGATGCCTTCTTCTGGTGTGTGACTGAAGACAGCTAGCTACAGGGTACTCATTTATAAATCAAAAATAAACAAATCTAAACAAAACAAAAAAAAACCCTTTCTTAAAAAAAAATAAAGAACTCAGTATTTGGGAGGCAGAGGGAAGCAGATCTCTGTAAGTTTGAGGTCAGCCGGGTCTAACAGAGCAAGTTCCAGGATAGCCAGTGCTACACAGAGAAACCCTGCTTGAAAACTAACAACCCCCCACCACCCCCACCGCCCAAAAAAAAGAATCTTAAAAAAAAAAAAAAAGGCTTGGGAAATTGGGAACAAGAAGCCCGGAGCTGCAGAGACACGGAACTGGGTAGTGAGCTGCTTTGCCTACAATGCAGCAATTGATGAGGAGTCCCACCACACTTACCAGATGCCTTCCAGTTGTTTCCCTGTGGAGAAAAGGAAAGATTTAGCAATTTGGGACAAGACTGTGTGCCTTCTCAGGCTGAGTAAATTTAGAACTCATTCAAACCAGGAGACAACTGTGAAAAATCTCCTGGAAGACTCTCTAGAAACTCAGCTCTCCTCTATGGCAGTCAGTTCTTGGGTTGTGACACTACGCTCAGGGTGCTCAGATGCCATTTTTCTTTATCAGAGAGCAACATAAACACACTGTCCTGTTTGTCTGTTCTTGCTTCCCATCGGGGTTAGGTCAACTATGTCTTTTCAACCTCTCTGTGTCATCTACAGCAAACCCAGAGTAAATCTGGAATGTCACCCACTTCTTCAGAAAAAACGGAGCCAAGCTAAATGCTTTGTGTTTTACGAAGGCAATGCATGTGTATTTGGTGCCAGGGAATGAGTCCAGGTATATAAACATTGCTAACCATGTGCTCTCCCACTGACCTACACTCAGGGCCTATCTATTCCTTTACCTACCAGCAATGTCAGGTGTCAAAATGCAAACACAGGCTATACTACCTTCAGAAACTCAAAGTCAAGTGGAAAGAGACACACACATAAATAATTAACTAAAACACCGTGCTGATAAGCACTGAAACAGTGGTAAAAACAGGGTGCTATGTTAATAAAGATAAAGAACTACCTTCACGAGCCTGAATTCAACCAATGAAGGAGCGAGCAGGGCAAAGCTGGGCATATCTGCCAGAGAACAGTCTGTGCAAAACCGTGAAGACTGAGTTCTGCAGGGCAGAGGGCGGGTGTGGTGATGGAAGTCAGCCGGCCTGTGGCAGGGCAGGCAGGGAGGGTGGCCTGGCCTGGGTAGGAGAGTACGCTAGTCAGACCCACGTTTTAAAAATAAAATTAAAATATTTTTGTTTTTTTATGTACATTGGTGTTCTACCTGTACATACGTCTGTGTGAGGGTGTCAGGTCCCCTGGAACTGGAATTACAGACAGTTCCGAGCTGCCATGTGGGTGCTGGGAATTGAACTTGGATCCTTTGGAAGAATAACCAGTTCTCTTAACCACTAACCCTCTCTCCAGCCCTTACAAATTGTACAAATATGTACAATTCCACAGTGTACATATGGAGGTCAGAGGACAGTTTGCAGAAGTCAATTCTCTGCTTTCGCCATGGAAGCTCTGGGCATCAAATCCAGGCTACCAAGCTTGCCACCAGGCGTCTCTACCCACTGAGCTGTTTTTCTGGCCCAAACAATTGACTAGCATTCCATTTTTATTCAATTGTAGTGCTGGAGATCAATTCTAGGGCCCTGTGCACGCTAGGCAAGCACTCTAGCACTGAACCTCATCATTACGTCATCAGCCCTGTTTAGTTTTGAACAACTTACTGTATAGCTCAGGCTGGCCTTAAACACAAAGCAATCCTCTAGCTCAGATTTTCCATGTATCATCTAACTTAGACTCCCACACGTGTGTGTGTGTGTGTAGGTATTTTTCTGAGTCAGTCTCCATCTGATTTTTGGCACCGCACTCTTAATGAGCCTGGCACCCCTGATTCAGTTAAGTTGGCTAAGTCAGAAGGCCCAGGAATCCTCCCAGCTCCACTTCTCCAGTGCCGGGGTTATAAGTGTGGACCACACTTGGCACTTGCTGCTCTTTCAGAGCACTCAAGTTTGTTTCTCAGCACTGACACAGGGGTGAGCTGGGGTGGGGTGGTCTCAGAATCACCTGCAACTCTAGCTCAAGGGGATCAAATGCCTGTACATACCAACACAGATGTACCACTTACATATAAGTAAAAAGGCATCTTTAAAAAGATGCTGTGTTAAGGGCCAGCAATATGATTCAGTACAAAAGGCAGATGACACCATGCCTAATGACCTGGATTCAATTCCTGGGTCCCACACGGTAGAAGAACCAACTCCTGAAAGTTGTCTTCTGACCCTCCACATGCATGTATAGTACTTATGAGCACACTAAACCTAAACTTAAAGAAGAAAAAAGATGTGTGGTAATATGGGTATAGTGTAGTGGCCCCATGCTTATAATCCAGCATTTGGGAGCAGAGGCAGGAGGATCAAAAGTTCAAAGCCATTCTCATCTACATAGTGACTTTGAGCTCAGCCTGGGCTATAAAATGCTGTGAGAGATGTAGAGAGGATGAATTGGAGGGAAGAGTTAAAGAGCAGATTAGAGGTCAAGGTTAAACCTACAGGAGACAATATACACACAGCATGCAGAAGGACAGGCAAGGAGACAATTCACACAGCACGCAGAAGGATGAGCAAGGCAATGAAGGGGGTAGAACACAGGTGACTTCGCCCACTCACCAGAGCTGTCAGCTCAAAGGTTTACTGACTGCTAAGTGTCACCCTCATCTGTTCTAGGACTCGCTCAAGGATGAAACTCAGTGTTGCATGGAAGGAGAGTGGCATGCTTATACTTCCCCTGTGTTATACACCCCTCTCTGTCTCTCTTTTAAAGACAGGGTCTTTCTATGTGGCCCTGGCTGTCCTGGAACTCATAGAACTCTGTCTGCCTCTGCCTCCTATGTGCCACCATGCCCGGCTCACCCTTTACATCTAAACATTTTTATTTGTACTGGGGGGATGAACAGAGACTTGTACATGCTAAGCGGGTACTCTATCACTGAACGATACTCAAAGCCCTAGATCTTTTTTTCTCTTCTGAGAAAAGCTTATGTATTCTAGGCTGGCCTCTAACTCACTATACAGCAAAGGATGACCTCGAATTCTGATCTTCTGGCCTCCCACCTCCCCTGCTGGGATTAAAGACATCTCTTACCATGGGTGGTTTAGGCGATGCTAGGGATCAAGCTCAGGGGTGTGCACCCTAGATAAGTGCTGTGCCAACGGAGCCTCGTCTCAGACCCAGTCTCACACAGTTTAAATGTTAAGTAGTTCACATTTATTATCATTTTATGAAGATGACGAAGACCTGTATTTTGTCTAGTATAAAAAGACAAGGCTTAATCCCAGCACTTGGGAGGCAGAGGCAGGCGGATTTCTGAGTTCGAGGCCAGCCTGGTCTACAAAGTGAGTTCCAGGACAGCCAGGGCTATACAGAGAAACCCTGTCTTGAAAAACCAAAAAAAAAAAAAGACAAGGCAAGATGTGAAGATGGTTTGGTTGGAGATGCCCAGGTAGAGATGTGAGGTTTGCTGTGTTGGAGAAGAAAAGGAGGAAGACTATGACCTTGGCAAGATGAAAGGCATGGGAGAGCAGGCTTAACTGCATCTTAATTTTGGGTGCAAGATTAGGATGGGAAGAGACGGGGTGGGGGTGGTAATAGGAGCTATGAAAGTAGGGCACAAAGGTATTTGGGGACATGAATTAGACTTAATGGATATTAGCACAGCATAGAGCGGATTATTTCCCACTGGGATTTCCTCGTAAGCTGGAGGGAGAGTGGATAGTTACGTGGCAGTGTGTCTCTAAGCCTATTGGCATACCCAATGCATTCATTCTGAGGTCTATGGTTATGGATACAGAAAACAAACAGAAGGTGTGGATGTCAGCTCTATTATGGATGATAGGAAGTATAGGGCAAGGTGTGCTACTATCAGCCTTCATTGCTGTGAGCTAAGAGGCACATAAAAGTCTTGGAGTGAGCTCCTTATCCACAGAGCTGGATAAACTATAGACACACAGGCTCAACCAGCACCAGTATGCTATGCTAACGCCTATTATAAGAGTTAAGGGGATGGCAGTGGTGGGTCTCTGGAGACCCTCGCCTCTTTGCAGGTGGCATTTAGTCTCCCTTTGGCAGGGAGAGGAAACACATTAGCTCTTTGGTATAGATTGAGTGCAGCTCTGGTTCACTCCACACAACCCTTCCCTAGCAACAAAGTAGTTTAACTGGTACTTCAGTAGCAGTAAGAGAGGCTTACGTGTTACCTGGAAACATCTGTTTATTCTCTGGAGAAAAGTAAAAGAAGCATTTGTATAATGCACGCAACCCTCTGCAGTCAATATCATAAGATGCCTGCCAGCAGAGGGAGAGAAGAGGTGCCAGAAAATCACCATGAAGAAGCTGGGGTGAAGCTCAGTGGGGGAGTATTTGCCTTATACCACGAGCAAGAAACGGAGTGCTCACCCAAGCACCACAAAGTCATAAAAATGCTAAAGGCACACTTAAAAACATTTCATCACGCCGGGCGGTGGTGGCGCACGCCTTTAATCCTAGCACTTGGGAGGCAAAGGCAGGAGGATTTCTGAGTTCGAGGCCAGCCTGGTCTACAGAGCGGGTTCCAGGACAGCCAGGACTATGTAGAGAAACCCTGTGTCTCGAAAAACCAAAAAAATTTAATCATGGGCTGGAGAGATGGCTCAGCGGTTAAGGGCACCGACTGCTCTTCTGAAGGTCCTGAGTTCAAATCCCAGCAACCACATGGTGGCTCACAGCCATGTGTAATGAGATCTGATGCCCTCTTCTGGTGTGTCTGAAGACAGCTACAGTGTACTTACATATAATAAATAAGTCTTTTTTTTTAAAGATTTATTTTATTTATACGAGTACACTGTAGCTGACTTCAGACACACCAGAAGAGGGTGTCAGATCCCATTACAGATGGTTGTGAGCCACCATGTGGTTGCTGGGAATTGAACTCAGGACCTCTGGAAGAGCAGTCAGTGCTCTTAACCGCTGAGCCATCTCTCCAGCCCTAATTAATAAATCTTAAAAAAGATATTTAATCATGTAGTATTCTTTAGAGTCAGTACAGGATTTTTTTCCTAGTGTAAAAATAACTATAATCAGATGTGGTAATACTTGTAATCCTAGTACTTGGAGGGCTAAGGCAGGAGAATTCCTGTGGACCAGCCTGAGGTACAGAGTGAGATTTTGAAGTGGGTTGGTGGAGGAACACAAGAATATGAGGATAAGGGCACATGCCTATAATCCCTGCACTAAGAGACGGAGGCTGAAAACCAGCCCAAGCCGATAAATCTCTGCCTCAAACGACAACAACAGAACCTTAGGGCTGGAGAGATGACAGCTCAGTGGTTAAGAGTGTTGGCTGCTCTTCCAGAGTACCTGGATTCTATTCCCAGAACCAACATGGTGGCTCACAGCCACTGGTCACTCCAGTTCTAATGCCCTTCTAGCCTCTGCAGCATGCACAGTGCACAGAACACACACCTGCATACACATAGGAAAAAACCCTCAAAAACCCTAAAGAGCTCCTTCCCTTAATTCAGAAAGGGACTCCTTTTAGTGACTGTCCACACATCAGCCGACTTCTAGCAATGCTTGGGGTCAGCACCATGTCCCAGCACTCATCCTGCTCAGTGCTCACTGACTATGATATGTCAGACCCTAGGGCTACAGCAGAGTTCTTGCCTTGTGGAACTTCTGGTGTTGTTGGGGGTGCACAAGGTTTTATGGGTACAGATGAGAAAATGTGCAATAATAAACAGGATAATAAGCACTTCCAGAAGCATAAAGGATGGTGTCAGTACAGAAGAGGGGCGTGTGAGCAAGTCCTGGAGGTGGGGTTTAGGAAAAGGTTTGTAGGAGATCTGACACTAGAACCGAGATATGAAGGATGGGTAGAAGTTAGGCAGGCCAAGAACTGGACAGAGAAAGTTCCTGGGGTGGTAATGGGGTCCACAGGCTGTGAAGAGAGACCTGAAGGCACTTTGTGCTGCTGGGGTACCAGGCAGCCTTTCCCCTCAGAGGCTCTGCAAGAGGAAAGCCCTAATGGTGCTTGTGCTGGCTAGTTTTGTGTCAACTGGACACAAGCTAGAATCATGGGAGCCTCAACTGAGAAAATACCTCCGTAAGATCTGATTGTAGGAAAACCTGTAGGGCACTTTCTTAATTAGTGATTGATGGAAAAGGGCACAGGCCATTGAGGGTGGGGCCATCCCTCGGCTAGCTGCATCATAAGCCCTACCTTTCCCCTCACTCCTCCCAAGAAAGCAGGCTAAGTGAGCCTCAAGGGGTAAGCCAGTTATCAGCACCCCTCCATGTCCTTACATCAGCTCCTCTTCCAGGTTCCTGCCTTGGCTCTCCTCAATGGACGGTGATTCAGGATATGTAAGCCAAATAAATCCTTTTCTCCCCAAGTTGCCTTGGTCATGGCAACAGTAACTCTAACTAGAACAGGTCTTCTTCGTCTTTTTAAATAACAAGGGTGGACTTTGTTGTAGAATCTAATGTAGGAAGCCTGGTGTGAAGACTGTTGTGTTAAACCTGAGGCAAGGTGAGGCTGCGGACATTGAGCAGGAGCACTCAGCCCTGCAAGCCACATTCATTTACATTTTGCAGAAAGATACAGGATTACCATTCCCTCATTTCTTCAGTGGATATCAGACAGTTGAGCACACAATGAACAATAAAAACGAAAACAAAGAACAATAGATTGCATAAAACATAAGAAAACGCCTCTCTCGGATTTGAATAAATTCTATTTAATTTCCAAGTCTGAGTCATTCCTATGATCAATACTGGGAAGGAGGGTTTGGTGAGGGCCTGGTTCCAGCCCCACATCACCCATGGGTGCTCACACCCCTTAAGGACAGCTCTCGACTATCACTAGGGGTACTCTGAGAAGTGAGGTTTTCTGCCTCCAGAAGCTTCAGCCTCCTGAAGTAGTTGCTGCATTTATCTTAGCAGGCAACCGCTATCTCTTTTATATGATTATCCAATTTTATACATACATACACATTACTTTTCAAGAAATTAACACCTAAGAGTAGAGTCCCTGTTGCTATGGTTGTAAGATCTAAGTATAAAGACCCAGATATTCACTATTGTATTCAATATTGTATTCTGTCAGATGTACACAGATTTGGTGATTTTTTTCCCCCCACAAACCCAGGGCCTCAAGCAAGCTAGGCAATTTACCAGAAACTTTAACCTGAGAACAACTGGATACACTTCTAGGGGAAAATAACCATTAGGCATGCATATAAAACCTCAAGTCAGAAATGAAATATGAAACACTTGTTAGCCTAGTTCAAAACCCAATTTCAGGGCTTGGAAGATGGCTCAGTGGGTAAAGGTGCTTGTCCTGCAAGCCTGGGGACCGGAGGGAGTAGGACAGGGAGTCGGAATCACTGCTAGCTGCATCATGAGCCGTACCTTTCCCCTCATTCCTCCCAAGCCTCTGCATTTATCTCTACATGCCTTTTCACAAAAAGAGGTCACGAAATTTAAAGAGTAGCTAAAATTATTAAGAGGAAGAGCTGAAGGACAATTTGAATAGCTAATTATATTAGCCAAATAGTGACATGGGGAAAAAAGGTGCAATTAAGCTGTCCACGCAATTAGAATGCTAAGGGTAATTGTGACTGGTGAGGTACTGCCGGAACAGTTTCATGGGAGGCACATGTCCTCAAAATAGGACAGGATGGGGCTGGAGGGGTGGCTCAATGGTTAGGAGTTTAAAGGACCCAAGTCTGTGGTTAACAACTGCCTGTAACTCTAGCCCAATGCCCTCTTCTGGCCTCCATGGGCACCAGCAGACATTGCATACACTCAAACTCAGATTCTCATGCTTGTATAACTAGGGTTTTTATCCACTAAACTATCTCCCAAGACCTGAAATATGTTTGTTGTTTTTTAAAATTTTATTTATTGCTATAGTATACTCTCACATGTAGCATACAGGCACACAAAAGTAAAACTAAATCATCATCATCAGGACAGGATAATTTGGGTGAAATCTGTGTTATTTAAGTCAATCATGAACTTATTATGAATCATGAGTTATTATTTTAAAAAGTAACTTTATTATTATTTACTTATGCATACAAGTGTGCCCCTGTGGAGGTCAGAGGGGTGTCATATCCCCTGGAGCTGGAGTTACAGGCACTTGAGTTTGCTGATGCAGATTCTGGGAGCAGGTCCTCTGCAAGAACACAGCCATCTTTCCAGCCCCCCTGGTTAAGAGCTTATACAGGGGAATTTACATGACTAAAGGGACAGGAATTCGCTTTGGGAAAAGGAGGGCGAAGGGGGATGGTCACTGTGCTAGAAAAGTAGCCCAGGCCATCGTGCCCAGGGTTTTTTCAGTAAACCTTGAGACATCTGTCTAAGGACACCTTTAGACTTTTGAACAGGAACTCACTTTAGTCACAAGGGAACACATTACCTTGAACAGTTGGTATTAGCAAAGAGATGGTGAAATAAGTTCCATAACCCAGTTCTGCAACTTGTCTGCTGTGTGACTTGAGGAAGGTCATGAGACCTATTTCGCATGGCTATAGTGTCACTCGATGAGTTGTCTTGCTGGCCCATACAGATTAATTTTTTTAAAAGTTCAAATATAGGTGGCGTGATTGTGCACACCTTTTAATGTCAGTACTGGACAGGCAAAGGCAGGTGGATCTCTGTGAGCTCAGTGGCAGCCTGCTCTACAAAGCAAGTCTAGGACAATCAGGGCTACACAGAGAAACCATCTTGAAAAACAAATGAACAAATAAACAAACAAACAAACAGTTCAAATATATTTAGGAATGAGAAATCAATATACGGATAATAACTGAATTAGGTTATATACAACTTTTTTTTTTCTTCCCAAGAAAGGGTTTTCTCTGTATAGCCATGGCTGTCCTGAAACTCACTCTGTAGACCAGGGTGGCCTCAAACTCAGAAATCCACCTGCCTCTGCCTCCTAAGTGCTGGGATTAAAGACATGTGCCACCACTGCCAGGCAGTTATATACAACTTTAAGGTCTGTGGTATTTGAAAGGGAAGAATGGAAAGACGATGTCTATTTTCCACTTTCTTTGGTTTTAATACTTTAATCTCTGTGTGTGTGTGTGTATGTGCGCGCGCACTCACATGTATCTTTAACTTTAGAAAGTAATGAGGATGACTTTCCCTGTGTGTGTGTGTGTGTGTGTGTGTGTGTGTGTGTGTGCGCACGCACTCACATGTATCTTTAACTTTAGAAAGTAATGAGGATGACTTTCCCTAACACTTTGTTTTACAAAGTGAATTAAAAACAATACAGGAAAAAGGAGAATTAAATTTGTAGGCGAGGCTGTGACCTCTGATATGCCAATTTGTGAAGTTTGGTGTTTGGCTGGTATCTTCTGGAGCCATCACATCTATTTAAAAGGACAGAGGGGCTAGAAATGTAGCTCAGTGGGTGACTTCTTGCCTAGTGTACTTGAAGTGCCTGGGTTCAAGGTCTAAAGGCTAGTCTAATGAGTCACCTGTCTTATTTACTTCCTTCTATACTACCACACTCCACACAGGCATTTCTCAGCCAGGCTTTCCAGCTCTAGATCTTGGCTGGTCAATCCTTTTATCTACAACACTAACTCCCTCATCACTCTCATGGAGAGCTGCTTTTTCCTCATCCTAAATTTCCAGCTAAAAGTCACAGCTTCTGAAACTCAAAATGAGTCTCTCAAATTATTTTCTACATTGCATTCAACACAGATCACAATTTGTTCTTATTTTTCATATATATATGTATATATATATGTATATGTATACACACACACACACACACACACACACACACGTGTATTTCCTACCCCAGCTAGCTCCATGTCTGCAAACATCTTTGATCGGTCTACCCAGCTTTTAAACATTAACACATTAAACATCAGCACTTGCTAAGCACTTGATTATTTGTTTAATGAAACAACAATATCTAGTGTCTCTTTCAGCTAAGAACATAATTATTAGTTTTTAGGACAAAAAAAAAAAAATCAGCCAGATGGGCGCTTTATGGGTCAAGGAAATGACGATGCCTTTCTGTGATAAAACTGAAAAAATGGCTGCATTCCAAGGAACTTAGCTGGAACCTGACTGATATAATCTACGAATAGCTCAAGCGTTCCACTAACAATCTGAAGAATACTTTTTGCTTTCAGATTTGCCTTACTTTCTTCTTAGGTGTGCTGGAGACTGACCTCGGCCTTTGTGCATGTTAGGCCAGGCCTCTACCACTGAGTCATGCCAACAACCCCAGACTTAGGTCCAAACCTCTCTCTAATGATAATGGGCTGGCTACATAAAGAATGATCTGAAACACTCATTAAAAATACAGATTTCAAAGACTCTGATTTGGCATTTGCGAAGCATGGCTTATATGTCACACATATAAGACTTACAAAATGAGCACATATTTAAACAGTATAGGGCAAAGTTTCCTTCCACTCTGCTTCTATTAGCTACTGGCTACCAGTTTCTTTGGTAGAGTAACTGTTTTGACATAAATGCTCGCTCTTTCTCTCTCTCTCCCTTTACTTTCTTTCTTCTTCTTTTACTGCCCACCCCCCACAGGTGTGTGTGTGTAGCCCAGCTCATTGGTCTTGAACCCACTGGCTTCTTGCCTCAGCCTCCGTAGTACTAGGATTATAGGTGTGTTCCACCACAGTTGGTCCTAATACAGTTTTTTCAGTTTCCCCTCCCCAACCCCATCTAACCATGTATGTTGGAAATGAATGCATTTATTTTTGTTTCCGTGTTACAGCTCAAACCCTGGGCTTTGAGCATGCCAAGCAGGAACTCTACCAGTGAGTGAGCAACACCCTCAGTCAGGTATTTGTGTTTTTAACGAACATTCTAGATGATTCGGATGTGAAGCCAAATTTAGAAACCACTCGCTGCCCCAGGGTTAAAGGATTAGTAAGTTCAACTCAGTGACACATCACAAATGGATGTCCTCAAAACTTGCCTTGCTTCCTTGATCCCTGCCTCTTGTCTTCCCTAAGAAATAGGCCTTCCTCCAATGTCTCCAGGAAACACTATAGCAAAACTTTGTCAGTTTCAATCCCTGAAATCCATTCCTGTCCACCATTGCCTGAAATGACAAGCCTGACAAATCCTATTTGACAGACATTTTGGTATTTGACTTGAAATGAAGTTGGACCTACACTGAAGGGCTACTTTTCTCCCTCAACATTAAATCATCTGAACTGAGCACAACCGATATACTGATATACTTCCCTTTACTAATCCTCACTGATACAGCATCCTGTCCTCCCCCAGAATTGATTTCTTACCATCTGGTCAAAAGCAATTAACTGTTGAGCGAAAATTGCATTGTCGGACTGAATGTAATTAGTTCCAAGTTCTGGCTCAGGGTGACCTGACTTGACCTAACCTGGAGCCGGCAAGGGCTCAAGGGCTCAAGCCTTCTGCCGCTCTAGCGCTCCCTTCTCATCCACTCCAAGGACTGCAGAGGTATTTCCTTTTGGCGCGGAGGGCAGTCGCTCCAAGGGACACCAGAGAATCTCGTCTGCAGTGTCGCTTCCACCACCAGGGACACGAGCTGGAGGTATCCTCACTTTCTCTACTTTGAGCCAAAAGAGCAGGGATACCTGGCTTCTTGGGAAACCCGCCAAGATCAGTCGGCTAACCTCAGTCCCTAGCTGAAGAAGAGCTTGATCCCAGCCGGAGCGTGTGTCTCCTTGGCTTCGATCATGAAGCTGGAAAGGGGTTCAGGGAACCCCCACCTCACTCTCCTTGCCCTAATGGATCTTTTCTCCCACCCTTGGGCCCCTCTTCTCCCCCCTCGGCAGATCGCTTCCACCGGCCACCTGCCTTCTTCCCACTGACCCCGGTCCCCTCACCCAGCATGATGGGGCTGAGCCGGCGGGCCAGGCCCTTGGACAGGTCGTACACGTAGAGCTTCACCGGATAGAGATTCGGCGGCTCCATCAGGACCCGTGGCGGCGGCCACGATGGCCCTCGGGCACCCGGCAGCGGCTTGGACCTTCTGGTACCCGACCGGGGTGAGGAGAGGAGGGAGCGGGGGACCGAGCCGGGGCCCGGCCTGAGGGCGGGGGGAGAGGCGGCCCTGCGCTGCTGGCGCCCCGACACCCGCGACCGGCAACGACTACTGTGAGGTGACAGAGAGAGAGATCCCAGAGACTCCGCACGGAGCAGGGGGCAGGGGCGGGGACGCACTTTCACGCATGTGCGTTCCCTGCTGACGGGCTGCGGGGGCGGAGCTTCAAGCGAGGGGCGGGGCTTTCCCTGGCCACTTGCGTTCCAGTTTAGGCAAAGGGCGGGTTGAAAGCCGGGGATGCGAGTGGGCTTGCCCGCTTGACGGGTCGAAGGGCGTGTTGTGCGTGATGACGCTAACGTCGCTGATTGGGCGAGAGACCTGGAGCCCGCGCGGGCTTAGTACCTACCTTCTTCTGTCCCAGTGGCTCGCTCCCCTGCGGCTAAGGTAGGTCTGCTGCACTGTATGTGTTGGGTGAGGCCGGCTTTGGTGGCCTTTCCTGCACGCTCAGTGTCGCGCAGCCCCTTGCCTCACCGCCATCGACCGAGACACACTCTGGGTCCTTTCTTCTTTCTCCTTAGGAGGCGGAACAGGACTGGTGGTTGAGTCAACCTCTAGCTGAAGGTTGGGGGAGACATGGGGTGCGGGGGAGAAATGAAGACGAATGTTTCAGCCAGAGCACCAAGTACCTTCCAGTCCAGTTGGAGCTGGAGATAGGACCTTCAGTGCTGAGCCACTATATTATACCCCGCCCTCACCCCCAGCCGTTTTGATCCTGCAGCATCCTTAAGGGATAGCCAAGGGGAGTTTGCTGCAGCAGTGATCCCCATGCTAATTTCTTCTGCCCCTTCAATGATCAAGAGCTTTTGAGGAAGCAGGAACCGTCATTCACATTCTTTATTAGTGACTCGAGCATTTAGAACAGATCTAAAGAGAACCCAGAAATCTGTTCTTTTTTCTTTTCTTTTCTTTTCTTTTCTTTCTTTCTTTTTTTTTGGTGTGTGTGGTGGCGTACGTAGGTCCTGGCATATTGTAGGTAAGCGCTTTACTACAGAGCTACCTTTCTCGGTATTTTTTTCTATTTACATTTGTTCATAACGTCTCTCATCTAGTGAGCAAACCAACATGTCAGAGTGGGAATCCTACTACAAAACTGAGGGCGAGGAAGAGGAAGAGGAGGAGCAGAGCCCCGACACAGGTGGTAAGTGGCCTGTGTGGAAGAAAGACTTTAGCTGTCTACTTTGTTTTTTGCCAGGAGTACTTTACTCCCTTTTCTCCCCGTATAATCTAAAATATTTTTTCCCCTTTTGAGTTTTACAGAGTTATTATTCAGGTCTTATTTCATTCTATGAACATCCCTAACCCTATTTTTTTTTACTAGTCACTCATAGATTATTTATTAATCTTCAATAAATGACTCTGTCCATGGTAATATTTGTCACTTTATTTATTTACATATTTTTTGCTTGTTTAAAAAATTACTTACTTTTATTTTATGTGTGTGTGTACACTCCGTGCATGTCTGGTGCAAAAGGAAGTCAGAAGAGGGAGTTTGATCTCCTGGTACTAAAGTCATAGGTGGTTGTGAGTCTCCATGTGGGTTCTGTGAAGCCAAGCTGGGTCCTGTGCTGGAGAGCAGCAGGTGTTCTTAACCGCTGGTTTTACCACTGTCACTTTGTAACTGATGTAACTGATGTTGACTCAGCCCCTAATGACTCCTGGGAATGGAGTTAACATAAAAGTGGGTGCACTGGTGGCTAATACTTTCCTCCTGCCTCTTGCCTGGAATCAGCCCAGCTCCTGGCTTGCCCTAGGAAACCTTCCTCATGGTGTAAGAGACTCCCAGGGGCTGGAGAGACAGCTCAGTGGTTGAGAGCACTGGCTGTTCTTCCAGAGGACCTGGGTTCTAGTTCCAGCATCCCCATGGTGGTTCACAACCATCCATAGCTCCATTTCCAGGGGACCTAATGCCCTTTTCTGATCTCTGAGAGTACCAAGCACACAGATGTTTTACATGCATATATACGTAAGCAAAATTTTCACACATAAAACGAATCCATTTAATGATTTCTTTTTTGAGATGGTTGCTCTTTGTAGCCCTGGCTGTCCTGGAACTCACTCTGGAGACTAGACTGGCCACGGATTTGCCAGCCAGTGCCTCCCGAGTGCTAGGATTAAAAATATTCACCACCACACCCAGCTAAAAATTTTTTTAAAGGAAATAAAAATAAGTCAAAACTAATGATTTGAGAGACATACGTAGGAGTCGGGCTGACAGGAGTGGTGGCTTTAAGTGGGTTCATCTTATTGTAACTTGTCATGTTCTACTTGTATTATTATATGGGCTCGTCTCTGTTTTGTGTGATTGATAAACATAATAAATATGCCAAAAAGGGCAAACATTTTCTTCCACTTATTTTTCCATAGGAGAATATAAATATTCAGGAAGAGATAGTTTGATTTTTCTGGTTGATGCCTCCAGGGCTATGTTCGAATCTCAGGGTGAAGATGAACTCACGCCTTTTGATATGAGCATCCAGGTAAGACTGCCTCATATTCAACTCAAAAAATTGAATGGGCGGCTCATGTCTCTTATCCCAGCACTCAGGAGGCAGAGGCAGAGAGATCTCTGAGTAGAGGCCAACCTGGTCTACAGGGCGAGTTCCAGGACAGACAAGGTCTACACAGTGAGACCCTGTCTCAAAACACAAAACCAAAAAAAAAATAGGAAGAAGCCTGTGGAGCAGAACATGGGTGGGTAATCAGGTCAGGACGCAGGAATAGCCTGTGTCTCCTGACTGATAGGCTTAAGCCTGCAGTACAACACTGGTTCCAGGGCTGTCAGACTGTTTCTTATCCGCAGGCCTCATGTGGCCTCCAGAAGTTCCCTTTGGTGACAATCATACTTAATGTAGTTGTCCCCTCCCATTTCTAAAGATGCTCTGGGAATGATGGCATATGCCTGTAATCTGCACCTTGGAGGCTAAAGTAGGAAGAGTGTAACGCCAAAGGACTCCATAGTGAGAGTCTACCAAGAAGGAAATTAGTGCCACTCTAAAATTGTTTTCTTTGTTTTTTGAGATTAGGTTTTGTAGCTTGTCTTTTGCTATTTTGTGGGTTCTCGTTTCATCTACCCTTCCCCACCCATTTTCTTCCACCCTGTCAACCACTAACACTAGATAAGAAGGAAGAAAGAATAGAGAGGAATGGAAAGAGACCCCTGAATAGAGTCAGGGGTTGGAAAGAGAGTGACGTTATCGTTAGATTACTTCCTGCAGCCGGGCGGTGGTGGCGCACGCCTTTAATCCCAGCACTTGGGAGGCAGAGGCAGGAGGATTTCTGAGTTCGAGGCCAGCCTGGTCTACAAAGTGAGTTCCAGGACAGCCAGGGCTACACAGAGAAACCCTGTCTCGAAAAAACAAAACAAAACAAAAAAAAAAGATTACTTCCTGCTGATTTGAGCAGGTTTGACCTTCGTCATCAGGATACCCAATTTCTTCTTATTGTTTCTTTGTACAAGCCATTTCTTCTTTAACAAACTAAGACCAACAGCAACCAACAACCCACCCTGCCTCTTGGAACCCTAGCACGTATATACTCTTCCAGAAGTCTCCAGAATGCCAAGCGTCACACAATTGCAGAAACTGCAGCTGAAAAAAAAAAAATCCCACCACTGCTGAGCCCGAGGCAAATCATAGTCAACTGCTGCAGATGGTCCGGAGCAGCTCCACACCCCATACCTGGGGTTAAATCAAAGCACCTCTTTACAGTATTTCTGTGTTTTTCAAAGAAACTGAAACTCCAGAATTGTTACTACAGGGTTTCTCTGTGTAGCCCTGGCTGTTCTGTAGACAAGGCTGGCCTCAACCCTACAGATTTGCCTGCCTCTGCCTACTGACTGCTGAGATTAAAGGTGTGTACCACCACCACCTGGCTATTTTTAAATTTTAATCATTGTGTGTTTGTGAATGTGGTGTGTGTGTGTGTGTGTGTGTGTGTGAGAGAGAAGGGGGGTGAGGATGGGTGAGAGGGTTATTAGATCACCTGGAGCTGGAGTTACATACAGTTGTGAGCTGCCTGATGTGGTTGCTGGGAATTGAACATGGATCTTCTGCAAGATTAGTATGTGTTCAGATGGTTACTGAGCCATCTCTCCAGCCCTATCATTACTTTTTTTTTAAAAAAATATGTACTTATTTTATGTATGTGAGTACACTGTCTCTGTCTTCAGACACACTAGAAGGGGGGCATCAGATCCCATTATAGATAGTAGAAGTGGGTTCTCCTCAGTTGGATTATAAAAGTCAAGGGCTGCTGTTCTATTGTGGATAAAGTCCTTTTGAGGCTGGCTCGGTGTCTGAGACCAAGGTTGAGTCCCCAGGACCATGATACACACACACCACACACATACACACACACACACAAGTACACAAGTTTTTTTGCAAGTGAATCGTGAGAATTGAATATTACTATTAGTAAACAATTACGACACAGTTTTAAAATGGGCGAAAGAGGACTAGGAATTTAGATCAGTTGGTAGAGTGCTTGCTTCACATGTGGACGGCCCTGGGTTGCTGATATACAGTAGTATTTCCAGTACTTGGGCGGTGGAAATAGGAGGGTTGGAAGTTCAGGGTCATCCTTGGCTACATATTCAAGTCTGAGGCCAGCCTGGGCTTCATGAGACCCTGTCTCAAAAGGGGGATTGGGGGGGGGTGGGGGGCAAAGGATTTAAGTAGCCATTTCTTCAAAGATAACAAACAGAAGCTGCTGTTAAGAATGCTGAAAAGAGGGGCTGGAGAGATGGCTCAGCGGTTAAGAGTACTGACTGCTCTTCTGAAAGGACTGAGTTCAAATCCCAGCAACCACATGGTGGCTCACAACCATCCATAACTAGATCTGACTCCCTCTTCTGGTGTGTCTGAAGACAGCTACAGTGTACTTACATATAAAAAAAAATAAATCTTAAAAAAAGAAAAAGAATGCTGAAAGAGGCAGTGGTGGTATACATCTTTAGTCTCAGTGCTGGGGAGGCAGAGGCAGGCAAATCTCTGTGATTCAAGGCCAGCTTGGTCTACAGAGAGGTTCCAGGACAGCGAGGGCTATGTAGAGAGACCCTGTCTCAAAAAAACAAATAAAATCTTAAAAAAAAAACCCAAACAAACCAAAGCCAGTATGAAGGTGTACACCTGGCTTGGCAAGTGACTTAGGAGTTCCTCGAAGTTAACAGAGTTAGACTTGCCATGTGGCCTTATGTGTGTGACATGCAGAATGAACAACAGATATCCAGGCCTGGGGATGTAGCTCAGCTGGGTGAAGTCATGAGCTCGTTCCCCACCATGATGATAATAGGCTTATAGCCTCCTGCCTCCTCCTTCCAAGTGCTGGGACGACGGACAGGTGCTGCCATGCCAGACTTAGGAAGTTCAAGACTGAACAGGGCTTGGCGACACGCCAGACACTTACAGACGCCTAGTGTTAAGCTAACACTCATGGAATTTTTTTTTTTTTTTACAGTGTATCCAGAGTGTGTACACCAGTAAGATCATAAGCAGCGATCGGGATCTCTTGGCAGTGGTGTTCTATGGTACCGAGAAAGACAAAAATTCAGTGAACTTCAAAAATATTTATGTCTTACAGGATTTGGATAACCCAGGTCAGTAATATTCAAAGAACATGATTTCCTTTATGTGAGAATATCACTAAGGTGAACAAAAGAGGGCCCTGGAGGGAAAGCAGCTTTGGTCCTGGCTAGGGACTTGCTTTCCTGCACAGAAGGTCCCTTCACTTTGTTATCCAGGGCTGAGTGAGCAGGTCCCCTGGCCTCTGTTAGCCTGTGGTGAGGTTGGCTGACTCCTGTCTCTGCACCGCCCTCTGCCTCTCACTAGGTGCTAAACGAGTGCTTGAGCTTGACCAGTTTAAGGGACAACAGGGGAAAAAACATTTCCGAGACACAGTCGGCCATGGGTCTGACTACTCCTTGAGTGAGGTGCTCTGGGTCTGCGCCAACCTCTTCAGCGACGTCCAGCTCAAGATGAGTCATAAGAGGATCATGCTGTTTACCAATGAAGACGATCCCCATGGCAACGACAGTGCTAAAGCCAGCCGGGCCAGGACCAAAGCCAGCGACCTCCGTGACACTGGTGGGCAGTTTCCTTATTCTTTTAACATTACTTTAAACATATTTTATTCATCTTATTTTGCATGCATGTGCATGCCTGTGTGTATTTATGTCCCCATGTGCATCCAGGAGTCTGTGGAGTCAGAAGAGGTATCATATGCCCTAGTGCAGGAGTTACTGATGGTTGTGAGTGGCCACATGGTTGCTGGAAACTGAACCCAGGTCCTCTGGAAGAGTAGCCAGTGCTCTTAACTATTGAGCCACCCCTTCTTATTCTTTTGTTGTTGTTGTTGTTGTTATTTTTTGCTTTTGTTTTCATTTTTGTTTTTAAGGCAGGGTTTCTCTCTATAGTCTTTGCTGTCCTGGAATTTGATCTGTAGCCCTGGCTGGCCTCAAATTCACAGTGATCCATCTGCCTCTGCCTCTGAGTGCTGGAACTGAAGGTCTGTGTCATCACTGTCCGGCCCTTCTTATTTTTTTAAATGGCTCCGAAGTTACTTTCTTTATAGCTGAGGTCAAGCATTGCTTTTGCCATCAAGAGACAAACGAAAGAATAAAGTGGAACCAAGGGAGACACTAGTGTGGCCTGTTGCCTTCCAGCTGTCTATGGTCTCCACCAGAGCTTACTTGTTCTGACCTCAGTGATGCAATGGATGGTGGCTGTTTGGAAGTAGTTGTAACAGCTGAATGGCGTAGCCATTTTCTGTAGGTTCTGAAAATGTTAATAGTCTATCTAGGTCCTGTGGGAGCTTTGTTTGTTTGTCTTCTGAGGTGGCTTTGTTACATAAGCCTTGCTGGTCTGGAACTTGCTAAGTAGCCAGGCAGGCCTCAAGCAGGCCATCTTTCCTCTTTAGCCTCTCAAGTGATGGGGTTAATGTCATGCACTATCATGCCTAGCCTAGAGAGGGAGGCATTTGAAGTGGATTCATCCCCCTCTTCTGGCCATGCAAACAAAACACTGATATAACAGGTGAATACATCTTTAAAGCAAAGAATAAAGGATGTTTGGCTACACCTGGTGATGCATACCTCAAATCCCAGCACTTTGGAGACTGAGGCAAGAGGAATATGGGTCCAGCCTGGGCTACCAGCAAATGAGATCCATTTGAATTTAACTGAAAGCAAATGCTAGCGTTGTTTTGTTTCATAGCTTCAGATATATGGGAGTCTGAGGCAGGAGGATTGCTTAATCTAGGACTTTCAGACTAGGTGGCATAGCAAGACACTGAGCACTGCCTGTTGGTTTGGTAGAATCAGATTCTCTTGTCACCCAAGCTGCTCTGGACATTGCTGTGTAACTTAGGGTAACCTTGATTTCCTGGTCCTAACCCTGACCTGCCTCCTGAGTGCTGGGATTATAGACATGTTGCACCTATAATCAAGTGGCTGCTTTTCTCCATCTCTGAGATCAAAATAAATAAATAGGATACATTATAACTTATGATGGCCCTCTTCTTATTTTCCAGACCAAAAATAAATAAACAACAAATAAATAGGCCACACTATAACTCATGATGGCCCAAAACTCAAATGTGGTCCAACGCAGCCCCAAACTCACAGCCATCCTGTTGCCTCAGCCTCTCAAGTGCTGGGGTTACTCGGTTGTCTGGTGATATGCTCTTTTCAAATTTTTTTTCTTTATGGGAATAAAGTCTCACCTGGTATCTCTGGCTGGCTCCAAACTCTCCTGCCTCTGCCTCCGAAGAATTAGCATTATCAACATAATATACATCACCACATCTGGCCTGACACTATGTCTGCTTAAACAAACATTTAAGGCCCCTCCCCCCATAAAAATAAACAGACTTAGCCTGGTATGGTAGTATACTCCTTTGATCAGAGGCAGATATATCTCTGAATTCTAGGCCAGCCTGATCTACATAATGAGTTCTTTCTCAAAAGAAGAAACAAAAATTCTCATTTGCTGTATTTTGCTATCCCTGGTTTTAATCTTTCTTCACATCAGGGATCTTCCTTGACTTGATGCACCTGAAGAAGCGAGGGGGCTTTGATGTATCCTTGTTCTACAGAGATATCATCAGCATCGCTGAGGATGAGGACCTCGGGGTTCACTTTGAGGAGTCAAGCAAGCTGGAAGACTTGCTAAGGAAGGTTCGAGCCAAGGAGACCAAAAAGCGAGTTCTGTCCAGGTGGGCACCCAGCCCGGGCTAGCCTGCCCATACTTCCCTTAACAAATCACAGGCAATACAGACTTGACTTCGCCACACTGTTCTCCCACTGGCGGCCTCAGGATAGCATGGACTGTCAGTTCTCTTCCCCAGCAGGGTATGTCTCCACATACACAGCCGCCGTCCGTATCCTTGAGCTCTAAGCTCTGTGAGCATCCCTTGGTACCTCCTCTGCATCCTCTGCATCCTCTGTATCCTTGAGCTCTAAGCTCTGTGAGCATCCCTTGGTACCTCCTCTGCATCCTCTGTATCCTTGAGCTCTAAGCTCTGTGAGCATCCCTTGGTACCTCCTCTGCATCCTCTGTATCCTCTGTATCCTCTGTATCCTTGAGCTCTAAGCTCTCTGAGCATCCCTTGGTACCTCCTCTGCATCCTCTGTATCCTCTGTATCCTTGAGCTCTAAGCTTTCTGAGCATCCCTTGGTACCTCCTCTGCATCCTCTGTATCCTTGAGCTCTAAGCTCTCTGAGCATCCCTTGGTACCTCCTCTGCATCCTCTGTATTCTCTGTATCCTTGAGCTCTAAGCTCTGTGAGCATCCCTTGGTACCTCCTCTGCCCTCTTTACATGGCAGATGGTAGTTACATCTGCATCGTTAGGTTGTTTATTGTAAGGAATGAATCAGAGACATCCAAAACACACACAAATACGCTTAACAGATGCTATTTATAAGTTATATAGCCGGGCGGTGGTGGCGCACGCCTTTAATCCCAGCACTTGGGAGGCAGAGGCAGGAGGATTTCTGAGTTCGAGGCCAGCCTGGTCTACAAAGTGAGTTCCAGGACAGCCAGGGCTACACAGAGAAACCCTGTCTCGAAAAACCAAAAAAAAAAAAAAAGTTATATATATGTATGGGTGCCTATGTATGGAGTTACAGGTGGTTGTGAGCCACCTGATGTGGATGCCAGGAATTGAACTCAGGTTCTCTGGAAGAACAGCAAGTGCTCTTAACCTGAGCCATCTCTCCAACCCCCAGATGTTAGTTATCTTCATTAAAATTTTATCATTCAGCTAATAGGATAGCTCACTGGGTAAAGGTGCATGCTGCCAAGCCTGGTGACTAGTTCTTCTGGTATCCCTGTAGTGGAAGAAAAGAACCAACTTACACGAGTTGTCCTCTGCCCTCCACACCCATGTTGTGCCATAGGCACCCTCTCCCCAAATAAGTGTTTTTGTTTTTCCAGACAGGGTTTCTCTGTGTAGCCCTGGCTGTCCTGGAACTTGTTCTGTAGAACAGGCTGGCCCTGAATTCAGATCCACCTGCCTCTGCCTCCACCGAAGAGCTGGGATTAAAGGTGTGGACCACCATGCCTAGCTTTATTTGATTTTTTTTTTCGAGACAGGGTTTCTCTGTGTAGCCCGGGCTGTCCTGGAACTCACTCTGTAGTCCAGGCTGACCTCGAACTCAGAAATCCCACCTGCCTCTGCCTCCCAAGTGCTGGGATTAAAGGCGTGCGCCACCACTGCCCGGCTTGATTTTTTTTTTTTAATAGCATGAGGTGAATAGTAATTAGATTGTTAGATTTTTTTTTGAAGACAGGGTCTTGCTGTGTATTCTAAGCTGGGGTCTCAGGTGTCTACTACCATGCTTGGCTGTGTTTTGCTTTTTCTCCACCTTGCCATTTATTTGTTTGTTGTTCTTACTGTTTTGGACAGAGTCTTGTGTGTAGACCTGCCTACCTGGTACTTGGCAATGTTCCCCATGCTGACCTTGAATTCAGGGCAGTTCTTACTGTCTTAGTCCCTCACCTGCTGGGATTGGCTGTGTGCCCCCAGACCCAGTGCTGGACTTTGTTTGCAGCCCACTCACTATTTGTGTTTGGACTAAGGTTATTAGAAAGAATAACACAGATTGGAACTTGGATGCTGGGAAAACCTTTTACACGGGTAAGTACCGTCTGCCCTCTCATACTTGCTTTTTTTCTCTTTCCCTTTTCCTCCCTCAGGTTAAAGTTTAAGCTTGGTAAAGATGTCGTACTCATGGTGGGCATTTATAACTTGGTCCAGAAAGCTATCAAGCCTTTTCCAGTGAGACTCTATCGGGAAACAAATGAACCAGTAAAAACCAAGACGAGGACTTTTAATGTAAACACAGGCAGTCTGCTCCTGCCTAGCGATACCAAGCGGTCTCTGGTAGGTGGCTAACCTTTCCTACCAAATCTTGTATAAGAATTGACAGGGAGGTGGGGCTGTAGAGGTGGCTCAGTGGTTAAGGGAATACATCCTGTTCTTGCATAGTTCCCAGGCTGCATTCCCAGCATCCACATGGTGGCTCACGACCAACCATACTTCGGTTTCAGGAGATTAGACTCCTTCTGACCTCTGTATGCATGAGGCATGCACGAGGCTTGCACGTGGTGCACATAGGTACACGCAGATGAAGAAATCTTTAAATAACAGGAGCTGGACATGATGGCACATGACTCAGGAGTCAAAAGCAGGCAGGTTAAAAAAAATAAAAAATAAAGCAGGCAGATCTCTGGGAATAGCCTGGGTTACAGAGTGAGTTCCAGGACAAACATGACTATGTAGAGACTGTATCTGGGGGAAAGAAAACCAGACGGACACATCGAGCAAGCTAGCCAATGAAGTCACTGTTGAATTGTGTCTTTCTGGCTAAGCAGTCAGAACAGGAAGCAGCTGACCTTGCAGATGTGGCATATGGTGAGGGGCAGAAAGCCGAGGAGGCCAGGTGTCGGCGAAAACTTTGGTCTTGATTGCTTAGTACACACTGCTGTAACCGTTTGAGGACAGCGACGGCAAGAGCTTCGTGGTTACCCCAGGTGGTGAGGAGTTAGGGTTTACACTTGCGGTGGACTATTCCCTTGTGAGAATTTCTCCTTGCTAAACTAGTCAGATTTTTTTTCCTTCCTTTGAAATGACCACATCTGTTTTTCTGAGCATGAAAGACCAAGTACAGTACATTCTCTCTTGTCCTTTCTCTGCTGTATATTCTTTAGAAGGATGTGCTATTGAAAAACAAGCATGACCTTTTGTTAGTTTGAGATGGGTTCTCTGTAGACCAGACTGGCCTTGGATTCAGAGATCCACTTGCCTGTCTCCCTACTGCTGTGATTAAAGGCATGCCCCACTATGGCTGGCTGAACACATCCTTTTTAATTATATACAATGTGGGAGAAGATCAGATTTTTTTTTTATATAAGTTCAGACCAACTGACTAAAATATTTTTATTCAATCCATGAGGGGTTTTTTGTTTGTTTTTGTCTTTTTGTTTGAGTATTAATTTCATACCAGATGATTTCTTCCTGTTGTATGAAAGATAAGAGATATGAAACATTTTCTTCTATTTGTAAACGACTAGATTGTCAGGTGTGTTTATTGGGTAGCCACTCTCTGACCACTGAGTTTCTTTATTGATCCAGTGCCTGAATAAATCTGAAAGGCCTTTTTTATTGTTATAAACTCAAATTTGACTCTGCCACCATGTGCACTATTCACTTAGATGTAGAGACCAGAGGAAGGACATTGGGTATTCTGCTCTGTTCCCCTCTTCCTCATTTCCTTGAGACAGGACTTCTTACTGAATCAAAGCTTATCGTTTTCTTAGTCAGATTGTCTGGCCATCAAGCCTCGAGATACTTCTGTCTCTTCCCCCAAGCCAACATTGGAGTTGCGGGTACATCTGGTATTACATGGATATCAGGGATCTAAACACATCCTTGCAGTTGGATAGCAAGTGCTCTTCCCACTCTATCTTCTTCCTGGCCCTCCCAGAGCTAATTCTAAGTTGCTGATGTTTGGTGGCTGCAGATGCATCTCCACACAGCTCTTTCCAACCCTTTCTCCTTTAGACTTATGGGACTCGTCAGATTGTGCTGGAGAAAGAGGAAACAGAGGAGCTGAAGCGGTTTGATGAGCCAGGTTTGATTCTTATGGGCTTCAAACCCATGGTAATGCTGAAGAGGCACCACTACCTGAGGCCCTCCCTGTTCGTGTACCCAGAGGAGTCCCTGGTCAGTGGTGAGTGCGTAGACTCCCTGTTCGTGTACCCAGAGGAGTCCCTGGTCAGTGGTGAGTGCGTAGACTACCTGTTCATGTACCGGGAGGAGTCCCTGGTCAGTGGTGAGTGCGTAGACTCCCTGTTCATGTACCGGGAGGAGTCCCTGGTCAGTGGTGAGTGCGTAGACTCCCTGTTCGTGTACCCGGAGGAGTCCCTGGTCAGTGGTGAGTGCGTAGACTCCCTGTTCGTGTACCCGGAGGAGTCCCTGGTCAGTGGTGAGTGCGTAGACTCCCTGTTCGTGTACCCGGAGGAGTCCCTGGTCAGTGGTGAGTGCGTAGACTCCCTGTTCATGTACCGGGAGGAGTCCCTGGTCAGTGGTGAGTGCGTAGACTCCCTGTTCGTGTACCCAGAGGAGTTCCTGGTCAGTGGTGAGTGCGTAGACTCCCTGTTCGTGTACCCAGAGGAGTCCCTGGTCAGTGGTAAGTGTGTAGACTCCCTGTTCGTGTACCCAGAGGAGTCCCTGGTCAGTGGTGAGTGCGTAGACTCCCTGTTCATGTACCGGGAGGAGTCCCCTGGTAAATGGTGAAAGTGCAGACACCTATTTTGGGGGAAGTCCCTGGTAAATGGTGAGTTCATAGACCAACCAGCACTTGTTACTGGGTTTATTGGACTATGTTTCCTAAATGGATGCTGCTTAGGTACCTACAAGAGATGCAATTGGAGTAAAAAAGAAAACTTGTAAGATTATGCTGGGGGTGAGGGGTGAGGGGAGAAGGAGATGCGGGCCACTGTGACATTTGCTTTTTAGGGAGCTCAACCTTGTTCAGCGCTCTGCTCACCAAGTGTGTGGAGAAGGAGGTCATAGCGGTGTGTAGATACACAGCCCGAAAGAACGTCCCCCCTTATTTTGTGGCTTTGGTGCCACAGGAAGAGGAGCTAGATGAGCAGAATATTCAGGTGACCCCAGCAGGTATGTGGCAGAGAGATCCAGGGGTCCGCTAGGGGTCCTGAAGCACCGGAGTCTCCCAGCATCAATCAGGCCTGAGAAATGTGTTTTTAAGGTTTTGTAGGTGGACGTGATGCTCTGCTAGGCAAGGCCACTAAGACGGTCCTGTGGCAAGAGAACATCGGCAGACTTCAGGACTGTCTCCATCCTGTTGCACATTTCTGCTGCAAGTGGCAGGACTTCTCTGCTGATATTTTTCTTTATGAAAGTGTCTAGTCACCCTTGATGCTTAGGTTTGTCCTGTAATTGCCAAGGCTATGTGGTGTAGTGTGAATAAGTCCTTCCATAACAGTCTCACTATGTAGCCCAGGCTGACCTTGGATCTGTGTTCCTCCTGCCCAGGCCTCCTGAGTGCTGCGATTACAAGTGTGCACCAACACCCTCAGCTGCGACTGTCCTGTGGTAGTGATGTATAGCCAGGATCTTACTCTCTTGTTTTGGACCCATCTCTGCCACTTGTTAGCCAGCCAACTCGGGCACACGAGTTAAACTTCCATTCTCACTGGAAAGCTATTCTGTTTGAGATAATTCAGTGTTCAGCCTCCCACAGGTGTCCCTGATGGCAGTTCTCCAGTTCTGTATAAGTGCTCCTCTCACTTAACCTCTCAGCTGCAGGTCACCGCCTCCTGCTGTGCTGTCCAGGCTGACTGCCTTACCCAGCATCCCTCTCCAAGTCCTCGTCAGTAGTAGACACCATGGGGAGGCTAGGGAGCGAGGGGGGACCGGCCTGACTGCTCGCTTTTGTCTGCTCACCACCTCCAACACTGCCATCAAGGGCCCCTCATCTGGCAGCAACATTGGTCGAAGTGCCTGGGTTTTTCCTTCCAGAACCCTCAAGGAACTGGATTAGAATCCACATAACTCCTTCCTCTTTAATGTATGCTAGAAGCTAGGATGACGACAAAAGCTGGAGCTCAGAGGAGAGCCCAGCGAAGCTGGAACTTAGCCCCAAGGGTGATACTCTCCAGCGGGCTCTGGATTATCCAAAAAGATGAGGAGGAGGAGGAAGAGGATGATGATGAGGATGATAATAAATAGAGGCTGGGACCAGCAGCCGTTGCCTGGCTGTGGCTGGTTGCCGAGGCATCCCTCCTCTGTCAGGCTTCCCATGTGTCCTTGGAGAGTCTGTTAGACTGACTTTCACACTCGGCCCCTGGTAAAGGAGAAATTGCATTTGTAACCCTCGACCCCAGCACCACAGTATACAGAGAGGTGACACACAGCTGCAGCATAAGTCAAATCTCAGAAGCCCTGTCTCCCCACTTCAGGCTTCCAGCTTGTCTTCCTCCCTTATGCCGATGACAAGCGGAAGGTGCCCTTTACTGAGAAGGTGATGGCCAACCCTGAGCAGATAGACAAGATGAAGGCCATTGTTCATAAGCTCCGCTTCACATACAGGTAAGCACTGGGCCCCCCTCAAGCATTCTTCTGGAGCGGTCTCTAGAGTTGAGCCCTATCAGAAAGTCACATTAGACATAGACTAAATAGACTAAGAAGGCATATTCTCTTCTGTTCAGTTAGCCAAAAACAAGAAATCATTACTTATCACCAAGAACTTAAGGAATGCATAAGAGCAGAAGCTCTGCTTATCTCGTAGAACCTCAGAGAGTTTCTTGTTTGTTTTAGATGGGATCTTACTCTGTAACTCAGGCTAGCCTAGAACTCACTGTATCACCTAGGCTAGACTCAGATTTGCAGTGTTCCATCTACCTCAGTGTTCTGAATGCTGGGATTAGAGGTTTGTTGCACTATGTCCCCTACCTTTGTAAGACTTATTTATTTTTACTTTGTTTGTGTGTGCAGGGGTTAGCAATGCATGTATATATGTGCACCACTGTCCATGACCAGTGCTCAAGGTGTTACATCCTCTAGGACTGGACTTAAAGTTGGCTTGAACTGCTTTGCTTATTTTTTGAGACAGGGTTTCTCTGTAGCTCTAGCTGTCTTGGAACTCACTTTGTAGACCAGGCTGGCCTCAAACTCAGAAATCCACCTGCCTCTGCCTCCCAAGTGCTGGGATTAAAGGCGTGCACCACCACTGCCCGGCCTCAGGTCACTTTTTATAAACAGAGGACATCTCTTAAAGCCTACAGAGGGCGATTACAGACACCTGTCACATGCCTTCTCTTTCAGTTTGTATTTTCTGTGTGACAGCCACCTCCTTCATAGATGTCCAGCTCACTGTAGAGAGACCGCAGGGTGGGGCTGCGCTGCCCTTTGTCATCCTGCCCAGCTGCAGTGTGAGACCTGCCGGGTAGCTGCTGTCCCCTCCCGGCCCTCAGCCTCTGCCACGCTCTGTTCCTGAGAGCTGCCTGTTGCAGATAGGCACACGAGGCTTGTCCTTCCCTAAGTGAATCTTTCCCTCAGGGTAATGTCATCTAGACTCAGCAGAGCTGCTGTGTGTCTGCATTTCTTCCTTTCTTTAATCAAAACATTTTTTTAAAGATTGGTTTTTATTTGATTTAGGTATATATGTTTGTGCAGCGTATGTGCGCTGCCGTGCACAGGTCAGAAGAGGGCATTGGATTCCCTGTAACTGGAGTTACAGATGGTTGTGAGCACCCGTGTGGGTGCTGGGAATCACACCCTGGTCTTCCACAAGAGCAGCCAGATCAATACCACAGAGCCGTCTCTCTGGCCCCTTCCTTTTTTGTTTTTTGTTTTTTGAAGGCCAATCTTCCAATATACTTAATATAAATATAGACCATACTATATCCTTTAATATATATACTATATTATATATACTGTATATAATAATACTATGTTGTTTAATAATTAAATGTAAGATTTCTTTCTAAGTCTTGGATGTTGTAAGGAGGGTTCTAATGAAATGGTGTTGTTAATATCCTTTTGTTATCTTAATTTCAATTTTTAGATAGTTCTATTTTTAATTAAAAAATTTTTATCTTTATTTTTTTCTTCCTCCCACCCCCTTTAGTATTTATTTTGTGTGTGCCACAGTTAATGGGCAGAGGCCAGAGGAGAAGAACTTAAAGGAGCTTGCTCTCTTCTTTCATCACATGGGCTCCGGGGATTGAACTCAGGTTCTCAGGCTTGGTAGCAAGTACCTTCGTCTGCTGAGTTATCATACCAGCTCTTTAAGTGTTTTACAATTTTAAGTATTATTTGTATATAAGTAATGTGTATACAACTTTCAGGAGTTGGTTGTCCTCTTTTGTGGGTTCTGAGATCAAACTCAAGTTGTCAGCCTGTGCAGCAAGCCGTGTAAGCAAGTGTGTCCACCCACTGAACCACCTCACTGGTGGCCAGCTTTAATATTTGAGGACCTTCCATACAGTTTCCCATGGTTCCTACCCATTTTGCATCTTCACCAAAAGTTTTCCAGTTTCTCCCCATGCTGACCATGCTTGTCTTCATTTTGGTGTTTGGTTTTTCAAGACAGGGTTTCTCTGTATAGCCCTGGCTGTCCTCCAACTCAGAAATCCACCTGCCTCTGCCTCCCAAGTGGTGGGATTAAAGGCGTGCACCACCACTACCCAGCTGTTTTTGTTTTTTAAAGACAGTATTACTCATTGTGGTGGTCCATGCCTACAGTTCCCAGCACTCTGAAAGTGGAGGCAGGAACATTAGGAGTTGGAGGTCATCCTTGATTATAGTGAGTTTAGGGCTTAGTTTAGGATACATGACATTATTTCCAGGTGAGAGGACAGACAGAGGGAAGGAAGAATGGAGGGAGGAAGGATGGGCACTAACTCAGTGTGTAGTCCTAGCTTGTCCTCACACTGGTCTACTGACTACCAACTGGTTCTGAACACGGACCTGGAACTTGCTGTGTAGCCCAGGATGAACCTGAACTTCTGATCTTGCCTTAACCTCCCCAGTGCCACCGTGCCAGGCTTATGTGGTGTTAGGAACTGAGTCCAGGGCTTCGCGGCCGCTAGTCACTCTGTGGGCTGAGCCACATCCTCAGCTGCTGTCTTTTAGTTTTTGAGAGAGGTGATATCTCATTGTGGTTTCATTTATATTTCCCTAAAGATAACTAATGACAATTGAACATCTCTTATGTCTTGGCCATTTGTATATCTTCTCAGGACACATGGCTTATCGAGATCCTGGCTTTTTGGTTTTTGTTTTGTTAAGTTTCTGAGACATGGTCTTGCTATCTAGCCCAGAGTTGCTTGGGTGCTGGAATTAGCAGTTTGCATCACCCCGCATGAGTTGTAGTCGTTTTAAAGTCACTTTATAAATAAAGTCAGTTTTTTTCTTTATTTTCTCATCAAGTTAGAGACCTTTTCACATTCCATCTTTGATATGTTACTTCTAGTTCTGGGCAAATGATACTTTTCATTGGGTGTGGCATACACCTGTAATCCCAACATGTGAAGTGGAGGGAGGAGGACCAGGAATTCAAGGTCATCTGTGGCTACATAATAAGTTTGAAGCCAGCTCGAATATATGAAACCCTGTCTCAAAAACAAAGAAATAAACAACAAACAAAAAACCAGCCTTTCCCCTTTAGCTCTGCCTTCCTGCTATACTCCTTTCCTTGAAAGTATGAGCACTAAGAATCTACCATGTAGGGCTGGGGATGCACCTTCCTAGCATGTACAAGCTCTGGGTTTGACCTTAGGTGCATGTCTCACAAACACACCCACCACCAATGAAAACATTCCATGTGCTAGACACTGTTCCATATGCAATACCAACATTATGTCAATTAGTTCTGTTAATCTTTGGCGCTGGATTGGGTCCCTGTATGCTAGGCAAGTCCCCTACACCTAGCCATACCTCAACCCAATCCTTTTCTCTTCATAAGAAACTGAAAAGGGGGTAAGATGACTCAATAGTTGCAAGTATCTACTCTTCTTGCAAAGGATGAAACTTTTATTCCAGACACCTATGTCAGGACACCCCTCACCTCTGCAGGTATATGATGCACACAGACACACTTTAAAAATGTTGAAAGAGCCTTGTAAGGTTGTGCCCATTTTACAGATCAAACAGGCTTAGAGGACACAAGGCCCCCTTGTCAGTCTCATCTAACCAGGGAAGCAGTAGAGGGCAGGCTTCAGCTCCACCTGACTCTGGCTTCCGTACCCTAACTCCCATGCTGCTCTCTTCACAGAAGACACACTTGTCATTCTGTATCCTTTATTCTCTTCTCTGCCCTGAGTTTCTATTGACAGGCCAGGTGTGTTCTGCAGCTACTCTTCCAGCATCCACTGAGAAGTCGATATGGAGGTCTCTGCTAGTGTAGTCTTTTTCTCTATTGCCTTGGACTGCCACTGGCTGGATGTTCTGCTTTCTTACTGGAAGCTCTTATGCTTTGATGCTGTTTCGACAGGAGCGACAGTTTTGAGAACCCAGTACTGCAGCAGCACTTCCGGAACCTGGAGGCCCTAGCTCTGGACATGATGGAGTCGGAGCAAGTGGTAGATCTGACATGTAAGAAACGTGGACTGAGCCAGGGAGTCCTTTGGTTGTGTGTTGGTGCCAGGGATTGAACACGTGGGAGGAGCTCTTCCTCTTTGGTGAGCTACATCCTTAGTTGAGAGCTCTTTAAATCAGAGGCCTGGGCCTGTCTCAACTCCAGGAAGTGCTGCTGTGTGTGTGTACTGGAGCAACCACAACAGAAGACAGCTTTTTTTCTGTTGACGCTGACCAGTGATCTGGATGCGTTTTTCTAGTGTCTCCAAACCTCCTTGTCCAGACCATTTCTGCCTGACAGGTTTTCTAGGTCACCTTAGACTGCCTGAAACAGACTGTGCTAACTCTGCAGTGATAGGAGAGGCGGGCTCCCGAGACCTGACTGAACTAACTAGGCCACCCCATGTCTGTGTAGGTGCAAGTGAACGTTGATAATGTTGACTAAGGCCGACAGTGGCTGGCACTGTTGTCCTGTATGCTGATTCAGCTGACATAATTCTGAAGCAAGGGCTACTGCCATCCTTACTTTAAGAGAAGGGAATGAGTTCCCCAAGTTACAGGTGCCACGCACTCAGTACTGGGTCCATTAGATATCACTGAGTGCTGCCTGCGCCCTGAACCACTGTGCTCACTGCTTCCCTGTCAGGCCTGGGCTCCTGGTCTTACTAGACCCCTTCTTGATGGTGGTGCTCTCACGTTTATGATCATGGGCTGTGACAGGGAAATGAACAGTCACTGGAAGCAGACTGGACTTAATGAAGGTCCTTGTAACAGTTAAAAGGACCAGAATAGTTAGTCTCGCCTGCTTAGCTTCCCAGCTGTCCATGGCCTCTTAACACCAGACAAAATAGCTGTTATTATAAGCAGGCATGATTGTGGGGACTGGCTAGCTGAGTCTGGCAGAAGAGACTCCTTAGGTTCAGCAGCCTGTGAGGAAGGACTACCTCCATATTCTTGGTTCCATGAAGCATGTAAGAGGATGTGTGGGCTGTATACGAGCACTGCGCCATCTAAATAGGGACTGGCTCTTGCCAGGATTTGGGGATTCATGGTGGTCCCTCACATAGGATGCTATGCATGAAGGATTCAGTCAGTCGCCTTGTATCCAGCCCTTCCCTCAGCCTGACTCAGTGCTTTGGTCCCCATGGAGCTCGAAGTGGACAGGTCTCTCGAATGTATATTAACTCACCTGAATACTGTGTTGTTTTGATTTTCTAGTGCCCAAGGTTGAAGCCATAAAGAAAAGACTGGGCTCCCTGGCAGATGAGTTTAAAGAACTTGTCTACCCCCCAGGTTATAATCCTGAGGGAAAAGTTGCCAAGAGAAAACAAGGTGAGGACTGGGTGTGGGGTAGATGCCCAGATGCTCCCTTTAAAGCTGCCTCATGGTCTTTATGGTCTTACTTCATGGTGATTTATTTCCTTTCTCTTCATTTTGGGAATGATGGTGGGTATACTATGGGGGGTGGGGTAGGTCAAAGTCAGGATTTCACACATGCAAGCAAGTAGTGTTCTTACTGAGCTGTATCCAGGTCTTCTGAGAAATCTATGTATGGCATACTGTGGCTCAGTGTTTAAATACTTACCTAGAAATTTCTATATAAATGTGTATTTTAGTACAATCGAGTGCTTATATTGTTTCCTTGTCTGTGGGGTGGGGTAAGGGGGAGGGAGTGTGGCACATGAATGCCACAGCACACGTGTGGAGCTTGAAGCGCAACTCTGGAGTCAGTTCTCTTCTTCCACCTTTCTGTGGTTTATATGGCAAATACTTGGATCTGATGAGCCATTCACCAGCCCTCTACCTTACAAAAATTTTAGATTTATCTTACTTTATGGGTGTTTTGCCTGCAGAGGTCAGAAGAGGGAATCAGATCTCTCGGAACTGGAGGTCCAGGTGGTCATGAGCTACCATGTAACTACTCTGGGAACTAAACTCATTTTCCAAGAGTACAAAATGTTCTTAACCCTTAAGCCATCTCCAGTCTCTCTACCTCGTCTTTAAAAATTGGGCTGGAGAGATGGCGCAGTAGTTAAGAGCACTGACTGCTCTTCCAGAGGTCTTGAGTTCAATTCCCAGCAATCACATGGTGGCTCACCACCATCTGTAATGGGATCCGAAGTCCTCTTCTGATGTGTCTGAAGACAGCGACAGTGTACTCATATATATAACACTTTAAATAAATAAATCCTTAAAAAATTAAAAAAAAATTAGGCTCTGCGGAGATGGCTCAGTGGGTAAGGCATTTGCCCTGTGCAAGTCTAGTAACCTGAGTTGCCTCCCTGGAACCCAAATAAAGGTAGGAGAGAACTAATTCCATAAAGTTGTTCTATGTCCACACACCCAGATACATATGCAGATTACTTAAAGTAGGTCAGTGGCTAGGTACCCCTGCTTCTTCTTTAATGAGATCTCCTTTTAGGTCATATTCTACAGTGAACATAAACACTTGTTTGAACAGATCAGTAGGGCAATTCTTAGCAGTGGAGGTCGACATTAAATCTGTGGGGTTTGGGGCAATATCTTAGTGGGTCAAAGTACTTGCTCGCAAGTGTAAGGACCAGAGTTCAGATCCCCAGGCTCTATGTAAAAAAAGCATCTTTGCTAGCATATAGTACCAGTATGGGAACAGATAGGGATAAGTTCAATGAGAGACCCCACATCAAGGGAGTAAGGTGGAGAGCTATAGATGAGGACTCCTAATGCCCTCCTCTGGCTTCTACAAAGACATGCACCTATACATGCCTGAATCCAGTAGCCAGTGCTCTTCACCATGAGCCATCTCTCCAACCCCTAATTATCTAAATTTCTACAAAGAAAATGACAAAGGGAACCTGCTTTGAAGTGTATGTAGCTCTCTAGTTGGGAGTAGTTTCATTAGGCTTTTCTCCATCTGTTCTCTGTTCCTGGGTCTGACCATTTGCTATAGGACAGGCCTTATTACTGGTAGACCCCAAGCTTCCTTCACTATGAGGCCCACACTTGTAGAGAAGCACTGGGAACGCTGTCACCATTTTGGAATGGTTCTGGATTGGTTCTTAGTCTTTTGGCTAAGTAAAATCATATTTAAGCCTTTTTACCTAGTAAACCCATGAAGAAGGGAGAGGTCAGACTGGAACCATCCTGCTTGCTCCATTTTGCATCAGAACCAACTCTGTCATCCTGGAAGTTGCTGTCAGTCTGTCCGACATTGTGGCTTACCAATGCATTAGTTTGCCCTGCCTGTTTTTATTGCCTGGTGCCTCAGAACTTACACAATGTTTCTAAATGTTTTCTCCCCCTTACTCTTTGGATGTGCTGGTGTTTAAAATGGGGCCTTAAGCATGCTAGGCTAGCAATGCTGTACTTCTAGCACATTTTTTTGGGGGGATAAGTGATAGGCTTACACAGAATGAGCAGCTGCTTTAGATATGCAGATGGTAAATGTTCACCTGCAACACACATCATAGGAGGGCAGTGTCATGTAGCTGGGATATCATCGGAAGCATTTCCAGGTCATTCCTTCCTGTCTCTTTTCTCTAGATGACGAAGGTCCTGCGAGTAAAAAGCCCAAGGTAGAGTTATCAGAAGAAGAGCTGAAGGCTCATTTTGTCAAGGGCACACTGGGCAAGCTCACTGTGCCTACACTGAAGGACATCTGTAAGGCCTATGGGCTTAAGAGTGGACCGAAGAAGCAGGAACTGCTAGACGCTCTTATCAGACACTTGGAGAAGAACTGACTAAAGCTCACACACCCAGCCACTCTTCACACTGCAGCCAGGCCACCTGCTGGTGCTCTCACCAAGCGAGGTGATAGCTACAAAGAGCTGACAGAAACAAATGCAAGATCTTCACCATCGAGACTGCAGCCTCCCACCTCACTGTGCCTTACTCTGAATAAAGAGCTCTAACTTTATACTGTGCACTATTCAGTATGAATGGGTAAATAGCTGCCTTGAAAATCTAGACTACTGGTAATTGGCTCTTCAGCTTAATTTTCTCCCATGGAAGTACATACAGATCATCACAGCAGAAACAAAACATCTTAGTGGAGGTAGGGAAAGAATATGACACTCACGGACAAGGTTGTATGGGTAATTTTGGAGTGACAATCCGTAACGAGATTGTATCTACCCACCTGTTTCTTTTTCACGTATGATGCTAGGGCTGGAGAGATGGTGGCTCAGCAGTTAAAAGCACCTGCTGCTCTTGTAGAGAACCCAGGTTTGCTTCTCAGCACCCTCATGGCGGTCCACGACAATCTATAACTCCACTTTTAGGGAATCCAATTATCTTCTGACCTCCATGGCTCCAAGCGTGCACATGGACTTACATGTTTAAGCAGACAAAACCCAAAAATAAAAGCCACCACACTCCTTAGAACTTATAAGGACAGAACTACCTGAACCCTTACCACCCACAAATATCCAACTTCTTGGGATGATGATTGGCCTGGTAGGTAAGCAGATTCTTAACAGATGGGTCTTAGATACGCTTATCTTCAAGTACACTTCCTGCTGGAGTGGAAACTCTAGCCTGACTAAAGAGAAAAATGAACAGAATTTGTTCTAATGTGACTACTAATTATTTGAATACTGCAAGAGTCTCAAGTCAAGGCTTTAATGTGTGTTGCAGGGGTAAAACAAGAGGCAGGAGAGATGGAAGTTATTTGAGTCGCTAACATTAATTCTGCATGTGTCTGACTGCCAACAGTGGTTTTCAACCGTGGGTGATTTTGTTCCCTGGGCAAGTCTGGTTAATGTAGAATCATCTGTGGTTGGGAGCAGAAGTGGCATCTATTGCCATCTAGTGTGCAGAGGCCAATGATGTCAACAAGCACACGATCCTTAACCGTGGTCCGTATGAATTAACCAACTTGTCAGTTGTGTTCGGAAATCCTAGAGTGGTATTGCTCCAGTGATAGTCTGCACAAAAGAATTTTAAACCACCAAGTCACTTATAGGTGACAGCTTTATAAACTCTTAGTGAAGAGTTAAGTGGGAGAAGAGTTAAACTGGGGAGAGAGCTCAGTGGTAGGAATGTGTTTGCTACTTAGCATGTACAGGGGGCACCAAGTGAAACAAATCAGCTGGGCTGGGGACACAAGCACTTCTGGAGCCCTGGGTTCGATCCCCAACATCAACACATCAAAACACAACAAAATGTTTTTAGTCTTGGAGGAAGGCAGGGGATCTCTTAAGTTCAGGCCAACCTGGTCTATATACCCAGAACATATCTCAATTTCTCCCACGTCAGCCGGGCAGTGGTGGCGCATGCCTTTAATCCCAGCACCTGGGAGGCAGAGACAGGAGAATTTCTGAGTTCGAGGCCAGCCTGGTCTACAGAGTGAGTTCCATGACAGCCAGGGCTACACAGAGAAACCCTGTCTCGAACCCCGCCCCCCCCCCAAAAATTTCTCCCACATCCCATGTTACCTAGAAATGCTAAATATTAGCTGATAAAACTGAAAACCAAGCCGGGCGGTGGTGGCGCACGCCTTTAATCCTAGCACTTGGGAGGCAGAGGCAGGCGGATTTCTGAGTTCGAGGCCAGCCTGGTCTACAGAGCGAGTTCCAGGACAGCCAGGGCTATACAGAGAAACCCTGTCTCGAAAAACCAAAAAAAAAAACCAAAAAAAAAAACAAAAAAAACTGAAAATCAGGTGAAGTTGCCACATTTCATTTAAAATGAAATATGAATATATTTATTAGGATGCTCAATAATGAACGTGTTATCACTTTCTTCATGTGAGGGAGAACACACCTGAGCCATGCTGTGGGAGGAACAGGATAAGGGCTCCCCACACCGGCATCAAATGGCGCCACAAGAAATCCCCATTTACCAAGGAGGATGTTTTCTGCCAGCATCGTCTCTGCTGTAAGTTCCAGCCAAATAGCCACGATTTCCACAGAATCCCTTTGAGCTGTCACTGCCTCAGATACAGGGGGATATAAGGTTATATACATCAAAAACACACAGGACATTAATAAATGGGACTGGAACATAGCCTAACATCAAATTTCTTCAAATGATAAAGGGTGGGAGGAACTGCTACCCAAAGAAAGTTCCTCAGGGATGGTGACATTTATGGAGATCTTATATCAAAGGCACAAGGGACCAGTGTTACTGTCATCCTACCCTGCCCAGTGGAATAAGTTTGCAGATGAAAGTATACACTGTCTCTGGCTTAAGTTTCTCCTGGTTCTTCCTGTTAAGTGGTGAGAGTCTGCTTTTCACCTGTCTTAGCTATCATTTCATTTCATTTTTTTTTTAAAGACTAAAAAATGGTAGAAGAGAATGAGGAGATGGTGAAAAACAAGCCCGTTAAGACAAATAAAATACAAAAACCAGATGTAGTACAATATAATAGAAACTGGCTGAAAATAGTACATGCTAACAGACACAAACAGGGTGGGAGTACACAGGAAAGGGCAGAGGCCACAGCCTACACCAAGAGCCTTTCAATAGACTGCTGAATGGATTGGATCTGTTGCTTTAGTTGAGAGCCTTCTTTGATGGTAACAGAACAGGCGATGACTGGCCTGGAGACGCCACAGGCCCGTCCCAAAGCCTGCTTGGAGCGCACAAATACGTAGGGGACATTCTTGTCTTCACACAGCAGAGGGAGGTGCAGGATGATCTCCAAGGGCTCGGCGTCTGCTGCCATCACAATGAACTCAGAGATGCCTCTGTTGAGGGTTTTGGTGGCTGTGGAGATAGGACATGTAGTCAATAGATGACATGGGGTTTGATGAGAGCAGCCACAACAAAGCAATTTTCTTTCTCTCCAGACAGAAATTTTCTGCCTGGAGAAGCCTTAATATGTGATAAGGCATCCAAACACCGACCAATTACTTAACCCTCAATGTCTTTCCCAAACCTTAAACCCCCCCATCAGGTTACTTCTTCCTCTGATACCACACTTCTCCAAATCAGTACCATCTCTCACCCCTCAGTTCTAACAATTTCCCCCCTAAGGATCTATCAGCACCAGGTAATCCTTCTGAAGCTTTAACCTGCCACCAGGGCCTCAGCTCTCTGTTCATATGTCACTTCCTCAGAAGATTCAGCCCAAAAAGATCCCAAACACCCCCATTCTCCTTGACAGCACACCTGACTACCAGACACACACCCACACCTTCCTGCGCTGTAATGTGAACTCCAAGAATGGAGAACACAATGAAACAGAGCCATGGAAGTGCTTTGCTTCGTCTTCTGCCAAAGACAAAAGAAAACGATTTTCATTTTTTATTGTTCCCCTAAAATCTCAAAAATGGCAAACATTTCAATTAATATCCTCAAAATCAAAACAGCTCCTCTATAGAAAACTATTTGTTTTTCTTTATCTTCTCTGGGTAGAAATATCATAGCACATATAATTACTTCACTGATAACTGTTCACTCAACAAACAAAAGCATAGCCAAACATGGTAGTGCACGTCTGTAATGCCAGGACACACACACACACAAACACACACGGGGCGGGGGGGATATATGTGAGAACCACTGAAATTCATGAATCCCACGATGACAGACTGAAAAGCATTAAAATGCCCCTCTTTTTGATGGTTCTGAAGAGTGGTACAACTTAATTCCAAATGTGTCTTTCATTGGTGGGTACAAAAGTTCTGAGATGCACAGGTACCCAACCACTTAGGTTGAGGTAGGAGAACTGCTTGGGTTGGGGAGTTTGAGGCTACCGTGGTAATATAGCAAGACCTGTCTCCACAAACAAAATTTTCCAAACTAGATATTCAGGAGACCCTCGGAAAACAGGAACCTTCAGCACCCCAGCATCACCCTGTGGTTATCTTACCTTCATTGGCTCCTTTCCGAAGCTGCTTGTAGTTACATGACTGCTGAACAAGGTCCAGCAGCTTCTTGGTGAGGTGGGCATCTGCGAGGGGATAGGCCTTTGGATTTACATCAGCCTCCGTCTATAGGGAAACACAAGAGTCAAATTGGACCAGAAACTGTTTCAGATATCAACAACTGAGACAACAAACAGTTTGATCACACATATAACTGCTACAGCCAGGGATAGATGAGACCCAATCTCAAAACACCCCCTACACAGGTGGTAGCAACACACAACTTTAATCCCAGCACTTGGAAAGCAGATCTCTGCTGAGTTCAAGGCCAGGCTGGGGTCTACAGAGTGAATTTCAGAAGTTAAGACTACACAAAGAAGAACCCAGTGTCAAGCAAACAAACATCCAAACCACCACACCCTAGCAATGCAACAAAGAAACAGAACTAACTACAGACAGAAGTGTATATTAACATATGCCAACCACTCTCCAATGCTCTCCTGGACTCCAAGGGCAAAAGCAGTCATTTCCTACCATCTAGCTTTATTTTAGCAAACTGATAATCAACAAACTCATGGAGACAACCACATCTACCACCAAACTCACCAGGTCAAGATTCCTTACCACAATGGACCAGTTCAGAGTGTCACACTCAAAAGTTATTCAAATTAATTTTATCTGTGTGAATTAATATATACAATAACTTATAATTACTATTTAAAATATCCTCTAATTATTTTTAAGCACGTATATATATTCTTAACATTCATCCATACACACACACAAAATGACTGACTCAGTTGGGCAGTTGTGGTGCATTCCTGTAATCCAAGCACTCAGGAGGCAGAGGCAGGTAGGTTTCAGAGTTTGAGGCCACTCTGTTTTACAGGCAGAGTTCTAGACCAACCAGGACTATACAAGACTGTTTCAAAACAAAAATCTAGGAGAGATGGCTCAGTGGTTAAGAGCACTGACTGCTCATCCGAAGGTCCTGAGTTCAAATCCCAGCAACCACATGGTGGCTCACAACCATCCATAATGAAAGCTGACATCCTCTTCTTGTATGTCTGAAGACAGCCACAGGGTACTTAGATATAATAAATAAATCTTAAAAAACAAAAAATCTAAAAAGCAAACAAATGGTGTGTGTATATGTTTAGAATCAGTGAGATTAACTTCTAAGGGAAGTTTCATTACTGAGTTTAACATGTTTCAGAAGTTGACAAGAATTCTTTAAAAATGAATGAAATTATGGCGTACAACTGTACAGACAGACAAAAATCACTGGTGGGGTGTGATGGTTCACCAGTGTAGTCCTAGCACCGGGGATCTATGCAAGTGTGAGGCCATGCAGGAACACAGTGACCCTGTCTCAAAATACCAAAATAGAAAACTACTGAATTATACTGGAAACAAAAGCCCTTTATGGCAAGAAGAAATGGAACATTTAAACTCTATAGATTTTTTTTTTTACTTTATTTTTATTTATTTATTTTTTTTTTCCAGAGCTGAGGACTGAACCCAGGGCCTTGCGCTTGCTAGGCAAGCGCTCTACCACTGAGCTAAATCCCCAACCCCTAGATTTTTATTTATATATTAACATACTGGGCTCAAATTTTCACTGTATCTTCTAGTCTTACCTGTTTGGTTTCTTTCTTTTCTTTGGGTTTATTACTGTTTTCACTATACCCCCACCACCACTGGTTTGAATTTATTTACTTCTCTATTCTTTTTCCCCTAAAAAAATTTGCTAGGTAGTCTAGGTTGGCTCTGAATTCCTGTGCTCAAATAATTACTTTCAAATAATCTGAACTGCATGCAAATGCATGCCTAACTTTACCTCTGAGGTCTCAAATGTTAGAAAACAATTCAACAGACTACTAAATTAATTTTGTAAATTTTTTCCTGTGATGTCAGAAATTGAATTCAAGGCCTTAGCCAGGCAGTGGTGGCACACACCTTTAATCCCAGCACTTGGGAGGCAGAGGCAGGCGGATTTCTGAGTTCGAGGCCAGCCTGGTCTACACAGTGAGTTCCAGGCCAACCGGGCTACACTGAAAAACCCTGTCTCTAAAAACCACCCCCCTCCCCAAAAAAATTCAAGGCCTTGATCATGCTAAACAAGCACTGACCTATATGTTCAGCCCATTTTGGAGACAAGGCTGGCTAAAAAAGCCCAGGCTAGCCAAGTTAAATCCCTAGCCAATCAATTTGGTCTCCTTGTCTACCTGACAGTGAAACACACAAGATTCTGATTTGGCAAGTATAGCTACACATAACCTACAAACGACTCTATCAACAAGGGTATGTTTATATAAAATTCCAACAGAGCTGAAAAAGATCAGGGAACCTAGCAGCCTTAAGTTCTAGCAAAACACCTTATTAATGTTGTAAACTCACCAACTGTGTGCTAGTTGTAATCAGTGGGACATGAAATTATGCACAGTGTTTAAGAGTTGCTACTTCATGTTACTGCTATTACTATAGTACACTTTCTGGTTTTGTGTAGTAGAGAAACGTTACTGCACACAGTCCATTTGCTCTGGCAGCAGCCTCCTGGTCTAATCAAGAGGCTACAAGAATGACTGACCAGCCTGCTGTAGCGACACACACCTGCAAGCCGCAGAGGTCACCAAGAGCACCGGACTTCAGTTTCACTGGTTCAGCGCTGGCTTAGAAGCAAACTCAAACTCTAGACTGGGTCAGTTACTAAACCTCGGGTGGTGGGGAGCACGAAAGCAATCGAAGCAGACGACCCAAGTGCAGGATGAGATCTCCCCAGGCCCGAAGGGGCTCAGCCAAACTAGTTACAGCAGGAACCACCACCCGGAACCCTCTACAAGATCACAGAGTGGAGACGCCCCACGTGGGGCTCCCAGGACCTCCGATTTCTGAAGCACATTCTATTTGACCCCGAAATTCAAAAGAGGGGAAAAAAAAATCCCTAATCGGGAGGGCGTGATGGCGCGCGCCTTTAATGCCCGCACTGGAGGCAGACAGAGCTCTGAGAGTTCCAGACCAACCAGGGCTACACGAGCCCCTAAAAACCAAACAAGTCCAAAAGGCGACCCTGAATTCCCCTTAGACTTAGTTCCCGACAGCCACTGGCTGCAGACCCCACGGAGATGCTCTTCCTCAAGCCCGCGAGTGGGGAAGAGGTGGGTAGTAGCTGACTCGCATCCCGTGATTTCACCTCATCAAGAAAGAGAAAAAGGAAAGAGAGGGAAAAGAAATGGGTCTTCCGTACACTTTCACCATCCCACGTGGGGCCGTCATTTCCCACGCTGCGCCGTGCCTCGCCTCCCGCCCCGGCCTCCGGCCACGCCCACGGCTGCAAGGCCGACCGGGCCACGGCGACCTAGGCCATCGGCTGCCGGGGTTCTCGCCTCTGCCGGCCCGGGAACGACCCCGCGGCCGCCGGGGTTCTAACCCCGGGCCCGGAGGTCGGCCATCGCGGGACGGACATGTCGCACGCGCTACACCTCCCACAAGACGGAGCGAACAGGGCCCGCGTCCCGCGCTCCCCGCGCTTGCGGCTCGACGCGCTCACTCACCATGGCTGCGGTGCGCCGGCCTCGCCGCTACTCCACAACAGTTCACCTCACAGACTGAAACGCCGCGCAGCAAAAGGAGCGGAAATCACTTCAGGAGCGGTAGGAAGCGGAAGTGATGTCTCGTCGGGCGCGCAGTGACGTCGTCCCGCCCCCTTCCCGGAGGACGTCAGCGCTGACGTCATCTTTAGACGAGGGAAAAGCGTTTTTCTGGTTTGATTACCGTCCTAGTTAGGATCCGCAAATTTTGTGAATAAACCACTCGGGAAGTGGCACACTAGTACAACGGGTTACAAGGGTAGCCATTTCATAACCAGGCAGTTTTTTGAGCACATCGTGTACCCTTTTCAAAACAATCCTCTCAGCCCTGGCCTTGGTGGCCTGCCTGTCATCCCAGGACAATCAGTTCAGGAGAGCTGAGAGCTTTATTTACGTAGCGAGTTCGAGGCCAGCCTTGGGTTATATGGGACTTTATCTTCTACCTCAAGATAACAAAATAAAAAAACTCACCCAATGACACAATGTTAAGACAAACTGCAAGTAAAAATACCTTCATCTTGAGATATCCCTCATCAACGTTTCTGGTGGGGTGTGGAGTTAGAACTCACTCAGGTGATTCCTACAATTGGTTGGAGTAGGGCAGTGATTCTCAACCTCTGGATCGTGGTTCTCTTGGGAAGTGTGTGCTAAAAGACCCTTTTGCAGGGGTCGCCTAAGACAATTGGAAGACACGATTCATAACAGTAGCAAAATTTCAGTTATGAAGTAGCAACGAAAGTAATTTTATGGTTGGGGGTCACCACAGCCCGAGGTACTGTATTAAAGAGCTGCAGCAATAGGTCGCTTAAGTTAGTGAATGACAGGGAGGTTGTGTTTGGAGTAATTATATAGGACACCTGCTTCCTTCTGCTCAGTATCTTGCTCCTTCCTTAAGTGATGCACCAAAACTTCGTTATGAAAGGATAAACTCAGGTCTAGCACTCCTTCCCACAAGCTCTTCTGTGATCCTCGTGCCTTCTCAGTCTTTTCCAACATGATGCCAAACACATCTTGGGGCCAGACCTAACCATTAGAACCAATTTCAGCTTATTGTGTCCAAGTGTAGAGCTGAGAACTGGGAGGATCTTTAAGAGCCTTACAAAATAGTTCCTCATTTTTACAGATAGAGAACAAAGTAGAGAAGGGAAGCCTGCCCACTGTCAGGAATCACACAGTGGCAAAGCTAAAACTGGACCTTGAGATTTTCAGCTATTGACCTGGGTTATTTTCACCAGATGTCGTTTCCTGAGCAGCCTCGGGGGTCAGGCAACCACACGATTCTGCCTACAGGAGAGAACATTTCTAGAGGCTGGAGAGATGGCTCCCTGGTTCAGCACACTGGCGGCTCTTCTATAGGATATGGGTTCAATTCCCAACACCCACATGGCAATTAACAACTCTTGTAACTCCAGTTACAGAGAGATCCTCTTCTAGCATCCATGGGCACTGTGATGCACAGACTTGCCTGCAGGCAAACACTCACACATAAGAGACACTTTTTTTTTTCAAGACAGGTTTGTTTGTTTGTTTGTTTTTTATATATAGCCCTGGCTGTTCTGGAACTCCCTCTGTAGATCAGGCTGTCCTCGAACTCAGAAGTCCGTTTGCCTCTGCCTCCCAAGTGTTGGGATTAAGGCATGTGCCACCACTGCCCGGCTCACTTTTTAAGAGTGAATACCAAGAGAGGCGGTGGTGGCACACACCTTTAATCCCAGCACTTGGGAGGCAGAGGCAGGTGGATTTCTGTGAGTTTGAGGCCAGCCTGGTCTACAGAGGTGAGTTCCAGGACAGCCAGGGCTACACAGAGAAACCCTGTCTCCAAAAAGGGGGGTGAGGTGGGGGTGTCAACAGCACAAATTCACAGAATAACATGAAAGAGCCTAGCTTCAAAAGGGAGTGAGTGGGATAAAAGAATTTCTGGGGACTGAGTAGATAATTTAGTTTGCCTGGCGGTGGTGACAGAAAAACCCCGCCTCAAAAGAAAAAAAAAATGAATAGTGATCTGACAGCTTACATCCACTACTGACTCTGAGTTATCGTTAGATTAGCGCTGTTTCCATTCCCACCTCTCTCAGGACTCTCCTCATGCTGAAGCTGGACCTTGGCATCAGACTATGTCTACAAAGTGTCAATATCATGCTGCCCCTCAAAACAGAAGTGGCATTTCCAAGTGAAATGACATTGTAGCTGTTGAAGAAGGCAAACAATGAGGACTATAGATCCAATGATTACAGGAAGGTTGTAGAATCCTATTGCTATGAAGAGTGTTGATCTATAAACTCTGTCTGAAATAGAGAATGATGCTTTGAAATATTCTGAGGCTTGAAGGATGGCAAAATAGAGTTCTAGTGTGATTTTTTTTTTTTTTTTTTTTGGTTTTTCGAGACAGGGTTTCTCTGTGTAGCCCTGGCTGGCCTGGAACTCACTCTGTAGACCAGGCTGGCCTCGAACTCAGAAATCCTCCTGCCTCTGCCTCCCAAGTGCTGGGATTAAAGGCGTGCGCCACCATCGCCCGGCTTCTAGTGTGATTTTAATAAATAAGGTTTCATACAAGAACATTTGCTAATAAGCCTATGGATATAAGTTTACCATATAGGATTCATATGGTTTCATTTCCTTTCTATAGGGCTGTGATGAGCACATGTCCCTTTTGTACAATGGGGGTGGCATGGCCTTAGTATGTCCCTTCATGATTAATATCTCATCATCATTGGTATATGGTTAGAACATATGCTAATAAGCCTATGGAGAGAAGTGTTGTAGAGATATAGTGAAATCATATCACTTAGCCAGAGGTTAGAAGAACTGAAAAGGCTCTTGTTTAGTGGTCATGGATTTGGGTTGACTGTGATATGCTGAGTGTTTGGTGGGTCTTTATGTATCATGTAAATAGAGGCCAACTAAGACAGTAAATTTGTAGGCTTGAATTAGGGCTACAGCGAATTCTATAACTGTAAGTAGTACTAGAATAAAGGATGTAATTGTAGCAGTTGGTGGGCTAATGCTTATTAATTAATTACTACTAAGGTGGCACCACCGATTAGGTGTATTAGTAGGTGTCCTGCGGTAATGCTAGCTGTGAGATGAATTGCTAGTGTTATCGGTTGAATAAGTAGGCAGATGCTTTCTATGATAATGAGCGAAGGAATTAATGAGATGGCATTCCTTGGGGGAGGAGGTGGGCTAAAGAGCTTTTTAGTTTGTGGTGGAATCCTATGATCACAGCTCCAGCTCATAATGGGATTGCTGTGCCTAGATTATAGAACGCTGAGTAGTAGGTATATGTACGTGAGGAGGAAGGCCTAGGTGGTTTGTTGACCCAATAAATAGAATAAAAGAGACAACTATTAGAGATCATGTTTGTCCTTTTAATGTATGAATTAGTAAAGTTTAGTCATTGTTGAAATTAGTATAAATGGTTATTAATTAAACATTTTGAGGAAGGAAATAAAATCGAGGGAATCATAATGATAACAACGATTGGTAATCCTGTTATTGTAGGGACAATGAAAGAGGCAAGTAGATTTTTGGTCGTTTTCATTCTCAAGGATTTTCAATTTTTAATGATTTTAAGGTTTTGGAAAGAGGGAATGTAGGGGAAACTTGTGGAGGGAATCTCAAATGGAATAAAATAATGTAATTGTTGAGGATTGGATGGTAATAAATCACATGGATGTATCTAATTGTGGCCTTTCACTGCGGAGATTATTAGTCTCTAACTTTAACCTAAAAATTTAATGCCCCAAGCTTTGAAGTGAGTTTAGATTATAGAAATAAATCAATTTTCAAAATGTTTTAGTGGTTGTCCTGGCTGGTTTTTATGTGTCAACTTGTCACAAGCTGGAGCTATCACAGAGAAAGCTTCAGTTGAGGAAGTGCCTCCATGAGATCCAGCTGTAAGGCATTTTCTCAATTAGTGATCAAGAGGGGAGGGCCCCTTGTGGGTGGTGCCATCCCTGGGCTGGTAGTCCTGGGCTCTATAAGAAAGCAAGCTGAGCAAACCAGGGGAAGCAAGCCAGTAAGTAATATCCCTCATGGCCTTTGCATCAGCTCCTGCTTCCTGACCTGCTTGAGTTCCAGTCCTGACTTCCCTTGGTGATGAACAGCAATGTGGAAGTGTAAATTGAATAAACCCTTTCCTCCTCATCTTGCTTCTTGGTCATGGTGTTTGTGCAGGAATAGAAACCCTGACTAAGACAGTGGTACTATTTCAAGTACAATTGGTTTGAATCTGTGATTAAATCTGTAGATTTATGAGTAATGCCCATAGAATACCTTTGGGAGATTTGATGTTACCATGGCTTGGTTTAAGCATCCTGGAATTGTGGGTTTTTTTAGGCCTAGTGATGGAACAACTCATGAGTGAAGTACATCTTTGGATGTGAGTAATATCTTGTATTTTAGCTGGGCAGTGGTGGTACACATCTTTAATCCCAGCAATTAGGAGGCAAAGGCAGGTGGATTTCTGAGTTTGAGGCTAGCCTGGTCTAAAGAGTGAGTTCCAGGATATCCAGGGTTACACAGAAAAACTCTGTCTCAAAAAAAAAAAAATCTCAAAAAAAAAAAAAAGTCTTGTATCTTGGTAATACAACTCAGTTATCCACTGCTAATAGGCGAAGTTCACCTGGTATTAAGTCATCTATTGGGATTATATAGGAATTGAAACATGGTCTTCATAATCAGTATATTCATAGTTCTAATAACCTTTTGGTGTTCAATAGTTTTTACTGTTAGTTCAGAGTTTTTAATCTTGTCTTTTATATAAAGGATTCGTAGGGAAGGAAGGGCAATTAGAATAAGAATTACAGCTGGTAGAGTAGTTTATATTGTTTCAATTTCTTGGGCAACTACCATACTTGTGTGAGTACTTCAGTAGTTAGTATAAGCAAGATAACATGCAGTGCTATGGAGCTAATAAGGAATACAATTATTAGTGTATGATCATGGAAACTTATAAGTACTTCTATAATGGATGATGTAACATTTCATAGGCCTAGTTGGAAGGGAGAAACCATATAGGATATATAGATTTTAATCTATAATTTAACTTTGACAAAGAAATATAATTAATTTACTAATATCTCAGTGAGAAAGACATAAAGGTTATGAGATTGGCTTGAAACCAGTTCTTTTTTTTTAAGATTTATTTATTATATTTATATGAGTACAATGTAGCTGTTTTCAGACACACCAGAAGAGGGGATCAGATTCTAGTACGGACGGTTGTGAGCCACCATGTGGTTGCTGGGAATTGAACTCATGACCCCTGGAAGAGCAGTCAGTGCTCTTAACTGCTGAACCATCTCTCCAGCCCCAGGGATGATCTCAAACTCTGTTTGGGGTCAGCCTGGTCTATAAAATGAGTTCCAGGCTAGCCAGCGCTACATAAAAGTGATGGTATAAGGAAGGGTTCGCTACAAGATTTAGATTTCTTTTTTAACTTTGGGGGACGGTTGACAGAAATTAGGGTTGCTATGGATTACTTGTTCCCAGGAACGTGGATTTTTCTATGATTGGGCAGGTTCCATCACTCCATCATTCATGACAGGCATGACACTTAATCTCGCCATTCCAGAAGACAGAAGGGGCTGGAGAGATGGCTTAGCTGTTAAGCGCTCTGACTGCTCTTCTGGAGGTCCTGAGTTTAATTCCCAGCAACCACATGGTGGCTCACAACCATCTGTAATGAGATCTGATGCCCTCTTCTGGGGTGTCTAAGTCACATACATAAAATAAATAAATCTTTAAAAATAAAAAGACAGAGAGGTTTGCAGAGATGACCAGCATGCCTTACTCTGTCTTCCTCTTCCTGAGTTCTCTTTTCTCAAAGCCAAACAACTTTTTCTCTCTACTGTTCTGACGTCATTATCCCCATTGTTGTCTAGACAGGACTCCTTCGAGATCATCTGATCACCTGTCTCTGTTTCAGAGAAGGTAAAAACAAAATAACAACAACAAAACCCCACAGAGCAGAGTGGAAGGGCTTACTGTAGTCTTTAATCATAGAAATGGAATTTTCTTTAACAAAAGGCCTGGTAGCTTGTGCCTGTAATCCCAGCACTAAAATGAGACAGAAAACCAGTTGCTGGTGGCAGCAGCGCGCGCCTTTAACCCAGCACTCCGGAGGCCGAGACAGGTGGAGCTCCATCAGTTCGAGGCCAGCCTGGTCTACAGAGTGAGTTCTGGGCCAGCCAGGGCTACACAGAGAAACCCTGTCTCAGAAAACCAAAAACCAAGCCAAAAAGAAGGAAAGACAAAAACCAACCAACCAAACAAACAAAAAAACAAACCAAGAACAAAAAACCCGAGACAGCAGGATTGTTGAGTCAGCCTGGGCTATATAATGATTCCTCCAGAAATCTTGGAAAAGTGAAAGTAGGGGAGGGTAGAGGAGAGTGAGTGATTTGAAGAGACAGTTCTTCCAGAACCTCATGTGATGTGCCGGAGCCTGGCCTATGTAATTTTGCTCCAATGGTTCCCTTACTACCATACTCAGATGCACACCTTTTATTCCAATGCTCCAGAGGCAGGCAGATTATTATAAGTTCAGGCCATTATGACGTACATAGTGAGTTCTAGACAAGCTAGGGGTACACAGAGATACCCTGTCTCAAAAAGATTTTTGTTATTTAATCAGCTGTGTGGTAGTGAATACCTGTAATCCCAGCACTCAGGTTGAGACAGGAGGATCAATGTGAGTTTTAAGATAGCCCTGGCTTTATAAAAAGATTCTGTCTCAAAAATCAAGTATAGAAACAACAAAAAATTAATATAATTGTTGCCAATAATAGATTTCCTGTCATGATATAGAACGTTAGAAGCTATTCTTACTGTCCAAATGTACCCAACTACCCACCAATGAGGTAGGCTTCTACTATCACCTCTGAGCTCCTTTAAACTCAAAGTCTTCTATGTGTTCTTCAATTGCTTGAGGGAACAAGAGACCATCCTAACCTATTCATCAGTCACTACTTGGGCAGAGATTTATGGCCCCGAGTCATGGATGAGACATCCCTCACTGTTCTGGGAGTAAGTTTGAGCCAAGGTCAGGGCAAGCTGAGTAGGCCTGATTTGTACCCAACCTGCTATCTAGCCATTTGACCACATGAAGGCCAAACACACCAGGTTGGAGTTCCTGGAAAAAACTTCCTCCACCAAGGGCCTGCTAGCTAATGCTGAAAGTGCAGGCTCCTTTGTGAGGTGGTGACAGAGGCATTATGAAGTAAGGAGAACCCAACCCTAAACTTACTGAACCAGCTACATCAGCCTGTGTTTCCTCCCCACTCCCCAAACACCATCTACCGGACCTAAGCTTTGCCATGTTGCTACCACTTCTGGGAGCCTGTGCTGTGGTAGGTCCTTTCCAGGGCCCTGAATGGGAGCCAGTGAGGGGCCTCCTGTCCCAGGATCAAAGCTGCAAGGATCCTCGGTGCTGTGGTAATCTGCTTGTCTCCTGCCTCTTTCTGATCTGGCAGATCCAACAGTATTGGTACCAACTCTCTAGGACCAGGAAGAAGAATGCCACCAAGGTAAAGGGGCCACCTCCTCAGCATCATGATCGTTAGCCACTTGCTACATGGGCCATGTTCTGTGTCTTGTATATTACAGGTGAACTAAAGAGCATGGATCACTCTGTATAAGTGCTGTCCAGGCTTTAAACCCGGGACTCACTCTAGATGCCTCTCTTCTTCACTCCACAAACCCAAGCCACTTGCAAGCTTTAGGAACCCTACTTGGAAACCATATCTCCTCTCTGATGACTTCTGGAAACCTTACTACAACCCCTGGGCAGTGCCACTGTCATGTAGCTCTGGACCATGGTGACAGCTGTGTGCTTCTGTCTGGTATAGCCCTCCTTTTCCTTTTAAAAAGTATGAGAGGTACACACAAATTACAAGTGTATCAATCCATGAACTTTGACAAGCCAAGCACACTCCTGCAGAGCACCCAGATGAAGAGTCACCACCACGGGCTGTCAAGATGGCTCAGTGGGTAAGACGGATTGCTGCCAAGCCTAGTGACCTGATTTTCATCCCCCAAAGCCACACGGTAGAAAGAGAAATTCCCACAAATTGTCCTGTGATCCCCACACCTATGCCATAGTATGTACACACAGGCACACACACACATGCACACAAAGTATGTATAGAAAAAGAAGCACAAGGATGATGCAAGCTTGTAATCCCAACATTCAGGAAACAGAGGCAGGGGGATTGTCCCTTGTTTGAAGCCATCCTGGTCTACATATCTAGTTCCCAGTCAGCCGGGGCTAGATAGCTCCGTTTCAAAAGATATAAAAGAGCCAGGCAGTGGTGGTGCATGCCTTTAATTCCCAGCACTTGGGAGGCAGAGGCGGGCAGATGGATTTCTGAGATCGAGGCCAGCCTGGTCTACAGAGTGAGTTCCAGGACAGCCAGCACTACACAGAGAAACCCTGTCTTGAAAGACCAAAAACCAAAAACCAGAAAAAAATAAAGATACAAAAGGAAAGTTAAAGAACAAACAGACCATCAAGTAAGGAGTGTTGCTTAGTTACACAGTGTTTGTCTAACATGTATAAGGCCTGGGCTTTAAACACTAGCAATGAAAACTGGGCGTAAGGTTGTGGGGAGTGTACCATTTTCATTCTAACAGTCAAGAGGCAGAGGCAGGCAAATCTCTGTGAGTTTAAGGACAGCTTAGTCTATATAATATATTCCAAGACAGCCAGTGCTACACAGAGAGACCATGTTAAAAAGAAAAAAAGAAACCTGGGTATGTGGCTTATATCTGTAATCCCAGCACCTACACGACTCGGAGCACTGCTCAGGAGAAGCACTAGAATGAGACTCAAACCTTGCCCCACAGCTCCACACTAACCAACCAACCAACCAAACAAACAAATAAAAGAACCACCCCTCAAAAACCCAGACCAAAACCCAAGCACTAAAAGACTCTGGATTCAAGTCCCAACAGTGAAAACAATTCCCCAAAGCCCCAAGATGTGCACTCAGGGATGATTTCGTAGACACACACAGACCTACGGGAAATCATCTGGCAAGTATTCTACACTGAGCTTAAGTCGAACTCTGCTTGTAAACCAGACAGACTTTAAGAACGGATTAAAGCTCTTTGCTACATAAGACCATGTAGTGGCTTCTGGGAGCCCACTCCCTACCAAAACTCCTGCCTCAATTCCATGGCCTGATAGGATTTAGCATGTATTTCTTTCAGACCTAGTCTTCTACTCTTATTCCTGGCTCCATTCTGATCATATGAGCATCCCTCCTCCTCCTTCTCCTTCTCCTTCTCCTCCTCCTCCTCTTTTTTTTAAGGGTGGGAGTAGAGAGTCCAGGGCGTCCACAAGCTAGACATCATGCTACATATTGAACAATATCAAGCTCTCACCTGGGCTTCCTTGCTGTTCCTGTGGACATAGTCTTGGTTGTTCTGTTCTTAGGGTCTTCATACTGAATGTCTCCTCTGCCTATAATACTCCTGTCACCTGGCCTGCCCCTCACTTTATTCAGTTTTCCAGACACATATCACATCCTCTGACTTTGCTTGACTCTTTTGTCTAGTGGAGTTAACTCTGGCTCTTCATTTGCACTTATTTCCATTCAAATGCTTTTGGGGGTACTTACAAGGATTTTGTTTAAGATAGGGTTTCATATAGCCTAGGCTAGTCTCTTAACTTACTATGTAGTCAAGGATGACCTTGAACTTCTGATCCTCCTATGTCTACTTTCTGAGTGCAGAGATTATTGGAGTGGATTGTTTCCACGCTAGACAAACATTGTATGAATTAAGCTACATCCTTAGCCCAGTTGATATACCTTTGGTTATCTTCTCTATGTCTACAACACAGCTCCCAGCAGGGACTTTGTCTTGTTCACATTGGGAGCAGCACACAGAACAGTTCTGGACTCAGAGCAACTCCTCAGTATTTCTGGAGGGAATGAATGATGTTTGCTTAGGGAGGGTAGTGTACTGTCTGGTTTTGTGTGTCAAGTTGACGCAGGCTGGAGTTATCACAGAGAAAGGAGCTTCAGGTGAGGAAAGGCCTCCATGAGATCCAACTGTGGGACATTTTCTCAATTAGTGATCAAGGGGGTAGGGCCCCTTGTGGGTGGTGCCATCCCTGGGCTGGTAGTCTTAGGTTCTATAAGAAAGCAAGCTGAGCAAGTCAGGGGAAGCAAGCCAGTAAGGAACATCCCTCCATGGCCTCTGCATCGGCTCCTGCTTTCTGACCTGCTTGAGTTCCAGTCCTGACTTCCTTTAGTGATGAACAGCAATGTGGAAGTGTAAACTGAATAAACCCTTTTCTCCCCAACTTGCTTCTTGGTCATGATGTTTGTGCAGGAATACAAACCCTAACTAAGACAGGAGGTGACCCCTTTTCTTAGCACGGGTACCTCCACCTGTGCTAAGGGAGAGTGGGACATTTGGTCATATCTGTGGGGAATGTAGGAGATAAATTGTGTGCAGAACTCTGCTTTTCAGCTCTCCTTTACTTCACAGGTGTCACCACAGAGACGGACAGTGCTGTCTGCCACCCAAGACACTTTCATTGGGATGAGTCCTGAATTCTTTACTTATGGAAATAACAGGAGCCTGGATGTCCACATCCAACAGTGGATACAGAAGCGCAGATGGGCGTGCCGGAAGAGTGTCAGACAACACTGGGACACCCAGTACCTGCTGTCTCCCCAGAAGCCACGTCAAGACCTGCCTTGGGATGTCCACACCTCCACTGAGCCCATTTTTTGTACCTCTTCCTTTTCAAACACCTGTCTTCTCCCTCAGGACAATTCTTGGGAAGCATGGCAGTTACCCTGGTATCCCAGGGTTAGCCAGGCCCACCCTTCCCTGGCCATATGCCAAAGAATGGAGCAGATGCTGGCTCCTTCTCATAAGTTGGTGCCAGTAGAGCCTGTTAGCCTGAGGTACACCTCCACAGCTTTAACCTTCTCTCTTCCAAACTTCCCTCCAGCTCAGAGGCCAAACTTCTGCCACAGAGAGTTTCTGCCTGATCCTCTTAACGGACAATTGGAAACTCCCATCAAGGAGTGCCTGGAGAGCCTACAATTTCCCTTAGTACCATGTTATAAAACCAAGACAGTAGGCAGAGGCTACAGGGAGGCTGCTCTGCAATATCTAAACAAGAGCAGAAGGGAGGATGGTCAGGAAATACAAGCATCTGGAGCCTTCCTCCCAATAGACTCCCGAGTGGAGGAGGATGGAGAGGCTAAAGCCCTGGGGTACAGAAACCAGAGGCACGAAAGAAGGGAAATGGATGGTGAGATCTCAGTGCCAGGGTGGGAGAGGCAAGACCAGGTGAGGATTACAGATAAAGAACAAACTGAGAAACTACAGAGGAAAACCCAGAGGGAGGCTGGAGATAATAAACCTTCCCAGGCTCATATGGAAGAGAACCAAGAACAGTTCAGATGTAAAATTGACATAGCAGCTCAGACACCAGAGTGGGTTGAGCAGGAGGGTGCTGTGGAGACTCCAGCACTGGGGACGAATGAGGACAAAGCCAGAGGGAAGGAAAAGGCGGAGGTCGAGCCCCAAGGATTGGAAACTCAGGGCTGGACGGGAAGTAAGACTGCTGAGAATTCCCAAATGTTAAAGGGGAGGATGCAAGACCAAACTGAAGGTAAAACTGGTACAGAAACTGAGGCTGAGGAAGAAAGGGACAAGGACCAGACCGGAAGTGAGGATGGTGTGAAAATCCAGACATCTGGAAGGGAGAATCTGGGAGAATTCAAACAACAGGACCACGAAGAGACCCAGGCCCTGGGGTGGGAAAAACAGGAATGCATTAGAATTGAGGATGAGATCGAGCCTCCAGCTGGGGAGTGTGGAGGACAGAATGGCAGTGAGAATGACGGGAAGATCCAAGCATCTAAGGGAGAGGACCAGGATCTGATAAGACAGGAAGTTGAACTGGGGATGAGGAAGCTCAGGGAGATAAGAGAAGAGGACTGGGTGGTGATTCAGGCGCCATGGTGGGGCAGCGAGAGGCTCAGGCTGATTGCATCAAGACTCATGATACCATGCTGGGGAGACCAGAGCCAGGTCAGAGGAGAAAGTACTGTAGACATCCCACCACTGGAAGGTGACCTAAGAGAAGGTGGAGATGCTGATGCAGCAGATCAGGTGACCCCCGAGGCCCGGGAGCAGGCTCAATCCAGTGAACCTGACATGGAGACTTACACAGTACAGAGCCAGGATGAGGAAAAGACTGGAGAGGAAAATGGAACAGACGCTCTGGCACAAGGGAAGAGAAACCTGAGAGGGGTTAACGGCACAGATGAAGCACAGATCCAGAAACTTGGGGAAGAAAATCAGGGTCAGTTGGGAAACGAATCCCATAAAATGATTCACGGACCAAAATGGAATAATCAGAAAAAGTTTAGAGGCAATGATTGTATAAATAACCAGACGTGTGAGGCAGAGAACTGGGTGGAGCTAACAAGTGAGAAAGGTGATACGACCCACGCATCAGGGTACAAGGAGGCTGAGGAGGCTGAGGGTGAGGCTGGCACAGAAGGGATGAAAATCACGAGAGGAGCCGGAAAGGAGGAAGGTACAGAGACCAAGGCAGTCGTGGAAGAAAGCCGGAGCCGGTTAGATGATGTGGGTACAAACACCCATCCGTCAGACTTAAAGAATCAGAAGGAGGAGGATGGAACAGAAGCAGCTCAGGTCCCAGAGAAGAGAAGCCAGAAAGAACCTGGAGATGATGATGGAAAGATCCAGAGACCTGAGAACAAGAACCAGGGAGAGTTGGCTGAAGCTGGAGGGAGCTGCGAACAGGCTAACGGAGAGAGCACTTCAGAAAATGGGGCATCGGAGAAGAAAAACTTGAGAGAGATGCAGGGACCCAGGAGAAAAGATCAGAGGCTGTTAGGTGAAGTTGGTGGGAAGACCTACTACCAGTTAGAGTGGAAGAACCAGGAGAATTTTAGAGATGGGAATGATGTAGAGATTCAAACACAAGGGAAGAGAAACCCAATAAGTTTCGCAGGAGGTGATGGCTCAGAGACCCAAGCCTCTGTGGGAGAGGACCAGCAACAGTCTGTGTGTGAAACCGATGAAAACATTCAGACACAGGGGCAAAGAGCCCAGAGCAAGTGTACAGACACTGCTACAGAAATCCAGGATGTCGGGGGCCAGAGAAAACCCAGAGCTAAGGACTCTAAACTGTCTCATCCACCCAGGAGAGGAAAGAAGGGTCGGGTCAGCAGGAAGGATGTTGTCAGGCCCAGTCCCTCAAATGACTATTCAGGGAGAGAGGGGTCCACAAGCCGGAAGTGCAGCTCGGCTCAGCCGGCTTCTCCCACTTCCGGATATGGAATCCCTAGGCACAAGCAACCAATGGCTGGAAATGGTGTAGACTCTTCTCCCTGTTCTGAAGAACATCTAAGTAGCCAGGGCACAGCCCCTGCCCGGAAGCACAGACGTGAAGTCAGTGAAAGAGCCCAGAGGGCCCAACCTGAATCTCAAAGAAGACAAGCAAAGGACAAAAGGGTGAACCCAGCAAAGGCTTCCAGCCCGACCTGCGAGGACCCCTACGCACAATCTCAGGCATCCTCTGTCTTTCCCTCTCTCCTTTGTCCCCAAGTCTCCCTAACTGCCCCAGCTCTAGCACACGGACCAGTTGCTCTCACCACCCTCCACAAATGGCCAGTCCTTAAGAGGAGCAAACATCTGCTTCTGGAATCCCTCATGAAGAGGAGGATTGCTCATCTGACGTGGGGCCTCCCTCGACGAATCCTGGAGTCTTACTTGCTTTTTCATTTCTTAGAATCTTGCTCATTGCCGAGGGCTGGGGTGAGGCTGCCTGGATTACGCACAGACCAGGAGTGCCAAAGGCGGAAGGAACGACATTGTGAGTCTCAGGCATCCCTGTTAGGCCTCGAGTCTCCAGCCAGGTCTCAAAGCCATCCGGTCCTTGAAAAAAAAAGCTCTAAACTTTGTACCCAAGTCCAGACTCTAGGGAAGTGTAGCCCAACAAAGTCGGAGCCAATGGGCCGCTCTATTCCACCTAAGAAACCCAGGAGAATACGACCACCAGGGGGAGCAAGAGAACCACAGATCCAGGAAGAGGCCCCGGAGGCCAAGATCCCTGCTCCCAGGAATCCCAGACCCCCAGTAGAGTCTAGGAGCTGGCATAACCCAGGGGCAGTCCCAGACTTTTCCACTGAGAACAGCAGAAGCAGAAAAATGGTTAAGCCTGGAGCCTCCCATGTGGAAGAGAAGACTTTCAGCAGAGTGAGGGCCTCGTCCTGTCCAGAAGGCTACAACCTCGGGAAGAAGGAATGCACACCAAGGGAAGCCTCTGAGCTCCCCACTATCAGGTGTCAACAGCCCACATGCGAAAGACTGGGACCGTCAGAGGACAAAAAACGAGCCTGTTCTGCACATACCTCCAGCTTCAGAGGGAGTTTCCGCTCTGCTGCAGCCAGACTGAGCATGACCATCTGGAACAAGATGTCATGGTCAACACAGCTGGCTGAAACCCCGCACTCAACCCGCTTCCTCAGCCCGCGGAATCCTACCCCACTTAACAAAGTGGGGGCTCCATACACACAGGAGGACAGCAGCAGACTCCCCACTGCTTTGGAGAAGGACCTTGTGCCACCAGGGCATTCTTGTACAGGAGAAACTGTTCCTAAGGCAGAGAGCTACCAGGAACATGAGACACCTGGGAACTCCAAGGGGGCACCACCAAATCCAGCAGTCTCACAAAAGTTTGGTTTTATGAGGCACTTGAGATATTTTCTCAGACAGTATGGCCTTAAAAAGTAGGCCACAGGCCTGGAGACCTTAGAACATGTCAGAGGAAACATGAGGATGACCTGCTTACTCTCAGCCTCTAATAAAATGGGTTATTTGAATCCTGTAGAACTGCAGATTCCTTTGGTATGTTGTCTGACTGTTCTGGGATTTGGGTACGCTGTGGACAGCATAGACGCTACTTCGGCATTCCAGTCTCATCTACTACCAACCCTTACTCTCACGGCCCCTTCCCCTAGGCTCCCAACTCCTCATGACATTACACAGCAGTTTGTTTTTTCATGCCTTTGTCTTGCCCCATTCCCAAACTAATCCTGATTGAACCAGGATACTCAGCCCCAGATGTTTGGAGGGTGGAGTAGTCTTCTTCATGACACACTGTCTTAGTTAGAGTTTTACTGCTGTGAACAGACACTATGACCAATGAGAATCTTACAAAGGACATTTAATTGGGGCTGGCTTACAGGTTCAGAGGTTCAGTCCATTATTATCAAGGTAGGAACATGGCAACATCCAGGCAGGCATAGTGCAGGAGGAGCTGAGAGTTCTACATCTTCATCTGCAGGCTGCTAGCAGAATAATGGCTTCCAGGCAGCTAGGATCAGGGTCTTAAAGTCCACACCCACAGTGACACACCTCCAACAAGGTCATACCTACTCTAGCAGGGCCACATCTTCTAATAGTGCCACTCTCTGAGATGAGTATATCCAAACTATAACATACACACTATTATCTAGACTCATTATTACAAAGAAGGGAGGTTTATAAAGACTCAGAAACTATTGAGCAAGAGGAGACATAAAGCAAGACCAGAAATTGAGGATTAGAGAGAAGTGTTTTCTGGACCCGATAGGATACTATACTCATAAACTCACAGCAGCTGTGGTTGCCTGAATAAGACCTGTGCAAGGGCTGGAGAGATGGCTCAGCAGTTAAGAGTGCCAACTGCTCTTCCGAAGGTCATGAGTTCAAATCCCAGCAACCACATGATGGCTCACAACCGTCCGTAATGAGATCTAATGCCCTCTTATGGGGTGTCTGAAGACAGCTACAGCAAGCAAGCAGGGCTGGAGTGAGAAGAAAAACTGTCTGAAGACAGCTACAGTGTACTTACATATAATAAATAAATCTTAAAAAAAAGACCTGTGAAAGATCAAGTCAGTCTAGCATGGAGTGGGAAGGGGTTCATGGACCCCTTTGTTCCTGAGGGTCTATGGGTCCTTGATAGTTTCTGTGGTAGGGGAGAGTCAGTTTTCTTCAAGGTATAGCTCCTAGGTCAAGCGCTCTCTAGTGGTGGCCCCATACCATATATGGGCAGTATCAACTGAAATGAAGGAGTTATTTAAAAAAAAAAAAAATTAAGAGCCAGGAATGGTGGTTCATGTCTTTAATCTCAGCACTGAGGACCCAAAGCAAGTAGATCTTTGTGAGTTCGAGGCCAGCTTAGTGTCTATCAGGCAGCTCATAGCTGTCAGTAACTCCAATTCTGGGGCACTTGATGCCTCTTCTGACTTCTGTGGACTCCTATATGCATGTGGTACTAAAGTAGAATAAAAGAGCAATCCTTAGTGACTTGTCGATTTGTTGATTTAGTTAAAGCACTTGCTTGTACTGCCTGTTAGCTAAGCAAGACCTCACTTGCTACCTGGGACAGAATGACCTGCAGGAATAGATGAAACAGTGGTTGGTTGTCCTTCACAACTTGCTGACGTCTCACAAGCACTTCTGTAAACTCTTGCTTGGGACCCAACATAAAAGCCTTTCAGGAGATGTCCTGGCTTCGGTCCACTGGTGACATCTCTCTTCCACTCTTTTTGGTGTCAGAGTGCTAATTCCCCAAAGATTCCCACAACAGTTCTCATCCATACATTCGGGGAACACACAGATAGACAAAGTGTTTAAAAAAGACACTATGGGTGGGCTGGAGAGATGGCTCAGCGGTTAAAAGCACTGACTGCTCTTTTGAAGGTCCTGAGTTCAAATCCCAGCAACCACATGGTGACTCACAAACATCTGTAATGAGATCTGACTCCCTCTTCTGGAGTGTCTGAAGACAGATACCGTGTACTTACATATACATATACATATACATATACATATACATATACATATACATATACATAATAAACCTTAAAAAAAGACACTATGAAGTCCTCAGAGAATGACTAAAATATTTTTAAAATAGATGTATGTGGTGGTGGTGCACACCTTTAATTCTAGAACTCAGAATGGGGAGGCAGGCAGATCTCTGAGTTCCAGACCAGCCTGACTTACATAGTGAGTGCTAGGAGAGCCAGGACTACATAATGAGACCCTGTGTTTGAAAAGTGGGGAAGGCAGGGGTGTTAAATCTTGGAGTTTTGCTGCCTGTGAACAAACTTCATGGAAAATCCAATCCATACTGCCTCAGTTCTATAATATTGCCCATCACAATTATTTGCTGTATTAGCTCACTGTGGGGCATTCCCAAGCTAATAACTTAAGTGTGAATCGTCAGAGAAAATATTATGGTGCTTCTGCCTTGTGCATGCTAAGCGAGTGCTGTACCACTGAGCTACCTTTAGCCTCTACTTGATTTATAAAAGCCATACATGTTGATCAAAGGTCACTTAGAAAATGTAATTTCAGGCTGGAGAGATGGCTCAGTGGTTGAGAGCACGGACTGCTCTTCCAAAGGTCCTGAGTTCAAAATCCCAGCAACCACATGGTGGCTCACAGCCATCCTCGAAATGAGATCTGACTCCCTCTTCTGGAGTATCTGAAGACAACTGCAGTGTACTTGCATATAATAAATAGATAAATAAATAAAATAAAAAAAGAAGGAAAAGAAAAAGATGGTTTTTTAAAAAAAAGAAAATGTAATTTCAGCCATTTGGGAGGTGGAGGCATGAGGCTCAGGAATTCAAGGTCATTCTCAAGTGCATTTGAGTCCTCTAGAACTGGTAAAGTTGAGTGAGCCCAAACCCTACAAATCGTGGCATTGAGAGCCGGAGGGATAGGGCTCGTCATTGCCTGCTACCTGCTCTGGAACAAGTAATCATGACAGCCCATTGAAGACCACGGCACTTAGTCACTGCGTATAAAAACCTGGAGTTCTCCACGCTAATAGGATATCTAGATAGATCCTGAGTGTTCAGCCAATGAGCTTCCCGTTCTGGGCATTCCTTCCCGGAAAAAGTATTTAATCTCTGGTGCACCTTGAATAAGGTGTATGCGTTCACCTCCAGCATTAAATAAAGCAGTCTGAGCAAGTAAGAATCATCTCTTCATCAAGGACTGCTGTGGGGGGAGAAGGCCAGCTCCTCCGAACTCTCTCTGCACTCACTTGGAACCAAAGCGACTTCCGCCCCGGACCTGGGCTCTGCCTTCCTGTTCCTGCCTGGCATGCCCTAAGGGACGCGTGCATAAGGAACGTCCATTCCCAACAGTATACCAGTGGTGCCTGGGTATACAGGAGACTGGGAGCCGGAGCAATCATTGTACATCCCGCCGAGGACCACCATTACAGACCGCGGCTTGTCTCGCCTGAGCAGGCACGCTGGCCCCTCTTTGGACTCCTGAGCAGGCATCTGACTCCCTCTTCAGACCTCTGCAGACACCAGGCACTCACACGGCGTACATACATACCCACGGGTTAACACTCATACATAAAAAAAAAAAAAAATTAGTCAAAAAACAAACAAGCAAATAATAGCAAAAAATTTATTTTCTTTCCTTTTCTTTACCAAATCTGACAGCTGAATTATAAACACTTTGAGCACAGATTCCTGATGATGCCTACGCACAGTCCTTTTGGGTTTAGTGGCACACAGTCCACGGTCCTAGCCTACGACCCCCGCCCTTGCAGTGGCCGCTCGCCAGCTGACTGCAGCGTCGGGGCGCAGGAGGCAGGAGCTCCTCCACGTGCGCTCGGCGCGCTCTTCCGACTGCGCTTGCGCAGCAGGAGGGGCGCGGGAAAACTTCGCGCCGCAGAGCGGGAGCGAGGAGGTGCTCGTGGGGCGGATGGCGGCCGCTGACCATCCCGCGTTTGGGAGAGATGAAGAAGCGGTGCTGTTCCTGGAGAGGACCCATCACCGGCACGATCCGCGCTGGTTGCTGCCCGTGTCCCCTCACGTCTGCCTGGCCTGCGCATTGGAGCTGCTGCCCGAGCCCAGCGTGTCGGTGCGACCCAAACCCTCCCTCCCCACTAAGGGCCTGGCGCGGCCATTTCCCCCACCCTCCTCAGCAAGCCAGCTTCTCTGAACCAGTCACACTTGTCCTGAAATGAAACCCAAACCCGACCGGCTTCCTCAGGCTCGCCCTTCTCCCAGCCGCGCGGCCATTGCTCACCCCCCCCACCACCCCACACCCCCGCTTTCAGTCTCGCCCGTGGCGACCTTCCTCCAGCGGGCTCTGCTCGCAGCCTGCCGAGTCTCTAGTGAACCTGTCTCTAGGTGCAGAGTCTAGAGGAGCCCCCACCAGCCCCTCTGTTTGCTCTCCTCCATCTCTAGGAATTGAGCCCCAGCTCAGCTCCTCCACTCCAGTCCCTTTTAACTCTAGTGGAAAAAAAAAATAGAAGAGAAGTTGTTTTTGATCTCTGTGATGTCGGGAATGACGGGCACGGGTTCCTGGCAGGCAGAAGTGGGGTGCATGGGAAGTCATTTTTGATAGATGGAACTCTCTTCATTTGCCTTAGCAGAGTTGCTTGTTTGGAGACCTCACTAGATATCCCAGAGTAGCCTTGACCTCACAGAGATCCACCTGCCTCTGCCTCCCAAATGCTGGGATTAGAGGCTCACATTACCAAGCCTCATGTACCCCTTTCTTTTTTTGATCTGATTTTTGTCTTAAACATTTTTGCAGGAACTGTACTGGAAACTGACCAATGTGAGGGTCTATGCTTACATGGAATGAATGGAAGGATGCGTTTTCTCTGCCTACGGCTGAGGCTCATGAAGGGTTCCCAATATCATTTCCCCAGACTGTTGGAGTAGAAGGAGCAATGACCTTAGTCGATGCCTGTTTAGAGACCTTGGATTTGAGACCCTGGGAAAGTCACTGAGCCTCTGTTTTTCTCATCCATACAATGGGGATAATACCTGGTTTTGATTGTTTTGCCAGCTTCTTGGGCTGAAATTTGTTGGTGACACACACTTAGGGGGATAGAGGCAGGGTGAATAATTTGAGGCCAGTCCGGGCTACATGAGACAAAAAAGAATGTCCCTCCTCCAAACATATTGCTGAAGAAGAGTGATTTGTAAATGAAGTGCTATGTAATGTAAGATAGAGACATCAGTTTCTGTATATTTCTGTACATGTGTATGAGTGTCCTAGTGTAAATGGTGTCCATCCACCCTGTAGTGAGGGTGGCTCGCTCACAGTTTAAGAGACTCTTGTGGTTATATTTGGGAATTACAGTTGTTTGGGTTCGGAGTGACCCTGCCTTGGTTACTAATGAATATTTCTCTTCATTCACTCAAAGCTGGTGCGCAAGAAGCATGTGGTGTTCTGCTTCCAAGATGCCCTGGTGAAGCACGCCTCCTTGGTCACTCAGCTGGTAGCGCAGGACCAGAGAGTCTGCATCCATTTTGTACGCGTGCTTTTTGGTGAGATTCAAGGGGAAACTGGCATGAGCTGTGCAAGCGGAGCATAGGTTTTTAACCTGGGAAGACCTGGAGAGAAGACTTAGACATCTTGTATCACCGTGGTGGTTTACTAGCAAGTTGTTTTGTTATAATCATAGCAATATGGAGACCCCCCCTTTCTAAGCTACGTGAATCATTTTATGGTAACTAACCTTATCAGATCTAAGAGACTCGTGAAAGTAGAAAGATACATATGGAAAGTGGACCATTCCTCTTGTACAGTTGAGATCCAACTCAGGATGAGAGGGATGGAATGGAGTCCGCTCACCTTGGTTGTAATACTGGTCAAGTCATTTTCCTTCTCCTTCCTTAGTTTCTTCACGTATGAAGTGAGGCGGTTCCTTCTTTTGATCACAGTGTACAGTAGACCTTGCCCATGTAGGGAGGATGGATAACGTGCATTGAGTGCTTCCCTGTGTGGAGGCTTTCCAGGCTTATCAGCTGCTGACCGATGGGAGCTAGGATGACCTCGGTAGAAAACCAAGACTGCCAAGATGTATTCTTTTTAACCTTACATGTGTCACAGACTCCAGAGCAAACAGTCTGTTTGCTGTGAACTCAGACTATCATCATTTAAAAGTTAGACTGGACCTTAAGAACTCTAGGTGTTGTTGAGAGTAGAATTGAGCAAGGGTATTGTTTAAAACTGCTGGTTTTAGAATGATAATTGCCTTTGTAAGATTGCACGTGTTGAAACCACACTGTTAACAACCCTTTTCTTGCCTCTCTCTGCTCCAAGGACTCCTAAACAGTGTGGAAGATGGGAGTGTGGCAGACCTCTGTATTGAAGGTAAGCTGTTCCTGCTGAAGCTGTATGTACCTACCATTCAAACTGGGGACTATTAGCCTGAATTGTAGCCCTGGCTACTGAGGCTTTAGTGAAATTGTCCTCTTAGAAACGTAGGAGGGAACGCAATGAGTTCATGACTAATTCTATGTTTCTTCTCAGGCATCACCTCTTTGCTAAGTACTGCATTAAGCATTAGGGTTATGTAGATGCTAGGATGTGACCCATGCCTTCTAAGAGTTTACAATCTGCAGAGGCGGTTGGCTGGTAAATTAGTGGGGGTCGATGAGTGCTGTTGCAGAGGAGTGGATGATATGCTGAGCATAGAGGTGCATGCCATGAACCCTGGCATTCTGTAGCAGAGGCAGGAGGATTCCTGTGTTTGAGGTCAGCCTGGTTTACATATTGAGTTCCAGGACAGCCAGAGATACATAGAGAGACCCTGTTTTTAAAAAGGAAAAGAAAGGTGCCTGGAGAGATGGCTCAGTGTTCAAGAGAGCACTGACTGCTCTTCCAGAGGTTCTGAGTTCAATTCCCAGCAACCACATGGTGGCTCACAACCATCTGTAATGGGTTCTGATGACCTCTTCTGATGTGTCTGAAGACAGCTACAGTGTACTCATATATAAAAAGTAAATAAATCTTTAGAAAGAAAGAAACAAACAAACACACAAGGCGTTGTCAACAAACACTTTTTGTTTTTGAACCGTGAGTGCTGGTTCACAACTATAATCTCAGGACTTGGGAGGTGGAGACAGAAATATCAGCAGTTCAAGGCCAATATTGGCTACCTACCAAGTTTGAAGCCAACAAAGAAACTGGGCTGGAGAGATGGCTTAGGGATTAAGTGCACATATTGCCCATGCAGAGAACTTGGGTTCAGTTCCAGCACCTAGTAGTGACTTACAACCCTCTGTAATTTCAGTTCTAGAGAATCCAGTGGCCTCTTCTGACCTCTCCAAGCACTAGGCATGCATGTGGTACCATATTACATACGTGCAATCAGTTACTCATATACATTAAACAAAACCAACCTCAAACCAAACAATGAAATAATTCAGTAACAAAATTATTTTCAAACATCATATATCATATAAATTTCTTCTAAAATGTTAAAATTCGATTTTTCTAGTTTTAAAACTTTGTGTGTATATGTATGTGCCATATGCTTCCAGGAGCTGGAGTTATAGATGGTTGTGAGTTCCCCAGTGTTGGTGGTACTAACCTACCTCTGGTTCTCTGGAAGGGTAGTAAGAGCTCTTAATTGCTTAGTCATCCTGTATGTATGTATGTATGTATGTATGTATGTATGTATGTATGTATTTGGGTTTTTTGAAACAGAGTCTCTCTACATAGCCATGGCTGGCCTTGACTCATAGAGATCATCCTGCTCTTGGTGAGTTAGGCATTCTCTCGTAACAGTAATTAGTTCAACCTTCAGGAGAAGTCCATGTTTAGCCCATACATAGCCTCCAAGTCTTCTACCACAGCCACGCTGTAAATGTGTCTATTAAACAAACCCCAGGTGGTTCAGGAGGGAGGAAGATGGATACCCACGCACGCCATTCTGTCCCCTTGAGTATTCAGAACCTCCTTGGTAGCAGATGCTCCTCAGGAAGCACTCACATGAAACACAAATCTTGTGCCCGTTCTGAAAGGTCCCCCCACCCCCATTGCTTGATTGTCAGCTGATTTACTTATTTCGTCTTTCCCAAGTTTGTGAACGTCCCATAAATCAATGTGATTGGTGAACATCCCATAAATCAACATGATCGTTGTCTATTTCTGACCATGTCTGTCCAGGCACATATCTACATATCTGGATAAATGTATCACTTGAAGTTCTGACTTCTGGAGGAAGTTTTTTCTTGCCTTTGTCCTTCCTTCCTTCTTCCTTTCTTTTTAATTCTTTCTTTCTTCTTTCTTTTTTTACTCTTCCTTCCCTTTTATTCTCCCTTCTTCCCTCTCTCTTGTTTGTTTCCTCCCTTCCTTTCTTCCTCTTTTTTTTTTCCTTTTTGAAACAGGGTCTTGTGAAGCTTGTATAGTTGAGGATGACTTTGAACTTCTTATCCCACCCTGTGCTGGAATTATAGGGATTATCACCACACCCAATTTTATGGGATCCTGAAAACTGAACCTAGGGCTTCACATACACTCACTGGGCAAGCATTTTAACCAACAACCACATTCCCAGCCTTACTGGGGGAATATTCACTCATGGGTACCCTTGCCGTGATTCATTTTTAGCTGGTGCCAATGTAATGGCCAGACCATTATCCGAGCCCCAGGAATGTCTCGGGAGGCACTAGAGGGAGGTTAAACGGTACAAGGAGGAGTCTTGCTTTTCCCTGGCTCCTGCCTCCTGCCTCCTGCCGCCTTCTGGCCTTAGGGAGATGCTTCAGACTGCTCCTTTATTCCAAGAGTGGTAGAGCACTCCAGCAATGGCTGATAATCTGTATTGCAGCTTTTCTAACCAATCTATACTTCTCAAAAATGATAGCAGAAACATCTCAAAAATTGTGCAGCAAAACAGATTTGAAGCTGAGAGATATGTTAATATTTAGCACAGGAACTCAACTTATAATTATCTTAAGATAATTATGATTATAATATATATAAATAGCATGTATAATATAATATGTGGCATATTGTATATGATAATATATAAATAATATGTAAGAATATATAAATACATAAACTATGTAATAAAAATAATTACATTTTCTCAAATATAAAGGAGCAAACTCTGGGGAAGGAAAAAAGCAGGTAATACAAAGTAGTTTCTAACCCTGGCTTCATAGTAGCTTTACTAAGAGAACTTCAGTAATACACTCACATTTTATATTAAGAAAAATGTTTTGGGGAGCCAGTGAGATGTCCCAGAGAATAAGGACAGGTGCTATCAAAGTCTAATACCCTGAGTTCAATTCCTAGGACTCACGTAATGGAGGAAGAGAACTGACTTCCAAAGATCGACCCACATGTGCACGCATACACATACTCCACATACACAAATATATAAAATGTTTTAAAATGCAAACGTGCATAAGTACGTGTATGTACATGTATAAGAAAATGTAAATGAATTTTGATATACATATACATGCTTACATTTGTTCATATGTAAGAATTGTTCACATAAAGTACGTGGGGCCAGATGTGGAGATATTACCTCAGAATATAGGGAGGTAGAGGCTGGCAGATCAAGGGTTCAAGATCAAACGCGGCTACTTAATGGGTTCAAAGCCAGCCTGGACTACATCAGACCTTATCTCAAAGGAAACAATAAATAATTAAAAAGTAAAGATACTCAGGCTTAGAGACTCTTATTTAATTGATCCAGAATGGGACTTGGAATGTTAACATTTTTCTTCTCCTCCTCCTCCTCCTCTTCCTTCTTCTTCCTTCCTCTTCTTTTTCCTCTTCCTCCTCCTCCTCCTTCTAGGTGCCTTGGGGGTTGAATCCAGGACATCAGGAATGATAAGTGGCCACTCCTGCATAACTATGCCTCAGTCCAATCCCGTATTAATAGGTTTTTAAAGCTCTTTAAGCCTTGGTGATTCTAGGGTGCCGCCTGAGGTGGGAACTGCTAACACAAGCGATTAAGATGGCACATGTACTTTAATGAGGGAGAGAGGAAAACTGATACTATTTGCAACAAGCAAATTATTGCCGTGCCGTAGTTTGAGAAAGTGGGCTGTGATGCTGAATTATGAGTGTGCGGTTGTCTTCTGGGTTGTAATACTGCTGTGTCTCTTCAGTCCTTATCCAGCTCACTACTCAGCCGAATATGGAACAGATCATCCATTGCCTAATGAATGAGTGCCACAGAGAGGTGAGCATATAGCCGTGGGGTCCTGAGACCCCCTCAGAGTCCCCAGATTCTGTCAGAGCTAAGTTGGTCCTCTTTGCGTAGATGGAAAATTAAACTCTAGAGATTTGCCTAAGGTCCCACAGTTGGTGGCAGAACCTGAATATGGGCCTGAGGCTCTAGCACACTGTACACTGTACACTGTACAACGTCCACTTTCGGAGACCCGAGTTCTACTTCTCTGCACAAAGCCTCGTCTTCCCAGTGTAGCCATCCCAAGTTTTCTTGGAAACTTACTAGACACAGCACATATTTCTTTGATGAATTTATCAAGGAAATAGATTCCATGTCTGAATTTGGTGTTTTCACTTGGTTTTGAGTTGTGTGTATGACTTGGTATCAGTATCTGAAGTCAATCTTGTACAGTATGTATAACATGCTTTCTTTATTATGTTAAAAGCCAGTTAAACCATATCTTTTGTATTATGCTTAAGACTGAGGAGTAATATTAGAATCACATTTTTGTTTTGGAGACAGGATCTCATGATGTAGCCTTGACTGGCCTAGAACTCATGGAGATCTGCCCACCTCTGCCTCTTGAATATGGGACCAAAGGTGCATACCCCATGCCCAGCTTAGGATCACTTTTTTAAAAAAAAATATTAATGTACTAGTATTCTGCTGCATGTATGCTTGCAGGCCAGAAGAGGGCACCAGATCCCATTATAGATGGTCGTGACCCACCATGTGGTTGCTGGGAATTGAATTCAGGACCTGTGGAAGAGCAGTCAATGCTCTTAACCACTGAGCCATCTCTCCAGCCCTAGGATCACTTTCTATTTGTTTTTATTTATTTTATTATATTTATTAAGGAAGACAAATAATGTTCACCTTAATCTAATTAAGAGCAATATTTAATTATACATTGTATTTAAATTGTCATAATTATTTTTTATGTGATTAATAGACTAAATATCTGATTTATATTAGATATTCATCACGATGATGCCATTAACCTTTATTGATCACTTGCTCTATATTACACTCTGTGAGGTGGTTTGCATGCAATGCCTTTTCTTTCTTTTTTTTTCTTTTTGAGATAGGTTCTCCATACATAGTCCAGGCACTGAGCTTTTGATCCTCCTGCCTCAACATTTCAAATAGTAGCATTATACCTAGCTTATATGAAACATCTTTTTAAGTTTAAATTAAATTTTTATTTTATGCATGTGGGTGTTTTGTCTGCATGTATGTCTGTGTACCGTATGCATGCCTGGTGCCCTCAGAGGCCAGAGGACAGTGTCGGATCCCCTGGAGCTGGAATTATAGATGGTTGTGAGCTGCATGTGGGTGGTGGGAGACAAACAGGGTTCTTTTGGAAGAGCAACCTGTACTCATAACCACTGAGCCATCTCTCCAGCCCCTCTCCCCTTTTTTGAGATAGGCTCTTATTAGTAGACTAGACTGGCCTTGAACTCAGAGATCCCACACCTCTGCCTCCTGAGTTCTGGGATTAAAGGCCTGCAGTGCCAGGCCTGGCTGATATGTGATACCTTATCCAGGTTCATCAACAAACATAAGAGAGTGGGTCTCTTATTTTCCACTGGAAGAGTAGAGAAGATCACTCTTCTTGTAAGTCACAAAATGTAGTTCTTGTCACACAGAGAGTGTGACAGTAAGAACTGAGTATGGTGGTACAACCTATAGTCCCCAACCTCAGCCACGTAGAAGATTTAGGCTAGTCTGGGCAAGATGAGATCTCAAAAAACCAAACAACGAAAAGGTTCACATCTATCATAATCAGCAAAATTATGTTGACATTCATTCATCATGCTGAGGATGTAGTTCAGTGGCAGAGTGAGGCCTTGTGTTCAATCCCAAGTACTTCATCTACAAAAAGCTCATTGAATATTAAATAGTGGTAGCTAAAATATGTATGTTTATACATTTAGAGTCAGTGTTTTATCTTTATAAGGTTTCCAACTTTTATCCTCCAGTGTCTGGTTCTAAGGGAAGCAAAACATGCTCTGTGTGTGTGTGTGTGTGTGTGTGTGTGTGTGTGTACGTGTTCGTGTGTGTGTAGATTGAACACAGGATCTCAAACATGTTAGGCAAGTGCTCAACCACCAAGCCACACCCCAATCAAAATATGCTAATATTAACACAGTGTAGCAATCATGTATTAAGCTAGGAACTAAGGACGTAGAGAGGAATCTGGCTTGGTCCCTTTCCCCAGAAGTTCCCAGGTGAAAGCAGGAGTCAGACTCAGCGAAAGCTACCTGTGGTGGCAGTCGTGTATAACAGGCGCTACCTGTGTAGGGCAAGATCTGCATGGGAGAGAGGTCAGCTGTGAGTCTGACTGGGCACCTGCTCACTTTCTGTAGCTGTGTAACCTGCCCTCCATGGGACGCAGCCTGGCCACCGTGGCTCTTCTTGGCAAGCTGGCAGATGCCATTCCCAGTGTGGCGGATGATCTTGTAATGGAGCACGGTGAGTTTCCCATGGAGAGGGTGATCCTACCCTTTTCAACTTTGGTCACATTGCCACTTGGGCGCCCTAGTCACTGTATGCACACATGGGAAGAAGGTATTACTTTCCTTATCTATTGGTCAGTTTGAAAAGTCCAGTTTCCTGACTCTGGTCTTGGGCTTGTTGTTGTTGTTTTGTTTTGTTTTTTTGGGACAGGATCTCACTACATAGTCCAGTTTTCCCTCAGTATACTAAGTACTGGGATTAGAGGTGTGTACTACAGTGTGCGGCTTGTTACTTCCCTTTAATATAGATGGATTCAGGGTTTAACATGACCTTCCTTTTGGGTGGAAAGAGGAATGAACTCTGGGACACAGAGCACTCTTGCATTTTATTTATGTAATTTAGAGTATTTATATGTGCGCAGGGTGTGTGTACAAGCCACAGAGAGTTTGTGGAGTTCAGAGAACAACTCATGGGAGTCATTTTCTCCTACCACCATGTGGGATCCAGAGATCAAACTCAGGTTGTGAGGTTTTCAGGCAAGCCCCTATACTCACTAAGCAATCTTACAGACCTTGAAGAGCTTAAAAAAATCAGTGAAATATAAATGTATATTTCTCAGAGGATTGACCTTTAAATTTTTTGTTTGTCTGTTTTTGAGACAGGGTTTCTCTGTGTAGCCTTAGCTGAACTGGAACTTGCTCTGTCTGTAGTCCAGGCTGGCCTTGAACTTGGAGATTCACCTGCCTCTGCCTTTCATATGCTAAGACTAAAGGTATAAAGCTACCACTACCTGCCTATCCTTTAAGTTTTGACTTTCTCTTTTGGTCTTTAGGAAACATTTATTGTAGGTGATTTGGGAAATCACTACTATCTTACTGAGATGATAGTTTGGATTTTTATTTTTCTAAAAGAAGTGTATCTATGTAACTCTTTGTTTATGCGCATGCCTGCATGAGTATACAGGTGCTCAAAAAGACCTGAAGGAGCATCATATCGCCAGGAGCTGGAGTTATAAGTGGTTGTGAGTACCTTGATATGGGTGCTGGGACCTGAACCCAGGTCTTCTGTAAGAGTAGAAAGTGCTCTTTGCCACTGAGCCGTTTCTCCAGCGCCTAGTTTGGAGTTTAATATGGTAACTGATGTAGATTTCTTGTTTGTTGCTAGAGAGCCGGTTTAGTGGTTAAGAGGCCTGAAGTTTAGTCCCTAGTACCCACAACTGCCTGCTGCTCTGTATCTAGCACCCTCTTCTGTCCTCCTTGGGCACCTGCCACCAGCATTCACACGCACAAACCCACCCACAGACACATTAACAATAAAACTTAACTCGGGAGGCAGAGGCAGGTGGATCTCTGTCTCAGGGGGAAAAAAAAGACCAAAACCAACCAACCAACCAACCAATCAACCCCAACCAACCAACCAAACAAACAAACAAACAGTAAAAGACTTCTTGGTTGTTTTCTGAACAGGCAACTTGATGGAGCATCTGTTGAGGGGCTTGGTTTACCCCAACGAGGGGGTGCAGGCTTCCATCTGTTACCTCTATGGGAAGCTCTACTCCTCGCCCACAGCAGCTGAGATGCTTTCCGGCCATTTCCGGGAGAAGCTGTGTGCCCTCTTCCTTTCCACCCTGGACAACGCCCAGACAAAGGACCTACAGATCAACTGCTTGGGTAAGACAGTGTGTTAGAGAGTAAAGGGAGAAGCGTTTGCGTTTGAGAGCTTATGATTCTAGCTGTTGCAGGCGGGGTAAAGGTTTGAGCATTAGAGAGGGCTAAAGGCAAGCTTGGGAGATAAGACAAGTGAAGTGTGTGAAAGATGTCTGGGTTTGGAGTGCATTTTAAGAAAGCTGCCTTTGGGAGAAGATGGAGGAAACAGAAGTCTTTTTGCTTTGGGTCTTTTCTGCCTGCACTTGCTGCCAAAGTGGATTGTTATACTACACAGTTTTCTCCTATAGAGTCTCTTCTCTAGTCAGAAAAATCTATGACCTTTTCAGGCCTGTAGGGTAAAGTCTGTGTTCCCTGCTCTGTGTGTGTGTGTGCGTGTGTGTGTGTGTGTCTGTGTGTCTGTGTGTAAGGATTTTCGGCCTCAGCCTAGCCTTCAGGTCTCTTGTTCTACTCCTTGCATGAGTGCTCATGGCCTGGAGGATGCTTCTGAGTCGTGAGCTGTATTTTTATTATATTTGTCGGTACCTGTGATTGGGCTGTACCCCAGCTCCAGTTTTCATTTTTCAGACTGTGTGGACTGACACTGTGGTAGGTGACTGAGAGTGGTCTGGTTTCCAAGCAGGAGCTATGGGGAAGCATAATCTATTGTGACAATAGCTTTTTTTCGCAGTCTAGGCAAGTGGTTCTCAACTGTCCTTTAACGCAGTTTCTCATGTTGTGCTGACTCCCAACCATAACATTATTTCATTGTTACTTCATAACTAATTGTGATACTGTTATGAATCGTAATATAAATATATGCTATGCAGGATATCTGACCCCTGTGAAAGGGTTGTTCGACGCCCGCCCCCAAAGGAGTCATGACTCACAGGTTGAGAATTGCTGGTCTGTGCAAGAGCTCTCGTAGGAACAGTCTTGCTACTCAGAGAGTACTAATTCTGAGTCAGACTGTGTACTGGACTCTTGGGTCCGCAACTCCTATCCTGTAGGAACTCATAGGCCACATGGAGGACAGACATGGCCAGCTAGAGTACAATGTGGTGTCCTGACATAGAGGTGAAGGAGGGATGAGGGGACAGAGGACAAGAGAGACTTCCTAAAGGAAAAGATGCTTAGACTGAGGTATTGGAGGGAGGAGGAGGGGCAGGGGAAGTAACATGGGCAAAAACACCAGGGATGAGGCAGCCTCAGAGTGTGGTACCCTGTGATAGGGCAGTGCTGGAGATGCAGCATAGTAGTGTTATGAGGGGCATTAGTCTGGGAGCTGGCCTAGGCAGAGAAGGAGGGAATCCCAGCTGATGATGCATTTTAAGCCCTGTCTCATCTCTGGAGCCTTTCCTTCCCTTTCCCCTCAAACAGGTAAGCAGTTACATTCTTTTTTTTTTTAAGATTTATTTACTTTTATTTTATGTATGTGGGTGTTATCCTTGGCTGTATGTCCATACATCGCATGCATGAAGTTCCTGCAGAGGCCAGAAGAGGGTATCAGCTCCCCTCGAAATGCAGTTACAGATGGCCACTGTGAGAGGTGCAGATGGTCACTGTGGGCGGTGGCGCCCCTGAGTCGGTGGACCTGGGCTGGCTGAGAAAGCAAGCTGAGCAGGCTGGGAAGCAGTACTCCTACATAGTTCCTGGCCCCGGCTCTGCCCTGATTCTCCTCACCGATGGACTCTGACATGAAAAGACAAATCAGCCTTTCTTCCCCAAGTTGCTTCTGTTCATTGTTTTCTCACAGTAACAGGAAACTAGACCAGGATGCTATTGAATTCCTGGACTCCTGGGCCTTGTAGTTCGTAGGTTCTCCTCAGCCTTGTGGGAGGAAGGTGGGTTGCAGAAAGGAAACTGATGCCTAAGAATTCTAACCACAGTTCATATTCACAGAGACTGAAGAGGTCTCTCAGGGGGTGTCTGAGGGCCGTCTTTCAGAACGCTGATGCCCTTCAGACCTCCCTCAACCCCTCCGCTTCCTAGGTTTGCTAAGGCAGCTGCTGAAGTATGATCTCTTTGTGTCCCTGATCATGAGCAAGTCTGTGCCTGTGGAGGGTGCTGAGAGCGGCGAGAGGCCATCGAGAGAGACCTCACTACCTTTGGTGCTCAAAAAGGTAGCGGTGGGCCAGGGCTTGTAGCTCAGCTGTAGAGCCTGTGCTTAGCATGTGAGGCGGGAGGACCAGGAATGCAAGATTATCTGGGCCACATGAGGTCCTCTCTCAGAACAACCACAGCAGTAAAATTAAAGAAGCAGGAAAAAAATTAAAGTGCAAAGCAAAACCAAACTAACCTCCCTCAAAACAACCAAGTTTCGACGGGATAGACATTTGGGTGGGTGGGTGGGGGGCTTTACACGTAGAGTTGTCTGACCTGTGTTCCTGCCTTGGCTTGCCCTCTCCTCGTCTGTGTGGCCTGGAGTTTGATGATCTGCTGAGCAGACTCATTGGACTGGGTGTTTAGTTTTACAGCAATGACTTCTTACACTGAAAGGCTACAAAATAAAAGTAAAAAGGGAAACCAGACACAGGTTTCTAGAACCCTCTCAAAAGAGAGGTCGCATAAGGCACTGTAGCTCATCCAACAGTCCATTAGGAGGACAGATGGAAGGTCTTTACGCTCTCCTGTGGAGTTTTGCTGGAGCAAGGGTGATCACAAAGGCACCCTTGCCTCCCACATTCTGAATGTCTAGCTCCTAGAAGGAGAACAAGTGCTCAGCATATACATTGTTAGCATGCTTTAGTCATAGATACTAGCGACCCTCCCAAAAACCCAATTCCGAACCCAGCCACAGTTCAACTGTGTAGACTCTCCAAGAGCAGGAGCAAGAGCTTTGGGCTCGTTACCGTAACTCTTCTTGACACACTCAGAAAAGGGAAGAGCGCAGGTGGGATCTGCTCTCCTTGTGTCATGTGACTGTGGCCGATGTCCAAATCAGAGAAGAGCTTGTTACTGAACCCCTGTTTCCGAGCTGGGTGTCCCTGGTGTTTCCACGGTGTGGCCTCCAGCCTGGTCTCAGAGACTGCTCCATAATCTACAGCTCTCCCTGTGCTTGATATCATGAAGTATGGGATCTGTGATGACTTAGGCTTCTGCCCCGAGGCACGTAGGCTGGGTGCCCTGGTCTTCTCAGTGATGTGACTGGGAACTTCCTGCTGCTTCTCCAGTTTCTCCTGTCCAGAGATGAGATCCTGCAGGTGGCCAGTTCCCACTGTATTACGGCAGTGCTGGTCCATTCCCCTGCAAAGCATGCTGTGGCCTTCATTCATGCTGACATCCCAGGTATGGGAATCCTCTAACCTTGTTCTCTCGGGACTCCAGAGTTCTGCCCAGAGCCTTGAGTTTGCAGCTATGGCGGCAGTGGTGGTGGCGGTTTTATCAGTTTTCTTTGATATCACATTGGAGGGCGGGGTCAGCTGTATATATATCATCTGATGGACTTGGGCAGGTTGTTACTGACATTTGTCATTGACCTTTGGGGAGTGACAGAAAGACCTAAGACAAGGAGGGCAGAGGTTTGCCTAGGAGCGTTGGGAGCCTGAGGACATAAGCATTGTGATAAGTGCTGCGGTTAGTGTTGTAGAAATTACTTAAATCCCAGTCCAGAGTTTCTACCCCGCTTTTGTTATTGAGTTCCCAGATGAAAGACACATTGTCTTTGTATTTTTAATAAGCCTTAGTCAGCACAATAGCTGGGCAGCTGCCTACCCCAACCCCATACTGTTAGAATCTACTTTCCTATCTATAACTCCAAGTTACGAGTTACTATTTACTACTAGTTACTGTTCCATCTGGTCTGCTCTTTTTTATGTTGTTGTTGTTTTGTTTATTTTGTTTATTTTGGTTTCTTTGAGACAGGGTTTCTCTGTATGGCCCTGGCTGTCCTGGAACTTGCTCTGTAGACCAGGCTGGCCTCGAACTCAGAAATCCGCCTGCCTCTGCCTCCCAAGATCAAAGGCATGTGTCACCACTGCCTGGCTTCCATCTGGTCTGCTCTTAACTCCAGTTGGGCAGCCCTCAGGGCTACGCTCTCTTGACCTTTAAGCCATGGCAGCTTCTCCTTCCTCCTCTCCTGCACTTCCTTCTTCCCCATGGTCAGGTCAGGGTCTCAGGGCCTTGCAAATGCCCTGCAGGCAGGCGCTCTGTCACAGAGCTGTATCTCCAGCCCATCATCATTTTATAGGTTAGAACATTGATTGTTTCTAGAAAAGACACAGACCTATGTGCATTGAGACAGCCCCATGGTACTCACCAGACCAGTGTGAACATCTGCACCCTTTTCGGTAGAGGAAGTAGGAGAATGTGGGGCGTTCACAGTTCTGAAGGGCTGTAGAAGATGACTGGGGAGAAGGGAGAGGATGTTCCAAACCCACAGGGCTAGTCCTTGCCAGAGCAGTGTCTCGTGGCGAAGACTAAAGCCCAGTGCTTTATTCCTTAGTCTGCCTGTCCTAAGAGTTTGAAAACCCAAAGTTTCAGTCTCTTCCAAGCAGAAATGGCCTTCACTGTTACTGTGGCTTCTTCTGGTCTTCCATTTCCCCATCTCTTTAAACAAAACAACAACAACAACAAAACCTTCCTGGCCCTGATAACACCAAAGAGTTGACAAATCTGTGAGTTGTCAGTTTTTGATGCAAAAGGGTGTGTGAACAGAGAAAAGGAGACAGACCTGATAGAGTTGAAGCCCTCGAGTCAGTTTAAGGGCCACGATCTCCAGCCACCACTTACTGTTTTCTCCTCTCCCCGGCCAGAGTTCCTCTTTGAGCATCTTTCATCATCCAGCGAAATCCTTGTCTGGTCCAGCTACAACTGCCTGATACTCCTGGCAGAAGAACCGCTCTTCTTTTCAAAGTGTCACACAGTGTACGGTTGGTAATGTGGGCCCTGGGCTGACTCTAGGTTCATGTACAGCACTTTAAGGTTGGGTAGCAGCATCAGAGGTGGTGGAGGGGTGGGCATGCACTTTAGGGGGTGGAGCTAGACTGATTCCATGTGTAACCACTGCTATCCTGGTGGTTTTGTTGAGACTCTTCATCAAGGGAGGGCCATTCTCATTAGCCACTAAATGAATTCTAGCCTCTCATTAAGCGATTTCAAGCAGATCCAACCTTGGATTCAATCCTTTGTAGGCCCTGGATATCTGTCCATCTAGTTAGTCTCAAGACTTTTCTAGTTCTTCCTTTCAGTGTCTTGGAACAGTTCTTTTCCTTTCCTTACTAATGGTCTTTATTTGGGATTCATAAAACCACATCCGGGTTTTTAGACTGGAAATAGTCAATCCTACCTCTGCCTCTGAGTGCTGGGATTAAAGACAGCACCACCAGTAGTCGGCTATTGCTGTTTTCTGAGACAGGGTTTTTCTGTGTAGCCCTGGCTGTCCTGGCACTCACCCTGTAGACCAGGCTAGGCTTGAACACAGAGATCTGCCAGCCTCAGCGTGCACCACCACCGCCCATCTGATTCCTGTATTCTATGTTTCTTGTCTGTGTTGGGTACCCGACTGGGACCAGGAAGTTAAAAAATACACATGACATGGTCTCTGATCCTGAGAGAGGGAGAGAGATCAGGCAATTTTAATACAAGTTAATTTAAGATTTTCTAAGCAGAAGCAAAAGGAGCACAGCTCCTCCTGGATGGAGATGGAGGATTTTCTGGAGGAGCAGAGGCTGGAGCTAATTCTTCAAGGAGGAAGGGAGGTATTAAGTGGGAAAGATGTGACTTAATCAGTAGGTAGTCAAAAAATCTCACGTGCTTGAGTCTGTGCTGGATGTTGGAGGACCGAATGAAAGATGAGGCCTGCCCTTAAAAATGTCATGGTTGGGTCCCCTGAACTTCTGCAGCTGATGACTTGAACTCAGGGCTTTAGCATGCTAGGCAGGCACACCGCATCTGAGCCATAGCCACAGCCCTGGTCGCACGGGATCAGTTCAGCCTTGCTGGGGTCATTTCATGATGGTTATGTAGCTTGTAGGTGCTTTTTAGAGCATGTCACCTCTCTTGGGTGGTTCATGGAAGAACCACGGAACGCTGATCCCTTGTCTGGTGTGTTATCCTGAGGTAGGGATTGAGGCAGTGGTCAGGAGCCTACAGGGAAGCCTGCAGTTGACCAACACCGAACTGCATAAGCAGGGCCTGCTGCTCTTCGCGGAAATTCTGACAAGGTAAGCCAAGGCATGCGGGTGGGAGCGGTAAGGAGAGGTGAGAATTTAGTCCTGGCAGGGCTGCGCCAGGATGAGTCATTCATTTGTTTCTCACCTACTGTTTCATAGGCAGCCAGAGGAGATCAGGCTGTTCACAAGCTCGGCCATGTGTAGAGATGCCAGCCGTGCCCTCCAGGAGGCCGTGAGCAGCCCTGTGTTACCTGTGGCTGCTGAAGCCCTGAGGGCCATTTCAGCTTTTCTGAGGTGAGAGGTTCACCGGAATGTGCCTGCTGACCTGTGGAGGCCAGGGAGTTCCTAGGGATGCATTCTTGTGCCACTGTCATCACTATTATTTATGGTTATTGTTGTTTTGTTGAGACTGGGTCACATAGTGTAGCCCAGGCTGACCTAGAAACTCACTATGTAACCCAGGCTGACCTAGAACTTACTATGTAGCCCAGGTTGGCCTCAAACAGTAATTTTCCATTCTTTATTTCTAAATGCCAAGATTATGCAGGAGCCCCACACCTGATTTCTTTTTCTTTTCTTTTTCCTTCCTTCCTTCCTTCCTTCCTTCCTTCCTTTCTTTCTTTCTTTCTTTCTTTCTTTCTTTCTTTCTTTCTTTCTTTCTTTCTTTCTTTCTTTCCTTCTTTCCTCCCCTCCCTCCCTCCCTCCCTCCCTCCCTCCCTCCCTCCGTTCGTTCTTTCTTTCTTTCTTTCTTTCTTTCTTTCTTTCTTTCTTTCTTTCTTTCTTTCTTTCTTTCTTTCTGGATACAGGATTTCTCTGTGTAGGTCTGGCTGTCCTAGAACTCAAAATCAACTCCCAAAAATCCTCTTGACTCTGCCTCCTGAGTGCTGGGATTAAAGGACTGCACCACCAAGCCCAGCTTCTGTTTGTTTCTGAGGCTAGGTCTGGTGTAGTCCAGACTGGCCTCAAGACTGCTGTGCACCTGACAATGACCTTGAATCCCTTAGCATCCTGCCTTAGCCTCCCGAGTACTGAGATTTTATCAGCCTGTGCCACCTCTCTCAGCTAACTGGGATTGTACCAGCCTGTGCCATCCCACACAGCTAACTTTGGTTTTTGAAGCCATATTTCCTGATTCTCATCCTCTCACCAGTCGCCTCCCGCAACCCCCGGTCCTCTATTTTACTTTCCAAGGTTAGTTAGGCTGTAACTTTATTTTTACACGGTAAAGGTTCTTAATATTTATAGTTTCTTCCTTCCTCATATTTAAGCCTTTGTGATTCAATTCCAGGGTGGTTCTAAAAATTGAAACAAAAAAATAGCATTTACATTACAATAACTTGAGTCTATCTCTCTTTCCTTTTGTGGGTCCCTGGATCTGAATCTTGAATCTCTAAATCTGGAGCATGAATCCCAGGGTAGATGCGATGAGTAAACCCAGAGGAGGAGTAAAAGTGACGGCATGCAGTCACAGTCGACTCCCTGCGCAGGCAGGCAGGCAGAGCAGGCTCCCACAGGCCTGGGCTGCAAGAGGCAGGTGGTGGCATTTGAGCTGTGTGAGGAGGGCTGAGGGAATGCAGGTTGAGGAGAAACAGGGTTGGAAGACGCAGGCTGAAAAACACTGGCGTCCCAAGGGTGCTGCAGTTACTTCAGTTAGCAGGTTCTAGGAAGGGGCAGGATTGTGGAGAGAGTTGGGGAGGGATGGGAGAGTGATTAATGTGTGCACGGTTGGGAGGGGTTTACTTTATCCCCCAGTGTGTTTACTGACAGTTCTCTCTCTGAGGGGAAGCGGGATCAGAAGCTCTCTGGGAAACACAGCTAGAAGGGAGGATGAAAAAAACATGAGCTGCTCAAAAACCAACCAAATAAATAACAAACATCAGGGCTTAATGACCACCGAGGGAACAAAGTTAGAGGTCCCACATGGACATGGTGGTGCACCCCTGTCATCCCAGCCCCTTGGGAGACTAAGGCTTGCTTGAGGTCTCTTGGGCTGACAAGATGGCTCAGGGAAAACACTTGCCATCTGTGCCTGGCAGCCTGAGTTCACTCCCCAGAAAGCCATGCTGGAAGAAGAGCCTCACTGAGAGCCGCCCTCCCTCCATCTCCACATGTGCACTCTGCCACTGCTACTCACACGGATGCCACACACAGTCATCATCTGTGTAAAGAAACAGTCTGTGCAACATACTCTGTCTCAAGAAACAAAACAAAGAAGAAAACAAGGTTTCCAGAAAAGAAGGGAAGGAAAAGCCAAGCCTAAACTATGTGCAGCTGGCTGAGAACTTACTAGGAAGCCAAATAGACCATTCGGTGTTCAGAAAGGACCCAGGGGTGAGAGATAATAGATTGTTCCCCAGTTACTAGACTGAGTTTAATCGACTCCTCACAACGTTCATGTCTGCACATAACCTATGAGTATGTCTTCTGTGGATACTGTCAAGATAAAGCTATATAGCAGGGGTTGCAAATTCAACAACTACCGTCTACATTATGAGCTGGAATGGTGGCATTTACCTATAATCCTAGCACGTGGGCAGTGGAGATAGGAGGATCAGGAGTTCAAGACTGTTTTCAGCTACATAGAGAGAGTTTGAGATCTTCCCTAGGGCTGGAGAGATGGCTCAGTGGTTAAGAGCACTGATTGTTCTTCCAGAGGTCCTGAGTTCAATTTCCCAGCAACCACATGGTGGCTCATAACCATCTGTAATGGGATCTGATGCCCTCTTCTGGTGTGTCTGGAGATAGCTATAGTGTACTTAGATATGGAAAACAAATAAATACTTCAAAAAAAAAAAGTGAGAGCATCCCTGGCTACTTGAGACACTGTCTCGACATGATGGTAAAGTGCCTGTAGTCTCAGCACTTGGGAGCTTGAGATGAGAATGTTTGGGCTAGTCAAGAATGTTGGACTAGCCAAGGCTACATAGTGAGTTCTAGGTCACCCCAAACTACAGAGTGGGACCCTGTTTCAAAAGCTTGAGGTGGAGGACTGGGGCTGGAGAGATGGCTCAGTGGTGAGGAGCACTGGCTGCTCTTCCAGAGGACCCGGGTTCAGTTCCCAGTGCCTACATGGTGGCTCACAACCGTCTGTAACTCCAGTTCCTGGGGATCTGATGTCCCCTTCTGGCTCCCAGGGTTACCAATTACCACATGTTGCACACATACATACATGCAACAGAAACATCCACGTGTATAAAAATAATTCTTTAAAAGGGGTGTGTGTGATTTGGTCATACGGTGACATGGATGGGAGAAGGGAGGGGAAGATGCCGTTGTACAGATGAGCAGAAATTAGAGCAGCGCCAAGGAAGGCCAAAAATTGCCAGCAACCACCAATAAGTCAAGGCAAGGAAGGGTTCTTCCTAAGATGCTTGGGATTTGCAGCTAAGCCCAGTATGTTAACATTGTGACAAGACATTGTGTCGACAGAGTTCAGACTGAAGAACTACGCAGTTTAAAATATTATAATGTCCTAAGCATTGTGGTTGGTTTAATGGCAACTCCTCAGAAATTAGAGTCACCTGAGCTGTCCTGACTGATGTGTGGATTGAGACCTGCCCCCATGACGTGCTGTGGCACCTTCCGGGAACAGCTCAGCTAAAGGGGGGTGTGTCAGAAGGAAGGCCTCCCCTTGCCACCCTCATTGGTTTGCCTAATATGAGCCCCAGAATCATCCTGTGGTAGTCTCTGCTGTTAATGTCCTTCCACAGATGGTAAAAGTGGCGAGGACAGAGGGTAGGCTTGTGAAGAAGGCTGTGCATCTGCTTGTGGCTCACTTACCTCTCTGAATGTCTTGTCTGGATGCAGGAAGGACCATCAGAGCTCTCTGCCTGTGCAGTACAGAGCACTTCGCGCCTTGCTTGAAGCCATGATGAGCCGATGTGTGGAGTTTTACCAGACCCCTCTGAACAGGAGGTCCCTGGTCAGTGAACTGCAAGCACACTTCTTCTGGAGCCCCTGCTCTAATGTCTGTCTGTCCTTTTCCTCTCTGTCCTGGGATCATCAGCATGCATCACCATGCTTATCTTAATTTATTAGGTTTATTTGTTTATTTTGTAATACTGAGGATTGAACCTAGGGCCTTGTATATGCTAGGCAAGCACTTTACCACTGAGCTCTATCTCCAACTCTCCAATTTGTTCTTAGAAAAGCAATTTGTATGTCACCTTATCTTCTGTTCTGGCTTAAGGGTAACTATCTCCATTTTGATAGATGAAGAAACTGACTCTTCAGGTGTTATTTCTCCACCAGTGAAACAAGCCAATCCAAGCCAGTCTAAATTATTAAATGCAGGTTTATTGGGAAGTTGCCTGAGGGCAAGTTCAGTGACTACAGGGAAGGAGGTCAGGGAAGTTGCTGTGTGAAGGGAGAGAGAGAGAGAGAGAGAGAGAGAGAGAGAGAGAGAGAGAGAGAGAGAGAAGAAGAAGAAGAAGGAGGAGGAAGAGGAGGAGGAGGAGGAGAGGAGAGGAGAGGCGAGGAGAGGGCCATGATTATGTATAGAGAGAGAGAGGAGAGAGCCATGATTATGTAGGGAAGAGCCTCTAGGGGAAGGGCAGCCCGTCTCCTGGGCAGGTTATAGGCAGGGTATGCCAGGTTGGACTGAGAGATGCTGGGAGAACCTGGAGGTCAGGTCCACTTTGATATGTAAAATATGCACCCACTCCCTCTTCCCAAACAACAAGGGTTAAACAATTTTCTCTAAAGACAAAAATTTCAAAGTAGCTTAGCAAGAAAGGTTTATACCTACAATCCTTATATCCAGGCTGCTGAGGTAGGAGGTTGAAGAGTTTGAAGCTAGCCTCAGCTACATGTCTCAAAAATGACGTAATTAGTATCTGAGCTTGGTTATTCATATTTTTCTTGTGGTTTTGTTTATTTGTTTGTTAGTTTTTATGCTGTTGTGAATTAGACCCAGAGCTTTGTGAGTAAAAGGCAAATATTCCACACCAAGCCTTGTTCCTAGCCCTACGCTGAAAGTGTGGTAAACATTCTTACAACATTATTTAAAACTGGATGCTTTAGGATCTTAGAAAGAATCTGACTACTGTGTACTATGTTATAATAGTTGGTTTTTAGTGGTCCATGGACTTTAGCTATCAGGAAAGATAGTCTCAGTGTGGGTGTTATGTTTTTCAGGATTACATTTCTCATACCTACTGGTGTGAGGATTGTCTTGTGTTATGGAGCTATGGCATTGGATGTCACAGCAGCTCAGGCTGTCATCCACCTGCCTGTGACAGCCTTCTGTACATGACAGACCAAGAGCCCTTCTTGAGGTTCTTAGGGGTATGGGGTTAAACGTATCCCCTGTGCTATTTTTAAATGAGCTACTCAGACTTGTGATGATATATATACCCATGATCCCTTGGAAAGTTAGGCATGTGGGAATGGCAGACAGCAGTGAGGGTGGAAGAGGTCTGCGGCATCTAGACCTAGGCTGGCACACAGAGGGGCTATGTGACTCATAAGCTCTTCTCTCCTCACCCCAGGGCCATGCTTGCAGTAGAAACTCAGAGAAGGCCACTCTTCGAAGGGGGAAGTTCCTCCTGAGCACCCTGGAGGGCTTTAGAAACGCCTGCAGGTGAGGGGCCCTCTGCAGCCTGAGGCTGGAGAGCGGGAACTGGTGGGGCTGAGGCAAAGGGCAAAGCAAGGCTTGGCTTCTGTTGCTCTCCAGAATTGTGAAGAGACTTTGACTGGGGTTGGGGTGTGTGGAGGAAGGTTGAGGATGGGTAGCTAGGGGTAGGATGGTCCTCTGTTCCCCAAAAGCATCCCGGTGATGCTTTTGCTACTATATCATGAGGTTATTTTAAAAACATCTTCTAAGATTTATGTACTTTCATTTTATGTGTGTGGGTGTTTTCCTTGAATGTATGTATGTGCAATGCATATATGCATTGCCCATGGAGGATAAGAGAGGGTATCAGATCCCCTGGAACTGGAGTTACAGAAGGTTGACAGTCACCGTGTGGGCTGGGAAATTGAACCTGGGTCCTGTAGAGGAGCAGCCAGTGCCCTTACCCACTGATGGAGCCATCTTCCCAGCCCCCATGAAGTCACGCCCGTACCCATTTTTGTTCATCCACGAGTCTAGCCTAATGCCGTCACTCTTCTCTGAACACAGTTCATATAAACAGATGTGGGTTTGGGTTTGTTTTGTTTTTCAAGACAGTGTTTCTCTGTGTAGCCCTGGCTGTCCTGGAACTCATTCTGTAGGCCAGGCTGGCCTCCAACTCACATAGAGTTTTCCTCTGCTTCCCAAGTGCTGGGATTAAAGGCATGCTGCACCACTGCCTAGCACATAAACAGACATATGTCATATCGGCTATATAGCACTAGTGAGAGGGGACAGAAAGAATGACTCCTACCCACAAAGGGTTGACAGTCTCTGAGGGAAGGAATACTCAAGTGTATATGTGAATTCTCTGAGTTGTGTAGAATCCAAGGAAGGTGTTACAGGCAGAGAGAGCAGCACTGGGAAAGGCTGAGAGAGATACGGTAACATGCAGCAGGAGATGCTCAGGGGATACACATAGGGTATAGAAGAGTCATGTGCATTGGGACAGCAGAGACTCGGAGGGCTGTGTAGCTCTGCTGTCCTGGAACTCATTCTCTAAACCAGGCTGGCTTTGAACTCAAAGATTTACCTGCTTCTGCTTCCCTGCTGGGATCAAAGGCATGTGCCAACACTGCCCAGGGCAGCAAGAACTCCTAAAATTGCTCCCATCTAAGGGTAGGAATACTTTCCCTGGATTCTGAGCTAGCTCAGTCTAACAGGGTGCATCCTCTCTTGTGGTGCATGTGTGTTATGTTAGTAAGCATGCATACTGATTTCTCAGGCTGGCTGTGGAATTCCAAGGCGAGCCTTCTGCCCAGGAGAACCCCTTCACAGCTCCCAGTGCAGAGAAGGAAGACACCTTGGAGGCCTTCTCAGAGTTTCTTCTCAGTGTCTGTGACTCCCAGTGCATCCCAATGATGATGGTAGGTTCTTTTCCACAGGCCGTGCCAACCATGGGGACTACTCAGCTAGCCCTTGGGACTTTAGCAATGTTATTCTTGCAGCTACCTTTACTTTGGTTGTAAAAATAAAATTTGTCTCATTATAAAACTAATAGATTTATCTGGAGAAAAAGTTGAAACCAGTAACAACAAAGTAATGTGCAGGTAATGATTGTTTGTAATGTGGAGCTTGTCTTACAGTCACTGTGTAACTTTATCCTTGCTACCTGGGAGATGGGTACCAGAGTTCCCCCTAATGTCTCTTCCCTGTCCCAGGCTTTACACATACCAAGCAAGTGTCTGTTATTAAACTATACTCCTTAGTTTTAAAGTGATGTCTTTTTCCTACTGTCAGAAAGCAAGTACGTGCTGGGCATGGGGGCGCAGGCCTTTAATCCCAGCACTTGGGAGGCAGAGGCAGGTGGATCTCTGAGTTTGAGGTCAGCCTCGGCTACGGAGTGAGTTTCAGGACAGCCAGGGCTACATAGAGAAATCCTGTCTTGAAAACAAAGTGAAGGCAGTTGTATTCTATATTGCTTTTACAGTTGTCACTGTAATGAGAGAATGTCACCCTGTTTTATGACTTAGAAAGCACATTTGTCCATTATAACTCATCTCTGTTCCTAGGCGGTAGATGTTCCTGCTCTTATTTGGGGGGAGAATATAGAGCAGAGGCAGGAGAGGTAAAGTGTCTGACACTACAGCTAATGACAGAGTCAGTCCTTAGGTGCAGGTTCGTGAGTTCAGATTCCCTAGCTTTTCTGGTGTCAATCAAATGAAAGTGGTAACATCTGCACTTGGTGGATTTGATGGCCACTTTTGAAGATGCCTTTTCTTCTTCAGAGTCTCAGGCCTTTGTATTTTCACTTCTGGTGCTTTCAGAGGTACTTGGAGGAGGCTACACATCCAAACCTGATGGAGGTTTTCCTCTCGATTCTACACAGCCTCTTTGTCATCGTTCCGTACATGAAGGTGAAGTTCTCCAGGAAGCTTGGTAGGTGGCCGGTCATTGGTATCTGTGGGACGTGGGCACTGTGAGCAGCTGCTGAGAGTGCTGAGGAAATGCCTGCCAGACTGCATCTCCTTCCCTGTCAGTGCTGAGTGGAAGGAAGTCATGGGCAGTCGGTTATTAAAGCCACTTTCCAAGTTATTGATACTGTCAGTGTTGCCTAGAAGTCCAGGAGGCTCCACTTAAGTGTTTGTAACACAATCCTTTTCTTCCTTCCTTCTTTTTCTTCCTTCCTTCCTTCCTTCCTCCCTTCTTTCTTTCTTTTGAGACAGGGTTTCTCTGTGTAGAACTGGACTAACTGAACTGGAACTCACTCTGTAGACCATGCTGACCTTGAACTCACAGAGATCAACCTGTCTCTGCCTGCCTGGCTCCCCTTTCGTATACCATGTACCTTGAGACTGCAAATGATGTTTAAGGTTTTTGTTTTCTTTCTCTCTCTCTCTCACTCTCTCTCTCTCTCTCTTTCCTTTTTCTTTCTCTCTTTCTTTTTGTATGTGTGTGTGTGTATTGTGCGGGTGTTTGGATGTATGTGTGTGTATATGTGAATGTGTGGATGTGTGCGGATGTGTGGGTGTGTAAGTGTGTGGATGTATGTGGATGTGTGGTTATGGGTGTGTGTGGATATGTGTGGTTGTGTGGATGTATGTGGGTATGCAGATGTGTGTGGGTGTGTGGTTGTGTGGATGTGAATGTGATTGGTGTGTGGATGTGTGTGGGTGTGTGGATTTGTCTGGATGTGTGTAAGTGTGATGTATGTGGATGTATGTGTGTGGGTGTGTGACTGTGTGTGGATGTATGTGGGCATGTGGATGTGTGTGGGTGTGGGTATGTGGATATGTGAGTGTGTCTGGATGTGTGTGTATGTGGGTGTGTGCATGTGTGCTCATGTGTGTGAATGTATGTGCAGGGTATGTGTTCATTATTGCAGGCAGAGGCCAGAAGAGGGCATGGATTCCCTGGAGCTGGAGTTAGAGGCAAATGTGAGCCACTCCATGTGGGTGCTGGAAGTGAAACCCCAGTCTTAGAGAGGAGACTGGGAGAAGGCTTGCAATAGAGTGGCCTGGGCCATGGTCAGTGGCTAAGACGGAAGCTGTTGTCAAGTCTCTGGTCTGAGATCTGGTCTCCTTCATGTGGACAGTTTACAGAGATGGAGATACAATGATAACTACCACTGTTCTTTCTAAGTCTGAAACTGGATTATTTTCTACAAAGATGAGCCAAAGGCTGGAAACAGCAACGTTCTTCCTGGTGCCTGTAGAATGTACCAGGTTATAGTAGAACATACTCGGGAGAGATAGGAAATGAACAGCCATCCAGCTCTTACCCTGAGGCAAGCATTTGTTAGACGTACTTATTCCCAACCTATGAGGTACAGACAGTTGGTTTCCTACGTTAACTGCTACTAGATCCTGGTGAGTCAGGCTCCATGATGGCAAAAGCAATACTCCGACACCAGTACCCACAAGTTCTGTGACAAGCCTTCTTTCTTCCCACTTCACCCAGCTGATTCATCTTTCATACGACTGACCCTGGAGCTGAAGGCCAGGTTCTGCAGTGGCCAGAGGTAGGTATGGACCCTGGCAGAACCGGACAGCAAGGGGCCAGAAAAAAAATTTGGCCTGGCAAGTACAAGTGCCTAGTTGGTGTTTTAGTCATGGGACCCTGGTGTATCAGAAAACAGTGTCAGTGTTGCCCAGCAACTGACACACGAGCTGGAGGTCCTTCTGTAAGTTTAGTTCCACCTGCCGCGGAAAGGCAATGTGTGAGTGGACAAGTCACTGCAAAGCCAGGAGGGCCAGTCCTAGCTTCATCTCTGTGGCTGTGCTAAGGGGCTCTGACAAAAACAAAATGGGGAAAACAGCTAGTCGTGTTGTGCTGCTTGCTTCCTTTCTTTTCTTTTCTTTTCTTTTCTTTTCTTTTCTTTTCTTTTCCTTTTCTCTTCTCTCTCTCTCTTTCTTTCTTTCTTTCTTTCTTTCTTTCTTTCTTTCTTTCTTTCTTTCTTTCTTTCTTTCTTTCTTTCTTTCCTTTTGGTTTTTTTGAGCAGAGTTTCTCTGTGTAGCTCTGACAGTCTTGGAACTTCCTCTGTACATCAGGCTGCCCTTGAATTCATAGAGATCCACCTGCCTCTGCCTCCCAAGTGCTGGGATTAAAGGCATGCGCCACCCAGCTGCTTTCTTTATTCATACATAGTTCAGGACCCCCTGCCTAGGAATGGTGCCGCCCACAGTGGACTGAGTCATCCTATGTCATTTATCTTAATTAGTGCAACCTTCGAAGATATGCCCAAAGGCCAACCCAACATAGACCATCTTCGAGAATCTCTTTCTAGGAGAGTCTAGGTTGTGTCAAGTTAATAATGAAAGCTAAACATCACAGGCTATTGGGGATCCTTTGTGTAACCTTATTTAAATGGAGAAACCGAGGCCCTGAGAGGTGAGAAGATACACTGTTTATCAACTTGGAGTCTTTGCCAGCTAAGCAATTTCACAGAATCAATTTTTGTTTATAGTGAATGCCACCGTTTCAGTGTCTGGTTTTGCTAGATTTCTAGAGCACCCTTCTGTACTGTCTCCTCTTTGCCACTGTCCAGTGCATACAAACTACCAGTACCGCATGTGGCCTTCCTTCCATAGCTTTGAACAGACACCCACATTCAGGAGAGTATTCAGCAAGCTATCATGGTTCAGTGTCAAACTGCAATTAAATTCTTCTTCTTCTTCTTCTTCTTCTTCTTCTTCTTCTTCTTCTTCTTCTTCTTCTTCTTCTTCTTCTTCTTCTTCTTCTTCTTCTCTTCCTCCTCCTCCTTCTTCTCCTTCTCCTCCTCTTCCTTCTTCTTTCCTCTCCTCCCTCTCCTTCTCCTCCTTCCTTCCTCCTCTTGTCTTTTTGTGTTGTCCTTCTTATATCTGTTTCTCCTCTTTCTCATCCTTTTCTTCCTCCTCTTCCTCTTCTTCCTCTTCCTCCTCTCCCTCCTCTCCCTCTTCTTCCTTTTCCCCCTCTTCTTGTTCTACTTCCTCTTCCTCCTCTTCTTGTTCTTTTTCTCATTGTCCTCCTCTTCCTTTCATCTCCTTTCTTCCTCTTCCACCTTCTTCCTGTTCCTTTTCCTCCTCCTCCTTTTTCTTTCTTCTTGTTTTTTGTAAGTGCTCTACCCCAGGCTGAACTCCATGGCAATCCTCCTGCCTCAGCCTCCCAAGTGCTGAAGTTAAAGATCCGTGCCACCATGTCTGGCAGCTCCTTATATTTGAACTACTCCCCAGCCCTTTATTTTTGCGTGTGTATCTTTATGACCTTCCTTATTTTATTTTTTGAGGGAATTTTTAGTGATTCCCATATGGGCCAAGTGCCTATTGCAATTGTGGCAGCTGGTTCCATATTTACTTTTAAATGATATTTAAATTTTATTTTTATTTTATGTTTATGTCTATACCTACTTTTCTGTGTGTGTGTATGCAGTGCCCAGGAAAGCCAAAAGAGAGTGTTGGAGCCTGTGGACCTGGAGTTACAGTTGGTTATGAATCGTCCATTATGGGTGCTAAGAACCAAACCTTTGCAAGATCAGCAAATACCCTGAACCACTGAGTACTCTCTCCAGTTCCCCTCCCCGACTGTTTTCTTCTCACAGGCTCCTTAGGGTCTCCTCCACCATAGCCGTCATTAGACTTTCACTGGGCTCAGTACAAGGCAGGCAGGGGTGTCTTAGTGCATGGTGGGGTTAATGCTATCAGAGCCAAAGCAGTAATGCTCTCCTTTTGTTCTCACTTCTCCCTCTAAGTCACTCGTCCCTAAATCAGGTGTGCTCCAGTTTCCTCTACTACATGTGCCTCAATCTCCTCTTAGCTCCAGAGAAGACAGAACCACTTTCCCAAGAAGGTAAGATGGAGTGGTCTGGCCCCTCCCGAGTCTCATGACAGTTTTCTGTCTGGATGCCTTGACGACTGGCTCTGTGACGAGTCAATGCAACGAGACCTCTTGGCTTACACTACACTGATAACTTCTAGGATGATTCCTAGGGAGATAGAATAATAGCATAGAAAAGGATGGGATCCACAGCTCCTGGGGTATCAGACCCGTGAAGGGCACCAAAGTTTATCTAATCTGAGTTCTCTCTCCCAACTGTCTCCTCTACCATCCCCATACTAATGCTGTGTTGGTCCATGTCTAGCCCAGAACTCAGCATCTCTTGAGTAAAGTAGGCTATTCCATTTCTCTGTTCACTCATATATGAAGTAGTTCTTGTACAGCCATTGTGTGCCAGACTGTATTCCTGGTGCTGGTGAAAGAGCTGGGGAGACAGAGCCCCTCTCTCCCCCATTGAGAAAGGCAGGCATTGTACAATAGATGCAAGGCCAGGACTGGGTAGGACTGTGAAAGAAAGAAAAGCAGACAAAGGCATAGAGAAAGACAGAAGAGAGAAGGGTGGACCATATGGGAGAGCCATGCAGAACCCAGACAGGAAGAACAGTGGGTGCAGGCCTCATGCCTGGGAGGCAGAGGAAGATAAAGCAATGGTCAAGGTGTTATTTCCTGTGAAATTCCCCTATTCCAGACTTCACACATGGTGTGACATAAGACAATTAATGTTTTATGTACTTGCTCAAATATTATCCTCTTTGTGGCTTAGACTTGGTAGAAGGTATATTTTTTTTCCTTTTGCCACGATGAAGATTCTTGTGTCATCTCCTACTCCCTTGTCTCTCCTATCCATTCTCTTTCTCAGATACCATGCCAAGGCAAACAAGAGTCTGTCTTGGAGTCTAGGCAAACATTTCCATTACTTCACATATGACCTGGGTCTGTTCTTTCATTACACTACCCAGTCTCAGCTGCATGCGTCCCAGCAGCCTGCTGGTCAGGTATAACTTGCAGAGAGAAGACCTCCGTGCCTCTGCTGTGGCGGCCCCAAACTCCTGGCAACCACATCACCATGGCCTCTTACAATTCACTCATTTGTCAGAACAAAAGGAAGCCCCTCTCATCCGTTCCCCTGGGTACTGGGTGCTTGTCAGATCTCAAAGCACCAGGGAGAGAGGTAGCGTCACCTCCCTACTGGAGGCTATATTTTCTTTCCTGCACGTCTCACAGGGGAGGGATATACGAGGGTCAAGGATACGCATACAAACATCTCGTTATTGTTTTCATTAAGGAGCATGTTGGTAGAAAAGGAGTTGAATTGAAATTCTGGGCTGAGCTACCACAGTTTTGGGGAATTCCCTCTGGTGTTTAGGAAGTGGCCCCAACAGTCTTCCAGCTGCCTTTCAGTCTGAACGCTTGTTTCCTGTCTCCCGTCCTCCTGCCCGTCTCCACCCACGGCTGACATATCTGTCTGGGAAGCCTCACCATCTTAATGCCTCTGCTCGTCATCTGTGGTCCTTGGATGTCAGTCTGGGTAGCGGTGGTCTTTGGTTAATGTAGAAAATAAGGCTGATGTGGTAAATTTTCCGAAAAGTTGAAAAGCTCTAAGTCCTTTTGTTCTCTGTTCCTCTGAGATCCTTCTTTGTAAAACAGGTTCCATAGGAAACTAGGACCTCCGCTCCCAGGAGGAAATACAAGTGGGTTTTGTTGTTTTGTTTTGATTTTTTTTTTTTGATACAGGATCTCACTATGTAGCCCAGGCTGTCCTTAAACAGTCTAGCCTTCTACCTCAGCCTCCTGAGTGCCATCCCACTACCTTGCCAGTATGCAGTGGGAACGGGTTGTGCCACCACACCCTGCTAAAGTGCTTATCCACCCTGCTGATATTCAAGTCCTTTAAGCAGCGTTTGGTATCTTCTGCAGCCAAGCTGTGAATTATCTATACGGCTTTATAATTCCTGATTCTCCACATGTGTTCATACCAAACAGGAATGTGTCCTCCTGTGGCTCTGGGCCTCCAAACACCTTGCTTCCCATCCCTTGGGTTTTGCTCTCTCCCTTCCTGGCCTGCTTTCTGCTTATCTTCTATAATTCTCTGCCCTTTAAGCTCACCCTTTCCATCACATGTATGCGAGTTATTCTTTCCATGCTAGAACATGACACTGACCATTTGTCCTGTGATTGTCTTTTCTAGCCCTTCCTTCAGGTCTCCGGTAGGTTTCAGTCTGATCTAAAGTAGTCACTCAGTGAATATCTATCAGAAGAATGAATGAATGAGTGAGTGAGCAAATGAATGAATGCTGTCTGTGTCCTTCCACATGTTAAGTTCAGGCTCTTCTGACAGACTGAAAGCTGCTAAGGGAAGAAGAACCTCCAGTTCCCTCTGTGCTACCCTCAGTGCCCTGTGTAACATCTACATGCAGTGGTTCCCGGGTGTCACTGCCTGCTTTCCTGTGTTCTCTTTGTGGCCTTCCCCCACCTGCTCCTTCCCAGAACTCTCTGCAGTGTCTGAGTTCCTTCAGCATGGACTGCCCCACATAAGCAGCGGGACCCCAGAAAGCCTTGCCTTCCTGTCAGATCGGCAGTATGTGGAGGCGTCTGCGCGCCAGAGACAGTACTGCATCCTGCTCCTCTTCTACCTTGCTCACATCCATGACGACAGGTCAGTACCCAGAGCTGGTGCTGAGTCCTGGGGCGTTCCGCGTAATGCATATCTGTTTGTGTTGTGTCAACACGTTCATCTGTGCATGCATCTGAGTTCATTTCTGTTAGATAAGCGTGGCAATGCTTTGAGTGTCTATACAGCACACTGTGTGGTGTTGTCAGGCTGTGGGCATGCCGGGGAAGGACACTGAGCTGAGGGAAGTTGTGAGCAGGCAGAATAGAAGGCCCTGCTGGCCTGGCAGCTCGTCTTTCTCACTAGGGCTCTCCTTGTTCAACAGGTTTGTCCCTGAGGTGGAACTCTTTGTGGCTGTGCAGAGCTTCCTTTTGTCTCTGCAGGACCAGGGTGAGTGCCCTCCACCAGTGGTCTGCAAAGCCTCCGTCTATCTGCTGGCAGTGTGCGGGGACAAGGACAGTGCACTGGGTGAGGTATGAACCAAAGGGCATGTCTTAAGTTCTATGGAGATGAGTTTGGGCTTCTGTGACTGCCTGAGACAGAGGAGAAAGGCATGATGGGAAGATTACCAGTGGCTTCTCATGTAGCAAGGCTGGATTGCAAGGTTTCTTCACAAATGAATGAATGAAGGAAGGAAGGAAGGAAGAAAGAAAGAGAAAGTAAATTTTTTTCTTTCCATTCCTATCTTTCTGAAACATTTGAAAATAATTCACAGTTTTTGATATGTTCTTTTTTTCTTAAATGCTTCAATATATATTTCCCCAAAATAACGACCTTCTAAGTTTGGTGTGGTGGCCTATGTCTATAGTTACAGTGTTAAGAGAACTAGGACAGAAAGACTTTTGACCAACTTGGACTACATAGTAAGCTCTGGGCCAATCTGGGTAAGGCTCTGTCTCAAAGAAAGTCTAGAGACATTACAATATTCCTCAGTCCTAAGTCAGTAATCTAATTTCACTTTTTTTTTGAGTACTGGGGATTTAACCTGCTACTTTAACATGCTACACAATCTACCACTGAGCTACAACATGAGACACCAAAGTTTCTACTTAAACTAATAATGTTCTGTATAGCTAGTTCCCCCTAGTCTAAGAATTACTGCAAAACTACCTATCACATTTGTTCTTCTCTCTCTCTCTCTCCCTCCCTCCCCCCTTTCTCTTTCTCTCTCTCCCTTCTTTCTCTCTCTCTCCTCTCTTCTCTTCTCTTCTCTTCTCTTCTCTTCTCTTCTCTTCTCTTCTCTTCTCTTCTCTTCTCTTCTCTTCTCTTCGCTTCTCTTCTCTTTTCTTTTCTCTTTCTTGAGAAAGGGGTCTCTTTGTGTAGCCCTGGCTATCCTGGAGCTCACTCTGTACACCAGGCCTTGAACTCAGAAGTCTGCCTGCCTCTGCCGGGATTACAGGCCTGTGCCATCATGCCCAGCTAAACCACAAATTTCAAATGTTTTCTTTTCTTTTTTCTTTTTTTGATTTATTTATTTATTATATATAAGTACACTGTAACTATCTTTAGACACCCCAGAAGAGGGCATCAGATCTTATTACAGATGGTTGTGAGCCACCATGTCGTTGCTGGGATTTGAAGTCAGGACCTCTGGAAGAGCAGTCAGTGCTCTTAACCACGCTGAGCCATCTCTCCAGCCCCTCAAATTTTTTCTTTCCCCCTTTTTATTTCATCTAGCCCCCACCCTATAGAACAGAAACACATTCGAAGGCGAGTCTTCTATGACCTCTGCACTTGAAATGCCCTCCTACACACACTTGGGTATGCCTTACTAATCTGGGCATTTCCCAATCAAACCAGTCCTTGTATTAATCTTCATTGTCAAGATTAACTGCGGGATTTCTATGGAAAGGAGTAGGTATTTAGGGTTTGGTAAACGATTTCACACACATATCTGCCTTCTCCCTTCTGAGCCAGGCCCTCTGCTAGTGCCCCTGCCCCCAAGCAGCCTGAGGTAGGAGACAGACAGAAAGATTGACAGGTGTCGTGACAGGGCGTCACCCCCCCCCACACACACACACACACACCTGCCCCAGCACTACTTTTACCCTGCACTCTCCCCCATGCCCCATGGGGATCTGTGCCGTGCCATGCAGGGCATCTAGTGGCATGCTCACTTCAACACAGCAGATGCCACTAGCATTTCCCCCAGTCATGGTGATCAGAACTGTCTCCAGATGTCACCAAATATCACACAGGGAGCAACACACTCCGGGTTACTATCTGAAGGGAAGCAGTGTGGGGTTTCCTCACGAAGACCATTCCGATGAGCTGTGAGCTGTCCTGGAATGCTGAGACGCCAGTACATTCATCACTGGTTATTCTCTGTCTAGTTGTTCTCTGTTGCTGCCAGGCCGTGGTCAGCGCAATCAGAAAATTCCTGGAGGGGATCTCAGACCTGCACCTGGTTTACACTCACCACCCGCTCCTGCTCAGGTTCTTCCTGGTATATCCAGGGTTGATGAGTAGGTTTGGGCACCGTGCTTTGGAGCTTTGGTTCTCTTGGGAAAAGAGTGGCTACGAGGACCTAGATGATGACTTGTCCCCTGGGCATACCGTCTTGCCTGCCAACCTTGCAGCTCTGTTCCAGATGCTCAGGAGCATGCCCAGCATCCTACTCATTCTGCTGGTAGGTGCACTCACCCATTCCTGCATTTTCAGATGCTAGGTCTTGGGAGATGTAACTCAGTTGATAAGAGTGCTCGCCTAGCATGCAGGAAGCCCGTGGCCTCATCCCAGTTTGCAAAATCTGAGCACGGTGATGCACACCAGTATCCCAGCACTTGGAAACTGAAGAGAAACAGAAGTTCAGGATCATCCTGTGCTATATAGTGAGTTTAGGGACAGCCTGGGGTTTAAGAGAGAGTGATTGATTGATTGATTGATTGATTGATTTTGGTGAGTGTAAGTCTTGCTAACTATTCCCAAGTTGCTCTAGGTCTTCTATCTTTACCTATGGGCTCTTGAGCCCTACCTCTTGCATGTTATATTTTAATTTACCCTCCTTTGCACAGCCCAACTCTTAGGTCTAATTGGGTGCTTTAAACTTTTCGCTTCCGTCCCACTAATTCATCCACCCTTTGACTTCAGGCTCTGAAACTTCTTAAACATCATCACCATGATAACAAAGATGTCTCTTTGCCTAATTACCACTGAGGAGTACTCACTGATACTTCTCCTACGTGCCCTGTTGATAGTGCTGGCTGTCTACTTTCATTTCAGTGACACACCCTTGGTTTAAAGTATGCTTTCTCTTGATTTTCATCCTTCTCCTAATGCCTCTCCTCAGTCTCTTATTGATTTCCCTGCCCCTAGCCAGGTCTTGAAGGATGATATTCTGAAAAGCTCTATACAAGGCTGTCTTCACTCAGCACACAGAACAACCCTGGGGTTGGTTCATCTGTCCCAGCTCTGGTGGCCTTCTACCTGTGGGCTCCAGTCTGCGCTTCATTTTCCGATCACTCTAAGCTCAGTCTTGTACTGCCAATGGTGTAGTTAGCAGTAGGAGCTCTAACACAATGCTCTTTGGAATGGAGGTGTGACTCAGTGGTACAGCGTGTGCTTCGAGTACACGTGAGTTTGTCAGTCAGTAAACATATAAATCTACAATTAATCTTTAAAAGATGCAGTTCATTATCTCTGTCTTCAGTTGCCTTCACAGTTTGGGCTTTGATCAGGTAGAGACTGCCACCTAACTTTCCACTAGGGCAGGTGGAAAACTGCCCTGGACCACCAGTTTCAAAGGAAATAAGTACTTAGAAGAAGCAAGTAAAGGAGAAAGTGAATCTCCGAAGATTAAATCCTTATATTTCACGTCCTCAGGAAGTGATGGGGTGCCTCATCTTACCTGACTGGCTCAGACCTGCCCTTGAGTGCGTTCTGCCCCACTCATTGCTTCTTGTTGGAGGTGGTTGCTTCAGGGCACAGGAGTCTTAACTCTCCTTTGCCCAGAGCTCAGTAGGAAGGAGCTACCTTCAGGACTGCATGCTTCTTAGAGATGGGAAATGGAATCTTGTCTGTGTTCCAGGTAAAATGGGAGGTGGTGTATAGGACTATTAAATGCATGCCGCATACATGAGACGGCATATAAGGGTGATCACTTATAATCATTGGCTCTCAGTCTGAGCCGGATAATTCACATCAAAGATGCTAATAGAACTGCCCAAGGTAATAGGACCACGGCCAGGGCCAGAGGCCACAGTGACTGAGCTTGACTTAATTAGATTCTGGAAACTTCAGTGGTGAAAAGAACAGCAAGAACAACTTTGTTTTCTGTTCACGCAGATAATTCCCACCATTGCTTTCCAGCTTTTAGCCACAGGAGGGAAAAGAGTCTAAAAATATGTGCTGGGACCAATTTCTGGTTTTGATATGGGTAATTAGCAGCTGAAGACAAAGCTGTTAATTGCCACTCTTATCAACGCGGGTGGTCTTTCACGTACGCCGTTTAGCTGTGAAGAGCAAGGACGTCACAGATGCTCTGTTCGGAGTCCGGACAGCTTTGGGCAGTTGGAAATGCAGTGGGCTGTGGGTCCGCCCAACTCCTTCTCACTAACCGAAGATGAGGTGCAGACCAGCATGCAGCATTCACTGTGGCTGACAAAGACCATATAGGCGTTTCCCTTTGGACCTTCAAAATTCACAGATTTCTGAGGAATCATTGTGTGGCAGTAAGGCAGGGATGGGCCAGTGAAGGAAAATGGAGAAACTGACTTGACCCTGGGTAAATCATTTCTACCTTAGATGTTAGCCTCACACTCTTCAAGGTGGAGGAGTTGGATGAACACACACACACACACACACACACACACACACACACACACACACACACCCCACACATCAATTATATATTATTGATGTTTGACATAGGATCTCAATATTGATCCTGAGCTGGCCTGGGGAAGAACTCAGGATGTAACCCAGGCTGTCTTTGAACTTTAGACCCATCCACCTCAATTTTCTGAGTTCAAGAATTTTAGGCTTGTGCTGTCACATCTATCTTTGATATTTTCTAGATTATTTAGATTTTGTTAGCCCTCCAATTTGTGGTTTGGCCTGCCCAGAGATGTTTTTTGAGTCTTTGTGAGATGGCAGAGCTAAGCCATCTCTCCCCTTCATTAGCACACGCTGTGGTAGAAATTACAGCTACTATTACTCTCTTTAAGGCACCATCTTATTTATGTAGCCTAGGCTAGCCTGGAAATTAATATATAGCCCAGGCTGGCCTCACACACATGAAGTTCTCTGCCTCATCCTCCTGAGTGTACATTACCACATCTGGCTCTCTGCTGCTTTCTTGATAGATAACTAATCAATCTGCCTTAGTTTCTTCATTTGAAAACTTGTAGCAACACCCGACTGGAGGAGTTATTAGGAAGATATAAAAATGTATAGACAAATGTATGGCTATGACATAAACACAGTGCTGCACTGATGTCACTGGGTTCTAATTGAGCAGTTACTACTGATATTGTCACTGGTTCTCCAAAGCCCAAGCCCTGAGCTTGTTTCCCATGCCTGTGCAGAGGCCAGCACATCAGGATTTGTTTGGCTAATGTGCCCCGTAGTCCTGTCTCTGCACTGAGATCCTTTGCTGACCTTGGATTCATAACACTCTACTCTAACTGGCCTGACACATTCGCTTGTCCAGAGGCATTGGCTCATTTGAGCTGGTAGGTGCCAGGAGCTATCAGAGACAGCTACTGGTGCCCTTTCTGCCAGTTTTTCCTTCAACCTTTAACGCTCATTAAAATAATTCCTAAAGCAAAACAAAAGAAAATGTCCTTTTCCATTTCCTGAACCCAAGACCTTCGCAGCTTGGGGCAGGGATGGGCAGATGCCACAGCAGAGAAGGGGCCTGACCGGATCCTCACGTCCCATCCCACGCCCTGAGTCTACCCTGGCCTATTCTTTTCCTGACCTATGACATCTCTGCCCTCTGTGTTCCCTTCTTCTGGTCCTCAGGTTCTTGGTCCTAAAAACAACCTCTTCTTGACCCTAATACTTTAGCTTAAAAGAGAAAGGCATCCTGAGTCCACAGACCTACATTCACATCCTAGGTACCACTTACTGGTTTCATGTGACCTCTGGCAAATCATGTAATGTCCCTGAGCCTCTGTTTGCTTCTTGATGTAATAGGATGGGACTGTTCTCCATGATTTGTGAGGGGTTAGTGCATCCCCCAGAGTCTTTGTTACAGAATTAGGTGCCAAGTGAGAATTCACGCAGTTGCTGTGAAACTGTATTCCTGGGTTCCTTTCCTGCCCCTCTCTCCCGCATCGTCTGTTCCGACTGTGTGCTCGCTCAGCTCTGGCTTCCTTCTCTTCTCAGGACCTCGTCTATTCCAGCCCCGTGGACACAGCCCGCACGGTACTGATCGTCCTGAGGACCTTCCTTCGGGAGAATGAAGATATTGAAGTGGGCGGTCTCATTCGAGGCCACTTCCTGCTCGTCCTGCAGCGCCTCCTGGTGGAGTATGGAGTTTCCGCCTCAGGAGGTCAGTTTTCCTCGGACGCGGCTTGACATGTGGAGTAGACCATTACTTATTTTGGTGACTTGTGCTCTAAGAAAGAGAATCAGGTTTTGTAACAGAAGAAAAATCAGGCCAGTCCCCACCCTGCACAGCATGTGCTCAGAGCTATCTGTCACAAAAATGGCAGCTCCCAAAGGGAGGAAGAAAGCAGAAGTCTGGGGGAGACTGGGGAGCCAGCAGGGCTGTGGGAGTAGGGTGGATCTGTGATGTGTTGAATCCCCAGTGAGATCCAGGATGTGCTAGCAGTCCCTGAAAAAAAGGTCCCAGATTTTCAGTATGAAGAAACTCAAAATTGAGGTTGATTTGTCTTTAGCTATTTTTAAAGAGGCTGGAATTTTTTTGTGGTTGTTGAGAATCCGGTTCTGTTTTTGTTTTCTGAGGGAAGGTCTCATATAGACCAGGCTGGCCACAAATTCATAGAGATCCACCTGCCTCTGTCTTCTGAGTGTTTGGAATTAAAGGTATGCACCTCCATACCTGGCTCTGACTAGGCTGGCCTCAAACTCAGAGATCTCCCTGCCTCAGCCTCCAGAGTGTTGGGACTAAAGGTGTGCGCCACCACTGCCCAGCTAAGAAGAACCTGATCTTATAAAAATAGATTTCTGAGCCATCAAGGGCAAGTGGCAAGAGGTTCATGGCTCCCAAGTCCAGTCCTGAAAGAAGAATGTGTCTTAAGGAATCAAGCACTTAGTTTTTAGGGAAGAACAAGATGTATCTGGATGATAGAACTGTTGATAGGAATATTTGGGCCAGTGAGACAGCTCAACAGGTAAAGCACTTGCTGACCCGTTTACTAAGCTGAGTTTGATTCCTGGAACCCATGTAAAGGTGGAAGGAGAAAACTGACTTTGTGAAGTTGTCCTGTGATCCCTATGTGTGTGCTGTTGTGCCCTGTGTCGTGCACATGCACATGTACCCACCCACCCACCCACACAAATAATAACAATAACAACAAATAAAATTTGAAAGTTGTAGGCCAGATGTGGCAGCACTGGAGAGACTGAGGCAGGCATGTCTCCATGAGTCTGAGGTCAGCCTGGGCTACACAGTGAATTTTAAGACAGCCAGGGCTACAGAGACCTATTCTCAATTTATTTATTTATTTTATTGTTGTTGCTGGTTTATTTGTGTTTTTTTAAAAGATTTATTTATTTATTTTATATATATGAGTATATTGTAGCTGTACAGATGGTTGTGAGTCACCATGTGGTTGCTGGGATTTGAACTCAGGACCTTTGGGAGAGCAGCCAGTGCTCTTAACCACGGAGCCATCTCTCCAGCTCTTGTTTGTTTTTCAAGACAGGTTTTCTCTATGTAGCCCTGGCTCTCCTGGAACTCACTCTGTAGACCAAGCTGACCTGAAACTCACAGACATCTGGGTGTCTCTGCCTCCCAAGTGCTGGGATTAAAGGCCTGCACCACCATCAACCAGCTAATAATTGTTTTTTTAAAGATAAAGTGTAGCCAGCTGGTGGTGGCACACACAGTTCATCCCACCCAGCACCTGGGAGGCAGAGGCAGGCAGATCTCTGAGTGCGAGGCCACCCTGGTCCAGAGAGGAAGTTCAAGGCCAGCCAGGGCTACACAGAGAAACCCTGGCTCAAAGAACAAAAACAACAAAGACTGAGTGAAAATTATGTTGGAAAGGCCATAATGTGAGATGGGTTTAGATCCATGTTTCACGTCTGGCATTGCCTGACTCAGTGGTTTTAACAGTGTCATGAACTAGGTGACCCCTGAGCAATAGGCTATTACTCACAGTTCTTGGGAAATCCAGAGTCCAGACACCACCAGGTCTGATGTCTGGTGAGAATCCACTCTGTCCAGACATTTTGTAATCCTCCTGTGGTAGAAAGGACAAGTGGCCAGGACTTTGGAGTCTCTTTCATGGGTCCTAGTCCTATTCATGGTGGCTATCTTATGACCCAATCGACTACCAGTGGTCCCATTTCCTAATAATCATATTGGAGGTTAGGATTTGAGCATAGGAATGTGGGGGCTTAGAAACATTCAGAGCATAGCATCCTGACTTTCTCTAGCTGGGGGACCTTTGTAAGAAGTAAAAATAAAAATCCCCATCTCCCACGTTTTTAATGTACTTTAGTGAAATCATGAATTCCCGATAGCCACCCAGAGATGGCATCCTGCGTTTGAGATACTGCTGTCTCCCACGAGAAGGAAGAAATCAGGGAGCAGAGCCGAATCCCAGCAAGCTACTAGATCCTGTTTCCTTCCAGAATTGAGTCGCCGCCCTCACTTAGGGCTGTCTGTGGGAGGAAGGGTCTGACCTGTGGGTGGGCTTAGCTTTGTCCCTGTGCCTCACAGCCTCCGGGAACCTGCCGCTGCTGCTGAACCTCCTGTCCTTGGTGCAGCAGAGGAACGAGTCGGAGCAGGAACTGGACAGCATGGCCATGAAACTGCTTCACCAAGGTGCCTGGGCTGCCCAAGACACTGCCCACTGCCTGCGATGGAGTGTGGCGCTGTGCCATTCCTTCCGGAGATGGGAACCAAGTCAGCCTGCTCTCTGGGGTGTCTTTCAGCACCCTCTACTCATTGTAAAGGAATACTTGAGAGACCCAGCCCCCAAACAAACCCACAACCCAACAAAAACCCCAAACAACAAACCGACAATGGGGTGTATAGGTACAAGCTCTAGTGGGGTGAGAAAGGCCTATGTGTGAGCAGCCACCTTGCCTGTACTAAGCTCATGGGTCAGAATGGAGCATCGTCCTGTGGAGGATTGAGATACAGATTTGTGTTTGGCAGATATGTCGTGCTGGGCTAACCAAGGCCTTCTGGATACAACCTGGGTCAGGTCATGGGGACTTCCTTGTTTCATAGCTGACTCAGGCCTCTGATCATCCAGTCCACAGATCTCTGGGAGTCTTTCTCTTCTAAACTATTTTATTTTTTTATTTGTGTGTGTGTGTGTGTGTGTGTGTGTGTGTGTGTGTGTGTGTGTGTGCACATGTGTGCACGTATGACTCAAGTGCGCATGTGCCTGTGCTGTGGCATGCTTGTGGAGGTCAGAGGAAAACTTGCAGGAATTTGTTACATCCTTCCACTGGAATTTGGGGACAGAACTCAGGTCAGCAGCAAGTGTGTTCTTAGCCACTGAGCTTAATCTTCGGCCTTCTATCTGTCTCTCTTACCCATAACCCAGACCTGCCTGGGACCGACCTTTCACTGCTTGTGAATGTCCCCAGTTCACAGGCAACACCAACAAGAACACTGTGAGGAAAGTTGAAATGAGTTGAAATCAATGACATCATCTTCAGTGACTATGGATTTAGGTCTTCTGGCTGCAGGGTGGGATTTTCCTGTCCAGAGCCGAGGTTTCCTTGAGGGACTCACAAGAATCCCTGAAGATAGCTCCTGACCCTGTGTCTGCACGCATGGTGCTGGAGGGAGATCTGTGCATGCTGAAAATCAGCCTTGAGGAGGGTCCTGAAGCTGTGTGTGCTGACTCATACTCGTGATCCCAGCACTTCAGAGAGGAGGATCAGGAGCTCAAGGCCATCCTACACTACATAAAATCCTAATATATTCTCTCTGTCTGTCTGTCTCTCTCTCTCTCTCTCTCTCTCTCTCTCTCTCTCTCTCTCTCTCTCTCTCTCTCTCTCTCGCACAGGACAAGATCTTGGAAACAAGATCTTTGTAGATCACCCATGATGGCTCCAATTTGGATTGTTTTTGCCGAGGCCTCTTGAATACTGGTTATTAGAGATGCATGTTCCCATGTCTGGCCTGAGCCAAATCTTTCCATCTCATCCTCCCTCTCACCCACTTCCCTTGCCAAGGCAGAGGGCAACATGGAGGGTTCCATCTGCACATCATACCTTCTTCCTTAAGGGGGCAGGCTCCCACTAGGCAGCCTCATTTGTGTGTCTCATCATATTTATTACTATCTGGTGCGCGTATGAATTGCATGCGGCCCAGGCATGTTACAGCATGGGTGTGGAGGTCAGAGGGTACCTGTGGAGCTGGCTCCCTCCTTCCATCTTCTTGTAGACTCTAGGTGATGAGCTCCAGTTTTCAGTCTTGGTGGCTGGTGCTTATACACACCAAACCATCTCCCAGCATGTCTGTTTAAAATACTCAGTCACCCCACCACAGCTCCTTGTATTCTTGTCCCGTACGTGTTTCAGGGAAGACAGTGTGCTGTCTGGTCTGTCATCTGTTTCCGGGTGTCCCTGTACTCACATGCATCATCAAGGAGGCATGCCACCCCCCATAGGGAAAGATGGCTACCCTGGAGTTTCTCCACGGATGCTCCACCTTCAGATGCTTAATTGTATTTCTATCTTTAGCAGAGGCCATGCAATTGTTCTTCCCTGAACCTTTGCTTCTATAATGTTTATAATGCTGCATTCCTCTTCCTGGGGGAAGATAAGGAAATGTCTATTCAGCTCAGATAGGGCACAGACCACAGAGAAGAGTCCGTCCCAGCTCAGCCAGTGCAGTTACAGGAGTTAAGAATATGGATGACTTAAAGATAACAGCATCATTGAAACGTTCTAACCAGGCATGGTGCTGTACACTTAAAAAAAAGTTATTTATTTATTATATGTAAGTACACTGCAGCTGTCTTCAGACACACCAGAAGAGGGAGTCTGATCTCATTATGGATGGTTGTGAGCCACCATGTGGTTGCTGTGATTTGAACTCAGGACCTTTGGAAGAGCATTCGGTGCTCTTAACTGCTGAGCCATCTCTCCAGTCCAGCAGTGTACCCTTTTAGTCCCAGCACTTAGGGGGCATAGGCAGAAGGTTCTGTGAGTTCAAGACTAGTATGATCTACATAATGCGTTCCAGGACAGCCACAGCTCTCGAGGAGGAGGAAGAGGAGGGAGTTCTGCCCCAGCATAGGCAGCTCATGAAAGGCTACAACACTAGAGGCCCCGATCTGAATTTTGGTGGCTGGATAGGAGTCAACTTAGACAGAAAGCAGTGATCCAAGAAAGAGAACACCCCAAATTTAATGGTGTCTGCCTGTAACTATAGAATTCTAGAGGTGAGGCAGGAAGACTATAAATTCAAGGTCAACTAGGACTATATAGAAAGACTTCTTTTTTTCTTTTCTAAGAAAGAAAGCCTGGTATGGTGGTTTATACCTGGAATCTCAGCACTTGGGAGGCAAGAGCATCAAAGGGGTTCACACCATCATCAGCAAGGTGGTGAATCTGAGACTAGTCCAGAATACATGAGGAGATAGGATAGTCAGAACAGGGAAGTGTCTGTCCAGCATCCCAGAATCCCCTTGGGAATTAACTATCCTTCGCTAGGATAGTTAAGAGGATGGATGGTCTTAGGGAATGAGGGTCAGTGCTAAGGTAGCAGGCTGACACATGCTCAGTGAGAGGCTTCCCTTGACAAAAGACCACATCACCGAATGTTCACTGCCCTTTGGTTGTGGGTTGCTTATGTGGCGGGTGCAAACTGAAGGTGGGAGCACGCAACTTGTTCATTCCTGTCATTGTCTGTCTTAGTTAGGGTTTTACTACTGTGAACAGACACCATGACCAAGGCAAGTCTTATAAAGGGCAGCATTTAATTGGGTCTGGTTTACAAGGTCAGAGGTTCAGTCCATTATCAAGGCGGGAACATGGCAGCATCCAGGCAGGCATGGTGCAGGAGTAGCTGAGAGTTCTACATCTTCATCTGAAGACTGGTAGCAGAATACTGACTTCCAGGCAGCTAGGATGAGGGTCTTAAAGCCCACACCCACAGTGACACACCTACTCCAACAAGGCCACTCCTACTCCAACAGGACCACACCTTCTAATAGTGCCACTTCCTGGGATGCGCATATACAAACCTGTTTTTCCTTCACACTGTCTTTCCTTCCATTGCTGGTAGAATAATGTTTGTGTTCTCCCAGAGACTGGCATGTGAAGTTAGCCAGTTGGGGGCCAGCATCTGTGCACTGTGAAAGAGTACTTAAAGTACGGAGTGGAGTGCTGTGCACAGGCTACCTGTGAACTCTGTTCCTTTTAGTGAGCAAGCTATGTGGGAAGTGCAGCCCTGCACATGTGGACATCCTGCAGCCCTCCTTCAACTTCTTGTACTGGAGTCTTCATTGGACCACACGCAGTAGCCAGAAAAGAGGTATGGGGGGGGGGGGCAGGCCCAGGCAGAGTCACTGAAGAGCACAGTGTCAGGGGCTCCTTGATGCCCTCGGGTTTTTCTTCTTAAAAAAATAAATTAGGAGTTTGTGTGATGGTGATAGAGTCCTCTGGTTCTGATAGTCTGTCATTCTTCAGTGTGCAAGGCTCCTTAGGTCCCCTTGATGAGCCACTTGTTTGTATTTATATCCTCCTTGAGGCCCTAGTGGGTACTCGGCCCATGGGGTGCGAAGCTAGCCGGCCGCCCCGCTCCTCTCCTGCCGCAGCTGCTGCTGTCCTGCTGAGCAGTCCGGCCTTGATTGAGCTCCTGGAGAAGTTGCTGGCCCTCACCTGGACGGAAGCAGGCTCCTCCCCCAGGACGTCCCTGCTCTGCTCGGCCTGGCTGCTCACCGCCTCCTTCTCCGCCCAGCAGCACAATGGCAATTTGCAGGTTTGTACCTAGGGCCATGTCTTTGGGGCATGAGGTGGAGCTGCAGGAATTGGCTAGCCTCCTGAGGTCTGTCCCCAGTTCTGTGGCATATTAGATGTGTGACGGCAAAATATTTAACTATTCTGGGTTTCAGTGTTCATACCTACAAAGTGAGAAGTCAGGGAGGGAGTCGGGGTTATTGACCGTGTGGTTTAAATGACCAGTTTTGACTCAAATGGATCGCCTACGTGTCAGACTGCATTCTTGGCACAGAGAAATAAAAGATGACTATGGTATTTGCCCTACCCTTAGGAAATGTGTTTTCAAAGTAGAGCCTTGAAGTAAGACTGTACGTCACAAAGGTGGTGGGCAGAGATGCTCCAGGGGGAAGAGTATATACCATGAGCAAGGGCATAAAAATGGACACTTTTAGGACATGGAACATGTATTTAGGGATAAGCTGGTATGTGCTGTTAGATCGAGGGGTTGAGCAAGTAGATCGGTTTAGACAAGAAGGCAGGAGCCAGCTGTGACCCTGTAGTGCCCAGTGGCAAGATGTGAAGTGCCACATGGAGTTAGCTGTCACTGTCACTGTTGGAGGTGGGTGCAGGGAACAGGACAGCAGTGGACACATACTCAGAAAGCCTCATTTCCTTCTGAAGGACCTTGCCATCCAATGCCCTTTGTTAGCTCCATCCTTGGTCTTTTCAATGTCCCGTCCCCAAGACTAGCTCTGCAGGGCCAGAGACCACCCCTGATCTCACACAGCATTCCCAAAGCACCCAGTCCTGCCAGCGGTGACCACACCGTTTGTTAGGTAGACGGGAAATTGGTTCTGGTTCCTCCGTTGGTGACAAACTATGGCAGTTATGTGCTGTGGAAGACTCTGTGTTGCCTAGGGTTGATTTTTTATTTATTACTTATTTATTGAGACAGGATTCCTCTGTGTAGCCCTGGAGCTGTCTGTGTAGACTGGGTTGCCTCACAGAGAGATCTGCCTGCCTTTGCCACTGGAATGGCGGGATTAAAGGCATGCATAACCGTGCCTGTCTCTTATTTTCTTCTTTTATTGAGATAGGGTATCATGTGGGCCAGACAGACCTCTGATTTGCTAAGTAGCCAAGTCTGGCCTTTAAATTCTCATCCTCCTGCCTCTGCTTCCCAAATGTGATTTTATGGTTCGGGTGACTGTTCCATGCTTGATTCAGAACAGAAACCTTCCCTGCTTTCCTCTGGGAGGAGCTTGGACCACTCACACTTCCATAGTGAGGAGTCTGGTAGAAGCCTGCCTCACCTTTCTTCCTTTTTGACTGTGCCTGGCGGCCGGCATCTACCCAGCGTACCCAACTGGGGACCTGCCCCTACCCATCTCCGATGTGCTAATCCAGTCTAAGATGTTTAAAGAATTTCTTCATGCTAGACTATGAGCCAAGAGAGTAGTAGTTCCTCCCCTCTGGCAGATCGTGGTGGAGGCAAGCAGAACAGACTGGCTTTGCATCTGCCCCCCTCTAGCTCCTCAGTCTGGACATGAGGGGCAAGTACTTATGCTGCTCCTGAACCAGTCTCCAAAATAACTCCGGAAGAAGTGAAAGCAGGAAGCACTGTTTTAGTTTCATGAATGAAGAAAACGGAAGGTGGAGAGAGATCCAGTGACTTACCTAAGACTCACAGCTGTCAAGTAGCAGAGCCTCCTTCCTTCCTTCCTTCCTTCCTTCCTTCCTTCCTTCCTTCCTTCCTTCCTTCCTTCCTTCCTTTTTTTGAGGCAGCGTTTCTTTGTGTAGACCTCATCCTGGAGCTTGCTTTGTAAACCAGACTTGGCCTCAAACTCACAGAGATCCACCTGCCTCTGCCTTCCAAGCACTGGGACTAAAGGCATGTGCCACCACTGCCTGCCAAGCCAGCATTTCTTTACTTATATAGCAATTCATTATGTAATTCAGACTGGCCTCAAACTTACAATCCTTCTCTCTCAGGCGGATAGGCATGAGGCACCACACTTGGCTAGAGCCGAGATTTTGATTTGGTCTGTGGGACTCATGGTCTTCTGAGTTAGGTAAGTAGAGTCAGAGCCTGAGCCTCAGGTGAAGCTGAGGAAGCTTCAGAGAGGAGTGAGTTCTCTGGGTACAGGCTTGCTCATGCTCCTCACACTCCTGACAGCAGGACGTAAGACTCAGAGGGCTCTGGGGCACCTCCCTGTCTTGATGTAACAGGTGCAATAGGAAGTCAGTCAGGGTATTTTTCTGCCTGCGCTCCCAGAACACTGATTGGACGGAGCCCTTTCCCCTTCTCCACCAGGTCCATCAGACGTTATCTGTGGAACTGAACCAGGTATTGAAGGCTCTCAGCTTTCCAAAGAAGTCTGCGTTGCTGTCAGGTACTGTATGGTCTTGCCAGTAGGAGAAAAAAGCCTTCTTTCCCCTAGATTCTGACATAGGACCACCCACCCGGGCCATAACTGTTTATTAGCATTGCTTCTCCGTCTGGGTAGAAGATGGGAAAAGAGGAAGATCTTACTGTCAGGAATCTTATGTTGCCAGCTGCCATCCTACGATTCCTGCGGACATCCTTGCAACAAAGCTTCTCCTCTGCCTTGGTGACCTTGGTACCCTCAGGGGGCCAACTGCTGTTAACTCCTGAGGATGCTGTCCTGGCTCCACTGGGAACTTCACGTGTGCTATCCCTGTTAGTTGGGCTCCAGAACCTCCTGGTACAGGTAAGGCTGTTGCTGAGTTGCCCGGCAACGGGAACTCCGGTTCCCAGGACAATGGGAAAATGGCTTCCTCTCAGGAGACTAGTGCTTCTGTCAGAGTGGCCTGGCAACGGGAACTCCGGTTCTCAGGACAATGGGAAAATGGCTTCCTCTCAGGAGACTAGTGCTTCTGTCAGAGTGGCCTGGCAACGGGAACTCCGGTTCCCAGGACAATGGGAAAATGACTTCCTCTCAGGAGACTAGTGCTTCTGTCAGAGTGGCCTGGCAACGGGAACTCCGGTTCTCAGGACAATGGAAAAATGGCTTCCTCTCAGGAGACTAGTGCTTCTGTCAGAGTGGCCTGGCAACGGGAACTCCGGTTCTCAGGACAATGGGAAAATGGCTTCCTCTCAGGAGACTAGTGCTTCTGTCAGAGTGGCCTGGCAACGGGAACTCTGGTTCTCAGGACAATGGAAAAATGGCTTCCTCTCAGGAGACTAGTGCTTCTGTCAGAGTGGCCTGGCAACGGGAACTCCGGTTCTCAGGACAATGGAAAAATGGCTTCCTCTCAGGAGACTAGTGCTTCTGTCAGAGTGGCCCCTGGCAACGGGAACTCCGGTTCTCAGGACAATGGGAAAATGGCTTCCTCTCAGGAGACTAGTGCTTCTGTCAGAGTGGCCCCTGGCAACAGGAACTCCGGTTCTCAGGACAATGGAAAAATGACTTCCTCTCAGGAGACTAGTGCTTCTGTCAGAGTGGCCCGGCAACGGGAACTCCGGTTCTCAGGACAATGGGAAAATGGCTTCCTCTCAGGAGACTAGTGCTTCTGTCAGAGTGGCCATTGTGTCACATAGCTGAAATCCCAGCATTTGGGAGGTGGTGGCAGGAGATCAGGAGTTCACGATCATTTGTATTGGAGATCTCTAGAGGAACAGAACAGACAGAATGAATATACCATAAAAGGAGTCGGTCAGACTGGCATGCATGATACAGTTCTGATTCCAACTGTGCCTGTCTCCATACTGGAGAGGCTGAGAATCAGTAGGTGCTTAGTCTATGAAGCTGGATACCTCCACAGGCCCATTCTGATGCTGAAGGTCTAAAGCAGTGGTTCTCAACCTGTGGATCAGGACCCCTTTGAGGGGCTGCATATCAGATATTTCCATTACAATTCATAACAGTAGTAAAACTGCAGTTATAAAGTAGCAATGAAATAACCTTATAGTTGGGGGTCATCACAGCATGAGGAGCTGTTTTAAAGGGTTGCAGCATTAAGACGGTTGGAAACTCTTAAGGATTTTTGAAGAGCCTTGTCTCCAGTCCAGGAGTCAAGGACTGAGCCAGTACTTGGGAGGTAGAGTAGTCACACAGGCGTATCTCAGAATTCGAGGTCAGCTTGGTCTACATAGTGACTTCCAGGACAGCCAAGACTGAATAGTGAGACCCTGCCTCAAAAAATCAGATTAGACAAAAACATCAGATTCTCTGTCTGTCTGTCTGTCTGTCTGTCTGTCTGTCTGTCTGTCTCTCTCTCTCTCTCTCTCTCTCTCTCTCACCCATACACACACACACACATACACACACACACACACTCTCTCTCTCTCTCTCACACACACACACTCACTCTCACACTCACACACACACACACACACACACACACACGAGAGAGAGAGAGAGAGAGAGAGAATGTGTTTAAGTGCCCACAGTGTGAATGTGTGTGTGTGTGTGTGTGTGAGAGAGAGAGAGAGAGAGAGAGAGAGAGAGAGAGAGAGAGAGAGAGAGAGAAAGAGAGAGAGCAGGAACCTTAACCCTGTGTGCCCACATTCATGAGTGTGGAAGCAGAGGACAACCCCATGTCCTCAGGTGATATCCACCTCCAGGTTTTTGTGTTTTGTTTTTTTTTCAAGACAGGGTTTTTCTGTGTAGCCCTGGCTGTCCTGAAACTTACTCTGTAGACCAGGCTGGCCTTGAACTCAGAGCTCCACCTGCCTCAAGTGCTGGGATTAAAAATGTCTACCACCACGTCCGGCATCCCATTTTGGTTTTTGAGACAGGGTCTCCCACTGGCCTTGGCCTCACTGAATAGGCTCCATTGGCCAGTCTGTGAGCTCCAAGGAGCTGCCTGTCTGTAACTGTAGCTAAGGGAACCAAGGTCACCTGGAAGGAAAGCTGGGGATGAAATAGAATGGACTTGCAAGAGAAATAAGGAGCCAAGATCAAAGGTTTTCTGATCAAGGCTCAAAGTTTAATGGGGGGATCTGAATATAAAGGGGGGGGACCCTTCCCCCCAAAGCTGGAAACTCTTCCAAAACGGTTCAGTTGCTCAGCAGGTGTTGAGTCCACTGCTTGAGGGTCACCTGCTTAATTCAGGAAATTGTAGATCTGGAAGGACAATGGACTTCACCGTGGTCCACCCTAGGTGGGGGAGATTGTGGCTAGCACTGAGGTCTGGAATTCCTGCTCAGAAGGCTGTGGAGGGGGGTGGGGGGTAGGGACACCTGTCTCCACCTCCTCATCATTGAGCTTGCAAGAGTACACTCCCACACCAGCTTTTTACATGAATTCTGTCTGTTGAACTTAGGTCTTTTGCCAGGAGTCTTCTTTTTTGTTGGTTCTTCTTGGGGCATAGGATGGGGAAGAGTGTCTGTGAAGGGTAAGACTTTGTCTTATGAGATATTTAGGGTTGCTGTATAATAATAAAAAGTTTACTCATTTAAGTCTAAGTGACTTTACTACTGTAGCTGACCTGTCTTCTGTGTTCCTCTGAGGCCAGAAACTGCAGTCCCGGGCACTTATCACCTCATCCTAAAACAGCAGGAGATTAAGTAAAGGATTAGTTGCCAGAGCCTTTTCCCTACTGTCCAGATGCCTCTTGCTTGTCAGGTTAGGGGGAAGTTTGGAGCAATAAACTTCTATTAAATCAGGAGAAGAGAATAACACTTGGAGAAGAAAAACTTTTACATAAGTGAATATGCATAATCTCACATAAGTTCATATACAGCTTCATGCATGCAGAGTTCTCATTTATACATTTCCACACAAATTCAGTTGGGGCCAGCTTGCATGCTTTCTCACAATTACATACTTACACATACACATGCATACATTCTCACAATTGCATACTTACACACACACACATGCATACATTCTCACAATTACATACTTACACATACACATGCATACATTCTCACAATTGCATACTTACACACATATCCATACTTACGTATGCATATGGAGCAAAAGACCAAGCACCAGTGCAGGAAGCACTCACTCATTCTGGATGAACAATGAGCTCCAATCTTTATAGCATAGAGAAAGAAAAGGCTTCCACCCTTTTAATGCTAAGTTAATTAAACTCATGTTTGTAAGAAAAAAGCTTTGTTCCTTTTAATAAGACTAAGCCTGCCTTGCCCTTGCCATGAGCCCTGTTCTGTCCCATGGTGAGGAGAAGCCTGTCTTTTCCTTCTGCTCTCTACAGCTTTTCCCTTTTTCCTCTTTCCCTCTGCATCCTGCACATTGCTCTCTTAGTTGGTTTTTTTTTTTTTATGTTACCTATAGTTTCTAAATTATTCCACTCTTCATTCTCCTTCTAATCTTGCTCTCTCCTCCTGCTCTGAAGTCACAACAATGCCCTTACCCTCAATGCCTTTTCTCCCAATCCTATGCCTGTACTTCTAAGTTCTTCTTGAGTTCAGTTCTGTCTAAGAAGTGTTCTGTCTAAAAGCATCTCCTCAGCTCAGTTCCCTCTCTGCTCAGTTCTTCTGACTCTTCTCTTTTTCTTCAACACTTAAACTTATCTCTCGGAATATGTGATCACATGTTAAAAAATCCATCACAAGTTCACACATAAAATCAAATCATAAACTGAAATCGAAGTTTACAACAGAGAATGTTTACATGCATATGCATTAGGAGTAATTATCTAGCTAAACATCCATCACCTGTCACAGTCCCACAGGTTCACTGAAGGTTAAATCCATAACTAAGTTATTAGTGAAGTTTTATATAGATAAACCCAGTCAATATTTTATCTTCTGTCCTAGCACCTATAATAAATCCTAGTTCCTTTTTTGGGACCTTGGTTAATTGTTTTACAACCTCTTGGAATGTGCTCTGAGTAGGAGAAAGTCTGGTTGCCATCTAAGAGCAATTAACTGGTGACACTTGGGAGACTGACAGAGTACTCATTACAGTTTTGACTATCAGAAAAGGATCTAATATCAGTCCCACTGTAAAAGAGCTTAATAATCACTGATATAATTTTAGGAATTCTTATAGAATCATCATTAAGAATTAAGAAGTCATCTATTTGTCTATATAGCATCACTACAAGACAGTACATCTTCAAAGATCTGCAGAGATCTGCTCAAAAGGGTGAGCTAATGCCTAGCAATTATTATGTATGTTTATCAGGAAAAGCATATTAATAGCAGGAATCTTTCCTAAAATGAATTCTCTTGGACCTTGCCTGTAGAGCAAATCTGTCTCTAATTATAATCCAAAGCAGACCATCTCAGGATGGTCCTATGATGGCTTCTGACAGTCTTTGTGCTGAACACAGCAAGGACTTTGCCATCTTCTCATCCCCCAAATTTCAGCTTTGATGCTGAAATAAATCACAATATAGCTGTGATTTAGGGTGAGAATGGGCTTGTTCTGGGATCTGAAAATTCAGCAAGGAACACAGATGAAGACACTTTAAAGGCTTCAGAAGGCGCTGGAGAGATGGTTCAGCACACCGGTTCTCAGCCTCCTCAACGCTGCAGCTCTGTAATCCAGCTCCTTACGTTGTGCTGACCCCCAACCATAACATTGTCCCATCACTACTTCATAACTGTAATTTTGCTGCTTTTATGAATCATGATGTAGATATATGACATGCAGAATATCTGGTATGTGATGCACATACCCCCAAAAGGATCAAGCCTCACAGGTTGAGAACCGCTGGTTTAGCAGGTAAGAACCATGGCTGCTTTTCCAAAAGACCCAAGTTTCATTGCTAGTACCCACATGCTAACACATGTGAACACAACCCTCTGTAGCTCCAGTTCTAAGGGATCTGATGCCCTTTTCTGGCCTCCACAGGTACCAGGCACGTGTGTGGTTCATAGACATATATATACAGGCAAAACACCCATATACATTAAAAAGAAAAGAATAATTAAAACAAAACCCACAGATAATCTGTTCAGCCCCATTCCACAGGGCAGAGTGAGTTGCCCAGAGTTGTGCAGCTGTTTTGAGACTAAAACATGCCCCATGCCCTCAGCCAACCTGCTGTGCCACCGTCTAATGAATAGAGGTTTGTTAAGTTTGCTTTTACCGACCAATTAGATGGCTCAGGACATAGGCACTCTTGCCGGAAGGAGAGAAGGGATTCCCGCAAGTTGTACTCTGCCCTCCACAGGTACTTTGTGACATGCACGCATCTTTCCCCCAAATAAAGAAAGGTAATGAAGCAACAATCTGAGACGATCCTTGCTTGTTCATACTGGGTTATTTGATAGTGACTATAAATGCATATACTATTTGGGGTGAACCAGGAATTAAATACCTTTTGGGAGAAGGAATACCTGGGAAGGAACTCTCATTGACTGAAGGCTCAAGCCTATCTAGATACCTCATTAACATGGAGAAGAGCTCCAGGGGTTTATGCTAGCTACATGTCCCAGTGCCCATGGTCCTCAGCGGGGCGTCGTGGTTATGTGTTCCAGAGCAGGTAGAAGCAGGTAGGGAACGGCTCCACTCCTGCTGTTCTATATTCTGAGATTCCCAGAGTTTGAGCTCATTCAACCTTACCATTTTTTTTTACGATTTATTTATTTATGTATGTGAGTACATTGTTGCTATCTTCAGGCACACCAGAAGAGGGCGTCAGATCCCATTACAGATGGTTGTGAGTCACCATGTGGTTGCTGGGATTTGAACTCAGGACCTCTGGAAGGGCAGTCAGTGCTCTTAAGCCATCTCCCCAGCCCAACCTTGCCATTTCTTATGCCTGTCTGGTAACAAGGCCCCACATGCCCTACATCTATCTTTTCTAGAATTTCTTATAATCACATAACGCTTGAACTTATATGTCTAGTTTCTTTCATTTAGCTTATTTTTGAGATCCACTTGTATCAGTAATTAATTTCCTTTTCATTATGAGATGATATTCCTTTTACAGCTATACTACAGTTTGTTTATCCATTTACCTATAAATAGAAAGTTTGGATTTCTAGACTGTTGGTGATTACCCTTGAAAAGTTTTTTTTTTAAATAAGGCCTTATGTACCTGGGCAGTGGTGGCACATGCCTTTAATCCCAGCACTTGGGAGGCAGAGGCAGGTGGATTTCTGAGTTGGAGGCCAGCCTGGTCTACAGAGTGAGTTTCAGGACAGTCAGGGCTATACAGAGAAACCCTGTCTCGAAAAACCAAAAAAAAAAAAAAAAGGTTTTATGTAGTCCAGGCTTGCCTTGAACCCCTAATCCTCCTACTTCTGCCTCCCAGTGCTGGAGTTTCAAGCATGCAGGAAACTCCCAGTTCTGAATAAAGTAACTCTTTCTTACGACTATAAGACAAATTTGTACATGGATAAATATTCATCTTGGATGGATTCCCAGAAGTGGGATTGTTGGGTCAAATGACATTAGTAATGTCTGTTTCTCTGTATTGAGTTACCAAAAAGTACACTCCTGCTAATCACCTTGCAGTTCTATGGGTCAGAAATTTGGGTGAGCGCACTCAGGTCGTCTACTGAGGTTAGCCATGTCTTTGTGTGTTGTAATGTTAGAAATCAAACCCAGGGTTCTCAGGTACATGGCAAGAGTTCTCTCTTTCAACTCTTTAAGATATCTCGAGTTATTTATTACACGATTCCTCCATTCTTAATCCCACAATGGCACATGAGCCCCATACTTTATGTCACTCTGATTCTTCTGCCATTGAGTAGAGAGAACTTCTAAAAGGTTCACAGGAGCATCTGTCTTTTTTAATCTCAGCTCTTGGTGAGTGTCCTGGTTTTTGTTTAGTTGTGTTAATTTGTGTTTCCCTACTGACTGGTGATAGTGAATTTTTTTGTGTGTTTTATTTTAAATTATTTATTTTAATTTTATATGCATGGTGTTTTGCCTGTGTATCTGTATATGTAAGGGTAACATATCCCCTGAAACTGGAGTTACAGACAGTAGTGAGCTGTCCTGTGGATGCTGGGAATTGAACTTGGGTCTTCTAGAAGAACAGCCAGTTGAGTGGGCCTCACTGCTGAGCCATCTCTCCATCCTGCATGTGTTGTTAGAGTTTAAAACTTTGTTTGATAAAAGATTCTGATGTTTAAAAAATAAATGATACCTGCTGGTTTAGACATACTGTGACATCTTCTGGTGTCTAATTGATGAATCTTTCAGTTGGTCCTAGGGTCCATCTCCTTTTCTAAGAAAAAAAACCACTCTTTCAAAAAAGGCAAGTTAGGGGATTGGAGAGACATCAGTGCTTAAGGGCACTCCCTCCCCTTGCAGAGGACCTGGGCTCAGTTTCCAGAACTCACACGGCTACTGATAACCATCTGTAACTCCAGTTTTCAGAGATCTAACACCCTTTTATGGTCTCTGTGGGTATTGCATGCACATAGTACGCTCCCATACATACATACATACATATACATACATACACACATACACATATACATATTTTTGGGGACTAGAGAGATAGCTCAGTGGTTAAGATCACTGACTACTCTTGCAGAGGCCAGCAGCCACACAGTACTTCCCAATCATTTATAACTCCACTTCCATGGACTATAATACCCACTTCTAGGCTCTGAGGCCCCTGGTCACACATAGACATACATATGGGTAGAACACTTATCCACATAAAGTAGAAGTAAATAAATCTTTTTTAAAAAGTTCGTTACACAGTTGTGTGATTTGGTCTTCATATGAAGTTCTAACAGCAGGAGCAGGGGCTGTCTCTGACTCTGTTGCCTGCCTTTGGGACTTTTTCCCACTACTGGGCTGCCTCCTCTAACCTCAGTAGATGAGCCAGGTCTTACTGCAACTTGATATACCAAGGCTGGTTGATATCCACGGGAGGTCTCCCCATTCCTGAAGGATGCAGGGCAGCGGGGGCGGGGGGGGGGCGCTGGGGGAGGACTGGGAAGAGAGGAGGGAGGGGAAACTGGTTGGGATGTAAAGTAAACAAATAAACATTTTTTTGAAAAGGCAAATGTGCTGGGCACGGAGCACACACCTTTAATGCCTGCCCTCGACAGGCAGAGGCAGGTAGATCTCTCTGAGTTGGAGGCCAGCCTGGTCCTGGGTTACAAATCAAGTCCAGGATAGCTAGGGCTCTGTTACACAGAGAAACTCTGTCTTGAAAAACAAAAAAACAATCAAACAACAAGTTAAATGTAACTAGACTGGAGAAAAAAAAACCAGTTTGTTATAGCTAGGTGCCATGTTGGTGCCCTGATCTTAGCATTTGGGAAGTAGAAGCAGGAGGATTGCTACAATTTGGGGCCATCCTGATCTACACAGTAGAATCTCCATCAGCCAGTTATATAGTACCTGCCTTATTTCAAGAAAAATAAGAAAATATGCTGCACAAAATTTGGTACTTAATATAAGCACTGTGCTCTATACCTGACTGACGAATCTGACAAGCATTTTAATATTATCTAAAAAGCTGTAACCTAAATAACTGAAAAACAACCTTTTCTTTGTTAAAACTAAACCTGTGTGAGTGTGTGTGAGAGAGAGAGAGAGAGAAGGAGAAGAAGAAGAAGAAGATGATGATGATAATGATAATGATCCTATATTTTGAAGTCAGCCTGAACTACATGTCTCAGAAAAAAACAAACAAAAAAATCCTGATCCTAATTCTGTTCTGTTTTTTCCAGAAAGATCATCTATTAACTCAAGCTTGTATTGGCTGCCTGGAAGCCTTGCTCGATTACCTGCATGCCAGGAGCCCAGACATTGGTAGAAACCTCTATTTTCTCATTTTCCCCTGATCAAGATGAGAGGGAATTGTTATCTTACTGTCCCTGTGATTTGACAACACTGCAAGGGACACTTCTGTGTCAGATGTGGACACTGAGGATCAGAGTGTTCAAGTGACCTACAATGGTCACAGCACTCTTAAGTAGCAGTGGCTTTCCAGCTGCCCACTTCCATGGCCTACGGTCATGTGATAGACTCTCCCTGGGAGTCTGTGGGTGGTTTGAAGTCCAGGCAAGAGACCTCACGAACCCAGTCCATCCAATTATTTTTTAAGCCAATAGGACAAACTCCTCTCAGGCAAACGGTCCCGGGTCTCTGGAAGAACGGCACTAACCAGCTGAGGACTGGTGTTCCTTGCAGCGCTCCACGTGGCCTCCCAGCCCTGGAATCGGTTTTTGCTGTTCACCCTCCTGGATGCTGGAGAGAATTCCTTCCTTAGACCCGAGATACTGAGACTTATGACCTTGGTAAGTGCAGAAAGGATAGTTCTATGGCTGGAAGATATATCAGCAGGGTGTTGCCAAGGTGATCCACAGCATGATGATATTTCAGGTGACCCTCATTTTCAAAGAGCAGAAGGGGTTGTGTGACCTTCACCCTACAGGAGACCTGCCCAGGGATTTCCTGTGAATAACTGCATGTATTCTTAGGACACATTTTCTCTTCTTTCTTTCATGACACAATGACCAGGGACTGCTGTAATATGGCAGACAGGTCTAGGTACTGCGGATGTTGACAAACCACATGCTCTGCCTCCTAAGTTCCCTTATTCTCTAGAAAGACAAGTAAATGAAGAGTTAAATTTGATATCTTGAATGATAGAGTATTTGGCACATAATAATTCTTGTTGAGTACGGAACACAAGAACAAGCTCACGGTGACAGCCAAGCTCACCCACTAGTAAGTCAGAGGTTGGTGTGACGTGTAGGGACTGGTCCAGCCTGAGGCTTGAGGGCTAATAGGCAGGAGGAGACAGTATTCCAGGGGTAAAGTAAGAGTAGTAGAGCCAAGAGCACACAAAGGAGTTATAAGGACCACACACAGCTCATCTCAGCCACGAGTTTGCAGCGCAAGGCCGGGGGAGAAGGGAGCCTGGTGAGGCCCCTACAGGCCAGTCAGTCATGAGCTCAGTCTACATTATCTTCCCTTTTCTCCTGTAAGCCAACCTCACCCACTTTCACCAGTGCAGAGCTTAAAAGCAAGACTCTGGGCTTTAGAATAGCGTTTCCAGCTCAGTGCTGGGTACAGTCGTCCACAGAAAATGGCGTCTCCTCTAATTGTGGTCATTTGGGGCTTTTATTCCTGGGCTAGTTTGTGCAGTACCAGAGCAGCGGCGTGATCTCTCGTGAAGAGGTGGGTCTTATTTTGCAAGGTGCGACTTTGGCTGACCTGTCAACTCTCTCAAACGATACACTCCAGGCTCTGCGTGGCTTCCTTCTGCAGGTGAGTGGGAAGGGGGTGCTGTGCAGTTGTATGAGGCCGGACCCTCGAGACCATCTTCTCTGCAGAAGGTGGAGGCTCTAGTCACTGAAGCCATTGGGAAGTCAAAAGAGTATGGGCGGTGGGAGACAGTTAGAAAGGGCACAACTTTCCTGTCCCTTCTCCAACAGGTCCAGACCATGGGTCTCCTAAATGACCACAACATGATCCAGACCTTGCAAGCCTCTTTGGAAGGCCTTTGCTCCCGCACATTCCCAGCCCAGCCACTCTTTCAAGACATGCTGTATCCTTTCTTGCATCTGGGGCCTTTGGCCTGGGCAACATCATCAAGGTCACAGAGACTATAGCAGTATTCTTTCCTCAGTCCAAGTAGGGAGGGGTGGTGGTTGATACGTCCCTAAAAACGCCTGGGGTTGAGACCAGTCCTGATAGCACATATATCCCAGTACTTAGGAAGCTGAGAATAAAGCCCAGGCTATCCCGGTGTCCAACGTTCCCTAGGTTATGACTTGCTCACATTTTAGTGCTGTGTGTATGTGGAGAACTTACCCCTACTGGCTAATCCCCTGACTATCTTCTCTTTGCATGGAACAGTTCTCCATCATAGGCCAACTGCTGGACCCAGTTTTGGCAGCTGTGCTCTTCTCTGAGCGTCCCTGCCCTTCTGCGGCTCTGTGATACTCCCTCCCTACCCCTTCAGCTCCACTCTCCTTTATTCTCCTCATGTTTCCTGCCAGCTGCCTTGGAGGTGTGTCTGTTTCCCTGTCTCACATCAGAGACTGAGCCTCAGGACATAAAGGCCCAGAAACAGAAAAAAAAAAATGAGACAGACCTGCAGACAAATTCGGGATATAATTGTTGAAGGGGAAACTGACAATATCGGGCCTTTCCCTACATAATTGTCGAGGGGAAAACAGTGTTATTAGGCCTTTCTCTGGAGCTATTTTACTCCACTGTGGAAATGGGAATCAGGAAATAAAATAATGTGTTAACATTCCTGTGTGGGCTTTCACTCGAACTCGTCTTCCTGGAATGTGTTGCTCAACTACCCGGTTGGACACCTGCTTGTTTCAGCAAATGATAGAGACAGTGCACAGTGACAGCATTTAAGGAGCGTGTGCCTCATAGTTGTATGTAGAGAACATGAAGAACCCTGAGCTGGGAAGGCCCCAACCTTAAGGGACCCAAGCCTTGTGGTTGGACCTTTGAGAGGCACTTCACCTCAGGTGGACTCGGGGAGAGGTATAAATCTCAGGGGGAAAAAAATCAAACCCTCAGTCCGACTTTCAGCAAACCCCTTCAGCCCCTCTGGCTCAAGCCAGCTCTCTCAAAACCCTTTTCTATATTCACGTGGGCAATGGCCATTTCATATCTACCGTCGCTGGCTGCTGGCAGACAACTCTGCCCACATCAGTTTATCAGCCCAGCCTGGGCTTTACGTTCTAACTGGCTGCTCCACCTGCCTTCCCCAGACCTAGCTGTCCTGACAAGCTCAATTCCCACCCCGGAACAAAAAGAAGAGACAGACGACGAACTCTGGTTTAGAAACTAGTGGACTGGATGGGCAGGTGAGGGGTGCCTGCGCTCCGCACTACGGGTTCTGCTGGGTCTTAAAAGTTCTTTGGATCTTGCGAACTGAGGTTTAAAATAGACTCGGATGAGACGTCAAACTACGCTTACAGCGCCGGGCAGCAAGGGTTTCGGGCCGGGGTTTGCTGACGCGCTTTAGGCAGGGTAAAGTCCCCATCCGTAGCTTAACTTCCTCCAACTCCACTAGAACCGAGATCATCAGCGTGCCCAGCGATGCCTTCGCCAGGACCACGCGGTCGGTGACAGCTGCAGCGCCCGGCGCCAGAGTCCAGCAGGGGCGGGGCCGGAAGTGAAGTCAGCGGAGCGCGGCGGTCGCGGCCCGGTCTCATTGGTCAGGAGCAGCGCAGTGGGTGGGACGGCCGCTGGTCGGTCTCCTAGCGCTGCTGGCCAGGTGCTCCGGGGTTCCGCGCTTTGCCGGAGTGGGTGTTTCCGGCTGCTCGCAGGGGTCTGCTCCCTTCTCCTTGCACCGCCGGCCCGGGTAGGTAGTGGGGGTGGGGGTGGGGTGCCGGCCTGTACTGTAGGCTCTTGGAAGGGGAGGGCGGAGCCCCCTGCAGTCCGTGCGGGTTTTGGGACTCGGACACCTCCTAGAAAGGCTCGCTAGCCCCTCCGAAGTCCCAAGGCTCGGAACTGACCCTCGGCTGGCCACTACTACTGGCTCTACAAGACGAGTTCGGAGTTGCTTGCCGAGCCTGAAAGAGCGCTGGGGACGCTCGGGACAGAAGCGAAATTTAGAGGCCGAAGTAAAGAAAACCAGACCTGTCCCCCGCGGTCCGCTACTTTGCTTTCTTACATTTGTCCTGCTTGAGTTATCCTAGAATGTCGGGTAAATTTCTGTTTCCCTAAGTTTTGCTGTGGCCTGGTTCAGGCCCCCTTGGGTTCTGGAAGGTGAGGGGGAAGATGGTCGGTCCTGGATGATCTTGGAGTCTTTGGGTAGACTTTTGCAGTCCCACCTTCGTGGGGTCAGGGGTTCTCTTAACGGTCTCTCCCTGAGCATCTCAAATTCTGGGTGGGGTGTGGCCAGCTTTGATATGATGCTGTGCTTATTTAGAAACAAGAGACAGTGCGCTGAACTGAGAGTAAGACTTGGCTCAGTCTAGGGACAGCTGTAAGACTCGGAATAGTAACTTTTTGGCTCTCAGTTTCCACATGAGTAAAACTGGGTATCATCTGGGTATGAGGCCTCCGTTGGCTGTTAAGTTCCACCCCATTCTATCCATTTTGGAGGTTTAGACAAGGCCTAGATTAGTCTCAAACTGAAGGAAATTCTCCAGCCTCAGCCTCGCAAGTGGTGGGATTAACGTCATGAGCCACTACTCCAAGCCCCTACTTATTAATGTTTTACTTAACCAAATCCCTCTCATCCTTAAAATAAAACTCTCACTCTCTCTCTCTCTCTCTCTCTCTCTGTGTGTGTGTGTGTGTGTGTGTTTATGCATGTACACCTCAGTGTGTGCATGCGGAGGCCAGCGGTCAATACCTGGTATCTTTCTGTTTTGTTTTGTTTTGTTTTTTTATTTTCTAAGTTTTTTTTTTATTTGCATTCCAAATCACTTCCCCTTTCCCGGTTCCTCCCTCCCCGAAAGTCCCATAAGCGCCCTTCCCTCCCTCTTTTCTCCTTCAACCCCCTCCTGGCATCTTTATTAATTGTTGTCTTCCCTATTCGTAGAGACAGGGCCTTTCACTGAACCTGGAGCTCCTAGATTCAGCCAGACTAGCTGGCCAGCAAGCCCCGGGGTAGTTGAGTCTCCAGCTCCTCAGCTCTAGGACCACAAGCATTCACTGTGCCCAGTTTACACATGGTGCTGGGGCTCAGACTCAGGCCCTGGTTCCAACCTTACCAACCGAATCATCTTCCCTGCCCTGCCTTATCCTTTTATGCTTGTATGTTTGTTGATTGTGTCTGACCCACTCAGGGAGTTTGGTTGGCCATACTTCTTGGGTCTGTGTTCTCAGCCCTGGAACTGTGTGGAACATTACTTGAGCAATAATGGTGGACTGTTGGGACAGGAACAGATGCTGCATGTGGTTCCCAAGTGAACGGGTATAGTCTCCGAGTCTTCCCTGCTTCCCTTCCCATCCTGTGTCCCTTCTTTCTGATGTCAGAAGAAGTTGGAGAAGGAGGGAAACCACACAAGTCTTACATACCTTTTCACTACCTGATACTCCTTGGCTGATACCCTCCTAGAAGGCTAGGACAGGGATTTGAAAAGAACATTATTGCCCAGTCAGCCCCTTTCTCCAGACATAGTACATTGGCCAGACCTGCCACTTTGCATCAGGAACGGGACCTCCTATGCCCTATTTTATAGGAAACTATATTAAGGAAGCTATAGCTTAGAGAACTGGAGCACTTGCCCATTAACCAGGCAGATGTAGTCAAGACTCCTACCTAGAGCTTTAGCCTCAATCCCTATCCAGTGTTGTAAGTATTGCTAAGGTGTCTCTTCCTTTCTTCTGCAATCATGTAGACCTGTATTGTGTGCCTGCTAGTCAGCAGCCCTGGCTAGATCTTCAGGGCTTCCTAGAGCTGGATGCTTGGTATTTGGAGGCTGGGCCATGTCTGGGGAAGTATGTTTTCACTGAACTCACTCCCCGTCTCTGGGTTGTTCCTCTAGCTCCGGAGTCTCAGCTATGGACCTTCTTCAGTTCCTGGCAGCCTTCTCTGTCCTACTGCTGTCTGGCACAGAAGCCACAGGCGCCCTGAAGAGCGCTCTGGACCCGAGCCTCAAGATCTGTATCTCTTTGGGACTTTGGTGGGATGTGAATTAGCGGTCTTTGAAGGACTGGTGAATGAGATCTCTGAGCGCCCATAACTCCTTGGGGGAATTCCAGGGATGAGCAGACAAGAGTTGGTGAGAATAGGAGGGAGGAGGAAACAAACTCTGGCCAGACTGAGCGGATCAGTTTTCTCCTGAGCCTGCTCCCATATGTTTACTGAAGTTTAGACCTGTCTCTCAGTTCTGCAAAGGTTTAGGACTGTATGTGTGTAGTACCTGGCTAAGACCTCACACAGGACTTCCAGAACTTTGCATTCCTAACTTATCATGACTGGTCTTCTGAGCCATGCCTTGGCAACCCAAAGATGAGACAAGACCATCCCTGGTTTTGAGGCATCTATAGAGCAAGAACATATGTGTATTAGTTACTGTTTTGTTGCTGTGAAGAGAAAGAAACCATGACTAAGGTCATTTATAAAAGAAAGCATTTGGTTGGGGGCTTGCTTGTCGTTTCAGAGGGTTAGTTCCTGATCATCATGGTGGGATGCATGGCAGGCAGCCTTGGTGCTGGAGATTACATCCTGATCTGTAGGTAGGGGGCAGAGAGACACTGGGCCTGATGTGGGTTTTGAAACTGCAAAGCCCTCCCCAAGTGTCACTCCTCTCACAAGGCCACACCTCCTAACCCTGTCCCTCCCTCACTGAACAGTGTCCCCTTTAGAGAACCCCTACTCATCCTCCATGCTCCGGCTGTCCTGCCGTGAGCTGCCCTACTTCCTAACACATCTGGGAACTAAACATTTAAATAGGAGCCTATGAGGGCTAGTCTCATTTAAATCGCCACAGCATCCACACGGATGGCCTTTGTCCCTGTGCTCATGGATACAGAAGGTCTTGGTAAATGCACTGTACTGTGGACCTACTGAGCAAGGTCTTGAGAACTGAAACTCTAGGAGAATGGTGGGGGCATGTCCGGCTGACGCTACAGTTGAAACAGATTGCTGGAGGTTCTGGAACAGTGAATGATTGTGAGAGATGACAGGGAGACACAGGAATCAGGGCAGGTGCCTGGTTTTGGAGTGTTGGACTTGGTCTCTTTTCTAGAGAAATGGTACATTACAGGGCCTATGTAATGGTCCCAGGCATGGCCAACCAAGGCTTTGGTGGCACAGGTTAGGAATGCATGGGCCCTCTGAGTCAGGGCCATTGAACTGGTTTTTGTGCTAGCCCCTTAACTTAGAGCTGATCAGACAAGAAGATGTTTGAGGTGAAGCGGCGAGAGCAGCTGTCAGCGCTGAAGAACCTGGCACAGCTGAATGACATCCACCAGCAGTACAAGATCCTTGATGTCATGCTTAAGGGACTCTTTAAGGTGTGTGAGGAAACAGGGCAGCTCACAGCAGGACAGGGCTTCAGTTGAAGCATGGAGTAAGGGTTCTCTAAAGGGGACAGTGTTCAGCGAGGGAGTGACCCGTATGTAGAAGAGTCGGAGTGGGATTCAGGTAACTGGGGCTGGAGCTAAGCTGTGAAGGTCTCCACAAAGCCACTTAGCCGAGATGGGGTTCCTTCAGGTGCTGGAGGACTCCCGGACAGTGCTCATTGCTGCCGATGTACTTCCAGATGGGCCCTTCCCCCAGGATGAGAAGCTGAAGGATGGTATGGTCTCCCCAACACTGCCCTTGGCTCCCTACCCCCCTGCTATTCTCTAGCTGCCCCTTCTCTGTTCTCATCACTCTGCCCCTGGGAATATCCTTGTGTGATACCTGAGTAACACGCCCGGGGTAGATAAGGGCCCAGCGTGGTTCTCTAATCTTTCTAGGGTTCAGAACCAGTTTCTCTGTCCTGAGCAGGTATTCCTTTATGCCATCCTGTGCTTAGGACGGGAACTAGACAAGAGTCTGCCTACTACCATGCCAGGGGGCAGGACAGAGCCTGTTAGTCACTTTATAGGAAGGCAAATGGGGAATGTTCCCATCTGAAGGAGAAATGACCAGGGCCTATCAAATCGCTGAGCCAGAATGTGATTACAGGCATTTTTTACTACCTTAGTAAAAGTCCCAAACTCCTTAAATCCCTTTTCAGACAAGACAAGGTGAGGAAAACAGGTAAGGTGAAGGGCTGTTTCATGTTTCCCGTCCTTCCTGCAAGAGCCTCTCCTCAGGGGTATGTGTGCCTCTTCATGCCTACTAATGGGTCCTAGTTTTGTCTTTTCTCACTGTTTAACCTTGGCTGTCCCAGAACTTGTTATGTAGACCAGGGTGGCCTCATGCGTTGAGATCTGCCTGCCTCTGCTTCCAAGTGCTGGGATTGAAGGCCTGACCTAACCAATCACAGTTTAGCGATAACAGTTCTTAGAGTCACTGAGAGAAGGGGGCAGAGGGAGCAGCTTGTGTGTGAGGAGTGACACTTTACAGGTGTCCCCCTCATGCCTGATGGAAGAGAGCACATTATCTGCCTTGGCTCTTCTTTCTCAACCAAACCGATTCTTAAGTTCTCTGAGCGTCAGGATTGTTCTGAAGTCCCGAGGTCCATGGCCTTCACACCAGCCTGGCAGATCTTTGACTTTTGCTTGCCTCTGGGCTGTCTGGGTCCTCTCTGGTCCAGGAGTGCAGATATAGCTTCTCTTCATTCTTACCTGGGTCTAGGGGACTTATCACTAGAGTGAGCACGCTAACTCCAGTGCAAACTGACTTGTTGACCTCATTAGAGGAGGGAAAACTGACACAAAGTGCTGAATAGATGTAGATAAGCTAATGTATTGCTGTTAATTTCCTGGTTTAGATATATTGGTGTAAGAGTATGGTGTTAGAAGGAGTAGGGTGAAAGAGTTTTATGTTGTAGTAAATATAAGCCAGGAGTGGGGGCACACACCTATAATCCTAGCTTTTAGAAAAAAAGACCAGGAACTCAAGGTTGCGGGCTAAGTTTGATACTTATTAGCTGCTTTGTCCTAGTTTAGTTCCTGTTCTGTGATTAAACACTTTGGCCGACCAGGGAAGGAAAGGCTGGTTTGTTTGTTGCTGTTGCTTAGAGATTACAGCCCATCACTGAGGGAAGCCAAGGCAGCACCTGACGTGGAGACCATAGAGGGTGCTGCTTACCGGCTTGTTCCATGTGGTTTGCTCAGCCTGCTTCCTGTATAAGCTCAGGGGGGCTCACTGCACAGTAGGTTCAGTCCTCACACATTAATCACCTGTCGAGAAAATGGGTGTAGATATGGCCACAGATGAGTGAGATGGAAGCAATTCCCCGATTGAGGTTCCCTTCCCAGATGATGCTCCCTTGTGTTAAGTTGAAAAATGAAAATCCAGCAACAAACACATTCTGTAAAACAGGCACAGCGGCCACCTCTCCCTGTAAAAAAGTCCATTAATGGGAAATAAGACCCTAGTGCATAGTGCATATGTGGTGAGCAACCTGTGATCAGTGGCTGCTCTGCCCTTCTCTGATTGGTGGGTTGATAGTTGCCTCCATCCCTGGAGGAGGTCTGGGGTCAGCCAGGTGGACAAGAGGAGAAGAGCAACTACCCTGACAATTTGCTACCACCCTCTCGCCAGCTTTCTCCCACGTGGTGGAGAACACAGCCTTCTTTGGTGATGTTGTGCTGCGCTTCCCAAAGATTGTACACCACTACTTTGACCATAACTCCAACTGGAACCTCCTCATCCGCTGGGGCATCAGCTTCTGCAATCAGACGGGTGTCTTTGACCAGGGGCCCCACTCACCCATCCTCACCCTGGTAAGGACTGGTGAGAGGGCTGGGATCCCTGTCGGGTGGTGAGCTGGGAGCCTCGATTCTATCTATATGTGGTTGGCCCTGTCAGTTATCCTAGTTACTTGATGTGTTCTGTGTCAGGGCACTTTGGGTCCTAGAGGCCGAACTTCAAGGGGTTCAGTGCTGACTTTTGTAGGGTCCCTAGGGATTGTTTCTGGCCCATATCTGCCTAGGCTCTGAGGCTTAAGACCCTGCATGGTGGAATGGCACTAGTAGTCAGGGAGCAGAAGGCAGAAGAGATTGACTAGCTTTTTCATTCACAGATGTCCCAGGAGCTGGGGATCAGTGAGAAAGATTCTGACTTCCAGAACCCATTTAAAATAGACCGGACAGAGGTGAGCTACTGGGGCCTGGGACTGTTGGTGTCCTGTGGGCACAGGAGGTGGGGTCTGCAGGAACTAAGACCTAGGGTATGCTGTGTGAGCTTTAGACTTGGAACCAGACAATCTAATGAGTATGGGATCAGAAACCATTACTCAAGTTACTGACAGTTTTGGCAAGTCACTGTTCCTCTCTGAATGTTGTACACCAAAGCTGGGCTTCAGATGGAGTTGGGGGGGATTCCTGAGACTATGAACATCCTCATGTAATTGCACAATATGTACCCCAGGTTACGAGTGTCAGAGTGACAAGGTGAGGTCAGGTCACGTCCTTCCCTGCTTCGAGCCTCTGGTACTGGTACACTGGGGCTTCTGTTCTCACGCCTACACATGCCTTTAATCTAGAGTTCTAAACTTGGCTCTGGGGGCTAACAGCTGCAGCTTGAGAAGACAGATGGTGACACATACAGGGGGAAGGGATCAGAGGGAGCAGGGCAGGCCAAAGAGGACAGAAAGGAAAGGCTCTTCTTGTGGGTGAGAAGCTGAAACTCTTCAGATTACAGCTCACGCCTGTAGAGACAGGTGTTGAGTCTGTGACAGGCTTGAGATTCTACCTGCTTGCAGGCTGACAAAATAGCCTGCTATTATATAGATGCCAGCAGGTCATAGACCGTTTTCAGTGCAGTAGCTAGACCGTTAGTCTTGTTGTCTTGGGTTCCCTTCTTCTTCCAGGTCTTTACATGGAAGGGCCAGGCAGATGTTGCGCATGCAGTAGGCTTGCATTATACCTACAGACCATTGTGCTTGTGAAATTTGACATCTTCATAGTGAATTAAACAGATCTATGCTTTGTCAAGGAAAAAAATACCTCATCCTTCCAAGATTAGTCTCTGCAAAAATAATCCTGAAAAATAATAGTCTAGATAAAGTGTTGCTAGAAGGGAGATGTGGTGGTACTTACCTATAATCCCACCACCACTCAGGAGGCTGGAGCAAGAGGCCACCTGTCTATGTAGTGAATTTGAGACTAGCCTGGACTAAAACTGCCTTAAAACAAAGCAAAAATAAAATCAATCAGACAAGAGAATTTACCAGATTTTGAAGTGTTAGGTATTCAGTAAGAACGCAGGAAGGTGTCCCGCAGCACTGGAAATTGCTTGCTGCATAGACTCCTGCCTGGCTAATCCGACCGAGAGGCAGTGACCGCGTCCGTTCAGTTTGTCTCGTGTCACTCACTGAGGACGCTGTCATATGCATTGTCTTGGGTTTGTTAATTGAAGTTACTCTGTAACCTGGGATGACCTTAAACTATCCACATTCCTGCCTTAGCCTTCCTTCCAAGTGCTGGGATTACAGACTGGAGCTGCCACACCCTTGTTCTGAGTATGAGGATGAGGCCAGCCTGCAGGACTGACTTGAGTTACCATGTTCTTCAGGGTCCCTGACTCAAACATACTACTTAAATCTTAGGACTAGGATGTCTCATTTTGAACCATTAGAATATCATGTAAAAATCAATGTATTATCTTGTAAATTTGTAAAATTTAGATTTTTTTACCTGCCAGTTTTACTAAATGTACTTGTTAATAATTATAGGAAGCAAAAGATGGGCCCAGAGCAACAGTCATCCGCATGGGTCCGTGCCCTGGGCCCTTTTCTCCCACTTCATGCTTTATGCTTTATGGCCAAGTCCTCGGGATACTTAAGTGCAGAATTCTAGTCTCTGTTGCCTTGTGTGGTATAAGCAAGGCTGCTCAGACATTAAGAATAAAAGATAGTTTATCTGCGAGAGTAAAACACAGTCATGCCACCCTGTGTATGTGCAGGTACTCTGAGGAGCTAGCTACCTTGGATGGTGTGGAACACAGGACAGTAGTTCATTATTGGCTGTGTCTATGTGAGTTTTCCCATCATGTAGATGAGAATTACACACCCAGTAATGGTTAGTGGTACCTGCCACTGGGTTGCTCTCCATGTCTTTTAGAGTCGTACGGCATCCCCAGGTGCTTGCGTGCCTACTGAATTATTCACGTGTCCCCTCCTAATACCGATAATTAAACTGTTCTCTAGTTACCTCCCTCGTTCACCTAGACCTTCTTTCAGAAGCTTCAGATGAGAGTGGAACGTGGAATTTTTACACAGTTATAGAGCCGATTGTGTTAGCTAGCTCACACATGTAATTCCAGCAGTTTGGGAGGTGGGATGGGAAGATCCCTTGAGCCCTGGAATCTGACACCTGGGACAAAATCCCGGAGAACCAGCCTTCAGCCTTCTCTCCCAGTGGTCATAGAAGATGTATTTCATTCCCTCAGCAACCAGTAGTAATGGGAGCTTCCTTTGTCACCTTGCTTCTTACTGGGAGCCGGTTACATGAGTACCCTGACTCTAACCAGTACCCAAACTCCAAACTGCTGGAAGGAAACTTACCATAAAACATATCAATTTCACAGACAGTGGAGAACAGTGAACCAGCCACTCGTCCTGACTAAGACTGTGGATTGCAGCTGCTAGTCAAGGCCCAACTTTAAACAAATGGTTTTTAAAAGAAAGCAACCAGGCAGGCCTGCAGCTCTTTCCCTGAATTTCGTTGTTTCCTTGTTTGTTTTGAGACAGGGTCTCATGGAGCCCAGGCCAGCCTTAACTCCTGATCCTCTTGCATTTACCTCTGAAGTTCCCAAACTGCAAGCATATCCCACCACCACGCATGGCTACAGCTGCAATGCTAACGAATTTTTGTTCAACACCTCAGTTTTTATCCTAGCGGAACCACAGTGGACTGTGCCTGACTGTTTATATCTAGTTTATATCTTGTTTATATCTGTTGAACCAATGCCTGTTTTATGCAGCAAGGATATAGTTTTCCCCATCAAAGTAGTTACTGCTGCTTCCAAATGGTACACCCCTCAAGGCTGCTTGCTGTAATCATAACTCTGAGAAGTATCCCGGGCAAGACCTTGAACCAGGTGGACCACAGTCAGTGAGCAGCGGCACTCAGGGCCTTGCAGAGGTTATTCTCGCCACGAGGGGGCACCAGGGAGATGCTTAGTTTCTGCAAGAGGGCTTTTCTCACCCTGCGTTCATCATACATGCCTCTGTTACACAGGAGGTTGAGTCAGAAGTGTAATGTTATCAAAATATGCTCTTGGATGTGACCATCAGAGAACATGATTTCCTTCTCATTGGATGGGGATAACCCTGCTAGTTTACTCCCCTATACTAGGGCTTAAACCCAGGGCTTCACAGATAATATACAAATGGTGCCCAGCCCACTCACTTTTTATATTCAGCATGGACCTCTCTACTTACAGCAGTCTCAGAAGATTCCTTCCTTCCTTCCTCCCTTTTTCCTCTCTCTCTCTCTCTCTCTCTCTCTCTCTCAAGACAGGGTTTCTCTATGCAGCCCTGACTGTCCTGGAACTTGCTCTGTAGACCCTGTTCACCTTGAACTCAGAAATCCACCTGCCTCTGCCTCCCAAATGCTGGGACTAAAGGCGTGCGCCACCATCACCCAGCTGAAGATTGTTTTCTTCTTGAGATAAGTGTGATAGACATCTGGGAGGTGAGTGGATGTCTGGCTGGATTCGTCCTGGTTAGTTGGGCATTCCACTAGCCGTCTGACCTGAGTCATTTCTGTCTCTGGACCGCTCTAGGGACTTTTCCCCCTTTCCCCTAGGCATGACTCTTCACTCTGCAGGCTGATCATGCCACTAGGTGGCACTCTTAGTTTGCTTTTGCCTTGATCCCACGTTTGTCAATTTTGTCCTAAGAATATATAAAAGGACATATTTCACACCTGAGGTTTGAATACTTTGTGTTTTATATATTCTAATGAGTCACTTGTTCATAGTGTCAGAAATGTCCTCTGAATGCTGTTGAGACCATGTGGGATTCTGTGCTTGGGATGTAGTGGGACACAACACGCAATACCAACCTTCCATCTTCACGAAACATGCTATCATAGGTGTCAGGCACAAAGGAGGTGACCAGGAAGGAGAAGCACAAGAATAAATTAGTACACAATTATAAAGAGGGTACCAGTGAGGGGGCAGATGCTGCTGAGGAGGCAGCCATAGAAGAGGTCTCCAGGGCAGTGGCAGCAAAGCAAATGAGACACCACAGCCAGGACTGGAGGGAGCATTCTGGGCCAAGGCCAAAGCACGGGCAAAAGCCTGCAGGAGTGTACATGGATCTCACAGAGACAAGTAGACACAGATGCAGGTTTGATAGTTTATTGCCTGTAGAGACCAACAAGAGCTAAGGGTTGATGAGACTTCTGCAAAGGATAGACCTGGGGTTGAGACCGAAGTTGCCCCCGTCCTCTGCCCGTCTCTCACTTCTCATCCCGCTCTGCCAGTGTGACTTCTGGTCCACCCTGCCCATGTGTGCTCCCTCTCCTGGTGACTGGTCCTTGTTCACTAGGGCAGGCAGCACCTGCTGTCTAGGGCTTGCCTCCCTCCTGAAGGGTGTGTCAGACAAGTCTTTCAAGAGCCACACTGCTCCCTCTTCCTGGAAGAGTGTATTTGTTTTCCGTTCACGTCTTGGCAGGAACCTGTCTGCCATGCCTGGAATCTTCTATCTCATTGTCTGCCTGTCAAGCTCCTGTTATCTCATGGCCCAGTCAGTGGCTTTGCTGAGCCCTTTCATCTGATTTCTTGTCTGGGGCTCCCTGAGGGCAGGGCCTTCTCCAGGAATCCTTTTGTCTTACATTCAGTGGTTTAGCTTGGAGGAAACCATTTGCTACCCATAGACTAAATCCAATTACTCTCCTCGTCTCAGTTTATTCCTAGCACTGACCCTTTCCAGAAGGCTTTGAGGGAAGAAGAAAAACGCCGCAAGAAGGAAGAGAAGCGGAAAGAGATCCGGAAGGGCCCAAGGATTTCAAGATCCCAGTCTGAGTTGTAGCCCTGGAGCAGCTTGGGGCCTAGGGGATCAGCAAGTGGCCAGTCGGAAGAGGCCGCAGCTGTGGGGCTGTGGTACAGCACCATCGAGCACCTTGACGGGCACCAGCCACTGCCCGATGGGAACTCAGAAGCCAGGTTTGAGCCCTGGCCAAAAAGACTGAGCTTCCAGGATCTTACAGCACACCAAGGAGGCCTTGAGAGGACACTGTCTCACAGATAGGATCATGCAGGGAGGCTGCTGGGGGAGGCTGGCTGAAGGAACTTCTGGCCTGGATCCCCTTGATGAGGCACTCTGCAGGCCACTGCTGCCCTTCGTAAGGAAGCAGCAGAACCAAGCTCTGAGTTACAGGGGAAGGCGCTATGCTTGTGGCCGGCCTCACTGTCCCTGGGCTGCCTGTCACTAGTCCAGCTCTCTGCAGAGCAATACTAAACGCTGGCAAATCCACTGGCCTCCCCACGGCTGGTGAGGAGACGGTACGGGCAGCAGGAGCTTCTGCTGATGTCGGGACCTGCCTGGAGTTTCTGCCTCATCAAGAGGGAGTCCCTGGCCTCTGCAGTGCAGAGAAGTGAGAACTAGGTTCAGGTCCTTTGCTCACTCACTGCTGTCCTTCATGACGGGCCAGTTTGGAGAAGGGACTCAGAAGTCTCCTACAAGGGTGTTTATTTCAAGGAGATCTTAAAAGAACATGATCTCTATTCTCAGATAACTAGGGACAGTCATTGAGCTGGTTCAGGGGACAATCAACTTGTTCTCTCTGCTGCTAAAAGATACTGCCTGTGTGTGGGGAGAGGCTATAGGGGACAGGTTGTAGGAGGCTGTGCTTTGTGATGGGGTACTGTTGATCAGACATTGGGCTTCCAAGCTCAGGGTCAGTCCCGTGGCCACAGAGCAGGAAGCTATGGAAGGAGTTAGGCCTTCAGGAGGCAGCCTGGTTTCTCCGAGTTTCAAGGCAGGTGGCTGCCTTGGCTCTATTGAAATCACAGCTCCACCTCTTTGACCGTGCCAAGCCAAAATGTAGACCCCCAACCCTGCCTCTGCCTTCGAGTGAGACCTGAGTCTTAGCCTGACTGGCCTTCTCCTCCCTGTGCTGTGCCTTCATTGGTAAAATAAATTTGACGGTGTCTGAATCCTCTGACAGGCTCTAAACCAAGTCTTTGGCTTTTTTCCTGGCCAGGCTAGCAAAAGGAAGCCAGGCATTGGGGAGGCTTCATGGAAGGTTCTAGAACAGCCTGCTTCCCAACAGCCATCCAGGAATAGTAAGGGGATAAGAAGTAGTTGGCAGGGGGGTGGAGAAGTGTTCCTATCAAAAATGCTTTGTCTCAGCCGGGCGGTGGTGGGGCACGCCTTTAATCCCAGCACTTGGGAGGCAGAGGCAGGCGGATTTCTGAGTTCATGGCCAGCCTGGTCTACAGTGAGTTCCAGGACAGCCAGGACTACACAGAGGAACCCTGTCTCGAAAAAAACCAAAACAAAAAAATCATGAGCATTATTTTAAAATTTAAAAAAAAAAAAGCTTTGTCTCTCTGTTGAACAGAAGACACACAGCTGGCTCAGGAAGTCTAGGCCGCAGTCCCGCCCTGTTCCTCCCCAGCTGGGTGACCCAGCCGATTCCCGTGAGGCTTATATGAGATGACAACACTAAAGTTTGTGACTTGGCCCATGAAAAGGATGGGATCTACCCTGTCATCTGTTGAACCTGTCTTAGTGCTTATGGGACTAAGGGCTAGAGCCCGTCCCCAGGCCTCTCCGTGCCCTTCATCTTTGAGAGGTTGTAGTCGCTGGTTTTGCATGGACAGTGCTTCCTCCCTTAATTGAAGGAAGAATGTCTAGAGAAATTCTTTAGAGGCCAACTTGGCTGTGGACATGTCTTTTTTTTTTTTTTTTTTTTTGAGACAGGATTTCTCTGTGTAGGCTTGGTGGTCCTGGAACTCACCCTGTAGACCAGGCTGGCCTCGAACTCAGAGATCTGCCTGCCTCTGCCTCCAGAGTTCTGAGATTACTAGCATGCCCGCTCTACCTGTCTTTCTTAGAAGAGGTGCGGAGGCTAAAAGGATGCATCAGCAGTGTGGCTGTGGCTACAGCTTAGGCTGTGGAGTATCTCTCTGTGGTCTGCCATCAGCAGGGTTTTGTCTGCCTCCATTTCCTGAGACAGCACCACATCTGGCCATCATCGGGAATTCTGATGTTTTGATCGTGAGCTTAGTTAAACTTTAACAACTGAGCCTCGGAATTTTTATAATTTGGGGCAGAGCTAGAGAACTGTAAGAGTGATGAGTAAGAGGCTGGAGAGAAGGCTCTGGAGTTAAGAGCACTTGTTCTTACAGCCGACCTGGGTTCTGATCTGTTCCCATCCCCCATGGGGTAGCTCACAACCATCCCTACCTCCAGTTCCAGGGGATCTGATGCCCTTTTCTCACCTTGGGCACTGGGCACATATATGGTACACGTGTACATATACATGAAGGGAAACCATTCATACAAATAAAGTATATATTTTTGGATTGTATGCCTACCCTTTAACAGCTGAGCCATCTCTCCAGTCCAAGAATAAATTTTTTAATTTAAAAAAGTGTTGGGGAGGGGGGCTGGTAAGATGGCTCAGCAGTTAAGAGCACCGACTGCTCTTCCGAAGGTCCAGAGTTCAAATCCCAGCAACCACATGGTGGCTCACAACCATCCGTAATGAGATCTAACACCCTCTTCTGAGGACAGCTACAGTGTATTTACATATAACAGTAAATAAATCTTAAAAAAAAAAGTGTTGAAGGAAGCAGCCCCATGTGCTGGGAAGGCCAATTTGGGCCTAGCCTAGGCTAATGTCCTTAGGATTGGGCCCTTCTTGAGTTCTCCATCCCAGAGTGCTCAGATGTCTGAGAGAATAAGTACTTATGAAAATTCCCTGCAGGCAGACAATGCCTGGAATTTTGGTGGCAATTTGCCTTTTCTGATTTTTTTTTTTTAACCTCACTGATTTGCTGAGTGCCCCTTGTGCAGGGTAAGAGAAGGGCCCAGGCCTCCCTTTCCCTTTCTTCATGTCCAGTCCATCTGGTGCCTTTTTCTTGGGTTTTCCCCTCTCTGATCTCAGTGCCTGACTTGATGGATTCCATTCTTTCCTCAGAAGTGCCCAAGGATTTCCGTCTGGAACCTTCAGAGCAATGAGCGGCTCTCGCTTGCCTCATCTGTCCTTGAGTTTGCGGTCACTGATGACTGCTGTGCTCCTTTGTTCTGGAAACTCCGCCGTTTGAGCCTTGTGCAGGCACACAGCAGCCCAGCACTCAGGATGCAGGCCAATCTCCATGAACTTGAGGCTCGCCTGGTCTACATAGCAAGCTCCAGGCCAGCCACAGCTTCACGTGGAGACACTTTAAAAAAAAGCTAGTGGATGGGCAGCTTGCTTTAGAAGACAAAAACATAAAACACCTGATGGAAGGCACTTGCTTCTTTAGCTTACCCAGCAGCAGGGATTCAATTGTGTTAACAATTGTATGTTTATAGTAGCAGCAGTGACCTAGGTAACTAGTGTGTGTTTCCTAGTGGCTTGGCCAGTAGCCAGTGCTAAGGGTGCTCATGATGGCATCTGTGATAGTGTAGTCTAAGATGTTCCAACCTTCTAAGCATCCAAGTCCAGTCTGTGGCACTCTGGAGAATCTGGGAGCCCCTTAATTATCCCTTAAGGCGGGGCATGTCAACAGTGGCACTGATGACATTTTGAACCACTTGACTGTTGTGTGAGAAGGGCTATCCTGAGTGGTGTAAGATAATTTAAAAAGTATCCCTTTTCCCCACCTATTAGATGCTAGTAGCAATCCCCCAGTTAGGACAATTAAAAATGTCTCCAACCATTGCTAGGTGTCTCTCAGGTTGGCAATCCTTCCTCCCTCCCTCCGTCCTCCATCTTCCTCTGCCTTCCTAGTTGTTGTCCAGAGAGATGTGGAGGGCTTCTGGGGACAGTCCTTCTGGGTTATCCTTGTTTTGAGCTCTGTTCCTCTCTTTTAGACTTTTTCCTCACTTCTTTAAATGAATAGGTATTTGACCTAACTAATCTTTTCTGGGTTCTTCTTGGACAATCGAACCCTCTAGACTTAAGCACTGCTGCCATCCACCCTGCTACCAACCAACAGCCATCATTATTACGTATGTTTCAGCTTGTTCCAGCCGGAGAGTCTCCCAGAGGCAGTAATATCTGAAAGATGGTGGAGGACGCCTGAAGGCAAAGCTCTCAGAGGAAGGCAGTGAGAAATATTTCTACGGTGTACAGCCGCTAATCCATGGTAGATATCTGAATGTAACACTTAGCCCAGACTCTTCAAATACCAACCCAGCCCCTCAGGAGTAGCTTATACAGTGTGACACGCTGTCCTTCCAGTGGAGCCAGGTGCCTGCTGAAGAGACATTCAGTTATGTGGACAAAGCTGGAGGGAAATGTCTTTTTTGCTGAGGTGTGGCACCAGCGTGGTGACCATCCTGTTACCATTTCCACTGAGCACACACATGAAGGTCAGAGAACTTATGAGAATCCGGTCTCTCTACCTATCATGAGTCCCAGGGATTGAACTTAGGTCATCAGGCTTAGTACCAAACACCTCTTCCCACTGAATCATCTTGCTGACCCTAGGCCAGAGTCTTGATATCCAGCCCCTTGTTAGTCTTATCTTACCTTTACTTTTCCTTGGCTAGTTGTACCATGGTCTGTCATGTTTTTTTTGTTTAGTGATTTGATTTTGTTTCATTTTTTGAGACAAAGTTTCTCAAAAAAATAAAAAATCAGGCCACAGATTCCCACTAAGCCCAGGCCACTCTAGAAAGCTCCCCTACCACCACCAGGAAACCCTAAATAACACCTGCCTCCTGCTCAGTTCTTTTGCTGTTTCCCTAGCAGAGATAGCTTTCTTGTGCCTCTCCCAATAAATCTCTCCTGTGAGACTTGTGCAGTGTGACTTTGTGGTATTCCTAGACTCTTTCCCTTTCAGAGCTTCAACACCTTCACTGGAGAAACCTTCCCCCTCAGAGCTCTAACACTTAAACTCAGAAGTTAAAAGCTGTTTGCTTGCCACAGAAATCAAGTAAATGTGAAAATTACAACTGTGGTCCTGTGCTGTTTTGAAGATGACAAAACAGGCGTATCAGCAAACAGTTGCTTAGGCAGCCCAGGAGCACAAGGTGGATTATCGGATCTGCAGGTTTCCCCACAGAGCCTGTATGTTCTTCAGGTCTGACCCCTAAAACAACTGCCTCAGACTCACAGGAAGCTCTTCCTATAAATGTCATGAAAACCTTCTTCCTGTCAATATACACTTCAGTCCCTTTTCAAATGTCCATTCCATCATCTTTTTTTTAATGATGCTATGATATTCCACAGTTTGGAGGTAATTTATGTACCTGATGTGTTACTGTTTTCCGTTACAGAGAACTTTGTGATGAATGTCTTTGAATACATGTACTTACTAGCATTTCTCTGAACGCTAATCTTTTTGTTTCCTCGGATAAATTCTTGGAAGTGTGCACCTTTGTGTGCAGTGTGACTGACCACTTGTAAGATGAGGTGACTGCAGCAGTGGGATCTCACCTCAAGAGGCCATTGGGCAAATGACCTTGTCGGAAGGCCTGGAATGATGAGGTTTCCCAGATTGAGGGCCAGTTCTAAAATGTTCACAACACTCAGGCGATTCAAGACCCTGTTTAAGTCTCGGATGGGACAAGTGTGACTTAGGGTCTGGATAGCCTATCCCTGAATGTTGGGGTACTATGACTCTACCCAGACCTAGGGGGAGGGAAGAGGCAACTGAGGAGATGACGTAATGTGCTCTTAGAGTAAAGGGGGCGGTGGTAGAAGGTAGCGCCGGACAGCGGTGCGTTAACCCTTCTATTTCCGGACTCTTGACAAAGTTGCTCCTGGAGCTGATCCAACGGAAAAGTAGCGGCTCCTTTAAACCAGAGGAAGGCTGGGACCGAGGACCCAGCGGCTACTCTCTGCTGGCGCTTGGATGCCGTGAGGGGCGGAGTCCCGCTATGCAAATCTGAGCTGCTGATCGATGACGCGCCATCACCCCATGAGCCGCTTCGCGCGCCGATTGGCTAATGCAAGCCTGGTCCCATTGACAACAAACATGGGGGTGCGGAGGTTCGGGGCGGGGCTGCAGTGGGCGCGGCCCGGGGCGGGGGAATTCTGCCCCGCCCCTTCCGTGGAGTCCGGGCGCAGCTCAAACATGGCGGCGGTTGGCACGGGGCGGTGAGGCGGTACCTGGTGGGGGCTGTCGGTTGTCATGGGCGGTGGCGGCGGTACCGCCTCCGCGTCTCCCTGAGCTGGACCTCACGGGGGACTCTGGGCCGAGCTGGGCGATGGATGAGAGCAGCGAGCTGGGCGGTCTGGAGACCATGGAGACCCTCACGGAGCTGGGCGATGAGCTGACTCTCGGGGACATTGACGGTGAGTGGCGGCTGGGTGGGAGTGCGGGGGGCGCGCGGGGAGGAAGGGGTTACGGCGGCGCTCGCGGGTGCGCGTGCGCCCACCCCGCGATCGCCCTGGCTTGCGCGGGAAGGAACCCGCGGGCCGGGCTGCCCGGGAGATTCCCAATTCTTCTTGCTCCAGTCTGAGCCCGGGCCATGACGCAGGGCTCCCGGTGACTGAGGAGTCCTGGGCGCCGCGGGGCCTGAAGCGGGGCTGGGGGCGTCGCGAGTGCTGCCAGAGGAGGAAGCGAGGCGGCCGCCTCCCTCGCGCGCCCACACGCGCTCTGGTTTGTCCCGTCTTTGCCGGCGTCCCGCGTCGCACCTGTCACTCCCTGCCCGGCCACTGGAGCGGCTTCGGGATTTCCCGGACTGCGCTCCGGAGCTCGGCTCCCCACGCCCCCGCTCTTTTGGGGATTGACTGACAGCCGGGTCTCCAGGCGCTCTGGAAAACTTTGGGCAGCAGCTGCAAAAACCAAGTTACTGATGGAGTGGACAGAGACCGCAGAGTGCGGCGGCCTTGGATGGAGACCCGGGCGCTCCTGCTGTCGCACTGCAAAGGGAGTTGAGCAGCAAGAATTTTGAGTTGTGGCCCCTCGGGTACAGACTAGGGAGCGGGTGGCCTTTGTTTCGGCGGCCTTAACAGCGAAGTGGAAGAACTGGTAGGAGCCCAGGGATCCTCTCTTACAATTCTCTCACTTTTCAGCCGCCGGGAAGGAAGGTTTGGAGAGGGTCCCAGACTTGCCCGCGGTCATCATGCTGGTTAACAAAGCCCGGTTCTTTCTGTTTCTGAGCCAGTATTAGTTTCTTTCCACTCCACCTTTGAGAAGAATAGGCTAGTAATTTAGTCATTCTCAGTAGTCGGGCTCTTCTGAAGTTCTCAGTCCCAAATACTTTGTGTTATTTCATTTATAAAATCCCACCGAATAGGTATCACTCAGTGTTGCAGGAGGTGTTATCTAAGGTCACTTACTTTAGAGAGTCCAGAACTCCTAAGCAATGAGTCAGTTTATGGAGTGTTACTACATCTAGAATCTAGAACCTTGCAGGCATGTATGATGGCTACATCCTCGCTTTGCAGGTAAAGACACAGGTAGAAGGTTCTCTTGTGTAGGAAGAAGTGACAACAGTTGTTTGAAGAAGGTGGTTGCCACGTTCTGGTCTTGCTCTTGTAGCACTTTTCCCACTTGGTTCACCCTTACTTCGCATTTTGGTCCATCCAGTGTGACAAGCCCCTGTAATCGAAGTTCCACTTTTAATCACAGATTCTTCCACCAAGTACTCCTTGGAACACGGGAGTGGCAACTGTGTTTTGAGCACTCCGGTAGTAGACACAGTGTTAAGCAAACACTCACACAGGTTCTCAGTCCTTATCACAGTCCTATCAGATAAAGATGACTGTCAGACTGGCCATCTCCCCTCGCCGGTGCTGGAACTGTTCATTATATTACCCAGGATTCCCTAGTCAGTAAGAAGGAGGTCTAAAACTGCCTGCTAACAGGGGCACAAGAAAAATTCATTTTTTTTACTTACATTTTAAAATGATCTTTGTCTAAATTTTCTGTCTATTAAATTACCTAGTGGTTAATATTAACCTTATAGATTGCTAAGTCCGTATATAAATAAAATGTATACTCTAGAAACCGCAGCAGTAGGTCAGTGGTTTCACAGGCCGCTGCCTAGTTTGGGAAGTGTTTCCTTGCTCCAGGAGCTGGCTTTGGTATCTCAGTTGTAAAATGAGGATGGTATTTTCTGACCACATGGGGTTGTATGTGCATAGGGCAGTAAGTGAAAGTCAGAGTTGAGGAAGCTTCCTTGAAGGCTAGTTTACCAGGAAGATCACACCAAGGAGATAGCCATTGACCTTAAAAGACAAGAAGAACCAGTTGAACAAAGCAAAGGCCAACAGTCTAGTCAGAAATATCCCTTGAAGCCTCTGTTCTCCTAAGCAGGTTACTGGGTGTGTGTGTGTGTGTGTGTGTGTGCAAACCACCTTTCCTTCCCATAGTTCTTTGCACCTAGAACAGCACTTGGGACAGTGAGAATACTCACTATTTATGAAGTGTGTGTATGAGTACCTGGGACGGGATACTCCAATGGTATTAGTTTCCGCGATTAGCTCAGTGTGAGCCGCCCAAGTGCATCAAGATGAGGAAGAGGAGAGAGGATATGAATGCACGTTTGTAACTCGAAGCCTAGAAGTCTCTTGGCTGCCTTTGGGAGGTCAGGGAGCTGTGAGTCCAAGACCAACATGGCCTCTTCTCAGTCAGAGAGCTTTACGGTCTTGTTTCTTTTGAGTAAAATAAATGGTCAGTGACCTGGGAATATACTTCCATGGCAGGGCACAAGTCCTGAGTTTGATACCTGCTGCCACAGAGACAATGCATGAACCATCCCATCTTTCAGAAACTGAGGCAGGGGGTCACCTCATGTTCTAAGACCAGCTTAAGCAACTTAGTGAGACCCTCATCTCAAACTAAAAACGAAGAGTGCTGAGGGAGGGGAGGTGTAGCTCAACAATAGAACTCTCGCTTAGCATGTGTGAGGTCCTAAGTTCAATTCCAGATACTGCCAAAAAAAAAAAGTAGAATAAATAAACAATTTCAACAGGACACTATATAAATAAAAGAGGGGCTATCTTACAATAGTGGCTGAGATAACCTAATTAAGTTAGGTAGTGGAGTGAAGCCTCTGGGAAGAATATCAATGTCACTCTCTTTGAAGCAATGCCAGAGCCTGGATTTTTATATATATTTTTTTTAACTGTTGGCTTCATTATCTCTTTTTGGTGTGTGTGTGCCTGTGATTGTGGCCCTGGTGTCTGTGTAGTGATTACAGTATGACTTCAGGAGTTGGGTTTTGGCTTTCCTCTCCTTTGCAACAGTGTCTCTCTTTTTGTTTGAGGCTTTATCTGCTCTCTGGCCTGCAACCTTCCAAGGATTCCCATCTGCCTTCCATCCTGGCAAAGGAGGGACACTGAGTTTACAGACTTGTACTACCACACTCAGCCTCCTGTGGGGGTTCTTGGGATTAGAACGCAGGTCCTTACACTTGTGCAACAAACAGGTAGTTTATTCACTGAGCCATTTCCCCAGACCTTAACTTTTTTTTTTTTTAACATTTATTCAGTTTATGGATATGCGTTTGCCCACCCGTGTGTCCCAGTTTGAATGAAGGGGTCAAAGGGCAACTTTTAGAGTCAAATCTCTCCTTCTACCATGTGGGTTCTGGGGATTGAAGTCAGATCGCCAAGGTTGGCTGCATGCCTCCTTACCCACTGAGCCATCTTACTGGCCTGTCCTCTTAAAAGTTTTATTTCCTGAGAATTCCATATGTGTATACAATGCGTTTTGATCATATCCATCCGCCCACCTCTTTCAAAACCTCCCCCTCACATTTCTCTTCTGGCTTCCATGTACTCTTTCCTTTTTTAAAAAAATATAACTCACTAGTCCAATCAGTGCTGCCTATGTGCACATAGTAGGACCTGCTGTGTTCACTGTAGACCAAGCTAGGCTGAAATGCACAAAGGCCTTTCGGGGCCTGAGGTTAAAGGCGTGTCTTGTCCCTCTTTTCTAACGATTGAGACGCAAACACCTAAAACCAAAACTTGTGAAAGAACCACTTGCTCGTCTTGTGTCTCCTCAGGCTTCACCTTGTCCTCCCGCCTGGCTTGTCTTTCAGAATAGGGTCTCTGAAGACAACCTTGTTGACAGCAGTCATGTCTTTTATAAGGGCAGGAAGATAGTATCTTCTTCCTCTGGGATCAGAAAACAGAGTCAAGAAGGTGATCTTTTTTTGCTAGGTACAAAAGAAATGGGTGTCAGGGGCTGCAGAGATGGCTCAGCAGTTAAGAACACTGACTGTTCTTCCAGAGGACCTGAGTTCAACTACCAGTACCCACGTGGTGGCTCCCAGCCGTCTGTAACTTAGTTCTAGGAGATCCAATACCCTCATGGTGCATAGACATACATGTAGGCAAAGCACCCATACACATTAAAACTAACTAGTTAATCAATTAATTTTTTTTTTTTTTGGGTTTTCGAGACAGGGTTTCTCTGTGTAGCCTTGGCTGTCCTGGAACTCACTCTATAGACCAGGCTGGTCTCGAACTCAGAAATCCGCCTGCCTCTGCCTCCCAAGTGCTGGGATTAAAGGCGTGCGCCACCACTGCCCGGCAATTAATTTTTAAAAATAGGTATCAGGAGCTGCACAGATAAGCATATGAAGGAATGACCAAGCTACCTGAAAGATAAAAAGCTGATAAAGAATTTTTTTTTTGTAATTAACATTATGTGTAAGAAAATGGTGTATGAGATCCAGGAGGCGAATTGAAATTGAATTGTGCTCTAGGTACGGCCTTTTTTTTTGGACTATTAGGAAGGAAATTGGTGAACATTTCAAAGTAGAAATAACTAGTGTCATGGGTTAAGAAATATCAGCTGTGTTGATAAGAAACTTTCAGATGTGGGGGTGTGACCCCTGTGAAAGCAGCCTAGAGGGAACTGTAGGACTCCATTGGGACCTTGAGCGCTGGGCTGTGAGGAACTTAGAAGGTGTCTGTGCAGGGAAGCTTGCTGAGGAGAGCGTGAAATGGAGGCTCGCATGGGCTCATGTGAGGGAGTGGTCACAGTGGGAGGGATGGGAAACCTGTTCAGAAGCTCTAGGCTGGCAAGGGAGACGGAGGGCAACAAAGAGAAGGGCGGCATAAGCTTCAGGAAGGGCGCAGGGCAGACACAGGGCTGCAGGGGTGCTCAGGACTGCACAGGAGATCAACCTTTATAGAGCAGTCACATGGCAAGGGAGGAACCCAGAACTAGATGAACCAAACAGCACTCAGACAGATGTCAATGGGCCAGGGGCAAGCAGAGGCAACTGTTCTCCTTGGAGAAGGTTGAAGAACTTCAGGAAACTGCCCCGTGGGCCTTGTGCGTGTAAAGCAACCACTCTGCCACTGAACTATAGTCCCAACTCCATTTTTACATTTTATTTTGAAACATGGGCTCACTAAGTTGCTCACACTGACGTGTGTCAGCCTGTCACAACCAGCTTTCCTTTCCTGTCTTGTAGGAGTTGCCTGTTGTATTTTGTGTAAATGGAACCAGAACCCGTGGCTTCTTTCCCTTAGCGCATGTTCCAGTCCATCCACGCTGCCTTGCAGCGCTTCAGCCTGGCTCCTGCTAACTCTCCTGCCGGCTGCCACACTTGGGAGCTCTGTCTCCCTTTTGGCTATTTGGAAAGAAGCAACTTGAGAAATTGGATTTTCTGTGGACATGCGTGTTCATTTTTCTTGGGTAGGTCGTCTGTATTTGTTGTTTGCTTGTCCATTCACTCACTCTCTTCCTTTCCCTGGTCAGTTCTTTTGATTCTTGCAGCCTCACTCTGTTTGCCCATCTCTGGTTAAGTTAAACATCCTTAACAACCTACAGGGTGATGTTGAGATTCCTGGTCCCTGGTTCTTGATTTGGGTTGGTAGTGTTTGCTTCCTTGTTTTTATGAAATACATTCACCTTCTAGAGGTAATTTGTTGTTGTTTGATGCTGGGTTTAATGTAGCTCAGAATGGGGCCAAAATGTGTGTATGTGTGTGTGCATGCACGTGTGCTCACGCAAGACTGGCTTTTTAAGTTCTGGAATGACAGACATAGCTTGGAAGTAAAATTTTGAGAATTGGCCTGTTCTAAATACATAGTCAACTCACACTGTGACTTAATGTTTGGTTGAATTTACAGTTTTAGGCAGGTTTGTTTTTTATACAAGCTCTTTGCTGTGTAAATCTTGGAACTCACTATGTAGAAGAGGGGGGTGCTGGGATTAAAGGGATGGGCCACAACTCTCAGCTGAAAGTAACCTGTTTTGAGATCAGGTCCTGCTTGTGAGACCCAGGCTGGGCTTGTGATATTCTCGGTGACCCATCCAAGTGCTAGTGTTGCATGTGTGTACTGTGAGGCCTGGTGTAGTAGGTAGGACAGAGTTTATAGTGGAATTTTGAAGAAGCAGCTTGCGCTTCCGCTTCCAGTACTTGAAACTATTGCTCCTAAACTACCCAGGAGCTCACGTCCTCCTGCCTCCGCCTCCCCTTCTACAGTGCTGGGATGAAAAGCACCACCACCGTACCCATATTGCCGTTTTGATGTGCTGGGACCTGACTTCAGGGCCTTGTGCCCACTGGGCCACACTGAGGTACAACCCCAGCCTCAGCACTCCAATCCCTTTGTAGTTCTCCTCTGAAAGCTCTTGAGAGCGTGCTGTGGTCCACAGCTTGCTTCTTTTCCACAAGCTGTAAGCTCTTGTCTCATCTAGTTACATTTTCTGGGGTTTCTCAGAGCACCAGACCAGTGTGCTCTTGAGTTTACCTTTCTCTGACTGTTTGGCCTTACCCTTGTTAAACAGTCTGTGTTCACACCCAAGCCATCGGGCATATAATGTTTTGGACCATCAAAGTCTTTAACATCTGTGGTCTCATACTCTGCTCAAGGTCCTGCATTTTTTGAAAAGTGTATTCTTGTTTCCATCTCAAGAGGGATTTTTCTGTGTAGCCCTAACTGTCCTGGAACTCACTCTGAATACCAGGCTGACCTCAAACTGAGAGAAATCCATCTGCCTCTGCCTCCCAAGTGCATCACCATACCTGGCTAGCCAAACCTTTTTAAGTATATACACACTTGTCATATTTTCACATACAGATTGCTATAGTTGCAACAATTGCAGTGTAATGGGTCTGTAATCCAGTGTAATCCAGCCAGATAGACAGTTTGCATCCCTTGGGCTCTGTTGAACATTTTCATCATGTGTAGTATAAGTACGGTTGCTTTGAGCACTCAGGAAAACTCACTTTGGAGCCCACACTGCCAGCTGTATCCTTTTCACTTGTCAGATTTTCCCATTGCTCCAAGTTATGACGGTTCCTCTTGCTTATTGGGGTTTTAGCAAAGTACTGCATTTACACGGATCAAAAATGTATACATGTGTAAAACAAGACTGTGAAAATTCCTGCTCTTTCTACCTCAAAGATAATCAGGCTTAGGCTGGAGAGATGGTCCAGTGATAAAGAACACTGACAGCTCTTCCAGAGGACCCAGGTTCGATTCCCAGCAGCCACGTGCCTGACAAGCATCTGTAACTCTAGCCCCAGGGGATCCAGTGTCCTCTTCTGGCCTCTGAGGTTACTGCACACTTATGGTCCACAGGCGTACATGCAGGGCAGACATCCATTCAAATAATACAAATAAATCTCCACCCCCAACTTTTTTTTGTTTGTTTTTTTGTTTCTTTTACCTCCTGCTAAATTTGTTATTATAAGTAGAAGCAAAGGCCGGTGAGATGACTTAGCAAGGAAGGAGCTTGGTGCCTGATAACCTGAGTTCAATCCATGGAAACCCCAAGGTAAAAGGAGAGAACTCACTCCAGCAAGCTGTCCTTCAACTACACACATGCACACATGCACAGTAGCACTCAGGAGGGAGAGGCAGGCAGGTCTCTGAGTCAACCGCAGCCTGCTCTGTCAGTGAGAAGTTGACATTCACTCTGCCAGTGTCAAAGGTACCCTCCAGCAGAGGGATCGACTGGGCTTGTGATCGCTTTCTTCTTTGTTCTCTTCTACCATACTTCTGACAGGTCCCAAGCTGAAGCACTCCACTTTACCACGTCCTTAAGGTCTGGGTCCTGGCTTTCAGGCTGTGCTTTGAGGGTCTAGGGAAAGTTTCCTAAATTCCACAAGACTGTTCTGGAAGGTCTGTGTTCTCTCCCTAGCTTTTTAGGGCATCATCCCTTGCTGCCCCAAACTTTAGGTACATCTTCCCCTGAAAAATTCTGTAATTTTCACCGTTGTAAATGGTGTTGCAAAGTTGCTTCTTTTCACTATAGTTTGCTTATGACCACTTTGTATCAGAATCTCCACATAACTTAGGAAGTGTCTTTTTGTTACAAGTCATGTCTCTTAAGAAAAAAAATCTCCTTTGAAGGACGAGAACAGTGGTTCTCAACCTGTAGGTCCTGACCTCCTTAGGGGTCACATATCAGATATTTACATTACAGTTCCTAATAGTAGCAAAAATCACAGTTATGAAGTAGCAATGAAAATAATTTTATGGTTGGGGGTCACCACAACAGGAGGAACTGTATGAAAGGTCCTAGCATTAGGAAGGCCAAGAAGTGCTGGACTGGAGAGATGGCTCAGCAGTTAAGGGTCTCTGCTGGTCTTACAGTGGACTTGAGTTGGTTCTTGGCATCTACATCAGACAGTCAACTACTGGTAATTTCAGTTCTGGGAGCTTGAGGGGCCCAGTGTCCTCTTTTGGCCTCTGAGGGAACCTGCAGCCCTCGTGTGCATCATATACAGATACACACTTACCTAAAATTAAAGTGTTTTTTAAAAATAATTTTGATCAGCCTTGAAGTTGGACTTGCTAGTACATACTCTTAATCCCAGCATCTTGGAGGCAGAAGCAGGTGGGTATCTGAGTTTGAGGCCATCGTAGTGTACATAATAGGTCCCAGGCTAGCCAGGGTTATATAGTGAGACCCTGAACAAAAAATAATCAACCTTGGTAGTTTTTCTGAGCTAGTTGGACAAACTTTCTCTTTATTTCTTGGGCAGGGTTGGACTGCAACTTGTGATTGTTTTTCCCATGGTGTTATTTTTTGTGTGTGCATATATACACACAAAATTACGTATGATTGTGCTGGATCACAGTCCATCCCTGAGGGAAGTCAGGGCAGGAACCAGGAGGCAGGAACTGAAGCAGAGGCCATGAAGGAGTGCTGCTCACTGGCCTGCTCCAAGGCGTGCTCAGCCTGCTTTGTTACACAGTCCAGGCCTGCCTGCCCAGGGTGGTCCTGCCCACAGTCAGCCGAGTCCTCACAGGAATCATTACGTTATTACAGTCAGCCACATTCATGAAGGAAGTGCCCACAGACTTGCTTACAGGCAGCCTGATGGAGGCACTTTGTCACTCGAGGTTCCCATTTCCCAGATGACTGTAGTTTACATCAAGTTGACAAAAAGCCAACTAACCAGGACACCGTTTCTGGAGTCGCAGCTGCTTGACAGTTTTCTTTCTTTTTTCTTTTCTTTCTTTTTTTTTTTTTTTTATTTTTCCAGACAAGGTTTCTCTTGTAGAGTTGGCTGTATGGAACTTGCTCTGTAGACCAGGCTGGCCTCAAGCTCACACAGATCCGCCTGCCTCTGCCTCCTGAGTGCTGGGTTAAAGGCGCCTCTGCCCAGCATCTTCAGGTTTTGCAGTCATAGGTAGGCAGCACTCACCACGTGCTCAGCACTGCATCTGCTCAGACCTTTACAGAGGATCCCAGAATCATGGAGTCAGTGTGATAGCCTGAGTTCCGGACACTGTCCACTCTGTAAAATTGTTCTCGCCTAATAAAGCTGGTTTGTTTTTAAACTATTCTCCAGTTCTCTGGTTACTTGGGATCTGAGGCCCATGCTACACAATTAGTAAGTGGTGTGGTGGTGGCCTTAATCCAGATGTGTACAGTTCTGAAACCTGTGTGCATCTCCTCTGGTCCGTGCCAAATTCCTCTCTGATATAAGCAGGCTTCTGAACTGTAGATCCAAGGTAGTGTGATGGAATTTGAAACTTGAGAGATGCTAGATTCTCTAATGATTTCACCTTCAGTGGACATGTGCCTAATCCCTGGGCGCTGGAAGTGACTTTCCCCGGGTACCCTGACTCCTCTGTGCAGTCCTTCCAGGGGTAGGGTAGGTGTTGGGATATCTGTATCTCTGGTACTTGAAGATAAGGTGAGCAAAGCCAGACAGCTGGAGTGGGCAGGAACTAATAGTCTTGTTTGTTTGTTTATTTGTTTTGTTTGTTTTTGCTCTATCAAGAAGGGAATTGAATGAACTTCAATTTGAGTTGAGTTTTTTAGAACAGTTTTAGAGGTTGATTTTCTCCTCTTTGAAAGGGCTTTTGTAAGCACAGTGGGTGGTCACAGGAGCTGTCAGAGTGTGATAGGAGTTTTTCGGTTTTTCTGCACAAGACTCAAGGGATAAAACCTTTTTGATGTGACAGGGATTTTTTAGAGGCTAACAGAAGAGTAGCCTGGCCCTTGAGGTAAAGCTCATAGGGAATTCCTGCAGAGAAACTGGCCTCCAAATGCTTAAGGACTCCCAGGTCTCTTTAGCCTTGGGAGTCGCTAATCCCCTCACAGCCTTACTCTTTGATCTGGCCTGGGAACAGGACTATTGGGTTCAGGGTCTGGTTCCCGTGGTGATGAAACTGAGTTGCTGAACCAGAGGTGCAGGTGCTTTGCTACCCTGACTTCTGCCTGGCCCTGGCTCCAGCCACCCCACCACTGCAGGGGAAATGCGTCGTTTCCTGGGCACTGACATTCCTGTGAGCCCAACACTTTGCTAAAGTCCTCCTGGTAGCATCTGTCTACCTAACAGTGCTGTGAGATCGATGCTGGGTTTCTATGTGCATTTTTCATGGTCATTCATAAGGGCTCTGCAAAAGAGAAAGGAAATGACTTACCCAGGATTTTCTATGCTGAGCAGAGTGTGCCGTTCATTCATCCTTGCCCTGTGGGAATGAGGTGGGAGATGCCCTGGTGTAGGAAGCCTGATTGCCAAGGAGCCTTTTCTCTGGTCAGAAGTTGTAATGAATGGATACCATATGTTCATAGCCCAATGCTAGAGGGTATTTGAATGAATGAAACAGTCCCTATTTTCAGGGAGCTTTTTCTTTTTGATTGCTATACTCAGAGTACAAGCTTACATCCCAGTGTTCCAAAGGAAAAATGTAGCTGGAGCCATTGCAGAAAGAATTCCAGATGTTTGAAGAACTAAGGAAGGACTTCAGGAAGTCTTCAGAAGGACTTTGGCTGAGTTGTGAATGAAGAAGGGTGGGTGAATAGATTCATGTATTAGAAGTTACTTATTTTTATTTTATGTGCATTGGTATTTTGCCTGCATGTATGTCTGTGTGAGGGTGTCAGATCTTGGAGTTACAGACAGTTGTGAGCTGCCATGTGGGTCCTGGGAACTGAACCCGGGTCCTCTGAAAGAGTGGTCAGTACTTTTCAGCTGAGCCATCTCTCCAACCCCTAGCAGATCCATTCTTGATGAACTGCTACCTTCTCAACCCGTTTTGGTCAGGTTCTTCTATACTTCAGTGTATTCTTTATCTGACTAGCTTGAATTAAAAGCCAGGGTTTATTTGGGGGAGGATAGTATGTGTATTGATCAGAGAATCTAGAAAGCTGGGCTTGGAAAATGGGTTCGAATCCAGAGAGGCTCAGCAGTGCCAGAGCCCAGTCAGGATTGGGGTAAACAGCAGCCTGCTCAGGGTGGTGTCTTGTCTACTCTCCTACGTAGGAGCATGCCTTAATCAGAGTTGACTTGTAGGAAGCCTTGTCAAGAGACGCGTGGTGGGCATTCTCCAGAGGAAGAGCGGGGTGCTCGTGGGTGTATGTGTGTGTGTGTGTGTGTGTGTGTGTGTATACATGTGTGTGTATATGTGTATGTATGTGTGTGTATATATGTTTGTATGCGCATGTGCATGCGTGTGTGTGTGTGTGTGTGTGTGTGTGTGTGCGCATGTGTGTGTGCGTGCTGCTGATGATGGAGGGCAAATGAAACAAGAATGGCAGCTGTCCACTGTGCTTCTCCTCTCTGGTGATGACGTCATTAAGGCCTTCACAGTTCCATCCATCCCTCTCGGGTTCCAAGATCTCTGCATGGTCGACTTGGAGGGCATTTCCTGGTGCTGTTTTTCCCTCAAACTGTTCCTTTTTCCTTGAATACTCTTCCATCCCTTTAACTCCTAAAACACCTTTTAGCCTAGATGTAGCTTTCAGTTGCCCGGAGTGGATTGGTTCTTTCCTCCCTCACAGCCTTACCTCTTTGAGGCATTTGTTTCCCTTATGTTGAAGCTGGTGGAATTGGTTGGGCTTCTGTCCTCTCTGGGATTTTTCTTGAACATGTTAGGCAAGTGTTCTACCACCAGTACCTCTAGGCAATACCCCTAGTGTGCCTACCCCCCTTTTAGACACAATCTCAGTGCAACCGACCAACCTCAGATTCAGTCCTCTTGTTTTAGTCTCCCAAGCGCTGAGGATTAAACCCAGGACCTTACACAGGTCGGGTAAGCACCCCATCACCGAGCTGTACCCCCCCCCAGTGCAAAACAATTCATCCGATCCTTCTTTGTTCTTCCCTGCCTCCCTCTTTCCTTTCTTTCTCTCCTTTATTTTTATCTCTTCTTTGATACGAGGCTTTTTGTAGCCTCAGCTGTTCTTCAACTGTCATCCAGTCTCAACCTGTGTGTTGAGATTACAGTCATGAACCACCATGTACAGCCTGGTACTTTTGTCCTCGCTCTGTATGGGGTTACACAAGCCACTTACGACCTTCCAAGCTATCAGACACATAGTAAGCATCACAGACAAGAGCCACATGGTTGATTGTAGACCATTTAATCACCTGCTTTGCAAGTGTTTTTGGTCTTGGTTTAGGGAGGTTTGAGAGTGTGATGGTGAATGGTGGGTTTTAGGGTCTGACATTTTTACCTAATGGTTTTGGTACGAATAAGGGTTGAGGTCCCTTGCTTTGCGGACTCTGCCCCTAAGAGAAGAGCACAATCCAGGTGGAATGGTTTGTGCCGGACACTGTTGGCAGCGTGTGGGTCATCTGCCATTGTGAAACCCGAGGCCCTCTTCAAGCACAGGAACAGGTAGGATCGGCTCCTTGAGCATCTTGCTCAACTTAGACTGCACTTTCAAGAGAGAGACAGAGACAGACAGAGACAGAGAGAGAGCCACGTGACACCAGGGTGGGGCAGGTAATGAGCTAGGAAGACGGGAAAAGCCTGAGATGACACATTCTTTCCTCCCGAGCCCCAGTGCTCACTCACCAGTGAGGCACTCACTGAATGTCCACTGTGTCCTGGGCTGGGTTTGGTGGCAGCTGCATGATAATGGAACCAAAGCATTCAGCAACTATGAGCTTGATTGCACATCACAGCTCCGCTACCTGGGCACTGGGTGATGCTGATGTGACTTTAGTTGCTACTTCACAACTGTACTTTTGCTGTTACGAATCATTTGTTTTTGGGGTTTTTTTTTGTTTGTTTGTTTGTTTGTTTTTCGAGACAGGGTTTCTCTGTGTAGCCCTGGCTGTCCTGGAACTCACTTTGTAGACCAGGCTGGCCTCGAACTCAGAAATCCTCCTGCCTCTGCCTCCCAAGTGCTGGGATTAAAGGCGTGCGCCACCACCGCCCGGCTTTTTTTTTTTTTTTAAAACATTTATTTATTTAATGTATATGAGCACACTGTAGCTATCTTCAGACACACCAGAAGAGGGCATCAGATCTTATTACAGATTGTTGTGAGCCACCATGTGGTTGGTTGCTGGGAATTGAACCCAGGACCTCTGGAGGAGCAGTCAGTGCTCTTAACCACTGAGCCATCTCTCCAGCTCGCTGTTACGAATCATAATGTAAATATCTGATGTGTGACCCCTGGCCAAGTTACTTAACCCCCTTGCCTTGATTTCTTGTCTGAGAAGTGGATGATGAGAGCACTTACCTCAGAGTGTTGTAGAGGTTACATGAGGAAAGGTATGAAATGTTTAATGGAGTGCTGTCATGCACTGTTTTTGTTACTTCTGTTACTAATCAGCTCTGGACCACTTCTTGACTATAGAGTGCAGACATTTCAAAGTAATAAATAGAATATCATGGAGATATGCTTTTGAAACATAAGGTGCCAAGAGACTGGTGTCTCCAGCCAGCCTTAGAAAATAACTAGCATGCTTGTGTACAGCTCCTGAATGGGTAGGGACTCCCATGGAACATTCCAGAATCCAGATGCTGTGAAATGGGGGTGGAGGTCTTCAGAAACACCACAGTGTGTGTGTTTATGGGGATAACTTCTGCAGTGGGATACCTGTGTGTGTGTGGATGGGAGGGGGGTACTGGACTTCCCCAAGAAAGGTTCCCATTCCCACCTTCTCATTTATATGCCTGAGACTGTGCAAAACTCCTCTATGGACTTAAGTTGTTTCTTAGGCACAAACAATTCCACATTTAAGCACATAAGACCCAGGCAGCATGCAAAATGCCTTACATATGAATGCTTGAAACAGGTCCTCTCATGGGGTGGTTTTGAAGATTCTGTAACAATATGTGGGAAATACCTAACCAGGCATTAGGAGCAAAGTAACACTAAGGAAGGTGTTTTCTAGAAAAACAAAACAAACAAAAACCCAACAAAACTCATGTTTGTATTTTGCTAATAATAGTATGCAAATTCGCTCACAAACACAAGTAAAAAAGCAGCTGTGTACGGACCCAGTTTTACAGGTCTGTGCTGTGCCTGGCCCTGACAGGTGTTTGTGCAGGTGTCTACCCCCAGAACCTGACTCTTGGAGCCATTTACTGCTGTGTGTGACATGTAATAGGGGCTCAGCCGGGGTTTATTCCACGCGTCTTCATCGGCTTGTTCTTTATCAGAGCAGAGGGGGCCAAGGAGAGTTGGCTTTGGAAGGAGTATCTTGTCAGAGCAGATCTGTTACAGAGTAAGCATTTGGATAGGAAAGTCTGCCTATGAAGCATAAAGAGCTAGGCAAGAGTCTCTCTTCCCTGTCTCCCTTGATGAGTTAGTCACATGCTTACCTAAGATTAATGTTAAGTTAGCAATTGGGGGGGGGTAATTTTATGGTGGTGAAGATAGAACCCCAGAGTTTACTGAGCTCCATCCCCAGATCTCTTCCACTGACATTGAGAGCAGTATGTGGATGATTTTCCAAATCCCTTCTAACACATCTTCATCTCGCCTTTATTGTCACCGGGATCTGTGTTGCATCTTTCTCCTGAGTTGTGATTCATATAAATGCAAAATAAAGGCATGTTTGGGAATCAGCTGTGGTAGCACACACCTTTCATCCCAGCACCCAGGAAGCAGAGGCAGGAGGAACTCTTATGAGTTTGAGGCCACCCTGGTCTACAGAGCAGGTTCTAGGACAGCCAGATACATTAACAGAGACACCCTATCTCAAAAAAGAAGAAAGCTAAAACCAACCAAACAAACAATAAATAAATGATCGGAAGCCAGGCATGGCAACACACACATGTAATGTTTGTGCTCAGGAGCTGGGGCAGGACAGTTGAGATGATCTTCAGCTACATAAGGGATTCGAGAAGAGTGGGGTACATGAGACCCTATCTCAATATCTTACGCACACCCAAAAAGGGGGTGTCAGTTGTTACTATGATGTTATCCACATAAAATTAATATAAATTAATTTGGCCAGATGTAATCACCTTCTATACATTTAAATAAAACATACATATGATTTCTAAGTAGGACATGAGGCATCGAGTCCTTTAGAACGGTGAGCTAGCTTAGAGAATGAAGGTGATCTTAGCAGAAAGGACATGGTGGACTTACTCTGAGAATGATTGGACAACCCCAGGCTTGTGCAGAAAGGGAAGTGGGTATCTTTGAAAGGTAGTGAGTGGGAAGTGAAAGAGAGCCGTGGGCGTTGGAGGGCTCGGTCTGGGCAGGGCCGGAGAAATGGCTCAGAGGACCAAAATTCATTTCCAAGCACCCACTACTGCCTGTAACTAACCTGAACTCAGGGGGATCTAGCTGGTCCCCTGGAGCACCCATATAAGCTGAAGAGATCGACAGATGTGTATGCTCCTTAAATAAAAAGAGTCAGTCCAAGTAATTTGCAGGAAGCGCTGATATTTGGTTTGTGGCTCAGCCGTTAGGAGCACTTGCTGGTCTGTAGAGGACCTGAGTTCAGTGCCCTGCACCACGTGGCAGCTCACAAACATTTGTAACTCTAGTTCCAGGATTTGAAAGGTGGCCATGCCAGTCAGATACTCACAGCTGATTTGTATCTGACAGAAGACTCGTTGAATTTAAACAGGGTGTGGAGCGGAGTGATAAGATGCCACAGAGATGCTTTGAAACGTCTGACAGTCGGTGAACTTTGGCAGAGAAGAAAACCTGTGGAAAGTGCTGTTGGAAACAGTCTCTGGGTGAGACTGTTGAGCGGGCTCCAGTCTTGGACTATGGGAACGGAGAAGTCAGGACTTCGTTCTCTGTCCACTTCTTCCTTTTTTTTCTTCTAAAACTGCTGAGGTACCTTCTGGGTACCTGGGAAAGAAGGGAGAGAGCCGGATACAGAGAACCAGGAAACCACATTGAGTTGCTCTAGATTTCTTGTGTGCTTTTCGTGTGTGTGTGTGTGTGTGTGTGTGTGTTGCATGTGAATGTGTTGTTAGGAGGAAGCCTTACAGAGCATGTCTTCCTGTATTGACCTCTTACTGAGCTAGGAGTCAGCTATTGTCTCTACCTCCTAATTGGGAGTCATAAGCGCACACAGTCACGCCCAGCTTTTTGTATGCGCGCTGGGGATTTGAACTCAGGTTCTCATATTCACAGAGCAAACACTCTTACACACTGAACCAGGCCTCCTCGTCGTCGTCCTCCTCCTCCTCCTCCTCATCCTCTTTTTGTTTTTTCAAGACAGGGCTTCTCTGAGTAGCCCTGGCTATCTTGAAACTCCACAGGCCAGGCCTGCCTCTGCTTCCCAAGCACTGGGGTTAAAGGCGTACACCACCTCCATCCGGTCTACTTTCTGTCATCTAGGGCTGGCAAGATGGCACTTGTCACCAAGGCTGATGGCCCGAGTCCCATCATTAGAGCACACATGGTGGGAAGAGAAAACTCACTTACCTCTACACACATGCCCTGGTATGCACAAGCGCCTCCTGCCCCCGTAAATAAGTACAACTCAAAAATAAATAAATAAAAACATGATATCTAACCCAGCATTCATAATAAATATAAAGTGTAAGAATAACATTGTCTGAACGTCTCAAAGAATTATAAGTAGTGGGGCTCAAGAGCCTGTAGAGGACCCCAGCCACATGGCAGCTAGTAAGTTTGTAACTCCAGGGGATCCAGCGCCCTCTTCTGTCCTCTGTGAGCACTGCATGTACTTGGTGCTCAGACACATTCAGGACCACCCTCCCCCCCACACACACACACACACAATAAGAATAAGTGACCTTTGCTGTGTGTACTCACTCATTGTAGTCTAAGGTCTCAGGAGGCCAGCTTTGGCAACATGGTAAACTCCAAGTTATGTGGTAAGTTATATAGTAAGACCCTGGCTAAACTCTTCATCCTACCCACCCCACTCCCCACCCCACCCCCCAAAAAACCAAAGAATAATGACCTCCGTAAACCAGTTCTTCCCTTACCTCTCAGGGCTAGATAACAAATACCCATAGGACTATTCGCTGACTATGTCATTTGAAGACATTGTTACTCCATCTGGGAGCTTTGGATGTATTCCTAATCAAAATCAATCCGGTGCCTGAAGTGATGGATAAGTGGCAGAGAGCCCTGGCCGCTCTTCCAAAGGACCCAGGTTCAATTCCCAGCCAACCACATGTCAGCTCACAATCTGTAACTCTAGTTCAGGGCTTCTGGTATTCTTGGGCAGGATGCATGCATAGAGACAGACAGACAGACAAGCCGGCAAAACACTCAATTGCATACATTAAAAGAATAAAAATTTACTCTGATCATACTTTGATGCGCACTAGACGCTGCGTGGCTAGGCCAGGCAAGATGTGTTGTCTCTAGGTCGTAGCTCCGTAGACTATACATGAGCTTCTGTTACTTTGAAGCTTGAAGCTATTTGAAATGCACAGGTGCTTTAAAAAAATCCCTCTAGTTTTGTTTCTTTGCTTTTAAAGAAACAGAACCCAAATGTAGACTCTTGGTGCCCCAAGCAACTTAGCCCCAACTTTTAGAGACTGCTGAGGCTGGGGAAATGGTGAAGAAGGAAGTGAGGTGTGCTTGGGTTTGCTGGTGGCCACTTCCGGGGAGCCTCTTTGCCCCTGTGCTCGTGGACTGTAGCTGGAACACAAACGCCATTTTCAAAGCCTCATAAAACCTTTTCCCAGGCCTCGCTTTCCCAGGCTTCACGGCTCTCTGTGGAAATGAGAGCCCGTGTAATTGCCTGACCCGAGGCGCGGAGTGGGGAGCGGTGAGGAGCCGGTCCGTGGAGCGTGGAGTCGGAGCATGGCTGTTCCTGGAGCCTGCACCTCCGGCGCACCGGTGTCTCTGCGAGGCGCTGCTTCCCACGGTCGCTTGCTCCAATGCCTTCACCACTAGGTTAGGGCCCGCGGCTCTGCTTTCTGTGTGAGTGATAAAAGGCATTTTACTTTAAGGAAAAAAAAAGAAGCCGTTCCATTCGCTCTGCCTACACACTCTTAACCTGCTTTGTGAACTAAAGCCCTGTGACCTTTGCACACCAGCCTCTATGTTCCCCGAGCACAGGGTCTTTGAGAGCGCTTGGTGAAGTAAATTTAAGTGGGCCCAAGTGCCTGTGTAGTGGGTGCTCAAGGGGCTTCGTGAGGGCCTGCCCCTTGCAGGCGTTTTGCATAAATTATCTTACTTCACCTCAGAGCGAAGAAGCAAGTGTGTATTTATTTCCCAGGCAGCCTTTTGTGGTGAGGAAACAGGAGTGTCGAGAAGTAGCTTGTCTGTCCTCCCAGCTTCTTGAGCTGCCCTCCTGAGACCCAGGCCCACACAGTACCAGAGGCTGTGCGCCCTTCCCTCAGATTGCCCTTTCCTTTGGTTTTATGGGACTTGTAAAGGGCTCAAAAATTGTTAGATTTCTCCTAATCATTTTCTTTAAAAGTTTTCTATAATCTCGTATTATGCTTGGAATGTCCATGCACTAGATTTGTATTTCATTCATGTTTTGTTCTAAGATTAAGGACAGCTCTTAGTTAAGTGTGGAGAAGGAATTGGCCTTTGTCAACTGTTGCCATGTCTGTGACGCCTGCCCTCCCACTACAGCCGAGTGGAGCAGTGAGGTGTTTGGAAGTGTTCACACTTGGTGAACAGAAAGCCTGCTTGAACTGACCAAGTGCTCACAGCGCTGCAATGGAGATGCTAAGCTCCAGTTGCCCCGTTTCGGACCTCACCAGGGATCTCCAGTGACGTGCTGCTTGCCCCACGTACAGCTCTGCTTCCTCAGACACCTCCCCGCTTTTAAAGACTTGGAAGGGACTTTCTGGGGCAGAAGAAGAGGACTTGGGGGAGGAATGAAGACAGTGCTTTTTGGTTTGGGTGGCTGGTCTTATCTTTTTATTCTTATTGTTCATATTATTTACATTTCACTGGGTGTACACTCCATGGCACATGCATGGACCTTGTGAGTGTCAGTTTTCTTTCCACCATGTGGCTTCTGGGAATCAGACTCGGTGTCAGGCCACGGCCAGTGTCTTTTCCCGCCGAGCCATTGTGCCAGGCGTGGGGCCTGTTCTGACTGCAGTGGTTTGTTTGGTGTCTGGGTGAGAACGTCGATGGCCACGAGAGTTTGGAGCCAGGGATCTTGACCACTTTTCAAGAACAATCACCCATTTCATGGGCACGTGTAAGATTCTAAAAGGAAAGAGGTGAGCGGGCATCTGGTAAGGGACAGAACAAGAACAGAACAGGTCGTGAGAACAAGAGCGTCTGGAGTAAGTGAAGCCTAGTTAAGCCTTCCCAGGCTTGAGGCTTCGGGGACAGGGGTTCAGGGGTTACAGACACTTGAAATACGATCTAGAAAGGGGAGCATGGTTTCCAAGTGGGCCCGCCTTCTTGGCCCCACAGACTTCTTTTTTTTTTTTAGCTTTGATGTTTTATTATTAAGAAAATAGAAAGGGAAAAGAGATAGAAAGACAAAGGAAGAGGAGAAAAAAGATAAGAAAAGCCATGACCACATGGAAAGGGGAGAAAATGGAGAGACAGAGAGATAGACAAAGAAGAGGGCCGGGGGAGAACAAGCGGGAGAGAGCCCCCACAGACTTCTTTCCCAGTGGGGAAAAGACACAGCCAGAGATCCACAGGGGTCCTGAAAAGCTGGCCTTAAACTCGTGAGCTGAGCTCCTGCCTCGGCCTCCCAAGTGCTGGAATTGCAGGCTTGTGCCACCATGCCTTGTACTGCCTACGTCACCTGTGATACCCAGATACGTGGCTTGGTTGGAGCAGATGACCAGTGCTTGCCTATTGAAATGAAAGGGGCTAGGAAGAACTAACGTTTGGTACAGCTACAGCCCAGCATAGCTGAGGTACTACCGTGGGGAGCAGGGCTGACAGTGGAGGTTGCTTTGTGGCCAAGGCTACTGTTCTCCAGAGCTTTACGGCAGTGACGGCCCACCCTCTGCTTACTGTGGGTTGTGTAGACCCATCCTCATCCATTTCTGCTATGTTCTTAGCATTGGCAAGCTAGATACAGTGACTTATACCTGTAATCTCAGCACTCAGGTGGCAAAGGCAGGAGGATTGATGCAAGTTGTGGGCCAGCCAAGGCTATACAGCAAGACCTGTCTCAGAAAAGACAAGACCTTGGATGTTCATGCCCTCCAGTCTCTTGTTTGGGGACACATTGCTTATGGTGCCTAGAGTGGAGCCCAGAGCCCTGTGTAGTTCCATAAACACTGAGTGTCGCCTCCAACTCTAGTGCATCAATTTCTTCATCAAGTTTAAAAGTTAATGTTTGGGAGCTGAGAATGGGGCCCTGTGATAGGGAACACGTGCCCAGCATGCATTAGGCCTGAGTTCAATTTCACAGCACCTCCAAAGAAATCACCAAGAAATTAATAGCCTGAAGTTGAGGTTATTAAAGAGTCAAATGAGAGAAGTTGGCTCTCAGTTCAGTTGTTGGCTAGTCAAGGATACTGGCTAGACTCTAGGCATAGGACTACTTCTCTCTGCCCACATACAACTCCATAGGAAACATTTGGGGGGAAAAAAAAGTACCAAATAAAGATGCGTGTGTTTCATCGGCCTGCTGTAGTGGCACCTGCCTACAGTCCCAGAGCTTGGGAGGCTGAAACCAGGAGGTTTGCTGTTTGTTTGTTTTGTTTCGAGACAGGGTTTCTCTGTAGAGCTGAGCCGTTCTGTGCCTTGTAGACTAGGCTGGCTTCGACCTCACAGAGATCCACCTGCCTCTGCCTCCAGAGAGCTGGGATCAAAGGCATGTACCACCATGCCCGGCTCAGGAGGATTGTTTTAAGTACCAGGCCAACCAAGTCTACATAACAAGACCCTGTGTCAAAAAGACAAAACCGAAACGTTTGTATTTGGGTAGCAATAGAATTACTTCTTTTGTTGTTGTTGTTCTTGTTCACAGAGATGCTACAGTTTGTCAGCAATCAAGTGGGAGAGTTCCCGGATTTGTTTTCAGAGCAGCTATGTAGCTCCTTCCCTGGAGGTGGTGGCGGTGGTAACAGTGGTGGCAGCGGTGGCAGCGGCGGCAGCGGCAACAGCAGCAATGGCCGAGGCAACAGTGGCGGAGCCACAGATCCTGCAGTCCAGCGGTCCTTCAGCCAGGTCCCGTTATCTACCTTCTCTCCCTCAGCCGCCTCCCCTCAGGCTCCGGCCCTGCAGGTCAAAGTTTCTCCTACCCCACCAAGGGCAACCCCTGTTCTCCAGCCCCGACCCCAGCCCCAGCCTCAACCTCCAGCCCAGCTGCAGCAGCAGACGGTAATGATCACCCCAACATTCAGCACCGCTCCCCAGACAAGGATCATCCAGCAGCCTTTGATATACCAGAATGCAGCGACCAGCTTTCAAGGTGATTCAGAAGTCAGGGCAGTTGGTTGTTTCTGGAGCCTCTGTGCCAGTGTGCAGGCAGACACTGCAGATCTAGCCTCTCTGGGCATGAGAGAAGATTTTAGTCTGGTCCTGTCTGGACAAGTTTCTGATCATTGGCAGAACAGTGCAGGAACACATCTCCTTCCTCAAAGCCTTTAATGTCTGTTAGACCTACTTCCATACCAAGTCCAAATGTGGTAAAGGCCAGGCTGTCCTGATAGCTAGAGTTGGAGTTCTGAATAAAATAAGGTCTGAAACTTACTTAGTCACCAGGTCTGAGCATCCTCAGATGAGAACTGGTCGCTCGGCAGATAACTCCTAAGCAAGCACTGTGGAGATAAATTCCATTTTTTAAATAGGTGCTACATCCATTTTAAAATAGCAGCCCTCATGGTGGGCATGCAGGGTATGTTGAGTGAGTGAGTGGCTGCAGTATTTGTCCTTGCTGTGATGTGCTACATCCCATGACAATGGGGAGCTCCGGGTAGGCTCAGTATCGCTCTCAGTTTGAAGACACACATAATTTTCTGGTGGGTTTTGAGACTTTGGAGGAGGAGGTATAAAACAGAAATCAGAGACCATGCTCCCAAAGCAGATTTTCCATCTAGAATGGATGGGAAGCAATGAGGCCCTAGGGGGTTGTTGACTCTCGGCGTCTATTAACTCGATTGCGGGCACAGCCGTTTGCCAAGTAGCTTCCCTTCCATTCGCTCCAGCACCCGGAGTAATAAAACAATTTGTACTCATTCCATCAGATATTGATGCAGTCCTTATGGGACATTCCTATTCTCTAAACCAGCTTGTAAATGGGTGTGCGCATCTTCTTCAGCAGCAGGTGGGAAGCTGAAGTCATTACAAGACACTCCATCCCCAAGCCACACTGCAGCTACAGTGACATTGTGCATTCCTTACCCATGTAACTTTTTTCCTCTTCTTTCCAAAGTCCTGCAGCCTCAAGTGCAAAGCCTCGTGACGTCCTCGCAGGTACAGCCCGTTACCATCCAGCAGCAGGTGCAGACGGTCCAGGCCCAGCGGGTGTTGACGCAAACAGCCAATGGCACACTGCAGACCCTTGCCCCAGCCACAGTGCAGACAGTCGCTGCACCACAGGTGCAGCAGGTCCCGGTAGGTGGCTTGGAAAGGACTCTGAACTAGTCCTTGGTTACATGCTAAGAAGCATCATCGAGAGTATACACAGGACAGGGAGGAGGGCTCAGAAAGGAACCTCTGAGTGCCACGCAGAGGTTTGACTGAGCCTCACCTGTGGCATCCTTGGGAAAGGCTAGTGTGGTGACAGTTGACATATACCTAGGTATATAAAACTGGAAAGAAGGGCTCAGTGGACATAGGCACTTGTTACCGAGCCTGAACACTTGAGTTCAGTGGAAGGAAGAACCAGCTCTTACAAGCTCCCCTCCAACAATAGATACACTAAGTGTGTATTTAAAAAACAAGCAGTGTTTTAGGGGGCTAGGGAGATGGCTCAGTGGGTAAGTTTGCTTGCTCTGTAAGCAAAAGGACCTGTGTTTGATTTTTGGGTTTTGGTTTTTTTGTTTTGTTTTGTTTTTTGTTTGTTTGCTTGCTTGCTTCATTGGTTTGAGACAAGATCTCTCTGTGTAGCCCTGGCTGTCCCGGAACTCGCTCTGTAGACCAGGCTGGCCTCAGACTCACAGAGATCCTCCTGCCTCTGCCTCCCAAGTGCTGGGGTTAAAGGCGTGCGCTGCCATATTTGTCGGGCCTGTTTCTGGATCCCTAGCACCCGTGTAAAAGCTAATAAGCCTGCTTGTGCCGGCAAACTCAGCCTTGGAAAGGAGATAGACAGGTCCTGAGAGCTTACTGTCCTGCCAGTCCACTGACAAGGGTGATGGCCAGAATAGAGGCTTCTAGTTCGTTAGGAGAGCTTTCAAGGCAATAAGGCAGAGCTGATGTCCTGCTCTGACCTACGTATACTCAGATAGGCATGACTGCACATACGTGAGTATTCAACACACACATGCAGTATAGCATATGAACTTACTTATACTTTCTTACTAATGAATGAATCTTTTTATTATGCCTTAGCATTTTTATTTTGCGTGCGTGTATATGTGGGCGGGTGTGCACATGCGGCAATCAGAGGACAGATGCAGGAGTTGCTTCTCTCCTTCCACCTGGGGATCAGACTCAGATCCTCAAGCCTGGTGACCGGCACCTCCACTGATGAACCGTCTCAATGGCCCCAAATTAACCTATCTTAAAAAAACCAGTAGAGAAACAAACAAACAAGACCTGGGTTTACCATTCATCCTTCTTACCCATGCTCCTGGCTCTCCTGACCCGACCCAAGGCCAGCTCTTTCAGCCTTTGGTTGGGGCCCATCCTTGCCTCTGTTTCTGCCACACAGGTCTCATTGTCATCCTGAAAGCCTTGAAGCCTCACAGTTCTCCTTAGCTGTTCCCTTCCTCCCTCCCCTTCAGCATAGATGCAAGCTGCATGAAATAGCCAACTTTGGAAATCGTCTATAAGGGGGTTTCCTTCTTGTTTGTTTGTTTGTTTCCAGTTTTGAGAAAATGTTCTCTTACTCTTTTGTGATTAGTCTACGCCCCAGCAAGAATAGAATATTCAAGAAACAAAAAAATAATGCTCCTTTTTGTCCTCCTCCTTCTAGGTCCTGGTTCAGCCGCAGATCATTAAGACAGATTCCCTTGTTTTGACCACGCTGAAAACAGATGGCAGCCCTGTCATGGCTGCAGTCCAGAACCCGGCCCTCACCGCCCTCACCACCCCCATCCAGACGGCCGCCCTTCAAGTGCCGGTAAGGGTTGCGCTCTGCTTCCTCTGTGTTTCCGCGATTCTAAAGCCACTGCTGAGTAGATGTGGGAGCTTAATAGAATGTGTCCATCAGATTGTAAACATCACCCCACTTTTAGTTTGTGTTTTCCCTTGAAGCAGTACTGTCGGGGTGTGTTATATGAAGTCTTGGGCTCTTGTAAGGGAATGGAACAGAACCCCAGATGAGCCCTGCTGCTGAACAGCAGCTCCTCACAGAGCCATTATCTGTTAGGTACCATTGTTGCCATGGGGTTCGACTGCTAAAGGACCCTAGGGCCACCAGACAGGAAGAGGTATCAAGAAGACAGACAAGGAAAACCCACCCCATCCTTCAGTTACAGGATCCCATCCACTTTGAGTAAAAGGTTATTTAAATTTTGGAAGCACTAGTTTTATTTATAAAATCCGAGAGCTAGAGTTGAAGAAGTAGGCAGTTGATAAGAGCGCTTGCTTAGCATGCCCGAGGCTCTGGGTTCAGTCCCCAGCAACACACAAACGGTGTGGTAGATGGGACTGGAATCCCCAGGCTAGGGAGGTGCAGGTAGGAGGTGCAAAAGTTCAAGGTCATCCTCAATCTTGGGGTCAGTCTGGGCAATGTGAGACCTTGTCTTAAAGTAAAAACTGCTAAGAACTAGAAACAATTCAAATGTCCATCCATAGGAGATAAACAACTCACAATACACCTGTAAAATGTATTCCTAACAATGATAGAGAAGAAGACTGTCTCAGAAGGTCACTAGTAATTCCATTAGTAAGACACTCAAGAGTTGAAGCGTGACTGTGCTGAGTGGCGGAGCAGGGTTACAGGGCAGACTGAAGGGACATTCTATATGATAAAGAGTTATAGGCCTGGACTGAAGGGACATTCTATATGATAAAGGGTTTTTGTCTTGGGTTGCTACAAGTTGCATGTATATGCAAAACTTCAAAAGTTCTAGAAATGATACTTGTGTGTAATTATTCTTTCCTTTGTTTTTTGTTTGTTTTGTTGGTTTTTACATAGGATTCCTCAGTATAGCCCAGACCTCAAACTCAAAATCTCCCTCTCCAAGCCTCAAGGGCTGGGGTTATAGGCCACCTGGCCTGACTGACAGGTTGTTTTGTTTTATTTTAATTAATTAATTTATTTATTTATTTATTTTGCGACAGAATCTTACTATGTAGCTCTTGATGATTTGGATCTCACAGAGATCCACCTGCCTCTGCTTCCCAAATGCTGGAATTAAAGGTGTGCACCACCAGGCCAGCTCAGTAAATTATTTCTAATTCTAATTAAGTAAAGCAGGTTTCTGTCTTCTTAATAGCCATTTAGATATTGAAACCATTTATTGAGGAAGAACAAAACTTAGTAGACATGGAAATGAGGAGCGGGAAGCTCTGTGGGCGTCCTGATGAATTGAGAGATCAGCTCTGAAGGAGAGTGTGGGTGTCACCCTGCATGCTCTGATGGCCAGAAAGAAATGTCGGCATTTGCTTGTCATTTGAGAAGAGAAAAATCTACGTCACATACTCAGAAAGTTTTCTCTGGGTCCACCTAATGTCGTTCGTATATGTGTGTTCAGGGGTAGTTGACGGTTTGACAGCAAGACCATACAGTGTTTTCCTAGCGCCCCAGGTCTGGAATTAAGGCTGAGCTAACCTTTTGGTGGTGGTGGTATATTAATAGTGATCTTGAGAGGAAGATGGGAGCGGATGTGCCAAGCTCTGGAGGTCTTTCAGGACCTGACCTCCTTGGCCCTGGAGGGTATCAGACGACATGAAGCCTTCTGCGTGATCCCCCATATGCAGGAGCAGGCCACTCTGTGTTGTGAGGTTCTGGTATTTAAACTAACAAAAAGATAATTCTGCCCTGTTCTAGACCCTGGTGGGTAGCAACGGGACCATCCTGACCACCATGCCTGTGATGATGGGACAAGAGAAAGTTCCTATTAAGCAAGTGCCTGGCGGTGTAAAGCAGCTCGAGCCTCCCAAAGAAGGAGAGAGGCGGACCACACACAATATCATTGAAAAGCGCTACCGATCCTCCATCAACGACAAAATCATAGAGTTGAAGGACTTGGTCATGGGGACAGATGCCAAGGTAAGTGCCAAGAAGAGCAGTGACGTGCCCAGTGCCGCCTTGGTCTCTGTCATGGAGTTAGGGAAGGTACAGCCTTAGTGAGTGGACACAAAAGTGAGTTAGAGACACGTTTTTGTTGAATTATCCTGGTATTTAACAGGATTACAAGATACTGCCCAGGTATGGTGACATATGTTAATTATCCTGGCATTCGGGAGACAAGGCAGGAGGATTACAAATTCTAGGCCAGTCAGACTAAAAGTCAGTTCCAGGAAGAAAGGAGGGAGGGAGGATGGGAGGAAGGAAGGGAGGAAGGAAGGAAGGGAAGGAAGGGGCTTTCAGAGGTGGCTCAGCAGTTAAGAGCAGATGGTACTCTCCAGAAGACCTGGATTCTGTTCCTAGCACCCAGTGGTTGCTCACAGTGGGCTGTAACCCTAGTTCTGAGGTCCAGTGTCCTCTTTGTGTCTCATCAGGCACCAGGCATGCATGAAAGGCAGGCAAAATACTCATAAAATAAACATAAATTAATCTTTAATGAGGAAGTACAAATTATCATCTAGCGTAAATGGAGTGTTGAGAGTTGATGACGTGGTGACCTCCCAGTACGTTCACTCCATCACCTGTGCCGTGTGGTGACTGTGACATGCAGCAGAAGAGGGAGATACCTCTTCCTACCTAGTTGCCAGGTGTAGGACGAGGTGTGTCTTGGAGGTAACTCAGGACATTCTTGACACACTTTTAGTCGTGCTCCCTTTCAGGGGAGAAGCGAGGGTGCAGATCGACCCTGCACAAGAGCCAAGCAGAAGAAATTTTTTTACATATACCTACTTTTTTTTTTTAGTGAATGTGTCTCCTAGGAAATGGGAGGAGTTGTTTGTTTATTTAAAACAACAATTCTATTTTAAAAGGAAGTTCATTGTTTTCCTTATTGTCTACAAGAGTATAAGTGTAAATCTTAAGTTAAAAAAGTGTGTATATTGTTACTTAAAATAGCTGTGCAGAAGTGCTCTGGGTTTTGTTTCCGGGCTGGAGCTTAAGGTTCTCCTACATGCCGAGTGAGCAGTCTGTCTGTCTGTCTGTCACTCACCGAGTGAGCAGTCTGTCTGTCACTCACCGAGTGAGCAGTCTATCTGTCTGTCTGTCTGTCACTCACCGAGTGAGCAGTCTGTCTGTCTGTCTGTCACTCACCGAGTGAGCAGTCTGTCTGTCTGTCTGTCACTCACCGAGTGAGCAGTCTGTCTGTCTGTCTGTCACTCACCGAGTGAGCAGTCTGTCTGTCTGTCTGTCACTCACCGAGTGAGCAGTCTGTCTGTCTGTCTCTCACCGAGTGAGCAGTCTGTCTGTCTGTCTGTCACTCACCGAATGAGCAGTCTATCTGTCTGTCTGTCTGTCACTCACCGAGTGAGCAGTCTATCTGTCTGTCTGTCTGTCACTCACCGAGTGAGCAGTCTATCTGTCTGTCTGTCTGTCACTCACCGAGTGAGCAGTCTGTCTGTCTGTCTGTCTGTCTGTCTGTCTGTCACTCACCGAGTGAGCAGTCTGTCTGTCTGTCTGTCTGTCTGTCACTAACCCACATTTCCAGCATAGCACTGGGATTGCTTGTTTGTTAGCCTGGGTCTCATTAACCCTGACTGGCCTGGAACTCTCAGTGTAGACCAGGCTGGATATTCGAACTCAGAAAGATCCTCCTGCCTCTGCCTCAGTGCTAAGATTAAAGGCATGTATCACTACACCCAGCCTCCAGTGCTATTTTTTTCTTGTTTGTTTGCCATTTGTTTTCATGCTAGATTACTATATGAGTTATTATAGTCAAATATTTATTGTATGTCAGTTGTAAGCCAGGCTCCAAGCTATAAACTCTTAACATGTATTGTTTCATAAAGACCTTACTGCCAGCCTATGGTTTAGATCCTGTCATCATTCACATGCTAAGGATTAGGAGAATGGTTAGGATTTAGCTCATGTTAGAGCTAGAATGTGCCAGACCTTGGGTCTAGTCCCTAGTGATATGTTAGTCTCCATCAGTGAAATGGACCAATTCAAGCCAGATTAGAGTATATAAAGGTAGGTTTAATGGGAACCAACTCTCCAGTGGGTTCACTGGTCCCAAAGAACAAAGCCAGGAAATATGGAAGGCTGGGGGCTCAGCTGGGGGCTGTGGGGGTGGGGGTGGGTTGGAGGGAGGAGAACAAGAGAGAAAGAGCCCAAGCACTCATGCAGGAGTAGGAAAATGCACAGAGTGTGTGTGAGAGAGAGCGACACCAAAATGTCTCCATTATGTAGGGAAGAGGTTCTGGGGGAGGAGTATACCAGCCATGCCCCGTAATGGTAGGAACCAAGGGATGCTGGGAGAACCTGGAGGCCAGGTCCACTTTGGTATGTAAAATATGCACCTCAGCCCTCATCCTGGGTCTGAAACCCAACACCTAGTACTATCACCACCCCACCATCCTAAGAAAAGAAAGAAAAGGAAAGAAAGAAGAGGCCCAGCGTTAGGGCGAGCTCTGTCTAGTCAGCCGGTGATGAACCAGTGTTTGGCACCTCACAGCTGCGCCCCCCCACTCTTGAACTCTGGGCTCTGCTCGCTTTGCTCCAGCATGCACAGCTTTAAATGTTTCATCTGTCTTCCTTCCCAGATGCACAAGTCTGGCGTTCTGAGGAAGGCCATTGATTACATCAAATATCTGCAGCAGGTCAATCACAAGCTGCGCCAGGAGAACATGGTACTAAAGCTGGCACACCAGAAAAACAGTAAGTCTGCCTGAGGGACAGTCCTCTGAGGCTCGGAGGAGTGGGACTCAGATGCGGTGAGGCCCCGCCCATGTGGGACTTTGTTAAAATGGATAGTTTTCTAGGGGGGACTTCTCTTTGCAGAGCTCCTGAAGGGCATCGACTTAGGCAGTCTGGTGGATAATGACGTGGACTTGAAAATAGATGACTTTAATCAGAATGTCCTTCTGATGTCTCCCCCGGCCTCCGACTCCGGGTCCCAGGCCGGCTTCTCTCCCTATTCCATCGACTCTGAGCCGGGCAGTCCTCTGCTGGATGATGCAAAGGTATGAGCTTTTCAAATTTCTCACCCTTGGAATCTCTTACAGAAATAGTGGCCACAGAGAGGTGACCGAACCAGTGGTCTAAGGGGGGGAGAGGGAGTGCGGGACAACGACCAACTGAGTACCCTGTGACATTAGCTATCTATGAAGTGGGAAACTGCTTGTGTGGTCTATGCCTGTCACCCAGCGTGGGAGAGGCTGATGCAAGAGGATCTTGAGTTCCAAGCAAGCCTGAGCTACCTACTTAGCAAGACCATCCTCCCTCCACTACCACCACCACCCCCCAAAAAACAAAATGAAAAAAAAAGGGGGGGCCCTCTGGAAGAAGCAACAGACCCTCAGACTTAGCAAGTCCTTATCGAAAGGCCCTATCAGGCAGGGAATGAGGGCACAGAGCAGCTGTCAGGCGGTGGGCTCTGGGAGCAACTGGACACACTCCATTACCTTCCCTGCCGGTAATGGGCCTGGCAAGACCACTTCCTCAGGCTGCTCTGCTGGTTTAGAGCAAGGCCGCCTCTTGGTGCTCTTTCTGGAAACAGCTACAATTTGCAATCTAACAGATAGCATTCTACCAACCAGGGCTCTTAAATGGTCCCTGAACAAAAGAGTCCTTGGCAATTGAAGTTTTAATGGAATTAGTTAGCAGAGGCCCTTAGCGCAGTGATTTCCCAGAACCTTTGGAAACACTGGATCATGTACTGCATCTTGGCATTGGAGTTTCTGACTCCAGAAGCATATGGTTCACTGTAGTATATAGTTTGTTCATATGAAGGTTATCGTGTTGTTCTGGTTGGCCTAGAAACTGCTATGAAATTAGATTGAACTCGATCGACCTCCTGGTCTTCCCGTCTCTATCTGCCAAATGCTGGGATTGCAGGTATTGCCAGTGACTTGGTGTATGTGGTGCTGAGGAACCATTCCTAGGGCTTTGTGCATGCTAAATACATTCTTTTTTCTTTCAAGACAAGGTGTCGTTATACAGTCCTAGCTGGTGGGCTGGAACTCTATGATCTCTGTGTAGACCATGTTGGCCTCAAACTTAGAGAAATCCACCTGGCCCGGCACAAAGCAAAAGTTCTTTTGAAATGTTTTCGTAAATACGATTGTGTTTGGGAACAGTAGTCCTTAGGACATTCGGTGTGGAATGTGTGCATCAGGGCTCGGGGAAAACCTTGGCTCCAATCCCCTACTTCACCCTCGGGCCTCTGCTTCCATCTCTGTCTATAAAAAGAACGAGGCACAAAAAGCACATTCTAGTTTTCATAAGCAAACTCAACCCCTAGCATTCTCTTCCTTTCCTCGCCACTAAGGTCAGGCAAGCTGCTCAGCTCTGCCACTGCTGCCCTTCTGGTGTGGTGAGCTGAAACTTTACAGTGAACGAGAGCAAACCTCCCCTTAAAACAGTCACACTCCTTTACTGTAAAGCGCTGTTTTCCACCGTTATTGAGGCGTGGTGTAAATGAATGAAATAGCCTATTTTAAGAGGCCACTGGGATGGCTCAGCAGGTAGAAGTGCTGGCCAGGCATCTTTGAGCACCTGAGTTCCAGAACCCACATCAAAAAGCAAGCCACATGTACTAGGTCAGACTTGTAATTCATTCCACAGGACCCTTAATGTGTCCCCACACACATATACAAGAGTCTTGCTCAGGCACACAGCACAGAGGTTTGGATTTTTGAAGTCATGGGAGCTCTACATCTCTGTTTTTGTAGGTATACATTTTGTAAGAAAGTTGGCCTAGGGGCTGGAGAGATGGCTCAGTGGTTAAGAGCACTGACTGCTCTTTCAGAGGTTCTGAGTTTAATTCCCAGCAACCACTTGATGGCTCACAACCATCCATAATGGGATCCAATGACTTCTTCTGGTGTGTCTGAAGACAGTGACAGTGTACTTACATACATAAAATAAATAAATAAGATTGAAAAGAAGGAAGGAAGGAAAAAGAAAAAAGAACATTGGCCTGGCACTCAGGAGGCAGAGACAGGAAGGTGTGGGCATTCAGGTGCCATCCTGGTCTACACAGAGAACACAGAGAGTTCTAGGCCAGGCAGAGATACATAGTGAGACCCCACACTTCTTGCTTTTGTGCTTTGGGGTATACACAATGATAGAAAGATTGTGTTTTAGCAATGGTTTGTGGGTTGTAGACTTCTTTTTTGGTTTTTCGAGACAGGGTTTCTCTGTGTAGCCCTGGCTGTCCTGGAACTCACTTTGTAGACCAGGCTGGCCTCGAACTCAGAAATCCTCCTGCCTCTGCCTCCCAAGTGCTGGGATTAAAGGCGTGCGCCACCACCGCCCGGCTGGGTTGTAGACTTCTTAGGTCCTGCCTGGTTTTAGTCTTCTTTGCCTTAATGGTCGTGAATTTAACCCTCACGGTCTGTTTCTTGCTGTATGTATAAAAGCAAAGCATCTTGGTTACTTTTCTGTTGCTGTAACAAAACACCCTGACCAAGGCAACTTCTAAGAAATAAAAGAAAGCATTTAATTGAACTTGCAAATTTAGAGGGTTGGGGTCGATGAGGGCGCAAAGAAAGGCATGGTGGCAGGAGCAGCTGAGGGCTCGCTCACATCTGGATCTATAGGGGGCAGGGAGTGCACACCGGGTCTGGCAGGAGCAGCTGAGGGCTCGCTCACATCTGGATCTATAGGGGGCAGGGAGTACACACCCGGTCTGGCAGGAGCATTTTGCAACCTCCACAGCCCACCAACTGGGTACCAAGAATCAAACGCTTGAGACTGTGAGGGGCCTCTCATTCAACCTACCACACAGAGTACTGTAAAAGCCCAAATGGTAGGGCTGTAGAGATGGTCCAGTGGTTAAGACCTGGGTTCAATTCCTAGCATCCACATAGCAGCTCATAACTGTCTATAACTCGAGTTCCAGGGAATCCAACACCCTCACACAGGCAAACCACCAGTGCACATAAAATAAAATAAATCATTTAAAACAATAACAAATACAGATGGTAACTGTTGTAACTCCGAGCTGCTTTTCCGAAGGTCAAGGATGAACCGGACTCTCCTCCTGTGGCACTGGGCATGGTGGACCGATCTCGAATTCTCTTGTGTGTCCTCACCTTCCTGGGCCTCTCCTTTAACCCCTTGACTTCCTTGCTGCAGTGGGGAGGGGCCCACAACACTGACCAGCACCCGTACTCAGGCTCTGGCCGCAGTGTGCTGTCCCTGGAGTCAGGTAGGTGGGTCTCCTAATGCTGACCTGGGTTGGGTGGACTGCTGTGGCAAAAGGACCCCGTGTTCTGCCTAGTTCAGAAGTAGGAATGGGCTTCCCACCTGCTTGCTGCTGATGGGGGCTAGCCTAAGTTATATATAATAGGACAAGCGTAAGTTTGTCGGGACAAGCAAGACCAATCTGGAACCTGCTTTGTTACAGTGGAAGGAAGTGGGTGGAGAGATGGGGAGGCACTTGTTTGAGGGGCTGTATAGCATTGTGTCAGGGGTGAGATCGGTGTCCTAGTTTCCTCTTAACTGGGGGTTTTGTGGCACTCAGCTCCTTGGTGCCAGGGTATAAATGGATTCTTGTTTAGGCTACAGAAGTGTCTACCATTTCCTCTGAAAATGACACAGGAGGCTCTTTGATCTCACACTCTGGAGTCCGTCAGGTGCCTTGCTGTTCCACAAGGCTCTTCCTGGTAGTCTCAGCCGAGATGCCCCTCTTTAGGTTCTGGGGGCTGGTTTGACTGGATGATGCCGACTCTCCTCCTGTGGCTGGTGAACGGCGTGATTGTCTTGAGCGTCCTTGTGAAGCTGTTGGTCCATGGGGAACCAGTGATCCGCCCACACTCACGCTCCTCAGTCACCTTCTGGAGACACCGGAAGCAGGCAGACCTAGACCTTGCCAAAGTGAGTTCCATCATCCACCTTTCTTCACCTTTCTCTATGCTCAGGGAATGTTGTTGAGTCCCCAGTGCAAATCAAGTCCTGTGGCAGGTGACTGAGGAGAGAGAAGAGGCCCTGTACCTGTAACAACCACAGGGCAATGAAGGAGGGTGCCCTTGTGTGTAGATCATGCTGTGGACACACAGTGGGACATGCAAGTGCTGTGACTTGGGGTGTAAGTGGTGCTGCCCTGGTCAAGAAGAATGGGTAGGCAGACATGGCGGGGCCTTTCAAGCTGATAGTGTGGTAGGAATTGTTTTAGCCACATGTCTCCTTACTGTAACCAAATACCACCAGAAGCAACTTAAGGGATATTGTTTGAGCTCATAGTTTCAGTCCCAGTGGCCATGGGGCAGGAGCTTGTGACATGGTATCTCACATCATGGCAGATCAGGAAGCACCAGAATGACAGGTAGCCGTCACTCACAAGAGCTGCCATTAGCAATCCATTTATGTCAGCCAGGTCACAGGCCCCAATGTTCCACAGGCAGCTAAGGCTGGGGACCACGTGGGAGAATACATGAGCCTGTGGGGGCATTCATAGTCAGACTACAGACAAGAAGACAGACCATTTGAGGGTATGTGTGCCTGTGTTGAAGGAAGATGGCGGTGAAGTCTGGTGGTGTGGCTAGTTGCTGTGTGCAGAGACTTTTAGCTTATAACTGAGTTAGGTGGGGTTTTTTTTTTAAGCCTTTTTTTTATGTTGTATGTATGTATGTATGTGTGAAGGTATATGCACCTGAGTGCAGGTGCCCTTGGAGGCCAGAAGATGGCGTCAGAGTCCCTGAAGCTGGAGTTAGAGGAGGTTATGAACCTCTCGGCGTGGATGCTGGGAACCGAACTTTGATCCCTCTGGAAGAGCATCAAGTGCTCACACCCTCTGAGCTAGCTCTCTCTCCAGCCCTCTGAACTAGGTTATTTCTAGTTCTCTGGTGAATCAGGGAAGATTTTTGAGCAGGAAAATTAGCTGAAAGTTTTTATCTGGAATTACTGTAAGGAGAGATTATGGGGGTGAGTTCTGTGACACCTGATGACATTGAAAAGGTTAACCGTGCACTTTTGGAGTCATGTGACTCAGAACATCCCTGGGCAATAGCAAACCCAGAGCTTACTCTCTCTCTGCAGGCTGTCACACCTGAGTCCCCCTCCCCACCCCCTGGTCAGTGCCCACAGCCCGGAGGTCCCAACGTACAGGTGTGATTTGGGACAGCAGTTCACAGTAATGTCCTAGAGACAGATTTAAGGGTGTTTGGAAACTCATTCTGGTGGCTGTGTGAAGAATAGGTTAGAGAACGGAGACACTGAAAGAAAGATACAGAAACAAGCTAGGAGGTTCTTAGAATGGGTGGGATAAAAGAGAGAGACCTGGAATTTAACAAAAAGGTAGAATTGAATAAATATTTTGAGATGTAAATTAATTAACAATGATGTTAACTCAAAGGTGGAAGAGGCTGGAAGATAGAGGACTCATTCTAGGCTATTGCCCTGAAATGCTCTGATGCCAGGAGGCAGCTGCCTGCAGGACTGGTTAGATTCTAAGGGAAGTGGAATCCTTGCTGGGAAGAGTTGGACTGATTGAGGCAAGGAAGCAAAAGCCAAAGACACCCTGGAAAACAGCCAGGAAAGGATGCCTGCCATCCTTTGGTTGCCATTGATAACCTCTCTCAGTTACCAATGTCAGCAGGGTGCCATACACCCCATTAGACCCTCAGCTTGGCAGAGATCCCAAACTGAGGGAGATGAGCAGTTTAGCTGTGAGTTTGCCTTAAAGCTGTCGTTCTTGGGCCTCTATTGGCCCCTGAGTCACAGGCTACAACCCCAGAGCTGTGACCGAGCAACCCTGAGGTTGGGCCCAACCAACTTCCCGAACCTAAGCGTGCTCTTTATCTAAAAACTAGTACTTTATAACCGCTGCTGCGACCCCAGGGCGATGGGGCACTCACCTTGAGTCCCAGCACTCAGGAGCACTCTGAGTTCGAAGCCAGCCTCATCCACCCAGGAAACCCTGTCTCGAAAAACAAACAAAAAGCTGCTCTAGGAAACTCCCAGCGCTTGCTCAAAGACAGAATGCAGTACAATTTAATTTAGTAAAAAGGCCAGGGAATTCTTCAGAATATCCGCAGTGATTGTGTTGGATGAGGTTACAGAAGGCTGCTTTTTATGTTTTTGTAGTGTTCCAACATTTCTTAGATGTTCTTTAGTGGAAATTATATTTTATTCTGCTAATGAGCAAGGCAGCGAAGTAGAGGTATGTTAAAACCAAAAGGCAATGGTAAGGCCAGCGGCCATTATCCACCTGCTGCTTTATAGGGTGACTTTGCGGCGGCTGCTGCCAACCTACAAACCTGCTTATCCGTTTTGGGCCGGGCGCTGCCCACCTCCCGCCTGGACTTGGCCTGCAGCCTCTCCTGGAACGTGATCCGCTACAGCCTGCAGAAGCTGCGTCTGGTACGCTGGCTACTCAAGAAGGTCTTCCAGCGCTGGCGGGCTGCCCCTGCCACTGCAGCCGGCTTTGAGGACGAAGCGAAGAGCAGCGCGAGGGATGCAGCCCTGGCCTACCACAGGCTGCATCAGCTGCACATCACAGGTGAGAAGGGAAGGCAGCCAGGCCGGCTGCACGGTTCCGAGCGAGCGTCTCTTCCTTAGGTTGCTTTGCAAGAGCTCCATCTTGACTAAAGCCATTTTACATGGCTGTAAACCAGCCACCAGCCTGCACTGTCCATAGCTGTATTTTACCATTTCTTCCTTTTAAAAAAAAATGTATTGATTTTATGTGTAGATGTGCACCACGTGTATGCCCAACGCCTGGTGGGGGCCAGAAGAGGGCGTCAAATCCCCTGGAACTGGAGGTGCATGTGGGTGCGGAGAACTGAACCCAGGTCCTCTGGAAGAGCAGCAAGTGCTCTTAACCACTGAGCCATCTCTCCAGCCCTGAGCTTAACTATTTCTAAGATGGACCTGGGTGTAGAGGCACGTGCCTTTAATCCCAGCTCTCAGAGACAGGCAGGCAGATCTCTGAGTTTGGGGCCAGCCTGGTGTACGGAGTGAGTTCCAGGACACCCAGGGCTACACAGAGAAACTCTGTCACAAAGAATAAACCAAACCAAACGCAACCCCTTTTCTAAGCTGGACATTATTCACAGTTCCATCTCTGCACTCTTAAGCATGGCCAGGATCCACATGCCTATAATCCCAGCACCAGGAAGGCTCAGGAGTGTAAGATCATCCTGGGCCAACCTGAGCTACATGAGACCTGGTCTCAAAAGAAGAAGAGATAGGACTAGCAAGGTGGCTCAGTGGGTAGTGCACTTGCCACTGAGCATAGTGACCTGAATTCAACCCTGGTGACTCTGTGGCAGGAGCAAACTAAGTCCCCCAAAGCTTGGACTTATACACATGCCATGGCACATGCATACACATAGAATAACTAAGTTTTTAAAATAAAAAGTGTGGGTTACGATGGCTCTGTGGTTTCCTGCTCAGGAGTTTGGTTTGCTGACAGAACAGAGAAAAACCAGAGGAAAGGCCGTTTTCCCAGCCAGACTGCGACGCACTGCTGGACAGTTGCTATGAGACACAGAGGAGAAATACTTCGTAGACATTGGACCTGTGGGGTCTGCAGCTCAGACAATGGGCCCTGGACCTTTAAGAGAGCTGATGAAAGGACAGATGGGGCAGTGTAGACAAGACAGGAACTGTCTAACTGGGCATCGTGGCGCAGTCCTTTAATCCCAGCACTGGGGAGGCAGAGGCAGGTGGAACTCAGAGTTTGAGGTCAGTTTGGTCTACACAGAGTGAGTTCCAGGTCAACCAGCAGCACATGGTGAGAGCCTGTCTCAGAAAAACAAACAGATTGGGCTTGAGAGTGATAACAGTCAAAGGTCAGAGGAGAATCGAGAGGCTTGACCCTTGGGTAAGAGGGGCAGGGCGAGGACAAAGGATTGAAGAGTCGTTGCTGCTGCTGCATCCACAGAACAGTAAGGTGAAGTCAGAGCTACCTGTGGGGTGTGGGCTCAGGGACTGAGCATTGGTTGTGGCTTTGGGGAGCAGACCTAGTCATCTAAGTGAGTGTGGCCTTAGGTCGGCCTTACCAGGAAATCCCCAGCCTCAGCTCTGTCCTGCTGTTCTGCTTTTGTTCTTGGTCTTTGCCCCTCGAGGTCCCTTAGACTCTGTCCCTGATCTCTGACCGGGAGGCTAAGCTACTTGGTTTTAGAGTTCCAGCTAGAACAGTTTGCATCCGCTGCGTCTACACTCACTGAACATTCTCTTCCCCGGGACCTAGGGGCCTCTGAAGGGATAGGACTGACCCCAGCATGGGTTTCCTACTATGCTCTGTCCTCTCTCTGAAGGAGAGAGCTTAGAGCTCTGTGGGGAAAACAGATAGCCCACACTAATACAGAGTGACCTCGGGGACTAGGAGTGTCACATGGTCATCATAGAAAGCGGCTGGGTAAGAGGACCCCTTAGCTGGTGAGGCCCCGAGGTCAGAAGGCTGACCAAAGCAAGAGACTGCAACTCTGTGAACGCTCAGGACAGCTACAGTGGGTCCTTGGGCCTGTGCCAGGGGCACTTTGTCCTCTGACCTCACAGTGGAAGCCTCTCCCTTCCGATCCGACCAGTGTGTGACTGGCATTGTTCCGTGTGTCTCCCTTCTGTGAAGTATGGAGGAGCGGGGTGAGGGAACCAGGAGCCACTCGGGTTCTGTGTTGTTTTCATTGTCTCCCTTTAAATATTTGGAAATTCAGACCTTTACCAACAGAATGTGGCCGTGCTATTGACAGTGCTTTGGGAAATATTGCACCACACACCTGAATTCTGTCCAGGGACCAGCAATCCTAGCAGCTAATCCTAACAATCACATAACCAGGAGCCAAGTTCCAGTCGATACGAGAGGCAGGCAAGCACATAGCTAGTAACTTGCTGAGCCTGCATCCCATCTGGATCTTTCTGAGCACAAAGGCCACTTCTGTCTCCTCTGGCACCTCTTTGACACAAATAAGAGGAGACAGTTACTTTGTCTCTCGGTTTGGAGGGTATAGACCACAATGGCAGAAGGCAGCTTTCAGCACAGAGAGAAAGCAGGGTCGGCCTGGATCTGAGGTGCACGTTAACCCTCAAAGGCCTGCCCCAATAGCTACCCCCCCACCCCCGTCACTTAGGCCCACCACATAAAGGTTCCACAGCCTCCTCAGATGGGGAGCGCCACCGAGTGCAGACCCCGTGCTAAAACCCCTGAGTCTGTAGGTGCTGGTTTACAGTCACTGTTAATGATTGTACTGGAGAGGTGAGAGACTGTCGTCTTGGAGAGTCTGTCAACATGAGTATCTGCTTCTGCCCGCCCTAGGGAAGCTTCCTGCAGGATCTGCCTGTTCCGATGTGCACATGGCTCTGTGTGCTGTGAACCTGGCGGAGTGTGCGGAGGAGAAAATCCCACCAAGCACCCTTATTGAGATCCACCTGACAGCTGCTGTGGGACTCAAGACCCGATGCGGAGGCAAGCTGGGCTTCCTGGCTGTGAGTACTCCTCAGCTCCTGTATTGGCTTACTTTCCCCACCCCTGTGGTAAAGTAGCTAAAAGAAACAACTTAAAGAAGAAAGGATTTGTATTAGTTTGGGTTTTACTGCTGTGAACAGACACCAATGACCAATGCAAGTTTTATAAAAGACATTTACTTGGGGCTGGCTTACAGGTTCAGAGGTTTAAAACGTCCATTGTCATCAAGGCAGAAGCATGGCAACATCCAGGCAGGCATGGTGCAGGAGGAGCTGAGGGTTCTACACCTTTATCCAAAGGAAACCAGGAACAGACTGGGCATCTTCAGGCATCTAAGAGGAAGATCTCTAAGCCCAACCCTACAGTGACACACTTCCTCCAACAAGGCCACACCTTCTAATAGTGCCACTCCCTGGGACAAGCATATACAAACCATCACAGGATTGATTATTTATTTATTTAGGAAAGGGTACGATCCATCATGGCAGAGGGTGTGGCCGCAGCCACAGGCCATGCCTAATTACACTGCAGAAGCAGTCAGGAATCAAATAAACCAGGAGCAAGGGACCAGCCTACACCCCTCAAAATTACCTCTGTATCCCTATATAATTCCCAACTAGGCCCCATGGCCAGAAAGTTCCACAACTCCCCAAACTGAGGGTCATCAGCTGGGGACCAAGTGTTCAGACACACGAGCCTGTGGGTGACATTTTGCAATCAAGCCATAACGTTTCTGTCCCACATATTTCCCTGAGCACTTTCCCATCCTGGAGCTAAAAAGCAGAATGTACCCCACCACTTGAAGGGGTAGCGTGGAGGGGTGAGGGGGGTGGGGGTTCACTTGCTCTTCTGCAAATGCTTAGAGGGATGAAGAAAATACAGCAAGATGTCCCCCTCGCTGGGTTTTTCAGGCAGAATGCCTTACGAGGACGTTCTGGTGCACTGAAGTCACAGCCCCCGTTCATAGAAATACACAGCATGACTCTGTCTCGATGGGATTCATACGTAACTCATTTTCAGATTCCTATTACATCTCTTGTCTATTTATCTACAGACAGTTTTGGAAATGCCTTGTATTGATCTCGGGACTATAGATCCACAAATAAACAGCAGAGCTCTGCAGAGATTGCAGGGCAGATACACGGTGGGCAGCGGAGTTAGGGAGCGTCCCTCGGCGCCTGGCTGGGGGCCAGTGCTGGTGCTCACAGCTGGCCGATTCCCAAGCCTCGTTATCACTAGTTCACAACATCTGCTGACCTCAGGCTTTCTCTTACTCCAGCAGAGACGGGGCACATTTCACTCAGTGTCCCACTTTGCAGAGATAACTGAACATACTGGATTATTTTATCTCTGCTTGTCACCACTTGGTAATGGAGGTGATACTCCGAGAACACGTGTGTGGTAACTGATCTATTGCCACAAGTGTATCTTTGTAGTCCACCTGACAGAGGACTTAAGGAAACTCTCCACTCTGTTTTTATGACCATAAAAGAGACATCCATCGCTTGGTTTATCCAGCAGGTTTCACTTTACTCCTGTTCTGGACCAGTGGATAGTAGATAGAAATGTGTTAAGTGGCAGGAGACCCAGGAGGGTTCAGGGTTTCAGAAAGACACATGGGTAAGCTCAAAGCAGGACCATCTCGTCACCCCGAAGCCCCACTTAGCTTCATTAGGCGTCGTTAGTCATTATTGCTGAGATGCAGCTGCCTTATAAAAGAGCTCAGCCTGTTTGAGGTCAGCACACAAGCAGCCGCAGAGGTTCCGGGAGACGCCTCCACTGTAATTGTCCCTAAAAGCCGGTGACTGTGGCACACCTTGTTAACCATCTACTTGGGAGGTTGAAGCAGGAGGATCTCTTGTGCCTAGAAGTCCAAAGCTAGTCTGGGCAACATGGCAAGACCTTATCACAAAGCAGGGAAGAAAGAAAAATCACCCTTGCCTGCCAGACATCCGTGTGCCTAATGTACGGTCAGCAGTTCCGTATGGAGTTCCCTGGAAGTCTTCCAGCACATAGGACATATACATCATAATCCACTCCAAGTGGTTGGTTATACCTTAAGCCTTGGTTTCCCTTCACTTACTTAACTTGGTGACAGACCTTGGGCATCTTGTTTTGCAGAGGTGGCTGTCACTCTCGTGGGGTGTTTGACGCACTTTTGTATTTGTTACAAAGCACTACAGAAAGGACATGTTATTATATCGCCACCCATCACTGTGAGCACGTGCTCACACTAAGTCTCTAGTGATGGTGCTCCTGGGCAAGGGTGTAAACACCTGAGACTGTAGCAGTGCTGCCCAGCTTGCATTGGCAGTAAGGTGAGAGGAGAGTGGTGGGCATCTGGTGTAACTGCCCCTTTCTGTCCATCCCCTTTTGGAGCAGCTGGATTAAGAGTTGCAGACACAGGGCTGGAGAGATGTGGTTAAGAACACTGTCTGCTCTTCCAGAGGTCCCGAGTTCATTTCCCAGCAACCACATGGCGACTCCCAACCATCTGTAATGGGATCTGATGCCCTCTTCTGGCCTGTGGATGTATATGCAGCAGAGCACACATACATTAAATAAAAAACTTAAAAATTTAAAAAATTAAAAAAAAAAAAGAGTTACAGACAGGCCAGGTGGTGGTGGCACAGGTCTTTAAACCTAGCGGGTGAGTCTGAATTCAAGACTAGCCTGGTCTACAGAGCAAGCTCCAAGATAGCCAGTACTGCACAGAGAAACCTTGGCTTGAGAGAGAGAGAGAGAGAGAAGGACGGGAAGGGGGGAGGGAGGGAACGAGGGAGGGAGGGAGAGGAGAAGAGAAAAATGAAAAGAAGGAAAGAAAGAAAAAAGAGTCAAAGACAAAATGAAGCAGGTGTTGAAAGCAAACAGGGAACTCCCCTCTGAAAGTAGTTTAAACCAGAAGGTCCCAGGCTTTATAGGTTTATAGCATTGTCTAAGTAAGGAAATACCTTAGAGTTTGTCTGTTAGTGCTGGCACTTTGATTCTGTTTGTTTAGTTGTTGGTGGTTCCAGTATCCTAAAAAGTATTTATGTCTGATTAACTTAGTAGCATGTGGACCAATCAGACGTGCAGTTTGACAGAGGAGATGATGCTTTTATTTTTTAGACCTTTGAGACAGATTTTTAAGACATATTTTTCTTTTATGTGCCTGGGTGTTCTGTCGGCGCATGTCTGTGCACCACGTGCATGCCTGTGAGCCACCATTTGCATCCTCTAAAAGAATATCATCTAGTGCTTTTAACTACTGAGCTACCTCCAGCCCCTTGCCTTAGCTTTTTGGTTTGGTTTGGTTTGGTTTTTACACGGGGTTTATCTATCTAGACTTGATGGTCCTTGAATTCACTACTTAGATCAGGCTCACCTCAAACTCACAGAGATCCATCCTCCTGCCTCTGCTTCCCAAGGGCTGGGATTAAAGAAGTGGCCGCCTCACTCATCTTACCTCCGCCTCTTTAAGCATGGCTGTCACAGACATGTACCACCATGTCTTAGACTCAGATTGGACACAGCACCCCATCCCTGTTCCACACTGGTTTCCATATGCTAATTGCTTTTTAGAACAAAACAAAACAGTCAAAAAAAATAGCTTCCTAAAACTTACTAGCTTTACACAAAATACAATGTCACTTAAAGGAAGGTTACAAAATACAAGGTCGCTCGAAGGAAGGTAGTATGGTCTGGCTTTTGCAACTTGAAGCACCTTGGCCTATTGTTCTACATATGTCCACATGATGTCGGACATTCGTGCTTAGAGCAGGAATTGCAGGTGCCACTTGGCTCCCGTGAGCATTCACTGTGGCGCTTAGAGTGCCCGGCACAGTCTCCAGCTGTAATGGAGGCTGGATTTGGTCCAGGCGCACTGGACAGCTCTGGATCTAAGCAGCCTGGGTGGCTGCCTCGCCTCTCATGCCTGCAGTTAGCAGATGAGCTATGGGACAGGCTCCTGCAGCTCAGGGGAACTCTGCTGTCTCCAAAATGTACAGGGAAAGTATTTTTTCTTTAAATTGGGAAAATTATAATTGGGTTATAAAGCCAAGAAAATTAAAAGAGCAATAAAAATTATTCTCACAGTTTCCTTTATAGAAGCCTTTAGAGTAGTGCTATGTGTCTTAGATTTATATTTCTTATTAGTTCAAACCATTAAGGGGGGGAGACTTAATATCAGCTCATGCTTCTTAAATGTTTAGACTCCAGGGACTCTGACACCCTCTTCTGGCATCTGTGGGTACTGCATTCATGGTGTACAAACACACAAAATACTTGAAAATTTTAATGTCAGACCATGCCTTTTTTTTCCCCCCCCTTAGGTTTTTTGAGACAGGGTTTCTCTTGGTGACAGCCTTGGCTGTCCTGGAACTCACTCTGTAGACCAGGCTGGCCTCGAACTCAGACATCCCCCTGCCTCTGCCTCCCGAGTGCTGGGATTAAAGGCGTGCGCCACCACTGCTTTTTTTGTTATTGTTATTCTTAATGTCTATACCATGATTTCAATTTTTTTTAAAAAAGAGCTCAGGTTAAAAATATATTTTAATAATTTCCTAAATGGCTTCAGTAGGTTCTTGCCATATGACCCGAGATGCCTTCTTTTTACTTCTCTGTATTACCCTTGGAGCCCTAGAGAGACCAGTACTCTTTATTTTTCCTTGGAACAATCACCATATTGCCTTGCTAACCAGTCCTATGGTTTGAAGAGGGTTGGACTCAATTATTAGAAGGTTCTGGGACATACGAAGCCCTGGAATTTGCACACGTGTACAAGTGCACGCTCTCTCTCTCTCACTCACTCACATACACGCACACACACACAGCCTGTGTTGTCCACAGCTGTAGCTCAGTGAGCACTTTGAAGGTCATAGCAGGTCATAGATTCTGTAATATTGGGTCTCACAGTATCCTGTTGTCAAGGCTGGGTGGTGTAAGAGGAGAGACTGTCACTGTCTCTTTGACTAAGTGAAACGCTTTCCTGGTCCCATAGGCCGCCGTGACAGTGCCAGTGAGTGTGTCTGTAGGCCAGCTTAGCCAGACAGCTCTCTCTCATCAGGCGGCTGTCCCCGTGTTCCCCTTCAGAGCCTCCCCAGCACACCCTTGAGTGACTGTGCTATTTCTGACTCTGGCATTCAAGATTTTTGAAGCTGTTACATTAGCTGATTGCCGCTTAAAGTCTCTTAAAGGTCAGAACCGTCATCCTCCCAGACCCTGAGAGAGATGCCCTCCTTAGAGGCAGTGTCTAAGCTAGAGAAGGAAGTTCCCAGACCAGCAGACCCTGTGGCGGACTCGCGGAGCTCCGGCTATGCTTCTTCCTTCCCATCCACCTCTGCTTACCTCCGCGTCCCACTGAGTAGTTTTATAGATCAGAAATCATGAACTATAGAGTAGAGATATTACCACTCAAAAAGGACAGAATTAGGGGCCAGGGTTGGGGAGAAAAGAATTTCTAATAACCAACAGACAGCGATGTTCTTGTGTTTGTCATACACTGGGGCCCTAGGAACAGTGTTGTCCTGTCTAGGCACTGGTGGTATTACTTCCAGATGCTTTTAACATCCCTTTTCTTGGTTTGGTTTGGTTTGGTTTTGAGACAAGGTCTTACTATGTAGCCCAGCCTGTCTTGGAACTCCCTCTGTAGACCAGGCTGATCTCATGCTCATAGAGATCCACCTGCCTCTCCCTCCCAAGTGCTGGGATTAGAGAAAGGTATATGCCACCGCTCTGGCCTCAATATCCTTTTCTTATAGAGCTAGAGCGATGTCTATCAACAGACTTTGGTAGAGTAATGAAGGCGTGTGTGTGTGTGTAAGTTCAGCTGTAAAGGAAAACAAAATTATGAAATTTGAAAAAATACGGGATGCGTCTGGAAATGATTATATTAAGCAAAGCAGCCTCAGAAGGGTGAATCCTGCTTTCGTTCACATCCTGGTTGTGTGTGCGAGGGGGCAGGACATGGAGCAGGAAGGACATTGAAAGCTGTGCTGAGGACAGGATGCATGCACACTAGAGCACGTGACTTGAAAACAAAAGGGGGCTGCCTTTAATCCCAGTACTCAGGAGGCGGAGGCAGGTGGATGACTGAGTTCAAGGTCAATATGGTCTATACAGTGAATTCTAGGCCAGCCAGGGGTACACAGATAAATCCTGTCTTAGAGAGAGAGAGAGAGAGAGAGAGAGAGAAAGAAAGAGAATAGCCAGGCAGAGAGGAGACTACTGGGAGTGAACAGGTATAGGGTAGGGGAGGAGAAATGGAGGATAATCAACAAAACTGCATTTTGTTTGGAAATGCTGCAGTGAAACCTAATCCTTTTTACGTTAATTTAAAAAGAGGCTGGAGAGCGAGCCACTGTTAAGAGTTCTTGCTGTTCTTGCGGAGGACCGAATCTGGTCCCCAGCACCCGCACCCAGTGGCTCAAAACCACCCGTAACTCCAGGTTCAGTTCTGACACCTCTGTTAGCATTCCTTCAAGGCTCCACCCAGCAGTTACTAGCTACAGCCAGGTAGGCCTGGCTTGCTATAAAAAGGGCTGACTGGCCTCACTTAGCTCTCTCTGACCCTTTTCTCCCTCTCTGTCCTTCTCTGTCCCCTCTTTTTCTTTGTCTCTACTCCCTTTTCAATCCCCCTTCCACGTCCCCAAATAAACTCTGTTCTATACTAGACCTGTGGAATGGCTAGTGCCTCACGGGGAGAGAGAGAGAGATGCCTCAGCATGGGCCTGCCACCACACCATACCGTGCTCTACAAAGCGTATCGTTGGTTTTACAAAACACATCAACCTCTTTTGGTCTTCAGGACACACATGTGGCGCAAATATGCATAGAAAATGTTTATGTCACTTATATTATTACCATTTAAGTTTGTGTAGGGGAAAAGAAGTCCCTTTCTGGTCTTTCTTCTCAGGTTAGAGTTTATGCAAGGAAGGCATGAGACTTGTGTAGAGGCTTTCTCTCAGGGTTACACATACACACAAACATGCCATGGTCCTGGGCAAGCCTCCTACCACCTAGTGTGGTACTGAACGCTGGCTCTGGGTGTGCATTTCTCTATAAACTCATTGGAAGAGCTGAAAAATTAGTCAAAAAACAATTTGCCTAAATAATACTCTAAAGATATGCAGTTTAGGTGACCTAGAAGTCCCAGGATTGAGGGGCTACTTGGGTAGGGTACTCACAGTGTTACAGGTAAAGTTGGGGATTTTTGAGGCCCCTCCCTAAATAAATAACTGGAAACCAGCAGGTAAAGGAGAAGTCCGTTCCAGAAGGCTTAGATAGGCAGGATGGGGTATAGTAAGAACCCCGCTGCATGTGCCCTGGCCCTGGCCCCCTCCCTGGCGGTACTTAATTGTCAAGCCTGACAGGTTTCCCAGAACATAGTGACTCTCTCGTTTCTGTGGTGGAATCACTTTGGGACTCACTCAGGACCTGTCTTCCATTGGTCCCCTTCCTCAGCAGTCTGCTACCTTGATGTCACACCTGGTCCTTTTCTTTCATAGAGCTACTTCTTAAATCGCGCCCAGAGTCTGTGTGGCCCAGAGCACAGCACTGTCCCAGACTCCCTGTGCTGGCTCTGTCATCCCTTGGGCCAGAAGTTCTTCATGGAGCGAAGCTGGTCCCTCAGGTCAGCAGCCAAGGAGAGCCTGTACTGCGCCCAGAGGAGCCCAGGTGAGGGCGTTTCCACCACACGGAGCTGGGGACAAGAGACTCGGGTGTCTCCACCTGTTTTTTCCCTTTTCCTCTTTTTTGAGTCTCCTAAAGGATAAGCAACTTTGTTGAGGTGAGAGCCTATGGTCACTACATGACAGGGCCACACATGATAAGTTGTGATTACGCACCAGCTATATTCTTAGCCCTTGTTCTAGACACTGTGGAGATGTCAAAGGTATGGGGTGTGCTGTTCCCTGGCCTCGGGCCTTCTGGCCCCATGGGGGGCAGAGAGCAGTACTCGGAACAGTTAGGGAACAATAGGCGTCGGCAGGCAGTCACCAGTGCTCAGAATGGTGACAGGGACAGGGCTCCAGGCACTGGAAGGAGATGCAGGCTTTCTGTCTCTGTCATTTGATGGTGATTGGAGTCGACTTGCCTGGGCTTAGCGTGCAGAGGCCGGCAGGGTAGACACACAGGGAACGCTGGAGTAGTTGTCCACCATGGTCTGTCTGAATGGGGAGTCAAGCTCTGAGCACAGAGTGGATGTCAGGCTTGGGGCGCGGCGAGCTTAGGGTTTGTTTCTGTGCAGTATAAGGATTAAGTGTGACACCAAAAACTGAAGAATCAAAAAGAAAGAAAGGAAAAGGAATCCCAAATCCCCTGACAGCTTTGTCCACGGGGCAGACCTCCCACAGACCTGCTGTTCTCTTGCACTTCCCAGAGCCAAGCCTTCTCACAAAGTGTCCAGAAACGCCCCTCCTCCTCTTGGCCAAATTGGGGCTAGGAATGGAAGGGACGAGTGAATCTATAGTGAGGACCTACCAGAAAGGGGACTGGTCAGCCATCGTGTGTTCTGCAGGGCTCCTGTCCAGTCAGCTTAGGCCGAGCATGGCTGATCACAGGAGACGCAGGCCTCTCCATTGCCAAGAGCGCTGCAGCCCACTGCCGTGTTTTCCTTCTTGGCCATCAGTTCTCACAAAGACAGAAAGTCTCTCAATGTTATATTCTCTTCTTGATAAGGCTGTACAGCCATTACCTTACCTCCAGCTTGGAACTCCGGGCCCTGTTTCCTTTTTTTTTTAAATTTGTTCATTTGCTTATGTTAGGTAGGGGTAGGTGCGGCAGTACTCAAGTCAGGGCCATTTGTAGGAGCCGTTCTCTGCAGGGTTGGACTCGGGTCCTTACTCCCTGAGATATCTCGCCAGTCCCTAAAGGGTAATCCTGGACTAGGTTAAGAAAGATGTGGTCTCTGTTACGGGCAAAGCTGTCTCTAAGTCTCTTTCCCTACCTTTTTACACCATAAAAAGTCATTTTTTTTCTTACTGAACAAGACTGGAATCTAAAGTGTTACAGGTGCTAAGCATGCCTGCTCTCACCGAGGTGTCCCCTCAGCTCCAGAGGGCTTATGAGTAAGACCCATAACCCTTCTTTCTCTTCAGCCGACCCCATTGCCCAGGTACACCAGGCTTTCTGCAAAAACCTGCTGGAAAGAGCTGTGGAGGCCTTGGTGAAACCTCAGGCCAAGAAGAAGGCAGGAGACCAGGAAGAAGAGAGCTGGTAAGGTCCCCAGGCCTTGAATCTGCCTTGGGGCTGGCGCCCTCAGGCTTCCTCACCCAGGCAGCCAGGCCAGCGGTTGCTTTTCAAATCAGAGATCTGGCTCAGGCCCCACGATGCCCTTTCTTTCACCTTTTGCATCCCTTCACCAACTGGGGCTAGTTGTCAGAGCAAGTTAGAAATGGATGAATTTGCTTTGCTTATGGGGACTGAGAGCAGTGAACTGTTGAGAGAGACGGAGTGAGAGACGGAGAGCTCTCCAGGCTGGCCCAGAGAGTTGGAGACCCAGCTTGCAGTGAGCGTGGCTTCTCTGTCACAGATTAGTACTCGATAAACGGAAAGATACCAAAGTCATACCATCCCGGGTCCTGATTGGAGTGCCCCTGGGGAGGGAGGGAGGGAGGGAGGGAGGGAGGGAGGGAGGGAGAGAGAGAGAGAGAGAGAGAGAGAGAGAGAGAGAGAGAGAGAGAGAGAGAGAGAGAGAGAGAGAGAGAAAGAGAGACTGAGACTGAGAGAGAGACTGAGACTGAGACTGAGAGAGAGACTGAGAGAGGGAGAGGCAGTCCTACCTAGGCAGTAGGGAATTTCTGGAAGAATGTGACTTTGGAGCCTAGTCTGGAGGAGGACCGTCCCTGGGGTCTTCGCTGGTACAGGGAGAACATCAGTGAAGGCTGGCCTGGGCAGCACTTGGGGAGCCCGGGAGGGTGACACAAGGGAGCCAGAGAGGGCCATTCAGTCTTAGAGACGTAAGCACGCCTGCAGATATGGAACATACAGGCACAGGTCAGAAACGTGGTGCCCTTTTATTTTCTTTTCAGTGAATTTTCCAGTGCTCTAGAGTATTTGAAATTACTTCACTCTTTTGTGGACTCCGTGGGATTTGTGACCTCACCGTTCTCCAGCAGTTCTGTGCTCAGGTCAGCCCTTGGTGAGTATCTGGGTGGCCCCGCAGTCCTGAGCATGTTTAGTACACTCTGTCCAGCCCCTCCAGAATCAGGAGTGTATCTTAAAGCCTCTTCTCTAGCTAGTCCTGGGTTTGTGTCCGTGTCCTCCAGGATGCCCCAGCCCATAGTTGTCCCTCATGAGTAACATTCTCTGAGCAGAAAATATTGGTCCTTGTATGAATGGAACAGAGAGTGGGTCATTACCGCACTGAGGCCCTGGCTGGGTAGCTTAGGTCAGGACCCTTTCCATATGCACAGGACAAGCAACAAGGGGCCTGAGTCCCTGAGGCCAACAGATATTCACCTTAACTACAGAAGGCCCTGGAGCTGGCTTCTAACACTCCCGGCTAGGAAGGTTCCCATCTTAACACCCAGCTCCCCACTGCCTCGGCTAGTCTCCCCTGCTGACTATAGAGCTAAGGTTTTATTTGTTTCTCCCTCTAAACTGCCCTCAGAATGACAGCCCATCGGCTGCCACATCTCAGCCTCTGAAGTACCTGGGGTTATGGGATGCCAGGCTACCTTGGAAGGATGCTCTCTTCCCAGGGAGAGAAGAATCCCAGAAAAGCAGCTATGGTAGCATGGTCCATACTGACTTCGGGGTTTAGAAAAATATATGTTCTTACTCCTTTCCTATCACCTGGCTGTCCCTCGATAGTGTCACAGATCCCTGGTAACAGCAGTTTTATAGTTGAGAAACCTGAGACTCAGAAGGGAAACTGCAGCAATAAACGCATAAAATAAATGTGCTGGGCCGCACTCGGGAGGTGGAGACAGGAAGATCTCTGCGTTCCAAACCAGCCTGGTCTACAGAGTGAGTTCCAGGACAGCCAGGGCTGTACACAGAGAAACGCTGTCTCAAAAAACAAACAAATAAAAATCCAACATTTAAGTGAACATTTTTGTTAAACTTCAGTTCAAACCAGTTTCCTAACGCTAAGAGTACCAAATATGGGATTATTACTGGGTTAGTGGGAGTGAGCATGTTCAAGTTCTTAACACATACTGCCAGATCATGACGGAGGGAGAGTAACCTGACGATTGTTTATCTGTCACCACAACATAAAGATGCCACATGCCACTGGGTGTTCCTTAGACTTGGTTCCTGTGGGCGCTGATGGGTGCTTCCTGCTGCTGTTCCTGTGCAGGTCCCGATGTCATCTGCCGGTGGTGGACATCCGCAATCACTATGGCCATCAGCTGGCTCCAGGGAGATGATGCAGCCGTGCGCTCTCATTTCACTGAAGTGGAGCGGGTCCCCAAGGCCCTGGAAGTGACCGAGTGCGTAAGCTCCTTGATCGTTGGTGTTCTTCTCTCCAAGGGGATCTTAGTGAGGTAGCAGAAGGGAGCAGGTCCAGATCGCCATGTTGATCTGGGGTCAGAACTGTTTTGACAGATGGGAGCTGGGGGAGGGGCAGAGGAACCACAGAGAAGCGATCTGAGTCGGCCCAGCCCTCAGTGTGTTCTGCACAGAGCTCTCCAGGCAGGTGCCCTCGCCCATCGCGGATGCGCAGGATGCCCCTTGCCTCTGCTTCCGTGATGCCATGCTGTATAGAGGGGACGGGAATAGTAGCCCTGGCAGATCCAGAGACAGTGGTGTGATGGAGTCGTGGCCAAGCAAGGAAGTCCTGGAGCTGACGTGAGCTCTAGTTCCTGTTTCCTTACTGCTATTCGCTACTCCCCATCAGCCCTGTTGGCTCTGTGTGTGCGCGTGTGCGTGTGTGAGTGTGTGTGTGCATGTGTGTGTGTGCGCACGCGCGTGCGTGTGCGTGTACATATACATCTACTCAAATATGTGCTTGTCACGCTACACATGCAAAATCAGAGGACAACTTACAGGAGTGGGTTCTTCCCTTCCACCTTGTAGGTTCTAGGGACCAAAAGTCCATCAGCTTGATGGCAAACTCCTTTACATCTCTCTGTCGCCTTGCTTTTTTTTTTTCTTAATAACTTAAGTACCTCTAGCAAGATGCTTGAAGAGAGACTTTGACATTCTTTTCGACACTTGTGTCTGAATCTTGGAGGTGTGCAACATTTAATGATAAGCAGTCCCACCTGCTGGTACCCTGCATGGTGTTGGTTAGATCGGGGTGTTCCTGGTAACATTACAAAATGCAATGAGGCAGAAAGTCCCCTGGCGTCCTGTCCTGAAAGCCAAGGCACATTCTTGCCCAGAACACTTCTAGCAGAGCACCGACAGGCTGAGAGGAGCGGAAGGGAGCGGCTTGAGCTGTCCGACCGGTTCATTGAGGTAGCCCAGTGTTCAAGCCCTATCCAGTAAAGACCCAGCCCTGTACCGGCCTGCAGTAGCCCCCCTACCTGAGAGTCTGCCTCTGACTCACCTGAGGAAGCAGAGGCTCAACAAGTAGGCACCTAAAGTCTCTGTGCCGCTGAGCCTCAGAGCCACAGCCAACTGCAAAGCTGCCTGGCAGGCATCCCTGCCCGGGCTCTTCCGGCTCCTCTGCCCTTCACAACGGTGATGAAGAGGCACCTTTGCCAACCCAGCATCCTCTCCCCAGGCCAGAGACTTGTAATGCTAAATCTGAGTCTCCAGTCACCTCCAGGACCAGTAAAGGTCTGAGCAGGAAAAGGCTTGACTTGGCTCAAAACCAGTGTTTCCTGTCTGGTGCACAGGGGCAGCATCACAGCGCCAGCCATGCCCAGTGATGGAGGGTGCGATGATGCCGACCACTTAGGCTCTCCCGCCTGTTCATTACACAGCTAACCTGTCCTCACCTGCTTCTCTTCTCCCGCTCACTGCTCTAGGAGTCCCTTGGTGAAGGCCGTCTTCTATGCCTGTAGAGCCATGCACGCCTCACTGTCTGGAAAAGCCGACGGCCAACAGAATTCTTTCTGTCACTGTGAGAGGGCCAGTGGTCACCTGTGGAGCAGTCTCAATGTCAGCGGCGCTACTGCTGACCCTTCACTTAACCATGTGAGTGGAAGCCCCTGGAGGATTCGGTGTGGTCTGTATGAACACTCCCGCCCTGGGCTTACCTAGCCTGTTGAGTTCTCGAAGACACAGAAGCCAGAATAGTAGTTCCCTTCCAAATGGAGCCGACTGGGGCGGACGCACCTTTTGATTCCTGGGGCAAATGTGTTCGCACGTTCACCTCTCCCTAGCTCCCTTAAACTTAGATCCTACTAGCCGGCAGCTTCCCGTAAGTCCCAAGTGAACAGGCCAGGGCTCTGCATTTGCTCCAGGTAGTCTGCTGTTCCCTCAGGCCTGGGCCAGCTGACAGCCCTGGTGCCTCTGGCCGGCCGCACACCTCCTGGCGGGCCGCTGTGGTGCATTGTAGTTGCATTGCATGTTCTGGCGGTACCTGTGCAATGTTCCCACAGTGCATCACGGAGGCCTGCCCTGACTGCCCACTGCGCCGTGGCCACAGAGAGGACCTGGATCTCAGGGACCTGCTGAAGGCCTAATCATCCCGGAGAATAAGGACTGTATCACAGCTGGTCCCCTAGGAAAATGTAACAGCAGACGGGAGGGACAGGGAATCTTTTGGAAGGTTAGAACTAGCTGCTTTGTGGGGTTTTGTCTCAAGTGGTTGGTCTGGAATGTCAAGGTAGTGGTTGTTAGCAGGCGTGGGTGCTTTATTGAAGTCAGAACAGCATGCCAACCCTACAAGGATAGGCATCGTGTAGATCACAGGCTTGTGGGGCAAGCCACTGTTGGGCTTCCTGTCGGTCTCCCCCGGTGTGTTTCCTCATGAGGAAACGATTGTCAGCCATATTTGAGGAACTAGAAAGATTTTTTGGGAACACCCTCAGAACTGTGGTTCCTAGGTAGCAGTTAGGTCAGGAGAATGGGTCTGGGAGTGAGGTCAGAGTGCAAGACCCAGTCCTGGCTCCTTTCCCACGCATGAAGATGCTGCTCCTACACCTACAGCTTAGGAATGCTAGCTTTGCCCGGAGGGAGAGTTCCTTCCTCATCTGTGTCCCCAAGGCTGTCACCAGTCACAGGATAATATGGGCAAGAGTTGCCACCTTGTGCAGGCATGGGGCAGAAGGGGTCTGGGCAGCATGGTAACCCAAGTCCAGTGCCTGCAGAAGCCACCTAGGTGAGATGGGAAGTGGCCTTCAGGGACTCTGCATGGTGCGTGTAGGGCCCCTCTCCCCTTACTGTCGCACATGACATGCTACTGATGGCTAATGGGAGTCGAGGAGGTAGCCTAGACTTTTCAGCAGTACATGCACAGTCTCCTAACAGCTGTGCTGCCATCCCATTTTATAGATGAGGAAACCAAGGCTTAGGTTAAGTCACATGCCAGGGGTCTGTAGCTGCTAAGAAAACCATGAGGATACCGTGTGCCTCTGCCTTCATGATGGCCGCCTCTTTCCCCTCCTCCCTCCCGCTGCCCTCCACCCCAGGCTCTGCTGCTGCCTTCATCAGTCCCTTGATTCCTCTAGAGAAAAGCCTGGGTACCTCTGGGTGACGTATCCCCAGACCCATCGTGGGAGATGGAAAATCTGTACCTCTCCCCTTCTGCTGCCTCAGAGAGGATCTGTCCCTGCCACTGTGTTGTGTCCCTTTTAGAGCTTTGGTTTCCTTTTTTTTTTTAATTGATAAATATACTGTAGGTGTCTTCAGAACAGACCACACCCAGTTTGGGGGTGGGCAGTGCAGGATTAGGGCAGATATTCTTCTCAATCCCTGCTCCTGGGTTTTGTGCCTCGGTTCAGGCCAGGGGCTGCTACCTGTTGGGCTGAGGGTCTGGCAAGGGGCTGGGGGCCTTGCATTAGGCACAGGCCAGTCACCAGTCTCTCCATGTGGTTTGTCCCTAGGTGGTCCAGCTGCTCACCTGTGACCTGCTACTGTCGCTGAGGACAGCACTCTGGCAAAAGCAGGCCAGCGCCAGCCAGCTCCTGGGTGAGACCTACCATGCATCAGGCACTGAGCTGGCTGGCTTCCAGCGGGACCTGGGCAGCCTTCGAAGGCTGGCCCATAGCTTCCGCCCAGCATACCGCAAGGTGAGGCCTAGCAGGCCAGTGGGATGCGCGGGTGGCTAGTGGGCGTAGGTCTCGGGTCCAGCGCTAAGATGAGTGCCGTGGGTTCTTAGACACACTACTGTGCACCCGGCCCAGAGTCACATGTCACCAACCAGACCTGCAACAGCAGTCAGAGGACAGAGGAGCAGCTAAGGAGCTCCCTTCCCAGTCCTGGCCATGAGGGTGCCCTGCAGTTCTAACTAGTGTCAGGTGACAGCCCTACCCAAGAGCCCCATGGAAACGGGCATTCACTGTGATTTATCTTGTAAGCCACTTGGGAACTTTTCAGCTGTGCCGCCCTCTCTCCACAGCCCCTACCTCTGGCTGCATCTGAGTTAAGCCTCTGAGGAAGGATGTGCACTGTGCTTCTCTAGACTCAAGTCATCCCTTCTTTGTTTACCATGCTCACGAGAGTAACGCAGTGGGCATTTGGTTCTCTTCTAAGTAGAGTCTCGCTACACTGCCTAGGCTGGCCCTCAGTCTGCCTCAGCACCTTATATGTGGAATTACAGGCACATACCTCCTGACGTATGTGACAGTCTGAGGCAGACTCCTGGTGTCTGAGCTAAGGAGAGGGATATAGATTGTATTAAACATTTCAAGTGGGGGATACTTGCTATGTCAACCAGGTTGGCCTCAAACTCACTGAGATCTATCCGACACTTTCTCCCAGATGCTAGGATTAAAGGTGTGCACCATCATGCCCAGCTCAAAAATATACTTATATTTTTATTTGGCACATAATAATAATAGATATTATAAGTTATATATAAAATAAGTATATTTACAAGTTAATATATAATGTGTAATAATTATAATAGGCATATCCTTCACTTTTGTTCTGATTAGCATACATTAGTTACAATAACTACAATAATTAGTGGGTTTCATTGTGACATTCCCATGTATGCAGACATATGTATATAATATTACATATGTATATGTGCGTGTGCTCCTCTTCACTCCTGTCAGCCTGTCTCCCACTGCTGCAGCTCCTCTCCTCTTCCCAATCAGACCTCTTTCTACTCACATGCTTTTTTGTTTGATTTTTTTTAATGACCCAGTGAGTTTCATCGGGTTTGTTCATAGGCATGTGGATCCTTACCAGTAGCCACCCCACTGATGATAATGTCCCTCCATCTCCCAGCAATCTGTAACTGCATATAGATCCTCACAAGAGGCCTGAGACCTCAGGAACTCACCTCATGCCATGACAGGAAGTTGGTGAGCCCAGACTTGTGTACGAGGAGAATGGTAGCGTCTGAACTTGAGTGCACGGCTTGTGCCCAGAAGCCTGTGTTGCCCAGCCCTGGTTCCTCCCCTTCACCTCACACTGTTACTACTGTGTGAGGATCCACATACTGGTGCAGAAGAGGATACTGTATCTTAAGTGGCAAGGAGGGAGTGAGCTGGGCTGGAAGGGACGCCGAAAGGCAAGGCTGTTGCCGGGGAAGAAATCCCTCAGCCTGAAGTACAGCCTCCAGGTCGTACTGAACACTTCAGCAAACCAAGACGACTGGCCCGGGAGAGATAGAGTCATCAGAGCACGGGCAAATAGCCTAATTGGTACTGTGCCTGCCTACGATGCACAAAGTCCTCTGTCAACCCCATCGCCAAAGGAATCTCGAGTGTGATGGCATACACTTGTAGTCCTGGCACTTGGGACATAAAGGCACAAGGATCAGGAACCCAAACTCAGAGAGAGAGAAAAGCCCGTGGTTTGGGCTGCACCTCCCTGATGGAACCCATTCAGGTTAGACCTCCTGTCTGCGCAGACTGGCTAGTACCAGATGCCTCCCTAAAATGCCCTCCTTTGTGCCCGTCCTTGTTCGGGAGGCTTCAGTTCTGCCCCCCTCCCCTTCCCACCCCATACTCAATAGGCTGAAACAGGACTATTACAAATTCAAAGCCAGCCTGGGCAACTTAGAAAGACCTTATCTCAACGTTAGAAAGGCTGAGGATACAGCCCAATGTGGAGAGCTTGCCAGGCATCTGTAAGGCCCAGTTTCTGCCTCTAAGACCTGGGCCTCCACCCACCAGTGGATTCAGTTTTCCCACAAGCAGCTGATTCAGGCCAGTGAGGTGGCCTGAACCCAGTCCCCAGCACCCACGTGGTGGCAGGAGAGGACCAACTCCTACAAATTGTCCTCATACCTCCACATGGATAGTAGAACATCTACCCTCCACACATACATATTCAAACACATAAAATAAATTCTATTTTTCTGAGCTGGCATGGTAACTCATACCCTTACTCCTAGCACTCTGGTACCAGAGGCAGGTGGATTCCTGTAAATTTGAAACCAGCCTGGTCTGTGTCAGGAGTTCTAGGCCAACCAGGACTATACAGTGTGGCCCTGTCTCAAAAACAGAGACTTATCCCTGGAAACATGTACAGTCTGACCAACCGATCTGCAGCCCATGGGACCAAGAGAGCAGCACGAACAGCACGCTTGAACCTTGAGGTTCCGAGTGGGGAGGCTTGGCTGTATCACACAGTCCTCCAGCATGTCCCTTATAAAGGACAGTGTTGGGTTACAGTGTCAAAGGGCTAAGAAGGCTTCCAGTCTAGACTCCATTCCTTTTTGAAGAAATAAGATACTGAACTTGATACCAACCTAGCTATTCCCCCTCATTTCTCTCTCTTCTCCTTTGTCCTTGTGTTCAACTGAGATACGGCCCTCAAGGACAAGGCGTCACCCAAACTACCGTCTTCACACCCTAGCGGGTACCTCCAGACTTTGTCAGCAGCAGGGAGGTTGCCCCGGCTTGTCTTGCAGTGCTCCTGCCGGCAGCCGGCCTGTGCTCTCCGTCCCTCTCTCTCTGTTGATGTAGGTTCCGAGCTTGGCTTGAGGATAAGACAACGACACTGCAGTTAGACAGGTCAGACCCAGAGTTTGACTGGTGCTCCCTGTACCTTCCAGGTCTTCCTGCATGAGGCCACTGTGCGCCTGATGGCAGGAGCCAGCCCCACCCGTACACACCAGCTGCTGGAGCACAGCCTGCGGCGGCGCACCACGCAGAACACCAAGCACGGTGAGTCCAGCAGCAGCCTGGCCAGAGGCCCGGTGTGGCCTTCCACTCGGGGAGCAGAGAGGATGGAGCCCTGGCATCGGGCAGTGTTCCTACACACCGCGTGACTCTAAGAGTCTGCTTAGTTGGGTGGGAACAAAAGGACTTGGTGGTAAGTCCTTTTGGTAAGCAGGAATCTCGTTAGCTGCATAATGAAGACGCCACTCTAAAAACTTAGGACGTCCTCCTGGTGCAGGAGCAGGTAGAAGTTGCTCAGGTTTGAATGTCTCCGCCCGCTCAGTTGCCACGCTCATCTCCTGCCCTTTGAGAAGGACGGGAAGGGAGAGAGCACACCTCCAACAAATGAGGCCGTATAAACTCCTTGGGACAGTGCTTATGTAAATCTCACTCCCACAGGAGAGGTAGACACCTGGCCTGGCCAACGAGAGCGAGCCACTGCCATCCTGCTGGCCTGCCGCCATCTTCCCCTCTCTTTCCTGTCTTCCCCGGGCCAGCGGGCAGTGCTGCTGGCTGAAGCGGCCCGCACCCTGGAGAAGGTGGGTGACCGCCGTTCCTGCAGTGACTGCCAGCAGATGATCGTGAAGCTGGGCGGTGGCACCGCCATCGCTGCCTCCTGACCACCGCCTGGGGCCCGGTCCACTTCTTCCCGTCTGTGTCTCCTTCTCCCGGGATCTTCCCTCTGTCTCCCAGACTGTCTCCCCATCTGTTTCTCTCCCTCCTCCAAGAGCTGTGAGGATGAAGGCAAGACTGATTCTCTGAGCTGTTACCTGCCAAGGCTTTTGGACCATTTCGGGCCACTAGGACCATAGGCGAAGATCCTTAAAACTGCTGTGGTAGCTCCATGGTCTAAGCCCAGCTGGGCTGAGAAGAAAGATAGCCTGAACAGGAATGGGGTGCTCTCCTCACTTGAAAGCAACTTGGGGCGCTGCCAAGCCCCCTCCTAGCCCTTTAGAGACTGTCTCCTTTCTGCCTCTGGTTTTCTTTGTTGTTATGTTTTGTTTCTGTCTTTGTTTCTAATCAGGCTTTCTCTGGGAACTAGGTCTCTGCACCAGAGAGCATTTTGCATTCTGGACTTGTCTGACGCGCCCCTTTTTATACAGATGTTTTTATGTGTGTGCTTGGGCCTGCCATGATACAGGGCAAAGTTGCTGTGGCGTCTCTGTTCCTCTCCCTGGGTCTGCACTCCCTCCCCTGTGCCTGACTAAGCCTGTTCATCTCATTTTTTTCATCCTTACAAGGGACAGCCAGGGAGGGAGGGAGGGAGCCTAGCCCTGGGGAGGTGGGTGGGAAGCAGGGGCAGGTCTAGGGATGGGTAAAAAATAATGTTGGCATTGTTTTTTAATTTTTTAAAAAATAAATAGTATCTTATTTAATTGTCCTGTTCCTTCCCACTCCTCCACCCCCCTGAGATGGCTGGCCGCCTGAGCTCAGGGTAGGCCCATGGGGGGGCTGGACAGGATGAGGCCACCATTGGGCCTGAGATCCAGTGATCTTCAGCATGATTTATTTCTTCTTCTCCCCCCCACCAACTCCCGCCTTCTATAGACGTGTATTTTTATCCCTAATTCCTGTCTGAATAAGCCAGGGTGGCAGACACTGGTCTCAAACCTTCCCCAGCAGCAAGCCTCTCATTTTCAGGGTAGGCAGCAGGAATCGGGTCTCTTGCCTTGAGACTGGGGGGAGTCCTAGGAAGAAGAGTGGTCCTGCTTTTGCGGACTGCTTGGCTCAGGGCTTCCTGAGAGACTTGAGAGGAATTGTCCCTCCTCGTGCTTCTCATCCCTTCAAGCTGGTTGAAGCAGAGAGTAGGCAGGGGTGGGCCCTTCCAGTGCTTGGACCCCACCTACTCCTCCTTCGCCTCTCCCTAGCCATCACTGTAATTTATGGCCCCTGCCGTGGGACAGCCTAGCCCTTGTGTCTGTGTATATACTGTGCCTTTTCTCCTTGTCAAGGGGGGGGGTGGTTTTTCACTGAACAGGGAATACACCTATGACTTCAACGATGCTAAAACATTCACCATGTGCTGGACATAGGTTTTCAATAAACAGATTGGTACCACCTAACACAAGGTTGTGTGAGTCTATAGTATGACCATTACGTTGATTTTAACCAAATGACAGCATTTCTTGGCCAACAGTGAGCTAGGGACTGGAGCAGCTAGATAGCCGCAGTCTGATGGCCTTTTCTTGACCCCAGGTATACCTGACACACTCTAGGGGTGGGTAAGAGTCTGGGATAAAAGGGTGTTATCCAGATTCCATCTCCTTGCCTGGCCACTCGGCAGACTGGCTGTTTGGTAGTAGCAGTTCTTAGGAACTTGAGGTGTGAAGTCACTCCTCCATCAGGTGGCCCTTGCTTCACTTCCACTTCCTGTAGGTGGGGTCCTCAGCCTTTCACCGGCTTCTAGCCACATACAAGTATGTCCTTGTATTTCCCAGCTGAGTCACTTTGATGAACTGGCCCCTCGCCTCCGCTTGCATATATGCAGGCTTATCATTGCTCAGGCCATAGCAGTGCGACGTTCACGAAGTACCACGGGACAGTAAGTGCTCTGTGAGCCTGGTGAGAGGCAGGTGGCACAGCCACACAGTATTTGGACCTTTAGAAGTGGAACGGAAGGTTCCATCTGAGAATGACCCTGGGCCTGAATCCCGTTCATCAGGCCAACAAACAGCTCTGAACACACTCTTCCCTGAGAGGCATTAACTGCAGACTGCACTGCCCACAGGTTAGTGCAGCCGGGAGGGTCCACCTGCACCACGTTCACTAAAGTCGGCATTGCAGTGGTGGCCCCTGCCCTCTGCCTCAGCCTAGCCCCAGTGCAGATCTCAGGCCTTAGGTCCCAAAACCTTCATTTATCTGCAGACAGCCCTGTAGAGCTCTTCCCCTTAAATAAGAAGCAGTAACATGGTGGCTGTTGTTCAGACAGTGTGCCACCCCCCGGGGAACGCAGGGAGTGGTCTTCGTTGAGGTCATATACCTCACCTGGCTCAAGTGGCTACGGGGAAGCGGCCTCACGGGGCGGCCCGCGGTCCAGGCGGCGTAAGGGACCGACGACACAGGGCCGGCCGGAGGTACGTAACCCGGAGGGGCCCAGGGACAGGTGTCCCCACACACACCAGAACATGGAACCGAGGAACTTGTAGCAATGCAAACAGGCGCTGACAGTACCCTGGGCCTCAGCCAGGTACTGGGAGCCTCTGGCAGGAAGCGGGAGAGCCGGCGGGGCCAAGCCTGTGTGCAGTGGGAGCACCCCAAGGGAGGGGCATTGCTAGGCTCCCGTTCCAACATCTCCATCCCCCTTAACCCAGAGCAGCTCCTGGGAGGAGCCTCCTCTGTCCTGAGCACCAGATGTCCATGTGGCCCACACCCATTAGGGGGGTGGCCCTGAGCCAATCTGGCCACGCAGCCTGCAAGCCAGGAGCCGGCCCAGGGCCAGACTGTCAGTGAGGATCAGCCAGGCCCCAGGGCTAACTCAGCTGCGGGGTGAGGAGAGGCTAGCCTCTGGTAGCTCAGGTGAACCCTCACTGGGGTAACAAGCCCTCTCTCCCCTGAACCCAGACCTTTGGATGACTGTGGCTCCAATCTGCTCTGAGCATTGTTTGGCATTCAACCCAGCCATCCCTTCTGGCCACTTCTCTCTGGTTTGCACTGCTGTCTGTCCAGTCAATGACTGATGATCCCCTTGGGACAGGAACCACATTAGAGGGTTTATTTACACAGGTAAGGATAGCCCTACATTCCCAAGGACAGAACACCTGGCCCTACCCTTTTGGCCCTTTAAGCCACAGGCTCCAAATGTCCTCATTCCTGTTTGAAGTCTGCACTGCAACTCCACGACCTGGGGCCCAGGACCCCTGCAGAAGGCTCCAATGGTTCCGCTTTAGACAGTGACCTCGGCTTTGCTGTTGGTGCTCAGGTGCCGGGGTCCTCTGCCCGCGCTGCTGTAAAAGCTCGCAGGCTGCGCGCTGAAGGCCTCGGGCAGCTTCTCCACGCTGAACTGACGCCGCGGCGCGTGGCCGGGCCTCCGGGGCGCCGGGGAGACCTGAGCCACCAAGTGGCTACGGGGAAGCGGCCTCACGGGGCGGCCCGCGGTCCAGGCGGCGTAAGGGACCGACGACACAGGGCCGGCCGGAGGTACGTAACCCGGAGGGGCCCAGGGACAGGCGTCGAGCAGCGCGGGCAAGTCCTCCGGAGGCCGCGGGACCCGCGCAGGGAGGGTCCGCGGGCCCGTCTCGGTAGAAGGAAAACGTTGATAGAAATCCTGGTGTGCAGCCTCTGCGTGGGGTGGGAGTAGGGGGAACAGGGCGAAGCGACAGTCGTCAGGCTGCTTGCTCAGCACCCGCTTTAGGTGATGGGGGGCGGGTCAGCGGGCTGGGGAGGGAGCCGATTGGCTGTTTGGGCACGACCTGAACCCGGATTGGTCAAGCGGGGGCTCCCTTTTGAGGTGGAAAAGGTAGTATCCCCGGGGAACTGGCGGCTGCAACAAACACCTCACCTGTGGCCTTGAGCGCCGCTGCTTTAAGGGTAGCGAACTTGGCGTAGTCGGGCTGCAACGTCAGGCTGCCACCACCCTGCAGCCTCGGGCCGCGCGGGGGTCCCGGGGTGGCGGACCCCAGAGGCGCATTATTGAGGCGTTTCTTGTCTGGAGGGGAAAGTGGAGTGTAAAGGAAAAAAGCTGAGCTCGACGGCGGCGCCACTGCTTTTCAACGCCCTGCCCTCCCCCACTGTAGCTCCGGGCAACTTGGGGGATGGATGGCTCTCCAGAACGTCCTGGCTTGACTCAGAAAAACACGAACAATGGCAGCAAGTCCTGAGGGGGTGCTACCCTAATGGATGGCTCCCTAGCTATCAAGACGCTAAATCCCACGCCACAGAGTTGGAGGGGCACTGAACTCCAGAACCCGGCATGTAGCAGGTGGGGGAACCATTAAGCAGATCCACAAGCCAGAGAGAGCTCCAACCTAACAGCCCTAGCTAGCGCATCTTGAAACTGGAACCTTTCTCACAGCATCATTGCCCAGGAGACAGGAGACTATAGGATGGTTCCTCTCCACCGAGGGCTTGTCCAGACCCTCATCCCACTTCTGCACATTCATATATGACAGGTAGTAGTTCCACCGTAACTCCCCAGCCAATGAACCACCTCTCCCACCTCCTCCCCCACCAATGTTCATCTAACACCTACTCACCTGTGCTGTTGTGGGGGGAACCCCGGAGAACACCGTCACCCATTTGTACCTGGACGCAGTTACCCAAGGGTGGACCCAGAGGTGGAGGCAGTGGTTCTTGGGGGCCTGGCTGCTTGAGAAGTTCTGTTAGTGTTCTGTGGAGACAGAAAGATGTGGAGGGGACTTGCAGCTTCTTATCAAAGGCTAGCGTAGCCACCATGATCTCACCTTGGTTTGTTTTTAATTTTATTATTTTATGTATATGGGTATTTTGCCTGCATGAATATCTTTATACCACATGCGTGCCTGGTGCCCTCGGAGGCCAGATGAGGACATCCAATTCTTGGAACGGCCGGGCAGTGGTGGCGCACGCCTTTAATCCCAGCACTTGGGAGACTGAGGCAGATGAATTTCTGAGTTTGAGGCCAGCCTGGTCTACAGAGTGAGTTCCAGGACAGCCAGGACTACACAGAGAAACCCTGTCTCAAAAAACAAAAACAAACAAAAAAAAAGATTTTTAGAACTGGGGTTACAGATGCTCATGAGTCAGTGGGTCTCAACTTTCCTAATGCTGCAACAATTTAATACAGTTCCTCATGTTGTAATGGCCCCGGACTATAAAATTATCTTCATTGCTACTTCATAATTGTGATTTTGCAACTGTTATGAATCGTAATGTAAATATCTGTGTTATTCAGTAGTCTGTGAAGGGGTCGCTTGACTCCCCCCCTTCCAGGAGTCATGACCCACAGGTTGAGAACCACTGTCATAAGCCAACATGTGGTTGTTGAGAATTGAACTTAGGTCCTCTGCAAGAGGAGTATTCTTAACCACAAAGTCCTCTCTCCAGTCCCCAGTGGTCTTGCTTCGTATCTCTGGGTAGTTCTTTCAACCTCTTGGACCTCCCTTCTGTTCTTTCTAGTGACCTCAGGTAACTCAGTCCTCCTACCAGGCATGACCTGCCTCACTTATGGTCCTAAGATGGCCATCTCCCAAAGCAGGTCAGGAAACCAATGAGATCATACATAACTAGGGCCACCTCCTCCTGTTCCTGAGGCTCCTTCCTGGAGTTCACTCTCCAAGACCCTCCCCACTGAGCCTCCTGTCCCAGCTCTCCCCATCCAGGATCCTCCTCCTCCTCCTCTTCCTCCTCCCATCTTCGTATTCATTCAAATACTACTGGAGTCCCTCCTCCAAGGTCTCCCTTACCTGTACTCCTGCAGTGTGGGCTTCTGCCAGACCTGGGGCCTAGCTGGCATAAGGACAAGGAAGGCAGACAACAAGGAAAAGAGGGACACCATGGAGAGCCCTCTGTGGCAGCTCAAAACCCAAAGGCTGTATGACCTTGGGCAGCTGCATCCCTGGGTACCCAGAACACCCAGCCCCCACCAGCTGTGACAGTGTCTGACTGAGCCTTCCCCATAGGCAGCCCAGCCTTCAGCCCAGCTGCCTGCAGTACCCAGAACCCATGATTTGCTCCCACTCGACCTGACCCTCCTTCCGGGGCTGAGTTACGGCTGATTAATGACACTGGAAGACACCTGAGGTGGCCAAGGATCAGCTGCAAGGTGGCAGGGTCTAAAAGGGTCTGCAGGCGCCTAAGATGGCCTCGCCTTCCCACTCCTCAGCCGCTCATGCCAGTTGTCCTACCACAGGGCAAGCACTGATAACTCAATTCTGTGGAGGAAAGGAGGGGTCCTTATGCCTCTGGGCTTTTGCACGGATTCTCCAAGGCCCAACTCCAGTCCCCTCCAACCCCTCCAGTCATCCTTCCCTAGCCATCAGCATCAGCATGGCAAAATTAAAGAGAAACTTGGGCAGGGGGTTCAGAACACACCTGCCTAGGAACCAAAGAAGAGAGTCAAGGCATATGGTTGTGGGCGCACAACCAAACCTGGGTTTGCAGGTGGAGTTTTGCAAATGAACAAGCCAGCTATAGACTAGCCCAGCCACCCCTATACTTGAGTGGGTCTCTGGCTCCCACTGCCTCTCTGGCCTCCCTCCCCACTGCTACCTTGTCCTGTATGAGAGATCCCACCTTCAGAGGCTGAGCTTCTGCCCCTCCCTGCAGCATTCAGAAGCCCCTGCTAACTCCCGCTGCAATTCAGTGGTTTCAGAGAAACACAAGGTCCCAGCTCCATTTCTGCCCTCCAGGCGTCTGGAAGGGATGGGCTAAGTAGTCTGGTGGCAGCTACTCTCATGATCCGCCCCTGTGCACATCTGGTCCACCAGGTATGTATTGCAGGGGGAGGGGGCGACTCTTTATTGTCACTCCCACTTGCAGCCTGTTGCATGTAGTGCCAGCAATCTGTATGCCCAATGGGCTGGGACCCCGGTGGAAAGAGAGGGAGGAGCAGAAGCAGGGCAGGGGATTTGCTGCGGGGCATAAGTGGAGGTGGTCCAGCCAGGATCAGGACAGAATCTCAGCTCCCAGAGTTCCCATTCGGCTGACAACTCAAAATAAGCTCAAAACTTAAGCCAGCATCTGGCGGGTCTCTAAAACGCAGGTCCACATCCCTCCACACTCCTATTCGAAGCGGCTGGAAAGCCAGACCTTTGCCTGGGGGGGGGGGCTATTGGGGAGGGGATGCTTCTGAAATTCCAAGGAAGGAAGGTCAGGTTTGAGTCACACTGGGTTGGGGAAATGGATGGAGGTGGGAGGAGGGCGGGAGAGGGAGACGCAGCAGGAGAACCATCCTCTCCCTTCTCTAAGCCCACCACCACCCTTAAAACTGCCCCAGTCCAGTGTCCTTCCTGACCCATCGTCCGTGCCCCCTCCCGTGGACACCGACTTTTTGTCTTCCGCAGAGGAGGTTAGAGCCACAAGGAGGATCCAGAGCCCAGCATAGGCAGGGAAGGTCAAGGGGAGAGAAGGCTATCAGGTATCTCCCTCTGTGAAGCAGAGACGGGAAGACAGAGGTCCAGAAGAACAAAATAAAACAAAATAAAACAGAAAGAGAAAGGGAATGCGGAGAGGCCGAGGTAAGAATTAGAAGGTCCAGAAGGATGCAGTTGCAGTGAAATTTGGACCCAGCTAGGGACAGCGAAGACAAGACGGGCGGGCAGGCAAGCGGACTCACTCACCTGGTCACCGTGCGCCGAGCGCGGGGGCTGTGCGCTCTCTCCAGGCCCAGGCGCGCCCCGATGCCGACCAGCACGAGTAGCGCGGCGACACCGCACACCGCGTAGACCGCAGTGTGGCTGCGCTCGCGGGCTGGGTCGCGCGGGGCGGCGGTGTCACGGGCGCGGGCGGGTGGCCGGCCGGTCTGCACCCAGGCCGGCGTGTCGTAGTTGGAGCAGCGGCTCTGGTCCAGGCGGCGCGGGCCGTCGTGGCAACAGAAGCGGTAGCCGCACGTGCCGCAGCAGAAGCTGTAGACGCCCGAGCTGCAGTTGAAGGGCGGGTCCCACTGGCCCATCACGTCGTAATAGCCGCGGCAGCGGTCGCCTCCCGCCGGTGCCACGGTGCCGGACGCTGCGGTCTCCTGCGCCTCGGGGGCCCCCGCGCGGCCCGACGGCGACCCCGCCAGCAGCAGCGCCAGCCGGAGCGCGAGCGGGAGCCCATGCGGGCGCCGGCCACAGCGCTGTCCCCGCGCCCCAGCGCGCTCCATGCGGCCCGCTCCTCCTGCTATTGCGCCCGCCGCATGGCTCGGCGCCTGGCCGCTCTGCCGGGCTCCCCCAGCCCTCCGGGACCGGTCGCCCGGTCGCCCGGCTGCCCGCGCTGGCTCCGGGCCGACGCCTACTGGTGCGTCCGCGGTTCCAGACACGAGTGAGCTCGGTGTGGAGTACGCGGGGCTGGATCTCCGGTGTCCGAGTTCTCCTCCGGGGCTCACCTCGGACTGCGCACGGTGGAGGCGGGCGGCGGGTGCTCGCCTGCACAGTCCCCGGCTCCCTTTGGCCCCAGCGGGCGTGCGGGGCCTGGGTACTTCGGGGACTGCGCCAGGCGGCGGGTCGCCGGACACCTCTGCCTTCCCGTCGCCCGCTCCGCGGTGCCCGCGCTCTGGCTCTGGCTCCGGCTTCGGCGCGGGCTCGGCGCGGGCTCGGGCGGGCGGGAGAGGGAGCGAGGGGAGGAGGGCGGGAGGGAGGCAGAACCAGGGGAGGAGCACGGCCGCTGCGCCGGGAGGGAAGGGTTCTGTAAGGCCAGTGCAGCGAGCGTGCCCCACAAGGGACCCTCTCCAAGACCTCCCTCAAATTGTTGTCGGAATTGGGCCCTCGAGGGGGCTCAGTTTAAAGCTCTGGGGACTCGGATTTTAGCAGCCTTGGATGAGCAACTCCCTGCTTTTTAAGTAAGGGGACAGAGGCATAGAGATCAAAGCAGCCTGGAATTCTCTGGGAAGGAACACACACACACACACACACACGACCCAATGTTCCATCCCTGTGTTTGTTCTGGTCGTGACATGAATGAAGAAGACATTTCCTCTTCCACAATAAGGACCCCAACACAAAAATGGCAGTCAAGCCTTGATCAACCCCTCTCTGGTCTGCCGCAGAGCGTGTGCCCTGATTCTAAAACCTGGACATTTGGCTGGGGTCCTAGGATGTCCCGGTTCTGGGAGCAGCCTGACCAGAGCCCTCAAATGGTCGGCTCCCCTCCCCAGCCTCTGCCTTAGGAGGCTGAGCAGGTCCTGGGGACCAGGCCAGTTACTCCCCTGTCTGTCCTTGGTCTCTCACTCCCTGGGACTCCCAGGTCCTTTCACAAGCTTAGAGAAAGAATGACAAGGCATGGCTCAGTGTCCCCTTTCCACCACTCCCCCGCTGAGCTGGTAAGGAGAATGTGACCCTGATGCCAGTCATTGCCTCTCCCTGCCTCAGTTGCTACTGTTAAGGTCAAAAGGTCTTCTTGGTGCCTGCAATGGCATAGCAGTACTGAAGACTCGTGGAGCAGTTGAAGAAGGAAGACCCCTTGGTTTCACAAGTTTGACCAGCCCGGGCAATATGGTGAGACCCTGTCTCAAAAAGTAAGCAGAAGAAAATAATGTCCTTTCACATACTAAGGATGAAGCAGGAGGATTCCTTGAGGCTAAATTAATCTAAATCAGGGGTTCCCCACCTTCCTAATGCTGCAACCCTGTAATACAGTTCCTCATGGTGACCTCCCCACCATAAAATTGTTTAATATATAACTGTAATTTTGCTACTGTGATGAATAGTAATGTAAATATATGATGTGTAGGATTTTCGACATCTAATCCCCAGGTTGAGAATCACAGGTCTACACAGTGAGTTCCATGCTAGCTAAGTCTTTATTGGAAAATTGTTTCAAGAAAAGAAGGAAGGAAGGAAGGAAAGCTGACAGTTTGGCTTTGGTAGAGTATGCCTGTAGACTTGAGGATTAGGAGTTTAAGACCAGCTCGAACCACATGAACTCCTATCTCAAAAAAAAAGCAAAACAAAAACAACCCCTCCCCCCCAAAAAAGCCAGTGAAATAAATGAAGACCTTTTTCTGAAGGGCAAATTCATAATCCATTCTTTCCAGGAGGTAGAGATTACCTCTCATTGTCCAGATGGGGACACCAGGAGGGCAAGGGCTAGGTTTCCAATTCAACCCTCTGTCCCCAGCTCAGCTCAGGTGCCTGTCAATATCTGCTGAACGAAACAGTGAAATGATACTTGCTTCTAACTCCTGATTGATGGAGAATTTAGCTGCTCTAGGTCCCTTTCTTCTCCTTTCCACCTCTCCTCCTCCGGAGCCTGGAATCAGCTTATGAACTTGGAGGGTATGAGGGAGGAAGAGGAAGGATTTACATCCTAAGGAGGATCAAGTCCTGTTGTGTGAGATGAGGGGCTGACAGGAATGTCAGGTATTAGTGGGTTTAGGCTGGAAGGAGGGTAACTACCCCCACCCCCAGGCTGTCTCTGTTCACCCTGGCTAAAAATGATCTCTTCCCCTCCCCGTACACATGCACACATACCATGTAATTCCCAATCCAGTCCTGAAGACCCCGTCCCCATAAAAGGACTGTCTACATTGCCATTTAGAAAAGAGGCACAGAGTCAGGCAGCAGTGGTACACACCTTTAATCCCAGCACTTGGGAGGCAGAGGCAGGCAGATTTCTGAGTTCGAGGCCAGCCTGGTCTACAGAGTGAGTTCCAGGACAGCCAGGGCTACACTGAGAAACCCTGTCTTGAAAAACCAAAAAAAAAAAAAAAAAAGTGTTACCCACCGGTACAACCCATCATCCCATCATAGGGTACATCACACATTACAGACTATGTCATGTTTCTAGTTGGGGTTTTGTTGCTCTGATCAGAATTCATAGCTGTGCTTTCTGACACATCCTTCTCTGCTTCCTTCCCTGGCTTTCCTAAGGATGGACCAATTGCCACCAATTATGCTGTGTACAGTAGGTTCCTGTCACTCTGCCAAGCTACCTTGGGGTTTGGGGGGATTCTGAGGATGCCCTCCCTCCACCCCCATCTCTGGGCAGTGTCCCCAACTTTGGAACTGTGTCATCTCCCAATGTACAGAGTTGCATCTCTTCTGGGGTCTTCTCTTCCCCCTATTGTCTTGGCATTTGCTCCACAGTGACCTCGTGTTGACCTGCAAATATATGTGGTGTTTTCATTGGTCCAGTGAAGGAGCTGATTCCAGCTCCCCACCCTATGCAGCGACTGATTCCAAACCTCACCCCATCCCCAGGTCTCTCCCCATCTTAGCCTGATTCTGTGGGTTCTGCAGGTGCCACCAACTACAGGGTCTGTGCCAAACGGAAGATGCCTGTCTGTATGGACACGTGGTCTCGGGTGATGGGCAACACGGGAAGAGCAGCTAGAAGACACAGCTTATCTTTGTTCTGAGGTCTGACCCTCCACGCAGCCGATACTCCCACTTCAGGTGTGTGGCTGTGAGCTGGGCTAGGGGGTCTAGAGATAATGGAGCTCAGTGGAGGTGAGACCCCTTTATCCTGGACCCCAGGGCCTCTGAGCACCACAGAGCCCTAGGGTACCCGCCCCCTGTCTCTTCCCCTCCCAAGCCTGTGTCACCAAAAAATCGTCCATTGATCCAGGCTTAAAATAACCCCTGGCATCTGCGACAAGCCCCACGGGGCGGGCAAGAGGAGCCGAGTGTCTGCCTGAAGGGCACCCGCCCCGCCCCCAGCCCTCAGTGCTGGCAGCTGAGTGTGTGAGAGGGCAAGTGTGCTGGCGGTGTCTGAGTGTGCTCCTGGGTGTGAGTGAGGAGTGCATGTCGGGGACAAGGGTGACTCCCGGGGGGCCATCACTGCACTATGGGTTTGCAAGGGCAGGGCATTTCCCTGCCTAACTCTGGCTGTGGGAGCCTGGGGGCTCCCGAATCTCTATAGACATCAGCAAAAGCAGGTACTGGTCCTCTGTGTCCGCATCTTAAATGTTAGGTGGCCAGTGTGTCGCTCTGGACAGTTGTGGACAGGAAGGTTTGGAATTTACTAGACAGAAACCTAAGAACAGGAACGGGGGAAGTTACTTGCTATGGATGGCACACAGCCAGAGAGGACCAGGGTCTGACCTGGAGTAATGCTGAGACCCAAGCCTGCTTTTGCAGCGTTAGATGCCCCCACTGTCCCTGTCCCGGGGAGGCGGTTCTTCCCCGTGGTCTGCACATGGGCAGCCAGTGTGGAAGGCCCTCCCTTCAGTGACTGTTGCTTCTCCCCTTCTCCTGTTTCCTGCCCTCGTGATGTGATGATGTCCCTGTGTCACCATGGACCTGTTACAATCCCTACTCTAGACCTTAGTTTTCTTATCAGCAAGATGGGCAACTAACAGTTCTTTCACAGAGCTACAAGGAGGCGCAGAAAGGCCCCGGCTGGAAACATCCAGTATAGGAAACCACCTGGGAGAAGATGGTGACATCAGGTGCCACTCAAGTCAGAAGGTGACTCCTAAGCTCAGTGCCTTCCATTTCCTCCAGAGCGGCTGGGGACGTTAGACTCCCTGCGAGTGCAGATGCTGGCACCAGGAGGGGGTCTGGAGGGAGGGCCCTGGGCTGCCTTTGTCTCCCGAGAGGCAGCTCGTGACTCAGGCTCCAGCTGCCTGTGGGAGGGAGGGGGCGACCAGGCTCCTGAGGTCTCAAGGGAGCAGCAGGATTGGGGGGCTGGGCGCTGCGACTACTCAGCCTGCTAGCCCCAATCCTCACACTGTATCCTGGCCTTTGCCCTCCCTGCTCAGGTAACTCCTCTCCCTGTTTGCACCCTCCGTGTTAGTCCCCCTTCAGATTCCCCCAGAGGCCAGAGTTGGGGGAGCAGGGCTGGTGGAGTTTAGACAGGGCAGCCCGGAGGTCAGGGAAGCCTTATTGCTCATGTTGCCCGTGTCTGGGAGGCGGGGGGGGGGGGGGGGTAACTCCCAGTCAGCTCAGAACATGGGCTCTACGGGTGTCCCCCTCATTTGTACAGCATTCTAAAGTGTGGGGTTCCACACATCCAAGCCGCTCTCGTTCCAGCTGCAGTTACCTAAAGTCTCCTGAAAACTGCCAGTGCAGAGGGCCCGAAGAGGAGCTGGTGTTTGTAGCTTCAACAGTAGAGAGCTTGCCTAGTGTGCACAAGGGATTCTATCCTCAACACCACGAAAAGAAAAAGCCGGGCATGGCAGCGAACACCGTCACTTGTAAGGGGAAGATCAGGAGTTCAGGGTCATTCTCAGCTACACAGAGAATTCGAACCCAGCCTGGACTACATGAGATCGCGTCTCAAAAAAAAAAAAAGAAAGAAAGAAAAAGAAAAGAAAAAAAACCAAAACAACAATAACCACCACCACCACCACCACCACCACCACCACCACCACCACCACCACCACCACCACCACCACCAGATACGGTTTTCTCCTACTGGACCAGTCTTTTATCAGTCTACACCCTTGGACTTACCTCTGGCCACTCCCCTTTTTGCGACCTGGCCAGTTCCTCAGCCCCGCCTCTCTTTGGCTCCGCCCCAGGCCCGCCCCGCCCCATCTTTCTGCCCTAACAGCTAGTTGTCGGACTCTGACCTCTTGACCTGCAGAGATAGGCTTTCTCCCACCGCGGGGGATGCTGCGCCAACCTGAATCTAGAGCTTTTTTCCCAGATTCTCTAAAGCTTAGTTATCTGTCCCGTCCTGCTCCTCCCCCTGGCTGCATCACTCTGCAGAGTCCTGGGAGGACAGTGACAACTGGGTAGTCTTTAGGAGCTGTTTTGTTGTTTAAAGACAAAACCTGTTCAGGTCTCTGAACTGGATATGAGTATGGTCTTGAACTCCTGACCTTCCTGCATCCATCTCCCAAACGCTGGGATTACAGGTGTGAGCCACCGGGCCGGTGTTTTACACTGTGCTGGAGGTGGAACTAAGAGCTTCAAGCTTCTAGGCAAGCACTCCACCAACTGAGCCACATCCCCAGCCAGGAGCCCCAGCTGGAAGATAGAGAGGCCGGCCTCGAGACACGCTGCCAGCGTCTAAGGACCGTGCTGTCTGGGTCCATTCTTACTGACAAAGAAGAGCTGTGTGTGTGTGTAGGGGGGGAGGTGGTGGTGGTGGTGGTGGTGGTGGTCGGCAGGGCTTCCTCTCTGGCTTCTCTAGTAGGCCCCCACCTCCACCTTGAGCCCCCAGTCCCCGGAGCTGCCAGGCAGGAAGTGAAAACGGCCTGCAGGAAACACCAAAAGGAACTGAGACTTCAGCCCTCTGCCCCCACCTGTTAGTCCCTGGGGACCTTGGGGAAACCAGACCATTCAAAGGAAAGGACCTAGCTTGGGTAGGTGACCCCCCCCACATCACCCCTTTGGTAGGCATACCAGGTAGGGGCAGAAACCCGAGTCAAGCTCCACCCATCACTCATTGTGATTTGTGTCTCTGAACCACTCTTACAGATATGAGATCATCCCAGCTCTCAGAGGTCATTAGAAAGGTCAAGGCCATTGTCACATTGTTTTTTCTGGAAAGAGAGACCACACAGGTTTTGCAGAAAGGAGGTGCTTGTTCTGTGCCTGTGACCCCAGCAGAGCCGCCAAGGGACCAGATGCTCAGATGGAAAACTTGACAAGCATTGAAAAGCCCAATTGGGAGTGTTTAAAACCTACTGTATGTGACGTTCTAAGATGGGACTTAAAGGAAAGAGTTGGGGGTGGGGCAGGGTACACTAGTGGAGGTCAAGGGTCAGCTTGTGGGAGTCAGTTCGCTCCTTCCAGCACATGGGTGTCCGGGCTCAGCAGCAAGTACTTTTACTCCGTCCGTTAGCCATCTTTGTCCAGAGATGGGACTTTCAAGTCTGTGATGATTATAGCTGACATTATTGATGATAACACTGCGTACACAGAGGCTGGTCCTCTGGGCCACGGTCAGCTCTCCTCAGCTTCCACTAAGGACTGTCACAATGCACCTTCCAGCTCATATGCAAAATGACTATCTTGATTTAGGTTCAATAATTGTTTTAACCAAACCTGAGTCCCTTCCCCCTTCCAGCCATTGTCACGGAGATGAAGTGCAGAATGATGGACGAAGACCCCTCAGAAAGTAACACCTACGACAAACAGGGAGGGGGTGCTGACTTCACTGCCTGGTGGTGCAGCCCTTGTGTATGTGTGTGTGTGTGTGCATGTGTGTGTACACGTGAATACATATGCACATGTGTGCACGCTGCTTGTGTGCATGTGTGCATGTGTGTGTGTGCATGCATGTGTGTGCATGTGTGTACACGTGAATATGTATGCACATGTGTGCATGCTGCTTGTGTGTGTATATGTGCGTGTGTGTGTGCGTGTGTGTGTGCGTACGTGTGCATGCATGTGTGTGCATGTGTGTACATGTGAATACATATGCACGTGTGTGCACGCTGCATGTGTGTGTGTGCATGTGTGTGTGTGTGTGTGTGTGTGTTAGTGTCCCTGCTCCTTGTGCCCCTCCACTGTTTCCTCCCTTTCCCAAAGAGCTCCCTTCTTATTATTTATGACAACGATGATGTCAGGTCCTCTCGATGCCTAGACTTAGGTGTCCTCACTATGAAATGGGGGCATGTGTGACACTTCTCTCAGGTCCCTTCCAGCTCCTCTCCTTTAGTGGCCGGGAGAGCAGAAAAAGAACTTTGTACCCATCCCCCATTTCTCAAAAGAAAATGAGACTGAGGGAAACTGTACCAGCTGGAGGCTTAGCTGGGATGGAGAGGTGCCAAAGGTTTGTATACCATGGCTCTGAGGGGTTTCACTAGCTTTTTCACCGTCAGAGCCTGGACCCTGGCTATAGCTAATACAGGTGGCCAGGAACAGTTCACATTCCTCCAACCCAGACTAGCAGTAGTAGACAGCAATGGCCTGACTGATGGCTGTCACCTACCGTTGTCATCGATCTTACCCTACTCACCCAACCCCCGGAGAGAGGGGCATCTTGGAAATGAGCATCCAGATCCTGAACGGCCACTGGGTACTGTTTTCTAAACTGGAAAGGGACTGCACAGGAGAGCCAAGTGCTGCCAGGCAGCTGTGGTGGGTTCGGGGAGCCTGGAAGGCAGGGTCAGAACGCAGACAAGACCCTACAGAAGGATTCCACTTCTGACTCCCAGGTCAGTGCGCCTTCCTCTACAAGCTAGAGTCCATGAGGAGGGAGGGGGGCAGGCTGGAGACAGGATGGCTCCCTCTGAGTGTGCAATGTAACCCAGGATTATTGGCTTCAGAGCAAAGAGCCCCACTGTCAGGGAGAGCTTCCACGGGGCAGGGAGGGTGAGGGGATGGCATTGAGTCTGGGGCTAGCACAAGCTTGGCTGAGAAAGCCCAGCTTGGGGAGAACAGGCTACATAGGGACCATGAAGGATCTCAGCTCGGCTTGCTGCAGAGCCACAGGCCTGCCTTGGCCTCTCTGAGAAGCAGTGCTGTGTAGGTCATGCTCTGCACACTGCGACTGTGGCCTCCAGCAGGTCTCTGGGGGAGATTACCAGGATGCTCCATCGGCTTAAATTTAGACTCTAACCTGAGACTACAGACCTCTGCCTATGAATCACAGGTCTCTAGAAACAGCTTCACGGTGAAGATGGTGTCTTACGTCCTAGCAGACTGGGTCAAAGAAATCCATGGTTATTCCTGGGTTACAGACACCCGAGACTCGGCACTACCCTGCCCAGACCTCTCCTCTAGTCCCCCTTGCTTAGTCTGAAAACTGATCTTACAATTAGGGTGTAGCTCACTGGAGAGTGCTGTTCAGCATGGGTCTGGTTCCCCAATATGGTGAAAAATAAAATTACAGAGAACCTTGTACTCGATACCACAGCCTATCCATCATCCGTTGCTGCCACTTGAGTCGGCTTCAAAGCAGAACAGCGCCCCCAGCAGGAACTAAAGAAACACAGCACCCAGGGTACAGGTTTAAGTGCCTCTTCCGCGCAGCCTTTCTTTATTCAGACTGATTTTGGTTTAACAGTGCCTTTCCCAGCTAAAAGAAAAACCTCTTACTCACAGTGCCTGTGTTTTATGTTACCGTAACAAAACACCTAAGGCTAAATAACTTTACAATGAAATGAGACTGATTTAGCTTACATCTCTGAAGGTTCGAGGGCCCGCCTCTGAAGACTGCCCTCTGGCTAGTGGAGTTCAGAGTTGGCAGGGTACATCACTCAGCAGGAGAGGGGTGTGTTCATTGTCTCTCATCTCTTGTTGTATCTTGGAGATCCAGTCCTGATGGCTTTACCTCATCTCAGTCACCATCTAAGTATACCACTTCTAAACACCATGAGATTAATTTAAAAATAATAATAAAAGAAAAAAACCAAAATTTAAAAAGAGGGTTTTTTTGGTATTGTTTTGAGACTTGGTCTCACCATGTAGCCTGGAGCTTGCTATGTAGACCAGGATGGTCTCCAACTAGAGATCTGCCTGCCTCTGACTCCCAAGTGTTGGAATTAAAGGCGTGTGCCACCACCACTGCCCAGCTTATATTTTATAATTTGTAAAAGTGTGTGTGTGTGTGTGTGTGTGTGTGTGTGTGTGTGTGTGTGTGTAAATACAGATGCCCATGGAGTCCAAAGGCATCAGGTCCCCTGAAGCAAAAGTTATGCTCTGTAGTGAGCCACCTGAAGTGCATGCTGGGAATCAAACCCTCATCCTCTGGAGTCATGGTAAGCACTCTTGACCATGAGAAACTTCTCCAGCCGCTATTTTTAACATGTTAAGTGGTGTGTGTGTGTGTGTGTGTGCGTGCGTGCGTGCGTGTGTGTGTGTGTGTGTGTGTGTGTGTGTGTGTGTGTGTACTGGAGCAAATGAGCGCTGGTATCTTTAGAGGCAAGGATGCTCCTGGAGCTGGAGTTACAGGTGGTTTTAAGGGCCGGGAAACTGAACAGCTAGAGTCCCCTGGAAGAACAGCACATAAGCTGAACTGCTGAGCCGCGTCTCTGGTCCACCATCCAAAATTTTTAGAAAGAGATTAAGTTTCCAGTCTTTGGCTCATTCCAGAGATTAATAATCAACACTCAAGCCCACAGGCTTAAAAACCATCTCAAAAATGGAATGTTCTCAAGCCAGAAGCTAACACAAAAACAATCTCATGTGGCCTGTAGTGTCTGCTTCTGCCGGCTTCACCCCCAGGCAAAGGTCTCCGTCACTGAAGGGCAGAATTCTTTCCCAAGCTGTTGGGTGAAGGTCCACAAACCCAGCAGGGCTCTGGGTTCCAGCCTCCGATGCGGCTATTGCTCAGGGCCAGCGGTCTTGGTGGTCACCAGCTCAGTGGAGCCCAGCTCTGTGGCGGGCACAGGGACACTGTGGCATGGCAGGGCGTGGGCTCCATCTTCTTTGGGTGGAGGCCAGGTAGGAGCTGAGGCGTGAAGGGTTTCTGAGGAGGGTACAAAGACATTTTCCAGGGACTCTGGGGTGGAAGAGGGACCAGGTAAGACAGGTTAGGATTGAATCATAGCCTCCCCGCAATGCCTGTTCTAGAAGCCTCCTCTGGGACAGCCCTAGGAGGAAGAAGTGGGACAGCACGTGACAAGTTTTCAACACAGGAAGTGCTGAGTCCAGAGACTTGATGAGACTAGGTGAGGGACGCTGACATTGGGAGAGGGGTGTCTAGCCAGCCCATTGGGCATAACCTAGGATCCCTTGGGCTCCCAAGTGGCAGGGCAGACACCTTCACCCCAAACATCTCTTCTTGGACTCTGGGTCCTGGGACTGTGCTGTCCTCCCTGCTTTATAACAGTCTCAGAGTCAACTCCAGGACTCCCTCAGTCCTGAGTCCCGGTTCTGGCCTCTCTTAATCACCAAAGGTGATTAAAAGCCCCCACCCCACCCCCACCCCAGCCGCCCTTGTGCGCCCCCAGACGCAGTCCTCACCTTGCTGGACTCCTTCTGAACTGTCCGGGGAGGCCATCCTGAGCTGTTGCCGCCACCTCCAGCCCACCAGACTCACCAGACCCACCAGGGTCAGCGCGAGGACCAGTCCCAGGAGTGCAGGGGCACCGAAGAGCAGAGCCACGTCGGGTCTCAGCCCCGAGCCCTCCTGAGGCTGCAGAGCTGTCCCGGGCTCCAGGCTGGTTGCTGTTGGCAGAGCAGATGAGGGGATGTGGGGATGAGGGGATAAAGGGATTGGGGAGGAGAGGGAAAGGGAGACAAAGAGGGACAGGGGATGGAGAAGGAGGAGAGGGAGAGGGAGAAGGGAGAAGGGAAAGGGAGAGACTAACAGTGAGGGGCATGGGGAGCCCGCTGGCTCCAGGGAGGCTAGAGACCTCGACCTATTCCCATGCTCTTGCTTACTATGTCCAGTGTCCGGCGTGTGGAAGAGCTCACAGGACACGCAGTTTCTCACCAGAGGGTCGAAGCACTCGGTCTGATTGCACTGGGTGGGCACCGGGCTGTCCCGGCTCCTCCTGCTTCTGACCCGAAGCCTCCTGGCGCCCATGTCGCCGCTGCACGCAGCTGGGACAGTTCTAAGTCTGGGCTCTGTGTCCCTCTAGTCTAGAATGAAACCGCGACGCAGCATCCTCAGCCCCGCCCTTGCCTGCTGGGGTGGGACCACTGGGGTGGAGCTGAGACCTCGCCTGGAACCCCAGACCTCTTTCACCTGTGGTTCCTGCATTAAACCACTCAACTGTCACCGCAGACGACAGACAGCTGAGCATCAACTGCGTTGGGAGTCGCACTAGAGCCTGATCTTGGACCTACAGCCCAGCAGCCACCTACCTTCCACAGTCCCCTGCTGCTGTGCCTCATCAAGACCAACTGTTCCCACTAAACATCTGCCTCCAAGCTCCTCCTGCTTCCTGCTCTGTCCTTCCCAGGGTCGAGACATCAAACCGTCGAGTGGCCAATTGGAATGCCCACAGTGGTGATGGAGGGACACTGATAAAAGACTTCCTAGTCTTACTGCCCTCTAATCCTTGCCCTCTGCCTGGCCCTGCCTCCCTGTCCCCTTTGAGAGTAATGGGGACAGGTTGCCAGTCACTCTGGACTCCAGGGGCGTGGGTAGTTATGGGGCCTGGGTTGACAACCAGTGCAAGTTAGCACCAACAATAACAGGAAGGTTTAATTGAGAAAAGGACATGGTGTTGGTAGAGAGGCGAAGACTAGGGTATAGCATGAGCCTGGTACCATAATGGGGAGGCCAAGGTGTGCTGGGACCTGTGGGACAGTCTGGAACAGCGGGAAGCCTGCACGCTGGTGCAGAGCCGGGAAGATCTGCGGATTAGCAAGGGACCTCCCTGTCCCTGCAGTTCCTTTCGAGGGCATGAGCTTGTTCACAGCTGAGCCTTGTCAGGCCCCTGCTGTATCATGCATGCATCAGGCTCTGTCTCCCAAACCCCCATGCTCTCTCTCCCTCTTATCTCTCATCAGCATCTCTCAGACCCAGCCTCAGTCACGCAAACAAGCTCTCTGGGTCTTGGGATATATGCAGCCCCCTCCCCAGGGGGTCACGGGCTGGAGGTTGTCAGAGGGAGCTGCCTGCTAGAAGCTGGGGCCTGGTGTCCTCTGGTGGGCCTCACAGACCTCTGAGCCCTCAGGGCTAGGGGCTTAGGGATATCTTTAGCTGCTGCAAGGGGCGGGGAAACATGACCTCCAGGCTACACACACTGGAGACAGCCATGGCCGCTGCTGGGGGTGGATGGGGTCCAGTTGCAGCGTGAGGCCTGGTGGTGAGGAGACATCAAGCTTTGAGTATGTGTCTCTGCCTTGCGCTTTAGCAGGAAGGGCCTTTGTCTGCTTCACATTGGAGACGGGATGGAGAGGCTGATGCTCTAGTCCAGGGCAGGGGAGGAGGCAGAGCTGACCATGGAGTGAGGGCATCAACGTTGGTAAGAGGAGATCCCTAGGACCCACACAGAAGCCCAATCAGGCAGCCTCCAGGGGTTTTGGCCCGTTGCCTGTCCATCCCCTTGCCTATGGGCCAGCAACTCCGCAGCAGGAAGGTGTAGGCGGCAGAGTAGCTGCAAAGGAGAAGTGGGTCTGGGAGGGTGGGTGTGGGTGTGAGTGTGGGTGTATGGGGACGTGGGGGGAGGGGAAGGGTATGGAGAGGAGTCAGGGCAGGGACAGCCCTTCTCACAGGACAGAGCCATGAAGGTAGAGACCAGAAACCTCGCAGCAACCCTCTGCCCACACCCACCTCTATCACTCCTGGGTTGCTGTCATTTGTCACTGTTAGGGCCGTGGGGCTCTGCCTACGCACCGGGCATCTTAGCTTTTGTTCAGACACGGGAGCTGAACAGACTGAGGCTTCTGGGAATCCAGGGCCAGGCTAATGCACATGGGCCACACCAAGGAAGCCAGCCTGCAGGCAGGAGTTACTTCCCTACAGGATGAAGAAGATCACTAGCTGCTCCAGCACCTGCGGCAGACAGGGGTCATCTCGGGGTATCAAGCAAGAGGGCTGGGAATTCAGTCACAGTCACAAAGGCCTTCACCTCGGCCAGAGGGGGAGGTTTGACGTCTGGAAGGACAGGAGCAAAATTAGTCACTTGACAAAAACGTTTGTCGGGCATTTCCTACGGGTCCCACTGAGACAGGCACAAAAAGCCTGTGGGATTCCTGTCTGTGGTGTGTCCAGGTGTCTGACCTCAGCTGGGTATTTTCACTTGAGCCTCTGAAGTGGGGGTGGGGGCAGAGGCTGGGGTGGTCCCTGAATCTCTGCTTCGATCGTTTCCGTTTCATGGTTTAGAAGAGAGATTCTGGGACTAATGATGTCAGTTGGTAGAACGATTGCCTAGCATGCAGAAAGCTCTGGATTGCGGCCCCCACACTGCATGGGCTAGGAATCTGGAACACACCTGTAGTCTCAGCACAGCGCTAGGGAGGTGGGGGCCCAGAAGTTCAAGTCCTTTGACTGCGTAATGGGTTTGAGGAGTCCATCCTGACCTACATAAGACCCAGAGAGCAAGGGAGAATAAGACCAGGAGGGGAAGAGAGGCGAGGGGGAGAAAGAGCTCACTGATGCAGGAAATGTTAGGCTAAACCTTCAATTTTATTTATTTATTTATTTATTTATTTATTTATTTACTGAGTTTGAGACAGGTTTTCTCTGTGTAGCCCTGGCTGTCCTGAAATGCCCTATGTAGACCAGGCTGGCCTTGAACTCAGAGGTTCATCTGCCTCTGCCTCCAGAGTGCTGGGACTGAAGGCGTGTGCTACCACCAGGCTAGGTGATTACCTTCTAATACTTATTTTATATGCTCGTGCGTCTGAGTGTGTTTGTGCTCAGTGCACGCAGGTACACCGTCAGAGGCCAGAAAAGAGCGTAAGATCCTCTGGAGTTAGAGTGACAGACAGATGTGAGTCTCCATGGGAACTGAACTGTCCTCTGTGAGAGCAGCCAGTGCTCTTAACCTCTGGGCCATCTCTCCAGTCCTGAGCTCAGTCATTTTTAAATTCATCCTTCTGCGTCACATAGCATTACTACCAGCTTCTTGTAAGGGAGTCAACTCAGGGAAATGATAGAGGGCAGCACAGGGCGCAGTCTGGAGGTGGTGTGGATTCTGTACTCGCTCTGGGCTAGCCTAGCCACCTTCTCAAGCCTGAAGCTCTTCTGTGTCGCTTTTAACTACGAGCTAATCAAGAAGTTAGTTTCAAATAGGGCTTGCACATTTTCCTTTTAACGGGGTTTTGTTTTGCCTTTTCTTTTTTTTATGATTTATTTATGTATGTGAGTACACTGTCACTGCCTTCAGACACACTAGAAGAGGGCATTGGATCCCATTAAGGATGGTTGTGAGCCACTATGTGGTTGGTGGGATTTGAACTCAGGACCTCTAGAAGATCTGTCAGTGCTCTTAACTGCTGAGCCATCTCTCCCCAGAACCTTATTATTATTATTATTATTTTAACATTTATATATCTGTTTAGAACAGACAGGATCTTGCCTTGATGCAGAGGCTGGCCTCAAACTTCAGGCTCAAGCTGGCTTCCTACCTTTGCCTCTTGAGCAGCTGGGTACATCCCACGGGTCCAATCTTTCACCCATTAAAAAAAAAGTGCAATTTGGACTTCAAACATTTGATACTACTTCACTGCGTTCTTCTCTTTCCTTTTCCCACGCTGCTAAGGATGGTGTACCTGGAGGGCCAGCTCTTGGGGTGGGGGATGGGACAGGAGGATCAGGACTCTAAGAGAGACTGGGTTACACAAAACACCAGCATTTTGTTATTATTTGTGTGTGCGGCACATGTGAGTGGAGCACACGGTGTCAGAGGGCAGCTCTCGGGGGTTCTGGGAGGTGTATTCAGGCAAGTACTTCTTAACAGCCTGTTCAGATTGTATTCTTGAATATAAAATGAGGGATTTCGAAGCCAGGCAATGGGGGCGCACGCCTTTGATCTCAGCACTTAGGAGGCAGGGGCAGGTGAGCCTCTGTGACTTTTGAGAGCTCCACCAGTCAGGGCTACAGAGAAACCATCTTGAAAAACCAAAAATAAAAATTAAAAAAAAAAAAAGAGGGATTTGGTTGCTGAAACTGCTTCTAATCAAATTTTTGTCTTAACTGGTCTCAACCTTTTCATTTGCTAAATGCGGGCTTCGAACTCACGATTTAGCTGAGGATGATCTTGAACTCCTGGCCTTTCCATCAAGGGCTGGATACTACTAGGCCCAGATCAGATGCCTCTCAGAGATCCACCTGCCTTTCCCACTTCTCAGTGTTGGGATTAGAGTTCCAGACACCATGTTTGTTTGTTCCCCCAAAGGTAATTCATTTCGGGGTGGGGGTAGGGTTTGGAATTCTTGCCCTGAGAACTTACCTGAGAACTTACTGTGTTTCTGATGGAAGACACAGGCTTTCAAGGGCAGAGAGCCTTTTACAGGATGAGCCAACAGGAACAAAGGCCTTGATGGGGGTCTGCAGCCACCTGACTGCAAAGTGTGGCCTGTTCCTTCATGCTTCAGAGACAGGGTCAGGGAAGTAAGGCCACTGTGTCTGTGGGACAAGCCCAGTGGGGTGGGGGTTGGGGAGCCAGTCCCTGGGGACAGAGAGGCCCAGCCTCCCAGATCCACATGTGAAACTGCTGAGACCTGGGGTGTTCTCAAGCCAGTTTTAGCTTTAATACCTGCAGTCTCATTAAGTCTACACCATAGTTTCTGAGTCCGAAGTGGTGGCAGCCCCCCAGTGCCCGTGGTCTGGAGACTGCTCATAAACAGCCCTAGGTACACACTCGAAGGCTTTTCGTTCTTTTGAGACATGAGTCATAACGCGGGCTGCCCTGGGGCCTTCCCAGCGCCCAGAATCTTCACATGCGCCCTTTCAGCCCCACCCCGTTTTTCAGTGTCCAGTTCTCAGAGTAGAGGCTCCTTTTCCCTCCCCGTCTTCTATCTAGTTCTGAGAAATGAGGATGAGGTTGGAAAGTCCCCTTCAGAGGGGACAGAGGGAAGGACAATGTCAGGCTTTCCATTCACTGAAGAGGGATGGGAATGGCGGGGGATCAGGGCAGAGTCTGCAGCAGGAGTCCCGGGCACAACATCGGTCAGGGAGGCCCCTGTCTTTTCTCTTCTGAGCCCAAGCCCTTCAGTGGCAGGCCATGCCCTTCCATGGAGCAACGCCCCATTCGCTCACCACTCCCAGCCTCCTCTCCCTACATATCCACTGTACCACCACGACAGGGTCCCAGTTCTGTTATTCTGGAAGCATGGCCTTGCTGTGGGGACACAGGGCCTTCAGTATTCGACAAGAGACCACAGACCTTCAGCCTCTTGGCTGCAGCGTGGAGTTCCAGCCAGGGGCCCAGTAGGCAGCTGTGCACCAACAGTGAGGCTGTGGAGGGAGAATGGGAGCTTCCCCAGTGTGCAGAACGACCTGTGGCTAGGCTCTGGGTCTCCCAGAGACCCCACAGATGGCTATCTCAGCATCTGGAAAGTACTGACTATGCACCAGGCACCCACTAAGTCCTGAAGCAGCAAGCAGCATCAGGCGGCCCACAGAGCCAAATCCCAGCAAGGAACCATTCTAGTAGGCAGAGGGTAAGAAGGGCTGTGGAGAAGAACTCAAGGAGGGAACCAGGGGATGAGGGGAGTGATGTTATCTTGGATAGTGACATCGGGCTCTAGGACAGATGCTGACTCAAAAATAAGGATGGCAGACGAAGACATTGAAGCTGACCTCTACACACACAAGCACACAGGGGCCTGCTGCTGAGACCCGCAGACCTGTTCCTTTCCCACTTCACCACTGGCCCTGTGGCCAAGCAGCCCAGGCCTCTGTTGAAGCGTGCGTGCGTGCATGCGCGTGCGTGCGCGCGTGTGTGCGTGTGTGTGTGTGTGTGTGTGTGTGTGTGAAGTGTTTTCTGTTTTGTTTTGAATTTTATTTTTCTAGATGACATTCGGGGAATAGGCATGTGCACACACAGAGAGGTCAAAGGACAATTTGCAGGAGTTCTGGGGGATGAAATTCAGGTCATCAGGCTTGGCAGTGAACACTCTGACCCGCTGAGTCATCCTGCCTTGCTGGCCCTGGTTTGTATCAGACAGGGTCTCATGGAGCCCAGATTGGCCTCAAGTGAACTATATAGTTCATGACCTTGAACCTCCCTTCCGGAGTGCTGGGATTACTGCTACTGTGCCTGCATGTGGTGCTGTGGACTGAAGAAGGGTTACACACACACACACACACACACACACACACACACACACACACACACACACGGGAAGCATCTATCAACTGAGCTACGCCCCCACCCCTTGCAAAATGCTTTAATACTGTATGATGTGTGTGAGGCCAGAGAACGAGTTTCAATGTGTTCTCTCCTGCCTTTACAGGGAGGTCAGGCTCACAAAGCAAATGCTTCTAGCCTACAAACCATCCTATCAGCCTCCCCGCTCTTATGCTGTAGCCCAGGCTAGCCTGAAAAACCATGTTCCTCTCATGTCTGCTGGCTACAGAAGTGAGGAGGATACCGGGTGCCAGTCTACAGCTTCCTTTTTGCTATCGGAGTGGCCCGCCACCACCACTAAGGCAGGGGCGAGTCCCACTGGAGTACTGCCAGGACTCTCGGGTCTCTGCACCTTCCTACAGAGCACCTGGCTTCCTGTAGGGGTATAAGAACTGCCCATAGCAGGCAGCCTAGCCTGAGGAACCTGTGATGTAAATCAAAGCTCTCTCAGAAGAATCTTAGTCCTAACGCAGGTAGCAGGCACCTGGTAGCTTCTGGGTTCAGCGGGGTCCAAGTCACCCAACGACTCCACCTCAGCAGCTGGCCCCAGTCCCGGGCACACCCGTGTCATGTCCTCAGTCAGACATACTGCCAGGAGCAAGCACTCCCTGCTGTCTTCGGCAAGGTCTGAGGGCACCTGACTGCCATTTCTGTGTCACTCAGCTCTGCTGTGCCTCAGCGGCAGGCCGGCCCAAACCCCAGAGAGGTGCCTGTCGCTGCCAAGCTCGGCAGGGAGTTGGCAGCAGCGACGGCCTTGAGCTCCCCCAGCACTTGGAAGGCTCCCAGGCCCTCGCTGGAGAATGTGATGCCATTTCTCTTGTTAAATGGCACCAGGTGGCAAAGAAAATGTGGCACAGGGACCCGAGGCGGAGATGTGCACATCATGCTAGGAGAGGGGCAAGGGGCGAGCAGCTTCCTGTTGTTAGCAAAAGGTGACATAGCAGTGCGTCCATGCTGTTCTCTCGCTCAGGTGCCGCTCCAACAGCCCTCCAATCTGCTTTAGGACCCAGGGTACCGAGGGGTCTGGGGACAATGGTAGTCCCCAGGAGGCGTGTGCTTTCAGAGAAGACTGGCCTTCCAGTCCTGCCTCCTCTAGAGACAGTGCAAATGTTCTCATTTGTTTGCAGCCTTCCCCCTATTCCTGGATCCACCTGTCCTTCCCCCTCCCAATGTCTTGCCAGGGTCCCCTGCTTCAGACCTGTGGTACTGACAAAGCCCCTTGGCGGTCTGCAGTGAGGTGGGTTCTCAGCTCACAGGACTGCTGCTTTCTCAGGCATAACCCCCGTGGTCCCATCTCAGGTCCTCCAGGCCTCTGACGGACCCCACAGAACCAAGGGCAGTGCCCCTGGGCACACCTTCAGGGTCGGCTCTCACGAACCCTGCAGGCCTGCTGGGAGGGTGACAGGAGCAGTTGCTGGGTGAGCACAACCCTGTGAAACATGAAGCACTCTGCAAGTGTCAGGTGACGCGTGTGGCCTCAAGGGAACCTGTGGAACTAAGGTCCCTACTGGGATGCAGGAGCTACCTTCAAGACAGAAAGGTCTGCCAGGCTGGGTGTGGTAGCGCACTCCTTAAGTCCTGGCACTCGAGAGGGAGAGGCAGGTGCATCCAAGGACAGCCTGGTCCAGGGCCGCCAGGGCTACACAGAGAAACCCTGTCTTGAAAAAAATAAAAAAAAAAAAAGCAGGCTGGAGAGATGGCTCAGGGGTTAAGAGCACTGACTGCTCTTCCAGAGGTCCTGAGTTCAAATCCCAGCAACCAGATGGTGGCTCACAACCATCTGTAAGGAGAATCCGATGCCCTCTTCTGGTGTGTCTGAAGACAGACACAGTGTACTCATATACATAAAATAAATAAAATCTTAAAAAAAAAAAAAGCAAAACAAACCCCAGAGAGATAAGTCTGACCCTAACTTCATAGTAGGGCAGAGCCTTGGGATGTTCTGGAAGGAGCTATAGTCCCTGTGACATCCAAGGGCAGCGATCTTAGGGCTTGGCTCCCTGTTCTCAACAGCACCCAGCTCCTGTGTGTTAAGACACCTTCCGAAGCATCGGGAACTTTGACCGGCTGACAGGATCAACCCGGCCCTTCTACAACCTTCTCTTTGGATCCAAGTGTGCAGTGATCCCAGGCAGCTCATGACTTCTCACTCTGGCCTTGCTGGTGTCATGCCTGATGTGTGGGTAGTTTTAAAAGTCAGCCCAGTCACAGCCAGGCAGCGGTGGAACACGCCTGGGATCCCAGCCCTAGAGACAATAGTAGGTGACCTCTGAGTTCGAGGCCAGCCTGGTCTACAGCCTGAGTTCCAGGACAGCCAGGGCTACACAGAGAAACTCAATAGCTTAGTCTGTTTTTTCATTTTGTTTTGTTTTTTGAAAACCACGATTGTTAGCTTGTTGGCTGCCTTGCTGTTGCAGTGTGAGGCATGACACTGTGTGTGACCTACGGGAGAGACTGATGGAGAGACCGACAAGTCACAGGGAGCAACGTGGTCTCAGGCAGCAAGCCACCTGCCTTTCAGTCAATCCTCAACATGACTAGAACCATCTCCACTTACACCAGGCAAACAGGCGCCAGGGAGCCACAGCCAGGCTGTAAGAAAAGCAGGGCCGGCGCACAACATTCTCCCTGGGCTCCTGGAAGCCACACTCTGCCCCTGTAATTGTACTGAATCAGTTTCCGAATCTGTAAAGTCAAAGTAGGGAGTGAGACACATTTTCTTTCTTTCTTTTAAAGCCGTGACTTCATTCTACAATCTTCAGTGGGTGTATGACGTCAGACAGGTGGGGACAGGGCCTCCGTGGGGTGAGACGAGGAGGCTGCTGGGGGCTCAACTGCCGGGCTCTCTCCCCACTCCTGCCCAGCATTCCCTGGTGGAGCTCGGTCCTGCAGCGAGCAGGCTGCCCCGGGCCTGTCGGGCCCTGACTGGTCTTCACCAACAGTGGCTGCTTCTGGAGCTGGCACCACACGCGTGGAGGAGAGCAGAGCTCACAGCTCCTTGGATGGGGGGTTCCTGGGACTCCTCAGCAAGGACAGCAGGCTCAGCGCTGAGATGCCCGGCAGGTGGCCAGCGCAGATCTGCAGCATGCGCACCAGGCGCTGTGCCAGGGCAGCCCGAAAGCTTTCCACCTTCAGGGAAGAGAAAAGAGCAGTGAGGGGCGGCTGCCCGTGCCACACTCGGCGCAGCTGGAGGAGGAGATGCGGGGCGCCTCACGGTCAGATCTGCAGCTTCCTACCTCTTCAAACCCAGAGACACTGAGCCTTGACCTAGAGGAAACGGGGGACTTGACGGGCAAGACTGGCGAGGCCAAGTACACTGTCAAGCGCAGGGTCACAGAGGAGTCACTGCAGGAAGCCACAGGGGCAGAAGGTGTCACCTACAGGTAATCCCTTTATTGGGGTGGATGGCCTAGGGGAGCTGCAGTGAAGACACTGTCCAGGCCCTGAACCAGTGGGTTCTGGGCAAGTAAGAGACATTTGTGGGAAAGCAACTAGTTCTGCCAGCAGCCGCAGGGCACCTTCAGCCGGGCACCGACCCCCCACATCCCTGCCTCATCCCTACAGGCAGCACCACGCTACCAGCTGTCATGCTGGAAGCCTCAGTTGTCCCTTACTTGTCTTCCTGTCACCTCACATCTGGCCACCAGCACTTTCTGTTGACTGTCCAGGAAACAGCAAGGACTACGGGCCACTCCATGTCACTCTCCCCCAGACACCATGCCTCCAGGTCACTCAACCCTTCCAGAAAAACCTCTAAGCCTTGTCCTTGTTCCTGCCCTCCCCCCCCCCCCCATCTCTCTTACAGCCAGAGCAAAGCCACACGCCTCCTAGGCTCCAAACTTCAGCAGCTCCGGTTTTATTCCAAGTAAAAGCCAGAGTCTACTGACTCAGGACCTGAGCTGCACGGCTGACATTTCCCACGGCTCCCCCGCCCAGGCCTCTCTGCAGGACCTTCGACAGACCAGCCAGCTCTCGGCCTCTGCGCCCTCCCTCTGGACAGCACTCTTCTGCCAGACAGCACCATGCCCGCTGCTGAGACTCGAGCTCTGCCCTGCCCCCGAGGCCACAGCCTCAGCTCCTGTCCCAGCCACTCCCAGCCACTCTTGTTGACTTTACAAACAAGCACAAGTGGCCTGCTTGTGTTCCTGACCAAATGTATACATATATATATATATATATACACATATGGCTATATATACAGCCAGGACGTATACACGTATCCTTTACTGTGTCGTTCTGTGCGGTGTCTCTAATGCTAGGCACGTTGTGCAATGACCCTCCTCAAAGGTCCTCTTCAACCTCCTGCGCTTTGGCCTGAGTGCCACAGGGGCCGCCTGTCACTCACGCCCTGTGCAGACATGCCCTGCCCCTTCTGACCACAGCCCGTGACGTTGCCTGTGTCATACGGGAAGACATGCCCCGCCAGGCTGCCGACCAGCTCACTAGATTCTGACAAGACAGTGTTGCCAGGCACTAGTACAGGGCCTGTTGGCAGACAATGGCCACTAGGGGAGTCACACACCTCTTAGAGCAGCGGTTCTCAGCCTTCCTAATGCTGCGACCCTTTAAGACAGTTCCTCATGCCGTGGTGACCTCCCAAACTGCCACTTCATAACTGTGATTCTGCCACTGTTATACATGAAAATATAAATATGTGGTAGGCAGGAGACACAGGTGGAGAACCGATGTCCTAGAGTATTTCCCTCCTACAAAAGACAGCTAGTAACTCTCGTTTCGCAAAGGCCTCCAAATAGGTTGAGGTTCCAACTTGAGAAGACAAAGAGTATGCCCCGAGAAGGCTAACTCAGACGCGCGCAGGGGCCAACAGTCTAAAGATGGCGCTTCCTCCGAGGGACGGAGGCCTGCGCTCTGGGCAGGGATTGGTAGTCCTGCTGCCAGCTACAGACACCGTTGGCCCAGGGCTTTCCTCTCTTCCTTTTTAAAATTACATTTAGTGGGGGGTGCAGGGGAGGAAAAGGCTGGCCAGTGGTGACCTTCAACCCCAGCAGAGACAGGAGGACCTCTGAATTGGAAGCCAGCCTGGTCTACAGAGAGTTCCAGAGCAGCCAAAACTACAGAGAAACCCACACACGAAGGTCAGAGGACAACTTGCAAGGAGTCCACTCTCTCCTTCCTCCATATGGGTCCCAGGGACAGAACTCAGGCTGAGAGCAGTGTCTTTACCTGCAGAGCCAAGTCTCCGCTCTATCCCAGGCCTCCAGCCCCATGAAAACTCAAAAGCTGGTGTGGCCTGCCACCTTGTGGCCAAATGCGAAACTGCACCAGCACCTGTCAGCCAGGTCAGCAGGCATCACAGCCACCACTGGACTTCGGCTAATGGAGCAAAGAAGACTCTTCAGTCAAAAATAAAACTACTAAGAAGTGGGTGCCAGGCGACTCACGGAAAGCAGGCCACAATGGGCAAACTGATGCGCACTAACCGGCTGGCCTAACTTACAAGCCGTGTGACTGAGCAACATGACTCTTCCTGGAGTGTCTTCTCAGAGCTTTGTCATGAGGAAGGCCTGGCATGGGAGACACTTCAGGTGTACCGGGAACACTGGGTGCCACCTTTGAAAGCAGAGCTTGGATCTAGTCAGGGATTCTAACAACAACTGTTGATATGACGTGTCCGATGAACAGAATATAAACCTTGATCAGCGCTTTGGTCTAGGAGAGATCTAGGGGACAGTGTAACAACCAGAACAGTACCTCATGTGTATGGGTGTTCTGCCTGCATGTGTATCTATGCATCATATGTGCACCTGGTTCCTGAGAAGGATATAAAAGGGCATCTGATCACAGTTGTGAGCTGTAATGTAGATGCTGAAAACCAAACTCAGGACCTCTGTAAGAACAGCAAATGCTCTCAGCCAGTAAGCCAACACTCGGCCCAAGCATCACTGTTGGTGAAGGCTAACTTAGCTGTCCTGCAGACACTCTTGGCTAATTCAGCTCAGTTGCAGTCATAGGTTAGAATGGTGCTGTGGGGGAGGTGTGTGATAATTCTGGAATTTTTGTTTCTTAAAAAAAAAGGAAAATCACAGAAATAGGAACACTTTCATCTTAATCCCAGGTGTGGGATATGGGACTACTTTGGACTGTCCACAGCAGCTGACTGTGATTTGCCTCGTGCTCTAGCAGAGGCGTGGTTTTGCCAGCTGCAGATGGTTTCTGCGATTGTGACTTTGGAATTCTGGGAACTTTTCAGAGGGCTTATAAATGCTAGGGGCGGGCGGTGGTGGCGCACGCCTTTAATCCTAGCACTTGGGAGGCAGAGGCAGGCGGATTTCTGAGTTCAAGGCCAGCCTGGTCTACAGAGCGAGTTCCAGGACAGCCAGGGCTACACAGAGAAATCCTGTCTCGAAAAACCAAAAAAAAAAAAAAAAAAAAAAAAATGCTAGGGGCCCGAGGAGCAGGGTGGGTGCTGTTGGTCATTAAGGGAGATTGGTTATGGTTTGTTAGTAGTGCTCAAAGAAGAAAGAAAGTGGATTCAGATATCTCTATCTCCCTCTCTCCCCTCTCTCCTTCTATCTACTGATAGGGGGGATAAAAGGTAGGAAAAAGAATTCACAAAGTAGCTAGGACTGGCTTCAGGGAGGGGCTAAGTTCTACTTCACATCTAAGTTTATAGATCACCTGAATTCTGCCATCACTGGTACAGACCACAGACCCCACAACAGGAAACCACGGACCACAGGATGTGAGGGGGTTCTGTCCTGACTTGGTTCTCACGGAGCCACTTTGTCTTTGGGAAAAGGTGTCAGATCCAGGATCTAACTGTTCAAAACCTTGAAATTAACAAAAAGATCCCTTGGGCTACTGAGCGAGTCAGGTCCCTGGGTAGGACAGCTCAGGCCAGAGAACCTTGCGTAACCCTCCCAGGGAGCATGCTGGATAGCAACACGGATCAACGCAGTGTGTACTTCTGGGGCTCCAGAGCTGTCTCCATGGGTTAAGTGTGCTTGCTGTACAAGCGTGTATCCAGATCCTAGCACCCAGGTCAAATGCTGTGTGTGGCTGTGCATGCCAGTGACTCTCCTGCTGTTGAGGGAAGGGAGCAGCAGAGGCAGGCAAGAGGACTGCTGGGGCTGGCTCGCAATCAGTCTCACTCCATGTTCAGTGAAGACCCTGCTCAAGGGATTAGTCATATGGAGACTAAAGGACACCCGATATCCTTCTCTGGCCTCTGGGCATGCAGAGGTACATGATCCACCACACAGTGTGCATACAACACACACACAAAATAAAAATAGAAAGAGGGGCTGGAGAGATGGCTCAGTGGTTAAGAGCCCTGACTGCTCTTCTGAAGGTCCTGAGTTCAAATCCCAGCCAACCACATGGTGGCTCACAACCATTTATAATAAGATGGGATGCCCTCTTCTGGTGTGTCTGAAAACAGCTAGTGTACTTACATATAATAAATAAATCTAAGAAAAAAAAAAGGATGAGGGGCAGTGAAAGGAATGTAAAGTGAATAAAAAAGACAAGAGAAAGAAACCACATACCCGCCTTCTTCAGCCAGTCAGGGCTCATTGGTGAGCACTTACAGAAGCTAATCAGGACGGAAGCAATACACCCGGCTATATAACTTCCCATCTAACAAATGCTCCTATTACTTGCTATGTGTCCTGTCCTGTGACACTACATGACACCATAGACAAGGTCTGCAGTCCGTGGAGGTTACGATGACATCAGGCACTCAGACTACTGGGAAGACAACAGTGACACCTTATCTCCTAAGAACTTACCCTCCAGCGGGAGAGTGGGATATTAACAGGGACTTCCAAATACACACACAAGACCTGTACCAACCCTCTCTCCACATCAGGTGTCATCCCGACTGGACTTGGGGACGTTCAGGAAGCAGTCCCAATATGCTCAGTGTCTGTCCACCGCCCTTTCCTCGGACTGAAGTATATTGGCTGCACTGAGCAGGGTTCTCACCTGTAGATCACAGAAGAGCAGCGGGCTCCGGTAGGTGTGGGCCAGTTTTATAACCGTGTTCCGGTGGATGCTGCAGTGGCTTTCCTGTCCGGCTGCAAAGAAGCCAGGCACACTTCAGACTACATCCACCGAGATCCACCTGCCACTGCCTCCCAAGGGCCGTGACCAAGGGTGTGCGCCACCCTTCAAAAGTGCATTCTTAAAGGGGGCTGGAGACGTGGCTCAGCAGTTAATAGTACTTCCTGTTCTTCCAGAGGACCCGAGTTTGATTCCTAGCACCCATGGTGGCTCAGAACCTCCTGCAACTGTCAGTAACTACAGTTCTAGAGGATCCCATACCATCTTCTGAGCTCCACAGGCAATAAAACCCATGTACATAAAATTTTAAAAAATAAATTTTTAAAAAAATCAGTAGTGAGGTAAGGAGACGCTCTCTGCAGGTCGCCTCAGCAAAGGTCCATAAGTGCTGCCGCTCTAGCCAGGTGGGGTGTAGCGGGAAGGGGCCGAACTTACCCCCTGTGACCAGGAAGCATACTTTCCCCAGGAAGAAGCTGCTGTCCACATGGTTCAGAGACTCCTCCACTTTCTGGAGGCTGGGATGGAAAAGCCAGGCAAGAAAACAACCATAAGACAGAAAGACACACCGGAATTATGACACACACCAGAACACCAAGCTAAAATCTGGGTGATTTTTTTTTTGACATTTATTTATGGTGTGCGCACCCTTTGTGTCAAGATCTCATGTAGCTCAGGCTGGCCTTAAGATGACCTTGAACATCTGACCTTTCCAGTCTCTATACCCCAAATGCTTTTATTTCTTAAAAGATGTTGTTGTTGTTGTTATTATTATTACTATTTTAAAGTACGTATAGGCAGAAGCTTGCATGAATACAGGTGTCTGTGGAGGCATTGGATTTCCTGGAACTGGATTTACAGAAGGCTGTGAACCTCTTGTGGGAGTTGGGAACCAAATTTCATAACCACTGAGCTACCTGTCCAGCTCTATATACCCTGTTTTAAAACTTAGTTTTACTTAGAAGTTTATGAATGCTTATAAAATAATCAAGCAGCAAATATGAACACACACACTATATATACATATATATGTATGTATATAAGTGTATGTGGCTGGAGGCACGGCCCAGTGGTTAAGAGCACTGCTGCTCTTCTGGGGACCCAGGTTCAAATCCCCAGCACCCACACTGGCAGCTCACAACTGTCTCTAACTCCAGTTCCAGAAGACTGCGCCCACTTCAGGCCTCAGTGGGCCTTACACACATATTGTACACAGACTTACATGCAGGTCAAATACCCATACACATAGAAGAAAAAAGAAAAAGAAAAAAATATCCTTCTCTTAGCACCACCCTTTGCTGCCAATTCTCCAGAAAAAACTGTTGCCAATTTGGGGTGCAATTCTTGGAGGACTTTTCTTTCATGTGCAAATACAGTGGTGTGTTTAAAAACAGTAGCATTTTTCCTCAAATACTGTCCAACTCCTGACTGTTGTAGTTTTGATATGGTTTAGTTTGTCTCCGAGGTCACGTGGCGAAATTTCATCCCTAGTGTGAAAAACCTCGGGAGAGTACTTGCCCACAGGGCTCAAGGGCCTGTGTTCTGCCACCAGTACTACAACCAAAATAAATAAAACAAGGGCAGGAATTTGGGCCAGCTCAAAGGTTGAGAGCACTGATTGCTCTTCCTGAGGATCTGAGTTTGCATCTCAGAACCCACATGGCGGCTCCCAGCTGTATGTAACTGCAATTGTAGCTGGTAGGATGCTTTCTTTGGGCCCCTCAGGTACTAGGGATGCACGTGGTACACAGGCATACATGGGTTAGGAGGACCTCAAGGGCAGGGGTGTTTCCTTCTCTGTTGCTAGGTGTATACAGTACACCTCGGCGAACATCAACTAGATGAATGGGTGATGTTGTCATGACTTGTCTTTCAAGCTGCAGTCCCCCCTCCTCCCTCCCCATCACAAGATTACTGTTCTAGCACTTGCCCAAGCTAGAGTCCTGGGCTGGCTCTCACCTGTATCTGCTGTGAAGGTTAATCACAAACACAATCAGGTCAATTCGGGGCCGGTTCACATTGGAGGGCAAAGGGAGGGAGTTGGCCAAGTGGCTGAAAAACAAGACATTGCAGGATTAGACACACATAACCAGCTCACGGGGTCTGGTCACACATAGTCCTTTCTAGGCAAAGAAGCTGCCTCTAGGCGAGCCCAGCAGGATGGAGTCAGTTCTGCCCAAACCTCTCTGGACTGATTCCTTCTGCCAGAAGGGGCTGTTAGTGTCCACTGTGATACGAACAGAGGTGGTTAGGGGATAAGACAGAATCCCCGTGGTATGAGCAGACATGGGTTGCACCCAGCTGTTTTCCTTAGCCAGCTGTGTGACCTCAGCTAAGTCTTTCTTATCTGGGCTTGATCTCTAATTGCCACACGCCCACCTGAGGCTTTTCTCGAATTCGGCTGCCCATTCTTTGTATATATGGCATTCTCTTTTGTTTTTTTTTTTTTAATTTTTTTTAAATCTAGGAGTGTTCTGTCTGCATATGTATCTATATGCCAGAAGAGGACATCAGATCCCCCCTTTTTTATAAGTAAATCAAGAGAGCTTCAGCTCTCTTTTTTTAGATGGCTGTGAGTCACCTTGTGGGTGCTGGGATTTGAACCTTCAGAAGAGTGGGGAAGTGCTCTGAGCCATCTCTCCAGCCCGACATCAGAACCCTTGATAGATGGTCTGCTGGGAATTGATCTCAGGACCTCTGGAAGAGGAGCTGTGCTCTTAACCGCTGAGTCATCTCACCCCCCACTCCTTTTTGAGACAGGGTCTCTCTAAGTCACACTGGCTGTCCTGGACCTTGCTCTGTAGACCAGGTTGGCCCTGAACTCACAGAGATCCTCCTGTCTCTGCCTCCCAAGCACTAGGTTTAAAGGCATGCATCACCATGTCTTTAAAAAACAAAAACAAGCCAGGCAAGTGGTGGCGCACGCCTTTAATCCCAGCACTTAGAAGGTAGAGGCAGGCGGATTTCTGAGTTTGAGGCCAGCCTGATCTGCAGAGTGAGTTCTAGGACAGCCAGGGCTACACAGAGAGACTCTGTCTTGAAAAACCAAAACCAAAACCCCAAAAACAAAACAAACAAAAAATTTTAATTGTCAATTTGACACATTCTAGAGTCAACATGGGGAGTCTCAGCTTTCTAGATGCCTTGTGAGGGATTATAATGTTTTTAAATAGTTATTTCATGTATGAGTACTCACTCTTTCTGCATGCACATGCCGAGGGCATCGGATCCCATTACAGATGGTTGTGAGCCACCATGTCGTTGCTGGGAATTGAACTCAGGACCTTTGGAAGAGCAGCCAGTGCTCTTAACCACTAAGCCATCTCTCTAGCCCCTGTTTGTAATTTCTTAATTGAGTTGAGGCAGGAAGGCAGGCCCACTACAAGTGGAGAGGATTCTGAATTGTCTTAAGTGTGGAGAAAGCCAGCTAAAAACTAGCATGCACGTGTTTGTTCCTTGCTTCCTCTTGACTGTGGACATACAGTGACCCAGTGCTTCAAATTCCCGCAGCGTCGACTTCTCCAGTAACGAGCAAGCCAAACATATCCTTTCTCCCTTAACTTGCTTTTGTCAGGGTATTTTATCACAGCAAGGGGATGGGGGGAGGAAAAGAAACCAAAACACACCTCCCCCGTTGTTTTTATATACTGACACCCAAACCCAGAGCCTCAATGAGAAAATACCCAACCCGTGAGTGCGTTTTTGGCGTACGTTCTGAGTTATGAACGTTTGCAGAGACCTGTAGAGGAGGCAGCTCCGTAACCGTGGGCAGGATCACTGAGCACTGACCGCAGCTAGGAGTTGGGCCCTCTCCCGCGGGCTCCCTTCCCTTAGCCAGCCCAGAGTTCAGGCTACAACCTCAGCCACTTACACGCTCAGCTCGGACGCGCAGTCGTCTTTGAGCATCGACTCCGCCAGCTTCTGCAGAAGCGCATCCTCCGTGCTCACCAGCTGCGAAGGGAGAGAACCGGGCCGGTGGAGAGCCAGGCAGGGCGGCTCCTCTGGAGGGCCCCGCACTTTGAATCCCTCCTCGGGGTACACGCTCGGCTAGAGGCGGCTCGGAGGGAGCCATTTCCCGAGAAGAGGACCCCTAACGAGTCACCCTCCGAGGGACTCTGGCCTCTTCCTCGAAACGCGGGAACAGGAATGCCCATTCAGCCGGTTGTAAAATCAGCCGCGCGCCTATTGGTGGAGGCGTCCCTCAGCCTCGCGAGCCGCCGCTCCGATTGGTCCAGATCAATGCGCCCGCCCCCGCCCCGCTCCCCGAGTAAGCTGAGGATGAGGAAGCGCACCGGCCTAGGCGGTGAGAAGCCGGCCCAGGGGCGCTGCCCGCACCTACCAAGACGGTCGCCCTGTTCAAGTCGGGTAGCTTGTCCATCGGCCTCAGCACCGACATCTCAGCGGCGGCCGAGCCACCCAGCTCAGCGTTCCGTTCTTTCAAACAGCCGCAAGTCCCGCCTCCAGTGGGCGGGGCGCAATACGCATGTCCGGGCGTGGCTCTCTGAGCCGCCACTCTTAAAGGAACCGTTACCTCTTTGCCCCCTCCATCCCTCTTAAAGGAACCGTTACCTCTTATTTATTTTTTTTAAAGATTTATTTATTGTATGTATGTGAGTACACTGTTGCTGTCTTCAGACACACCAGAAGAGGGCATCAGATCCCATTATAGATGGTTGTGAGCCACCATGTGATTGCTGGGACTTGAACACAGGACCTCTGGAAGAACAGTCAGTGCTCTTAACCACTGAGCCATCTCTCCAGCCCCAAGATTTATTTTTAATTACGTGCATATGTTGTGTGTGCACGTGCACTCCTGTGAGTGGAGGTGGCTGCAAAATCCAGAAGAGAGAATCAGAGTCCCTGGAACTGGATTTACAGGTAGTTCCGAACCACTTGATATGAATGATGGGAACCAAATTCAGCTCCCACGCAAGAGCAGTATGAGCTCTTAACTGCCGAGCCATCTCTCTCAGTCCCTACTATCTTCGTTTAAAAAAATGTATTGTATTTTTAAAGATTCTCAATTTAATTTGTAATTTTTTTCTTCTGTGGGTATGAGGCTTTTGCCTACATGTGCACCATGTGCCCAGTGCCCGGGAAGAGGTTGTCGGTTAACCTAGAAACAAGTTACAGACTGTTGTGAGCTGCCGTGTGGATACTTTGAATCTAACCTGGGTCTTCTGGAAGAGCAGCCAGTGCTCTTAATGGTTGGGTGTCTCTCCAGGTAGGTACAGCCTAAGTTTTCCTTGGTCTTGGGACTCCTCCTCTCCCCCAAGTACCAGAACTCTGGACCTGAAAGTTATAAATGTATGTGTAAGGGTCCGTGGTTCGCTGAAGAATACTCTAGACTCAAATAGTATGTAAACACAAATAGTGTTTTATTCTGCCAAAGTCCAGCATGCTGAGGTCTCCCGTTTCCAGAATAGAGAGACAACCAAGTGAGCTTGCAGGCCTGATTTAAAGCACATTAGGGGATTCCGGGGTAGGTGACTATATCTTGCTCCATCGCTAGAGACGTTCCATTGCCAGGGTGTGGGGGCTGGGAACTGAGGTCTGGAAACTGTTGCTGAGGAAGCAGCTGAGGAAGTCTGGAAACTATTACTGCTCAGGCCAGGTGACGGGCAGCTTCTGATGGCCAGGCAGTTTCTGATTTACTGCCTTGAAGCCTGGGGTTTTTTTAAATTTGTAACTCCTGTCTCTAGTCTGTATCTGTCTCAGAAGATTTTGGTTCAGATTACAGACTACAAACTGCTCCAAAGAGTCCGGGACTTACTGAAAGCTGAAGCAAACCAGTCCAGTCAATGGGATTGCTCCCTGCCTCTTGAGCTGGGTCAGTGAACCAGATGCTTCTGATGAATGCCTCACTGCCTGAAGTCTCTCCAAGTCTTTGACAAGAATTCCAGCCTTCCTGGGCCATGACAATGACGTCTTAATTCCAGCCAGAGGCAGTTTCAGAAGGATGCACATAGCCCCTTATCCTGGACAAAAGACGAGGCTGGGGGATTGGAGAGGTGGCTCTCGCCATCTGGAATGGGATCTGATGCACTTTTCCGGTGGGTCTGAAGACAGCGACAGTGTACCCACATACATTAAATAAACAAATGAGAGAGAGAGAGAGAGAGAGAGAGAGAGAGAGAGAGAGAGAGAGAGAGAGAGAGAGGCTGCACTGTTAGGTCAAAAGGAAATTCCCTGGTATAGGGGACAAAATGGTTACCTATAATGCCTATTGGCATACCAGGAGCGGTACCTGTTAAAACCAGATAGACCTAAATCTATGAACAGGTAAATTCATTAGCTGAAATAGTTTTACAATACAACAGGGCTCTAGACCTGCTCTATGCAGGACAAGGAGGCTACAGTGTGGCTTTAAGAAAAATTTTTGTTTCTATGCAAACCTCTTGAAAACCATTAGAGAAAATTGTCAAGGATTAGATCTACTAAAAGTAGAGAAGGGTGTCATTTGTCTTTTCCTCAAGTAGAAATGTTGCTTTGTAAGACTCGGGGAGCCTTAACTTACCAGAGACCCCGAGAGAACAACATGGAGATGGGAATTGATGCAAAAAGCAAGAGGATTTTTTTTTTTTAAATTCAGCATGCTGGGGTTGCCCTGTTTTCTCTCCTCAGATAGGGTTTCTCTGTGTAGCCCTAACTATCCTAGAACTCAGTTTGTAGACCAGGCTGGTCTCAAGCTCAGAGATCTGCCTGCCTCTGCCTCTGGAGTCCTGGGTTTAAAGGCGTGCACCACTACCATCTGGTCTCCTAGTAGGTAGCTTTATAGTGGCTGGTAAACATGTCTATTCTTTGCTCAAGAGTCCTTGTGATCTTATTCCTTTTCTGCAAAAGCAACTCTGAGCAAAGGTCTGGGAACAGAGCTGTCGGGATCTTGGTTTTTTTGGTCTATTCAGCAAGAGATATCCTGAAATGTTCAGGGCATATTACAGATCGCTCTCTTTTTATTTATTTTTTATGTGTATGAGTGTTTTGCCTTTAAGTGAACCACAAGTATGCAATACCTATGCCGGCCAGAAGAGGGAACCAGACTCCCATGGAACTGGAGTTAACTGGTTGTGAGCTGCTTTGTGGGTGCTGGGAATGGAAGATTAGCAAGTGTTCTTAACCACTGGGCCATCTCTCCACCCCCTATATAGCTTTTTGTTTTGTTTGGGTTTTGGTTTTTCAAGACAGGGTATCACTATGTAGCCCTAGTTGTCCTAGAACTCTCTATGTAGACCAGGCTGAACTTGAATTCACAAGATCTGCTTGCCTCTGCCTCCCAAGTATAGGGATTAAGGGTGTTCACCACCATTCCTACCTCTAGATTGTCTCTTTAACAATTTAATTATTTGTCTATTGTCTGTCTGTCCAACAAAGACACAGGAGCTCAGGGACTTTGTCACTTACTCTAAAGTGGTACATTGTAGTTGCTAATAAATACTTGTTAAATGGATGAACTACTTTACATCCATCCAGTCATTCATTCTCATTAGTCAGTCATTCATAAATATGAGATTGAATGTCTGAGCTCGGGAATACAGATACACCAGACATTATGTCAAGTCTGTGATGAGAGGAGACAAGGGTGATGACATTGTGCTTATTATGGTATCTGAGAGAGCCAAGGTCTCACCCCTTAACCAGTCCAAATCATAACATCATTGTACATTAGACTTGTCCCATGTAGAAAGAGAAGGAACTAAATGGCTTCATTGGAGCTGCTGTCCCCAGCACTTTGATTCTAATGGCATGGTGTTTCAAGGGGCTCCCTGAAAATCAGACATTAATAGTGTGATGGTTTGCATATGCTTGGCCCAGGGAGTGGGACTATTAGAAGATGTGGCCCTGTTGGAGTAGGTGTGTCACTGTGGGTATGGGCTATAAGACCCACTTCCTGGAAGTCAGTATTCTGCCAGCAGCCATCAGATGAAGATGTAGAACTCTCGGCTCCTCCAGGACGATGCCTGCCTAGATGCTGCCAGGCTCCTGCCTTGATGGTAATGGACTGAACCTCTGACCCTAGCCCCAATTAAATGTTGTCCTTATAAGAGTTACCTTGGTCATGGTATCTGTTCACAGCACTAAATCCCTAACTAAGAAAAATAGGTACCATGAAGATAGGACTAGAGCAGGCGAGGGGGTGATGGATGGAAGAAGCTACTTTGGGCCAAGGGAGGCATCTCTGGGAAGATACTGGGACCCATTTCTGCCTCTCAGAGGGAGGAACCAATAAAGGATAAAAAGCTTCACAGAAAGACTTGAGATGCAGAAGGACCTCCGCCCGCAGTGGTGGGTGGCAGATGCAGAGAGCCCCAATGGTGAGCACTGCTGAGATTGGAGCACCGGAGGGAGGCGGGGAAGAGATGGGGGGCCAGATAGTGTTCTTTTAGAGTTGCAGGCCATGAAAACACTTTGGATTTTGGTCTGGGCTTTTCTAGCAGGTTCTAGGCTGAGACCCTGTGAATCAACAGATGCCTTGCCAAGGAGGCCTAGTGGGGGATGGGGGGCTCGGGTCTCAGGGGTAACATCAGTTTCATGGAGTCATCAGCAAAACAGCAGCTGAGGTGGCGAGTCATGAGGGAAGCAGCCAGGAAGCCACAGGTGAGGGGGACAGGTAAACATGCACTAAATGTCCCTTGGGAACCCACACATAGGACAGTGGGTGTTTGTCAGTGCCGCCCACAGTATAGAGGATGGCTGTATAGGCTGTATACTGTGTGTGATGTAGGGTCAGGACTGGCCTCAAGGGTTCCTCTCACGAATACTTTCTATTTATTTATTTATTTATTATATGTAAGTGCATTGTTGTTGTCTTCTGACACACCAGAAGAGGGCGTCAGATCTCATTACGGATGGTTGTGAGTCACCATGTGGTTGCTGGGAAATGAACTCAGGACCTTCGGAAGAGCAGTCAGTGCTCTTAACCACTGAACTATCTCTCCAGTCCCTCATGAATACTTTCAGTAAGACTTCTGAGTCAACTTTTTTTTATGCCCCCCCCTTTTTTTTCTAGAGAGGGTTTATATAGCCTCGGCTGTCCCGAAGTTAGCTCTGTAGACCAGGCTGGCCTTGAACTCACAGAGACCGCATGCCTCTGACTCCCAAGTGCTGAAATTAAAGGTGTGCGCCACCTACACCCAGCTTACATTTTTCTTTAAGATTGGCCTCTATGAGGCTCTGGTAGGCTGTCTGTGAGCTTTGCAGTCCAGAGATCTATCTCTTAACAGAAGCCACCCGGGCTTTACCTCTGTTACCATTGAGGTCCCCATGAAGTTTTCCTATGACTAAAAGAATTAGCAGCTAAAACAATACCTACGGACCATTTATCACACACTTTACAGACTTTTTTTGGGACATAATTGACACATATGAAGCTACTGTACACATTGGGCAAGTCTTTAATTCTAGTGTGTGAGCCGGGCAGTGGTGGCACACACCTGTAATCCCAGCACTTGGGAGGCAGAGGCAGGCAGATTTCTGAGTTCGAGGCCAGCTCTGGTCTACAGAGCGAGTTCCAGGTCAGCCAGAGCTACACAGAGAAACCCTGTCTCAAAACAAACAAATAAACAAACAAAATCCAGTGTTTGGTTTCCAGACTAAGATCAAGGGACTGAGGTGCCTATTTTACAAAGCAGACCTGGCCTCCAGGTTCTCCCAGCACCCCTCAGTCCCCACATGGCATACCTTGCCCCTAACCCTGAGCTTTCAAGCTTAGGGACTGAACTGCCCTTGGCCCAGACGATCTTTCTTTCCTATAGAATCCAGATATGTTGGTCTTCCTGGCTCTCTGCTCCTTCCCCTTTTTCTCTGTGCACTCTCCCTTCCTACCTTCCTTCCCCATGGTGACTTCCCTGACCTCAGTCTTTGGGGGTCAGGTAACTCGCCCGAGAAGAAGAGCTTCCCAATAAACCCTCCTGATATATTCTTAATATATTCTGATCTGGCTTGAATTGGCTCATTTCACTGGCAGAGAAGTAACCTATCACCCGACTCTTGAGATCAAGGCCAGTGAGACCTACGTAGTGAGTTCGGGACGGGCAGAGCTACTTAATGAACTTCTCAAAACTCACATCAATAAAAGGAAGCTGCTGTATAAGCCAGGTGTGGTGATGGCTTTTACTCAGTGTGTGTGGGGTGTGGGTTCCATCCCTAGCACCGAAGGGAGAGAAAACTGGTCCAATAAGGTGACTCAGCAGGTAAGGGTATCTGCTGTCTCAAACCTAATAACTGGGGATCATTTCCTGGAACCCATGTGGTAGAAGAGAACTGATATGTGCAAGATGATCTCTGACCTCCATACACAGGCCACAGCAAGGTACACAAATATAATAAAAGAATAGCACACAATGCAATAATTACAAAAAGATCTATCGGTATAATGGGTTTATTTTCCCTGGTGTACTTGAAGGTTAGAAATCTCCTGGACCCTCAACTTACCCCTCCTCGACCACATGTGTTGGGAAGGACCCACTACCCCTGCAGAGCAGGTGACATGGTGACATCTTAGGGGACTGAGGGCCCAGAGCCGCCGCCTTTTCCCTCTTGCCTGTCCTTGGGTTTCTGGGAATAGACTCTGGGGAACTGGGTCCTCAAAGCCTCCTCTGCACCTCTGGGTCCTGAGGGCTGTTCTATCCTCTGGAGATGACAGCTGTTCGTGTTCATGGAATCTGAGTTGATGGAGACATCCTACCAGCTACAGACCATCTATAGCCAACAGACAGGGGAGAATCCAGGTTCACAGCCTGAGTCTCAGTCTTGCCCTTGACTTTGAACCCTGAAGCTTCACTTCTCTGGGTCTTGCTGACTCATGTTTAAGTAGGTCAACATCTACTCAGCAGGAAGGCTAGGTGGGGATGCTCGTGTCTGGGGATCTGTAGAAATAAAGCAGAAGGGGGTGCGGTGGGACAGCTGTCAGAAGTGTCCCCGAAAGCAGGCTAGCTTGCCTACCTTGGCGGTGGGATCATTGAAAGGAAGGACTGAAAAGAGTGTCTGATCAAGAGCAAGAAATCCACATACTGGCTCTCAGTTCTCAGTTCCAGATCATGGAACCCTCATTAGCATTGCCTGTTACTGTTGGTACACCCCTGCCCACCTGCCAGACACCCTAGTCTGCCTGGGGTTTCCTCCCCTCTACCTACCATCCTTGGGACCTAGTCCCTGCTAGGTGACTCTCATCCTCTCTGAATTCTGCCCTCCCTGTCATCCGTTGTACCACGTGTACAGTAGAGGGATCCAGAAAAGAAAGCTGGTTGCCAGGGCAACAGAGGATAAAGCCCTTGTTCTGTCTGGCGGCTGATTGGCTGAGACAGGTCCCACCTCCTGCTATCCTGAATGTGGGGGTGCAGAGAGAAGGGTCTTTGATAGTAAGGAGAGGTACCAGGGTGCCAAGCCAGCCCAGGACTGCTGCACTCAGAGGCTTCTAGACCAGACAAGCTCCATTTCCCGTGGGAGTAGTGGCCTGTCGCTCTCTGCCTCTAGCTCCCACAGTGGCCACAGATGGCAGTGTCTCTGGGGACAGCAGCTGCGACTGAGTCCACTGGCCAACACTAGCTGCTCAGACGGAGGCATCGGGCTCTGTGCAAAGCCTGCAGAACAGGTATCTACGGGCATGAGGTAAGTCTGCAGGCATGCAATGCTGCTAGTGGCTTGGGAGACAGGGAGTGGGACTCTGCAGCCTTCATACTGTCCCAGGCAGGACCTGGGCTGACACAGGCTTGGCAATTTTCTTAGAGATCATCTGGCAACCACCACAGCCACCGGGGCCATTGTGCATACGGAAGCCTGCAGCCCAGAGGGTGAGGAGGGGTCCAAGGTCACAGAGATGGCCCATGAATGTTTTTCCTCTTCAATTATGCCAGTGCCCCAAGAAATCAGGAGAACGTCTAGGAGTTCTCTGTTGCCCCAGAATGCATGGATTTTTATTTGGAATATTGAGAGGCAGAGGGACCCCAAGCTCTGCACCCCAGATCTACAGTATGTTTTGTCCTGTCCTGGGGCCCCTTTTCCTCCGATACCACCGCAGCCTCAGCGCCTGGCAATTCTGCACTCTTTATTTGGCTTTCCCAAGAAGACAGTGCTGGGCCCTGCACCCCATCCCACCACTGCTGCTCTAGTCCTGACTCAAGACAAAAGCTGCCCTTTAATCTATCCCTCCAGAAATAGGGCACCTTCAGCTGTTGCCCTTATTTCAGGACAGCCAATGGAAACCCCAGGGGCAAGGGGGATCCAGGAAGCAACATCTCTCCCTCCCACAAGGTTACAGACAACCTGGGAATGGAGTGGAGTGAGGGGTGCATGGGGGGTGGGGACGACAGGAGCAGCTGGAGTTTGGAGGTTAGAAGAAGGGCATTTCTCTTGAATCTGCTCTGAAGGTGGTTCTGTCCACTCTAGCACCACCATTTCTCAGTTGGGTAATCCTTTGCAAAGTAGCTTTGTCTAGGCTTCTGTTTTGTCCTTGGTCTATGGACAGTGACACCCAGCCAACATGCTAAGCTCTGTGAAACTGCAGTCCCTGCCAAGTGTGCACAAGAAGACTCCTCAGACCATGCTTTCCTAGACCTAAGGAAGGTGTAGGGGTGCGGTAAACGGACCCCTGTGTTTTTCTATACCTGAACGTGATTGGCTGAATGGAAGTTTGCTCAATAAACAAAGATGCAAAGAGCAGTCTAGGGAAAATAAAAGCAGACATAAAGGTGAGGGTGGCATGTCAGCAGGTGACTGGTACTCGTGGTACTCGTGGCAGGGAGGAATGGTGGCCACACACACACACAAACACACACACACACACACACACACACACACACACACTTTTCTATTGCTGTCACAAAAAGACATCATGACCAAGGAAACTTAGAAGTAAGTTGGGCTCATGGTTTCAGAGGGGTAGAGACCACGAAGGTGGAGCAAGGCAATGGCGGCGGGAACAGCTGAGGGCTCACTTTTTTTTAAAGGTTTATTTATTTATTATATGTAAGTACACTGTAGCTCTCTTCAGCCTCTTCCAGAAGAGGGCATCAGATCTCATTATGCCTGGTTGTGAGCCACTATGTGGGAGCTGGGAATTGATCTCAGGACCTCTGGAAGAGCAGTCAGTGCTCTTGACTGCTGAGTCATCTCTCCAGCCCCCAGGACTCACATTTTGATGCATAGGTAGGCGTGGGGGATTGGGAATGGTGTGGGCTTTTGAAAACTCAAAGCTGGCTCCTGATGACATACCTTCTCCAACGAGGCCACACCTCCTAATCCTTCCCAGATAGCTCTCCCAGTTGGGGACTACACGTGCACACATAAGAACCTGTGGGAACTATTCTCACTTAAGCCACAGGGACAGAGTCTAAGGAGCATGGGTTCACATGACTATTGTGACTGGCGTTACGTGCTTCACACTTTCTTTCTTGTGACTCCTTCAAAGTAACCATCGCTGACGCAGGTGGAGTGCTGATTATTGCCAGGCTTGGCCCGAGATGGCACTGTCTGAAACCCACAGCGTGGAGGTGGGGACCCAGTTAGTAGAGAGCCTGCCTGGCTGCACGAAGCCCTGGGTTTGCTTCCCAGTACTGCATAAGCCAGCTGTGGTGCGGCAACCTGTAAACCCAGCACTAGGAAGGAGAAGGCAGGAGGAGCAGAAGTTCAAGGTTGCTGTCAAACGGAGGCCAGCCTAGACTCTATGAGACCCTGTTTCAAAGCCATTTTTTAAAATTTCTTTTGTTTGTTTGTTTTTTTTCCAGACGGGGTGTAGCCTGGCTATCCTAGAACCTACTCTGTAGACCAGGCTGGCAGTAAATTCTGAGATCCACCTGCCTCTGCCCCCGGGGTGCTGGGATTATAGGTGTGCAACGAAAACATTTAAAAACAAACAAACAAACAGAAAAACCAGGGCTGGTAAAGCAGTTCAGTAGTTGGCGTTACTTCCTGCCTTGCTGGGCAAACGGAGTTCAATCTCCAGGACTCATACGGACAATTCAACATCTGAGAGTTAACTCACCACCACCACACTCAAGCTATTACCCTCATTCTCACACATGTGCACATGCTCCCACGCATGCACGCATGTGAGCACACACACATACGTGATGAGTAACATGTAATAAAAATGCTTAAGTTTGCCTGGCAGTGGTGGCATCCGCCTTTAGTCCCAGCACTTGGGAGGCAGAGGCAGGCGGATTTCTGAGTTCAAGGCCAGACTAGTCTACAGAGTGAGTTCCAGGACAGCCAGGGCTATACAGAGAAACCCTGTCTTGAAAAAACAAACAAACAAATGCTTAAATTTGATTAATAACGGTCTTAGGAAGTGAGTCCTGTTTTAATCTCTTTTTTTATAGCTAAGGAAACAGAAGGGCAGAGCGTAAGAACACCTTACACGGCAGACACTGGTATGGGAAAATCTTACATACATTAACCCACTTAGCAGCTGCAGAGTCCCTACCATTCAGGAGCTGTCGTTCCCATTTACAGCCCGAGAACCTCTGATCATACCCAAGTTACACTGCACCAGTGACGGTGGCCTCATAGTCCCAAAACTTGGCTGTGTAGATTCTGTTGATAACAGATCAGGTGCCCTGGGGACGAGTGTTTGAACTCCGCAAGTTCACCACGCCGCAACTTGCCTGTGGCCCCAAGTCATCCTTGCGTGTGGGAGTGGGTGGGTGGGGGCGTTGGCAAGGAGCAGGTTCAGCGGGGCTTCGGTTGTAAAGAGAGCCGGAAGAGTCCTCTTTTCAGTGAGTGCTTTGCGCATGCATGCCCTCCCCACCCCAGCCCTCGTGCTCCTCCCCCCCCCCCAAGCAAGGATTAATCATCAATGACCGCTCCTCACAACCTGTGCTGGAGTTGTACTGGTTTCCCCTTCCATCTGAGGAAGCCGAGGCCCAGACTTAGGCCACTTGTCTGAGAGCACAGACGTTAGATGGGGCCTGGAGCCAGCGCAGCTCTTGGCTAACAAATCTCTTTCTTGAAGGATGGGTAAGAGCTGAGTGTCCTCGTGTGAAGAGGGCAGCATGGTGCGTGCTGAAGGGGGAAGGCCTGAGTTGCTGGATCACCCTGAGGTCTGCTCAGTACTGTCCCCCACTCCCCTAGGCGCTCCCCATCTGATGCTGGAAGGCGCGGCTTTCTCTTTCTGGGTGGTAACTACAAAAGAGCCTTCTTGTGTCCTCTTGTCTATGTCTTGGCAGCCAAAGCCGGCGCGATGCCGCACTTTCTGGACTGGTTTGTGCCTGTCTACCTGGTCATCTCCGTCCTCATCCTGGTGGGCTTTGGAGCCTGTATCTACTATTTCGAGCCTGGACTGCAGGAGGCGCACAAGTGGCGCATGCAGCGCCCCCTGGTGGACCGTGACCTCCGCAAGACGCTGATGATGCGAGACAACCTGGCTTTCGGAGGCCCAGAAGTCTGAGACTGCCTGGGTACTTGAGACCCTCCAAGCTGACAGAGGACGACTCCTTCGATCTTCCCATCCATCCATCTGCAGCCCAGTAGAGGTCCTTGTTGTTCAGGGAAACCCCTTTCTGTGGAAACCAGGCACTTGAATTTTATTTGCTGCTGTGGGATCAAAAATCTCAGAGTCGAGCCCGTTCGCCCCATGCCTTCCCTTCCTAGCTCTGGGGACATCCTCAGTAGCCCTCCGTGCCTTTGTGCTGCCCTTCCCTCTGCCACTCTACCTGGAGTCAAGTATGACTGTCCCACTGAGCTCTCAGTTGCTTTCTGCTCCCATCTCTGCCTCGCCCCTGAGCTGGACAGCCCTCAAAGCTGACCCAGGAAAAGAATCGAATTCAGAAGAATCCTGGCTTGGAATAGATAAGCCCCGCCCACCAATGAGGGCTCAGGCTTAGAAGGAGTGATAGTATATGATGAGGACGTGCAGAAGGGCAAGACTTTGGGAAGGGTGTGCCTGTATGAGTGCACACGTATGGGGGGGGGGAGAGGAGGAGGGAGGGACGGAGAGGAGAGGGAGAGGAGAGGGTGGGGCCCCAGGCAGGGCAGGAAGTGGTGGAGGGATAGTGGGCTCTGTGGGTCAGAGGGAGGATTATCCACGGCACGTTCCACCCTTTCCCCTAGGCTGCCCCACGCTCCCTCTCTGTCCCATGCTGCATTTCCAGGGTTGAGCTTAGTTCTGCCCGCCCACTCTGGAAGTTCCTCTGTGTAGAGGTTTCATTACTTGACTTTGCATACAAACTGGCAGCCTCCCCTCCCTCCCTCTCTCCCGCGGAGGCGCCCGACTTCATTTATGCAACACTAATAAAGGTTCCATGGCCACCTTTGCAGGGTTATTCTTTCTCAAAGTGGGTCCTTCTGAAAAACACAGCAGTTTAGGGTTCCTGCATTGGAGACGGTAACACCAAATCGCTGCAAAGGTGAGCAGAGATTCTCAGCGGAGAGCACCGGTCATTGTTGGTTATGGGCAGGGTAGTGTCCTGTGACTGTAGGAAGATGGTTAGCATCTGGCAGGCTACCCACTAGAAGCTGCACTAAATGTCTCCAAGTACCCTCGGAGGACAGAGAGAACTGGAGTTACAGGTGGTGGCGGGCCACCTGACATGGATTTTGGGAGCCAAACTTGAGTCCACTGGAAGAGCTTGAGCCGTCTCTCCAGCTCCCGGGGACGTGTGTTCACTGGAGTCCCTGGAAGAGAGGACAGACTAGGAGAGAAAATCAGTCACTAAGATGCAAAACAGCAGGTGTAAACACAGCGAGAGTGTCCAGGGCTGGTTTGGTGTCCATTTCCATTCAGGGACCCCAAGGTTCCCCCCCTCCGTTGCTTTGCCACACTTGGGACATTGCCTGTTTTAGCACGAGCTGGTTCCTGAGCAACCTGAGCAGCTAAACATCGGGGAGATGGAGCTGGGGTGGGGTGGAAGGCAGGGAGGTGGTGCTTCCCTGGAGGACTCTCTGGTGATGGTAACTATGTATCGCCTCTGCTTGATATTTAAACACATGGCTATTCTAGCTGCAAGGGAGGCTGGGAAATGTAGTCTTGAGCTGGGTGGCTGTGTGTCCAGTTAAAAAGTCCACTTAGGACTGGGAGTGGGGGTGCATGTTTTAATCCCAGCACTCAGGGGGCAGAGGTAGGTGTATCTCTGTAAATTTCAAAGCAGCCAGGGCTACACAGGGAGATCATGTCTTTTTGTTTGTTTGTTTGTTTGTTTGGTTGGTTGGTTTGTGTAGCCTTAGCTGTCTTGGACCTCACTCTGTAAACAGGCTGGCCTCAAACTCACGGAGATCTACCAGGCTCTACTTCCCAAGTGCTGGTATTAAAGGGGCAGGGCGAACCACCATGGCCTATCAAGATCCTGTCTTTAAAAAACAAAACAAAACTCAATAAAGAATTTTCTAGACAAAAGAGATAAGGAACGTGAGGCGGTCTCTTAAAGGTGAGAAAGTTCTAAAGGTAGATTCTTATTGGCCCCCAAAGCATGTGAGCTCTGGTTGGGAGATCCTGATTGGTCAGACTGCTCTAGTTCCTGGAGCCAGAGGTGAGCTGATCCTATAGTTGAAGGTGACCCTGACCAAGGAAGGAAGGAGGGAGGGAGAGAGGAAGGAAGGAGGGAGGGAGGGAGGGAGGGAGGAAGGAAGGATGCTGGATGGTTGAAGGAGAGGAAACAAGCTTGAGGGACAGAAGGGCCAGGTCATTTAGGGTCACCGTCTTTCCTGCCACTTGGGTAAGGAACTGGAAGTCAGAGGGCAGACTGTGGACAGCAATCCCTAGATTTTGGTGAACTTGAGAGTTAGGGTCTGAATATGGGCTGTTGGCAGGCAGGATGTGTCAGAGAGACCAGCAGGTGAGTGGGCTCTATAAGGACCCCCTAGAGGTCAGAGTCCCTCTGTGCTTTTCCGATCACCCCACAAAATCATGGGGGCCAGTCTACTTACTGGGTTCCACACCCTGTGTCGCCTCGGTTTCTTCTGCAATGCCAGGCTCTTGTGTATTTTAAAAATCTCTTCCCTACAGGTTATACTTTTGACATTTGAGGCTTCTGGTGTCACAAGTCCCTTGTGACGTGTGTGTGTGTGTGTGTGTGTGTGTGTGTGTGTGTGTGTGTGTGTGATAATCTAATAGGCAAGAGGTGTGAAGCCAGGACCTGAAGCTCAGTGCTGTATGTTGTAAATATTCTTCAGGGGTTCCTACCCACCTTTGGTCATTTAGTTCCCAAATAAAAGACACAAACCTTTATATTTATAATAAGTCTTAAAGCCCTAGAGCTGGGCAGATGTCAACCCTCAGTGCCATTTTGTCTGCGTCCCCATCAGCAACACTGACAGACCACTTGCCATGTCCCACCCAGCCACCCCTACTCTCACAGACTGGCCCTCATGGCCGTGCGCTCACGACCCACCCTCCCCATAGTGCTTCCTTCCTCCTGAGACCCCCAAGTCCAGAAACCTTCCCTCTGCCCCGTCTCTTTTGCCCAGCCCAGGCTGTAGGCATCTTTATTAACCAATCATGGATAACTTGGGGGGCAAAGTTTACACAACCAAAGCTGTAAACATGAGGAGCTGCTTGTCTCGGAGTGGCCAGATCGTGGGGTACAGAATTTAGCATGTGAATACAAGCAGCCCCAGACCCACCTCTATGGTTGTCTTTATTCAGTGTTCTGAGGTCGGGGGCTGCAAAGGGCCTGAGCATGCGCCATGTGTACAGGATAGGAGCAGTGGCTTCTAGAGCAGAAATCCATTTCCCCAGCCTGGGCAAGGAAGGGAGGAATCAGAGAGCATTGTGAACTCTGATCCTTTACAAGAAAGTTGACAAGGGTTTATTCAGGCTCTCTAGAACCAGGAGGATCCTGGAGGATTTTTTTTTTTTTTTTGAGACAGGGTTTTTCTGTGTAGCCCTGGCCTTCCTGGAACTTGCTCTGTAGACCAGCCTGGTCTCAAACACATGCCTCTGCCTCAGAAGTGGTGGGATTGGTGTGTGCTACAAACTGCCCAGGCCCTGTAGGATTCCCCCCGACACCTTAGGGATGGAGTGGGGGGGGGCGCTTATTCTTGCTAGGAGAGGTCTTTACCCCTGAGCCACACCCTGCACTCAGTCCTCTCTGACAACCTTCTATTCTTGCTTTTCCGAACCTTTTTTAAATCAGCCATCATCCTCTCACTATGGGGGCACAGCCAGCTACTGCCAGCTTTTCTATCCCCCCCCACCCTCCCCACCCCTGCCTTTCCTCCCCTCTGTCATCCCACCAGGGTCTCCTTCAGCCTAAGCTTGTTTTAGATTATTGAGCTGATGCTGGACTTGAACTCCTGAATGTCCTCCTGCCCCCACCTCCCAGGTGCTGGGATCACGGCATATGCCACCACACCTGGTGTTCATGCCAGCGGATTTTTTACCTGTCTTGTATTGCCAGCCACCACAGACAGGCTCACCTACTCCGGGCTCTCGCTGAAGTGCCAATAACTCAGGAAAGGGTTTATCCCTCATCCTAGGTCAAGCGCCCATTTTTAATCCATCTTCCTAATATGGCTCAGGGCCCTACACAGGGTCCAGCTTGGGTCTGGGGCTGCTAATCCCAAAGATGAGAGGAGAAAGACCACCCACTCAAATAATCATGGCCAAGTTAATTAAAGCAAGCTTTTTTTTTTTATCATGTACACAGGCTGCGCCCCACCCCCCAGGAGGGGTTTAAGAGATCAGCATTAGATGTGAAAACGACAAGGCTTTACCACTCAGGGGAGGGGGTTTCCAAATGGGGGAAAATAATCAGGGCTATAGGACCAGAACACAGCCGTCAAAACAAGGCTATCACAAAGGTAGCCATAATAAGGTAGTGATAGGGGGCCATATAACCTTAAGGGTTGCAAGGCAGTTATAAATATCTTTTGAAACAAAGACACAGTTGCTGATTCCTGGAGCAGGCAGTGCAGTGCCATTTGTAGTTAAAGTTACAGGTGCGGCATAGCCTGAGCCTTGAGAAACAGATTCAATCATAAACAGAAATAAACCTAGATTCTCTTTACTATAAGGTGGCTTTTAAGTCTAAGAGGGGGGAAGGCTGGTTCTTCAGGCTTACTTGGACTGACAACGTGCCCAGGGCTTGAGTTGTCTCAGAACGGGGTAGCTCTCTCAGAATATCTTAAGGGGGAAGGTAGATTTGAGAAAGAACACTAAAACTCACCCTCTAGTCACCCTGCCATACCAAACAGGTCCTTTGGGAGTAGACTGGGCTTGACCAGATGAGCCCCAGTGTGGCTTGCAGGCAAGTCTGGTTTATTCAAAGCAGTGCTTTGAAAAGATGCAATTGGTTGCTAGCATTCGCAAGTCAGGAGGTTTCACATTAGAACCTCATTTCTGACGCCTTTAAAAATAGAATTCAAGGTACTCTGGGTCTGAAGTGTGAAATTCCTGGCTCTGGGCATGACAAGGTGCTTGGCTGGGATCCGACCAGAGCCTCCGAGGTAGCCAGGCTCCCAGAACAGCTGCTGCTTCTGTCCAATGTCCACCAAGTGTTCCATAGCCAGGAGGGTTTGGGATTCATCAAGCCTTCTGATCTCAGATCTGGACCTCCTGCTGATCTCACCATGGGCCCTGGTTCATAAATGAATTTTTCATATCTGATCTTTTCATAAAGAACCTATGACAGTTTCAAGCAGACCCCTCTCATGCATCCAGATGCCAGTGTCAGGAGACGAGAATGGTCCTTAGCTCACTATGGTTTGACAAAATTCCAGCGTTAGGATTGTGCAAGGACTGGGTTAGGATGTTCGTGGCCTGGGCTGGGTGACTCTGTTGCTTAGAATGCTTGCCTCGTGAGTACAATGCTTTGTATACAATTATTATGCTATAAGATGGCTATAATGGCTTATTCTGTAATCCAAGCACTTGAGAGGAGGTGGGAGAATCTTGAAGTACTGATTCCTGCTGTAATACTATTATTGTCCCTGACAGCCAGAGGGATCTTTTATACTCAATAGGGAGTGAATCTTTGTGAAAGGTATGTTTTCTGCCTCTAAACACAGAAAGACATGTCTCTGATGAGATAGTAAGGGCAGCAGAATCCTCAGCATGTCTTACGGGGTTAGGAGGCGTGGCCACCAGCCACTGGCCACTCTGCCACTAGGGAAGGCAGAGTCTTTCCATCTGCTTGGGCACACCAGAGGACAGGGCAGAGAGCATCCTGAAGCCAGGGCCTGAGAACAGGAAACCCAACAAAAGTAGGGATGTCAGGGGCACATCCCCAGACAAGTTTCTTGAATCCACTGAGCATTTCTGTGTGCTAGGTACTGGTGTCAAAGATGAGTTAGGCTAGACATGTGTCCCCCTCTTAGCGTCTGTCCCCGAGCTCAGCTGTGTTCTCTTCTCTGTAGACACCTGTTTCTTTCTTTTTTCCTTTCCTTTCTTTTTTCTTTCCTCTTCTCCTCTTGTCCTTTCTTTCTTTCTTTCTTTCTTTCTTTCTTTCTTTCTTTCTTTCTTTCTTTTTTCTTTCTTTCTTCTTTCCTTCCTTCCTTCCTCCTTCCTTCCCTCCCTCCCTCCCTCCCTCCCTCCCTTCTCTCTCTCTCTCTCTCTCTCTCTCTCTCTCTCTCTCTCTCTCTCTTGAGACAGGGTTTCTCTGTGTAGCTCTGGCTGTCCTGGAACTCTGTTTGTAGTCCAGGCTGGCCTTGAGCTCAGAACTCTGGGATTAAAGGTGCACACCACCATCACCTGGCTTGACATCTGTTTACTTGCACATCACATCTGCTCTGCTTCAGCGGTGATCGCAATTGTTAAGGAAATCATAGGGGAAGAAAATATTATACAGCCATGGCGTGTCAATTAGCTACAGAGGCAAGTCAGAACCTACTCCTACCCCACACTCATCCCAGCATGGAGACTGTAAAGAACCCATATTGCCCCTAACTGCAAAGAGCTAAAAAAAAAAAAAATACAGGATAAATGGAAAGATAACAGTGGTCAAAGCTGATGGGAACCGAAAACATGACTGAAGAAGCCCCGAGTCCCCATAGGGGGCTGTCAAGGAAGGCTTCCCCAAGGAAGGGATCAGGAAGATGGGTTTTGAAGGTTGTATAAGAGTTTTCCTTGTAAGGGACGGGGAATATGCCAGCAAAAGTTGTGGTGTCTCTAGGGGACCTCCTGAGAACTGGGTGGTGTCATGACGCCAGAGCACAGGATACAAGTGTGAGTGGTAGAAGGAGATCAGAGGGTGGCTTTACTTTTCTCTCTCTCCTTTTCTTCCTTCCTTCCTTCCTTCCTTCCTTCCTTCCTTCCTTCCTTCCTTCCTTCCTTCCTTCTTCCCCTGCCCCTTTGCGTTGTTGTTCTTTTTCCAAGACAGGGTTTCTCTGTGTAGCTCTGGCTGTTCTAGAGCTCCATCTGTAGACCAGGCTGGCCTCAAAGTCAAGAGATCTACCTGCCTCTGCCTCCCAAGGGTTGGGATTAGTGTGTGCCGCCACCACCCGGCTGGAGGGTGGCTTTTCAAGATAGCTTAGACCTAGGAGAAAATCCGATGAACTTGTAGTTGCCACTTCCTTCTGACCCCATTGGCGACTTATTCCTGCCCTGGTTTGTGTGATTTATTGACAATGTCATGGAGAAGTGTCTCGGCATAGCGGCCAGTAGGCTTGGTGTTCGGCAGGGAACCCTGGAGACTGAGATTGCAGGGTTGTTGTTGTCTTTCCCCCAGCTGCTTTAGGAGGTTTTGTGGAGTCCCAGGAGCTGGCAGGGCTTGCCAGGGTGGGTGTGCAGGGTCCCGAGTGGGAATGGCTGCAATGTTCAGATTCCAGCTGAGAGGGCGGGACAGGCTTCTCTTTGTTCCTCCCCCACTGTTCTGCCCGAGCTCAAAGGCTGGAAGAGCCCAAAAGAGCAGCTTAGAGGGAAGAGTGGAGGCTCTCAGCGTCCTTGAAAGGTGGCCGTCAGGAGTGCCACCAGGCATGGGCATGGTGGCGCACACTTTCGCTCTCAGCACTCAGGAGGCAGAGGCAGGTGGATGTCTGAATTAGAGGAAGTGAGTTCCAGGACAGCCAGGGCTACAGAGAGAAACTCTGTCTCCAAAACACAGCAAAGAAATCAACAAAGGACAGCGGCAGGGCTGGGGAAGCTCCATAGGTGGACGCTTGCTGTGGAATCATGAGTTGGTTTCCCAGCACCCACATAAAAGTCAAGTGTACCTATATTCTCAGTTACGAGAGAGGCAGAGAAGGGAGGCTCCCTGGAGTTCACTGGGCAGACGCCCTAGCTTAATCAATGAGCTCCTCGCTCAGTGAGAGACTATTTGAGAAAACAAGCTGGCAAGCGATTGAGGAAGACCCCCAGCATTGACTTCTGACCTCTCTATGCATATATCCATGCATGCACAACACACACATATGTGTACACGCATGAACAAGTACACATGGTGGCCACAGTCCCTGTTAGCAATCTTTCCGGAGGACTTAGGTAGGCAGACCTTCTCCCTCTCACCCATTAGAAGTTGAAGTACGGAGATCTGTGAGTCCATGCTTTCTGTGACTGTGACAAGTCCATTTCTCCCTCTGGTTTTGTGGCTTTGAGTAGCTTCCCACAGGTTCATGGAAGTCGAAAGAGACCACGTGGGTAAATAGACAAGAAAATAGAAATTCCAAGGCTGCAACTGTGTGTACAAACATGTGTGTGCATGTGTAAGCATGTGTGTGTGTATGTGCATGGGCTTGCATGTATGTGTGTGTGTGTGCATGGGCTTGCATGTATGTGTGTGTGTGCATGGGCTTGCATGTGTGTGTGTGTGCATGGGCTTGCATGTGTATGTGTGTGTATGTGTGTGTGTGCATGGGCTTGCATGTATGTGTCTGTGTTTGTAGGGCTGTATGTTTATGGTTGGACTCAGTGTCTTCCACATGTTAGATACACCATCCATCGGTGACAAGGCTAACAACCTCCAGGGTCATCAGTTTTCCTGGTTTCCATGGAGTGAGTTCAGTGTACAGCTACAGTGTTGGGTAAGACTTAGAGCCTCTCTGAGGTCACTTTTAAAGATTTATTTATTTCATGTATGTGAGTACACTGTCGCTGTCTTCAAACACACCAGAAGAGGGCATCAGATCCCCATTATAGATGTTTGTGAACCACCATGTGGTTGCTGGGATTTGAACTCAGGACCTCTGGAAGAACAGTCAGTGCTCTTAACTGCTGAGCCATCTCTCCAGCCCCTGAGGTTACTCTTTTCTTTCTTTCTTTTTTCTTTTTTTAAGACAGGGTTTCTCTGTGTAGCTCTGGCTGTCCTAGAACTTACTCTGTAGGCCAGGCTGGCCTCGAACTCAGAAATCCACCTGCCTCTGAGGTCACTCTTAAAGCAACCAGAAAATGTCTCCACACCAAACAGTCTGGCTCCTCAGCTCTCAGTGTGCCACAGAAGTTTACCTTCCTACCTCCTTGTGGTGGGTGGCTCAGCCAGCTAGCTCTGGCCAACGAGTTCTAATTAGGTCAAAGCCTTTAGTGGCTGTCAAGGGGGTTCATTACTCTTCAGTTTGTCACAATCCCTGGCAATGACCTGGAGGGTGCTAGAGCGAGGGTGATATGGGATGTAGTTGTGGACAGGAGTCATGAATGAGTCCCTTGGTGTCACAGCCCCTAGGGATTTGGAATAGTTCATCACCCATGCTATCTAAGCCAATCCCTATTACAGAACAATGGTCCTTGAGGAGTGGAGGTGTCCGTCCTTGTAGGACACTTGTAAGCTTCTCAGTCTTTGATGGGAGAGTGCACAGATGCACATTATCATTTTTGGCCACTAGAGGGCAGCTGGACCCAAGTTTGTAATTGTTGGGGGGGGGGCGGTGGGGCGGGCAGCAGTGAACTCTGCTAAGTCCCACATTCGAAAACTGTGGGTGGCCACCAGAAAATAATTGTGGGAGTGGAGAAAACTGGGCAACAGCAAAAGGTCTCTGAATGTACAACAACCCCAAATTATCAAACTCGAAATGAATCTGGGCTGTTTCTGTCAACTCTTGTGTGTTGGTATTGAACATTCGATGGGCACACTTTGACCTACGCATGGCATACACTACCGAGGAGTGCCACCTAGAAGCTCACAGAGACTATGGTACTTTGCAAATTGTAGTGTCTTTGCTGCTAATATAGAAACATAGCGGTTTAACGATGGAAAATGAAGTCAGCATTTTCCTCCTGTTGTTCCTCATGGGCTAAGTAGAAACTTAGCTCAGTCCATAGCTGTGCATAACCCAGGTGTGGCAGAGCTTGCTCGTAACCCCAGCCACCATGACTGGAGACCCGAGGACACCAGCTCCAGGCCATTCTTGGAAGTTTAGGGTCAACTTGGTATATACATGAGACCCTATCTAAAACAAAAACATCTGCCTCAGTTGCTGTCTGGAGTTTCACAAGAAGATTAAGGGAAATCTGACTTGGGGGTAGGGAAACGCATGTCTAACAATTTCTGAACACATGTCCGCTGGTACTATTTTAATTTACGCAAAATGGCACTCTCGGCACTGCCAATTAAAAAATCAAAATATCCATCAATTCTAAAAACCTCTGAAGATACTTTACATTCCACTACAGCAGGTAAACAGCTAAGATTTAGTTGCGTAAAAACAAATGAGCTCATCTCTATCTCATCAGTATGCAAATTTGCCTTTGTCTTTAACAAATGGTAAAATCTTCTGTGTACCAAAGAATTATTTTAAAACAAATTTCTTTTTCAAGTTAATGTTATCTATTTGGTGTTTTATTTTGTTGTTTTTGTGGCTCCGGGGACTGAACTCAAGAGTTTTCTGCATGCTAGCTGAGAGCTTTATCACTACCGCCATCCCTAGGCAAAGTGAATCAATTCCTTTGAATTATTATCGGTAAGTACTTGATTTACTGTATTATATACCTGACGTCAAGTACAAATGTCTTGGCTACAGCGGCTGCAGATGGAAAAAATGACAAGAAGCTTGCTCAGAGCTAGTCAATGCTGGAGAGAAAGGAGGCAGACCAGCAGGCGAAGGACAGAGATGGATGAGACGTTGGTCTTGCTCTGAGGGGAGAGAGGAGGGGTGGATTCTAGATCTTCAGGCTGGAAGAAATCACTTCAGGGCATCTAATCTCTGAGAAGACAGCGGAGACCTAGGAGGGTTTTGTTGTTGTTTGGTTTGGTTTTTTGTTTTTCTTTTCTTTTCTTTTCTTTCTTTCTTTCTTTCTTTCTTTCTTTCTTTCTTTCTTTCTTTCTTTCTTCTTCGAGACAAGATTTCTCTGTATAGCTCTGGCTGTTCTGCAACTAGCTCTGACACCCGCCTCTACCTCCCAGCGCTGGGATTTAAGGCTTGCACCACCACCTGCTGGCCTACCGGACAGGAGTCTTCTAATGAGGAGAACCTAGGGCCCCTGACTTCAGCCTGGGCTGCTGGATCTCCAGGAGGTAATAGAGTAGTGGTAGGCCCTACAGAGACAGCACCCCAGGCTGTCCAGGCTGATTTTGTCACTTCTTTCTTTCCTCAGGGCCTCAAAACATGTAGGGAGGGGAAAGAACTCAGACGGCACCCCTCCCCCTCCACTGTGATTTCTTGCAGGTTGCCTGGTAACCAGGGCATAGCCAGCTATGGAAATCTAAGGGTTGGAGGGGAGAGAATGGATTAGGAGAGGAGAGGATCCTGGGCCCACACGTTCACCATTCATTCACTGTACAGAAACATACTGAGTGATTCTTGTCAGTCCTGGGACCCAGAGAAGAAGAAGATCTGCGTCAGAACTGTGCTGCCCAATATGGTAGATGCACATTCAAATGAAATTAAATTGGAAAAAAAATATCCAGGTCCTTGGTCATCATAGTATAATGGTAAGTGCTCGGGAGCTACCTGTGGCTGGTGGCTATTTTATTGGACAGTGGACATATAGAACATTTCATTATCACAGAAAGTTCTATTGGCCAGCCCGGAAGTTCACTCACCAAGGAGAGCAGCTCATAGGAAAGCAGGCCAGATCCCACAGTGTTGTGGGGTATGGCGTCCTCACTGGCAAAAAGGAACCGGCAAGATGATGGGTAGGGGCCGTGCCTAGGGGACATTTTGCTTAGCTCCTGGTTCTGAGTGAGTGTTTAGGGCATGTCCGTGGCATGCGCTCTGTGGCTGGCGCCTTGAGAATCTGCTTACATGCCTGGCTTTTGCAGAAGACTCTGAGTCTCCCCAGCCTGGCTCAGTCCCTGGCACAGAGTAAGTACCCAGCCAATGGTGACTCTCCCTACCACCGTCCCTCTTAAGCCATCGTGTGGCAGAGCTGCCCAGTGCTGGGGAACACAGGACCGGGTTCTTATCTCAGCCCAGTGGCCAGAGGCTGCCTCGCCAGAGACAGTTTGGGTAGGTCTGTGGATTTCTTTGAGGTCTGGCCGGGGACTGGCTATCTTTATGCTCCGAGTCTTACTTAGTAGTGGATCTGTCTGAAACAAGCTGGGTCTCAGAGAATGGAGTCGAAGGGTACAGATGTGCAATCAGACATCCCAACATGAGGCACGATCTCAGGAGAATGGACACAGATCACCCCAGGGTCCGCAAAGTCTTAGGGAGCTGCAGAGGGAAACCAGGAGGGCCTGGGGCAAACTGCGACATCACAGAGTAACTCAGGTCTCTCTTACTGGTGAGACTTCTCAAGGGTCCATCTTGGAGACAAGAACACGCGGGCTACGTGCCATCCCCTCCCTAGGGGGCTCTGTGTTTAGGGCAGCTCAGCTGGCTGACGCCCATAGCTCTGTAGGATTCCAGGCTCAGAGCAGCCATTCACTGCCACCCACCCACTCTCGAGAGGCCAGAGCCTCCCTGCCCACAGCCCAGCCCAGCTGCTGGGGACATAGCTAGAGGAGTCGGGGAGAACTGGGCCCCTGGCTTGTGGACTGTGACCGGGAGGCTTAGTGAAAGCTCAAGAGAGGGTCCAGAGAAGAGAGGTCTCTGAGCCACATGGCTAATCGGTGGGTGCAGAGGAAGGGGAGGGGTCTGCAAGAGGTCCAACGTACCTGATTGAAAAACCAGGGGTCTCTTTTCTGTCTTCTGATCCAGGTAGGTGTGCGTGTGCGTGCGTGTTTTTGTGTCTGTGTGGGTGTGTGTGGGGTGTGGGGCGTGGGGAGGGTAGGACCAAGGTGTTCACGGGACACAGGGCTCACTGAGGAGGCAGGGATCTAGTGACACAAGAACGAAGTGACCTCAGAAGTTCTGGTCCTTGGTCTTGTGGCTAAGTGCAGTGTGAGCACGGTGTGCCCAGGTGCCAGTGGTGGGAACAGTGGGTGAGAGAGGTCAGAGAGGCAGGGACATGTCAAATGGAGAAGAGGCTGGACAGTTGAGAGAAATACACGGCTAGAGATGATGAGCTGAGGACATCCCTTAAGGCAGAACAAGGGTCCCCATGCTTCCCGCTTCTCCAAACTTCAGAAAGACAGTTGTGATACTATTCCTCTCTGCCAGTCCGTTACACTCAGATAATCACCTCCCCCCGCCCCCCCCAATGTTGGCCCAACTCCCCAAGCAGCAGCCTGTGGTGTTGAAAGTAATGGAAATAACTTTGTCCCAGAGGCAACACCAGCCAGGCACCTGGGGACCCTGGAGACCACCTTGGGGAGTATGGTTCACCTGTCCAGATTACCTGGCATCGAGATGGGGACTCCCTTTCTCTCAACTCCCTGTCCCCGGGCATCCTTTTCCAACCCCATCTCTGACCCACCACCCAAACACAGAGTCCTTCAGTCACGCCCCATACAGATCGACTACTCTCAGATCCATTCCCAACAACTCCCCTTTCAACCTGTCTTTGAATGGCTGTTCCTAAGAGCAGAGGAGGCCAGGTTATCTTGCAGGACCTGAACATCTTTGCAGCCTTGCCTGGACCCTGTTCACCTTCCGCCTTATCTCTGCCCTGCCATGCATTGCCTGGGAGTCCTGTGCTGGGGCTTTCAAAAGGAGGCTTTCCCTTCTCATCTGTGGGGTTGTCCTTAGGAGCTGCCCGAAGCCAGACACAGCTTCCACTCTATTCAGGCTTCCCCCAAATGTCTCTCCCCAGCACTAGTCCAGCTCAGGGGTGGTGAGGAACCCCTGGTGCAGACTCTGTCCTCAGGTCATCTGAACATCCCTCAGCCTCTGACCCATACACCTGGATTCTTGTTTTGGTTGCTATGGTGGTTTCTGCAAGAGACAGGCAGATTGCCTTCCTCCAGGGTCCTTGAATACGTATGTAACCTCCACAGAGCTGTCCAGGGAGAGCGGCAACCCTCCGACCCAAGAAAAGAGAGAGCTAAACTCAATCCTGGGTTCTTTGATGTCAGGGGCAAGTTCTTTGATGTCAGTGCCTACATTGTGGCTGCTGAATGGGCAGTTGTATGAGGTGTGTGTGTCAATCTGTAGCAGGTGAAAGCTGTTGGGCTGTAGGAAAACACAAACTCCCCTAAGGCCTCAACAGGGTTCCCTCAGGCCGGCAGCGCCACCTGCTGGTTGGGAGGAGAGCTGAGACCTCGCCCTTGTCCGCCCTCTTGTGATTGACTTAGGGAAAGCTGGCCGGCCCTGATGAACCACGACTTTGCACCTGCTCCTCCGGAGATGCAACCGCACAGGGCTCCAGGCTCCAGAACATCTTTCTCTCGCAGCCACATGCTGGGGCGCCACACTCACCAAAAGCTCGCTGCAGATGTGTCCCCCCTCATCCCTGTCATCAAGAAGACTGTGCATTTGGACTCCTTCCCCCAAAGCAATGTCCTACAGAATTCCAACCAGCCAAGCATTAGATCCAGGACCTGGAGTATGTCCCAACAGGGCGCTGCCATGGCGTCACTGAGTCCCATGCCTTCCAATAGCTTTATGCCCAGGAAACTCAGCTCTATTTCCTTAACAATTCGCCAGAATGTCCAAACACAGTCCCTAGATGCCTCACCTTCTCATTGGGAAGAATTGCCCAATTTGCACAAGGAGGCTGCCACCCACAGAGAAGGGACAAGTTTGCCACTCCTGGCTCAAGTACCACAGGTCAGGACCTCCTCTGAAGGCCACGGGAACCCAGACCTTACCAAATCCAATAGAACACCCACAGGGGATAAGCCTCTGGTGTCTTCATGTCTGACTTTACCTTTCCAAGCTCACTTCACTCCGAGTTCATCAAGGCTTCCCGGGTCAGGTTCCGTGGGTCAAGTCCCTACCAGAGCCTCTCCAGGAAGAAGCAAGTGCAGGCCCAGGGGTATTCCCAGGTCCCGAGCATGTCTCCAAAGGGCTACCTCTGCCACAAATTTGTCTGTTGTGAGCACAAAACTAGATAAAGCCAGAAATACAGGCACAGTGGCTATCAACAGACCAGAGTTAGCTATCAACATGGCCACACCAAACCCATCCAGACTGGTCAGAAGCACAGAGCTTCCTATTATGGATGCCAAGACGGACCTGGCCATCAACTTACCTATAGTATCCAAGTCAGGAAAAGCCACAGACTCTATTACAGCAGGCTCAGCCAGGAATTTAGCTAGAGCAGGGACAACCAAGCCAGGTCAGGCTATGAATTTGGTAACTGCCGAGTCAGACAAGCGGGAAAATATCATGCCTTTGACCACAGGGGGCTCAGACATGGCTTTGCCAACATCGGATGAGGCCAAGCGGGGCATAACCAGGTTGGACACAGTCAAAGCTTTGGCTGGAGCCACTGTAGGCAAGCCAGACATAACTACAGATTCTCCTGCATTGGACACAAGCAGACTAGGTACAGCGGTGGATTCAGTTGTGCTGGTCTGCCCAGACTCAGTCAGAAGTGAGACCAAGCCACATATTGTCAACAGTCTGACTATCCCAGACACCGCGACCTATGCTATCTCTCGTCTAATGCCGAGCAGGAGCACAGACCCAGCCCAGGACCATGCCACTGTGGATGCCTCCACAGACAGTATCAAGGAACCCACCTCGCTGGACCTGGCCAGAGAACCCAAAGGTAAATGCAAGCGCTTGCTTGGGGAGGCCCTGCTGCTGGGTGGGCAGGGATGCATCTGTCTCAACAGGTTATGAAAGAGAGGGGGGACTCTCTGGTCAGAATTGACTAAGTGGCAGAAAAGGGGACAGGGGTTGAGGGGCTGTAGGAAAGGGACCTGGGCTGAGGGAAGCTGTCATGAGGAGTTCACAGCTTAGGATGTGGTGAGTCCCCTCCTGACCATTATCTACGCTTGTTTCTTAGTTCTCCAAAAAGTCAGGATAATTGGGCGATTAATAGGTGAGTTCAGCTTTAAGGAATGTCTGAGTTTGAGGCCTTCCTGATCTACAGGTTCCAGGATGGCTAGGACTACACAGAGAAATCCTCTCTGGACCGATCCCCCCCACCCCCCAAGTCTAATGAACAAAAGCACAGATCTGCTTCTTAAAAGGGATGTCAGGATATCAGTGACTGGGAGGTAAAGAGTTCATAGCCAGCCTTACCTGGAAGTCTTGGCTCCAGCTCTCTAAAGTTGGAGGTAGGTGTATATATGTGTGTAATTCCTACACATATGTATATAAACAGGTCAGTACAAGGGCTAGAAATTCTATGGATGTCCCAGCTCAGATTCTAGGTCAGGACAAAGGTTTGGGAAGTATCCAGTCCTCGGCTTGTCAGAGCCTCTCCTGTCCCACTGCCCATAGCTGCCTCTTCAGTCTTTGCAGTGTGACCCCAGCTCTCCAGCCTCAGCTCAGGTCTCTCTCCTGAACTCTGCTGGACTCCTCCCCCTGGGTATCTCCAGGACTCGTCCAGAGGCAGGGAGCCCTTCTCTTCTAGAACCAGCTGCTACCCTCCCTCATCTCCCTCCCTCAGCTGCAGGCACCATGGTGATGGGATTCCCGGGGAACCACCAGTCTTCTTCATTTTCTTCTACATTCCATTCCTTCTATTCCCATTCTGACACGTTCCTTCTCTGTCCTTGACTGTGTGGCTCTCCTGGAACTAACTATAACTATATAGATTGGGCTGGTTTCAAATATACATATATATATATTTGTTTATATATATATACATACAAATATATATAATGTTTCTCTATATACAGATACATTTCTATGTATATATCGTTTCTATGTAGCCCTGGCTTGGCTGTCCTGGAACTATGTAGATCAGGCTGGTTTCAAGCGACAGAGTTTCCTAACCTCTGCTGGGGAGTAAAGGTGAGCACAGTCACACCACGCAGCTGTCGCTATTCTGTATCCTTCTGCTTCTTCCCTTCTCCACAAAGCTGCGACAGGCACTTAGTTATTTGATGGCAGAAGGTAATAAAGTTTCACTATCCCCACCCCTAAACCCCACTGTGCAGCCTGCCTCTCCACCCTCTTAGGCGCGGCAGCCCTTGTCTGCCATCTTTCTTGCCTCAGACCAGGTCCATGTTCCGAGTGATGACCTGTATCGCGCTCTGCCGCCTCCGGGCTTCCCTGCCTGCGTTGCCCTTCTCTGAAAAAGTCCCTTTATTCTTTTTCTCTCTTCTCCATTTGCCTTTCCACGTTGGCCCTCACTTGCTCCAAATCTTCCATTGTATCTCCATGGTGCCACAGCACCTGTGAGAACCAACTTTCTGTTTTTTCTATTAAGACCCAAAAGCTTTAAGGTCAAGGAGGTTTGGTCATCCTTCAGTCCTGTGCCCTCAGGGTTGATCAACTAGCCGTCGCCAATGCATCAAAGACTTTTTGGGTGGGTAAGGGAGGTTCAGGGAAGTTCAGGGTTATAGGGTTCAGCACCCAGGCTTGGGAGCTGGGTCTAGAACCCAGTACTCTTGATTCGGAGCTCAGTCAGCAACCGCGCCTGGGCAGAACCGCGGTGAGCCAGCGCAATATCCCAATCACCGCGTGACTCACGCACGCGCACCGTCGCCGGCTGTTGCCACCGGGCTCCTGCGCCCTGGACCCGGTAAGGGGTTAGGGACAGGCTCTAAGGAGACCGACAGGAACTGGGATGCAAGCACCTTCCCCGGCCGGGCATCCCCAGCTCCGGCACCCGCTCCCGCGTGCTGGCGCGGGAGCTGCGGGAAGGGGAGGGGCCCTCGGCGAGGCCGGCTTGCGCGCGGGTCACGTGGTGCCGGTGGCAGCGGCGGCATCGGTGCGCGCGGGCAGGGGCGGCGCGGCGCCGAGCGAGCGAGCGAGCGGAGGCGAGGTCCCGGGCGGGCGCGGGGCGCAGGGGCGGCGCGGCCGGGTGGCGGGTCGGGCGGGTAGGCGGTACGGCGCCGAGGGGCGAGGCCCGGCTGCAGGGGCCGCTTGGCCCAGGGAGAGCCCGCGCCCGGCTCAGCCTTGCAGCCCCGCGCCCTGAGCATCTCCCGGAGGACCCGAGACAAAGGAGGATTCATGTCCAAAGGTAGGGCTGTCGCTTGGGCGCCTGGCACTGGCCTGGAGGAGGCTGCGGCCCCAAACCCTACCAAAGGGAGGGTTTGCTGTGCTGAGGACCCCCACGTGCAGTGACATATGCATGGACACACGCACACCCGGTGGCACACACTTAGAAGCATAGGGCAAAGGCACACAGAGAAGCTTGGGGAGGTATGGAGATCCAGATGCTTAGAGAAAGCCTCCTCTGGAGCACACCAGGGCACGCACACACATTCACAGCATGGACTCCAAGCTCCGGTACCAGACCACCTACAACCAGTAAGAGATCTGTGCGCTGACACATCAGTCAGTCCCCTTCCCCCACACAGAGACCAAGCACAGAGACAGGCACCAGCTGGTGGTCTCCAAGGGAACTCATTGGCCTCCTGAATAGAATGGGAGAAGGGGGGTGTCCCAGGGACCTTTGCTTCTTTTAATGGAGAAGGATTTGTTTCTTTTCTTTTTCCTTTTTTTGGAACTGCCCAGGGCTGGAACTGGGCTGAACTGGAATTGGCTCAATGATGGAGGTGGGATCTTAAAGGCTGCTGGTTACCAGGGGCTGCATAAGACCCCGCAGCTTGGGAGGGAAGAGAAAACCCTAGCATTAAGCTAAGGGGGCAGGCACTGTTCTTGAAAGATCTCCTACTCCTATTGCCACCTTTCCAACAGAGGGGTGGGGTCTCTGGTCCAGACAAAGACAGAGCCATTCATTTTCCTGTAGGAGAAAGTACTACATCCTTGCTTGCCTTAAGGATGGAGTCTGCTGTCCTGAGGGGCCAGAGCTGAGTCCGGTGGACGGTCTCTCTTTCTGGAGCCCTGGTGTGGCAGGTAGCTAGCAGGGAGTGCTGCAGACAGATGCACCCCTTTCTGGGTGAACTGGGAGCTTAGGAGGGGGAACCCCAAGGGCCATCTATCTAGCTGCTTTCTGCTATAAGCACTGTTATGAGCTCTTTCCCTATTCTTGGGGAGCCCTCCTCCAATCTCAGATGCCGAGACAGAGGAGGTTTCTATAGGTGTATCTACCTTGACTGTGGCTCACACAACAGCAATTTGTTGATTGGGGGTGGGGGTCCAGGTGCTCCGGACAGGAAGTATCCTCCGAGGAAGGAGAGGTTTCTGCAGGGAGAGGTTTCTGGTGGGACTTTTTCATTCATCATCCATCCATCCATCCATTGTTGAAGGTCTATGATATGCTAGGTGTGCTGGGTACAGAGAACAATAAGGCTTGGCTCCTCAGAGAGGGCTGGGACTTGCACGTATTCTCTGGCAGGACATTTACATGCATGGTTTTGCATGGCTTTCACAGTAAGCCAAGCAAGGCAAGTACAGTCCCCTGTCTTCTGAGGAAAACCAAAACCAAAACCGAAGCCCTAGTCTTATAGGAATCACTTAGCTGGGATTCATGCCTGTGTCAGCTGCCCATCCAAGGATGACCTGGTGGGACCTGGGGGACAGGAGGAACAGACGATGGAGCCCTGGAGGCCAAGTCCAGAGCTGCATTTGCTCTGTTAGTCTTGGTCTGCTGGGTAGGCGCCCTCACAGACAGTGGGTCCTCTGGGACAATGACCTTGTCTTGGATACAACTATATCCTTGGCATTCACCGTAGTGTTTGGTTATGTTGGGCTTTCATTTGACAGCAGATGGGATGGTGTGGAATGAATGGATATGCTAAGTACTACAGAACCTACAGAGGACTGAGGCAGCCCACCGTGAGGGGCCCACCGCAGCAAATGGGAAGGCTTTCAGTGAGGAGTTGTCACTTAGCTGGGGTTTTGAGCGGGGACAGGGTGTTCCAGCAGCATGTCTGTGGCACTTGTAGCCGATCAGTGGCTTTTGTTAGCCTGTGACTGGCATGTAATTGGCATGTGGTCAGGAGGAGGCTGACTTGTATTTGTTCTGTACCTTGCTCATAATGGATGCTAACGCTGCTCCTTGGAAGAATGGATGTGAGAACCACTCCTGCCCTGGACTTACATCAAGCTGGCTAGAGTCTAGGAGTTATTTGGGCAATTTGGTCAGCTCCCTCTTTCAATCAGGGTCAGATAGTCAGAGCCTTGTAGGCCACCATGTAAGGACACATGCTCTGTAAGCATAGTCACAACCTCCACATATACAAGTACCCTTGCCTGCATCCCTGGTTGCTTGTGTCACAACACAGGCTGTGAGTACCAAATGTGCCCAGCAGGCACACAGGAAACCGAAAGGGCCAGGCTCTGAGAACAGTAGGAAGAAGAAACGGGGGCACTGGCTCCCAAGGCAGATGTGCTAAAGGGGCACATGAGCCGTGTACGGAGTGGAGGAGCAGGCTCAGGCCGTTCCGAGTCAGCTGTCACAGGGCTGAGCCAACCCTGCTGCCCTCTGGAGCCACCTGGCTGGCAACAGCTTCCTGAGAAGCAGGAGGGAACTGAGCCAGGCTCTGGGGAGGTGTTAAAGCTTTGTCAGATTTAGCTGTGCCTGAGGAGGACAGGGGAAAAGAAGAGTTTCCCGTCAGGAAGCACATCTTGCCAGTACCAGGAGAAGGACCAGGTGGTGGGGGTACCAGAGCAGACTCCTGCCTGGGCTTGGTGGTGGGGAGGGAGACACGTTCCCACTTCCTCCTGACCATCTGCTGCTCCGTCAACTCTCCTCACAAGGCTGAGATGCAGGGTGGCAGGAATGAACCACCCTAAGATGGCAAAACCTCTAGAGAACATGGAGGCAATGACTATGTTTGTGAAATTAGCAACTGGGGGCACCTCCCCCTCCTAAATACGCTCCCGTACACAGCTTCAAACCTTCCCCTCTCCAGAAAGCTGAACTTGAAAAGGGCAGGGCGATAGGGCATGGGTCTGTGAGGCTGCTCCGGGCGTGTACGCATCGTACCTCACGTGATGCTCACTGTGGTCGTCATCATGGCCCTACTACCATTCTCCAGAGGAGGAAGCAGATTGAGAGAAGGGAAGTGGCCCACACAAGTCTACAAGCTGACAGACAGCCAAGCTAAGATCTTTTCGCCGCGCCCGCCTCCCCCACTCACTTTATAGAGAGGGAACTGGAGTTGGTTTCTTCTAGGACTTAGTCTGTTGGCCAGTGTGACCTGTCACATCTCTCCCATGTGCGAACACACCCACGGTCTGCCAAGGGGACCTTTGATCATCTTCTCTGGGGAGGGAGGGCCCTTTCCTCAGCCTCCCCTCTGTGGCTTACTGGTATGAACGTGTCATCATAGGCAAACTGCAGTCCTTGTTTGGGACTCAGTCCCTACCATGGGCTCTGTAGACACAAAACTTGGTGTGGGAGGGTGTCAGGGGATCCTCTGCTGTGCACCAGCTGTGAAGCTCATGGCACAGAGGGGAAACTGAGGCTGAAGGTGGAATAATGCTTACTCTGCAGAGAAAGGTAGCTCCGATGGCTTCTAAAAGACCCAAGTAAGGTCGGGCAGTGGTGGCGCACACCTTTAATCCCAGCACTCGGGAGGCAGAGGCAGGTGGATTTCGAGGCCAGCCTGGTCTACAGAGTGAGTTCCAGGACAGCCAGGGCTACACAGAGAAACCCTGTATCAAAAAACCAAGAAAAAAAAAAGACCCAAGTAACTGAGGCCATTAACCTACTAGAGCTAGTGATATAGATCTAGGACCCTAAAGGTTCTTTGTCCCATAACTGGCAAGGTAAGATGCAGGTCTGAATAACAGATGTTCTGTGGACCAGTGATTTTTGGAATGGAGGTATCCTCCAGGAAGTATTTGGTACCATGTAGAGATACTTTTGGTGGCCACATCTAGTAGAGACTGTGGATGCTATTGACCATCTTGCAGACATAAGACAGTAGTCAGTCCTGCTACAATAGCTACCCAAGTATCAGTAGGGCTAAGGGGAAGGGACCCTTGGATTGCACACATGGATGTAGTACTTGGGAGCAGGTTCAGGATGATCCAGTGCCCTCTTCTGGCCTCTGAAGACACATGGTACACACACTTATGTTCAGGCAGTGCACTTACCTTATGCACTTACATATATGTAAGGTGAAAATAAATCTTTACATAATAAACAAACTGGAGAACCGCATACCAGGACAGAGTTTGACACTGACCTAAACTGTGCTCTTGAGTTAGTCCTCAGGGCAATCAGTGTGGGGCCCAGACTGGACAGTGTTATTATGGTCTCTTCCAGTTCTAACTCCGTAACTCCACATCACGATACTCTTGGTCTTCCATGAAGCCCTTGCTCTCTTGCCGCTCACCCTGCCCATCTCTCCCACCTTGGCTTTTCAGGGCTCCCAGAGGCTAGGACGGACGCAGCCATGTCAGAGCTGGTACCTGAGCCCAGGCCTAAGCCGGCAGTGCCCATGAAGCCGGTCAGCATCAACTCCAACCTGCTAGGCTACATTGGCATTGACACCATTATCGAACAGATGCGCAAGAAGACCATGAAGACTGGTTTTGACTTCAACATCATGGTCGTTGGTATGGAAAGCCATGGGGTCACTGAAGGCCTAGTGGTGGGCAGCGCCCAGGATCCCATTTCTTTCCCCAGAATGGCCTGGCTTCTCTAGGGTGAGCTCTTTCTAGGAGAGAGGATTTCAACTGATCACAAGGGTCTGATGCCCCTCTTCCTAACCCGCTGATTCAAGGATAGGAGATTTGGATGAATGGCCAGCCTAGAGTGTAGACAGGTAGCCTGTTGGTCACTCTGAGCGGGCTTTTAGGTTTGTGGAATGGGGTAACCCTTTCCCACCTCCAAGAGCCGTGAGAGGACTGGGAGAGAGAAGGTCTTATTATTTATGTTTGTAGAACAGTAAAGCTTCAAAATTTTCCAGGGTTTTGGTCACTAAGTAACATCAGTGAGTCACAGAATGTAGCAGAAAGGTGCATTTGTTTAATCTGAGTTGTTCTGTGAGTGTTCAAACAGAGCAGGGCATCCCCCTCCCTCCCTCTTCTCCCAGTCCAATCAACAAGCCCTGTCCCTTTAACCTTGTAAAGGTCTCATAGGTGTGTCAGCTTCTACCCATCCCTCCACCACTACCCTAGGCTGAGCTAGGGTCTCACCTGGATGGCTGCAGCTACCTGACCCAGTGTTGCTCACGAAGCACTGACCTGGAGAAGGATAAGCACCGTGGCCAGGGTAGAAATCCTCCCAATGGTTTGCTACAAATCCACCAGCTGAGCTGACAGTGTCTCTCTGAGGCAGATGTTTAACTCTTGCGTCCTCGAGAACCAGAAGCAGTTGTTTCATGGACACTTACAGTTAGGCTGTGGGACAGTTGGGGTGACCTTGGCCCTTCTGGTCCCCCTTCCTCTCTAGATCCTTGTCCACTGGCTACCCAAGGGCTCTTCCAACCTGCAGAACTCATTGAACCATCCATCCTAATCCCATCACTCTCTTTTAACCTCTGGATAAATTTAGACTTCTATCCCGACTGGGAGCTGCCCCAAGTCAGCTCTTACCAGATCCCATCTACATCCTGCTCTGCACACGGAGGCCCTTGACTTGCTCTTTCCTATAGAGCCGTTATTACATGATGGTTTAAGTGGCTTTTGCCAACTCTCCGGCTGGGATGAGAAAATGCGTGCTTGCCACTCCTAGTCTCTGCGGGTCCCCTCCTTCCTTAGACAGCGGGGATCACATGACAAGCCCAAAGCAGTGAGGACACCTCAGTTGGGGTCTAGAACCCTGGGCTCTTCCTCTCTGCCTGGCCACTCCCCATCCCTCATATACCACACTGATGCTTTAGACCAGCCCTTCTTGGACTTTATCATCCAGTTAATTCCTCTTAGAAGTCCAGTTAAGGCACAGGTTCTACACTGTGGCTCTGAGGTGGAACTTCTGCAAACATCTGGGCGAGTGGCAGCTTTGGTCACCAGCTCTGATGTGTTCTGGGTATTTCTTGTCCGTGGTTCTTCGGTGCACTTTCACTTGGAGGCCCTCCTTTTGGGAAAGCAGAGCTTTACAGCTGACACAGGAGGAAAGGGAGCTATCAGGGAGCAAGGGGCTGTGGTCCTGCCCGCCCCGCTTCCCCTCCTCTCCCAGTGCTTCCTCCAAGAGGCCATTAGGCCTTCTCGGAACACGATTTAAAAAGTAGTTGGGGGTTGGAACAATGGCTCAGTAAGTAAGAACACCGGCTGCCTGAGGAACTGAGTTTACATCTCCAGCATCTACATAAAAAGCTAGGTGCAGCCAGCTACACTTGTACCTGTGGCCCTGGTGCAGTGGGGAGGAGAGATGGGAAGCTAACTGGGCCTTGCTGGTCACCAGCCTAACTCCAGGCTCAATCAGTGATCTCGTCTCAAAGGAGTAAGGTGAGGAGTGATAGGGCAGCACACTCAGTGTGCTTTCTTGACCTCTGCAAGCACATGCACTGGTACACATGCATGAACATACAACACACATACTCTACCACCACCACCCATATATACATATACACATATAACACTCATACATACATATATACATTCACACATATACATGTTAAACATACATACATATTCATGCACATATATCTACACATGAACATATACCACACATGCTACATTCATAGTATCTACACATATCACACATATCACATATATACACACACATACTTAGGTATACATACATGCATACTTGAGCATATAACATCCATCCACACATAGCATATAATACATCACATATATACAGACATACAACACACACCATACACATATGCACACACATACAACATGAATATATAACAAGCATATATACATAGAACATACACACACACACATATGGCATTATTCCTGGGGTGTGAGCCCTGGTCTCGCATTCACTAGCTCTGCTGCCTCACACATGTTATATTAGAAGAGGTTTCTAGGGCCATCTTAGCTAGGGATATAACTCTGTTATGAGATACATAAGGATGGTATGAAGAATGATTTTAGGGGTTGGGGATTAGTTCTATGTTAGAGAGCCTGACTGTCAAGCACAATGCCCTGGTTTTCAGTCCCAGTTTGGGGGGGGTGGTTTAAAAAGACCAATTTTATTAACAGATGTGGAAATGCTCAGGCATCATGAGTCAGGATCTGAAAATAAAGTAATTCTGTTCTCACTTTTACTGTTATTAAATACAGAAAAGCTAAGTTGAGCAAAACCACAAGCCAAACCAAACCAGAAAACTATACCACACACACACACCACCCAAATGCACAAGTTGTGCCTTCTCTCAGTGGTCCTGGAATCCATGAAGGGACATGGAATCCAGCTGTCATTTCCCAAGGCCACTCTCCGTTAAAGAGACGCCAGTTCCTACCCGATGCTCATTCCTCAAGGGGTGCTCAGATAAGGCTTGGCCTGGACCACGGCTCAGGAGTTCTGTAAGCTCCCAGGAGTGCTCTGCAGCTCAGGAGGTAGATGTGGGGCCTGTCTCCCTTTCTCCGTCTCCCCTTCCCACCCTGCAGGCCAGAGTGGATTGGGCAAGTCAACGCTGGTCAACACGCTCTTCAAGTCCCAAGTGAGCCGAAAGGCCTCCAGCTGGAACCGGGAGGAGAAGATCCCGAAGACAGTGGAGATCAAAGCGATTGGGCATGGTGAGGACTAGGCCAGTATCCTCTGCGGACATCACTGGGGGGCAGGGGGCTGGGCCAAGCAAGAGAAAGGAGGGGGGCGTATTGGAAACTAAGATGTTGGAAGGCAACTGCAATGTGGAATTGAGCCCCAGATTTGCCGGACAAACTCCTTAGGGTGCTAGGCCTAGATAGTGAGGTAGGATTGGGGAGTGTGTCTGTGTTGGGGGGTACAGACATGAAAGAGGTAGTTCTTGAACTAGGTGAGGAAGGCCAGGGAGGATTTAGACTGAAGTAGAAACAGGAAGAAGCTGGGCACAGTCTCCTAGGTGTAGCAAACAGCATGTGTAAGTGGGAGTAGACTGTAACCTTGACTTTGCAAATAGCTGCTTCTAAGAAGTGTGGGTGTTGCTGGCCAGTGAGCTGCAGAGCCCCAGGGGTCAGCCTTAGGGGTGACCTCTCAGATGCTTTCTGTTCTCTCTAGTGATAGAGGAAGGTGGTGTCAAAATGAAGCTAACGGTTATCGACACGCCAGGCTTTGGAGACCAGATCAACAATGAAAACTGGTATGTGCCTGCCTCTGAGATTTCCTTCCCTTTAAATACTCTCCTAGGAAGACATGATGCAGACTCATTCCCATTGAGAACTACCTGCAACCTCCCTTGGCAAGAAACTTGGTCCTGTGGGAGCTTTTCTTGCTTAACATCTGTGGAAAGTTATCCACTGGGGAAGCTGAGGGAGAGCTGGCCATTGGGTGGAGAAAAGAGGGAGTGGGGGACTGTGCCCCAACTGTGCCTCAGAGGTATGCTGGAGTCTTGTCCTTTGGAGGGGTGGCACCTGTCTTACTTAGGGTTTTACTGCTGTGAGCAGACACCATGACCAAGACAACTCTATAAGAACAACATTTCATTGGGGCTGGCTTATAGGTCGGAGGTTCAGGCCACTGTCATCCAGGCAGGAGCCTGGCTAGACGTGAGGCTGGAGGAGCTGAGAGTTCCACCACTTGTTCCAAAGGCAGCAAGCAGAAGACTGGCTCCCCAGGCAGCTAGGATGAGGGTCTTAAAGCCCACACCCACAGTGACACACCTATTCCAACAAGGCCACACCTAATAGTGCTACTCCCTGGGCCAAGCATATACAAACCGTCACACCGTCTATTTTTTTTCTCCTGCCCCTTAGCTGGGAGCCCATTGAGAAGTACATCAATGAGCAGTATGAAAAGTTCCTGAAAGAGGAGGTGAACATCGCCAGGAAGAAGCGCATCCCTGACACCCGTGTCCACTGCTGTCTCTACTTTATCTCCCCGACGGGACACTCGTGCGTACCAGACCCACTCCTGCTGCTGGGCCTGGCCCCAGCTTGTGTCATCTGTGCCGTAGATTGCAGACTCCATACCTGGACGTAGCTGGGGAGAGCCAGATGGCTGGAAGGTCATGGCCCCGGGACCTTAGGGTTCCTCAGACTTTCTATACGAAAGAGTAAAACTGGCGATTACTGCCTTCCGTACTGTTCACTGGTGTCTCCATACAGCCCGACTGTACCAGCAGAGAGAACTCAAGCAGAGGGCACCTCGTTTATTCAATAGATACTTGCTCTGGACAAGGCTCGGGGTCTGGGGGTGACAGGAAAGGCAAAGCAGAGAGAACTGGGGCTCCTGAATCGGTGCTGGTGTTTAGGCAAGATATGGAACTCGGCTGTGGGACTCTAGAGTGACCATCTCAGCAGGAGGAGCCAGACATCTAGGGGCGAAGGCTCTGCTGCAAATGTGATTTGTAAGCAGCAGATGGGCCCCACGATAGGGAGTGTGGGAACAGGCAGAGGTCAGACATCTCACTCGTGTTCCCAGCAGGGCAGTGTGTACCTCCAAGCCCCTCTGCAGGGTCAGAACTTAAGCTTTTGAGAGGATGTAGACCCTGCAGTTTGAAGGTGCCAGGCATACCCAGCCGATGTTGAGGAATAGAGGTTATAAAACAATAACCCTGGATCAGATCTAGGATCTCAATAAATTGAGGGCTTTTAAAGTTTGTTTTGTTTTGTTTTTTAAGAGTGGGTACTAGGGATTGAACTCAGGGCCTCTCGCATGCTAGGTAAGCACTGTACCACTAAGCTATACTCCAGCCCTCTTTTTACCTACTCCTCCTCTCCACCCTCCTCTTCTTTCTCCTCCTCATATTTATTTATTTATTTTATTTTATTTTATTTTTTTGAAATAAGGTTTCTCTGTATAGTCCTGACTGTCCTAGAACTGACTCTGTAGACCAGGCTGGCCTCGAACTTAGAGATCTGCTTGCCTCTGCCTCCCGAGCGCTGGCATGCGTCACCATGCCTGGTGCTCCTTTTACTTTTTAAGACATGGTCTCACTTAGTTGTCCAAAATTACCTTGAACTTACTCCGAAGCCCAGGCTGACCTTGAAGTTGAGATCTTCCTGCCTCAGCTAGCAAGATAGTTTTAGCTCTTCCCAGACCTCAGTCCGCAGTTAGTGGAAACTATCAGATAGTGTGACGTAATGGATCCCCAGATTGCAAACTAGAGTCAGTCTGGGGTGCTAGAGCTTAGATCTACAGGATGAGCTGTGGAGCCTGACAGGAGGCCATTGAGAAGAATTCAGTTGGTGATGACTGTCCATGTTCGTCCCCCAAAGAAAGAAAGTCTTATGTCAGAGAAGGGGTTGTGGGTGGTTTGAGAGGGTTTAAGGAGAGGGATGCTTTGTGTGGAATCTGAGGAAGATAAGAGGGAGCTTGACTCTGAGGACAAAGTTGGGAATGCGCAGCAGGCGCCGAAGCAGTAGACATGTGCAAGAGGAGAGGCTACAGCCGCAGGGCCTCAGCTGCGCGGCCTCAGCCAGGTTCCCAGACCAGTCCACTCCCCAGGACCGTCTGGTGGTCTGGTGGTCTGGCGTGGTGGCAGTGGCTGAGTCAGGAAGGAGATGCGGCTCTGACCTTCCTGCTTTCTCTGGGCCCCAGCTTACGACCACTGGATCTTGAGTTCATGAAACACCTCAGCAAAGTGGTGAACATCATTCCTGTCATTGCCAAGGCCGACACCATGACCCTGGAGGAGAAGTCTGAATTCAAACAGAGGGTGAGCTGGGGCCTCTCTGTCCCTGTCCTCCTCTAGTGCTGCCTTCCCCTCCTCTGGGTCCCCACCATTTCCTACCTGCTGTGTCTCCCACTTCCCCTCTTCTCCAGTTCTCCCACTTCACCGTCCGAGGCAAGGGCTAGACGTTCCTGGGACCAAAATGAACACTGAAGAGGTCCTGGAGGAAGAGACTTAAGATGGTCTTGAAAGAGAGCTGAGAGCCCAGGAGGCGGGCTTTACCTCCCTTCCTTGACAGTTGGACATCCCAGGGGCGGAGCCTGCGCTCGCAGACTCCTCCTCCTGCTGCCCTTGGCCTGGACTGACTTACTACCTTGTCTCTCTAGGTTCGCAAAGAGCTTGAAGTAAACGGCATTGAATTCTACCCTCAGAAGGAGTTTGATGAGGATTTGGAGGACAAGACAGAGAATGACAAAATCCGGGTAGGTGTGTGGGGCCCTCTTTGTCACCAGATGTCCCCTCCGTGCCTCTCAGGGCTGCCTTCAGGGCCTTCCTCCCGCCCGTTGTCACTTCACCTACCCCAGACCACAGGAATTATGGAAGTCAGTGATCCTCACTAGGACTATGAACTCTCAGAGGGACTTCCTGTGCTCAGGAAGCTAGTCCCTTCCGTCACCAGACATTAGGAAAGCCTCACCTTCCTTCCCAAGTGTTGGCAAAACCATTGTCAGATGATAGGACACTGGGCTGGTGCCCAGAGGAATCTATACTCTAGTCAAAGTTTGCCTCGGTTTCTCTCTCTATAAAATAGAGGCTGGACTAGGTAAGTGGCTTATAGGCTTTCTCCGTCCCTAGAAGAACTATTTAAAGAATACGCACAAGCTAATGAAATTGTTTAATGCGTAAAGGCACTTGGTGACAGACAAGCTGACAGCCTGATGAATTGGATTGCCAGGATCCATGTGGCATAAGGAAAGAATTCACTCTCAAAAGTTGTTCCCTGATCTCTGTATGTACTTGAGAGAGCACGAGTGTAAATACACACACACACACACACACACACACAATGTAACTAAAAATTGTAAACAAAAACCTTTTTGGCTAGGCGGCAGGCACAGAGCTCTGCTGCCCTGGCAGCTGCTAAGATGCCTTCTGTGGCTCTGTCCGCACCATGGAACCGGGTGTGGAGACCATCAGCTATATGATGTCTAAGGTCTTGCTCTCAATTAAAAAATCCTATGATTCTGCACCAGAAACCTGGGCCCATTGACTAGCCCATGTATTCTATGACAAATCAAATTTCTTAAAGCTTAGGTTTTGAGACCCTCTAGACTCTTCTAGAAAGTTGAATACTCCAGAGAGGCCTTTTACTCCTTATAGTGGGACAGACAGTCAGTTGAAAAAGGCAACTGGATTAGGATCATCACTTAAAAAAAAAGACCCTTCTTAAAGATGTTAATTTAATTATTTGTGTGTGGGGTGAATGACAGGGAATTGGTACATGCCTATGGCATGTGTCACGTGTGGCATACGGAAAGGTGTCACATGACGCCTTTCAGGAGTTAATTTTCTCCTTTTACCAAGTGGGTCCCATGGATGTAACTCAGGTCATCAGACTTGGTGGCAAGCATCTTTATGCATTGAGCCGTCTCACCAGCCTCAGATAATCACCTTTAAAAGTGCTGTTTACAAATCTTAAATGTCAAAGAAGAAATGTTTTAGGTAGCTAAAATGCCTTTAAAATATGTCACATCCATCAGCCTTCATGATTTTTGTGGCGTTAGGAACTGTATTGCCTCACTCTTTGATCTCACACACACACACACAGATACACTCATAGACACATACACAGCCACGCACATAGATATACACACATACAGACCAGAAATACACACACACACACACACACACACACACAGATACACTCATAGACATATACACAGTCACACACATAGATATACACACATACAGACCAGAGATACACACACACACACACACACACACACACACACACACACACACACATTTTGTGCAGTGCTGAGGAGAGGATTGAACCCAGGGCCTTGGGTCTGCTGGGCAAGTGCTCTATCACTGGCCTGTACCCTCAGCCCAAAGTCTACTCTTAATGCCAAAGCAATTCACTTTCATTATCTGTGTGTGCACTTGGCTTAATATTCAGAGAACAGCTCTACACGGATATGTCCTCAGTTTACATACTGTAGCCATATGCTGCATGAAGAGAATTTGGCCAGCAAAGGACCACATAAAAGAGTTTCCCTGCAACCATATCATCTGGTAACACGGTCACTGCCTTATTAGTCTGCATACTTCTATGCTATGAGTTCACCCCAGGGCATAGTCTCCCATGATCTTTTCCTGACCCTTACTCTGTCCATGAGCAACACATGACTCTTTTATCCAATGACAAACACACACCAGGCGAATCCATTCGGGTGCTTTCCCTGATGGAGCAGAGCCCTGAGAGTTCAGTACCTGGGCATCTGCCAGTAGGTTCCACGGGAGCCGCATAACACCTCCCAGAGTCAGGCTGGCGCCTGGGTGGGTGCTGTGTGAGAGAGTCTGTCCTAGCTCCCAGAGTGGTTCCAAATCAAATGAAAATATGTGCCCAAGCACAATGAACTGTTCAAAGTGCTCTCTAGTTGAAGGAAAGCCAACTTACTGCTACTAGCCAGTCAGACAGCAGTGTAGTCAGGGCCGGGCCCAGGCCTGGAGTCCCAGCTCAGTCTTTTCAAGGGGCCGAGCGTTGTTGCTCTTGCCACCAGTAGCGCCATTTGAGTAAAGAAATAAGCTGTGAAAGGCCGTCCTGCCCTGGACACTCAGTTTGGAGCCAAGGACTGAGCGTGTGCGTCTGGTTTTTGCCTTTTCCCCTCTTCAGCAGGAGAGCATGCCCTTCGCCGTGGTGGGGAGTGACAAGGAGTACCAAGTAAACGGCAAGAGGGTCCTCGGGAGGAAAACACCCTGGGGGATCATCGAAGGTAATCCAGCGCGCCTCCCCAAAGGGGAGGCTGTCCACACAGCAGCTATTAAATATCAAGAGGTCAAAGTGTCAGTGTCCTAGAATACTAGGACATTATTGCCAGCTGGCTACTGTCCTCAAGGAACTTAAGAGTTTGAGATGCTAGCCCCAGGCAGGAAACAATGACACCATTTAACATGTGACCAGGTGGCAATGACTTGGCCTGTCAAATGAATATAGGACACAGACAAACTCTTAAAAAAAAAGATTTATTTTATGTGTGAGTACATTGTCCCTGTCTTCAGACACACCAGAAGAGGGCATCAGATCCCATTACAGATGGTTGTGAGCCACCATGTGGTTGCTGGGAATTGAACTCAGGACCTCTGGAAGAGCAGTTAATGCTCTTGACCGTTGAGCCATCTCTCCAGCCCTGACCTTGAATTCACAATCTTTCTGTTTCTAACTCCTAAATGCTGGGATGACACTGGTGGGCCACCAACTTCACCACACCCAGTACCTTGGAATTTTATTTCATTATTTGCCTTGAATTCGAATTATTCATGAGAATGTTATATACGCATCGTTAAGACCAGAGAGTCATGCCTTGTCCTCCTCTGTTCCCACAGTTCTTGGTGAGTGCTTTGCAGACAGCAGTCACCCCATCTCTGTCAAATCAGTTTACTGTATAGAATGTGACCTTTGGAAGCTGGGCCAGTTATTAGGTCCTATGTGTTTTACCTTCTGTCAATCTTTATCCTATCTTTAGAAGAGAAACTATAACAGGCCTTCACAGGTTTCTTAAACTCCCACATTAAGTTTTTGTAAAATATGGGACAAAACTAGTCTATATTAAGATTCATTCTACAGTGTCTAGAATGGTACTTTGTCCATTATACCTGATTTAAAAGTATTTGCTCAGTTTAAGAAAGAATAGGAAGAGAAAGGAAGGAAGGGAACTAGTGCATTAGCGAACAAGCCTCAGGCAAGTCCACTTAAGAACCTGCCTCATGCCCTCCTTAGAGTGGTCTACCTGCTGGGCCGCCACTAGTGAACTGGCTACCTGTTTTCTTCTGTTTTGTCTGTAGTGGAAAACCTCAACCACTGTGAGTTTGCCCTGCTCCGAGACTTCGTCATCAGGTACGATGTGCCCCCACACTCCCCCAGATGGTAGGCTTAATTATCTGTGATCAAAGGCCATCTGCTCAGATTCACTCCCTGAGCATCTACCCTCTCTTACAGAGCTCTCTGTCCCAGTTCTAGCCCGTCTCAAAGGGGTTGTAAGATTGACATTGGTCCTCAAGGGTGGGTCCCAGTCACTGGGTCCAGTCTACCAAGGAGATGTGTTAGCCTCAGAGGTGATACAAAGAGATGTGTTAACCTCAGAGGTGGACCACCTTCTACAAAGAGATGTGTTAGCCTTAGAACTGGACCACCTTTTCCTCTTCTGACCCTTAATCGTATCTGCTTCTCTTTTTCACTCTGTGTCTTCAGGACTCACCTCCAGGACCTCAAAGAAGTAACACACAACATCCACTATGAGACTTACAGGGCCAAGAGGCTCAATGACAATGGAGGCCTCCCTCCGGTGAGCGCGGACACAGAGGAAAGCCACGACAGTAACCCGTGATGAGCCCTTCTCTGTGCTATCATATATTCCCCTTCTCCACACACACATCCCAGATACCACCTCCAGCCACCTCCTCCTTTCAGCTCTGTCCCACAGGCCTGTCTGGTATTTGTGCAGTAATTTTGTCAGTGTGTGTGTGTGTGTGTGTGTGTGTGATGGAGAGTGCCTATGTGCGTGTGTGTCCATGCATGGTGTGTGTGTGTGTGTGTGTGTGTGTATACACGTGTGCTCAGGGGTGAGGTATTTTCATTGCCCTCTCTGGAAAGTCCTTTGTAAGTCTGCTTTCTCCATGACTCTCCATTCTGTCTCCTTTTTTCTTGTGCTTCAGAACAAAAAGCTGTGCGCCTCACTCAGGAGGTCTGGGGAAGGTTTTATTTTAAAATGCTGGGAGCAGGTGAGCCACAGGCAACTCTTTCTTACTTCTGACCCCACCGACAAACTGGGGCTGCAAGTATTCTTCATGGACTGGTGGCTGAGCTAGCCTGTGGTGGGCTGTGGGAGCTCAGAACAACTTTTCACTGTAAGTTGAGGTAATCTGGAGGAAGGCTAGGACTTCTTGGGAAAACAGAAAGAAAATTCATGGGGAGCAGAGAAGAAAGCTGAGGGGTTCCTGCAGAATTGGTGTCTGGAAATGGAGTTCCACCCTTGTGTCTATGTCGGGGTCACTGTCAAACAGCGGATCATCACTGCTGCAAACCACTGCTTTCTGTGCCCGCCCTCCCCATATTTCAGGCTGGTTGGTTGCTTCCTCTTCCTGATTCCTCTTCCCTCTCCCCAGCGCCCTTTGCCCCCTTTCTTCATATAGTCATGCATTCGCTCCACTTCCTGCCTGTTTCTGACTTTTATCTCCTTTTGGAATAATCTGTTAGCTTCCTTCCTATATTTAGAAATCATGCCGAGGCTACTTCCTAAATTGACTTTCTACTGACCTAAGAGAGACTCAGAACTAGGGGCTGAAGAGATGGCTGTGTGCTTAGGAGCACCTTTCGCTCTCAGGGGACCCAGGTTCAGTTCCTAGCAGCACCTTCTTGGTAGCTTGCAGTTATCTGTGACTCCAGTTCCAGAGGATCTGACATCTTTTAGCCTCCATGAGCATGGTGTATCTACATACACATAGGCAAGCACTCATACACCTAAGATAAAAATAAAAAGACCTTAAAAGAATGAGATCCCAAGTAAAAGCATGGGGCAGTACATACTGAGGTTGCAAGAGAATTCAGAGTTAGAGAAAAGACTAGGAAAGGCGGTTTCTGCAGCTGACCCCTGAAATTTGGGAGTAGCCTGAGGAAATGGGAGAACTTGGTAGCTTGGGCTGCTCCCAGTGTTCTGTTCAAGGAAGCACATATATTGGCCAAATGAGGCAACCTTTAGGTGGAGGAAATTACATTCACCAACTAATTCTGAAGTATCGGAAAAAATATAGTTTCTTAGGCGGCTGGACTTCTGAGACCAATCTTAACACAGGTTTTCCTTTCTCTACAGCCTCTGTGTGCATCAAGCTGGCTTCTCTGTGGCTTTGTTTCGACTCACTCTTTCTCTGTTCTCATTTGTCTGTTTTCTTGGCTTCTCCCCTCTCCGCATTCTCTCACCGTCCAATCCTGTAGATGTTCCCAGGAATACCCACAGCCGTCCATTCCGCCTCCCGTTGCCTTCTCAGGAGCCCTGTATTTATTAATGCGTTCTTTTGCTGCTCCTTGCACATACAAGTAATTCTTTTTTTTCTGTAGTTTCTAAGGCTGCTTTAAGGAAAGCCATTTAGCCTTAGGAAAGGGAAGACGCCTCATGATTCTGTTTACAACTGATCTATCCACTATCCCACCTCCTGGGCCAGCCTGGGTGTTGAACTGGCCCTCACTGAATGCTAGCATTTATGACCTCAGTCCTTTATTACTCAGTCACTAGAAAAACAAACAAACAAAACCCAAAAAGAGATGGAAGACCCATAATTCAGTGGGCCCATCGAAAGAGGAGGGAATAATCAGATCATGTGACCCTAATCCTATGGTCTTAGCCTTTCCTGGAGACCGCTCTATCACTAGCCCTTATTCCTCATCCCCCCTTTCCCATCACTAAAGAGTGGTCAGCTGTCAGGCTAGGATGGTAGCGACATTACGGAGCTCTCTGACTGCTCCAGTGAGCTGCCCTGTATGGTGACATGGGATTGGGCACCTAGGGCCAGCAGGGGATAAGGATGGAGGGCAATGGAGTGGCCCATCTCCCCTAAGCTGTGGTCTCACTCTCCCTGGAAAAGCTGTTTTATGGGTCTGGGGCCAGCTGCCGGTCTCCACACCCTCAACCGTTCTCAACTCCCCCTGCAGGGAGAAGGCCTCCTGGGCACTGTCCTTCCACCCGTGCCAGCCACCCCCTGCCCCACTGCTGAATGAAGGCCATTTCAAGTGCTGCTTCTCTCTCATCCCTCCCAGCTGTTATTGCTGCAGGGCCACGCCCCTTTTAGTGCTGTGTTTGTCCAGCCCACCAGCACAGCCCCTCTCAGCCCTCAGCCGGTGGGAGGGGCTAGCTGCGTCTTTAGGACAGCGGCTTCCTCTGTTTAGCCAAACTACTCCTCTCCTCCCAATGGAATGGAGTTCCCGCCGGCACCACCCTGCTCGTCACCCGTGTCAGCAGCCCCCGCCCTTGTGTAGGGAGGAGGATCTCGTGGAGAGCTTCTCCTGCCCTTGCAAGCGCATCCCAGCGACTTGTCACTGGCTCCAAGGGAACCAGTCCTGCTTTCTAGCCATTCATCTGCATGAGTCCTTTCTTGGCTACCTTAAACGGTCAAGAAAGCAACCTTCCTGCTTGTCAGAGTCACTGAGGTCAGCCGTGTGAGCCCGTGTGGGACAAGAGTGTCTCCTTCATTGCTTAAAGGTATTTATAAGGGTGATTCATTATACATGTTGGGGAGCCAGAGGGCTAGCGGCACTTTAAAAAAAAAAAATCACCGCTGGTGGCTGGCCCAGTGAGTATGTGTGTAAACAACCTGTTTACCCCCATCTAGGAAGTGGTTTTGCTGAAAAGAGGTTGCTGGAGTTGACTTCATTATCCCCAAACTTTAAAAGGGAATTAAACACACATGGACTGCCCCAAACCCACAAGCTCTAGGAAGAAAAATAGCACCCTTTTGTACATTTAGCAGTAAGAGGGATCTCTTCCCACCTACCCCGACTATTCCTACTCCCATCCCCCACCCTGTTAATGTGAGCAATGCATTAGTCTGACCACAGGTGGTCGCTATAGGCTAATGGAAAATACCCAATGGAGGGCAAAGCCCCCATCAGATGCATGAATGTTTGGGAACGGCTGCCACTGCCCCATACACTGTGTCTTTATAGAATCCTCCCTTGGCCACCCCACCTGCCATCTCCACCTGGACACAACTTGCTCAAAGGCTGGTGACTTGTGGGCCATTCATCTACAAGTCCTGATGGAACAAGAGACCCAAGCCTAGGGGATGCAAGAACGACCCATTTTTAAAATGTTATTAGTCCTAGCCAATGTTTTGGTGATATTCCAGTTTAGTTTCCCAATTGAAAACAAGCCAACAGACACTCAGACTGGTCATGTAAATGTTGCTAGCCTCTGTTGTACAACTAAACATTACTGTTTGAACAACAATGGCCTGGTCTTTGTCTTATTCGCGTTTCTTGCTCCTTGATAAAATCAGCTGTGAATGAATACGATCTCACTGTGTGTGAGCCAGGGACCCTCTTGGCAAGACAAGAAGTAGCCACAGATATTAGATATTGAACATGTGGCATCTATTCATTTTTGGGTGACGTGAGGCTATATCCCACTCATTTCCTGGAATTTTGAAACTCCAGTGAGAGGGAGAGCTGACTGTTATTTTTCCCAGGAAGTATTTAGTCCCAACTACTTAACTTCTTAGCATCTCTCTTATCCCCAAGGCATAAGGACCAAGTCTATAAATGAAAGCCTAGTCTTGCCTAGAAAACTATTTTACTATGAATATATTTAGAATATAAAGGGGCCAGTGAGATAGTTCAGCTGGGAAGGGCACTTGCTATCAAAGCTGACAACCTGAGTTTAAACCCTGGAAAGGTTTAAACTCAGATACATGGTGAAAGGAGAGAATTAACTTCCATAAGTTGTCCTCTGACCTCCACATGTTTTCGCGCTCACGTGTGTGCATGCGCACGCAGACACGTAGATGCACAATTTCAAAGGGAACAGGGAGATGGCTCTGCTGGTGCGATGGCCGCCCAAGCGTGAAGACCCGAGTTCAGACCCCTAGCACCCACATAAAACCAGATGTGGACCCAGAGGCCTTGCCTGCCATGTGGTGTGGGTAGGTGGATGACAACCAGAGGCTCAGGTGACGAGCAAGGGTGTGGTGATGGGAGAGAGGTGCAATGGTTTGTGCTATGAAAATAGGCAGAATTGGAGACTGGAGAGTGGGGGGAACAGCCTGATGTGAGGGCCTGCGATGCCACCTAAGGGCTGTTGCTAAGGGCCATGTCTGTGTCCAAGGTCCTGCAGCAGTAAAGTCTATGTCAGTGTCTGTGGCCCATGTTACCAACAAAGGCCATGTCGATGTCCCCGGTCTGGAGGTGCTGCCTGGGGCCATGTTGATGTCTGAGGACTGCACATAAAGTTGTCCCTGCCCCTCACCTTGGCAGCACAGGAGAGCTGGACATGGTGCCATGGATGCAGGGGAGCTGTTGGGCCAACCTAGTCAGGTGCCACTCAGGCCCAGACCCAGGGCTTTGAGTTGTCCCATCTACCGCATCCGTGAACTGCTGGAGCCTGTGAAGGGTCAGCCCTGCAGAAGCAAAGCTGCAGGATCTCCTGACACGGGGCAGCAACAGGATCTTGGAGAGGAGTCCCAGGGAGGATCCAGTATTGATGGTGTAGCAGAAGCCAGAGGCATCAAAGCAGAGCAATGACTCCTTGCAATGAACATTTGCAAATAAAGCTGTTATACTGTGTGACAAACCACATCACATCACAGCTTCCGTGGCAAGATGGTTCTGTTTTGTTTTTGTAATCTACATTATATACATATATATTTATTTAATATTTTTATATTCAATTTATATCATTTTATTTTATATTTAATTTAAACATAAAATGTGAATATTTTATGTTTAATTTATATTTAACAATATATTTAAACTATATATATTTATTTAAACCAGGCTAACTAATATATGTTAAAATATATTTAAACTACATACACACACACACATTGTTTTCTTTCAGTGGGAGGAAGGTTGCAAGGGCAGAGGGTGGCTATGAAGGGATGAGGAGATGTGTGAGATTGGGGTGCATGCTGTGAAACTCACAAAGACTCAATAAAAAGTTAAAAACAAATCGGGTGTGGTCCCATGCTTAGTGGGGATCGCTGGTCAATCAGTCTGCTTCCAGGTTCAATGAAGTATTCTTGCTTGAGGAAAGAGAGGAGAGTGACAGGATAGGTGACATCCTCTTCTGATGTCTTCATGTGCACATAGGTACGCACAGCCAAACACACAAAGTCCACACATACTACTCGTTCACACAAAGGAAGTTATACAGTAGCACTTTTCTTGGATTTAGGATGACCCTTCCCCTCATTCGTAGTTTAGTAAATGTCACGACTCTCATCTGCGTGTCATTCCCTGAATTTTAAGGTGAACTTTTGGGACCTCGACCTTTTTTTTCTTTTAACAAAACCTCAAACATTCGATTTTGCCCATAAAGACTCAGGAGCCAGATGCTGCGGTGAAAGCCTGCTAGCTCAGAGAGGCAGAGGAAGCGCCCAGCTCCTCCTCCTCCTCAGCCAACATCCCAAGCTCAGAGAGGCAGAGGAAGCGCCCAGCTCCTCCTCCTCCTCAGCCAACATCCCAAATGAAAAGCTCTCCTCCACACTGCCTCCCAACGGCCTCCAACGGGGTGTCCCTCTCTTCTACTTCCTGTGCGTCTCTCTATCCATCCTCCTGACTTCCTTTTACTCTGTCTTTTTATCTATGTTGCTCCGCCTCTTGGCCTACTGTTTACAATAAATAGAAGGTTCTTGGATTAAATAAAGGTGTGTGCTAAGGCTGAGCCACACCATAACCAGAAATAGGTTTTCCATGAAGTAACACAAATCTCAGGGTCCACAGTGTGATCAAATATCCTGCGACACTTGACTTTCCGTGAGGTGAACCTAAGGGATAAATGAATGAAGACAAAGAGTTTGGAGAGGTCAGAATGGAAGATGAACCAAGAGGCTATTGAAACCATGCAGGTAAAATGAGGAAGATACCAACTGATGGTGACACAACACACACAGAGGAAGGGAAGTGACATGTGAGAGACGCAGCTGTTTGGTGAACATCAACCATCACAGTCACAATAAGCCTATATACAAACATTCAAGTGTGGAAGGTCAAGCCCAGAGACTCGCCCAATCTTCTTGCCTAAGGTTTCACTGACCATGACAGGAGACACTAGATATTGATGTTTGCTGCTGTATACTATTCCTATCAAGTTTGATTCTTAATTCTAGTAACTCTTGTATGTAAAAAATTATCCGTGCTAGGTGTGATGGCCCATGCCTATAAACCCAGCACTTGGGAGGCACAGGCAAGAGGATCTCTGTGAGTTTGAGGCCAGTCTGGTCTACATAGTGAGTTCTAGAACAGTTAGGGCCACATAGAGAGACCCTATTTACAAAAACAAAAACAACACACTCACACAAATCTGAAATCAGGACATGTCTTACAATGATAACATGTCTGCTTATTTGGCAATTTTCATGTCTTCACTGGCACACTAACACTCTAGAGTGTCTTGAGCAATAAATTGAGCGGGACACCTACAAAGGCTCAATAGATCCAAGAATTGGACCCACTGAAAGTTGAAATTCACTGTCCACTTCCTGACCTAGCTTACCTTTTCTGGAATATCCTCTCACAAGACCATCGGTTCTGTCCTAGGCCCTCTTTGATGGAAGGAAGCTCTGGTCTTAAAAGAGTGGAGGAAATATAGACCCTCAGACTGGGTTGGTTTGGGGTAATCTGGACTGAGATTTTGGGTTAATGACTACTTTTTAAACCGCTAGCTCCTAGCAGGACCAAGGCTGGCTGTAGGTCTACCGTGACGGAGGCTAGTCATCCCCCCTTCAAGCCATCCCCGTTCTAGAGGTGAAGCCAGCTCCACGAACACGCCCCTTTTCCTCACCCGGGCTCTCCTCTCCTGACTTGTGACAGCTCCTCTTGTGACAGCTGCCCACTCAACAACCCCAAGGTTTCTGCGCCATAATCTCCGCCCTCTCCTCAGGGACCCGCCCCCTGCCTTGCAGGCCCCGCCCCTTCCCATTTGAAGGGCGGGCGGCGGCGGGAGGGGACAAGAGCAAGATGGCGGTGAACCAGAACCATACGGTGGACCGCCGTGGGGCCGCCATCCCTCATGGTGAAAGGTGCCTGAGGGGACTTTCAGGCTGCTGTCGAGGAGGGAGGGGATGCTCAGGGTAGACATGAGCACTAGAAAGCCCTCTGCGAATCGAGGACTTTCCCGCCCTTTCCGGGCTCGTTCCTCAGAGCTCCGCCCCTGGCGTTTGAGCGCATGCGTTCGCGTCCAGCGTCCGGGAGCCTGTGGCTAGGCGCGTGCGAGGGGTGCGAGGGGGTGCGAGGGGTGCGGCCATTCTCAGAGGAAAAGCCTGAATGAGGTTTGTGTGAAGAGTGGGTCAACCCTTGCATCGCGGGACAGCCTCCACTGGCCGTGTGCGACTTTAAGAGAGTGACAGTTACCCTGAGGGCCCTGGGTGCGCCTCCCAGGACCGGGAACAAAGGGGTAGCTGAGTTGGAAGAAGGGCTAGGATGTGAAGTATAGGTAACTAATCCAGAACTGTCACAAGCCTTCCTCCAACACCCCCCAGAAATTCCCTTTCCTTGTTGCGTCAACCTAAGACATGACTTCGTCACCTTTACTGAAAAGATAGGGAGCAAAAGAAGGGGTCCCTAGGAAGAATGTCACTCCCAGTCTCTCACAGTGCTGGGGCTTGTAAAGTGGCTTCTCTGTCAGGAGAAGCCCACCTCTAGGCGAATTTAATGACTTGGACGTATTTCCCTCTTTAATCTCCCCCCACCCCCCACCCCCGACTTTCCTAGCCCTCTGTCTTTGCCTCTTCTGGATTATATCCTCTCTCTGCTGATTTTCTTTACTTGGCTGTGAGACTCATTCAATGATGTGCTCAAATAGAACTCCGAGGTCAGTTTGAGGCTAGCCTGATCTACAAAGCAAGTTCCAGGACAGCCAGAACTATATTATAGAAAGACTGTCTCAAAAAAAGAAAAGCCCTGATTTTTTTTTCTTGTCGTTCTTTAAATTTTTAGAATCTGTCTGTGCGCTTGAATTTGTACTCTTGGGTAGTTTTCATTGCGCAGCTAAGCATGTCAGGCATTGTTCTTTGTCTTTATAACTGCTCCGTCTGCAGTGAGCAGTTTCCCTCATTTCACAGGTAAGAATACGAGAAATAATTTGCTCAAAGTCATTTTCAGTGCATGTGGGAAAGCCTGGACTGGAAATTACCTGCTATGTGTCAACTTCTCTTGCTGGCTTTTAGAAAAGTTTTATTTCCTGCTTCTTCTTCATCAAAGAACCATCAGTTCTCTGCCTTTCTCAGATGCCAACGACAGTAAGGAAATAGTTTGAGAGGAGGAAGATTGATTCTATTTTTAGTTTTCTTTATAGTTATGATACACATTTGAGAGTTCAGTTGCAATTGTGGTATGTTTGAATGGGATGGAACGAAATCTTGCTGTTTTATTTATTTACCTAGGGCTGACCCTGAATTTGTGATTCTCCCTTAGCCTCCCAATGAATGTTTGTAGTAATTAAACAACTACAGCAAAATACCCAGAATATCTTAGATTTGGGGGTTGAACAAGAATTTAGTCACACTGGAACACCAACTTTTGGCAGTAATAATAACACAGATATTGACACCGAGAAGCATCCCCAGTATATTGGTAAATGAGGAATTAAGTTACAAAGAGGTTGTTAGTGGGGAAGCACATATTTATTTCAGTGAGGAGCAATGATTTAGTGATTCGAGTTGGAGGTGAAGTGCCTTGTTTCTCTCTTGCCTTAGCACAAACATGTTGAACATTTCTAATCTAAAAACCCAAAATGCTCCATTGGAGCCAGATGTGATGAGGCAAGTCTGCTGCATCGTCAGATGTATGCCTCCATACCTGACTTGTAGAGAACTTGTCATCATGGCGGAGGAGGTCATAAACGTATGGGCCAGGCCGTGTTGTAAAATGGAAAAGACTGAAATGTTTTATTTTATCCATATTTAAAATTGTGTAGATACTCGATGTCACAGTAGGAAAGCCAGGGGAAAAATTGATTACCCAAATTCCAACATTCAGTCGTTTCTGCATTTTGGTTTGCTTTCTCTGCACCTTTTCTTATGGAAACTTAAGCTGGTTTCTCCCCTTACCAACAGCTTTGTGTTTAATTTACATTTGCTGATATAGTGGGACAGTTACCAGTACCCATATCTATATTATTCTTGTCAATGGCGATAATCCAGTGTGCATACACCTTTGCTTAATTCTCAACGTGAACTATTCTGAGGCTCTCCCCTCATCTATAAGCATTACTGTTTAGATTTTTTTTTTTAAAATAAACCTGTGTATATGAGTATGCTCATGCCAAAGCACATATGAAAGTCACGGGACAGCCTGTAGGAGTCCTCTTCCCTTCTATTACATCCCAGGGATCAAACTCAGACCCCCAGGCTCAGTAATAAGTACCTTTACTAAAGGAGCTATCTTGCCAGCCCTGTCTGAAAACTTTTAAAAACGTATCTTTACCCATCTATCAAAATGTGTCTTTGAGGCTGGTACCATCTGGTTCTCTGCCTTACCTGTGGTTCCAAGGATGCTGTGAGAGGCAAGGAGGAGCTGGGTTGAGCCTCTCTTCTGCTGTGAAAAACACAGTAATGACTTGGTTTCCAGTAATAGCACAATGTATTCATCCCGCTTGCCCTGGGTGTTTTTCATGTGTCGTAAATTGTGAAGGTCACCACATTGAAAGACAAAGATACTAAGCATTGTGAAGGAGTTGCATTTATGTAACTTTGGATAAAGTTACACCAGAGCAATATACAAGCCTGTCATTGGTGTAGTGCTGAAGTTAAGCATTGCTGTCCACAGGAGAAGAGTAGCCAAGTTCATCTGAAGGTGATGATCAGTTAGGGGACTATGCAGGCAGGGAACCTTCAAGATATTTCTGTCCTAGAAATACACTTGGAGCATTTCAGCCTCCAAAAAGAAAGAAATGAAAGCAGAGAAGTGTATATGCTCAGTCAGGCCAAGGCATCCCAACAAGCCAAAGCCAAAGAAGATGATGAATGGAAAACCAGGGCAGATATCCCTCACTGTCAGATTCAAGATGCCCAAGGACAAAGGAAGAACCTAGGGTCTGTGTTGTAATTATCTTAGTATCATTAAAATAAAGATCTTGTGGAGTTTGTACTCCAAATTACAAGTTTCCAGTACAAACTTTGTACTACAGGGTTCAGCTGGGCTGGAAACTAAAGATTGCTTTTAGTACTTGAGCATAAGAATACCTACTATCAAATAGTGTTTTAAATAATAAAATAGTTCATAGGAAGACTTTTAATAGTTTTAGTGTTATGTTTCTATCTTGTCTTCACCTAGTACAGGTTGAACTTCTCTGATCTGAAAATCCAAAATCTAAAATGCTCCATTGAATTCAGGTGTGGTTGGGTTGGAGCGATGGCTCATCTATCATGAGCATATCCTGTTCTGCTACAGGACCCACGGTCAGTTCCCAGAACCTGTGGTGAATGGCACACGTGTGTCTGTAATTCCAGCTTTAGAAGGAACTGGCCTCCTCTGGCCTCCAAGGGTACCCAGAGACTCATATATACTCCCTCCCCTGCAGAGGCCATACACATAATTAAAAAAAATCCAGGTGTGATGGTACATACTGAAGGTGAAATCACCTCGACAATTCCACCACTCAAGTTGATGCAAGAGGATTGTAAGTTCTAGGCCAGTCTGGGCTATATAACAAGACCCTATCTCAAAAACAAAAGAATAATCCTTGAGTGCCACCAAATACCTTGTCTGGAAAATTCCGCTGTATGATACTTTGTTTTATGCATAACTTTGCTTAAAATATTAAAGACAGTTACCTTCCGGTCATATGTATAAGATATATATGAAACAATTGAATGTCATTTAGACTTGGGTCTCATTGCCCCAAATTTCTTGTATATGCAAGCATTCCAAAGTCAATAACTGTCAGGTCCTAAATATTTCATTAAGAGATACCCAAATTAAACTAAAAATCAGGATTGAAGTAATTAATCTTGAATTAATTTTAATAAAAGCAGGAAAATAATACCACTAGTTATCACACTATTATTGCCATCTGCTATAAAAGCTTTATTCACACCTGGTTGGTTTATGTAAGATTTTGTTTTTTGTATTTTGTGGTGGTTTGAATGAAAATGGTCACCATAGGCTCAGAGAATGGGCACTATTAGGAGATGTGGCCTTGCTGGAATAGATGTGGCCTTGTTGAAGAAAGTGTATCACAGGGGCATGGGCTTTGGAGTTTCAAGTGCTCAAGTCAGGCCCAGTGTCTCTCTCTTCCTGCTGCCTTACAATCCAGATGTAGACCTCTCAGCTCCTTCTCTAGCACCAAGTCTGCCTGTGAGCTGCCATGCTTCCCACCTTAATGATAACAGACTAAACCTCCGAACTGTAAGCCAGCCCCAATTAAATGTTTTCCATTATAAGTGTTACCGTCCTCATAGTATTTCTTCACGGCAATAACACCCTAAGACATTTTTGTTTATTTTGTTTTAATTATATTGTTTGGGTGTTTTGCTAGCATGTTTGTTGTGTTCCATGTGTGTAATGCCTATGGAGGCCAGAAGATAATGTAGGAACTATAGTTACAGGTCATTGTGCGTCACCATGCAGGTGCTGGGAATTGAACCCAAGTTCTCTCCAAGAACAGTCAGTGCTCTTAATAACTGAGCCATCCCTGCAGCCCTACTGTTTGTTTTGAGACAGGATGTCACTACAGAGTCCAGAGATCATTATATAAGTCCAGGATGTAAGCCTTGAATTCCATGTATATGTGTGAAAGGTGTGTGCCATGAGCGTTGTGGATGTGCATGTGCTGTGCTTATGAAGTGTGTGTTTGTCCTAAAGCTCTGCTCACCTCCAAAACGTTACTGTTAGAAATTACAGTTTTATATACTATCACAACCACGACGGATGTATAATTATGTTTATCCTACGATCTTAAACAGGCCATTCTGCTCCATCACTCTAGCTAGCATCTCTTCCTCAGTCCATGCTGAAAAGTCTAGAGCTTGCCATCTCTTTTTGCCAGTCCAGTGAGTTCCCCAAGCTCAAATCCCAGGCAGCTTCCCAACTTGGTCTCGCTATTCTTCCTAACGCTACTCATGCTGTGGCTTGGCTCATCCACATCGCCGATCTTCTCCCAAGCAGGCAATCTGCTCTCCATTATCTGCTTCTCTGTCTCTGCTAATGCCAGGGACCCTGTCTGGATTGTCTCTTGTATCCTTACCTCTGTCTATATAAACACTACCTGTGTCTTAAGAATCAGCTCCAGCCACGATCTTTCACAATCGTTTCCACCATAAATAATCCCTCCTGTTAAATGACTGGGACATTTTTTTTATTATTTATTTTATTTTTTTTTTTAATTTACATTCCAAATCATTTCCCCTTTCCCGTTTCCTCCCTCCCCGAACGTCCCATAAGCCCCCTTCCCTCCCTCTTTTCTCCATTCAACCCCCTCTCGTTACTCTGTCCTGGCGTTCCCCTACATCCAGTCTTTCCAGGACCAGGGGTCTCTCCTTCCATCTTCTTAGAAATCTATTGATATGCGGATTGTGTCTAGGGTATTCCGAGATTCTGGGTCAATATCCCCTTATCAGTGACTGCATACCATGTGTGTTCTTTTGTGATTGGGTTACCTCACTAAGGATGATATTTTCAAGATCTGACCATTTGCCTAGGAATTTCGTGAATTCATTGTTTTTAATTGCAGAGTAGTATTCCATTGTGTAGATATACCACATCTTCTGAATCCAACTGGGACATTTTTGTGCCATTTATGTGACACATGTCTCCTATTACTTGCATGATGTTCTCCATTCATGCTTCCTTTTCTTTCTTTTTTTTTTTTAAATAAATGTTTAGTGACTTACCCTTTGGTAGAGCCACAGCAGTGAAACAGGTGGTTATGTTGAGGGGCACTGAACAAATAAACTAAAAAAAAAGAAAAGAAAAAGAAATTAGACAGCTAGATTCCATGGCATTGTAACACGTGTTGTCTGCCTTGCCTTTCTGCAGTCTCTTGAAGAAATGTTTGTATGTGGAACTCTCCTTTCCCCAGTCACCGCCAGGCTCCAACCTCTTCAGTGGTACAAAGAGGGGGGCTCTGTTTCTCACCTCATACCGGGTAATTTATGCTTTCCTTTTGATTGGCTGATTCGTTTACATTTGTTTGTTCCTAACGCTTTAAAAAAATAGTTAAACATTGGGTTTGAAGGCATTTTAAAACATTTTTACTTTGAGACTTCCACTTTGAAGGAGGATGGAAGAAAGAGATGTTTCTCTATTAGGCCACAAGACCTTCCTTTTGCAAGTCTATCCATGGACAAATTCCTTATTCCTTTCCCAAAGTTTTCTTCCTCATTCAGGTGATTTTTGTGACTTCACATTCAGACAATGATCCCATGTTGTCTTTCATGATGCCGTTTCATCTAATGAATAACTGCACCGTCGAACAACCAATCTTTGGTGCAAACTACATTAAAGGGACAATTCAGGCAGCTCCAGATGGTAAGTTTTTTTCCCCTTAAAAGTGCCTCATCAGCCGGGCGGTGGTGGCGCACGCCTTTAATCCCAGCACTTGGGAGGCAGAGGCAGGAGGATTTCTGAGTTCGAGGCCAGCCTGGTCTACAAAGTGAGTTCCAGGACAGCCAGGGCTACACAGAGAAACCCTGTCTCGAAAAACCAAAAAAAAAAAAAGTGCCTCATCTACACCCCAGAAGATGCTAGAAAGCTTAAGATTAAGACTTGTTTCATGTTAGAATTCAAACAAAAGCTGACCTGCCTCTTTGAGAGTGTGTACCTCAGTGTCGGTAAGCATTTGCCATTTCTTCCTCCAGGTGGCTGGGAAGGTTCTGCTACTTTTAAAATAATCTTCCGGAAAGGAGGTGCTATCGACTTTGCCCAGTTGATGGCCAAAGCTGCTTCTGCTGGTGAGTGATAAAACCGGTATAAACTTTAGGGGTCAAGGAGGTGAAACAGGACTATTACTCAGGAGAGAGTGGCTAGCCTGGGTGTCAGGCATTTGGTATTTCTAGATGAATTAATTCAACAAGCATTTCTCTGAGTTTACCTATTGTCTTAGTCAGGGTTTCTATTCCAGCACAAACATCATGACCAAGAGCAAGCTGGGGAGGAAAGGGTTTATTCAGCTTACACTTCCACACTGCTGTTCATCACCAAAGGAAGTCAGGACTGGAACTCAAGCAGTCAGGAAGCAGGAGCTGATGCAGAGGCCATGGAGGGATGTTCCTTACTGGCTTGCTTCCCCTGGCTTGCTCCTCATTTCTTGCTCACCTTACTTTCTTATAGAACCCAGGACCACCAGCCCAGGGATGGCACCACCCACAATAGGCTGGGCCCTCCCCCCTTGATCTTCATTTGAGAAAATACCTTACAGCTGGATTTCATGGAGGTATTTCCTCAAGGGAGGCCTCTTTCTCTGTGATAACTCTAGCTTGTGTCAAGTTGACACACAAAACCAGCCACTACACCTATGGTGTGTCAAATCCCACACTGTGATTATAAACGTCACCCTGTCCTGTAGGAGCTGGGAGCCTGTGGTCAGACATCTACATGACTAGCCTAAAACTGCTGGTCTTTTGTGCCACACCCTGCACACCTGGATACCTGACCGGATCTGCTTGGGAGTGAAGAACAAACACATCCGTGCACAGGCTAGCTGGGTAGTGTGGGCTTGCACACTGGGATGGAGCAGCACTGTGGGCAGCAGGAAAGCCAGGGGTATGGCTAGGAACAGCACAAGCAGAAAGGTCACCTGTTCTCAGTAGAGGACTGTGTGCAAGCCGTCTCAGGCTGGAAGCTGCCAAGGCTTTCTATGAGCTCTGTCAATATTTGTACATGGATTACAGGAAGGTTTGTTGATTCCCGAGCCCAGCCCGGGAAGGCTTTGCCATGCACATTTTGATCTCCTCCTATCGGCCCTGGCTTTGCTTCTCTTGGTTGCTCTTACCATCCATAGAGGAGACTGGGGATAACTACTGCCCTGCACTAATGACCCCATGGCTTTCTATGACTGATAAAACACTCTTCCAACTGGCTTCTCTTCATGCCTCCCACACTCCTTTACCATCCAATCAAACAGCATGCTGTGCCTTATCCCCTCTCTTTTCTGGGTTGTCACTTTGTTCTGTTAGGAAAGGCTCTTTCCCTTTCTTTTTTTGCTGTCCACCTCAAACTCCAATCTAGATGTTAAAGACACAGTCCAGTAAAGATGGACATTTGCAGACACACGTTTGCTTTAACAGACACAGGAATATGGTGCCGCAGATAAAATAGAAGAAGGGTCTAATGTTACTATAGTGCATGAACTAGGATGCTGTGTATCATGGTGAAGACCCATAATCAGTGTAAGACTGAGAGGAAATGAGCTCAGCTTAAAGACAAGTAATTTAGCTGCACAGTGGTCTAAGCCCTTTACAATGGTTAGCTCAATGCTCATAAAGCCTTATGATAAAGATACTAATACTGGGTTGGAGAGACGGCTCAGCGGTTAAGAGCACTGACTGCTCTTCCAGAGGTCCTGGGTTCAATTCTCAGCAATCACATGGTGGCTCACAACCATCTGTAATGGGATCCGATGCCCTCTTCTGGTGTGTCTGAAGACAGAAACAGTGTACTCACATACATAAAAATAAATAAATAAATAAATCTTAAAACAAAAGATACTAATATTATGCTCACTTGATAGATGGGAAAACAAATGATGGGATGGTTATTTATTTAGGGATGTTAACCCTGAATAACCACAGGCAATAAGACAAAGTTGCTACTCTCAAGAAGTGTGCAGTTTAAGAAAAGGACCACTTGTATTTTTTTTAACCTGGTACCACAAGACTGTTGCCGCCTCACATGTGAGGTGCAGTCAGCGCTGATGGCTACTCAGTTCATAGCTGACGTATACCTGATTTAAAAGGATAGAGCGTTCTTATTTTGCCAAATTGTCTTCTCAGCTGCCCAAGGAGTTCCACTCAGAGTTGCAAGCTTCTGGATGGGCCCTCTAGGAATATATGTCATCACTGGGGACAGGAGCATGTATGCCCCACAGGCATTCCAAGGTGAGGTGTGGGGAAAGGTCGCCCTAGGAAGTGAAAAGGTATGAGAGACCCTTTTAGACAGTTCCCACTACCTTGCTTCAGGGTTTGGGACTCTCATAGCTTTGTTTCCTGGTTGAAACCCAATAGTGATAAGCAAATGACTGGACTCACATTTCAGATTGCATTTTGCTTGCTAGCTTGTAAGTCTGTGTGTTGGAAAAGGGGCTGGCCTGGAATTTGCCATACAGCTTCATCTCGCTGAGTACCGAGGTTTTGTGTGGGCGTTGCAGACTGACTTTGATCTTGGTGCGTAAGAACCACCTAAGCAACTCCTGTTAGTGAGGAGCTCGCTTCCTGCTAAGAGCCTGCACAGCAAACAAAGCTGCCCACCTCATCTCCTGCGTTACACTGTCATGGCCTTCAAGCCAGCCAAGCCTTCCAGCCACACCCTGAGCTTCACGGCCTGTGCCTTTTCACATCTACCTTGCCTAAGATGGAGACGGTTTCAGGCTTCCATGAAGACCTGGCTTGCTCAGCAGTATGTGAGCAAGGCACCATCCCATTTATTTATGATATTTTTGAGATAAATGTTACCAATATGCTAAAATAATATCTCACTTTGAAATCCAAGATTAAAAAGTTGTATACAGCTACATATTGATCACAGGCCCAAGCGTCTCACTAGGCTGAAAATGCAGTTTTCAGCACTTGAAGGCTGACTTGAAACCAAAGGAGACTGCAGAGTATCTAGGATTAGCAGTACACAGAAAATGAACTAAAGGTAATGTCAAGAGAGCCTTAATGAGGCTGGAGAGAGGGTTCAGTTGTTAAGGGTATTTGCTGTTTATCCAGGGGATTGAAGTTCGGTTCCTAGCACCCACATTGAGTGGTTCACAACTACCTAGAACCAGCCCCAGGGGATCTGATGCCCTCTTCAGGCAGGCATACTCATGGAACACACACACAGATACACATACACTTAAATAAAAATAAAATGGGTGTGGTGGTACACACCTTTAGTCCCAGCACTCAAACTCCAGAGGGCAGAGGCACGTGGTTCTCTTCAAGTTCAAGACCAATCTGGTCTACATAGTGCATTTCAGGACAACAGAGAGATACCTTGTTTCAAATAATAATAGCAACAACAATAATAATAATAATAATAATTTTTTAAGAAAGAGCTTTTGATGTCAGACCCAAACAGCACTTTAGTGTACAGAAAAAGAAATGTTGATTCTTTCCCAGAGTCCCCATCTCTCTGTTTTAGATTTCTGTCACTGAGATAATTATTAAAAGAAAAGGTTTTGTTATTGTTTTGAGATGGGTCTCATGTAGCTCAGGCTGATCTCCACCTTACTGTTAATTAGTTGATATCCTTGAACTCCTGATCCCCCTGCCTCTACCTCCCAAGTGCTGGGATTATAGATGTCCAGTATCATACCTATTTTTAATGACAAGGTCTCCCACTGTGGGTTAGTCTGGCCTGGAATTTATTCTGTAGGCCATGTTGGCCTTGAACTGTGGTAGTCCTTGCCTCAGCCTCACCTGGTGCTCCAGTTATGGGTGTAAGCTTATTGTTGTTTGTTTTGTTTTTTCTGTGCATGCTATAGTGTTCATGTGGAGGTCAGAGGACAGTCTGGGGGACTCAGTTCTCTCCTGCCAGTATGTTGCTCCCAGGGATTGAACATGGATTGTGAGGCTTGGTGGTACAGGCCTTTATCTACTGAGCCATCTTGCTGGCCTTTTGTTTTTATTTTTGTGGTTGGTTGGATTTCTGTTGTTGCTGTTGTTTTCTAAGACAGGTTCTCACTGTATAGCCTGGGCTGACCTGGAACTGATGTAGACCAAGGTGGCTTCAAATGCAAGATTTGCCTGCCTATGCCTCCAGATTAAAGATGTGTGCCACAGTTCCCAGTTGTTTTTGCCCTTGAATTCAGCATCTATCTGAGCCTCACCTAGTATTGAGATTATAGGGATACAAAACCACACCTGGAAGTCTGTGGCTTTTTATTCAATGCAAGTCATGATGTATTACGTTACAGAACCAGATTGTGGGTTTTTAGTGTGAGGTTTTACTCTGATCTAGGCAGGAGTGAGACTCTTCAGTTTCTCTGGTTGTAGGGTTTAATTCTGGCAGAGGCTTTAGTTTCTTCTTGCTCCTTTCCCCTTCTGCTGTCTTTGCCTTTTCATAGTAAATGCAGTATGCATCCACATTTTCCTTACCTGTACCCATTGTTACACTGAAGCCCAGTTTCTGACTTTTATACTCATGTCTCTCCATGTTTGGTGGTGGTGGCTTGCTTTGGGGTCTTAATTCATTGATGGGTTTTCAGCTCATCTCTCTCTTTTTTAATTGTTATAAGGAGATGGAAGGGATGACTTCTAACCTCTTCTCTCCCCACTCTCAGGGTTCCTCTGTGTAGCCCTGGCTATCCAGAACTTGCTCTGTAGAACAGGCTGACCTTGAACTCAAGATCTGTTTGCCTCTGTCTCCCAAGTGCTGGGATTAAAGGCGTACAACACTACCAGCTGGCTGGTTTTCAAGCTCTTAACCTGTTCTACCTCAGACGTCGGACATCTGAGACTCTTTTGATTTTATGTCCTTCCGTTCATCTGGCTTGTTGACTTAAATGGCAAGTGTGTATCATGACCGAGAGCATCAGGCATCATTCTGTTTTTTTAAAAATATGTTTTTATTATCTGTCTTAGTGAGGGTTTCCATTGCTGTAAAGAGAATTCATGACTGAAGCAGGTCTTATAAAGGACAACATTTAATTGGGGCTGGCTTACAGGTTCAGAGTTTCAGTCCATTATCATTAAGGTGGGATCAGGGCAGCATCCAGGTAGGCATGGTACAGGAGGAGCTGAGACTTCTACATCTTGTTTTGAAGGCAAACAGAAGACTGGCTCTCATGTTGCTAGGATGAGGGTCTCAAAGCCCACCCCCATAGTGACACACTTCCTTCAACAAGACCACACCTCCTACTTAGTGTCACTCCCTGTGCCAAGCATATTCAAACCACCACATTATTTTAAATTATAATGTAATTATGTCAGTTCTCCCTTCTCTTTTCTTCCTTCAAACCCTCCCATTCTCTCTCTTTCTCTGTCTCCCCCCCCACTACTCTATTTCAGACTCATGGCCTTCTTTTCTTTAGTTGTAGTTTTGTGTGTGTGTATTCCTAAATATATAAATAAAATCTGCTCAGTGTATAATATCACTTATATGTAAATGTTTTCAGGGCTGACTGTTTGGTATTGGATAACCTATTTGTGTGGTCTTTTCTGGGGAAGACTATTTCTTCCACTCTCAGTGTTCCTTTGATGCCTATAGTTTTTTTTTGCCTAGGGTTGAAACTTTATGGGCTTTCCCCTTCCAGAGTACCATGTCTATTGGTGTCTTCCTCCTTCAAGTCATGCTTAAGCAGCCATGCTGGTAAGACTTCATGAGTTAGCATCTCTGACATTTTTAGGAGACAATGCTGGAAGAGAAAGGCAATCCTCAGTATCACCTGGCTACACACCCTGTGGTCGATTCAGTAGTGGCACAAATGTTATGCAGGTAACCAGACGATTTCAATTGGATTTACGGCCCACTGCATCCAGGAACCCATACCTGACATTGCTAATGGCCAAGAACCTGAGACCAGACAGACCATGAGCCCAGGGGAAAAACTAATACTGTTATTCTGCTAAAGGAACATAGCAATAGAACATTTCCCAATGACATGTGATGTATCCATTGATAAGCACATCACTCAGTCCTCATGAGAGAAGTGTCTTGTTACAGGGGACGGTAATTAACTCAGGAACCCACAACTAGACAAATGCAGAGAGTGAGAGAGACCTCAGAGCACTCAGTCCTAAATGGGATATTTTCATCAATCCTGTCTTTCTTTTCCATTGCCGTGAAAACGCACCACAATCAAGGCGATTTCTAAAATAAAGCGTGTATTTAAAGGCTTGCTTACTTATAGCTTCCAAGAGTGAGTCCATGATTGTCATGGTGAGGAGCATGATAGCAGACAGGCTGGCATGGTGTTGGAGCAGTCACTGAGCTTTTATATCTTCCAAAGAAAGCTGACAAAGTTAAGCCTGGGCTTGGTATGGGCCTCTGAAACCTCAAAGCCACCCCAGTGAGCACCTAACCCTTCCTCCAACAGTTCAACTGGGAGCCAAATATTCAGATACATGAGCATATGGATACCGTTCTCATTCAAACCACAAAAACAAAACAAAACAACAACAAAAACCTCCCCTAAAGGCCCAGGGATCTGTGCAGAAGAGGAGGCAGAGAGATTCCCAGAGCAGAGGGGATGGAGGACCCCAAGGAACTAATGTCTTCTAGACGCAACAGGACTGATGCACATAACTCACAGAGACCGACAGCCCATACAAGACCTCCACAACTTCAAAAGAGACAAAAAAATCCCCTTATCCAGGAGGGGAGGTTTTGGGAAAGGGAAAATTAGTTTCTCCAGTGGGGTGTCACTGGGTGTATCAACCACACTCCAGGGGAGGAGAGATTGGAAGACTGGGAGGAGTTGGGGGAGAAGAACTGGAGTTATAAATGGTTGTGTCATGTAGGAACTAGTAATTGAACCCGAGTCTGAGAGCAGCCAGTGTTTTTAACTACTGAGCCATGTCTCCAGAGCCACCCCTCCTCTAAAATGACTTTGCCCATTCTGGTTTCCAAATTATACTCCTCATTGAGGGTGTATATTTCATACACCCTCAAGGAGGTTTGTTTATTTCATAATCACAACAAACATTACCAAATAAAATATGTATCTTCACAACTCTAAGTAATGACCAATGTTACGGGAAGGCTATTTCCAGTTAAATCACCTCACCAAAAGAAACACCACCTTCCCCTGGTAATGGCTAAAGATCAGGTTTTTAGCGTGGCTCGATTCTCATGTATGTTTTTCTTGGCCTTATTTTTTGTATTCTTCAGTTATTCTTTATTCACAGGGTAACAATTTTTTTTTCCTTCTTTTTGCTATTCCCAGTTGCCTACGGAGTCCCGCCTGCGGGATACGGAGCCCCACCTGCAGGGTACGGAGCCCCACCTGCGGGGTACGGAGCTCCACCTCCCAGATATGAAGTCCTGCCTCCGGGATACGGAGCTGTGAGATACGGATCCCCTCTTCCTCTATACGTAGCTACCCCCATGGGCTTTGGAGTCCCGCCTCCTGGGTATGGACCTCCACCTGTGAGACACGGATCCCCACCTCCTGGATATGAAGCCCCCACTATGGAGTATGGAGCCCAAACTCCCAGATACGTAACTACACCTATGGGCTCCAGTTCCCCGCCTCCCGGATATGAAGCCCCGCCCATGGGGTATGGAACTCCCTCCGGGCGTGAGTCCATCCCTCCTGGATCCACAACCCTGTCTGTAGCACAGGAAGCTCCACCTGCTGGGCCATCTCACGCCCGTGACAGCCCAGAATCCTGAATTTCAGGCATCTTTTCCTTCTACCTCATCTTCACAAGCCCATTCTCCCCCCTCTAAGATGTAAACCTTGAAGTTTCAACCTAGCAAAACCACACCCTGGTGTTGAAGTCAAGATAACGAGGAGCACTTAGGTATCTGATCACAGACCTGTTCTTGGTAGTTTGTCTCCCTCCTTGGGAGTTCAGTCACAGGGCGGAATCAAGCCTTATCACCACACCTTGATTTTAGAAGCACTGTCAGTTCTTGGTTAGCTGGATAAAGAAGGAACAGCACCAGAGGGTTAAATCCCCTAATATCTTGCTTGACATAGGATTCACTTAAAACATCATTGATGTGAGTTTGCAAAAAGCTTCCTGCCTTTATTCTCATCTGTGTTCAAAGCTGCTATACTACTCTCTTAGGTAGTTCCTAAGATCTATTAAAATGTCGTGTTGAGAGCTGGCCCTGGTAGTCCAGGCCTGGAACCCCAGCAGCCAGAGAGAGGCAGAGGATGGCAAGCTCAAGGCTTGCCACAACCGTGGAGTCCAAGTCAGCCTAGGCAGCTTGGTGAGATCCTGTCTCAAAAACTATAAAAAGGGGTCCAGGGACAGAGCTCAGTTGTTGTGTGCTTGCCCTGTATGCTTAATGGTTGTAGGTTTAATTCCTACTGATTAAAATGTCAGGTGCCAGGCATGAGTGCACACACTTGAAATCCCACAGCACTTGAGAGGCAGAGGCAGGAGGCTCAGAAGTTCAAGATCATCTCTGGCTATGTTGGGAGTTAACTGTCAGCCCGGGCTACATTAGAACCTGTCTTAAAAGGAAAATCCAAACTGCATCACATCGAACACAGCTGTTTCATACAGTGTTCTCTACATTAGTGAAAGACTAGGACAACCTTAATTTCCAGTGAGAGAGGAGGATCTTATAACTTAACAGCATATACATACAATAGAACAGTATGTAGATGTGGGAAGTATAGAGAAGGCGACCTCTAAAGAGACAAAGCAGTAAGGAGTAAAAAATTCCCAGGTCCAAAACAGCAGACTAGGGTAGTAATTTCCAGCATGTGTTCTAACAGTCTGTGGTCCGAATATGTAAAGAGCTGGAAGAGAGAAGTGGGGTCAGGGAGATGGCCAGTTGCTCACGTGCTTGTTAGAAGAGCCTGACGTTGATAACTAGCACTTAAAATAAACCAGACCTGAGGCTGGAGAGATGGCTCAGTGGTTAAGAGCACTGACTGCTCTTCCAGAGGTCCTGAGTTCAATTCCCAGCAACCACATGGTGGCTCACAACCATCTGTAACGGGATCTGATGCCCTCTTCTGGTATGTCCGAATCCATTGATGGTGTACTCACATGCATAAAATGAATCAACCAACCAACCAATCAATCAATCGTAAAAAAAGAAGAAGCCAGACCTGGCTGCACACATCTGTAATTCCTGTCCTGAGGGTGGGAATCAGTGATTCCCACTAGCTAGTCAGCCTGAATCAGTGAGCCCCAGATTGGAGACCTTGTTTCAGATAGGGTAAAGAGCAACTGAGGTATACACCTGACCTTGACCTCTGACCTCTTCAAGCCCATCACACACATACTTGTACATACTTAAATATTTTTAACATTGAAAAGGAAAAAATGTACATGTGAAAAAATATATGCATTACCAATTAACAAGGGAGGCAATAATGTTAGCAGAGGCAGTAACATGACAAAGTACTCAAAGGGATGCTAACTCCAATAGTGCTGGGGAACTTTGACTCAGAATGAGAAGGTATTTCCAGATTTGACTGGCTTTGCCTCTTCAGTGCTGAGGATTGGGCTTAGGGTGGTCCACACACAGGCCACACTACCACTGAGCTGCCTTCTCCACCCCTATTAAAATCTCTGCTGTAGCAGACTCTTTCAAAGGAGAGAATGGAGTGAAGGACTGATTCCAGGCTACACTCACGACCAGGAGTTTTCTTCTGACCTTCTACCCTCTGTTTGTCAATCTTGGTGATTAGTGCTGGCCACCCAGCTTCTCCCTGACCCCCAGAGTCCTCTATACTTCCAATACCTCCTGTCTTAGGGTTTTATTGCTGTGAAGAGATAACATGACCATGACAGCTCTTATAAAGGACAGCATTTAATTGGAGCTGGCTTACAGCTCAGAGGTTCAGTCCATTATGGCCATGCCAGGAACCATGGTGGCATGCAGGCAGACATGGTGTTAGAGAGGTAGCTGAGAGTTCTACATCTCAGCAGGAAGCAGAAAGAAAGGGTGTCACAGTGGATATAGTTTGGGCATAGGAAATCCTAAAGTCCACCCCTATAACATATTTCCTCCAAGGCCACACCTCATAATAGTGTCACTCCCTATGACCCAACACTCACACACATGAGTCTATGGGGGCCATTCCTAGTCAAACCACCACACCATCCATCCTTGTCTCTTGTAATCTCTCTCTCTCTTTGAAAGATTTATTTTATGTATATGAGTACACTGTAGCTGTCTTCAGACGCACCAGAAGAGGGCATTGGATTCCATTACAGATGGTTGTGAGCCACCATGTAATTGCTGGTGTTTGAACTCAGGACCTCTGGAAGAGCAGCCAGTGCTCTTAACTGCTGAGCCATCTCTCCAGCCCTATAATATGCTTCTTGATCCAGTGTTGTTGCCACTAATGTCCTAGGTCCAGTCTGTTCTTTAGGATCCAGCTAAAAGGCAGGCAGTCAAAAAATAAATACATAAATAAATAAAAAATCTAAGCATCTCTTTTGGGATTGCTGGGTAGAAAATTCTCCAAATAATCTGGGCAGGCACAGCAATGCACATCACTGGGGGAATTTGTTCTTTTCTTTAGGCCTAGTGACAGGTGCCAGCATTTGAGAGGCTAAGGTAGAAGGCCTCAGTAGGAGGACAGTCTGAGCTGCACAGTGAGACCCTGTTACAAAAAAAGCATCAACCAACAATTGTCTAACCTTCAAAATACAATAAAGAGTGAGTCACAGTTCACCGAATTGACTTCCCCACTACTATATATGTAGTACTGAGCAGACCTCAGGGATGACCTTAGTGTAAACAGGTTGCTTCTGGCTGGGGAGCTGCGGGGAAAAGGCTGCAGGGAGACTGAACTCCATTTCTACCTTTTCAATTTTGTCCTGTATTCTTGCAAAACCTAGTTTTTAAATGAATAACTTAAAAGATGAGTGGACAGCTTGCCTAGCTCCACTGTGCTTCCAAACGGTACGGTGGCTTCCCACAGTCTCGGGGTAAAGGCTAGACGTCTGACTCTTGTGTATACAGGGACCTTGCTACTGTTCGGGCTCTATCTGCCCTACACTGACCCCTCCTCCAGCTGTGCTGAACACTGGCAGACACTGAACTGAGCTGGCTTTGCCCTGTGTCTTCCCCGTCACCCCAGTCATCTTTCAAAACAGCCCAGAAGTCCTTTCTCCTAAGAGTGTGCTCTGAGCCCTGTCTCCGGGCTAATTATCTTCTCCTGAGCTTGTGGGGTGCCCTTTGTGTGCTCCAACAAAGGGCTGTGTCAGTCCTGTAGGGACTGTGTGTGTATCCTCTCTCCCCTGCAACCTGTGGGTTCCTGGAGAACAGAAGCTGTGTCTCATTGCCAGGGCCGGTCATAGAGTGGGCCACTAGGAATTTGTTGAAGGGGAAAAGGACACGTGTTTGACTGTACCTTGCACCCATGTACTCAGGCACACACGAACACGTGCATGTGTGTGCATTGTTGACTTCTAGCCACCAAATGACGGTTATAATTTGTAGAATCAGTTTTGTTTAGCAGACTGTTAGAAGAGATAAAAACGTTCAGACTTGGGGGAGCACTGAGACAGTGTTGAAGGCTGGGCTTTGTCCCACTTCCTCCCATATCACATCCATGGTTCATGGGGCTCCAGATGGTCAAAACCGGCAAGTTCTACGGTCCCACGGGATTCTGTGTTCAAAGGCTTCCTTGGGTGTCAGGCAATATGCCAACTTAATCCTAGGGTGAGCCAGTGAGGTATCTACTGTTCATAGCTTCATCTTTTTTTTTTTAAGATTTATTTATTATTATACGTAAGTACACTGTAGTTGCCTTCAGACACACCAGAAGAGGGCGTCAGATCTCATTACGGATGGTTGTGAGCCACCATGTGGATGCTGGGATTTAAATTCAGGATCTTCGGAAGAGCAGTCAGTGCTCTTAACTGCTGAGCTATCTCTCCAGCCCTCATAGCTTCATCTTACAGCTAAGCAAAATAAAGTTTTAGGACCTAAGAAAACCAAAGAATCTACGACCATTCAGAGGTGGAGGTGGCCAGGTGTGATAGTGAACACCTTTAAATCTAGAGGTAAGAGGATCTCTGTGTTCAAGGCCAGCCTGGCCTACATACTGAATTCCAGGCCAACTATGACTGCATAGTGAGAACTAGAGCTGCCTGGCCCTGTCCTCTGGAAAGAGACCGTGGTCGCCAAGTTTTCCTGCCAGGAACCCACCAACCATCTTTTGAAAGTCCACCCCAAAGTCTCCGTGTGGAGGTTCCTAGCTCCAGCTGTGGCTACCACATAGAATTATGTTTTTAATTGAATTTTTGGGAATTTCACATCATCTACCGCAATCCCACACCTTTTCCAGTCTTTCCCTGTCTGCCATCCACCCTTGTAACCTCCCCCATCCAAAATAAATAAGAAATTAAAATGAACATCTTGCCTGTTCCTCTGGGTGGCGACTGCTCCTTTACTGTCGTGTTCTCTCACACCTCTCACGGCTGTCTTGTTTCCAGTTCTGCCCTGTGTGTGCTGCCTCACTCCTCCTCCTTGTCCACCTTGGCATCACATATTTGTCCGTGGTAGTGGCACTGGGAGCTTTGGTGTGTCTCACAGGATACCCTATGCCTATGCCCAAATAGCTTTGCTTGCAAATGTCCATTGTAGTAAGTTGCTGATACGGTCAAAGCCTCATCAACACGGAACCCTCACTGAGACTCCTCTCAGCTCTCCTGCTGTTGCCCCAGTCATGGAGATCCTGTGGTTAGGGTTCCTCCCGTGCCCACACCACCAGGACAGCTCTCCCACACCCGACACTGCAGTTATTATTGTGTGGCTTAGTGGTTAAGAGCACAGACTGGTCCTCCAGAGGCTGCAGGTCCCATCCCAGCACCCACGTGGCTGCTAACAACTGTCTATAACTCCAGGTCCAGAGGATCTGACTTCCTTACCTGGCCTCTGCAGGCACCAGACCACCCACGGTGCATGGGCATACATGTGGGCAAAGCACTCATGCACATACAATAAAAACAAGTCAATCTTAAAAGGGAGATTTACCTACTTTTATCCCATGTGTAGGAGTGTTTGGGGCAAGCTGCCTTAGCTGTGGAGCCACCCCTCCAGCTCAGGACGGTCCAGTCATATCTCTCAGCTACTTTACCTTTGTCTATTTAACAAAAGCCAGCCCATGGGTTTACCTGGACACTTCACATCCTGTTTATTTTAAACCTCGTCACATCTGTAGGTCCTTGATTATTAGTTATTTTCTACTCTGAATTTGTTTGGGTGGAAAGGTAGCTAGACTTGCAGTGTTGGGGAGGGGGAATCGGACTGCCAGCCAGGGTTTTCTGTTTATCTGCAATTGAACCCAAGCTGACTTAAGATTCCTTTATTTTAGGTTGGAGAGATGGCTCAATGGTTAAGAGCACTTTCAAGAGGCAGAGACAGGTACATCTTTGAGTTCAAGGACAGCCTGGTCCAGGCAGCCAGGGCTACATAGAGAAACCCTGTCTTGAAACACATAAAAGCAGGCTGGAGAGATGACCCAGGGGTTAAGAGCACTGGCTGCTCTTTCAGAGGTTCTGAGTTTAATTCCCAGCAACCACATGGTGGCTCACAACTATCTGCAATGGGGATCCGATGCCCTCTTCTGGTGTGTCTGAAGACAGCTAGTGTACTCAAAAAAAACAAACCTTTATTTTGAAAATTAACCCTCAGCTTTTATTTCTTACAATCCACATACTCAAAATGGTTTGCCTGGTGTTCCTTGTGCAGTGCTCCTCAATGCACGCGCTGGGTATAAACTGACAGTTTTGAAATGATTGGCTCCAACATTCGATATGGTTCAGGGGAAGGATTTTTTTATTGTAGATATGAAGAAGAGCCAGAGGCATCTCGAAGAGTCCAGAACAGAAAAAGAAAGTAGGGAAAGAGAGAGAGGGGAGGGAGAGAGGAGAGAGAGGAAAATGGCCAAAATAGCTTGGGGGAGGGGAAAGCCCATGAATTGGCGAATTTTAAGGGAGGGGAGGGCCAGGATGGGCTTTGAAATGTGTAACAGGTACTTGTGATACTAGTATATGCTTTGATATGATGATAGAAATCACAGAGGGCCATTTGCCCCTTCTGCCAGTGTTAAGGGAAATGGTTACTTTGGTAGAGGGAACTGGCAGAACCCACAAGGCTACATACAGCCTACCTTTGTCCAATCAGGAGCAAGCATACATCTTGATGCACTTGCTGCCTACATGTATCCTACATGTATCCTGCTTATGTGTGATCAAGCACATCTTGCGCAATTGGGGAAATCAAACTTGTTTACAGAAGCAAAAAATGGTGGCCTGTCATCTTACCTGAACAACCGCCCCCAGCATTCCAGGAAGTTTTCCATCCTTGGGCAAGTGGTGCGTATAGGGTAGAGGCATTTTTATTTTATAGATCTAAGTAATTTAAGTAACAGTCACAGTCTGTTGAGAGTGTGACATTGTAGCGAATACTGGAAAGACAAAAAAGGTGAAGAAGCTGGCCATGCAGACATCTGGAGAGCTGTTCTCATAGATCAGCAGCAGCTTGGAGCAACAGCTATCGCAGCAGAAGGTGACTTAATTCTTAAGTATCTGCATTACACCTAAAACCCCCAAATATTGGTGAGTATGAGCACAATCCTGTTTCTCAAGGAAAATATTTGAAGAAAAAAAAGGTATAGACCAACCAGAGCAAGAGACTTGAGCCCATCTATATAAAGTAGCCTAAGGACAGCCAGTATATGTATGTGTATGTGTACACATGAACAGGGATGCAAAACCCTCGTTGCCTTCCTAGAACTTCTTTTCCCCTAGGTGGGCTGGTTTGGGTAGTGGTACATGTTTTGCAAAAAGACATTGTCTTGCCAAATTACTTTTGCTGTATTCATGTGTTTCTTTGTGTGAAGCCAAAACTGGAAATATTCTTTACCAAGTCCACCCTGGAAGGCTGATGAAGCCGGAGCGGGATGTCACTACAGGAACACTGAAAGGCTTGGCACAGCTCTGTGTCTGGGACACATGTTGGGAGATTCCATAGGTCCACTCTGAGGCAGCCATTCCTACTCTTCCTTTAGTTCATTCTTTCTGGAAACACACTGAGATGCTGCCTTTCAGTTAAGATCCCAAAACAATGACAGAATTAACCATCGAGATTCCTTAATGTTTTCAGCAAAAGGGAAAAGCAGCTATTTGAAGAACACACCCAAAACATTTCATTTCCTTTAACAAGGACTGCTTGACTATTTCGTCCTAGCCTAACCAGCTGGGCCTAAATGACCCAGTGAAAGAGAAAGCCCTATTCTCCTCCTCTGCAGCTTGTTGTAAATAGAGTTGTATGGTCAAAGTCTAGGTCAGAGTTCACCAGAGTCTGAGACCTGACTGGAGACTTTTACTCCTTCCTATCTCCTTCCCTGACACCCACATAAATACACCTCCTTTTTAACTATGGAATTACAGCTGAATGAACAGACGTTGTATACGAAGTCCATCTCAGATTGCGGGTGGTACAGACCTGTAATATCAGCTCTTGGCAGGCCAAGATGGGAAGATGGCAAATTTGAGCCCAGCCTGGGCTATATTTAGAGACCATGTCTCAAAACAGTAACAATACAAACCTCCCAATGCAGCAATAAAACCAAAAACTGAAAAAAAGTCCTGACTTCTGTCTGTGAGATCAAGTGAACCCACTGGAGAGCTTCACCTGATAAACCTGCCTTTCTATACATTTGGCTTGAATTGGCTTATTTTGTGGGCAGAGCTAACCTATCAAAAGTGGCTTATAACAGAAATGAAGTATTCTGGTGAGAATTCACAAATAAACTAAGCACTGCAGAGAAGAAAGTTATCCAATTTGTTTAAATGCCAGCATAACCAGCAGGGACAGGAGAGACTGCTCAGTGGTAAGGAGGTCTTGCTGAGCAAGAATAAGGACCAGAGTTCAAATCTAAGCACTCATGTGAAAGTCAGGCATAGTTCCTGTAACCGCAGCACAGAGGACAGCAGAGACAGGATGACTGTGGCTTGTGGGCTGCCAGCCCAGTAGCAAACTGAGCTCCAGGGTGAGAGACCCCCCCACCCCCCAAAGGTACAAGGCAGAGTGATAAAGACAGCCAATACTGTCTTCTGGTCTCAGAGCCTGTGCACAAGCATGTGTATTTGTGTATACACACACACACACACACACACACACACACACACACACTGAGACTAAGGTGAAGGAGAAAACAAAAGGTAAACTGTGCAGAAGTCACAAATGCTATGGGGCACATATAATAGGAGTACCAGGAAGAGACCGTCACAGAATGACAGGGCATCTTTCAGGGTTAGGATGGAGGAACTCCTACCTCAGGACAAGGACAAACTGCTTGAACCTCCAAAGACAGTGGGATGAAGCAGCTAAAATTCCATACTGAGATTATCCTCGAAATAAAGGAGAGTGAAACACGAATTTGTCTTTGGTAGAGTCTTTGGGGGAACGGCGACTTTCTCTGGTGATACAACTGTCAGACTGGGAAGATGTGGCGGCCTCATTAGCAAAGCTAGAGCCAGCTAACGTGATGTGTTTGTTTTAAATATCAGCTTGCCACAGCCAGGAGTCATCAGGTCACCTAGCTCAACTGAGGAACTGTTTACATTCAACTTAACTGTGGGTTTGTCTGTGGGGGTGTTATGCTGATTGCCTCAATTCATATGGGAAAACCCAACCCAAATTTGGGCAGTACTTTCTGGGGACAGTCCAGATATAAAAGGACAGAGAAGGAAGGTTATTGGCTTTCCCTATCACTGCTAAGTTAATTTACTGCAGCTGAATCCTTTGATATCAGTACCAGCTTTTCCGGGCTTTATTTAATAGAGACAGGAGTGGCTCTCCAGGAGACGGCCATTGTTGGAGTATGCTTGTTGAGGTAGCTTTAAGAATTATGGGTTCTTGACATCTCAGGTGTGAGACAGTTACCATTGAGACCATTTTAACCATATTTCCTAGACCAATTTAATAGATCCTTTTAAAACACACACACACACACACACACACACACACAATGGGGGGGGGAGACGTGTTCCTCTAGAGAACCCACGTATGTCATGGTCAAGGGTCAAGTGTATTCTAAGATTTTTACACCTTACTGTAGACTCGAGGACCTCAAAAACCTGGAGGTGGAGTACAGATCTACTCAGAAGAACTGGCAGGATCAACACTAGGCCTGCAGCTCAGACACCCCTGCATTAAGGTGTAAGAAGGACCTAGCAAGCCTGCTCTGCCACCAGCATTGTGAATGGCAAAGACCCTGGGCTACTGGGTAACACAGGGGTCCTACATCCTAAGCCGAATAAAGAACTCGGGGCTTGGGGGTCAGAGCCAATAATAGGTGGTCAGAGTCCACCATTCCTTGACTGTTGCTTCCCTTAGGCAGAGGAAAGGACAACAGGCCCTAGGACAGAAAGGGCCCCCAGACTTGGGGACTTAGTGGGGAAATTAGAATCTCTTCTGCTGCCAGAACGGAAGATAAAGAGAGTGGGGTGGGTGGCAGCCACCAGGTTGTAGAGCTGGGGACAAGGGACACCGCTGGGCAGAGCTTATGCTGGAGGGTCTCAGCATGTTGCTGCAATGTCTCAGTACGTGGCCACTAGCTCACCAGTGCCAGGCACATCAGGGATGGCCCCCCATTGGGAGGCAAGCCTGGCATGTCCAGGAAGTAGAAAATGCAGGGAAATAACATTTTAAAAGAAATCAGGTCCAAATGTCATTGTGGTCAGAAAGACGCTATACATCTTGTGTGGGGGACGAGCCTCGCTGCCAGCATCTGGCTAGTGCCACCCAGAGTCCCTCAATGAGTTTCCCTGACCCCCACTGTGTAATTAGAGAACAGTTTAAAAAAAAAACAACAGTTTTATTAGTGACCTAAGGAAGCTAAGGTCTCCGATCCTTCCCTCACTCCCCAGGGCACCAACTGCAAAGGCTTTCTCCAGGAGGAAGGCCAATCACATGATCCTGAGAATCCCTGGCAAGGAGTCAGGTCTCTAGCCTTAATTTTAAAAATTCCAAATCCTGATTTCTGAGTCAGCAAAATCTGCAGAGCTGTGTGGGGGCCGAGGCTCAAAGGCCACAGGAAACTGTCCCAAGAGTTCCAAGTTTCCAAGAGGGCCCTTGCTTCAGCTGGGCGTGGCATGGAACCTAGCCCCGCAAATGCACTTTGGGCATGATGGAGGTCACATCGCCCAGCCCTGCCGTGTGCTCAGCATGCCAAGGCTCATGGTCCCTGCTCAGAGGGGCTGCCACAGCCTGCCATTCTTGGGTCCTCACAACTAGGACATCATATTGGATATTCCTAGGCCTTTGATAGGATATAGGTACCACATTACAACCCCCGAAGGATTGATGGTCACAGTGAAGTTGAATTCACTCTGGAGGTCACTGAAGACATCTCCTGTGAAGACGTTCTGGCCCTGTATTGAAGAGGGATTACATTGTTATCAAGGCTACACACACACACACACACACACACACACACACACACACACACGCCCCTGAAACTGGAGAAGGTTGTATTTCAGCCTATCTGTGCAAGGCCTCTAGTAGACCCCATACTTACTAGCAAGGCTGACAGATGTTCAAGCAGAAAACAGAAAAAGCCCCAACCCATGGAAAATGTAAGGACGATGGCAGCAAAACCTGACAGGTGAGTGGGAGGTCAAGGGTCATTCACATCCAGCAGCTCATTCTACACAGCTGGAAAGAGAGCCTCAAGCTGCCCCACCCCCACCCCAGGCACCACCTAGGGCTCCAAGGCATCGGGGACATCACGTGTGAAGCAGAGCCAACTGGGTGCCAGAGGGATGGGCCAGGGACCGCAGGTGGCAGGACACTCACCTCATACACTCTGCCTTTGGGGTAGTTCAGTTCCAAGAGGGAGCAATGGAAGTGGAAAGGCATGTCTGTCCTGCGGCTGAAGAAGACCAGGGCACTGGCCTCGTTAGACAGATGCCTCTTGAACACTTCGATGTGGGATTTGCTCTAGGCATAAAAGACAACCGCTGGCTGGAGTCTCATGTTCGGTCTGGCTGTGACATACTGCCTTCTCTTCCACCCCCGCCAGCTCTCTTCTATACTAACCTCAGCCCACAGCTCTGTCACGGAAACCTGAGGAGATGTGACGTCTCAGTCACCTAGCACCTACACTTCTCTCTCCCTTCCTTCCTGACTCAGCAGGTGCCGACTCTGTGCCAGGCCCCCCCACCTCAGGATGTCAAGAGGGACAGACCCGAAGACCTGATGGCAGACTGGCACTGCTCAGAGGGGACAATGGACAGTGCTGGGAGGGTAAGCAGCTGGCCTCAAGCACAGAGTTTCAGCCTCCAGAGCATTCCTCAGGCCTAGTTCCACTACTGGCCATGAGGCAGGGACTAGTTATCTCCTTGAGACATCAATAATTCAAAAGTGCCTTCTAGCATTTTCATTTTGGGGTAAGATTTATCATCATACTCATGTGTGTGAGTATTTTGCCTGTATACATGTTATTAATTATAAATATGTGCACACACATCAGAAAACAACAACTTGTGGCATTTGGTTCTCTCCTTCTACCTTATGGGTCTCAGGTCACCAGGTTCTACAGCTTTACCAGCTGAGCCATCTTGCTGGTCCTCAACAAGTACCTTCTATAGTGTGACATATTTCTTTTCATTAGAGGCAGGGATTTATGCACAGAACAAAGGCTTTGGGGTGACACAGTCGAGTTCAAGTATAAACGTGTGGCTTTGGGAAAACTGCATAGATTCTGAAAGTTCCGATTTCAGTAAAACAGAGTTATTGAGAAAAACGCATGCAGAGCGCCCAGCCCTCAATGATGCTCAATGAACAGACGCTTGTGGTAGCAAGAGTATACAGTAGATGCTTGCAGTAGCAACAGTATACACTAGGTGCTTGGAATAGCAACGGTATATAGTAGACACTTGCGGTAGCAACACTGTACAGTAGACACTTGCGGTAGCAACACTGTACAGTAGTCTTTGACTAAAACATTCTTGAAACTGGATGAAAGTAGCCGTTTTCCCTAGGACATCGAGTGCATCCGGCTGCTGTGACTCGCCAATGCTCTATGCTCCTGTCATGTATCCCCACAGTATTGTCCTGCTCTGACTCAGGCAAGAAGCCAGCAACTCCCAAGCAACCAGAATGGAGACCTGGGCCCAACTCCACCGCTCTCAGGCCAGTCCCTCCACCTTCCCGTCTCCTCATCCCCATCCCAGTACCTTGAAGATCCTACGTCCCTGGATGCCTAAGGGGTCCTGATTGATTTTGATCATGAGTGGATTCTGAAGAATGTCTATATTCTGGGGGGAGATGGTACGCAGGTCTGTGGACATGAAGAGGGGGGCTGCCAGCACTGTCCACAGGGCCATCTGCGCCTGGGATTCATCGAAGCTGAGGCCAAAGTTCCCGATGAGCAGCTGGGGACAGAGGAAAGGAGCAGTCAGTGCTGGCCTCCTCCTGCAGGCAGCAGGTGGGCTCCAGGGCTGTTGTCAAACATGTGCGCAAGGCAGGTCTGGCTTAGCGCAGCCAAGGTTACTGGGCCAGCAAGTCACATCCTACTGAGCATCAGCTCCCCCCACCCCCCTCCCGGTGCCGAGTGGGGTGATGAGAGTTTTGTGGCTGACTCAGGTGATGGGATGGGATACTGGGGCCAGAAAGTTTGTGAGGGAGGGAGGATCTGCAAGGCTAATAAATACAAGAGCCTGCTCTGGTTAGAGGACGTTCAGGGTTGGCCTGAGCATCTCAATAAGATTTCTCTCAAAGTAAAAAATATAAACAAAAGTGAGTGTATAGCCTAGTGTAGGATGCTTGCCTAGGGTGTGTAGAGACTGGGTTCAACCTCAGTACTGGGAGAAAAAAAACAACCAAACAAAAAACAGAGGAAAGGCGCTATAATTCCAGAACTTGGGAAGAAGCAGCAAGAGGATCAGGCAGGCATTTGAGGCCAACAACCTTGGCTACATAAAGTCTCCACTAAATGAGACTGTCTCAAAGACAAACATGAAGACGCACACCTTGAACCCCAGCACTTAGGGGGTAGAGGAAGGTGGATCTCCATGAATTTAAGGGCAGCATGGTCTATAAAACCAACCAGGGCTATCCAGATGTCTCAAACAGAACAAAAAACAAGAGAGAGAAAGAGAGAGGGGAGGAGGGAGAGGGATAGGGAGGAACGAAAGGAAGAAATGCTAGAGAGAAGTGGTAGAAACCAGAGCTCCAGTTACTGCCACTAGCCACTCCGTGCCACCACTGGACGGACTTCAGCGATTCCTGGCACTGACCACCCTTTGCAACAGCCACAGCTGGAAGGACCTTTCCTGACCGTAAGCAACCAAGCAGTCCATACTGGAGATGCCCATAATTATGTCTCATGCTGTAGCTCCTGGCATTATTCTCACTTTCCAAATGATGAGACCGAGGCATAGAAGATATTAGAGATGGCTCAGTGGTTAAGAGCACTGACTGCTCTTCCAGAGGTCCCGAGTTCAATTCCCAGCAACCACATGGTGGCTCACAACCATCTGTAATGGGATCCAATGCCCTCTTCTGGTGTATCTGAAGACAGGGACAGTGTACTCATATACATAAAATAAATAAATCTTTAAAGAAAGAAAGAAAAAGAAGAAGAAGAAGAAGATGATGATGATGATATCCAGGTTAGCTGGGATTCCATAATGACATAGTGAGAGATTGAGAGATTGGGGGTAAGTGGAGAGAGAGAGAGAGAGAGAGAGAGAGAGAGAGAGAGAGAGACAGAGAGAGAGAGAGAGAATATAAACAGGCCAGGGTCTCCAGACTGACCCCACCCCCCACCCCCATTCGTGATGCTTGCTGACTAAATGAGTTGATAATCACAGCAGTATCTGTGTAAGCCCCCAGGGCTGTGATTGAGATCCAAGGACTAAAATCAGGATGGAGGGCCAGCACGCTGGTAGAGGGGGTGGGACAGGGCTGGGGTGCTTTGCAGGGTGAGAGCATCAGAGGAGCCAAAGCAGAGAGGGAAAGGGACACAGGCAAACGGACGGATGCTACAGATGGGCTTTCAGAGCTCTTTAAGAGACAGCAGAATGTCCTGTGGAAGGGCTTAACAATGGCTATTCCCAAACTTTGCTCTTGAACATTCTGTTGTGAAAGAGGGGGGCAGGGCGGAGCTTAGAAGACCCCCAACACACCCAGTCCAGGGACACAGTTTAGTGTGGATCTAGGCCCTAAAACAGTGGTTCTCAACCTGTGGCTCAAGACCCCAGTGGGGATCACACATCAGATCACACATCACAATTCATAAAAGGAGCAAAATTAATTATGAAGAAGCAATAAAACAATTGTGTGGTCGGGGGTCAGCACTGCATGAGGAATTGTATGTATTCAAGGGCTGCAGCATTAGGAAGGCTGAGACCCACTGCCCCAGAAGAAAGAGAAGCACAGGGTGGTACATTGTAAGGGTTGTAGGGATGGAATGGAGGATTGGGCAAGAGACCCCCTCTCCTTCCATGCTGGTACCATGTCTGGATCATTCCAGTGCCCAGGACCCGCCACCGGCTGCAATATGTCCTGGTGTTTCACAAACCAGTCCAGAATAGACATCACGCTCTTCCAGGAGTCCTGGATGTCTTTATAGTTGCGCCAGAGATTGCAGATGCTGGTGAGCTCAGTGTAGTTCACCTGAATGTCAGAAAAGGCAGGAGCTAGCACCGGTCACCTTGCTGCTCAAGGGGCCACCTACCAGCTGGGGGCGCTAACAGTTGGAGACTTGGAATGAGGCAGAGAACAGGTTCTCATGGTGTGTAGTGTGGGAAGGTGGCCCCATTCTGGGAATGCCCAGGCCTCTCCATATCAGGGAGGGGGCGCCCCCATCACCCTCCCCATCACGTGCCATATACATGCCGTACACTCCCATTTCTTCAGCGACAGTGCCACCACCTGCCTCCTTTAGGTTTGGAGGACTGAGCCCTTCTGAGGCTATGCATGGCTTCAGCAGCCTTCCGGCCCACATGGAAGCACTCAGGGATTCTGACCACTTGCTGAACATTGTGCCTGTGGCTTGCCTGCCTTGGATACAACCCCAGCAGCCTAGCTGATAAGCTGGCAGAGGTTTAGCTCAGTGACCTGGTCGCTAGACACCTACACAATGGGTGTGTTGGCTATGATGAGAGCAACTCTAGCTGTGGTGGCGGCCTCCCATAGGCCTGGCACATGGGAGGTGAGGGGCCTGGGAGTGGGAAGCCATAGCAGGCAGAATGGCTTACCTTGGGGGGTAGGCCCCCTTCATAGGCTGGCCAGCTGCAAGAAAAGGCGATGGGACGGCCTGTGGCGTTCAGGGCAGCAGCCATCAAGGGGTACCCTGCAGAAACCCCAATTTGGTGACTGAGTAGGCACAGGGGACAGCCTAGGAAGAGCCTCCCCACACCTAACGGCCAGCTTCCTGGGTGCCAAGTCTTAGGAGGCAGCAACGATGTCATAGCTTTAGAAGGACCTGGGAGCCGTAAGCAGGGGTGAGGGCCTTGGAAGAAGTGCCACCGCTGTGTGCTCCACAGCTGCCGGGGTCTGTCTGTCTGTCTGTCTGACTCTCTCTCTCTCTCTCTCTGCCGTTCCAGCCAGAGGCGAACTCACCCTTTGCACGTTCCTCAGAACTGGAGAAGCAGCCATCTAGCTTCAGCATGTCCACCTTCCACTCTGCGAAGGTTTGGGCATCCAGCTCCACTTTGTCTAGGGTGGTACCAGGGTAGCCCATGCAGGTCATATTGCCTATGTCCTCATAGATGCCCAGCTTCAGACCCAAAGAATGAGCCTGTGGGGGGTTGAAGAGACGTGGCTCAAGTGAGACCCTCTTCGCAGGCACCTTTGATAGAGTCCATTAAAACCTTCAGTGGCTCCCAGGGCTGGGGATGGAAATTAGCTGGCAGAGTGCTTGCCTAACATATGAAAAGCACTGGGTTCTAGCCCCACACGCCGCATAAACTGTGCATGGTAGCATCAGACATGTAGACGTGTTTGTTTGCTTAAGACAGGGCCCCTCTGTGTAACCCTGGAACTCTCTATGTAGACTAGGCTGGCCTCCAACTCACATAGAGCTGCCTGCCTCTGAAGCACAGGATTATACACATGCATCACCATACCCAGCTAGCACCAGAAGTTTAAGGTTATCCTCAGCTACAGAGAGTTGGAGGTCATCCTGGGCTACACAAGACCCTGTCTAATAAAAAAGAAGAAACGTTTAGTGGCTCCCACTGAACAAAAGCTGGTTTCTGCCAGCTGTGGCTACTTTTTCTCCAGCTGTCTCTTGCCTTGAGGCCTTTGTTACTGCTTCAGAGGCCCCATCTCTGGGATGGATTCAACCAGATGCCTCCTCCAGGGGATCGTTCTCTTTGCCAAGGCCCCTTTCTGGCTCTCACCTCATTAGGCTAATAGTATGTATTCATTTTTCAGTTTCTGCCACCATGCTGAGTTCTCTGTGTAGCCCTGGCTGTCCTGGAACTCACTCTGTAGACCAGGGTGACCTCGAACTCAGAAATCTGGCTGCCTCTGCCTCTCAAGTGCTGGGATTAAAGGCGTGTGCCACACCGCCCGGCAGTGCTGAGTTCTCAGTGGAGACTTGTAGAGAGCCACATTGGGGTGTCATGTCACCTAGCAGGAACTTGACATAGACCAAGGTGAAGCCAGTGAGCTGGAATTCCTGTCCCAGCCATAATCCTGCTCCACCTAGGGTGAAGTGAAGGTGAAGTTCGTTGTTCCTCCAGGTCTCCAGGTCTACGAATTCCTGAATCAGGCAGGTGACCCTCCCAGCTGCCCGAGTAGTGGCACCAACGCCAGTGAACAGCCAGACCAGTTCTGCAGACCTGGTTCCAGCCTTTGTGGGGGAAGGGCTTTTTCCTTCGCCGATATATATTTGGAAAGGTCCATTAAACTTTGAGCCTTGAGCAGGAAATATAGCTTTGGCTTCATATTTCTCTTGTCACCCCGTCGTTTTTATTCCCAGCTCTCCGTCCAGGGAACCCAGTAACCCATTCGTATGTAACTGCAGGAGGTTTCAGAGACTGTGCTAATGAGTCTCAGGCCCTCATACTAAGAGGCAGGGCTGGAAGAGCCGGACTTACATAGTCAGCCAGGAAGGTAATCCCATGAGGGAAGCGCTTGGGATCAGGAATCAGGCGGCCTGAGGCGTCACGCCCACCAATCCAGCAGTCATCAATGTTGAGGTACACATAGCCCAGGTCCCGCCATCCATCCTGAGCCAGTCTGTCAGCCATCTCCATAAAGAGCCGTTCACTAGCAAGGGACAGGAAGGTGCTGCTGCTCAGTAGACCAGGCTATCCCTCATTTCTGCTCTTTCCCTCCGCTCTGAATTCTGGCTATGAAAACCAAGCCTCTGCTGTCAGCTGAGGCTGGGCCGAGATAACAAGAGTGCATGACCTTCCAGGATTAGGGAAGGGTGAAAGAGGTGGTCTGGCCTCCAGGCCAAAGGGCAGGACGAGGCCAAGGGAAGCATGTGGGGCCTGTCTGGCCTTTTATCTTCTTTCAGTTACCTCAGAGGCCAAGTATACCCAGTGAGGCCCCAAGTAGGTCATGGGGCTAGGTGTCAGATACATCTTAAATCATTCTGACCCTGTTTTTTTTTTTTTTTTTTTTTTTTTTTTGCTGATAAGTGTCTTTCACTCTCTGACCCACTGACCCCATTTTTTCCTGCCCTGGGTATGCAGATCTTACTTGATGCAGTTCTTCGGGTCCTCCTCACAGTTGATGTTACAGCGGAAACGTTCCCACGCCAGCCAGCCCATGGGTGGAGTCCGCAGGAGTCCATTCTCCAGTGTCAGTACCTGAGCCACCAGGGCCAGTAAGGGCACTGAGGGGGGAAGTGAATGGTGATTTGTAAATGGCCCCTCCAGCCCTATAGTCATCACCTCACCCCCTCCAGCCCTCCAGCCATCACCAAGCACAGGCCAGTAGGGTTAGAGTTGCCTCAGGCCTGTGAGTGCAGTATGACGGGGAGGTACGTGGAGCAAGGTAATGTATTGGAAAAGCTGTTGTTACAGACTGGGAATCAACAGAACTGACCCCTGAGGTCATGTCCTTGATACATATACACCGGAGACCAGATCTTCCCTTTCTACACAGAAGTGGCGGTACATTGTGGATAGACTCTAGGTTTCTGAGGCCTTGGAATTTTTTGCTCTCCACTTTAGAAAGCCTCAGAAAGGCCTAAATTGGTCTGGATGGATTCACACCCAGTTGCTAACCCTATATGAGTCCCTTACTCTTGGATTTCAGTTTCCTTGTAGATAAATTACCATACCCACATGTCAAGGCTGCTACGGCAGGCCAGTGCTGGGTAAGATAGGACCTTTACACTGGAGCAGGGCTGAGAAGGGAAGTGGCCTCCTTGGAGGGGAAATGATTCTGGGGGCGGGGATAGAGCTTCTTCTTGATTTTCTTGGCCCAATTCCAAAGAGAGGAACTTCTCCCCGCATACCCACATCAAGAAAGAGGAGAGCTGGGGTTTCCTCTCCACAGTCCTCCCCTGAAAGCCACCCGAGTAGGTGAGGTACCTGTCTTCTGCAACATTGCCTTGGAGTCAAATTTCAGGACCCAATCGAATCTGCTCTTAGCAGCTTTATTTATTGAACTGTGGAAGATAACAGATGTTATGTATCCCACCAGGCATAGTGGGACCCACCTTTAATCCCAGCACTCGGGAGGTAGAAGCAGGAGGATCTCTTGGAGTTCCGGGCCAGCCTGATCCACATAGTGAGTTTCAGGCCAGCCAGGGCTACTAGGTAGAGAGACCCTATCTCCGAAAACAAACAAAAACAGTTACAGATTCCACTTTTGGTCCCAAGACACTTTCATTACTATCACTTCTTCGCCTGCCATTACTTCCCGAAATCTAAGCTCTTCTTTTAGAACTACAAGCAGTCTAGGGCTTTTTGCGGGAGAGCGGTTGCGACTGGTTCCAGGAATACCAGGAAGAAGGAAAACTATAAGCCCTTCCCGGTTCCGGATCCCCGTGTGTGTTCAGATTCTCAGTTCTTAAACATCGTAGGCCCAGGGTCCCCCTTGATTCTTACCCTTAAGCTCTCTCAGTCCGCGGTGTGCTTAAGTCTTGAAAACCCGTGCTGCACGTACCTATAGCGACCGGGGAGGCTGAAAGTCACCGGACAACCCTTCCTGAGCAACCAATCAGAATCCCCTAGCAACGCCGTGCCCTCCCAGCTCCCAGCCTCCATAAGCCCCGCCCATCTAAGCTCACGTTCTGCGCGCTCCCGAGGCGCACTCTCGTGGGAAGTCGGCTTGGGCGCCCTGTGCGCGGTCCGCTGTGCCACCGGTTTGGTTTGGTGGCCTCTGTGCTCTGCCCCTGAGGGCGCGGGTGGTGGCCCGCTCTGCCCGCGCTTAGTGAGTAGCTGTGCAGTGAAGTCCTACAGAGAGCGAAACCTTGCTTTTAACCGCTCAAAAAACGGTAGTGAAAGAGGCTGGGTGGGAGTTCAGCTCTCGAAAGGTCAGGAAGCTGCCCCCTCCACCTGACATCCAAGGGGTTTTCAAATGTATTTATTCATTACTCATTCATATGTTGAACATAGGCTAGGTGCCAAACGCTATTTCTGGACGCCTTCACGCGGATGGTAATCATAGCTGTCCCCTATCCGAATCTGTGTCATCTCCTCCTATCAGGTAATGAATGGCAGACCTACTTCTCTGTCCATCCTACCTTCCACGTGCAATTCTCCCAAAATCCTGTGATCTCTGCCTTTAAATTCCACCTCTTATCCCACACAGCAAGACTGGGCTCATCACATATTGCCTGGATGACTGAGATGCTCCTCAAGGGCCTTCTCTTTCCACCTTACTTTTCCACAGCAGCGAAGGCAAACCTGAAAACACGGTGCTGTGGGCTGGTAAGACGGCTCAGTGGCTAAGAACACTTATTGCTCTAGCAGAGCACAGGGGTTCCGTCTGCAGACTCACAAGGTGGCTTACAACCATATTATATGTCCACATTACAACCAAATGATATGTCCAAGTGAGGTCTACTCTAACCACCCCTACTCCAGTTCCAGGGGATCTGATGCCCTCTTCTGAACTCTGAGGCCACCAGGCATTCCCACGGTGCACATACATGCAGGTAAACAGGCATATACTTAATCTAAAAACGAATCCAATCCAGCCCTGGTCACGCCTCTCTCAAGTCCATGCAATGGCTACTCTCTTAGTTTGGAGAAATGGTGTTTCTAAACCTCACCCTCTACCTTTTGACTTTATTCCCCGCAGTCTTTTTCCTCACTGCCCTCCTTGTGGTTCCTCTTTTTTTTTTTAAAGATTTATTTATTTATTATATGTATAATACACTGTAGCTGTCTTCAGACACTCCAGAAGAGGGAGTCAGATCTTGTTACAGATGGTTGTGAGGGCTGGGATTTGAACTCAGAACCTTGGGAAGAGCAGTCAGGGCTCTTAACCGCTGAGCCATCTCTCCAGCCCCTTAAGATTTTATTTATTTATTATATGTAAGTACACTGTAGCTGTCTTCAGACACACCAGAAGAGGGCATCAGATCTCATTATGGATGGTTGTGAGCCACCATGTGGTTGCTGGGATTTGAACTCACGACCTTCGGAAGAGCAGTCAGTGCTCTTAACCTCTGAGCCATCTCTCCAGCCCCTTGTGGTTCCTCAAACACAGCCTTTGGAGCAGCTGTGCCCTCTGCCTGGCATGCACTTCTAGATATGGGCATAGCGGACACCCTTATTTCCTTTAATTATATATCCAAGTGAGGTCTACTCTGCCTGTTCTATTTAAAATGGCAAGCTGTCCTCTCCCCCCCCTCAGGAAATCCATGCTCTATCCCCCCTGCCCCCACGACCTTCACCTTGTAACACATTTACTCTAGCAGATACTATTAGTCGAAGAAAAGTTATCAAACACCACCGCCACCAATTGCCGCACTCCCCCTTAAAAACAAACAAACAAACAACAACAACAACAAAAACCCATACATCAAAACTCAGAATGTAGGGTATGCTTGTCTACATTGTGAGGTCAGGGAGGGGACCTCAGAGCTGAAAGCTGAGACCTAAATGTCAAAGAGCTCTAAGTGGGGGTAGGGTGAGAGGGAAGGGCCGTCTGGGCTTCAGGAACTGCAAAGCAAGGGTTGAGGAGGGAACCCACAAAGCCCTTGGGCAGGCATTTGAACACATTTGCCTTCAGGGCGACGACAGGGAATCCCGGTCTCCTGTCTTAGTGCTTTCCCCGCAGCCTTCCTTGCAAGTCTACTCCAGGTAGAGCCTCAGGACCACGAGTGGACTGCAGACTCGCACGGGCCGGTGATAGAAGCCGAAATGGCCAATCTCTAGAGGCAGAGATGGGGCTAAGCCAAGGACTTGGTTGAGAACCTTGGCAGGGTTTTGCAGGCTGTGTAGGAGCTCGCCTTAGGAAGCGCCCTATTCGATGATTTGTCTGGTTTGGCTCTGCGCGCGCGGGAGGGGAGGCGGGGGATAGGGAGAGACTGGATGGGCTGTAAGGGGAAACTTTTGGGAGAAAAAGAGCACTCCGAATTCTCCTCCGTTGTTCAGCTGGAGGCCTGTGGGTAGCCTGAGGCTGGGCTCGGGGTTCAAGACCACCCCTCACCGACGAGTCCTGTGGCTCAGGCGGGTCCCCACCCTCCAGGGCCTCAGTTTCCCTCCAGTGTGCGAGCCGAGGCGACTTTGCGGATCCGGAGGCCTGGTGGGTACTGGGCGGGGAGCGGCCGGGGCGGTACCCCGAGCCTCCCGGGCGGGGTCTCCCGTCTCCTGCGGCCACGTTCGCGACCTGGGCGGAGGCGCGGGGTTCAGAGCGACAAAGCCCAGGGGCCGACAGCATCGCACCCGACGGGCCAGGCCCTCGGGCGGCGGAGGTGAGAGCGGGCCGAGCGGGCTCCGGGAGGAGGTGACCAGGAGGGCGTGGTCGTGGACGTGGCTGGAGAACCCGGGCGAGATCCAGGAACCCAGGCACCAGCCAGCAGGGCCACCCGAGGGAGAGGCCGCAGTCCCAGGCGCGCGTGGACTCAGCCCCTCCTTGGGGCCCACAAAGGGCTGCGGCTAGAATGACCTTCCTCTATTCCAAGCCTGCTTGCTTCTCTCTTTGGAGTCCTTCTTCCCCTCCCGCCTCCTGGCTACGATTTCACCATTCACTACTTGATTAATTCATTATTTATTTAACTGCATTTGCTTACGGCGTCTCTTTTGCTGGAAAGTAGATTTCAGGAGGACGGGGACCTAGTTTTATCTACTGATGCATTCCTACAAATTCAGCAAGTCTGCACAGGGCTGATTATTGGCGATTACTGGGCAGTCAAACTTAGCACACTCTAGATGTCCTGCAAATGGGAACAGTGCTAAACAAAAACATTGGGGCGGGGCGGGGAAGTGGGAGGGGTGCGGAGTGAGAAAGGGACAAAGCCAGAAACTGAGGGCTGCTGGTTAGTTGACCTTAGATCAAACCACTTTGGGTACATCAGTGATCAGGAGACTTCTCCACAATACCGTGGTGACAAAATCCCAAAGGGAAAGCCAAGAAACTTTGGCTGGCACTTACCTGAGCTACCTAGCCCCAGAGGCCCCAGAATTACAGTCAAGAGACAGTGGATCAAGACACACAGGGAAGTTCAGTTGCCTTAGGGAATGAGCGTCATTAAAATGGCCCCCTTTCACTGGGGCCCTGAATGTTAGAACAGTTCTCACGGTCTTTGAGAACTGTTTTGCAGGCTCTCTGGAAACCATGTGACTGAGCTGTGCGGTTAGATAAGAGGCCCCCCTGTCCCCTTCTGTGGACTCCGCTGATAAGTGTGTCACCAACAAGGCCCCACCTAGAAGGTATAAGAACAGGTGCTGACTCTTCATCATCTGACCCTTGCCAGATCAGCTGTATAGGAACCTTGGAGCACCAGAATTTAGTGGGTATGTCTTCAGTGGCCCAGGACACACCACTGGAGTTTACAGAGTGGGTTCCCTTTGCCCCTGGTCACCTCCTCTCGGAGCTTGCCCAGTCTGCTCTCACCTCTGGTGCTGGTCCCGTGATGGTCGTGGTGTGCTGTGGTTAACCTTGGACTTTCTCAGTTGCTGGCCTGTCCCGCCCCCTGCTTCTGTCTGACTCTGAAATGCTCTTTTTAAGATGGGCTGGATACCACTGAGGCTAGTACGGGCTCAGGAAGATCATGGGATCCCTGGAGGTTGAGTGTAGACTTTCAGTGGGCGGTCCCAAGTTTGGGATGTTTGAAGCACAAAAGTGTCTTTGGGCTTAAGGGTCTCTTTCATCAGTCCCGGAGGTTATTTCTTTGGGTTAAAAAAGAATGTCAACAGGAATACCCAGGTTAGCCAGGGATGTGTGGTGTGACCCGGTTTGAAAGCCATAAGAAAGACCAGAAGAGCTGGGTTGGGGCTCAGTGTGTTCAGAGCACCTGCCTTCAAAGCCTAGCACGACAGAAGCCGAGCATGGGGCAGGCGTGCAGGAAGCACCGGGGAGACGGGGACAGTCGGCTCAGAAGCTGAAGATCATCCATCCTTGGCTACATAGTGAGTTCAAGAGCAGCCTGGGCTATGAGACTCTGTCTTCAAACAAACAAAACCCCACGTCTGTATCTTGCTATATTCCTCTTCTCCTGATACAATTATTGTCTTTTCTGTTACAGTTTTTTGATGTCCAGGATCTTTTTTTTAAATTTTTTTTGGTGACCATTATATGACTTTTGAGATGAAAGGCAAGGAAGACAAGTCCTTCAGCTGAAGTCTGAGAGCTGCAGGAGCACAGTCCGTAGGAGCCACAGGACTGGGCTGCAGGTCTTCCTAGAGGGCGCTACCATCTCTCTACCTCACTGTTCTCGTGGGAGCCATGAAGCTGAACAAGAGGAGTGTGGCCCACTATGCGCTGAGTGACTCTCCTGCAGACCACACTGGCTTCCTGCGTAGTTGGGGAGGACCAGGCTCCCCACCCACTCCCAGTGGCACTGGCCGAAGATACTGGTTTGTTCTCAAGGGCAATTTGCTGTTCTCTTTCGAGAGTAGAGAAAGCCGGGTCCCACTGAGTCTTGTGGTATTGGAAGGCTGCACGGTGGAGCTGGCCGAGGCTCCTGTACCCGAGGAATTTGCCTTCGCCATTCGCTTTGATGCCCCTGGAGTGCGCCCACACCTGCTGGCAGCAGATGGCCAGGTTGCCCAAGAGGCCTGGGTGAAGGCACTGTCCCGAGCCAGCTTCGGCTACATGCGACTTGTGGTGCGAGAATTGGAGAACCAGTTGCAGGATGCTCGTCAGAGCCTGGCCTTGCATCGCTGTGGATCCCAGAGGGCTGTTGCCAGCTGCAGTAAATCTCAGGCTCCTGACCACCGGGCTCCAGGCCCTGAGAACGGCCACTTTCTCCCTAGGGACCACAATTCCACTGGTACTGTGGAAGAAAGGGGGATCAGGCCAATAGGTCGGGATTTGACTGAGTGGGAGTTACAGGGCCCTGCTAGCCTCCTCCTCAGCATGGGACAGAGCCCTGTGTCCCCTGAGACCTCCTGTTTCTCTACCCTGCATGACTGGTATGGGAAGGAGATCATGGAGCTGAGGCGAGTGTGGCAGCGAAGGGCCAAGGGGAGCCAGCCAGAGAGCAAGACACAGAAGAGGCCCTGAGCCAGGGCCCTTGAAACTATGGCCCTGTCCTGCTGGCCAGGATGCCAGGGTCAGAACTTCAGGGGTTAAATATTTACTAATTTACTAGGTTGCTCTCTGTGTGTGTGTGTGTGTGTGTGTGTGTGTCCCTACTGCTCTGCAGACTTTCTCCAGTTTCCAGATCCTCCCCTCACACTGGAGTGAACTGAAGAATCTTGATTTCCTACCTATTTTCTGAGGCCTAGAAAAGCCAGGTGACTGATGGGAAGATAATGTAATGCAGGAAGGGAGCTGTGCTCTCCTGCTTCTGCAGGGCACTCTAGCCATAACGTCCAACACAAGAAGTCTTGGGTATCTCAATGCCAGAGGTGACAGGCAGCAGCTTGAAGACTGACATCGATGTGTCTTGGGCAGTGTCCTCTGTAGGAGAAGGTCTTCAGGTGCTAAAGAGGAATTTCTTCTCTCCCTAGGTGCCCTGTCAATGTATAGTGCTGGATGTTGCTGTTGCCCGCAGAGAGGCAGGCAGCCTTTTATACAGGAGAAACTCTCCCTGACCTGTGGTAATGGTCACTTGTCGGGACTCTTACAACTACCTATCTGGCTTGTTCCTAAGGCTTGCCTGCTCAGCCCTCATAGCTACTCTGTCCTGTATCATGCAAAGTATCTTTTCTTTTGTTCTAAGGCCAAATGGCTGGGTCTACAGAGCCAGAAGCCAGGCCCATCTGTCCCCTTTGTATAGATGTGACAGTGGCTGTGCTTCTTCCTGGAGGGAGTCCTTTCCCTATCTGGGGCCTTGGGACACCCTGACCAAAACCCATCAAGGCTTAAAGGCAGAACTTTGCTGCCCGGAAACTGAGTTTCCTGGTCTCTCTGGCCAGGGCTAATTCCTGTGATGCTAGCCTTGTTTCTCAAGTCTGCTTGTAACATTGTAGTCAGCTTCCCCCGCCCCCGCCCCCCCCCCCCCCCCCCGCCATTGTACACACAGCTACCACAGGCCTTTGCTAATTTTTTTGTCACAGTAGTTAGTGTTTGCTCTTTAAACAGTTTCGGTTTTGGGAGACCAGGTCTTTGTGGCCCATGCAGGTCTGGAACTCCTCCTTAGTTTTGCAAGTGCTGGGATTATAGATAGGAGCACCATGCCTCCCTTGTTTTTGGTGTTTGTTTTGCAACAGGACCTGGTGGGAAGGCCTGCTAGCCTCCCCTCGCCCCTTCCCTTTATAACCAGAACAGTAAAGTTTGCAGGGTAGGTAGCAAAGAGGCAGGGGAGGATCTGGAGTTCAAGGGCATCTTTGACTACACCGTGAGTTTTTGGCTAAACTGGACTATGCATGAGACCTTCTCAGAAAATTATTCATTTTGGTTATTATAATCAGTGTGTTTACAAATGAAGAATCAGGTGTCAGAGCTGCAAAGCTGGCGTCTGAGACTAGCAATTGAGTTCAAGAACCTGGTTTGGTGGTACAACCTCCATCAGGCCAATCCATTTGCCTGTTCCCTAGACCTGTATGGGAAGCCCACTGTTCACTGCACTTGTATCGATGTTCACAGAAACCATGAGCTATTGTTAACTTCTTGTTTTTTGCCGCACTATGTAGCTCTGGTTGCTCTGGAATTTACTATGTAGATCAGACCGGATTTGAACATAGAGATCCTCCTGCCTCTGCATCCCAAGTGGTGAGATTAAAGGTGTGCGTCACTTCGCCCAGCATTTTTTTTGGGGGGTGGAGGGGGCGTTTCGAGACAGGGTTTCTCTGTGTAGCCCTGGCGGTCCTGGAACTCACTCTGTAAATCCAGGCTAGCCTCGAACTCAGAAATCCGCCTGTCTCTGCCTCCCAAGTGCTGGGATTAAAGGCGTGCGCCATCACTGCCCCGGCTCGCCCAGCTTTTTGTTAACTTTTTGTTACAGTTTTTTTTTTTTAAATAAATTTAGATACCAAGTAAAGTTTTTCATTACACATTCCGGTCCCTTAATTAATTCAAGTCTTCCAGAGGTTGGAGGTAGGAACACCTACAAGGGGAGACCCTGGTGGCTCCGCCCTCTGGAGCCTGGGAGGGGCGTCGTTCTCCTAACGTCACCACGTCGTCCAGGCATCAAGGACTTTTCCAACGCTATAGGAATACGTGCTCTGCGCAGGCGGGAGGGCGGTGCTTCCCGTGGGTGTCACGAGTCTCGCGAGTTTTGGAGACAGTTTCTGCTGGAGGGCCGCATTGGATGTGTGGGGTGTGGCTCCCGGCGAGGGGCGGAGCTGGAGATGGCGTCCACGGCGGCTCGGCGGCTGGCCTGTCTATCGGTCCGACCCGGGGCTCTCTGGAGCAGGCCGAGGGGGAGGAGAGGTGACAATGTCTACACCGTACCGGGCAGCTCAGGTCTCAGCCAGGTACCGTCGAGGTCAGTCATCGTCACTCGCAGCGGCGCCATTTTGCCCAAGCCTGTGAAAGTGAGTGTCTGTGTAGAGGCGGGGCGAAGGGATTGAGGCCGGTCATTGGGGAACTGCATGTTCTGATTGACAGGCACAGAGGCCAATCATAGTATTGGCATGGACTGAGCACCGGACCTTGGACTCAATTTACACAGCTAGGTTTTGCTGACTTTGACAGGTGGAGGAAAATGCTTCCTTAAAACCCAGTGGTAAAGCTGGGTTCCAGGACACAGAACCTGGAGGACAGCAGCGAAATGTGCAATGTCTTCTCTCGAGGGACATAGTGACCCATTTCTTTATGGCCAGAAGCTTCTTTATGTCGATTTATACGCCATGCAATCTCTGCCTCAAAGGTGATGGCATAAAACATTTCTCCTGAGGGCTAGAGAGATGGCTCAACGTTTAAGAACGCTGACTGCTCTTCCAGAGGACCCGGGTTTAACTCCCAGCACCCACAGGACAGCTCACAACTATCTGTAACTTCAAGATCTGACACCTTCGCATAGACATACATGAAAAGGCAAAATACCAATGCACATAAAATAAAAATAAGTAAATTACCGAAAGAGTGGGAAGGGAGTGCGGAAGTAATATACTTAGCAAGAAGGAAATGAATGAGAAAGGATGGAGGTGTGTGGGAGCAGGACCTTCTGTCCTGAGGAATGTGCAGATTTTACAGATGAAATCAGGGCAGAACCCTGAAGCCAGCATCCAAAGCTGGCAGCAGAGTTAGGTCTTGACAGGCAGGGACCATGTTCTGCCTTTTCCATTCCTGAACTCTGTCACTTGCCCTCCATACCCTTAAGGAAAATGGAAGTCTCCTATACCAAAGGTGTGCTTTTTGGCTGCAGGGCTGTGTGGAGTTGAAGGGAAAACAAAATTCTTGAGAGCAAGCCTGAGCTGTACTGAGCAAAAAGCAGGAAGATGCAGCTGCTGCATAAAAAGGCACAACTAGGGAAAACAGAAAGCGCATACCGGTGAAATCTCACTGGCGTTCCTCCATCCCATATTGCCTTTGCATGTTTTTAAGGTTTAATATGAAATAAGGTTGCTCAGCAGTAGAACAAGTTAAAAGAGAGCTGGGAGGAAGAACCCTCAGTGCACATCTCTGTGTAACTTGATTTTTACTTTATGTGTTCGGGTGTTTTGCCTGCATGTCTGTGCAGCACTTAAGTGCCAAATGCCCACAGAGGCCAGAAGAGACTGTGACATCATTGGAACTGGAGTTAGTTGCTTGTGAGAGGCCATGTGGGGGCTGAGAACCAGAGCTGGATCCTGTAGAAGAGCAGACAGTGCTTCTAACCACTGGGTCATCATCCCTCCAGCCCCTGAACTCATTTTTGTGTGTAGAGCTGGTTACAGCCCAGCCAGCCTAGTGTTCTCGTCCAACTGTGTATGGCTCTTAGCTGGTTGGGCCCTAATTTTTAGTTGCTTAGATTCCTAAATTTAGTTTATGTTTTTCCTTCTGATACCCATTTTGATGGCCATAAAACTCACTTTGTCTCTTTGTTGCTCTGAGTTTCTCCAAAGACTTTAAAAATCAATGGTGTCTAAAAATCCATGGGCCCGTTGGAGGAAATGCCCCGAGGGCTGGGGCTTGGGGCACAGCCTCTGGTCTCTGGGGCTCACTGGATTCTTGTCTCTCTTAGCAGATGTCCTTTGGTCTTCTCCGTGTGTTCTCCATTGTGATCCCCTTTCTCTATGTTGGGACACTCATTAGCAAGAACTTTGCTGCTCTGCTTGAGGAGCATGACATTTTTGTCCCAGAGGACGATGACGATGATGATTAACAGGTAGGACTTGCCCCTCTTGTAGATGGACAGGCACAAGTAGGCGGATGATGTGATCTGTGATAGTCTGGCCTGCAGAACCATTGAACCTTCAGGGCAGGAGGAGCAGTGCGTTCACCCACTGGAGACTTACAGATCCACTAGGTTAAGGTCCTCAATGGCCTTTTCATTGTCCTTGATGTACCTTCAGTCAGCTGACATTCTCTTGATGACTTATTATGCTTTATACCTTATGTTCCAGGGCGGCATCCCATGGGAACTCGAACTTCCTACTTTCCATTGTTAAAGCTGCAGCCCCCCCCCCATCTCCAAGTACTGGCCTGTTCTCCTCCCACCATGTAATCCTGCCCACTCTTCGTTGTCTTTGCCATCTTCCATTACCCTCCTATCTGGAAGTAACTACTGCTAAAGCCTGGGGTGGGGTCTCAAGCTTTTATGATCCCAGCACTGAAGACGTACAGGCAGAGCTCAAGGATAGCCTGGGTTAACAGGAGAGCTTATCTCAGAAAACAAGAGAAATGCCCCATGCCTGGTGGCACACAGCAGCAATCCCAGCACTGGGGAGGTGGAGGCAGGAACACCAGAACTTCAAGATCATCCTTGGCTACAGTGGGTTTGAGACTACTCTGGGCTGTGCAGGGCTCTCTTAAGTGATTGATGCACACCTTTCTTACAGGGCACAGGGAGTCCAGGAGAAAGCACTAATGAAGTGGTGGCATGCTCAGCGACTTCCCTGTCTGCAGAAGGGTCAAGGAACGCCCTTAGCTTCACTCCTCATGGTTTGTGACAACAGCCCAGAATCCTGTGCTTTGGGAGCTTCCCTCACAGCTGTCCACAGAGCACTGGAAATAACAAGCAAGCAAATTATGAGTATATAATAAATGAGTGATGTATGATGAAAGGTGGTTCCCATTTCTCACTCCCAGCAGGCTGAGTTGCACTTTATTGTCTCTTCTGTGTCCAAGAAGCATCTGGTTTAGAGCCAGGATATCCAGGCTGTTATACAACCACAAGTGCAATTAAGGGGGACTGAGACCTTTTTTCTTTTAAAGTTATTTTTAACTGTGTATCTTTTTTCAGGTGCTCATGGAGGCCAAAGACATAGGATTCCCCCTAAAGCTAGAGTTAAAGGTTATTATGAATTGCTTGATGTGGGTTAGTGCTGGCGACTAACTCTGGTCCTTTGCAAGAGCAGCAAGTGCCCTTAACCACTGAGCCATCTTTCCACACACACCCTCCCCCATTGAAATTTTTTTACTTTACATAAGTCCAGCAGAAACTTGCCTCAAAGCCACTTAGGCCTGGAGGGGTTGCCATGTGCTGATGGTGCAAAGCTTTGTTATTGCTCAGTAGAATATCTTGTAACACTTGGATCCCTCAGGGAAAAGGAGGATCCCTGGTGCTGTGGGGTCACTCAGTAACTAAACCTCAAGACTGAGTGTCTTCCTCCAGCATTCAGGACTGTCCAGGGAAGAAGGTAGAAGCAAGAACATTGGTAGTTCAAGGTCATCCCTGGCCACATAGGGAGTAGGCAGGCTATCCTTGGCTACATGAGAGATCCCGTTTGAACAAAAAAGCGCAGCAGCAGTAGGACCAGTGTGTTGTGTCTGCAGTGAGGAGGCAGCGGAGCTCATTTACGAACCGGTGCTCCTAAGTAGAAAGGCTAGTCTCAGAGCAGTCAGTTCCAGTGCTGTCCCCACAGTGCTGCTCTGTTCCCTCTGATCGGAGAGCCTTGAAGCCAAGATGCCCAGTCTTGGACGCTGTATACTTAAGTACAGATACAGTGACAGTTGCCAGCTTCATGTCCACTGAGAGATCTGGACAGAGCCTTACATCCCTTCCCACTTCCCCATGCAAGGGTCTGATTCAGTCGGCAGCAAACAACATTCTCCAGGAGAGGGGATAAACATGGCGTGCACACTTAGACAAGAAGTAAGAGAGACCACAGGAAAAGGGTTCACCAGTGCAATTTTATCACAGACATCAAATAATGAGTTTATTTGTACCCTAAAATAATTAAATATTAACATACACCTTCCCATCAGGTGACCTCATGGGTCATGGCCAATATAGAACTTAGACAAGAAGTCCTTTGGCCTTGGTGTTTCTGTTTCATGGAAAAACCGCATAACATGTGTCCGCTGCTTCCATACTTTGATGGTTTCCTGGAGCTCCATCTTTCCCTGTGTACATGAAGGAATAGTAGTCAGTTCCAGCCATCAAATGAACACAGCATTGACGTTCAGTTCTGTGTAGTGTTTGGCATGGACTTGCTAATGACTGTAGATTACCATACCCACAGCCACCCTGCCTTCCTGTGGTTGCAGACAGGTGAGATAGCACGTTCCAGGGTGGCATCCCACAGGAAATAGCACTTCCTACTTTACACTGTTACAGCTGCAGAGTGCCCCCCTCCCTCGCCGCAGACCCCCCTTCAGGGCCCAGGCAAGAGGATGTATAGTTCCAGCCCCGGCTAGATACTCAGACTATCTCAAAAGTAGAGATCTCCAAGTGAGGTATGGTGGTGCACACCTTTAATCTTGGCACTTGGCAGGCAGAGGCAGGGCCAGCCTGGTCTACAGAGCAAGTTCCAGGACAGCCAGAACTACATAGTGAGACCTTGGCTTTAAAAAGAAAAAAGGGGCCCTCCAAGTTGAACTTGGGAGACTCGGCAGCTGTGTCTTAGTGGAGGTGGTATTTACTTGACTCAGAAGCACAGGACAAGCCAGCAGATCTTTTAAGTCTGTCAGAGAGGGTCAGTTACCTTAATGACCAGGAGATCAACCACTCTGGGGTCTGTGACATGGGCATTCTTCATGAACATTTCTCGGACTTTATCCCGACCTTGTTTCACCGTGATATCCAGCTGCATTAAGTGCACTAAAGAGAAAACCCGACTGTAGAAATCAGACCTTTTAAACATGTGTTTAGAAACTTACATCAGTGGGCGACCACTGGACATGTACAAGTGACTCAGTTACCTCATGCCACACAGCCCAACCCTCACCCTGGACACACATCTTACTAAATCGCCCAGCCTGGATCTCAATGCTCTTGAATGACCCTCTGAAGAAACTGTGTACCTACTTGTTTTTTGTGTATGGGTGGAGCAGGTTGGGACAGAATCTAGGGTCTTGCACATGTTAGGCAAGGGCTCAATCACTGAGGAATATTATTTTTATATGGAATATTATAATATACTACCATATTATTTTTATATGGAATAACCAGCAAAAATAAAGGCACCAGAGTTGAAATGTGTGTAAAATAATGTAGTGTGGGTTGTAAGCACTATATAAATTTGGGAGCTGAGGGTACTAAGGGTTTGCGCAGGGAGGGAAGGCTGTCATCAAACCACCAGACCTGGGGTAGGACAGACTCTAGGCCTTAACTGAGAGTGGAATAGCCACCTATGACTGCAAACAGTATACACGGCTGCCACTGTGGAACCATGAGCCACACACGCCACCCTGCACCTCCACTCCCATATAAGGGACTGAAACCGAACACAATAAACTTCTCTTCCCTTAAAAAGTGGGGAGAGCTTGGCAGTGGTGGCGCATGCCTTTTATCCCAGCACTCGGGAGGCAGAGGTGGCGGATTTCTGTGTTCGAGGCTAGCCTGGTCTACAGAGTGAGATCCAGGACAGCCAGGGCTACACAGAGAAACCCTGTCTCAAAAAACCAAAAACCAAAACAAAAAAGCGGAGAGGCTGAGAGGTAGCTCAGAAGTTAAGAGCACATATTGCCTTTCCAATCTCCAGCAGCTGTGTCAAGCAACTCAAAAATCACCTGTAACTCCAGCTCCAGGGACCCACATGTGCTTCTGGTCTCTGCCAACACTTGCATTTACCTGCACCCTCCCCCCACACATACATACATGCATACATACATACATACATATATGCACACAAACACATGATTTTAAAATAAATTTTTAAAGTCACAATATTTACCAGTCTATTAAGTCAGTGCCTAAACAGTGGCACAAACTCAAGTGATTGAACTTAATGTGCACATGGGTGTCCTTTGGAAATTAGGTTGTAAACTGGACTAGTGGTAACAGGCCTGTAAACCCAGCCTGCAAGCTGGAGGCCTGCTGTGGGCTGTGGTGCTACGGATCCCCAGCAAGATCTTGTTTCAAAAGAAAGAAGATCAGGCTTTAGTCACTCATCCCTGACACTCAGCCTCTAGCAGATTTGCTGAGGACATCAAGAATACAAAAGGACCACTAGGTGTTAAACCGAGGAAGGTGACAGAGACAACACCAAGGGTTTGCGGTTTTCTGGTTACAGAGGTCAGTATATTCATTTAATGAGGATACCTTGTGCTTTGGCTGCTCTTTTGACATGCCCACTCTGACCTATAAAACTGCAGTCAGCCAACCATGGTGGCACATGCCTTTAATCCCAGCATTGAGAACTCAGGCTGATGGATCAAAGAAGGCAAAATCCTAACAAAAACAAACCCAGTGTGGTAGCACAGAGGGAGATGGCTCTGAGTTCAAGTCTGCCTGGTTCACATAGCAAGTTCCAGGCCAGTCAGTGCTACAATGTGAGACGCTGTATCAGAAAAACAAAACAACAAAAAGTCACAAAACCACACACACAAAATCATGTTGTGTCTAAATCAGGTTTGGGTCTTTTGTTACGCTCAAATTCAGTGATCGTAGAAATGGTAAACACTACAACATTTGGTTCTTAAATTGCTGGTCACCAAGGTCAGCGTGCACACAGGGATTTCAGGAAAAAACTGTAAAATGATAAACAGACAAATGCAAATTGATACAGAACCTGTCATTCAGAATCTTAGTATTCGTGAAGCGTCAGGCCTAGCGACTGAAGAAGTGCCCAATGTTCTAACTGCTGTCAGGTAAACGCCGGCTTGAGGTTGGCCTGGGTTTTTACTCCAGTCTGTGTTCTAAGAACTAGGAGGAATCTTCTCCCCATCAGTGCCTCCCCAGAGTTTTATATCAGTTACTATGGTAACCTATTTACTACAGTAACTCCCTGAAGAAGACAGTCTTATGGCCATTTCACAGATGAGCAAATACTGATGAAAAATCTTACCCAAGGTCACACAGCTAATAAAGGTCAGAATCTGAGGACAGTGTGGCTGCCTCTTGGCAGTGCTGAGGAGTGCCACGGGGCTGTCACTCACTGGAAAATGCCTTTCCCCTCAGATCAGCTGTGGTGGTTCAAGTTAAATACATGTCTACTCAACAACAAAAGATGTCCCTGAATATGTGGGACATCTGAACTCTCGCTCACCCCCTTTTAAAATCCACTATAGTGGCAGCATTGAGGGAGACAACCAAGGATACAGACTCACACCCACCACTCCGGTGAACAGATTAGATTCTCCCACCTACGGGGAAAGGGGTGTTTTGCAGCAGTAGGGCGTTAGACTTCAAAATTCTGGAGCAAGCTGATTCAGTGAGCAAGGATAGGGAGCTTTGAGGGGCCATTTCGTCTGGAGGCTTCAAAAGGCACCAGGAAGCTACCGGATGACCTTGGCCAAGTCGTTTCCCTCTGGTGATGCAGTTTGTTCTCCAGACTGGGTAATGGATAACTGCTAAAGCCCTTCGCCACTTTAGTTACAAAATCTAATGGGCATCTGGAACATCCTCTGGAACTGTAAAGTTGGGTTCAAGAAGCACCCGGGGCTGGCTCGGGACCGCGGACGCGTCATCTCTCACAGTCCCTGCTCTCTCGCCCCTCCCAGGGGCTCTGTAAGAAATACAAGAACAAAGGCCACCAAAGCGACTAGGACGCTCGGAAGCCCTGCCCCGGTGTGGGGCACGCTGGCTCGTGTGACCCCCTTTCCCCGAAGCCCAGGGCTCGTTTCTGTCCTAGTAGGTGACCTCAGCTCGGCCGAGAGACCTTGGACAGGTGCCCCCGGGGCCCTGAATGCACCCCTGCCTCTCACCAGTGTTCGGCACCTCCCGATACCAAGCGCGGTAGAGCTCGCGCACCCTCCGCTTGGCCTCGTTCAGGTCGCGACTGAAAATGGGCTTCACCGAGGTACTGGCTGCAGCAGCAGCAGCTTGGCGCAGGCCGCTGGACGCGGCCGCCATCTTGCCAAGGAAACCCCGCCCCCCCAGCGCGCGCATACAGGACGCGACGCCGCGCCTTCTGCGGTACTAGGGGGAGGATTGACTGTACTGGGGCTCTCGGATTGGCTGGAAGCCTCTATGACGGGCTCTGCGATGCGCATGCTCTGCCGCAGAAACACCGACCCGTGTTTGACTCCTTCGACGGCGGCGCTGAGGAGCCACCAGGGGGCGCAGCGTCGAGGCTTCCGGCCCCGATTTGAGGCGCTCCGTCGTCTGCTCCTTTACAAAAGTTTGTTCTTTCAGCTCTGCGCCGCGGGCGGTAGGCTCAGAGAAGACTGCAGGGTTAGATAACGGTGCCAGGCGGCGTCTTTCCGCCGTAACAATGTATACGTATTGTGTATGTGCTTCCGAAAAACCGTTTCTTCTAGGCAAGATGTAGATTGCAAAAGCGCCTCTGGCTTAAGCTTTTTGGCGTTTCTCAGCCCAGGGATTATAACAATTACATTTTGATTATTTGTTTGTTTACTTATTGTCATTGTTTTGAGTTGTCGTCTGATTGCGCCTGGCCTGGAGCTCACTTATGTAGACCAGGCTGGCCTCAGAACTTGCAGTGATGTCTCTGCCTCTGCAGGTTTGTGCCCACAGCACCTGTGATTGCCTTTTTGTAAATAAATGTGTATGGATTTTTGCATGTTTGTATGTCTGTGCACTACGTGTGTTTTTTGGTGTCCACGGAGGCCAAAAGAAGGCGATGGGACCGACGGTTGTGAGTTACTTTGTGGAGCTGGGAATGAGCTGAGGCCCTCTGGAAGAGCAGAGTGCTTAACCCTCACGGAGGCATCTCTTCAGCCCCTGTTGATACATTTGGCCATGTACTCCAGATTTCCCTGCCTCAACCTCCTTAGTACTGGGTGCTACTACATCTAGCCTAATCATCTCCATTTTAGACAGGGAATTTTATATACCAAACCATGGAAGCTGGAAGGATCCTTAAGTCATCCATCTGGGTACCTCTGGCTTTACTGGCATGACTCATTAAGGTTCTCACTGGACATCAAGTGTAGAGAGAGAAAAAACCCTAACAACATGACAAGTGGTGCCCTAAGTCGTTAATGTGGTTTAATCTCATAACATCGGTAAGTGTTAATAAAATAACATCCTTATTTTACAGGCTAGGGAACAGAATCTGCCACTCGCCACATTAGACCATCTCCCTGCCTGATCCCTGACTAGAAGCCACTGTCCTTTCCTGAAAGTTGAGTTGACTGGGACTGAAGGTATTGAGGAAGGGGCAAGGAACAAGACTGATCACTGACCTTATACTCCAGCTGATGTGACTCCATGTGATTCCAGCTGGTGTGGGTATGGCCCTATATCACTCAGCCTTTATCCTGTCATAGGATAGTAGATGTCTTTCCATTTAATATTTTTGAAATGTGTGTGTGTGTCTGTGTGTGTGTGCGCGCGTGTGCACGCAGAGGTCAGAAGACAACTTTTGAGAGTTCTCCATGTGATCCCAGAGATCAAATTCAGGTCCTCATCAGGCCTGGTGGTATGTGCCTTTACCTACAGAGCCATCCTGCCAGCCAGCATTTTAATGGGTATGTACTCCCTGTATACTGGAAGAGCTAGTTTAGTCAGCAGAGGACTTGCTATACAAGCACGAGGATCTGACTTCAAACTCCAACACTCAAAGTAAAAGGCTGGAAATGATGTTCTGCAGGGGAGGTAGAGACAGCTAGATCCATGGGTCATCCAATGTGGCCTAATCAGGAAGTCTCAGGTCCAAGTAAGAGGCCCTGTCTCATGGTGCCTAAAGGAGGGAATGGAAGGTTGACCTTTGCCTTCATGTACATAGACACAGACACAAATGTATACAGTAACACACCATATATATGACTGTGCTATATCTCTATATATCTCTATATGTCTATATATCTATATATCTATATTCTATTTTTTATATATCTGTATTCTATATATATATTATGCTATATAGTAAAGCTGAAGAATTGCTGCCTAATGACATTCTAGTATAGTAACTGCACCATGCATTGTGGATATCTTTGTGCTGATGTAAACAAACATAGTACTTCCAGTCAAAGTACAATACACACAGATATGCTCAGCACATAGCATTTAATAATTACTGGTTTGTATATTCACTACTTGTCCTAGTTACAGTCTTGTGACTCTGAATATACTGTGACCAAGCGAACTTTAACAAGAAAGCATTTAATAGGGGCTTACGGACAGTTCAGAGGGTGAGTTCAAGGCTATCATGGAGGAGAGTGTGGCAACAGGCAGGGGGAATGGCACTGAGGCAGTAGCTGAGGCCTTATATCTTACCTGGCCTCTAGTCACCTCTAGTGACACATCTTCAACAAGGCCACACCTAGTCCTTCCCAAAACAGTCTCACCAACTAGGGACCTAGCATTCAAATACATGAACTTATGGGAACCAAACCACCACATTATTGATGATTTTTTTTTTTTGGTATTTTTTTCTTTCATTCTCTCTCTCCTTTTTGAAGCCTGGCTAATCTGGAACTCTCTGTATAGACCCATGTTGGATGGTTCACAACTACCATAAGTAGCTCTAAGCGACCCAGTAACCTTTTCTGGCCCCTACTGAGCACTTGCGTACATGTGTGTCCCCACCCCCCCCCCACATACACACATACACACATGCACATATCACACACACATGCATGCATACACATACAGATAAATTCTTTTAAAAATTTAGGTTTTTTTCAGACTTGTTTTAAGGTCTAAAATGTAGTCTTTTCTGTCGTGATTAGTATTTCATGTGCATATAAACCAAGACATTCTTCAGTTTTGGCCATCTACATGTACATAGTCATGATTCGGCTACCTTTGTGAGGTCTGGAGGAGGTAGGAATTACTGTCATGCGTCATGCCCACCCACTTGATGTCACTGAGCACCTTCAAGGGCAGGGTCTGTGTCCTTTCTCTGCCCCCGGCATGTCGCTGTGCCCCACATGGAAGTCCAGCACTGGGTGAAGGGACGACACTGGCCGCTGCTAGGCTCTCTTCTTACTTTCGTTTCAGAGGATAGACTGCTAGATCTTAAGCCCTCCCATGTCTCTGTGACATCCACATCTTCAGTTCTTCACATGACGGAACTCCCTCATCACCTCGTTACTACCCCCTTATCACTGATGGCTTTGAACTGAACCCAAGGAATGCCGTGAGGGTGCTGCCTCTGACCAGGCACACTTAAAACCACCTTGAGGCCACTGGCATGAAACCCTTCTCAGATATGGAGGGGTTGTCTGTCATAAAGCTCTCTATACCACAATGTCACACCCTCCTTGCAAAAGGAGGGCCTGTACACTCAACTTCCAGGCTTAGCTGGTATTAACGCTCTTCCCGGGCTGTCTGTAGGCAGTGTGGACACTGACATAAATAAGTGTCTGTGGATCCCTGACTTTCATCCAGATGGGCGTGTGTGATAAGTATTCTTGGTAACCCATACCCAACCCAGTGAGAAGGATCCTTAGGCCCAGTCTTACCCTCTGTGCATCCCTTCCTTCTTGGCTATCCTCTTCTTCCTCTTTTATCTTCTTCCCTAGAACTGATCTTATTTCCTTTCCTCCTCTTAGCTTCCTTGTAGGATGAGCTTGATAATATATTCATTGACACTGAGTCATGAGTGACTAACAGATCTTAGAGTTGAATACATTGCTAGCAGCGTTCTCAGTAAGATGTGGTGGCTCTGCTTTAAAAGGCTAACCAGGACTTGAAGCAACAGATGTGAACTGCAGAACATGCAGTCAGTCATGTTGTCAATGACCTGTCTCAGCCATAAGACCAATTTTCTATTCACTGTCAATGGCTTCTCTAATAGAAGAACCCCTCATTGGGAAACCAACGCAGGTGGGCTGCCCCACCTCATTCAGGCAGTCAGGAAAGGAAGCATTTCACAACCATTATGAATGTGGATTCTAGGTGGGTAAGGAAACAGAGAAGGACCTAGAGTTTGAGGCAATATAGTGAGTTTTGGGCTAGCATAGGCTACATATTGAGAAAAAAAATATGTATCAGATAAACAGATAGATCTTAAGATAGAGGACAGGATGCCGGGCGGTGGTGGCGTACGCCTTTAATCCCAGCACTTGGGAGGCAGAGGCAGGCGGATTTCTGAGTTCGAGGCCAGCCTGGTCTACAGAGTGAGTTCCAGGACAGCCAGGGCTACACAGAGAAACCCTGCCTCGAAAAACCAAAAAAAAAAACAAAAAAAACATAGAGGACAGGAGAGCCCAGAATGTCCTGATAAAACACTCACTTTTAGGCCAATCAGGGAAGAAGAACATGAGGGGAGGGAGGGAACCCAAAAGATGAGATATCAACAGCCAGAAGAGGTGATTCCAGGTAAACAAGGAAAGGAAGTACTCGGGAGCTCGTGTTCCACACTGCAAGTTTGATAAGTTGGGAAGGAATCAGTAGAGGTGGGCAGGCGCATCTGGCAGCCAGCAGAGTGTCTGGCCTGAGCCCCGTTGCAGCTGAGATGTGTTGTTCATCTGTAGATTTTTTTAAAAAAGAGTTATTTATTTAATGTATAAGTACACTGTGGCTCTCTTCAGACACACCAGAAGAGGACATCAGATCCTATTACAGATGGTTACAGCCACCATGTGGTTGCTGGGACTTGAACTCGGGACCTCTGGAAGAGCAGTCAGCGCTCTTAACCACTGAGCCGTCTCTCCAGCCCTCCTCATCTATGTATTTTGGATGCTTGTATGGTGGTGGAGTAAGCTTTGGGGCTGGGAAAGGGTGAGGCTGAGCAGCCGTGTGAGGCCAGAGAGAGACCACAGCCTCATTCAGTAGTGCTGCTCTTAGTGCTGCTTTTCTAGACTGCACAGGCTCTGGTACCTAACAGTAGCACGTCTCCATTCTCTCGGGTAAGGGCCTGGTGGCTGGGCCTGGGAAACCAGTTCCCACCCACTGACCTGCAAACCAGGGTTTCTGCAGGTTTCTCCTTCTAAGGCTGCTGTGTACTTAATTACCAGGGGGACTGACACCTTTCTCAAGGCCAAGGCTGTCCATTATTGATTTCTTCCCTCTGGACTCATATTGAAATGGAACCTATTTTTCTCTAAAGTTCATGCTGCCCCATAACCATAAACACCAACCAAGTACACGCCAAACGACCTAATAGTCCCCCACAGTAGTGGGCTTTAGCGTTCTGCTTGCATTCCTTTTGAAAAACTATATATCTGTTCATACATTTAATACATGATATTTCCCCCATAAGTTTGAGTGACTTTCAGGAATGTTTTTGCTGAGGGTCATAGTATGAACTTGTAATTCCAATACTCAGGAGCCTGAGGCAGAAAACTTGGTAGGATTTTGAGACTAGCCTAACCTATGTAGTGAATTCCAGATCAGCCCAGGCTATAAAGTGGAAAACTGTCTCAAAAACCAGAAATTCCTTACACTAGAATGGAGAGGCAGGCAGATCTCTGTGACTTCGGGGCCAATCTAGACTACATAATGAGTTCTAGGCCAGCCCAAGCTGCACAGTGAGACCACATCTCAAAACCAAAACCAAAACAAAACACTCCCTTAAAAACTCTAGCAAGCCAGGCAGTGGTGGTGAATGCCCCTAATCCCAGCACTCAGGAGACAGAAGCAGGTGGGTCCCTGTGAGTTCCAGGCCAGCCAGGGCTACACAGAAAAACTATTTCTTCAAAACAAGACAAAACAAAAACAAACTCAATAATAAAACAAATAAGATAAAATCATAACAGTTTATATTCGGGACCTGATTCTTTCAGCAGTTTAACTAGTCTTTCTCAGCAGCCTCAGTACCAGTGTTACTATTTCAAGTCTGTGGGGAAAACAGTTCTGGACTATGAGATTGCAGAGGCACTGTATCACAGCTAGGGCCTGGAGGCCAGTGCTTTCATATGAACCTAAATAAGGCTCAGTTCCTCATAGTCAAGCACTTACGATATCAAGATAATGTGTAAGCAAAAGAGCTCTGGAGAAACTGGGCACAGTGATGCACACCTTTAATTACAGCACTTGGGGGCAGATCTCTGTGTGTTTGAGACCAGCCTTGTCTGTGGAGCAAATTCCAGGCCAAGTAGAGCTGTCTAAAACCCCATTACAGTAACACAACACAACACAACACAACACCAACCAACCCAAAACAACCTCTGGAGAATTCTCCATGTCTCCTTTGGCAAAGCTCAAAGCAGAGCCTTATCATCCCCCTGGGCCCCACCTCCCTCCCAGCCATTGTCTAACTTTCAACGGTAGTGACCCAAACAACTCCTTTGTCTTAGTGCATATGAGTGGCTTTAGAATGTTGTTCAATATTCATAGCTCAGCAAGGTAGCTAGGGTAACAAGGAGGGTAATCGGTCTGGGATTAGTTTCCTTGATGTCCTAGATCCAAGAACTTGGGGCAGAACATAAACTTTAATGTACTGGGAAGAAACTAGCATTAGGGGTGTATAGTCCTCAGGCATTAGAGAGTACTTGGTGCTGAGTGAATTTTTTCTCTCAGCACATGATCATAGGGTCTACCTGTTTGTGTTTTAGAGGCTTCTATGGTAGAGCAAGGAGGAAGGGTCCAGGAGCTGAATCCTATATTTCCTGAGAAACTTCTGGCTAGGGTGGCTTCTAGCCTCTGACCCCTGTGAGGTGAGTTACTACAAACAAGAAAGGACCCATTAAAGCCTGTATCTGCTGCTTCTGAAAGCCTAGTTGTCTTCTTTTCAGGGTCCCAAGGCTGCCTTCAGATATTCATGCTCTCCCACCTGCTGCCGGGGGCCCTTCCTGCTCCCTAATCTCATGTGTACTCTTCCCAGGCCAGCCCTCTGACACAGTGCTAGAGTCCAGATGTTCTGGAACATCACACACACACACACACACACACACTGTGCCTCCACTGAGAACAGTGGCGGAGACACTAGCTGGACTCTCTGGGGAAGTATGTCCCAGGGTCTCTCTGAGAGTGGAGCTTTATCCGACCCAGGATGTTACTAAATGCACTGAAGTGTCAGGTGCTCCCCCTGTGCTCAGCTCAGTTGCCATCCCATAGAGAAGTGACAGGTTCTCAGGGCCATCTCCCTGTAGGTGCTTTAGTTACTCTGTGGGAAGGGACACCCAGCAACTGCAGGAAGGAAGGGTTTATTTGTCTCAGTTTGAGGGTGTGGTTCAGCATGGTGGGGAGGGCGTGGCAGCAGAGGCCTGAAGTGGCCGGTCACCCTGCTTCTGGAATCAGGAAGCAGAGAGGATGTTTGGTGCTCTGCTTGCTCTCTCTTTTGCTTCAGCCCTGGACCCAAGCCCAAGGTGCTGTCCCTGTTAAGTGACCCCATCTAGGGACTCCTCAGACATGGCCAGAGATTTGTCTCTTTGGTAACTACATTCTGTCAAGTTGAAACTATCCTCCATAGTGGGAAACTGTAGGCCAGCCAAGGTCACAGGCCAGGAGTCAGAGCAGGAAGGCAATCTAGTATAGCTTTCTCTGAGTAGAACAGGGAAAAAGCCAAGACCAGCCATGCCGTGTGGTGTAGTGATACGTATATGTGTATGTGTATATATATGTATATGTATACACACAATTTTGGAGTTTTGTCTCTTTAAAAAATCCCAGAGAAATATTATAAGAATATGTTTTTGTTTTAATCCTAGGTGTGGGGATGTGGGGCCGCTTTGCAGCAGCTGACTGTGATTTGTCTTGTGCTCTAGTAGAGGTGTGGTTTTGCCACCTGCAGATGGTTTCTGTGATTGTGTGACATTTGGAATTCTGGGAACTTTTTAGAGAGTATATAAATGCTAGGGCCCCAAGGGGCAGGGTGGGGGAATGGTTGTGGGGGGTTGTGCCTGTGGTTTGTTAGTGATGTTCAAAGAAGACACTAGAAGAAAGAAATTAGACTCAGAGATCTCTAGCTCTTCCCGTTATCCTTCTTTCTCTCCTATCTAATGATAGGGGATGAAACCAGGGAGATAAAGGGTGGGAAAAAGAAGAACCCACAAAAGCAAAGATTGGCTACAGTGTGTCACCACAGCACGACTGAGACACTTTCTTCTCTTCACATGCCCATGCCACCACCTTGTTCTCTGCTGGGCTCATTGATGATGATGGGCCCCAAGGTTGACTCCTTTCCTGTGGCAGGCCTACAGCCATCAGGGCTCAATCCCTGTCTTCCCAAGTGCCAGGTTATACAGCTAGAGAGAAGGAGAGAGAGAGAAAGAGAGAGAGAGAGAGAGAGAGAGAGAGAGAGAGAGAGAGAGAGAGAGAGAGAGACAGAGACAGAGAGAGACAGAGAGACAGAGAAGGAAAGAAAGCTGTGGTCTGATCATAGGCAGGACCATGCTTATTCACAGTGAGGGGCATCTTGTCTCCCACGTGTAGATAGCCAAAACGTCTACAGAAGATGGGATTTGGTCTCTCCTAGGGTGAGAATGACTCCTGTAGTCTGTTGGGAAGGCTGGGAAGTGTAGTCCTTCAGGAGGAAACTGTCATTCCAGACTCTGAGAGGGTATAATAAATGCAAGGCAAGGTGTTGAAGCTATTTTCTGCTGAGGAGGGTCTTTGTCGCAGGCGTTGCTGCCTGTGTGCTGGATTCCATCGTGATGTGATGTCAGCTGTGCTAAGGCCTAGGGGCCCGTTACAGTCCCCATTGGTTCTACGGGCATGAGTCAGATCATGAACTCATCTGGGGTTATATTGTCTCCTTAGCACTAATAGTTTGACAGATATTATTTTTGTTTTATACGGCTAAGTAGGCAGTTGGGCTATCAGGGTCCTATAGTGAGAGCTAGGGGTAGAATGGTTAATGGCCCAGCTATGGCCAGAAGTAGAGCAGCTAATGGGGGTGGGGGGAAGGGGCGGAGAACAAAGACTGGTACTTGTAGATTTCGATGTCTGTCTCCTGTCTCCTTATATTTTAAGGGTATTTGTTTGTTTGTTTGTTTTAATTAAAGCTCCCCCCTTTATTTTCCTAGTTTTCATTTGTACTTGGGGTCCAGAAAGTTCCCCAGCGGTGAAGAATCAGTTGTCTACAGCTCTGGCCAGAATCAAGGCTGTATCCTGTGCTGTCATCCACTCATTCTTTTCTATCTCCACCCCAATCTGAATCGTTTTTATTCTTCTCTCATATATTGCACCCTGATGGAAGTTTCCCCTCCCTCCCCTCCTCCTCCCCCTCTTGAAAGTTATTTTTAACCACGGCTAAATCATTTTAACTATTTGTGATTGACTGCCATAGAAACAAGATTTTTTTTTTTTTTTTTTTTAGTATTATATACAGACTTGTCTCATAAGAGGAGGTCCAATTCTCTTCATTTTGAAGAGCAACCTCAGCTAAAGACTCTAACTGGGCTTCCAGACTGGAAGCAGAATTTTTTGATGGCCCAGGTCTATGTTACTTGAGTACTACATGTTTAAAAAGTTTTTTCCCCCATAACTAGGGCTGAAGTTTCAACTGCTGCAGAGCCCATCATACTGGCCACCACCAACAGGCAAATGGGGACACCTCATTGTGCATGGGGAAGCCTAGAGTCTAGATTTAGGTGGGCCCCGTGGCCACCACTGCTGCAGCGTTGCTATAGCAACAGCAGCAGCCTCTGTCTCGGAGCCTGAGGGACATCAGAGGCTGTGGGAGGGAGGGAAGGAATGTGGGTAATGGGGGAATCTCTTTCCATGTTAGATGTTACTCGAGTCAACAGAACTGACAGAAACACAAAGAAAGACTCATAGTGAAGACAACCAGGGGTGGCCACCACACACACACACACACACACACACACACACACCTGAACAGACCAGGGGAGTCTGGTAATGTCTCATCTGGATCACAGACATTGGGTCAGCCATGTTCCTTTGTGTCCTAAACAGAAGGCACTGTAACCTCTGGGGTAACAGACCAGGCAACTTTTGAAACAGTTTTTTTTTGGGGGGGGGGCGGATTGCAGTATTGGATTCCTCTGAAGCTTTAGGCAGAGATTGATCAAAGGGAGTCCTAGGGCCCTGGAAAGCCTTCAGGCTGCACACCTCCTAGAAGCCCCTTGACTACTATACTCTTCTCTGCTCCGAGGGGATTTGAGACACATGGTGTCTCAAGGTGTGGTCTCTAAAGATCATGGTGGAACCTTTAGAAATGTTGTGGGGGTCTCCACTAGAGAGGACTACTTAGATATGGATTTAAACCAATAGAAGGTCTTTATTAACTGGCTGGTAACTATACTGGATGTTCAGAATCCCAGTGTAGTCCTGAGCTGTACTCAGGATGAGCTTTTACCAACAACCATATCCTGGATTGACATTCTTCAGTTAGCAAGAAGGTTGACATACTTCAATTAGCAAGTACAGTTAGCTAGAACTACAGAAGCTAAAAAACAAGATTACTACCTCTAGAGACTTTTCCAGAACTACGGACTTTGATGGATTAGGTCTTTGTTTTCATTATGGCAAGAACTGCTGTCTACATGCCAAGTTTTATGGCCCAAATGGTACATCCATCATGGAGTCAGGTCTGGGAGCCTGTTTCAACACTAAGCTTAAAGGTCCTACCAACCCTGGTTACAGAGGCACTTCCTTACTGTGCATGAGCCTGGACACCAGAATCCCTGTTGGTTCATGGGATTAGTAGTGACAAAGAAGCTTAGGAGGTAACCTGCTTCTGGACTCCCTCCCATAGATCCTTTTAGGGAAGCATGTGGTACCCAACAGGTAACCTTGGGCACTTAACCTGCATATCATTTCCAGCCTCCCTGACTTCTCTACATCTCTGGGATGTCATATAAGAAGTTGTGATGATGTTGGCTGAGCAGTTAGCCTTGGTTATGTAGTGGGTCTGAAATGGTGACGTCTAGGGGAGAGAGGTCCTGCCCTTCCCTCATCTATATAACTTATACTGTCACATCTCAGCAGTCCTTTCTGGCCCTCCTTCCAGATGTTGGTATCTCTGTATAAACATTATCAATTTGGGTGGAAAAAGTGGGGGCAGGGTAAAGGCAAGAATGGTGTCATTTCTGAGGCCAACAGAGCAGTCTCTCCACTGGGGTCAAGTAGTCAAGTAAGAATAAGTAGGGGGTGTGGAAGTCCAGGGAAGGCTGCTTAGGCCCCGTACAGCCTGGAGATCTCACAGGGATGATTTAGTTTAGAGTAAAATGATTTATTGCACATTAGGGCTCCAGCAAGCACAGTGAGTGAGATGTCATATGTCCTCTTAGCGAGGCAAAGCACAGAGCTGGTAGGGGCGTGGGGTTGTCAGAGCCTCAAAGACGCCATGGTCACTGGGCCTGGGCTGTCCATCGGGCACCGAGAAGCTAAAGCGCTGCAGGAGGCAGGTGAAGAAGAGGAAGAGTTCCATGCGGGCCAGGGGCTCCCCCAGGCATGATCTGCGGCCTGTGGGTGGGAGAGAGCTCAGTCAGTCTGGGATGTGATTGGGGCTCCACCCTCCAAGGCACCCTGGGGACAGACAGGCAGCCAGGCCTCCCTCAGGCACCTGCAGAGAAAGGCATGAAGGCCTCATGCTTCACGAACTGGCCCTGGTCATCCAGGAAGTGTTCAGGATGGAAGCAGAGGGGCTTCTCCCAGACAGTCTCATCCTTCAGCACAGAGGACAGGTTGGTGATGAGGGTCGTCCCCTGGCAGGAGGCACATGGTGTGAATATGGACTAGTGTACGGTTGCCTAGACCCTGGTCACCAAGTTCACATGCACGGTCTCTACTTCACACAGTGGATCCTTTCAGGTAACCCCAGTCCTAGAGGCTTCTCAGCACTCATTAATACTATGACAGGGATAAGTGACAAGTGACAGATGTACACACACTGTCACCTGTATTTACAGGTAGTGGCTGTTACCACTCAACTTTTTACCTTGCCGACTTTCTAGCTGAGGATTCCTATACAGTTCTTGCTACTGTTTGTCTACCCATACTTACCCAGGGGAAGTTGGTTCTGTGGAGTTGACAATTGGGCTGCCTAAATTCCAGTACTTCAAGAGTGGACAGCTCAGGCTGCTAGCTAGCTGGCAACACTGCCTAGACTTTGGAGGGTCCCAGGCCTACCTTAAGGATAAGGAAGCCCTGCACTTCAATGTCACGAGAAGTCTTGTGAGGCACACCAAGAGGGAGAATGTCCCCAAAGCGCTGGACCTCATGAATGACAGCATTGGTGTAGGGTATGCGGGCCTGGTCTGCCATCTCTGGACACCGCACCTGCCCTATGACCTCGTCGATTTCCTGTTGGACTCGGCCTAGAAGGACAGCATCCCCTCAGTTAAGGTGCTCCAGGGGGTGCCCCTTGTGCCTTCACTACCTCTCTGTTAAGGGCTGGGTCCATGGAAAAAAGATGGCTATTACGCTTGCTGGAGTCTGGGTCAAACCAGTGCTGAGAGCCACAAGTGTCCTTAGTAAGCTTAAGGAGTGTGCCTCTACCTCCCTCCCAGCCCCAGCCAGACTCACGCTGCACATCCGGATGCAGGATCATGAGCAGCAGGGCCCAGTACAGTGTTGTTGAGGTGGTCACCATCCCTGCAGTGAACAGGTCACCCACCACCATGCGCAGGTTCTCATCATTGAAGCTACTGTCAGGATTCCCCTTGGCCTGGGCCAGGCAGAAAGGACAGGACAGTAGGGAGAAGAAGTCCCACATGGACTCCCATTGTCCCCAGGGCAGCCCAGGTGCTGAGTCACTTGGTGATACACAGAACCCTACCCATTTGACCTCACAGCTCACAGGACCTTATCCCACAGTCCATGACCACATCTCTTGGAGCTGCCAATCACCTTCTCTATCTCTGTCAGGAAGGCATCAGTTAGATCTCGGGGCGGCTGGGCAGGATCCCAGGTCATTCGGTGCTCAGTTAGTAGCTCGTCCAGCATGGCAACAAAGGCCTTTTTCCCAGAGAATACCTTGCCAACCAGCCCTGGGATGCGCAGGAGCATGGGGAACACATTCAGGAGCTGTAAGCAGCAGAGAGGGACCAATGGAGTGGCCTGGCTGTGCTCACTTGGGTCCCAGCCCCGGGTCCCAGCCTCCTCCAGGGCAGACTAGTGACATAGTCCCTCCCTGCCAGCCTCTGACCTTCCCCTTTGCCCTGAGCTTCCAGAAGGACTGTCACACTATGGAAACATCACAGATGTGTGTGGCTGCCAAGGGGATGGGGAGCACTTGACCCCAGCCTACCCCCTTCCCTCCCACTGATGTTTGTCCATCTCCTCCCAGAATGCCCTCCTCCTGTCACTCCTGCATGTCGATCACCTCCCCAAGAGTCTCCACTCTTACGAAGTTATCTGGGTACCCCCCCCCCAAGCCCCGCACCATGGGCAGGAATCCAGATTCCTCCTTAAGAGTATCCTTCAACAAGTTCAGTAGCCTGATAAAGCGTGGGTCATCGTACTCAAAGCGGCAGGCGTAGAGGAGGGACGCAATCACGTTACACACTGCTTTATCCAATAGAGTGTTAGGGCTGAAAGGGCATCCTGGGAGTAGAATGCCAGTCAGGGCTTTGGTTGTCTCTCCCGTCTATCCCCACCTATCCCCACCAATCCATCACCTACCAGTATGGTCAGCGAAGGCAGCAGAGAGGCATCTGGCCTCCTCAGTCACCCACTGCTCCAGTGACTTCTTGCCCAGGCCGAAGTGACGCAAGGTGGACACAGAGAAGCGCCGCTGCTGGCGCCAGGCAGGTCCATACCGTGCTAGGACCACACCTGGAGGGCCACACTCAGGCCTGAGACCTAGTCCTCTTTTCTGCTCCTGTGCTACTTTAGCCACTATAGCCCATCACTACTGTAAGAACCTTTGTCCACCCGTTAGCCATCTGCTTTCGCTGTCTTTTCTCTGTTCCTGCCCCCCACCCCACCCCGCCTCAGTTAGGTCCCAAACTGCCTCCAATCCCCGAACTCTCTCTAGTCCCCATTGCCTGCCACTCCTGCCACTGTCTGCATTTGCCTTGAGAGCGTGGTCCAAAGCCCAACTGGTCATTGAAATGCAGCGGCGGCCGGTCAGCGGTGTCCTCGCTGTATCTCACCAGTGCCTCTCTCAGGACTGTCAGCCCATTTAGTACAACCACTGACTCAAAGGCCAGCTGTAGGCTGAACAGGTCCCCAAAGCGACATCGCAGCTGTAGGCAAGGAGAGTGCATTAGAGGCAAGCCTGGATTCCTGCGCTTAGCTGTACTGGACAGGACTTGGCAGGGGAGACCCAGAGTGAGCCCCGCAGAAGGAGGGCATCTGCTATTATTTGTCCGGGGGACCACCTTGGACTCTGTCTTATTTTATTTTTTTAAATATTTATTTATTTTATGTATATATGAGGATACTGTAGCTGTCTTCAGACACACCATAAGAGGGCTTCAGAACCCATTACAGGTGGTTGTGAGCCACCATGTGGTTGCTGGGAATTGAACTTGGGACCTCTGGAAGAGCAGTCAGTGCTCTTAATCTCTGAGCCATCGCTCCAGCCAACCTTGGACTCTGTCAACCACTTCATCATGACCTTGCTAGTGTCACATATTTGCCAGCTGCTCCCACTGGCATGCCCATGTCTAGATGAGGAAACTAAGGCTCACAGATGTAAGGGAGTCTGAGAATCCGAAATAGCAAAAGGATGGAAAGCGGGGCACTTCCCATCTCTCAACTTTGATTTCCTGACAGAAATACTTGTTTAGGATCAAGACCTCTCCCTCAATCTTTTTTGTTTTTTTTAAAAAGACTTTATGTATATTAGTACACTGTATCAGACACACCAGAAAAGAGAATTGGATCCCATTACAGATGGTAGTGAGCCACCATGTGGTTGTTGGGAATTGAACTCAGGACCCTGGGAAGAGCAGCTAGTGCTCTTAACCTCTGAGCCATCTCTCCAGTGCCCCTCCCACATTCTTGAAACATTTTCCTCTGGTGGAATGAAAAGGAATGTGAAGTCTTGATTTGATTTTCCTTTGTGTGTGTGTGTGTGTGTGTGTGTGTGTGTGTGTGTGTGTGTGTGTGTAATTTTTGTCTTAGTATGCACCAGGGCTGGCTTGGAACTTTCTATGTAGATCAAGCTGGCACTGAACTCAGAGATCTGCTGGCTTTTGCCTCCTCTGAATGCTGGGATTAAAGGTCTCTACCACTGCTTTGGACTTTTTTCTTTTAAAATGTTAGATTTCATTTTTTTTTGAAACAGTTTCATTATGTAGCATGGGCTGGCCTGGAACTCAGTATGCTAGACCACACTGGCCCAGGACTCAGAGAAAGATACCTGCCTCTGCCTCTTAAGTGCTGGGATTAGAGGCTCGCACCTCCACAGCTGGCCCTTAAGTCTTTGTTTTAGAGATAGTTTCGCTATGCAGTTTAAGATGAAATTTATAACCCAGCTGCTTAAACCTCCCAATTACAGGCGTGCTGGAATCAGAATGCAACCCCAGCACCAACACCACCATCCTGCTGACTGTATCTCAAACTGGCTGCTAGGACCCATCCCACTGCCTGGCTGTTGCCTTTGGAAAATCCAGCGTGACCGACCTCGGGTCCTACACCACTCCCCTCACAGGGAGCCTCTTAACCTGTCCAGCATGCAGTTTCACTACCACCCACTTGTTCCGAATAGGGGTCACCATGGCTTCTCCTGACCTCCAACAATTCCCTTACCTTTTGGAAGCCTGCTGGCATATTCTGGAAGTCCACCTGCAGCAGGTTCCCAAGCACAGGCCACGGCACAGGGCCTGGTGGGTAGCGGGCAGCCCAGCGCTGGCGCCGGTGCATCAGGTCCACCAGAAGCAGGAAGATGACCATGAATATGGCCACAGGCCACAGTTCAGCCCCAGTCGGCAGCCTCATGGCTGCCCTGATGCTCTTTGGGTTTCTTTGGAAACACTTCTCAATCCTAACTCCAGCCACCTAGGACGAAGGAACAACAGTGTTATCAGACCCTAGGTACTCACCTGGCCTGGGCTGGACTCTCGTAAAGGAGCCAATGCTGCCCTTTATTCTCTGCCTTAAGCCAAGCTACCGCTGCACTGACCATGTAGAGTGCAAGGAAGAGTCAAGGCAGGCCAGGTGCAATGACCTTAGAGGTCCCTCCCTCTAAGTCCTGTGTGTGTGTGTGTGTGTGTGTGTGTGTGTTGCATCTCCCCAGGAGCATCATCTCTTTAGGAGGAATGACAGAAAATTGTAGGCCCAGGGCAATAGCTACTGATGGTATAGGGAATTAAAAAGTCATGATTAAGGGCTTGCCTCCTAGCAGGAGATTCAGTGCTTGGATGTCTGTGACCTTATCTAGAACCAGGTTCTCCGCAGAATCATGGAACACAGGTAATATAAACTGAATCATCAGACAAGCAGCATAGCTTGGCTGGGCTCCTGTGTGGTGTCTCCCACTCCCACAGGCCCTATTTCACTTTGTCACATGCTTCTCATCAAACGGGATGGCCAAAAGCCAGCTCAGACGTGTCTCATACCCTTAAACTGCGAGCAGTTGGCAAGTGCTAGCAATTGCATGCTGCTGTAGAAGGCTCCCAGGCCCTCTAGCTCATTTAATCATCAAAATTTAAGGAGAAAAGTTTAGGCTTTTCCTAGTGACCCAGACTGATCACTGTCCACTCCAGACTTACTAGAATGAAGATCATAGCTCTCCAAGTCATCTCCACAAGTCTGTGAGTCAGCGAGTTTAACATTAGCTTCTTATCCTACTCTAACCTAAAAACTTTCCATCCTCTAAGCCAGACTATGGTTGTCTGCAACCAAGATACATTCCACTGGCATGTTATGAAAACGCCTTTGTTTGTGGGCCAAGACCCAAACAGGAAAAAAACATCCTTTGTTGAGTTACAATCAACATTGCTGAGTGGAAATCACAGGGCTGTGGGGGGAGAACTCAAGTCTCCCTCCCCATTCTGTCCCCACCCCTTCTCTCTTGTTTCCAGACAGCTGCATTATTTGGCAACTTTGAGGAAGTTACTTAGAAACTCTGGCTGGGCCGCTGTCTCCCTGGATGGTAAGTAGGTACAGAACACAAATCCACTGCACACAAATCTCATTCTGTGTCCCCCAAATGATGAAACTGTTGTTCTTAATTCACTTTCTCCCAAATAATAACAGATCAGAATTCTTCTGAAAGCCAAATGTAGGTGACCCCTGTACTCTAGTCTACGTACGCCACCTGCCCTGGCCTCTTTCTCTTTGAAGAGAAAATTCAAACACAGGAAGTAGATCTGGCCTTAAGGGGATTAATGTACAGAATATATCACACACACACACACACACACACACACACACACACACACACACACACTCACACACACACACACACACTCACACACACACACACACACTCACACACACACACACACACACTCACACACACACACACACACACACACACACACACACACACACACACACACACACACAGTTTTGACCAAACTCTCATGAAGCCTCCTTGTAGTTGCAATGCCTGCTGCTATACCACCCAACAGACAGACAGACAGAGGGCTCATAGCACTCATAAATCCAAAACCCCAAGATGGTGACAAGCAATGTTTGGGAAGATGATCCGAGATATTGCCAAAAGGCTTTCCTGAGAAAGGTCAGAATGTCCTTGGCCCTCCGAATGCGTCTCATGGCTTCCCATTGCCATCACTATGTCTGAAGGCAGGGAAATGAGTGCAGTGCACCCAGCAAGTGCAACTCTTCCCCTGGCCTAACTGTTACTCTTCACCTACCACAGATGTGTCCAGCGAGACTCTGGGAAGGTGGCTGCCTTGTCAGCAAGCTTCAAAGTGACAGAGTAGGGCTGCTTCTATGATCTGTCAACCCTAAATCTGTGTAGCATGGTCCCACAATCCTACTTTTTTTTAAACACCAGAGTGTTGCTTGCTGAGTTATAGGACAGGCGGTGAAGAAGCCAGGCAGTGCTCCCTGCCCCCTCCCTGCACAAAGAGACTACACCTAGGAGAGCTCTGATGGGGAAGCAAAGTGTCTTAGAAATAGGAACACTTCCTTTTTGACAATCTATTTCCAAGCAAGTACCATGTGAGAGCACAAGAAACTTTCTAGCACAACCACCGAATAGGCCTTCTTCTTCCCACTTAGTAGGACCACAATCTTTTGTTGAGTGCCCTCCCACCCCCCACCCCCCACCAAGAGTTGCCTTCTCACAGTCTGTCAGGACATAGGCAGCATCATAAACTGCTCAAGATCCTAACTGCCATTCCCCCACCTGTATCTTCTGTGAATAAAAAGACAACCCTGCCCTTTGAACAGCATTTCTGACAGAGGAGACAAATCTCCCAGAGCATGTCTCTCCTCTCCCCTTCAGACAGCTGAATAGGATGAGGGGTCGGTGGTTTGTAGCTGAGTAAAAACATACTAGGACCCAACTGTCTCAAAGCCATAACCTCTCATTCATCACCAGCATGAACTTGCCAACTGTGCCCTAGAGCTTAGATATCACACATGGAGCTGGCAGACTCAAACCGGGCAAGCCAGCAGTATAAAGGTCTAACTCAGAGAGAGCGCAGAGGCTGGTGACCCACTTTAGTCGCTGCCAACATGGCCCGCTGAGGCTTTTGGAAAAACATTCCATCCATTTTCTCTTGAAACATTTTGTCCCATAAGAATTACTCCAAAACGTTTTGTTTTTGTGAAGTCGTATTTGCACAGTCCATGTCTGTTCTTAGGATCAAGCTAAACTGGTGGACAGCTGCGTTGCTGTCCTCCTCGGGAGCCCCAGGGCCACTCTTTCTAGATCCTGCAGACATTCCCTGCAGGAAAAACCTCCACCCCTTCACACCTTCAGAGCTGGGAGGCAGTAATACTTTCAAAACTGCAGAGTTAGATATACATGGTAGCTTACTTGTAATGCCAGCCTTTGGGAGGCTGAGGCAGCAGGATTGCATCGAGTTCGAGGCCAGCCTGGGCTACGGTGTGAGATCTGGCACAAAGCCACAAAACCAACAGCTGGGAAGGAAACCAAATTTCTAGGACAGTCTGTTAGTTAACATAGGCAAGACTTATAGGACTCTTAGTTGGCATGAGGAATGCTTGACTGCCACAGAGAGAATACACCAGTGTCTGCTGCTGCCCTGCCACCCACAAGAACCGGGTGGGCTTCTCGGGTGGGGATAACAACAAGTAATTAACTGTAAATTCTAGTCGATGGTCCGTGGGCATTTACTTGTATGTTCAGTGTAGAAATTCCCTTTTTTCCTGGTCATTCGTTCATTTCTTTCTTCCTCCCTCCCTCCCTCCCTTCCTTCCTTCTTCCTTTCTGTTTGTTTTGAGACAGAGTCTCACTATGTAGTTCTAGCTGTTTTGGAACTCACTATGTAGACATGTAGACTAGGCTGTCCTGGAAACTCACAGAGATCCTCCTGCTCCTGCCTCCTGTGTGCTGGGATTTTGTGGTCAGCACAGTGTAGAATTTCTTTTAGTTTTTTTTTTTCCTAATTAAATGGGGGTGGGTCCTCTAAGATAGCCAATCAATAAAAACAACATCCCAGCTCCAGAGAGTGCAAGCAGGGCTAGTGAGGTCCAGGGTCCACTGGCCATCCCCATCCTACCTTCCCCACCTTCGCTGAGCCCCGAAGGGCAAGAAGCAGGGTCTTTGGATAGAGCTCTGGTTTCCTTAGGTACTGCCTGTCCCAACTAAGCCCAGAATACACTCCAAAGGGCAAGTTATGCAAAGGTCCAGGGTCAGGCTCCACCCTGCGCACTGAAGGAAGCGGGTTCCTGGGCCCTGTGACTTCTGGGATGAGAACTCCCCCATCCCCCAACCTGTCCTCTATCAGACTCTAGGTGGTTCTAGCATCTTAGCCTCAGCCTGGGACAACCGCAAACAGTTAACTCCAAGGCCCTGGGGTTCCCCTCTGTTCACTCCAGCCCCGCCCAGAGGGGAGGGACTGCTATGCTCCAGTGCCAAGGTAGCCACGGCTCAGGGGTTGGGGTGGGGGCCCGCCTCGCACCCCTTGCGCAGCGAATGGGCAACCCTCGCAACCCTCGCTTTTACCAGTGCCTTCGGAAACTCAGCGGAGGAGAGGCAAGAGGTGTCTGGAGCCTCGGAACGAACAGGAGGAGGACCTCAGAGGATGAAGAGCAACTCAGAGGAGGATCCTCTCTGAGGTGGAGGGGGAGCGGTGAGGAGTAGCAACTCTGAAGAGGAGGGCTCATTCTGGGGAGGAGGAGGAAGGGGGGGAGGAGTCGGAGGAGTTGGGGGAGGAGTAGGAGAGGAGGCGGAGGAGGAGCAACTCTGGGGAGGAGGCCGACCCACTCAGGAGAGGAGGCTTCCACTCTGAGCAGGAGGGGGACACTCTGAGGAGGCAGATCCACTCCCAGGAGGTGGGACTGATCTGAGGAGAGGGGGAGACCTTCCTGGGAGTGGGATCTGCAATGAGGAGACAGGGCTCTGAGGAGGAGGCTTCAGCCCTGACAGGTCCGAGGTCAGAACCTTGCCATCTCCCCCAGCACCCAGAGAGCCGCTGGGACTTAGCTTGTGCTCCAAGAGGGATTAGGGACCCCAGTGAGTCACACACAGATGGTTCTTGGGGACAATGAAGACAGAGGGAACTGCAGCGAGAATTTAAAAACCAGTGTATTCATTCACCCTTTACACACAAGGGGACCATGCTGAGATTAACAGTGGTCCCATCAGAGACCATAGGGACCGGAAGACAAGAGGATAAGACACGCAAATCCTGAAGAATATCATCCACACTTTCTTCGTTAAGAAAAAAAGTATCCTTCAGGAATTAAATAGCAAAGCAGGTCATTTTCAGATAAAAGTTGAAGGTAATCATTGTCTGTGGACTTGGCAGTAGAGGGAGTTCTCCATGCTGAAATGAAGGTAGCCAGTTAACTCACAGCCATAGAAGAATTGAGTGCCGGGCACAGTAACAACACGGGGAAAGTGCATAAAATACCAATTACAAGTCTGTGTTCACGAGTATAAAACATATAAACATGCTATCTGTGGCAAAGATAGTCTATCGGGAAAGGGAGAAAGACGGAGATGAGATGTATACTACAGAAGGTCATTTTTGTTACTCAAATAAGATTTTGTAAGCTTAAGGTGTTGGTTTATGTCTGGAAGCTCCCAGGCCAACTGTCTTTGGAGTATGTAGTGTGGCAGAAACAGCAAGGGAGACCTTGCCTCAGCAAGGAGGAAGATGAGAACTGAATCCCAGATGTTGTCCTTTGACCTCTCTAGATGTTCTTTGTGGCATCTCTTCCCCCTCCCCTCCATGTGCACACCCTAATAATGAGCTTTAAAAGATGTTGACTTAATCCCCAAAGTAAATAATGGGAATCAAATAAAATGCATAGAGATGAAAGGAGGGTCAAAGAGGAACACTAAGATACCAACTATGTGAGAAAGGCGAGGGGAGGGGAGGTGAGGGGAAGAGGAAAGGAATGAAGAAATAAAAAAGAAATGAAAGAGATGATTTATCTCTGTGACAGGAACACTTGGATCAACAGTGACTCTGGGGAGGGAAGGTTTGGTTTCAGCTTACACTTCTAGGTCACAGTCCATCACAGGACAGTTGTGTGGCAGAAGCTGAAGCAGACGCCATAGGGGATTGTAGCAGGTTTTGTTTGTTTGTTTTCTGCAAATGTTGCTTTTTGATTCCCATTTTTTTCCTTTATATTCTTATCGATACTTTGTGAGTTCTTCTTTTGTCTGTCTCCTCACAATATCTTCTCTGGCTCAGCTCAGCTTCTCCTGCCTCAGCTGTCACCAACTGTCTTCTCCGTCTGCAGCCCGATTCACTTTCAACTGTCTCCTATTTTCATTCTTCAAAACAATCTCTTCTCTCTAGCCCTATTCAGTCTTCTTTCTTCCTGCATCAACTGTCTTCTTTGACTCTACTCTTCTGTCTCCTGGACCTTACTTCTACCTACTCCCCAATCCTAATACTCTCTCTCTCTCCTACAACTACTCTCTCTGGCTCTTTTTTCTCTGCTCTATTGTACTTGAAATCAAGCCTCCCATTCTGTCTAGCCACAATGGCAGCCACATGTCTTCCAATGTTTCTTTTTCCTTTAAACAGCCTGCCACATTAGGTGCCAAATGTAACTTTTTGTAAATACTTTTTTTTTTGGTTCTTTAATTCTTTTTCTTTTATTTTTAACAGCTACTTTGTATGCAAAGAAGATCCATTCTAAAGTGCCATCTTCCCTTTGCATAATGAGCCCACAAGGAGAATGAGAAGAAGGCAAAATAGCTAAAATATAATCCAGTTTGGGATCTATGCAATCCAAATATGCATCTTGGAGTCTCTTTTCTACTAAAGTTACCCTTACTCTGCTTCCTTTGTTAACTGTCATGGACTGTCTAAGTTGGAATCTCCTTATAATGTTTGAAACAAATTACTTAACTGTATCCAATGAATCGCTCCCATTAATTTTTGAAAAATTAATGATCTGATCTGTATCTTCTGTGGTTGACTTTTTTTTTTGACTTATTTCATAACCTAGATAGTGGATAGAATCTCATCTCATCTCTGGTTTTTTTTTTTTGTTTGTTTGTTTTTGTTTTATAACAGAAACAACCTGCAAACTCCAACAAGGTAGAATTCTTTTTTGTTTCCCCAAACATTTTATCTAAGGTACCTGCGTCCAAGTCAGTCAACAAAATATCATCCATGTAAATAACAGATTGAGGAAACTGCCTATGAATTATTTCTAGCTGTTGTTGCACAAAATATTGATGCAAAGTTGGACTATTCAACAGTTCTTATGGAAGAACGTTCTACTGATATCTTTTTACAGGCTGCTCCTTATTTTATGTAGGCCCTGTGAAGACAAATTTTTCATTATCCTGCTGTTACCAGGGGATAGTAAAAAAGCAGTCTTAAACCAATTATTATCATAGGCCATGCCTTAGGTGGTAAAGAAGGTGAAGGAATTCCAGGCTGTAATGGACCTATTGACTGGATTACTTTGTTCACCACTTTCAAATCTGTTAACATACTCCATTTCCCCGATTTCTTTTTTATAACAAATATGGGAGGAGGGAGATTCCATGGGCTGGTAGACCCTTCTATATGTTGAGCCTCCAGCTGTTCTTGTACCAACTGCTCAAGTGCCTGTAAATTTTTTCTTTAGTTAAGGACCACTGCTCTATACACATAGAAGTGTTAGTGAACCATTTCAAAGGTAGATTGTTGGTATCATTTGAGCAGTGCCCCCCACCATAAATTTGGAAACTCAATCCCCGTTGCATCCTGACTTTGGACAACCTGCACAGTCTGAGATTGTTCTGGATCACAGTTTTTAATACCCTCCACTGAAGCATCTTCCACCTCATCCCTTATTTTAGGGATTGTCTCTGGTATTGAGGGAATATTAATCTGAGTTCCCCAATGCTGTAATAAATCTTGTCCCCATAAATTTATGGGCATGTCGGCCACTTTCCTATTGGCCTTTTGGTCTCACACATATAATCCATCACACACTTTGTTTTTTTTCTGAGATAAATTTCCAATTCCTAGAAACTGGGTATAAATCTTTTGAAGTAGTCATGCTGAATTCCAAGATGATGATGATGATGATTGTTTGTGAAATGATAGTTAACATTAATTAGCTCCTGTATCCATCAAACCTTCTATTTCAATGTCATTCACTTTTAACCTTAATTTTGACCTCTGATCATTAACAACTGCTTCCCAGAACACAAGCTCTCTGGTGTTTTCAAACCCTCCTGGTTTTTCTACTGGAGCGGCTTTGCCTTTGATATAAGGAAACAGTAACAGCTGAGCAATTCTATTACCTGTGTTAAATTGCCTCTCTCCTCTCTCCTCTCTCTCTCTCTCTCTCTCTCTCTCTCTCTCTCTCTCTCTCTCTCTCTCTCCAACATAAGCAAGTATTTTAATTTCTCTTTTGAAATATCCACAAATAATTCCTTGATACACAATAAATCCTTGGGAAGTCAAACTGCTCCTTCCCAAGACAATTCCTACTATCCCTGGGGGCAAAGGACCATAAACCCCAGTAGATATTTTATAACATAGATATTTTATAACTTTTGGGGATAGTGTAAGATGTTAATCTATGGCCAAGTCTAGAGCAACATTGCCTTTAGACATGGACTCATGGGTCCATGAAGACATTGGATCTACATGCATTGCCACATTGCCTGCACACTCCTAAAAGCCTGGACCTTCTTTCTGATTTATATTTTGAAAAACCATTGCTCTTAGAGATGCCTTGTTCACAATTTTGTTTCAAATGTTCATATTTTCCACACTTAAAGCACTAGGCCTTTTGATATTGGAGACCTCTAGCTATAAGTTGACCTATATTAGCATGTTATACGTTAGAACTAATATCATTCGTATTCTTTATTCATTCATCTACGGGCAAGGCCCATGCCTTCAGAGGTCTTATGACTCTTTTTTTTTTTAATTCTGCATTTGCACTTTCAAATGCTAGGGTCACTATCAACTCCTATCTTGCATCAGGGTCTGATACGGTCTTATTTATTGCTGAGATCAATCTTTGTAAATCAGGGAAGGCTTCTCTAGAGCCTTGTATAATTTTTGTAAATGATGTGGATTTCTTTCCTGGCTCCTCGACTTTGTCCCAAGCTCTTAAAGCTGCTAGATGACACTGTCCTATGATTTCATCTTTAAAGTGGACCTGTTCTTGTATATCAGCCTTCACCTATCAACTGGTCCTTCACTACACAAACTCCTCTTACTCTATTGTGCTGTTCCAAACTCCTGGAGGCTTCTCTTTACCACGACAACCACTGCAATTGAGGACCAGCCTCTAGAATACCTGTTACCAATTCCCTCCAGTATTGAGGAATACCTTTATTGTGAGTAGCCCAATTATTTAGAGAATGTTTCACATAGGGTGAGTGTGTCCTGTAAGACATCATTGCCTCTTTAACTGCTTTAGGTCCTTCATTTCTGTAGGACGCCATCCCACTTCACCATGACCGTGTAGATTATACTCACTAGCAGGCATGTGCTATATAAGGACTGGGAATGCTGTTGGTGATTTTTTTGACCAAGAACTGCCTGTCCTCCAAAGGTGCTGTAGGTTTAACTCCTCCTCCTCCTCCTCCTCCTCCTCCTCCTCTTCTTCTTCTTCTAAAAAAAAAGCTGTCTCATCTGGTCATCCTTCTGCTTTTTTCATTTCTTGGCTGCCCTTTGACACAGTTCCTTCCCCTCTTTCTACCTGGGAAAAACTCTCTTTTTCAGACTCAGTCACTGGGGATGAGCCCATTTGTTCTCCCTTTTCTTGATATTCCTCCTTTCTTTGCCCAAGCTTCTCTTTTTTTCCCATTTACTCAGACTGTTTTCTCTAATTCTGCCTGCATTCTTCCGGTTGCTTAGAGGGTGCTTTATAAACAAAATAGCCAAAAAAAAAAAAAAAAAAAAAAGTAAAAGAAAAAACAGAAAAACAAAAAACAAACAAAACTCTGCTGCTAAAAACCATGTAGGTAATGTCCAATATCAGCTTCAACAAACTCCCTGTCAGCTTTTTGAAACAAAGTATCCATCACTTCTTTTCCTGTCATTTGTTTTCCCTGCCCAGGCTTGTTAGTTAACCATTTGAAGGGTAGGGTGAGGAGAATGAAAATAAGACAACATCCAAAACCAAACACACCCCTACCCTCCAAAGCCATGCGCTAAAGGCTAGGGATGTGGCTCAGAGGTAGAGCACCTCCCTAAGATGCAACTGACCCCAGTTCAAACATTAGCGCCATAAAAATTAAAATAAAAAATTAAAATCAGACAAAAATCAGATGTAGACAGGTGAGGGAGGGAGGGAGCTTTCTGGACAACACATGTACCAATGGAGGGTGGCTGATGCCAAGCCTAGATGGGGCTCACAGGAAAACACTGGTTTAGTGTGCTTGAATCAGGTTCAAAGATGTCACCTCTATATATTAGGATTTTCATTCCACCTGGCTAAGAGCTTTACCTTCACTAATCAGTCATGACTGTGGGTCTTTGACCACTTGATGGTAAGAGGTGCCAAGCTGAAGCTATATGCTGTGTCTACACAGGAGCACAGGCAAGATGAGGAAGATGCCCGACATGAATTTCTGGTCCCTATGAGCGAATATATAAGTGAACTCCCATAAGTAAACATGTACAAACATGGACACACCAAACACACACACACACACACACACACACACACACACACACACACACACACACACAGCATCGTTCATACTGGCTGAAGGAGGAAACACAAGAATCCACTGACAGATGAGTGGTTAAAAAAAAAAAGAAAAAAAAGAAAACAAAATATGACCTTCATTTTGTGACCCCCAGGGGATGCTTAAATAACCCCAGAAACAAATCATAAAAATACAGATTAAAAAAAAAGATTTACTAGAGTTTAATTTATGTGTGCCTCTGTGTGTGTGTGTGTGTATGTCACACTTGTATGGGTGCCTAGTGCCCTGTGAGGTCAGAGGATGTTGGATTTCCCTGGAGCTAGAGTAACATTTGCTTTTGGGTCCCCAATGTAGGTGTAAGATGTAAGTTGGGGCCTCTGGAAGAGCAGTAAGAGTGCTTAACTTCTGAGCCACACACACACACACACACACACACACACACACACACACACGATATATGTTTTATAAATCAGGGGCATCAAGAGATTAATAGCAATCACAAATGAGAGCTATAAGAAACGAAATACTTCGATGAAAGTTCTTTCAGTGGGGACCCCTTCTCTCAGATATCTCATGATTATCTACTGTAATTGAAAGCAGAGAAAGACCAGTGCTTTCTGGGTGCGCAGTGTTCATTCCTAGTTTGTCTAGAAAGAGCTGGTGTGGCACCTGCTGAACATGAAGGAGCCTTGAAGGCTAAACTCAGTCACAGAAAGATAGCGTATGATTGCCCTCTGTCAGATCACAGAAACAGAAGGCAGAATGATGTGTGCTGGGGTTGTGCAGAGGAGAGAAAGAGGAGCTACTGTCCTGGGGTGCAGAGCGCCATTTACCAGGGAAGTAATCTGGGAGGGGTTGTGGTAGTGGCTGCACACTAGGAATGGCTTGCAGCACTGCACTGTAAGAGAGGATGAGCTGGGGGTAACTCACTGAGGCTCGCTGCCTGAGCGCAGGCCTTGGGGTCAATCCCCAACACCACAAGAAATACAATGGTACTGATGGTGGATATTAGTGATACCAGACCAAAATAAGACAGAAAAGGCGCTCAGACGAACACATCGATCTGCGTGGAATGGCAAGGAGTGTGGCCAGGGCTGAAGAACAGCCGCAGCTTGGGAAGTTCTGTCCTTCACATTCCAAGAGAAGTGCTTGGGTCCTGTAAGGCTGAGGGAAACCTTGACTGAGAGCCTGGGACATGTGACAGCAGTGTCTCTGCACAGCTGGGGTTGAGGGCCATGTGGCACCATTACACCTGCAACAGGGTTTAGGCAAGTGGTCCCTGGTCACCTGGGTGTGACTTGGAGCATGTGGTGCCGGGTCAGCCATGTGGGCTCCATCTCTCTGGTACCCACCAAGGCCCTGGACAGTGAGGCTCACTGAGGTTCCCTGTGAGCAATGTCCTCAGTCTGAGTCACACTGGTGACTGGGAGTTCCACCCTCTGACACAGCAGACAGACACCTGGGAGTGTGCCAGGCTGCCTGAACTCTGCTGTCACTGTGCCTGCTGCTCCTTTCTTCTCTGTCATTCCCTGTTGTCACCACTGAGAGGACAGCAGCCTTCTTCTCCCTGGGAGCCTTTCCAGTCACTCATGGACCACAGAGTGTTGGGGACCCCCATGTCGTGTCTCCAGAGAGGAGCAGTGTTGACTCTTAGTGGAAGACTGCTACACCCGTCAGAGTCCCAGGGAGACCTGACCTCTGCCTGCAGTTTGTCACCAAGGTGGGCACTACAGGTGAGTGTCAGTGGGTGATGCAGGGTGGTCAGTCACTCCTGAACACAGCCTACATTTGTGTTCTCTTCCCTCCTCCTCCCTTTGTCCCTCCCCCTTCCTGTCTCCTTTGCACATCCTCTCTTGACTCAGCTTTAGATTCACCAGGCAGAATCTCCTGGGTGTAGAGCCCAGGCTGACCTAGGCCATGCTGTATATCCCAGGATAGCTGCACACACAGGAGTCTCCTGATTTGGGCTCCCAAGTGCTGAAACTGCAGCCCTGGGACAGTGGTCCAGGCTCAAGCACACCCTTTATTCACAGCAGTGAAGTTGTCTGTTGGAGAGGGATGAGGCAGGTGGGAAGGTGGTTTGGAGACTGTTGTCTGAGGACTCAGCAGGAGAGGGCTGGGGCTGAAGCAGAAAAGAGCAGCAGTGACAAGACTGGTTTATTTTGCATGGCTCAGCCTGCCCTGCAGAGCAGGCCTGGAATTAGTGTCCTTGGTCACGCATCACAGCACAGAGCTGGTAGGGGGAGGGGGCAACTGGAAAAGGAAAGACACCATGGTCACTGGGCCTGGGCTGTCCATCAGGCACTGAGAATCTAAAGTGCTGCAGGAGGCAGGTGAAGAAGAGGAAGAGTTCCATGCGGGCCAGGGGCTCCCCCAGGCATGATCTGCGGCCTGTGGGTAGGAGAGAGCTCAGTCAGTCTGGGATGTGATTGGGGCTCCACCCTCCAAGGCACCCTGGGGACAGACAGGCAGCCAGGCCTCCCTCAGGCACCTGCAGAGAAAGGCATGAAGGCCTCATGCTTCACAAAGTGGCCCTGGGCATCCAGGAAGTGTTCAGGATGGAAGCGGAGGGGCTTCTCCCAGACAGTCTCATCCTTCAGCACAGGGGACAGGTTGGTGATGAGGGTCGTCCCCTGGCAGGAGGCACATGGTGTGAACATGAACTGGGGTAGGGCTGCCTAGACCCTGGTCACTGAGTTAACACACAAATCTTCTTCCCTGCACACACTGGAATCCCTCATTCAACCTCAACACCAGAGCCTCCCAGCATCTTGGAGCAGAAGCCCTGTGACAGATCTCCCATGGGTGTCCAACCCAGCAACCATCCCAGTGTGCAATGCTTCATAAAGTGTCCTTTGCCCATCTTTGTTTGACATTTCTCTTTCATGAGGACGGTGAGCATGTTAGGTATAGGATGTTCTGGTCTTGGTCTCTCCTGCCCTTGTTTGATAGTGATCATGATGAAATGGTGACAGGCCCAGGCCTACCTTGGGGATGAGGAAGTCTTGAACTTCAATGTCCCGACTAGTGATGCGTGGCAGATTCAATGGAGCAATGTCCCCAAAGCGCTGCACCTCATGAATGACAGCATTGGTGTAGGGCATGCGGGCCTGGTCTGCCATCTCTGGACACCGCACCTGCCCTATGACCTCATCGATTTCCTGTTGGACTCTGCCTGGAGCGACAGCATCCTCTCAGTGAAACCATCAAGAGTTATTTCCCTGTCTTACAGCTATGTTAAGGACTGTTGCCATGTGAAAAGAACAGTAAGTCGAACTGGAGTCTGGGTTGAGTTAGTGCTTGGAGTCACAAACATCTGAAGTCATAGGGTGAGTGTGCCTCTACCTCCCTCCCAGCCCCAGCCAGGCTCACGCTGCACATCCGGATGCAGGATCATGAGCAGCAGTGCCCAGGTCAGTGTGGTTGAGGTGGTCACCATCCCTGCAGTGAACAGGTCACCCACCACCATGTGCAGGTTCTCATCATTGAAGCTGCTGTCAGGATTCCCCTTGGCCTGGGTCAGGCAGAAAATATGGGATCAGTAGGGAGAGGAAATCCCATATGGACTCCCATTGCCCTCAGGGCAGCCCAGGGGCTAAGTTACTTCCTGATACATATGACCCAATCCTAATGGCCCATAGTTCAGAGGACCTCAGCTTACTGCCCCTGGCTACATTTCTTGGAGCTGCCAATCACCTTCTCTATCTCTGCTAGGAAGGTATCAGTCAAATTTCGGGGTGGCTGGGCAGGGTCCCAGGTGGTCCTGTTCTTAGTCAAGAGGTTATCCAGTATGGCCATGAAGTTCTTCTGACCTTGGAAGACCTTGTCAGCCAGCCCTGGGATGCGCAGGAGTATTGGAAAAGAATTAAGAACCTGTGAGAGACACAGGAAGTCTTAGAGTTTCTTCTTCATAAAATTATTAGTGAACAATGATCATGTATGAGGCTCATATATCACCATGTGTGGGAGGGTGTGATAGGACAAAGTGTAGAACCCATTGTCTCTATCCACATGGGTCCCAGGCATCAAACTCAGGTCGGCAGACTTTCTTGGCAGCTACTTCTCCACTCACCCTCTGTCTGGCCCTCGGTGCTAGTGATGTTCCCTATCCACCTGGACCAGGCTCAGTTGCCAGGCTGCTTCACCACAGACCCAGAGCCTGTCTGTCCCCACCTGTCACCCTCCTCCTTCTCAATTGTTAAGTTTGCAAGAGCCACCTATAGGCTTTTTCAGCCCTAGTTGAACAGCAGGAATGTTCTACCCCTACAATAACCACAGGCCTCGTGTCTCCCATGCAAACACAGGGCCCAGATTCTCTCTCTTTCAGGAAATCCTGATCCTGGTCCACTTCTCCCCTCCTGTCATAGATCCGTTGTCAGCAGGCATATCTTCCTGAAGTTGACCCCCAGAGGGCTATTCTACAGCTTAGCACAGAGCTTCCCCCAGGGAAGATGGACTGCACAGAAGTCGCTCTGTAGGCTGCCCTGAACCTCCTACCTCAGGAATGAAGCCAGAGACTTCTGTCATACTTTCTTCCAGTACTTTCAGCATCCTGATGAGGTAAAAGTCCTCATATTCAAAGCGACGGGCAAAAAGGAGAGATGCAATCACATTGCACACAGCTTTGTCGAGCACGGTTTTGGGGTTGATGGACTGCCCTGGGAGTGGAGATTGAAGCAAGTCAATGGTCTGCCCATGTCTCCCGGTGCCCAACTACATCCCTTATCCATCACCCACCAGCCTGTGCAGTGAATGCATCACAGAGGTGGCCGGCTTCCTTGGTCACCCATTCCTCCAGAGATTTCTTGCCCAGGCCGAAGTTGCGCAGGGTGGACACAGAGAATCGCCTCTGCTCTCGCCACTCGGGCCCATAACGTGCAAGGATCACACCTGCAGACACATCTGTGTGTAACCAAGGACTCCCAGCTGTGCTGTCTCCTGCTGTAATCAATTCTCTACTCCTCTGGGCTCCATCCTGATCATGAACCTCTCAAAACCTTGCTACCACAATCCAGCACATGCATTCTGGGTAGTCAGTCTGGATTGCAGTGAGTTTTCCATGAATTACTTGACCACATTCCCATCCACATTCATGCCCCAAGCTTCTTGTCCTCTTTAGCATCTATCTAAAGCCATCTGCACACTTCACACAGCCCTTTACCTTGCGATCTGGGCTTCACACCCAGGTATTCAAAGATGGGCACTAGAGGGCGGTCAGCGGTGTCCTCTCCACAGGTCACAAGCACCTGCTGCATTGCCTTCAGTCCGTTGATCACAACCATTGGCTTCCAGGCCATCTTCAGGCTGAACACAGCACCGTAGCGGTTTTGAAGCTGAGGTAGAGGGACAAAGCAGGTAGGAGGTGGAGGTCTCCAGAGATCACAGAACCAGGCTCACTGCACAAGCATGTTCAGAGTGTGAGCGTGCACAGGCAGTTTCTGTGTGTGTATGTGCATATTTGTGTATGTTTACACATGCATGTTTGTACATGTGAATGTGTGCATTCATATGTGTATGTGAGGTCACATATCTCTCTTGTTCGCTCTCTGCGTGTGTGTGTCCATGTGTGTCTGTGTGTGTGTTTTCCTTGTTATTTACCCTTGGTCTTCATGTATCCTTGGAAAATACTGTTCACTGAGCTCCATCCCTAGCCTGAGGATTCCCACCACTGTGGCATCTTAGGTTTTAAGTTCAGCAAACGAATCACAGTAGATGTGACCCCTCAATGGTGACCTTACCAGAGACAGAAAAGTGTCCTGGGGTCCCTTAGTATGTCAACATACATGAAGAAACTCTGGTTCCTAGAGATGGCCAGTGAGGCCAGAGAGAGCAAGAGATTCGGGCAGCCACAGCCCCTCTCTGCACTCAGTGTCCTGACTGACATGGGGTGGTAGACCTCCCAGCAGGCCCAGACCTTGTATTTGATAGATCCATAAGGTACTTGGAGCCTCTATGACCGCAGGTCTGTCCAACCAGGCTGAAAGCTGCTGTCACTTCCTGCTTCACCTCCTTGGACATTGCCCCCACAAAACCTTTGCCCTAGAAATTCCCAGTGGCTGCCACCAAAACATTTTTAAGCCTGTCCCCTCTTGGGGGCCCAGATCCCTGTCTTACCTGTGGCTCAAACCCTAATATGTGCCGCTACGGACACCATAACCACAGGGCCCATCCGCCACTACGTCACTCACCTTGGACAAGCTGTACGGCAGGTTATCCAGGTCCATATGCAGCAGGTTACCCAGCACAGGCCATGGCACAGGGCCTGGTGGGTAGCGGGAAGTCCAGCGCTGTCGCCGGTGCATCAGGTCCACCAGTAATATGAAGATGACTGTGAATATGGCCACTGGCCACAGGCCAGTCCCAGTCAGCAGCTCCATGACTGCCCCACTGCTGCCCAGGTTTCTTAGAGTCGAATGACCAACACTCAATACAACACCTAGGACTATAAAGCCCCAAGCTTGGATCCTGTCACCTTATAAAGGAGTGGCAGGCTTCCCTTTGGCCTCTGTGTCCAGCCCCAATCCTGTGTTTTGTTTGTCCAAAAGTAGGGAGGGGCCAGAGTCGATCAGTCCCTTCCAGGAACTGAGCATGCTGATTCAGCCGGGCAGAGAGTGGCAGGCAGATGTCCAGTGGACTCCTGCTTCAAGATGGATGATCTGATCATTGTGTGCAGAAAAATCATCTGGTTTCATACCCATACAAAGCTACGGGAGCTTGAGTTCATGGCCTCAGAGAGGAATGTGTTGTCCTAGACAATCATGGAGCACTTTGTTGGCAGGACATGAGGGATGACTGGCATCCAGTCAGTGGATTCTGTGGGTGTGTGATCAGTGGGAGGCTGTCTTCTGCAGTTGAGGGAAAAGTCTGGAGACACTGTGGGCAAAGGAGGGCAGTGGAGGAGGGAACCTGGTACCCCTGTGGGTGAGTGAGTGTATGTGGGGGAAGGCAGCTGGAGCAGTGCCATGGTCAGTACGGGTCTGTCGTCACCCACTTGATCAGGCAGGAAGACATACAACACAGAATTTCTCAGACCCAGTCTGAGGAAGCTGAGAAATGGTCTGAGAATCTTGGTGGCCACTATGTTAGTCCAGGGACGTGTCACATGCTGGCTTCTGTCTTGTATTCACCCTGTGTTTCTTGGTGTGTCAATCTCACCTGGCCAGAATGTGCCACCTGGAGGTAGGTAAGGCAGTTTTCTTCCTCACACCAGAGGCCTGTGGCCTGGGTGAGCAGCCAAGAAGAAAACAGAAAGGTGACCCTGAGCCGTCTCACTAATGGTGTTTGTGTGCTGGGCACTGCTGGGGACACTGCACATGCCAGCTCACCATGCATTAGTGTCAGCAGAGGCTCAGTCCCTGTCCTTGCTGGGGGTGCAGACATGTATAGATCAAAGGCTCAGAAATCCCAGTGGAATCCAGACAGGCTCCCTCTGCTGCACCTTCAGTGTGACAGAAGGGAGGCAGGGGCTGAACAGAGTCCACACCATGCAGCCCCACAGCATGGACTGTGCACACGTCTGATCCTCTCTGGTGTGGATGCCACCCCTGCACTGCCCACCACTGTGTCCCTGGAGCCTGTGGGTGACTCCATGCTTATTGATGGTCTGAACCCTCCATGTCTTCTTCCTCTTCCTGTCCATGCTTCTTGGCCCTGCCCAACCCCATTCCATAGAATGGCACCATAGGTTGGGGCAGAGACAAGGGTCTTTTTCAAGCCCCAAGTTGGCCTGACAGGAGACCTGCATGAGAGTCAGGACACCAACATGTTCATGATCAGATAGGTGATTAGTGATGCAACTTGCTGAGGTCACTGACAGACTCAGGCTGCTGAGTTTCTCCTGGTATGATCCAGAATCCTTCCAGGGTAACTTCTGGTACCAGATGATGAACCCTGCCTGTCAGTGCTGGGAAAACACATTTGGCCTCTCATCTCTCCCTGTCTGTGTTACATGACATTATGAAAGAGAAGCAGAGGTGCTGACTGGGTGCTGGCCCCAGTGGGGGATGGGCTGACTCAGGTTGGATTTTCCTGCATCAGTAAGTGAGCCCTTGTGAGGTAAGTGCCCAGACAGCTGAGGGATGTCACACACTGTGTGCTGTGATGGGCTTCCTGTCTGGCTCTTGTTAGAGGACCTGGATGCTTTGCTAACCATGTACCTGTTGGCTCTGTCCAGTTCCCTCCATCCTCTGTCTGTCCATATCTCTTCAGCCATGGTCACAACTGTGGTCTGTCAGGATCCTGTGACTCGAGGGACCCTGGCATCTGCACAGTCATGGCAGCAGCACAGGTGCTCCATGTCCACAACAGGAAGCTGAGACTGAGTCCCTGGACACCAAGCATTGCTGCACTGGGGCAGCAGTGTTCCCAGGTTTGCATTTCCCTGCACACATGTCAACAGATACCTGATCACTGTCCTTTGACTCCACTGGAAGAGGTCACATGCAACCTGGGCACATGTCTCCTGGACTCTGTCCTGTGCACTGTTTACTTCTCTTTCTTACATTTGAACTGCCTAGTTTCATTGAAATGAGGACCTACAGTGAGTTTCAGTCCCCTCTCTAGTTCTTCCTTCTTTCCCTAAGCATCCTGGCAAGTGGGATGTGGCTCATTGGGTGATTGTGATTCTTGAGGGCAGTCTTGGGCAAGCTTAGTTTGGACAAAGGGTGGCTGAGGTTGGCTATGGTTGGATTATCCCTGGTTGGATACTGTACCCCTCATGGTGTGAGGTCAGGGTGGGACTGTGTTCCATTACCATGGGTTGGTACCTATGAAATCTCAAACCATGGTACCAATGATTGAGCAGCACTTCCAGTAAGTGGCAAGAATGCAGGAATTGTAAATATTTTGACTTAACCTCCATAGTAAACAATGAGAAAATAGTTACAGGACAGAAATGCAAGGAAAGGGATGGAAAGTCCAGCATCAGAACATCAAGTCCCAGACTGAGACTTACCAGGAAGACACAAGTGTCGCTCTCTCACTGGAGAGCCATGATCCTAGCCATCCACTGCAATTGATCTGCATTGGTTTTTAGAGCTTTAATGCTCCTCATATTCGTTGAAGAGAACATTCTGAGACGTGGTTCGGTCTCCCAATAAGGCATCCAAGGGGTTTGGTATTGTGACTTCCTGTTTTGTTGAGGTGGATGCCGGCAAGTGTGGTGGGCCACAATGAAGCTGAAGGACATATAGTAGAACTATGAGAGGTGCCCCTGAACAGGAAACGGCCAAAACTGCTGCTCACTGGACAGTAAAGCACATGGTTGTGTATAGAGTGATAGGAGATTCTAGGATAACAGAGATGGAAAGACTGAGAGAGTAGACGTTGTGAAGACTGCGTGGACAAGGACATTATTTGTTTTTGTAACTTGTGACCGTTGTGGTACATTTGGTAAAATTGTTGCGAAATACCACAATCAGAGTTCATACCTATGGGGTGAACAGGACCTTTTTAAACAAGAGACATATGCTTCAGGATCACAGAGAAGTCAGCAGGGAGATGTGGACATCTGAAGAGTTCTGCAGGAAGGTCTGGAAGTGGTAATTGTGATTGCAGTGTAGGTGGGACCTTAGATGGAGGTTGAGGTGTCCTGGATAGAGCAGGAGATGAGTCTGCAGTCGTGTTCTGGCTATGGCAGTAGAGGGGCTACGGTGATGGTTCCCCAAGATATAGAAACTCGGTGCTGCAGGCAGTGCAGTTGGAGGAAGATGTGATGGCAAAAATAAAGGAGAAAACATTGACAAAGGCCTATGTGCAGGGGCAAGTATAAGGATTTTGATAATTCCTGTGTATAAGAATATTCAAACTGGAGCTGGAGACATGGTTCAGCAGTCAAGAACACTGGCTGTTCTTCCAATATCCTGAATTCAATTCCCATAACTACATGGTGGTTCCCAACCTTTTGAAAGAGGATCCTATGTCCTATGCTGGTGTGACTGAAGACAGCTACAGTGTACTCGTACATAATATATTAAAATGAATAAATAAGTCTTTAAAAAAAACAGTACAATCAAATTATGGAGCCCTGAAGGGAATCAGTGTCCGTGGAGGCTCTTAGCAGTCTCTTTGGTGGTGTCTATGGATCAGGTGTTGTCTTGGTAGCAGAAAGAGTAGAAGATGAATCTCTGAGTTCAAGGCCAGCCTGTTCTACACAGGGAGTTCCAGGCCAGCCTGGGCTGCATAGAGAGACTATGTCTGTAAAAAAGTCAAAGTAGCTTTTTCCCTGCCTCTGTGGATGAGTCTATCAATCTACAGTTCAGTAGGGATTTGGACACAGGATGAGCATATGGAAATTAGCAACAACATTCTCAAACAACCAGAGGGTCAAAATGCAAAGGAAATTATACACCTTGAGGCAAATGGAAACCATATGTTATGCAAAATACAACAACAATGAAATAAGCCATCAACTCTCCTGGCCGTTCAAAAGTTTAGTGGTGTGTCTAGCCTTCTCCAAACCCTGGGTTTAACCCAAAGCAACTCAAAAACTTGTACACAGAGCTATCCCAGGAAGAAGTAACTAGAGTATATTCAAACTACCACCCTTGGGTTTCTACTGCTGTGATCCAACACAATGGTGGGAGGGAAGAGTTTGCATCATTTCAGAGTTTATAATGCCATCATTTAGGGTAGTCAGGGCTGGGATCCAAGGCAGGAACCAAAGCAGAGACCATGGAGAAGTGCTGCTTACTGGCTTGTCAGCCTTCTATCTTCTATCATTCAGGACTACCTGCCCTGGGGTGGCAGCACCACAGGATACTGGGTCCTCCCACAGCACCCATCAATCAAGAAAATGCACCACAGTCCATTCTGATGAGAGCATCTTCTCAATGTATTCTCTTTATTCCCAGGGGAAGCTAGCTGGTGTCCAGCTGACGGGACTGTCACTTGAGGAGACAGCAGAGGGGGACTTATGACAGTAAAGGAGGGCCTTAAGAATGAGGAACCCTTGGTCTTTGATCTAGGAGGTGTTGGGCAAGGGAAAAAGTAGTGAAAATATATCACATGGAATAACTTTATTTGGCAACGCAGCGGTGGTGTATACCTTTAATTTCAGCACTTGGGAGGCAGAGGATGTTTGATCTTTGAGTTCCAGGTCAGCTTGGTCTACACAGTGAGTTCTAAGATAGCCATGGCTACACAGAAAATTTCTGTCTCAGCAAACCAAACCAAACCAAAGAAATAAATAACAAGAACCCCCCCCTACATGTATACAATTTCTTGAAAAAACAGAAAGTGGAGAAAAAAAATCCCACGAATTGCCTCAATGATGTAGCTATGTGGGAAAGTATTTTTTACAGCACTTTGATGGGCAGATTGTGAAAGATACCCCTCTGTTTCTTTGGGTTTCAGCCCTGTGGACAGGCACAGGATGGCTTCTTTCACCATTCAGGGTCAATCAGATGGCAGGGTGGGGCCAGGCAGGAGCAGGGGAGGGTTCCTCAAACCCTGCAGGTTCCTCCTGTGTTCCAGGCTGCCTCCACTGCCCTCTTGTGGCTACAGAGAGACAGCTCAACCTTTAGGTCGGTGACCTTCAGTAACCATAGCATCCCAGGATGGACCTGGGACCCTAGAAGCTAGAAATGTGGCATGTGTAGTGTGGCTGGTGGGCAGGGCTGTGGGGCCTGTGTCCTCCTTATTCTATTGATGGGCTGTCAGATTGTAGAGCTGGTGTGGAAAGCAGTAGAGTAGATCAAATCATGTAAAAAACGGGAAGGAGGAAAAGCTCCAGAGAAATAGTCAGTCTAGGTAAGGACAGTGCTGAGACGTGCCATGTGCTCCAGGATTGCTGCTTCTGACACCACACCAGGGGACCACAGGGGGTTGTCTACACAGATGGCTCAGGGTGTAGAGGGCTTGCTGTGGAGGCACAAAGACCTGACTTCAGATCCTATCACCTAGGCACACTTGATCTTTGTGTTGTGTGACAGTAACCACAGCAGTGGGGGCAGGGACTGGTGCATCCTGGGAACTCAGTGGCCAGCCAGTCTCTCTGACAGGATGAGCTCCATGTTCTCCATAGTAAAGGTGAAGTGGACACTGGGGGACAGTTAGCATTGACCTCTGTGTGCTCTCATAGATGTGGAGGCCTGTAGAATCAACACACACATGCCAGAAGCACACTTGTGCATGTGTGTTCACACACACATACACAAACACACACACAAGCACACATACAAGCACACACACAGGAACACGCACACATGCACACACACATACATACTCACATGGACACACACACGTGCACATGCAGACACATACTGGCACATGCATATACACAAATGTACATACAAACACACACATGCACACACACACATGCACACAAGCAAACACACACATGAAGACACAGGCACATACACTTACATGCACACAAACACACACACATGCACATGCACACACATGTACATGGACATGCCCACATGAGCACACACATGCATATATACACACACACAAGCATATACACACAGACACACATACATCACACACATTTGCACACACACAATTGTACAGGGGCACATATAAATGTACACACACATGTGTACATATATATACCAGGAAACACTGAGATACACCCATACTCTCAAATGCAGAATCACATACAGAGGTGGACACACACACACACATTACACATCCACATACATATATTTTCAGACACAGAGACAGACATTTGATCACACAGATATACACAATTCACATATAGACATATCCACATTCACACATGTACACACAGACATTTGTATACATGTATTGATTTATAGCTTGTAAACACATGCCAGGGCACAAAAACCTACACTCCATACATGAACACACACAAATATACCTATGCCAAAGGTATGTGCCTACATAAGACACACATGAACACACATACACATATATTCTTGGGTATGGTGTACTGGAGTGCTCTGGCTGAGAGGACAAAAGGCCTTAGGATCAATCTCCAACAATACAAGAAATACAATCATACTGCTGGTGGATATTAGTGTTGCCGAACCAAAAAGAAGCAGAAAAGGTGCTCAGACAAATACATTAATCTGCCTGGAATGGCAAGGAGTGTGGCCAGGGCTGAAGCGCAGTCTCAGCTTCTGTCCTGCACATTCCAAGAGAAGTGCTTGAGTCCTGTCAGGCTGAGGGCGACCTTGACTGAGAGCCTGGGACATGTGACAGCAGTGTCTCTGCAGAGCAGGGCCTGCGGGCCATGTGGCACCATTACAACTGCAACAAGGCTTAGGCAAGTGGTCCCTAGTCACGTGAGTATGACTTGGAATGTGTGGAGACGGGTCAGCCATGTGGGTGCTCTGTCTCTCTGGCGCCCACCAAGCCCCTGGACAGTGGGGCTCACTGAGGTTCCCTGTGAGCATTGTCTTCAGCCTTAGTCACACTGGTGACTGGGAGTTCCACCCTCTGACATGTGTGACAGAGAGCTGGAGTGTGCCAGACTCCCTGAACTCTGCTGTCACTGTCCCTGCTGCTCCTTTTTTCTCTGTCATTCCCTGTTGTCACCACTGAGAGGACAGCAGCCTTCTTCTCCCTGGGAGCTTTTCCAGTCACTCATGGACCACAGAGAGATGGGGACCCCCATGTCATGTCTACAGAGAGGAGCAGTGTTGACACTTAGTGGAAGACTGCTACACCTGTCAGAGTCCCAGAGAGACCTGACCTCTGCCTGCAGTTTGTCATCAAGGTGGGCACTACAGGTGAGTGTCAGTGGGTGATGCAGGGTAGTCAGTCACTCCTGAACACAGCCTACATTTGTGTTCTCTTCCCTCCTCCTCCCTTTGTCCCTCCCCCCTTCCTGTCTCCTTTGCACATCCTCTCTTGACTCTGCTTTAGATTCACCAGGTAGAATCTCCTGGGTGTAGAGCCCAGGCTGACCTAGGCCGTGCTGTATATCCCAGGATAGCTGCACACACAGGAGTCTCCTGATTTGGGCTCCCAAGTGCTGAAACTGCAGCCCTGGGATAGTGGTCCAGGCTCAAGCACACCCTTTATTCACAGCAGTGAAGTTGTCTGTTGGAGAGGGATGAGGCAGGTGGGAAGGTGGTTTGGAGACTGTTGTCTGAGGACTCAGCAGGAGAGGGCTGGGGCTGAAGCAGAAAAGAGCAGCAGTGACAAGACTGGTTTATTTTGCATGGCTCAGCCTGCCCTGCAGAGCAGGCCTGGAATTAGTGTCCTTGGTCACGCATCACAGCACAGAGCTGGTAGGGGGAGGGGGCAACTGGAAAAGGAAAGACACCATGGTCACTGGGCCTGGGCTGTCCATCAGGCACTGAGAATCTAAAGCGCTGCAGGAGGCAGGTGAAGAAGAGGAAGAGTTCCATGCGGGCCAGGGGCTCCCCCAGGCATGATCTGTGGCCTGTGGGTAGGAGAGAGCTCAGTCAGTCTGGGATGTGATTGGGGCTCCACCCTCCAAGGCACCCTGGGGACAGACAGGCAGCCAGGCCTCCCTCAGGCACCTGCAGAGAAAGGCATGAAGGCCTCATGCTTCACAAAGTGGCCCTGGGCATCCAGGAAGTGTTCAGGATGGAAGCGGAGGGGCTTCTCCCAGACCGTCTCATCCTTCAGCACGGAGGACAAGTTGGGGATGAGGATTGTCCCCTGGGTAGGAGGTATATGGTCTGAACATGGACTGGGGTGGGGCTTCCTATACCCTGATCACTAGGATAACACACAAAACTTCTTCCCTGCACACACTGGATTCTCTTTTTCATCCTCATCCCCAGAGCCTCCCAGCATCTTGGAGCAGATTCCCTGTGTCAGATCTCCCATGGGTGTCCAACCGAGCAACCATCCCTGTGTGCAATGCTTCATAAAGTGTCCTTTGCCCATCTATGTTTGACATTTCTCTTTCATGAAGACAGTGAGGTGAGCATGTTAGGAATAGGATGTTCTGGTCTTGGTCTCTCCTGCCCTTGTTTGATCATGTGCCCTTGTGTGATCATGATGAAGTGGTGACAGGCCCAGGCCTACCTTGGGGATGAGGAAGTCTTGAACTTCAATGTCCCGACTAGTGATGCGTGGCAGATTCAATGGAGCAATGTCCCCAAAGCGCTGCACCTCATGAATGACAGCATTGGTGTAGGGCATGCGGGCCTGGTCTGCCATCTCTGGACACCGCACCTGCCCTATGACCTCATCGATTTCCTGTTGGACTCTGCCTGGAGGGACAGCATCTCCTCAGTGAAAGAGCACAGAGGACTTCCCTGTCTTACAATCCTGTTAAGGACTGAGTCCCTGTGAGTTAGACACCCGTGAGTGGAAGTGGAGAATGGGTTGAGTTCGCACTGGGAGTCACAAGCATCTCAATCATCTGGGGAGTGTGCCTCTACCTCCCTCCCAGTCCCAGCCAGGCTCACGCTGCACATCCGGATGCAGGATCATGAGCAGCAGGGCCCAGGTCAGTGTGGTTGAGGTGGTCACCATCCCTGCAGTGAACAGGTCACCCACCACCCTGTTCAGGTTCTCATCATTGAAGCTGCTGTCAGGATTCCCCTTGGCCTGGGTCAGGCAGAAAATATGGGATCAGTAGGGAGAGGAAATCCCATATGGACTCCCATTGCCCTCAGGGCAGCCCAGGGGCTAAGTTACTTCCTGATACATATGACCCAATCCTAATGGCCCATAGTTCAGAGGACCTCAGCTTACCACCCCTGGCTACATATCTTGGAGCGGCCAATCACCTTCTCTATCTCTGCTAGGAAGGTATCAGTCAAATTTCGGGGTGGTTGGGCAGTGTCCCAGGTGGTCCTGTTCTCAGTCAAGAGGCCATGCAGTATGGCCATAAAGGTCTTCCGTCTTTGGAAGACCTTTTCAGCCAGCCCTGGGATACGCAGGAGTATCGGGAATAAATTAAGAACCTGTGAGAGACACAGACAGTTTCAGAGCATCCTTTACATAAAATTATTAGTGAACAATGATCATGTATGAGGCTCATATATCACCATGTGCAGGAGTGTGTCATAGAACAATGTGTAGAACCCATTGTCTCTATTCACATGGGTCCCAGGCATCAAACTCGGGTTGGCAGGCTTGCTTGGCAGCTCCTTCTCCACTCACCCTCTGTCTGGCCCTCGGTGCTAGTGATGTTCCCTATCCACCTGGACCAGGTCCAGTTGCCAGGCTCCTTCACCACAGACCCAGAGTCTGTCTGTCCCCACCTGTCACCTGCGTCCTTCTCAATTGTTAAGTTTGCAAGAGTCACCTATAGGCTTTTTCAGCCCTAGTTGAACAGCAGGAATGTTCTACCCCTACAATAACCACAGTCCTTGTGTCTCCCATGCAAACACAGGGCCCAGGTTCTCTCCCTTTCAGGAAATCCTGATCCTGGTCCACTTCTCCCCTCCTGTCATAGATCCGTTGTCAGCAGGCATATTTTCCTGAAGTTGACCCCCAGAGGGCTATTCTACAGCTTAGCACAGAGCTTCCCCCAGGGAAGATGGACTGCACAGAAGTCATTCTGTAGGCTGCCCTGAACCTCCTACCTCAGGAATGAAGCCAGAGATTTCTGTCATACTTTCTTCCAGTACTTTCAGCATCCTGATGAGGTAAAAGTCCTCATATTCAAAGCGACGGGCAAAAAGGAGAGATGCAATCACATTGCACACAGCTTTGTTGAGCAAGGTTTTGGGGTTGATGGACTGCCCTGGGAGTGGAGATTGAAGCAAGTCAATGGTCTGCCCATGTCTCCCGGTGCCCAACTACATCCCTTATCCATCACCCACCAGCCTGTGCAGTGAATGCATCACAGAGGTGGCCGGCCTCCTTGGTCACCCACTCCTCCAGAGATTTCTTGCCCAGGCCAAAGTTGCGCAGGGTGGACACAGAGAATCGCCTCTGCTCTCGCCACTCGGGCCCGTAACGTGCAAGGGCCAAACCTGCAGACACATCTGTGTGTAACCAAGGACGCCCAGGTTTGCTATCTCCTGCTCTCATCAATTTTCCTCTCCTCCTGGTTCTATCCTGGCCCCGAGTCTCTCAAAACCTTGCTACCACAATCCAGCACATGCATTCTGGGTAGTTAGTCTGGATTGCCGTGAGTTTTCCATGAATTGCTTGACCACATTCCCACCCAAATTCATGTGCCACGCTTCCTCTGCTCTTTAGTATCTATCTGAAGCCATCTGCACACTCCACACAGCCCTTTACCTTGGGATCTGGGCTTCACACCCAGGTATTCATAGATGGGTATTGGAGGGCGGTCAGCGGTGTCCTCTCCACAGGTCAGCAGCACTTCCTGCATTGCCTTCAGTCCGTTGATCACAACCTTTGGCTTCCAGGCCATATGCAGGCTGAACACGGCACCGTAGCGGTTTTGAAGCTGAGGTAGAGGGACAAAGCAGGTAGGAGGTGGAGGTCTGCAGAGATCACAGAACCAGGCTCACTGCACAAGCAAGTTCAGAGTGTGAGCGTGCACAGGCAGTTTATGTGTGTTTATGTGCACATTTGTGTATGTTTACACATGTGAATGTGTGCGTTCATATGTGTATGTGAGGCCATGTCTCTCTCTTGTAGTCTGTGTGTGTGTGTGTGTGTGTCCATGTGTGTCTCTCTGTGTGTGTGTCCATGTATATTTGTATGTGTGTTTTCTTTGACATTGAAACTTAGTCCTCATGAATTCTGGGAAAATGCTCTTCACTGAGCTCCATCCCCAGCCTGAGGACTCCCACCACTGTGGCATCTAAGTTTTTAAGTTCAGCAAAGGAACAATAGTAGATGTGACAGCCCAGTGGTGACCTTGCCAGAGCTAGAAAACTGTCCTGGGGTCCCTTAGCATGTCAACATACATGAAGAAACTCTGGTTCCTAGAGATGGCCAGTGAGGCCAGAGAGAGCAAGAGATTTGGGCAGCCACAGCCCCTCTCTGCACTCAGTGTCCTGACTGACATGGGGTGGTAGACCTCCCAGCAGGCCCAGACCTTGTATTTGATAGATTCATAAGGTACTTGGAGCCTCTATGACCGCAGGTCTGTCCAACCAGGCTGAAAGCTGCTGTCACTTCCTGCTTCACCTCCTTGGACATTGCCCCCACAAAACCTTTGCCCTAGAAATTCCCAGTGGCTGCCACCAAAACATTTTTAAGCATGGTCCTCTTGGGGGCCCAGATCCCTGTCTTACCTGTGGCTCAAACCCTAATATGTGCCGCTAAGGACACCATGACCACAGGGCCCGTCCACCACTACGTCACTCACCTTGGACAAGCTGTACGGCAGGTTATCCAGGTCCACATGCAGCAGGTTACCCAGCACAGGCCATGGCACAGGGCCTGGTGGGTAGCGGGAAGTCCAGCGCTGTCGCTGGTGCATCAGGTCCACCAGTAATATGAAGATGACTGTGAATATGGCCACTGGCCACAGGCCAGTCCCAGTCAGCAGCTCCATGACTGCCCCACTGCTGCCCAGCTTTCTTAGAGTCTAATGACCAACACTCAATGCAACACCTAGGACTATAAGCCCCAAGCTTGGATCCTGTCACCTTATAAAGGAGTGCCAGGCTTGCCCTTTGTCCTCTGTGTCCAGCCCCAATCCTGTGTTTTGTTTGTCCAAAAGTAGGGAGGGGCCAGAGTCGATCAGTCCCTTCCAGGAACTGAGCATGCTGATTCAGCCAGGCTGAGAGTGGCAGGCAGATGTCCAGTGGACTCCTGCTTCAAGATGGATGATCTGATCATTGAGTGCAGAAAAATCATCTGATTTGGTACCCATGCAAAGATTGGGGGCTTGAGGACATTGCGTCATAGAGGAATGAGACGTCCTATACCTTTATGGAGCCCTTTGTTGACAGGACATGGGGGGTGACTGGCACCCCTTCAATGGCTTCTGTAGGTGTGTGAGCCTGTCACTGCAGTAGAGGGAAAGAGGCAGGAGAAACTAGGGATGAGGGAACGGCATTGGGAGAGGGCAGCAGGAATCCCTGTGGGTGAGTGAGCACCACTTGAGAAGGCAGCTGGAGCAGTGCCATCTTGAGTACTCGTCTGTCCTCATCCAGTTGATCAGGCAGCAAGACATACAACACAGGATTTCTCAGAACCACGCTGGAGGAGCTGAGAACTGATCTGAGAATCTTCACGGACCACTGAGTTGGGACAGGAACCTATTACATTCTGGCCACTGTATCTTAGTCACCCTTTGTTTCTTGGTGGATCAGTCTGACCTGACAAATGTCTTCCACCTGGAGGTAGATAAGGTGGTCTTCGTCCTCATGCCAGAGGCCTGTGACCAGGGTGAGCAGCCATGATAAAAACAGAAAGGTGACTCCAGAAACTTATCAGAAATGATGTTTGTGTGCTGGGCACTGTTGGGGACACTGCACATGCCAGCTCACCATGCATTAGTGTCAGCAGAGGCTCAGTCCCTGTCCTTGCTGGGGGTGCAGACATGTATAGATCAAAGGCTCAGAAATCCCAGTGGAATCCAGACAGGCTCACTCTGGTGCACCTTCAGTGTGACAGAAGGGAGGCAGGGGCTGAACAGAGACCACACCATGCAGCCCCACAGCAAGGACTGTGCACGTGTCTGATCCTCTCTGGTGTGGATGCCACCCCTGTCCTGCCCACCTCTGTGTCCCTGGAGCCTGTGGGTAACTCCATGCTTATTGATGGTCTGAACCCTCCATGTCTTCCTCCTCTTCCTGTCCATGCTTCTTGGCCCTGCCCAACCCCATTTCATAGAATGGCACCATAGGTTGGGGCAGAGACAAGGGTCTTTTTCAAGCCCCAAGTTGGCCTGACAGGAGATCTGCATGAGAGTCAGGACACGAGCATGTTCATGATCAGATAGGTGATTAGTGATGCAACTTGCTGAGGTCACTGACAGACTCAGGCTGCTGAGTTTCTCCTGGTTTGATCCAGAATCCTTCCAGGGTAACTTCTGGTACCAGATGATGAACCCTGCCTGTCAGTGCTGGGAAAACACATTTGGCCTCTCATCTCTCCCTGTCTGTGTCATACATGACATTATGAAAGAGAAGCAGAGGTGCTGACTGGGTGCTGGCCCCAGTGGGGGATGGGCTGACTCAGGTTGGATTTTCCTGCATCAGTAAGTGAGCCCTTGTGAGGTAAGTGCCCAGACAGCTGAGGGATGTCACACACTGTGTGCTGTGTTGGGCTTCCTGTCTGGCTCTTGTTAGAGGACCTGGATGCTTTGCTAACCATGTACCTGTTGGCTCTGTCCAGTTCCCTCCATCCTCTGTCTGTCCATATCTCTTCAGCCATGGTAACAACTGTGGTCTGTCAGGATCATGTGACTCGAGGGACCCTGGCCTCTGCACAGTCATGGCAGCAGCACAGGTGCTCCATGTCCACAACAGGAAGCTGAAACTGAGTTCCTGGACACCAAGCATTGCTGCACTGGGGCAGCAGTGTTCCCAGGTTTGCATTTCCCTGCACACATGTCAACAGATACCTGATCACTGTCCTTTGACTCCACTGGAAGAGGTCACATGCAACCTGGGCACATGTCTCCTGGACTCTGTCCTGTGCACTGTTTATTTCTCTTTCTTACTTTTGAACTGCCTAGTTTCATTGAAATGAAGACCAGCAGTGAGTGTCAGGGCTATCTCTAGGTCTTCCTTCTTCCCCTAAGCATCCTGGCAAGTGGGATGTGGCTTACTTGGTTATTGTGAATCTTCGGGGCAGCCTTGGGCAAGCTTAGTTTGGGCAAAGGATGGCTAAAGTTGGCTATGGTTGGTTCATCCCTGGATGGATACTGTACCCCTCATGGTGTGAGGGTCACAGTGGGACTGTGGTCCATTACCATGGGCTGGTACCTATGAAATCTCAAACCATGGATGCAATGATTGAGCAGCACTTTCATTGAGCAACACAAATATAGGAATTGTAAATATTTTGACTTAACTTCCATAGTAATCAATGAGAAAGTAGTTACAATACAGAAATGCAAGGAAAGGCATGGAAAGTCCAGCATCTGAACATCAAGTCCCAGACTGAGACTTACCCGCAAGGAACAAGTGTCGTTTTCTGACTGGAGAGCCTTGACCTCAGCCATTCACAACATTTGAGGCAGCTCTGCTCTGGTTTTAGAGGTTTCAAGCTCCTCATATTCGTTTAGGAGAATATTTTGAGATATGGTTCGGTAATGAGAGACCTTCCCACCAAGCCAACCATTGGGATTAATATTGTGACTTCCTCTTTTGTTGTGGAGGATACCAGCATGTGTGGTGGACCACAACAAGTCTGAAGGACACAGTAGAACCATGAGAAGTGCCACCGAACAGGAAACTGCTGAACCTGCTGCTCACTGGACAGTAAAGCACATGGTTGTGTATAGAGTGATAAGGGACTCTACAATAATAGAGATGGAAAGACAGACAGGAGACGCTGTGAAGACTGCGTGGACAAGGAGCATTATTTGTTTTTGTAACTTGTGACCGCTGTGGTACATTTGGTAAAATTGTTGAGAAATACCACAGTCAAAAGGCACAGCTGTGAGGTAAACAGGCCCTTTGTAAATGAGAGAAATATGCTACCGGATACCAGAGGAGTCAGCAGGGTGATCTGGACATGTGAAGAGCTCTGCAGGGAGGTCTGAACGAGGGACGTTGATTGCAGTGATGGTGGGACCTTAGATGCAGGATGTGGTGTTGTTCTGCACACAGCAGGAGATGAGTCTGCGGTGGTGTCGTGGCTATGGCAGCAGATGGGCTACGGTGATGGTTCCCCAGGATATGGAAACCCTGGTGCTGCAGGCAGTGCAGGTGGAGGAAGATGTGATGGCAAAAATAAAGGAGGAAAGATTGGCAAAGGTGTCTGTGTGGGGGAGACTATAGGGAACTTGAAAATTACAGTGGAGAACAAGCAAATTAGAGCTGGAGAGATGGCTCAGTAGAAGAGCACTGGCTGCTCTTCCAGAGGTCCTGAGTTCAAATCTCATCAAACACATGCTGGCCCACAACCGTGTTAAACGGGTTTCACTGACTTCTACTGGTATGTCTGAATACAGCTACATGTACTCATACATAATACTTAAAATGAATAATTAATAGTTTTTTTTAAGAAAAAGAACAATCAAATTATGGAGGTATGAGGGGAGTGAGTGTCCGTGGAGGCACTCAGCAGTCTCTTTGGTCGTGGCCAAGGATCAGGTGTTGTCTTGGTGGCAGAAAGAGTAGAAGATGGATCTCTAATTTCAAGTCCAGCCTGTTTTACACAGGGATTTCCAGGCCAGCCTGGGCCACATAAAGAGATCCTGTGTGTAAAAAATCAAAAGCAGGATCTTTCCCGCCACTGTTCCATGAGGCTATAAATCTACAGCTCAGTAGTGAAATGGACACAAGATGAGCATATGGAAATTAGCAATAATATTCTCAAACAACCAGAGGGTCAAAATGCAAAAGAAATGGGACAAATTGAGGCTAATGGAAACAATATGTTATGCAAAATACAACAACAATGAAATAAACCATCAACTCTCCCGGCCGTTCAAAAGTTGGGGTGTGACTAGCATGCTCCAAACCTTGGGTTCAACCAACAGCACCTCAAAAACTTGTACACAGAACTATCCCTGGAAGAAGCAACTAGAGTAGATTCAGTCTACCATCCTTGGGTTTCATTACTGTGATCCAACACAATGGTGGAAGTGTCATCTTAGAGGTTACAATGCCATCATTTAGAGTAGTTAGGGCTGGAACCCAAGGCTGGAACCAATGCAGAGACCATGGAGGAGTGCTGCTTACTGGCTTGTCAGCCTTCTGCCTTCTATCATTCAGGACTACCTGCCCTGGGGTGGCAGCACCATAGGATACTGGGTCCTCCCAGAGCACCCATCAATCAAGAAAATGCACCATAGGCCAGTCTGCCTGGGGCATCTTCTCAATGTCTTCTCTCTCTTCCCAGGGGATGCTAGCTTTTGTCCAGCTGACAGGGCTGTCACATGCAAAGATAGCCCAGGGGGTGGGGGCCCTATAACAGTTAAGAAGACATTAAGAAAGAGGAACCCTTGGCTGTTGATCTGGAAGGAGTTGGGCAAGCCAAAAAATACTCAAAATATATCACATGGAAAAACTTTATTTAGCCAGGCAGTGGTGGCATATGCCTTTAATTTCAGCATTTGGGGGGCAGAGGCTGGTGGATCTCTGAGTCTGAGGCCAGCTTGGTCTACACAGTGAGTTCTATGATAGACATGGCTACCCAGAAAAATTATGTCTCAATAAAAACAAAACCAATCAATCCAAACCAACCAAAATCAAGAACCCCCTACATGTATACAATTTCTTCTTTAAAAACATTTTAGTTAGATATATTCTTTATTCACATTTCAAATGTTGTCCCTTTTTCTGCTTTCCCACCAAAAATCCCGTAACCCATCTCACCTCCCCATCTTCCCCAATCAACCCACTCCCGCTTCCCTGTCCTGGCATCCCCTACACTGTGGCTTTGACCTGTCCCAGGACCAAGGGCCTCTCCTCCCTTTGGTGTCCAACGAGGTCAACCTCTGTTGTCTATGCATCTTGAGCCATGATAACTACATGTGTACTCTTTGTTTGATGGTTTAGTCCCTGGGAGCTTTGGGGGTACTGTGTTGCTCATATAGTTGTTCCTCCTATTGTGCTGCAAATCCCTTCAACTCCATACAATTTCTTGAAAAACCAGAAGTGGAGAAAAAGCCTCACAGCTAGTTGCCTCAATGGTGTAGCTCAACGCTAAGGCATTTGTTTACAGCACTTGTAAGACCAGGCTTTGAAAGATCCCCCTTTGTTTATTTGGGTTTCAGCCCCATGGACAGGCACAGGATGGCTTCTTTTACCATTCAGGGCCAATCAGATGCTGTGGGGTTCATGCAGGAGCAGGGGAGAAGAATCCTCAAATCCTCAGGTTCCTCCTTTGTACCAGGGCTGCCTTCGCTGTCCTCTTGTGGCTACAGAGAGACAGTGCAGCCCCTAGGTCTGTGACCTTCAGTAACCATAGCATCCCAGGATGGACTGGGGACCCTAGAAGCTAGAAAAGTTGTGACTTCTGTAGTGTGGTTGGAGGACAGTGCTGTGGGATCTGTGTCCTTCAGATTCTATTGATGGGCTGTCAGATTGTAGAGCTGCTCTGGAAAGCAGAGAGTAGATCAAATCATGCAGAAAATGGGAGGAGGAAAACCTTAGGAGGAAAACACATAGATAGACCTACATGTAGAAACAAAGAGATGGACACACACAGATAACACATGCACATACAGGCACTTTCACACACCGATACATTGAATTGGTTACACAGTTACTTACAATACACATACAGACACCCGCACTTTCACACATATACACAGACATATGTACACTTCCCTGGATTCATAGTATATACACATGCCAATTCACACAAACCTACACAACGCACAAATGAGCACACACAAATGTACCTATGCCACAGGTATGTGCTTACAAAAAACACACATGAACACACACAAACATACACACACACACACACACACACACACACACACACAGATACCTATACCACAGATAAATGCCTACATTAGACACACATGAACACACACACATACGCTTGGGTATGGTGCACTGGAGTGCTCTGGCTGAGATTACATAAGAACTTGGGGTCAATCCCCAACACCATGAGAAATACATGTTACTGCTTGTGAACATTAGTGATGCCTGATCAGAATAAGACAGAAAAGGTGCTCAGTCAAACATATCGATCTGCGTGGAATGGTGAGGAGTGTGGTCAGGGCTGAAGCGCAGTCTCAGCTTCTGTCCTGCACATTACAGGAGAAGAGCTGGAGTCCTGTCAGGCTGAGGGAGACCTTGCCTGGGAGTCTGGGCCATGCTGACAGCAGTGTCTCTGCAGAGCTGGGCCTGCGGTCTATGTGGACCTATTTATACCTGTAACAAACAGGGTTTAGGCAAGTGGTCCCTGGTCACCTGAGTGCGACTTGGAGCATGTGGTGCCGGGTCAGCCATGTGGGATCCCTTACTCTGGACCCTCCAAGGCCCTGGACAGTGGGGCTCACTGAGGTTCCCTGTGAGCAATGTCCTCAGCCTGAGTCACACTGGTGACTGGGAGTCCCACCATCTGACATGTCTGACAGACACCTGGGAGTGTGCCAGACTCCCTGAACTCTGCTGTCACTGTCCCTGCTGCTCCTTTTTTCTCTGTCATTCCCTGTTGTCACCACTGAGAGGAGAGCAGCCTTCCTCTCCCTGGGAGCTTTTCCAGTCACTCATGGACCACAGAGAGATGGGGACCCCCATGTCATGTCTCCAGAGAGGAGCAGTGTTGACACTTAGTGGAAGACTGCTAAACCTGTCAGAGTCCCAGGGAGACCTGACCTCTGCCTGCAGTTTGTCACCAAGGTGGGCACTACAGGTGAGTGTCAGTGGGTGATGCAGGGTGGTCAGTCACTCCTGAACACAGCCTACATTTGTGTTCTCTTCCCTCCTCCTCCACTTCTCCGTCCCTCCTTCCTGTCTCCTTTGTGCATCTTCTTTGTAGTTCTGCTTTAGTTTCACCAGGCAGAATCTCCTGGGTGTAGAGCCCAGGCTGACCTAGGCCATGCTGTATATCCCAGGATAGCTGCACACACAGGAGTCTCCTGATTTGGGCTCCCAAGTGCTGAAACTGCAGCCCTGGGACAGTGGTCCAGGCTCAAGCACACCCTTTATTCACAGCAGTGAAGTTGTCTGTTGGAGAGGGATGAGGCAGGTGGGAAGGTGGTTTGGAGACTGTTGTCTGAGGACTCAGCAGGAGAGGGCTGGGGCTGAAGCAGAAAAGAGCAGCAGTGACAAGACTGGTTTATTTTGCATGGCTCAGCCTGCCCTGCAGAACAGGCCTGGAATTAGTGCCTTTGGTCACGCATCACAGCACAGAGCTGGTACGGGGAAGGGGCAACTACAGAAGAAAATTTGCCATGGTCGCTGGGCCTGGGCTGTCCATCAGGCACTGAGAATCTAAAGCGCTGCAGGAGGCAGGTGAAGAAGAGGAAGAGTTCCATGCGGGCCAGGGGCTCCCCCAGGCATGATCTGTGGCCTGTGGGTAGGAGAGAGCTCAGTCAGTCTGGGATGTGATTGGGGCTCCACCCTCCAAGGCACCCTGGGGACAGACAGGCATCCAGGCCTCCCTCAGGCACCTGCAGAGAAAGGCATGAAGGCCTCATGATTCACAAAGTGGCCCTGGGCATCCAGGAAGTGTTCAGGATGGAAGCAGAGGGACTTCTCCCAGACCGTCTCATCCTTCAGCCCAGAGGACTGGTTGGGGATGAGGATTGTCCCCTGGCAGGAGGCACATGGTGAGAACATGGACTGAGGTGGGGCTGCCTAGACTCTGGTCAGTAGTATAACACACAGAACATCTTCCCTGCATACACTGGATTCTCTCAATCAACCTCAACCCCAGAGCCTCCCACCACCTTTGAGGGCCCTGTGACAGATCTCCCATGGCTAATCAACCCAGCTACCATTGCTGTGCGCAATGCTCCATAAAGTTTCCTTTGGCCATTTTCGTGTGACATTTCTTTTTCATGAGTTTTCGGGTTCTTGTGAGCATGTCACAAATAGGATGTTCTGGTCTTGGTCTCTCCTGCCCTTGTTTGATAGTGATCATGATGAGGTGGTGACAGGCCCAGGCCTACCTTGGGAATGAGGAAGTCCTGAATTTCAATGTCACGACTAGTGATGCGTGGGAAATTCAATGGAGCAATGTCCCCAAAGCGCTGCACCTCATGAATGACAGCATTGGTGTAGGGCATTCGGGCCTAGTCTGCCATCTCAGGACACCGCACCCGACCTATGACGTCATCGATTTCCTGTTGGACTCTACCTGGAGGGACAGCATCTCCTCAGTGAAAGAATCACAGGGGAGTTCCCTGTCTTACAATCCTGTTAAGGACTGAGTCCCTGTGAGAAAGACACTAGTGAGTGGAAGTAGAGAATGGGTTGAGTTCGCATTGGGAGTCACAAACATCTGAAGTCATCGGGTGAGTGTGCCTCTACCTCCCTCCCAGCCCCAGCCAGGCTCACGCTGCACATCCGGATGCAGGATCATGAGCAGCAGGGCCCAGGTCAGTGTGGTTGAGGTGGTCACCATCCCTGCAGTGAACAGGTCACCCACCACCCTGTTCAGGTTCTCATCATTGAAGCTGCTGTCAGGATTCCCCTTGGCCTGGGTCAGGCAGAAAATATGGGATCAGTAGGGAGAGGAAATCCCATATGGACTCCCATTGCCCTCAGGGCAGTCCAGGGGCTAAGTTACTTCCTGATACATATGACCCAATCCTAATGGCCCATAGTTCACAGGACCTCAGCTTACTGCCCCTGGCTACATTTCTTGGAGCTGCCAATCACCTTCTCTATCTCTGCTAGGAAGGTATCAAGTCAAATTTCAGGGTGGCTGGGCAGGGTCCCAGGTGGTCCTGTTCTCAGTCAAGAGGTTATCCAGTATGGCCATGAAGTTCTTCTGACCTTGGAAGACCTTGTCAGCCAGCCCTGGGATGCGCAGGAGTATTGGAAAAGAATTAAGAACCTGTGAGAGACACAGGAAGTCTTAGAGTTTCTTCTTCATAAAATTATTAGTGAACAATGATCATGTATGAGGCTCATATGCCATGGTGTGTGGGAGCATGTCATAGGACAATGTGTACAGTCCATTGTCTCAATCCTACATGGGTTGCAGGCATCAAACTCAGGTCAGCAGGCTTGCTAGGCAAGAATCCACCACAATCTGTCTGGCCCTTCGGTGCTAGTGATGATCCCTATCCACCTGGACCAGGCTCAGTTGCCAGGCTCCTTCACAACGGACCCAGAGTCTGACTGTCTCCACCCATCATCTGTCTCCTCTTCAGTTAAATTTGCAAGAACCATGTAAAGCCTCTCTCAGTCCCAGATGAACAGAGGAATGTTCTACCCCTCCTTGGTCACCCACTCCTCCAGAGATTGATTTCTTGCCCAGGCCAAAGTGGCGCAGGGTGGACACAGAGAATCGCCTCTTCTCTCGCCACTCGGGCCCATAAGATGCAAGCACCACACCTGCACACACATGTGTGTGTAGCCAAGGATGCCCTGCTCTGTTGTCTCCTGTTGTAATCAATTCTCTTCTCCCCTGGATTTTGTCCTGCCTGTGACTGTTTCAAATCCTTGCTACCACAATCCAGCACATGCCTTCTGGGTAGTCAACCTGGATTTCAGTGAGTTTTCCATGAATTGCTTGACCACATTCCCACCCACATTCATGCCCCAAGCTTCTTCTCCTCTTTAGCATCTATCTGAAGCCATCTGCACACTCCACACAGCCCTTTACCTTGCGATCTGGGCTTCACAGCCAGGTACTCAAAGATGGGCACTGGAGGGCGGTCAGCGGTGTCCTCTCCACAGGTCACAAGCATCTGCTGCATCGCCTTCAGTCCGTTGATCACAACCATTGGCTTCCAGGCCATCTGCAGGCTAAACACGGCACCATAGCGGTTTTGAAGCTGAAGTAGAGGGAAAAAGCAGGTAGGAGGTGGAGGTCTCCAGAGATCACAGAACCAGGCTCACTGCACAAGCATATTCAGAGTGTGAGCGTGCACAGGCAGTTTCTGTGTGTGTATGTACACTGCTGCCCAGGTTTCTTAGAGTCGAATGACCAACACTCAATACAACACCTAGGACTATAAAGCCCCAAGCTTGGATCCTGTCACCTTATAAAGGAGTGCCAGGCTTCCCTTTGTCCTCTGTGTCCAACCCCAATCCTGTGTTTTGTTTGTCCAAAAGTTGTGAGGGGCCAGAGTCGATCAGTCCCTTCCAGGAACTGAGCATGCTGATTCAGCCGGGCTGAGAGTGGCAGGCAGATGTCCAGTGGACTCCTGCTTCAAGATGGATGATCTGATCATTGCATGCAGAAAAATCATCTGACATGTTACACAAGCAAAACTTTGGGGGCTTGAGTTCATTGTCTCAGAGAGGAATGCGAAGTCCTAGACCTTCATGGAGCACTGGAGTAAGGGCTTCCTTAGGTGTATGAGCATTGGGAGGCTGCCTCCTGCAGTAGGGGGAAAGGGAATGGAGACACTATGGGCAAGGGAGGGCAGTGTGGGAGGGAACCTGGAATCCCTGTGGGAGAGAAAGTGTCAGTGGTGGGAAGGCAGCTGGAGGCCCTGTGGCTGACTGAGGGCAGTGGGGGAAGTGCAGCTGGAGAACTGCCATCCTCAATACATGTCTATAGTCACCCAGTTGATCAGGCAGGAAGACATACAACACGGGATTTCTCAGACCCAGTCTGAGGAAACTGAGAAATGATCTGAGAATCTTTGGGGACCACTTAGTTGGGGCAGGAACTTGTCACATGCTGGCCTCTGTATCTTATTGACCCTTCATTTCTTGGTGGATCAATCTGACCTGGCAAATGTCTTCCACCTGGAGGTAGGTAAGGTGGTTTTCGTCCTCATGCCAGAGGCTTGTGACCCGGGTGAGCAATCATGAGAAAAACAGAAAGGTGACTCCAGAAACTTATCAGAAATGATGTTTGTGTGCTGGGCACTGCTGGGGACACTGCACATGCCAGCTCACCATTCACTAGTGTCAGCAGAGGCTCAGTCCCTGTCCTTGCTGGGGATGCAGACATCTAAAGATCAAAGGCTCAGAAATCCCAGTGGAATCCAGACAGGCTCTCTCTGCTGCAGCTTCAGTGTGACAGAAGGGAGGCAGGGGCTGAACAGAGTCCACACCATGCAGCCCCACAGCAAGGACTGTGCATGTGTCTGATCCTCTCTAACGTGGATGCCAGCCTTGCACTGCCCACCTCTGTGTCTCTGGAGCCTGTGCTGAATGCTGGTCTGAAGCCTCCATGTCTTCTTCCTCTTCCTGTCCATGCTTCTTGGCCCTGCCCAACCCCATTCCATAGAATGGCACCATAGGTTGAGGCAGAGACAAGGTTTTCTCAATAACCTAAGTTGGCCTGAAAGGAGTCATGCATGGGAGATAACACACCAGCACAATCATGATCAGAAAGGGGATTGGGGGTGCAACTTGCTGAGGTCACTGACAGACTCAGGCTGCTGGGTTACTCATGGTTTGCTCCAGGACCCTCTCAGGGTAACTTCTGGTACCTGATAACTAACCCTGCCTGTCAGTGCTGGGAAAACACTTTTAGCCTCTCATCTCTCCCTCTCTGTGTCATACATGACATTATCAGAGAGAATCTGTGCTGCTGACTGGGTGCTGGCCCCAGTGGGGGATGGGCTGACTCAGTCTGTATATTCCTGCATCAGGTGTAGTGGCTATTCCTGGTTGTCAACTTGACTATATCTGGAATGAACTACAATCAAGAATTGGAAGGCTCGCCTATGATCCTAATCTGGAGGCTCAGAGATACAAGTTTCTGACCTGGATCTTGGCATGGAGATCTTGAAGCATAGTGGCTATGAATTCCAGAAGATTAAGACAAGGAGATCTCTGAGTTCAAGGTCATCTGGGATTAAAAGTGAGGTGGCACACGCCTTTAATCTGGGCCACACCCTCTGCTGGAGACCTATCTATATAAGGACATTGGAAGAAGACTCTCTCTCACTCTTCCTAGCCTGCTTGCCTCGTGGGACTGAGCAACTGCTAGATCCTTGGACTTCCATCCACAGCTGCTGCTGACCATTGTTGTGTCGTTGGACTACAAGCTGTAAGTCATCAACAAATTCCCTAACTATATAGAGACTACTCATATGTTCTGTTACTCTAGAGAACCCTGACTAATACAGAAGTTGGTACCAGGAGTGGGTCTAAAGGAGCAGAAGTATAAGGATGAATTGTTCAAAAATCCGGAGTTGGTTGGTTGATCCACTAGCACCTTCAACTACTGAAACCTCTCCAGATTCTCTCTCTCATGGGAGTTCAGAGAATATTGAAGACGTGTGGTTAAAACTATATTTCAAGCTTAAAGAAGGTTAAGCCTTTGATTTTCTTCATGAATTAGGTGATTCGGTGGTGTACAAAACTTTCTACAAGTTGGGAAAAAATGTAAAATGATTTTGCTGGCTGATTTCTCTTAGTATCTTGGGAAAAAACAATGAAGGAAAGGAAGGAGTTGTGTGATAATATCGGACAGCTTCAGATGCAAGTAAACGATCTAAACATTGCTAAGTGTTCCCTTGAAGAGAATCTTCTCTCTAGCAGCCATAGAGCTCAAGTTGCAGAAAATCAAACCGAAGTCCTCATTATAAGTTTGACTGAATTACAGTGAAAATTCAGGTCTCAGACTCAGAGGGTGTCAGCAGTTAAAGTAAGGGTATTAATTGGCAAAGAATGGGATCCTATAACTTGGGATGGGGATTTGTGGGAAGACCCTATTGAAAGTGAGAATTTTGAATCTTTAGATTTTCAAGGAATTACCCCACCTGAGGAAGTAGTGCCCTCAGCCCCACCCCTTGAAATAATGCCTTCTCCACATGAGGAAATTAATCCCTCAGAGCCTGATAAACCAGCAGTGATTTTTGCTGAAGAAAATTCCAGACAAGACAATACTGGTGTTTCTCAAGGCCCACCAATAGTTTCTTCTAGACCTATAACCAGACTCAAGGCAAAACAGGTCCCTAGAGGGGAAGTAAAAACTGTAGTCCATGAGGAAATACACTATAATACTAAGGAGCTTAATGAGTTTGCTAATTCATTCAAGCAGAAGTATGGGGAATATGGGTGGGAATGGATTTTAAGGGTGTGGGATAATGGTAGAAGGAACATAAAACTAGAGCAGGCTGAATTTATTGGCATGGGCCCTCTGAGTGGAGATTTTAGGTTTAATATGGAAGCTCGAACAGTTGAAAAAGGTTGCAGAAGTTTGTTTGCGTGGTTGGCTGAAGTGTTTCTCAAAAGATGGCCTACTGAAAAGGAGTTGGAGATGCCTGATATCCCTTGGTTTAGTGTTGATGAAGGGATTTTAAGGCTTAGGGAAATTGCCATGTTAGAATGGATATGTTGTGTAAAACCTAAGGAACGGGAAAGTCCAGAAGATATACCCTTCACCAGTCCTATAAGACACAAACTAGTGAGAGGGCCACTAGCAGATTTAAAGAGTTTTGTTCTTGCCTTTTTCCTTGTGCCAGACCTTAGGGTTGAAGATGCTGCTGTTCAATTAGATGAATTAAATTCAATGGGTTTAATTGGGCCTCGAGGTAACAAGGGCCAGGTGGCAGAATTGAATCGCCAGAGACATGGTGATCGTAGTTATAATGGACAGGGTAGACAAAACAGTGTTTATAATGACATACCCTGTAATGGTCAACACAAGAGAGGTGGAATTTATAATGGCATGACTCGTTTGGACCTTTGGTGCCGGCTAATCAATCATGGTGTTTCCAGGCATAAAATAGATAGGAAACCTGCTGCATATCTGTTTGATCTGTATAAGCAGAAAAATTCTCATACAAATGAAAGAAAGACTACATTGGATCATGGCAAAAGGCAATCTCGGCCAGTGAATCAATTTCCAGACTTGAGTCAGTTTGCAGATCCAGAACCCCTTGAATGAAGGAGTGGCAAGGTTCTTCTGAGGAAGGATCTTGATAAGACACCTAAAAGTTTTGCTGTTAGTCTTTCTCCAATTCTTCCCCAGAGGGACCTACGGCCTTTACATGTGTAACTGTACACTGGGGGACAGGAAATAATCAGACTTTCTCGGGTCTATTGGATACTGGTTCTGAACTGACCCCAGGAGATCCCAAGAAACATTGTTGCCCTCCAGTTAGAGTAGGAGCTTGTGGAGGACAGGTGATTAATGGAGTTTTGACTGATGTCCAACTCACAGTATGTCCAGTAGTTCCCCGAACACATCCTGTGGTCATTTCCCCAATTCCAGAATGTATATTTGGGATAGATATACTCAGAATTTGGAAGAATTCTCACATTGGTTCCATGACCTGTGGAGTAAGGGTTATTATGGTTGGAAAGACCAAATGGAAGTCTTTAGAGTTGCTTCTGCCAAAGAAAATAGTGAATGAAAAACAGTATCATATTCCTGGAGGAATTGCAGAAATTACTGCCACTATCAAGAACTTGAAAGATGCAGGGGTGGTGGTTCCCACCACATCTCTCTTTAACTCTCCTATCTGGCCAGTGCAGAAGATACATGAATCATGGAGAATGACAGTTAACTATCGAAAACTAAATCAGGTAGTAACTCCAATTGCAGCTGCTATAGTAGATGTAGTTTCGTTACTTGAGCAAATTAACACATCTCCTGGAACCTTGTATGCAGCTATTGATCTGGCAAATGTCTTCTTCTCAGTACCTGTCCATAAGGACCACCAGAAGCAATTTGCATTCAGTTGGCAAGGCAGCAATATACCCTTACAGTTTTGCCTCAAGGATATATTAACTCTCCTGCCATGTGTCATAACTTAGTTAGAAGGGATCTCGATCGTTTGTCTCTTCCACAAAGTATCATATCGGTGCACTATATTGATGAAATTATGCTGATTGGACCAAGTGAGCAGGAAGTAGCAACCACTTTGGATTCATTGGCAACACATATGCGTATCAGAGAATGGGAAATAAATCCAACCCAAATTCAAGGACCATCTAACTCAGTGAAATTCTTAGAAGTACAGTGGTGTGGGGCATGAAGAGATATTCCTTCTAAGGTGAAAGATAAGTTATTCCACCTGGCCCCTCCCACCACCAAGAAAGAAGCACAACGTTTAGTGGGTCTATTTGGATTCTGGAGACAGCACATTCCTCACTTAGGTGTGTTACTCAGGCCTATTTATCAAGTGACTCAGAAAGCTGCCAGCTTTGTGTGGGGCCTGGAACAGGAGAACTTTTCAACAGGTCCAGGCTGCTGTGCAGGCTGCACTACCACTTGGACCATATGATCCAGCAGACCCAATGGTACTTGAGGTGTCAGTGGCAGATAGAGATGCTGTTTGGAGCCTCTGATAGGCCCCTATAGGTGAATCACAGGAGAGACCCTTGGGATTTTGGAGCAAAGCTCTACCATCATCTGCAGACCACTATTCTCCCTTTGAAAAACAGCTCTTGTCCTGCTATTGGGCCTTAGTGGAAACTGAACGTTTGACAATAGGACACCAAGTTACTATGTGACCTGAACTGCCTATCATGAACTGGGTGTTATCAGACCCTCCAAGTCATAAAGTAGGATGCACACAGCAGTAGTCTATTATCAAATGGAAGTGGTATATACTTGATCGGGCCCGAGCAGGTCCTGAAGGCACAAGCAAGTTAGGTGAAAAAGTTCCTCTGATGCTTATGGTTTCTACTCTTGTTACAATGCCAAGCATGCACCTATAGCCTCATGGGGTGTTCCTATGACCGGCTGACTGAAGAAGAGAAGACTAGGACCTGGTTAACTGATGGCTCTGCACGTTATGTAGGCACCGCCCAAAAGTGGACAGCTACAGCATTACAACCCCTTTCTGGGACAACTCTGAAAGATACAGGTGAAGGAAAAATCTTCACAGTGGGCAGAACATTGGGCAGTACACATGGTATTACACGTTTGTTTGGGAGAAGAAATGGCCTGAGGTATGATTGTTCACTGACTCATGGGCTGTAGCCAATGGATTGGCTGGATGGTCAGGGAAATGGAAAGGCCACAATTGGAAAATTGGTGAGAAAGACATCTGGGGACAAAGTATGTGGATAGATCTCTCCAAATGGGCAAAGGATATGAAGATATTTGTGTCCCATGTAAATTCTCACCAAAAGGTGACTTCAACTGAGGAGTTCAACAATCAAGTGAATAAGATGACCCGCTCTGTGGACAGTCAGCCTCTTTCCCCAGCCATCCCCATCATTGCCCAATGGGCACATGAACAAAGTGGCCATGGTGGCCGAGACAGAGGTTATATTTGCACTAAGCAACACGGACTTCCACTCACCAAGGCTGACCTGGCTATAGCTGCTGCTAAATGCCAGATCTGCCAACAGTAGAAACTAACACTGAGCCCCAGATATGGCACTATTCCTCTAGGTGAACAGCAAGCAACCTGGTGGCAGGTTGTCTATATTGGACCACTTCCCCCGTGGAGAGGATGACTTTTCATTCTTAGTGGAGTAGATACTCATTCTGGTTATGGTTTACCTTTTCTGCATGTAGTGCTTCTGTCAAAACCACCATCTGTGGACTCACAGAATGCCTTATCTACCATCATGGCATTAAGCACAGCATTGCTTCTGACCAAGGAACTCATTTCACAACCAGAGAAGTGTGACAGTGGGGCCACGATCATGGAATTCATTGGTCTTACCATTTTCCCCATCATCCTGAAGCAGCTGCTCTGACAGAAAGATGGAATGGCCTTTTGAAGACACAGTTAATAGTGCCAATTAGGTGGCAACAGCGTGGACGGCTGGGGCAGAGTTCTTCAGAAGGCAGTATATGCTTTGAATCAGCGTGGTACAGTTTCTCTCATAGCCAGGATCCATGGGTCCAGGAATGAAGGGGTGGAAAAGGGAATAGTTCCATTCACTATCACTCCTAGTGACCATCTAGGAAACTTTTTGCTTCCTGTTCCCACAACTTTAGGTTCTGCTGGCCTAGAAGTTTTGGTTCTAGAGGGGGGGAGTACTCCTACCAGGAGCCACAACAAACATCCCATTGAACTGGAAGCTCAGACTTCCCCCTGGCCATTTTGGGCTTCTAATGCCCTTAAACCAACAATCTAAGAAAGGAATAACAGTGTTAGAAGGGGTGATAGATCCAGATTACCATGGCAAAATTGGACTGCCTCTCCACAATTCAGGTAAGTAGCATTATGTCTGGAGTGCAGGAGATCCCTTAGGGTGTCTCTTAGTACTGCCATGTCCTGTGATTAAAGTCAATGGGAAACAACAACCTAATCCAAGCAGGATGACAAAGGACACAGACCCATCAGGAATGAAGGTATGGGTCAGTCCTCCAGGAAAAGAGCCAAGACCTGCTGAGGTGCTTGCTGAGGGTGAAGGAAATACAGAATGGGTAGCAGAGGAAGGTAGGTATAAACACCAGCTAAGGCCACGTAACCAGTTGCAGAAATGAGGATTATAAGTAATATGAATGCTTCTGTCTTATATTGTTAAGGATATATTTGTCTTTCTTCCAATTTCTTTCACATCAATTGGTATTGAGACACTAAAAGAATATTCCCAAGGGACATTGCTCCATTGTAAATTTACAAATGCGTTTGTGACTGTATGAGGGATAGTTATATCATGTTAGGCACATTCATGACCTTGTTATTGTTTCATGTGGACATAAGATATTTGTGTCAAGCTGACAAGGGGTGGATTGTAGTGGCTATTCCTTGTTGTCAACTTGACTATATCTGGAATGAACTAATCATGAATGGGAAGGCTCACCTATGATCCTAATCTGGAGGCTCAGAGATACAAGTTTCTGACCTGAATCTTGGCATGGAGATCTTGAAGCATAGTGGCTATGAATTCCAGAAGATTAAGACAAGGAGAGCTCCGAGTTCAAGGTCATCTGGGATTAAAAGTGAGGTGGCACACACCTTTAATCTGGGCCACACCCACTGCTGGAGACCTACAGCCTTTAATGTGGGCCACACCCTCTGCTGGAGACCTACAGCCTTTAATCTGGGCCACACCCACTGCTGGAGACCTACAGCCTTTAATCTGGGCCACACCCTCTGCTGGAGACCTACAGCCTATATGGGCCACACCCTCTGCTGGAGACCTACAGCCTTTAATCTGGGCCACACTCTCTGCTGGAGACCTACAGCCTTTAATCTGGGCCACACCCTCTGCTGGAGACCTATATAAGGACATTGGAAGACTCTCTCACTCTTCCTTCCCTGTTTTCCTTGTGGAACTCAGCAACTGCTAGATCCTTGGATTTCCATGCACAACTGCCTTGTGGGACTGAGCAACTGCTAGATCCTTCTAATTCCATCCACAACTGCTGCTGACCATTGTTGGGGAGTTGGACTACAAGCTGTAAGTCATCGACAAATTCCCTAACTATATAGAGACTACCCGTACATTCGGTGACTCTAGAAAACCCTGACTAATACAGAAAGCTACTGATTTATTTGAGTTAATTTTATATCCACCCACTTTGCTGAAGCTGCTTGACAGCTGGAGAAGTTCTCTGTAGAATTTTTGGGGTCCCTTATGTATACTATCATATCATCTGCAAATAGTGATCCCTTGACTTCTACTTTTCTAATTCATATCCACTTGATCTCCTTTTCTTGTCTTTTTTCTCTTGCTAAAACAGGGAGTACTATATTGAATAGATATGTGGAGATTGGGCATCCCTGTCTTGTTCCTGATTTTACTGGGATTGCTTCAAGTATCTCTCCATTTACTCTGATATTGGCTCTTGGTTTGCTGTAAATTGCCTTTATTATGTTTAGGTCTGGTCCTTATCGGCAACCTACAGGTTGGAAAAATTCTCATAAACCCCACATCTGATAGAGGTCTAATATCCAAAATATATGAAGAACGCAAGATGCTAACCACCAAGAAACCAAACAACCGAATCAAAAAAATGGAGTATAGAAGTAATCATAGAATTGACAACAAAGAAATATCTAATTGCTGAGAAGCATTTCAAGAAATGTTGAAAGTTCTTAGTGATCAGTGAAATGCAAATTAAAACAACCCAGACATTCCACCTTACATGATTCAGAATGATTAAGATTAACACCTCAGGTGACAGCACATGTTGTTGAAGATGTAGAGAGAGAAGAACACTCTTCTGTTGCTGATGGGATCACAAACTAGTACAACCACTGTGGAAATCAGTCTGGAGCTTCCTCAGTAAACTGTAAATAGATCTACTGGAAGACCCAGCTATATCACTCTTGGGCATGTACCCAAAAGATGCCCCACCATGCCACAGCTGCCCGTGTTCCACTATGTTCATAGAGGCCTTGTTTGTGATAGCCAGAAGCTGGAAACAACCCAGATTCTCACAACAGTTGCATGCAGAATATGTTGTTCATTTACAGAATAGAATACTACTCAGCTATTAAGAACAAGGACATCATGAGTTTTGCAGGCAAATGGATAGAACTAGAAAATATCATCCTGAGTGAGGTAATTCTAACCCAAAAGGACATGCATGATGTTTACTCACTAATAAATGGATATTAGTCAAAAACCTACCAAATACCCAGGATACAATCCACAGAACTCAAGAAGCTTAATAAGGTACAAGGTACAGTGAAATTGCCTCAGTCCCACTTGGGAGAGAGAAGAAATCAATCACAGGAGGGGAAAGCAAGGGAGGGACTGGAGTGGGAAAGGGGACATTTTGAGGAAGAGGGGAACCTGATCATATATTTGGTGTGGAATAGGACAGAATCTCTGAGGGCCAGTAGACAGAATGGAAACAGGCATCCTCAGGAGGCAGGAGGTGGAGGTACCCTCTAGAATATATCAAAGATCTGGGAGGTGAGAGACACTCAGGACTCAAAGGGAGGGACCTTAGGTGGAATCCCCTACATTGACGAAAGGGAACTCATAGAGTCCACTTCTAGTAGAAAGGAGGCATCAAGTGGACTGTTGAGTGTGTCATCCCACAGTTAAAAACTCTGACCAAGAATTGTTCCTGTCTGAAAGAAATAGAGGGACGAAAATGGAGAAGAGCCTGAGGGAAAGGAGGTCCAGTGATAGGCCCAAATTGGGAGCCAGCTCACAGGGAGGCCCCAAACCTGACACTATTACTGATGCTATGGTGTGCTTACAAACAGGAGTCTAGCTTCACTGTCTCTATAAGCCCCAACAAGCAGATGGAAGAGTCAGATACAGATATTTACACCCAATGAATGGAGAGAAGCTGGTGACCCCTGTGGTTAAATTAGGGAAAAGCTGCAAGAAGCTGAGGAGAACAACTGTATAGAAAACCAGCAGTATAAACTATCCTGGCCCCGAGATCGCTCAGACACTGAGCCACCCACCAGGGAGCATACAACAGCTGACATGAGACCCCCCAATGCATCCGAAGTAGAAGACTGCCTGGTCTGGTCTCAGTGGGAGAAGATGCACCTAACCTCAAGAGACTTGAGGCCTCAGAGTGTGGGGAGGTCTGTTGGGGTCGGTATTTGGGGACAGGGGGAAAACATACAGGATGAGGAAAAATCAGAGAGTGGACTGAGAGGGAGATAAAGACTGGACTGCAAAAAAAAAAAAGCATTAAAGACTAATTTTAATGATAAAAAGAAATCTCAGCTCTGCCTGCACCATGCCTGCCCAGACGCTGCCTTGCTTCCACTTTGATGATAATGGTCTAACCTTCTGAACCTGTAAACAAGCCGAATTAAATGTTTTTCTGTATGAGATTTGCCTTGGTCATGAAGTGTGTTCACAGCAGTAAAACCCTCACTAAGACAGAAGTTGTTACCAGGAGTGGGGTATGACTGTGATATGCCTGACCGTGCTTTGGCCTGGAAGAATGTGGATTCAGGGACTGTGGATTTGGATAGCAGTGGAATGATTTAAGTGGGGATTAATGGGCTATCCTATTAAGAATATAAAAGAATTTGTTGCTCATGTTGACTTGCATTATGTAATCCTTGTCCAAGATGTTTTAGTGGAGAAGAATGTCAGTATTTGGCCTAGAAACTGTTTTTGTGGTATTTGGTATTTGTCTGAAGAGTCTATCTGAGGCTAAGGTAGATTTATATTAATTACATTGACAAAGGAAATCTCAAAAAAGCCCAGCAGAAACTTTTTTCTCAATTTAATCCCATGAAAAGAATTTTAAACAAGCGTAGCAAGCTGAGAGATGAAAAACATAATATATAAGGTTTGAGTATTAAATGGACACTAGGGCTTGAAATGGAGGTGAATCCTGTGTTCAAGAATATTGAATTGAAGTAAGAGAGGGATTAAGCCAGTTTAGTCAGTCAACAGGGTCTCAAGGGAGGGAGTGAGATTTGAAAACTAATAAAGAAAAAAAAAAGGACAATTAGACAACATTATAAAGTGACTCCAGCCAGGAATGAGGCTGAAGTGGGTTTATTTTTCCCCGTCAGCTTTTATACCATTTTAAATACTTGCAGGGAGTATGGCCAGTTCTAAGATCAAAGACAAAGTAATCAAACAAGATAATAAACAAAGATATCAAACAAGGCAATAAACAAAGCCCCCTGGTCACTGTTTCTAGGGTTTATCAGGATGACCAAGATAAAGGGAATGCCACATAGTCCTCAGCTGAGTTTATTATAAGGTTTATCTTAGCCCAAATGTGAATATTCTTATCTGAGCCTACTTCCTTGAGCAGAGGGACAAGTACTTGCCAAATTTTTAGAAGCAGCCCCAAAAGCTCTCTACATCTCCCCATTTTTATTTCATAAACAAGACTGTGTCTGTCTTAAGTTGTTCTGACAAGAATGCCTTACTTAACCATCTTTGAATATGCATTTTCAAAAGCAATGGATTTCTTTTTTTTCTATATTCTTTATTTACATTTCAAATGATTTCCCCTTTACTGGTTCCCCCCTCCCCGAAAGTCCCATAAACCCTCTTCCCTCCCCCTGTTCCCCAGTCAACCCCCCTCCCGCTTCTCTGTCCTGGTGTTCCCCTACACTGCTACATTCAGTCTTTCCAGGACCAGGACCAGGGGCCTCTCCTTCCTTCTTCTTGGGAATCAATTGATATGTGAATTGTGTCTTGGGTATTCTGAGCTTCTGGGTTAATATCCACTTATCAGTAACTGCTTACCATGTGTGTTCTTTTGTGATTGGGTTACCTCACTAAGGATGATATTTTCCAGTTCTGACCATTTGCCTAAGAATTTCAGGAATTCATTGTTTTTAATTGCTGAGTAGTATTCCATTGTGTAAATATACACATTTTCTGTATCCATTCCCCCGTTGAGGGACATCTGGGTTCTTTCCAGCTTCTGGCTATTATAAACAAGGCTGCTATGAACATATTAGAGCATGTGTCCTTACTGCATGCCAGGGAGGCCTCTGGGTATATGCCCAGGAGTGGTATAACAGGATCCTCCGGGAGTGTCATGCCCAGTTTTCTGAGGAACCGCCAGACTGCTTTCCAGAGTGGTTGTACCAGCTTGCAATCCCACCAGCAGTGGAGGAGTGTTTCTCTTTCTCCACATCCTTGCCAATATCTGCTGTCTCCTGAGTTTTTGATTTTAGCCATTCTGACTGGTGTGAAATCTCAGGATTGTTTTGATTTGCATTTCCCTAATGACTAAGGATGTTTTGTCAAAGATCAAGTGACCATAGGTGTGTGGGTTCATTTCTGGGTCTTCAATTCTATTCCATTGATCTACATGCCTGTCACTGTACCAATACCATGCAGTTTTTAACACTATTGCTCTGTAGTACTGCTTGAGGTCTGGGATACTGATTCCCCCAGAAGTTCTTTTACTGTTGAGAATCGTTTTAGCTATCCTGGGTTTTCTGTTATTCCAGAAAAATTTGAGAATTGCTCTTTCTAACTTTATGAAGAATTGAGTTGGGACTTTGATGGGGATTGCATTGAATCTGTATATTGCTTTTGGCAAGATGGCCATTTTTACTATATTAATCCTGCCAATCCATGAGCATGGAAGATCTTTCCATCTTCTGAGGTCTTCTTCAATTTCCTTCTTTAGAGACTTGAAGTTCTTATCATACATATCTTTTTAGAGTCACACCAAGATACTTTATATTGTTTGTGGCTATTGTGAAGGGTGTCATTTCCCTAATTTCTTTCTCAGCCTGTTTATCCTTTGAGTATAGGAAGGCTACTGATTTGTTTGAATTGACTTTATATCCTGAATTTCTATCTTAGATTTGTAAGGCACTGTGCAGAATCTTACCTGTCTTTGACTGCCAGTCTGTTCAATTAATAACTCTGTTTGGGGGTCCATTTTTAGTTTCAAGCCATGTATTTTGTCCATCAACATGATATTGTTCTACAAGGGAAGTTTTATCACAATGTCCAGGAATAAAGTATTTCCAGGACAAGAAGGGCTTGCATGATCAAGCTATAGAAGCCATTCTGGAACCTTGAACAAGGTGGAAATACTGACCATAAGCCATGAATTATTTGATTAGCAATATCAACAACATCAAAAAAATTAAAGTGAAGTGATTGGATGAATCTCAGAAGAGACTTAGAACTTTGAGCTTTTAACATTATTGAGACTGGTATAGACTATGGGGAACTTTGAAGATGGCCTAATATATTTTCCATTATGCTATGTTTAGGTATGGCCCCCATAGACTCGTGTTTGAACAAGCCTATGGGGTCCAGTTTGTCCCAGGGAGTGGCACTATTAGAAAGTGTGGCCTTGTTGGAGTAGGTGTGTCACTGTGAGTGTGAGCATTAAGACCCTCATCCTAGCTGCCTGGTGGCCAATGTTCCTCTAGCAAGCTTCAGATGAAGATGTTGAACTCTCAGCTCTGCCTGCATCATTCTTGCCCAGACACTCCCATGCTGCCACCTTGATGACAATGGACTAAAGCTCTGAACCTGTAAGACATCCCCAATTAAATGGTGTTCTTTATTAGAGTTTCCTTGGTCATGGTGTCTGTTCACAGCAGTAAAACCCTAACTAAGACACATGTCCACTCCCTTCAGCCCCATAGGAAAACCACAGCATGTTTTGTAATTCAGTTTTATCAGCCATCTTAGAATGGTCTCGGAGCATGGAACCATGGAAAAGAGGGATTACTTCTGTCCCTTTTTCTGTTTGTCTGTCTGTCTTTGGACATAGTGAACCACCTAGCTATGGGCATGGATGTCCAATGCCCCTTTGGGGAGGAGTGTCCTTTGCCTTCTCTATGTATTCTCAAAGAAGAAATTTTCATTGATAGCATCCTTAGTAGTTTTGTTGAGGTATTCCTGTACAGTTGTCTTCAGTGCCCGTTGACATTTTGCAGAACTCATGGGGGGGATCTGGATCCAGAGGAACCGACACAAATGTAGGAATATGGGCAGCAAACAACAGAACACCCAGGTATCTTTTGTTCCATTCATAATGGGAGTGTGCATGTCATGCACTGGAATTGAGGCTTGGCACCATGAAGAGAGAGTCTATGGGAGTTATTGGTAAAGCCTACTTGGAGCAGAAGACCCCAGTGTGTTGGAGATGCCAGTCCCATGGGCTGATCACCAAGAACAGCAGCAGCAGTGGAGTGGATCAACCTGAGCTTAGAGCTGGAGAAGCAACGCCAGTCCTTTGGAGGAGCCCAGAAGATCATGTGTGCATCTTAGACATTGAAACAAGAAGCTGGAAAAAGAAGTTTGTTACAGTCAACAAAGATGAAAAAGGAGGAAAAGATCTGAAGATTGCTTTTACATCAGCAGCTGGTTTCCTGTATTACTTTGAGTATTTGGAGAAATCTCAGAAGAGACCTTGAACTTTAGACTTTTAACATTGCTGTGACTTCTATAAACTATGAGATCTTTGAAGGTAGACTAAATATAATTTGCGTTATGCTATGTTTAGGTATGGCCCACATAGACTCATATGTTTTGACAAACCTATGCGGTTCAGGGAGTAGAATGTTATGGTTTGTATATGCATGGCCCAAGGAGTGGCACTATTAGAAGATGTGGCCTTGTAGGAGTAGGTGTGTCACTGTGGGTGTGGTCTTTAAGACTCTCATCATAGCTGACTGACAGCCAGTATTCTGCTAGCAGCCTTCAGATTAAGATGTAGAACTCTCAGTTCTGCCTGCACCATGCCTGCCCAGACACTGTCATGTTCTTGCCTTGATGATAATGGACTAAACCTCTGAACACGTAAGCCATCCCTATTTTAATGTGTTTTTTTAAAAGAGTTTTCTTGGTCATGGTGTCTGTTTACAGCAATAAAACCCTAACTAAGACACATTTTCTCTCCCTTCAGCCCCATAGGAAAACCACAGCATGTTTTGTAATTCAGTGCTATCAGACATCTTAGAGTGGTCTTGGAGCATGGTACCATGGAAAAGGGGGATCACTACTGTCCATTTTTGTCTGTCTGTCTGTCTTTAGACATTGTGAACCATGTAGCTGTGGGCATGGATGTCCAATGTCACTTTGGGGAGGAACCTCCTCTGCCTTTTCTATGAATTCTCAAAAAAGAACTTTTCATTGATAGCATCCTTACTAGTTTTTTTTTGAGGAATTCCTACAGTTGTCCTCAGTGCTTGGAATTACAGTTGTCCTCAGTGCTGGTTGACATTCTATGAAGAATGCACTAGGCTCTGGAAGCTCTGCCCCCTGGTAGCCTGTGTTCCCAGGGTTGATTTGATAGAACCACGAAGTGTGGTTGTGGCCTCCTTGTCTTAATAATAAGTTACAGTGGGCATTGTTCATGTGCTTGTTGGCTGTTTGTTCATTTTGCACAAATGTCTTTGCAAGCCTTTGGCTACTGTGTACTTCACATATCTCATATACAATTTTATTTCTGATTGTTACTGTCTTGACAGACCTCTGGGTTGCCATTAGTTTCTTCCTCCCGTGATTTTCTCTTCTTCCCTTTTAACAGTGACCATGTTAAAGAACATTTGGATTTTATTTATTTTTATTTATTATTTTATACTTTGGTGTATGTAAGGTTGTGTGCTACCTGTGTATTCAGAGGTTAGAGAGAGATGGTTCAATCAGAAGGCCTGATAGTGGAAGTACTATGTGGCTTCAAGAGCTCGAACTTAGACTGTTGGTCTGGGTGGTATGTGTTTACCCAGCAAGGCATCTCAGCAGCCAGAAAGTGACCTCTGACCTGGATGTTTTTAACTATTACAAAAACCCATTTGGTTTTAGTTCTTTGATGCTTGGACCACTCAGAATATGTTCTTTGCAAACAGAAGTCTATTTTGATCTGAGAACAGTTTTACCAACCTAAACTACTTCTTCAGCGTGGGAGGTGGAAACGGAGGCAGGTCAGTGTCATGCTCCTGCTCAGCCGTCCCCTTTGTGTGCATTTTAGGAATAAAGAAAACATCCAGGAATTTTATCTGAGGTCGATTTTCAATACTTTACATTTCGTTTCATACTAAGTGCATCATTACAAGTGTTGGATCTGTGGTTTGAGTTTTTATAGGTACCATCCCATGGTACTGGACCACTGTGCTGTGTTGCCCTCTCACCATGACAGGTACAAGAGTCATCCAGGGAGGGAAGCATCACCAACCATAGCTAACCTCGGCCATCCTTTCCCCAAACTAAGATTTCGTAAGGCAACACTCAAGAGTTACAATCATACAAGTGAGTCGCATCACACTTCCCAGAATGCTTAGGGAGAGTAGGAAGACCCTGAGACTCACTGTTGGTCATGATTTCAAGGAAATGGGGCAGATCAATGGCAGGAAAGAGAATAAACGGTGCACAGGACAGAGTCCAGGACATACATGCCCAGGTTCCATCTGTCCTCCTCCAGTGGAGTCCAAAGGGCATCCATCATTTTCCTGTAGATAAGACTGCAGAGAATTGCAAATCTGGGAGCACCACTGCCCAGGTGCAGCAATGCTGGATGGCCAGGGACTCAGTCATGGACATGGCGCACCTGTGCTGCTGACATGAATATTCAGACCCCAGTGCCCCTAAAGTCACTTGATCCTGACAGACCACAGTTGTTCACATGGCTCAGAGGACATGGACTGAGGATGAAGGGAAGCTAACAGTGCCAACAGGCAGAGGGTTAGCAGAGCATCCAGGTCCTCTCCCAAAATCTGGAGACAGAGAGGAAACCCATTACAGCACACAGTGTGTGACATCCCTCACCTGTCTGCGCACTTACCTCACAAGGGCTCACTTACCTGGTGCAGGACAATCCAGCCTGAGTCAGCCCATCCCCCACTGGGGCCAGCACCCAGTCAGCACCTCTGCTTCTCTTTCATAATGTCATGTATGACACAGACAGGGAGAGATGAGAGATCGAATGGGTTTTCTTAGCACTGACTTACAAGGTTAATCATCAGGCCCCAGAAGTTACCCTGGAAGGGTCCTGGAGCAAACCAAGAGGAACCCATCAGCCTGAGTCTGTCAGTGATCTGAGCAAATTGTCTCTCTTATCCCACACTGACTATGATCCACGCTGGTGTCCTGTCTCACATGCAGGTCTCCTTTCAGGCCAAATTAGGCCTTGAGAAAGACAATTGTCTCTGCCCCAACCTATGGTGCCATTAGAGGAAACTGGGTTGGGTAGGGCCAAGAAGCATGGACACGATGAGGGAGCAAACTTAGAGGCTTCAGTCCAACAAGAAGCATGGAGCTACCCTCAGGCTCCAGTGACTCAGATGTGGTGAATGCAGAGGTGACATCATCAGCAGAGAGGGGGAGATTTGTGTGTAGTCCTTGCTGTGGGTCTCCACTCAACCCCTGCTTCCCTTCTGTCACACTGAAGGTGCAACAGACAGAGCCTGCCTGGATTCCACTGGGACTTCTGAGTCTTTGGTCTTCAGAGGTCTGGATCCAGCAAGGACAGGGACTGAGCCTCTGCTGACCCTAGTGAATGGTGAGCTGGCACGTGTGGTGTGTCCAGCCATGCCCAGCACACAGCGCCATTTGTTGGAAGCCTCAGGAGACATCTTTCTATTTTCCTTATGACTGCCCACTCTGACCATAGGCCTCTGATATGAGGAGAAAGCTCCACTGCCTATCCATATGAAAGTCTGTTGCTAGGAGAGATTGACCCAACAAGAAACAGAGGGTGAATAAGAGACAGAGACCAGCATGTGACAAGTTCCTTTCCCAACTTGAGGGTCCCCGCAGATTCTCAGATCATTTCTCAGCTCCCTCAGACTGGGTCTGAGAAATCCCATGTTTTATGTCTTGCTGCCTCATCAATTTGGTGACTATAGATCTGTACTGAAGATGGCACATGCTCCAGCTACCTTCCCCCTCTGGACCTCACTTACCCACAGGGACTCTAGCTGTCTTCCCCCATTGCCATTCCTTTGCCCATAGTGTCTTCAGCCTTTTCCCTCAACTTCAGGACACAGCTTCCCAGTGCTCACACACCCATAGAAGTCACTGAACTGGATGACAGTCACCACTCATGTCCTGCCAGCAAAGTGTTCCATGCAGATTTGGGAGGTTTCATTCCTCCCTGAGGCAATGTCCTCATGCCCCCAAAGCTTTACAAGCATGACATCTAAGATTTCTGTTTGCACACAATGATTAGATCACCAATCTTGACAGAGAGATCTACTGGTCATGTGCCTACCATGCTAAGTCCAGTTCCTTACACTTGGCCAAACAAAACACAGGATTGGGGCTGGAGGCAGAGGACAAAGGGCAACCTTGACACTCTTTTATAAGGTGGCAGGATCCAAGATTGGGGATTCCTGATCCTAGGTGTTGTATTAAATGTTGGTCATTGGTCTCTGGGAAGCCTGGGCATCAGTGGGGCTGTGATGGAGCTGTTGACTGGGACTGGCCTGTGGCCAGTGGCCATATTCACAGTCGTCTTCATATTACTGGTGGACCTGATGCACCGGCGACAGCGCTGGACCTCCCGCTACCCACCAGGCCCTGTGCTATGGCCTGTGCTGGGTAACCTGCTGCATGTGGACCTGGATAACCTGCCGTACAGCTTGTCCAAGGTGAGTGACGTAGTGGTGGATGGTAACTGAGGCTATGCTGTCTGTAGCAGCACACGTTGGGGTTGAGCCACAGGTCAGACAGGGATCTGGGCCTGTAAGAGCAGACAGACTTTGCAAATTTTGTGGCATACAATGGGACTTTTTAAAGCAAAAGTTTTGGGAGTCAAAATCCAGGAAGTGAAGCAGTTTGTTAGAGCAGGGTTCAGGCTGGTTCGACAGGGCAGCAGTCATAGAGGTCCCAAGTCCCTTATGATCCTGTGAAAGACGATATCTTACCATGATGCAAAGTCTAATGAACCATGTCAGTCAGGACACTGAGTGGAGAGAGGGGCTGTGGCTGCCTGAACCTCTTGCCGCTGTGCTCTCCGGCCTCACTGCCTATCTTGAGGAAACAGAGTTTCTGCATGTGAGATGAAATGCTAAGGGGTCTCAGGATAGATTTCTTGCTCTTACAAGGCCATACTTGAGATGTCAGATCTACTGTGATTCCTTTACTGAACTTGAAACAAAAGATACCACAGTGGCAGGCATCCTCAGGCTGGGGATGGAGCTCAGTGAAGAGCATTTTCCCAGAATACATGAGGACCAAGGTTCAGTAACAAGCAAGATACACACACACACACACACACACACAAACATGCACACATATATTCACACACATGAATGTGAATGCACACCAACATGTTCTCATACACATACACACTGGAACCCACATGTGCTTACTCAACACCTAACCCATGTTTGCTCAGTGAGCCTGGTTGCATGGCCTTTGGCGACCTCCACTTCCTATGTGCTCTGCCCTCTACTGCAGCTTCAAAACCGCTATGGTGACATGTTCAACCTGCAGATGGTCTCGAAGCCCGTGGTCATGATCAATGGACTGAAGGCAGTGCAGGAAGTGCTGGTGACCTGTGGAGAGGACACTGTTGATCGCCCTGAAATACCCGTCTTTCATCACATAGGTTGTTGACCGAAGGTTCAAGGCAAAATGCTGTGTGAGGGCAGAGATGGGATCATAGCCAGACATGGGGGACAGTGAGCAGAGGTCAGGACATGATGCAGGTGGTAATGGAGTTAAGCTTTCTAACAGAAAGTCCCTGAAATCCATTGTGGAGCCTCCTTAGAATGCTGGAGGGAGGTAGAGATGTGTTTGGGGGGTAAGGGTGAGGTTATGGGGGATGCTGATCCCAGAAGGAGAAGAGACATGAAGTGGGGAGAGGGGAACACAACCAGGTATATTTGGTTACACAGAATTGTACCTCCAGGTGTGATCCTTGCACCTTATGGGCCCAAGGGGTGAGAGCAGCGGTTATTCTCTGTGTCCACCCTGCGCAACTTCAGCCTGGGCAAGAAATCACTGAAGCAGCGGGTGACAGAAGAGGCTGGCCACCTCTGTGATGCCTTCACTGCCCAGGCTGGTGGGTGATGGGTGTGGGCTGCAAGTGGGGACAGAGAGATGGGAACAATGTCCTGACTTTTCCTTGCATCTCCACTCCCAGAGAGCCCCCTCAATCCTTACCTGTTCCTGAATAAAGCTGTGTGCAATGTGATTTCCTCTCTCATTTTTGCCCATCGTTTTGAGTATGAAGACCCTGACTTCATCAAGGTGCTAAATGTATTGATAAAAAACACAAAAGAGAAAATACGCTTGATCCCTGAGGTAGGAAGCTCAAGGGCAGCCTGCAGAGTGAATTCTCTGCTCTCTGTCTTCCCAGAGGAGCCTGAAGACAGGGAATTTGAAAAGGAGACATCTAGAAAGTCAACCACTGAAATGGTGCTTGACAAACCAGCAGGAGTAAGAGAGGATACATGGACCAAGGTCAGGGATTCTAGAAGCTGAAAACCTGGCCCTTTGCCCACATGGAAGTCACCAACGCCTATGAGATTTCCTGGTAGAATATTGTTTTCTTTATCATGGGGCTGCAAGGGCCTGAAGGCTAGAACTAAGGAGGAGTCAGGTGATGGGTGGGAACAACTAGTACCTGTGTCCGTATTGAAAGAGGCCGAGACTGATTGAGATCAACACTAAGTCCATGTGCCCAGGAGAGAGAGAGAGAGAGAGGAGAGAGAGAGAGAGAGAGAGAGAGAGAGAGAGAGAGAGAGAGAGAGAGAGAGAGTCAATAGGTAACGAGTTTGTCAGGCAAGCATGCCACTTGAGTTTCATTCCTGGATGCCATGTAGTAAGGTAACTGAATCTCTATGATTTTTCTGGACCTGAACATCTTGGTTGTGGCAACAGCATGCCTCACATCATGTGCTCACGAACACACATTGAACTAATAATGAATATTATTATTAGAAATCTTATTTACTCAACTCGTTAAATTAAAAGCAACAGGAAGGCCTAGGATATTCTATGTCTGTTACAGGTTCTGAACACATTCCCAATTCTCCTGCGCATCCCAGGGTTGGCGGACAAAATCTTACGTGGGTGAACGACATTTCTTACCATGGTAGATAAGCTGGTAACTGAGCACAAGAGGATCTGGGACCCTGACCAGCCACCTCGAAACCTGACTGAAGCCTTTCTGGCTGAGATGGAGAAGGTGAGACTATGGGACCTGGTGTCCATTGTGCTGTGACTAACCCAGTGACACCAATATGTAACCACCTGGAGTCATCGGGAGGGTATTATAGGGCGCTCCAGTCTCTACACTGAGTCTGCTGTCCTGCTGTGTCCTAGGCGAAGGGGAACCCTGAGAGTACCTTCAGTGATGCAAATTTACATCTGGTTGTCCATGACTTGTTTGGTGGTGGGATGGTGACCACCTCAACCACACTGACCTGGGCCCTGCTGCTCATGATCCTGCATCCGGATGTGCACACACTGTCACCTGTATTTGTAAGTAGTGGCTGTTACAACCACTCCTGCCTCCTGCTTGCCTTTCTACCTGGGGATTCTAAGGAACAGTTCTTGGTTTTCTTTCTCTTCCCATACTTACTCAGGGGAAGTTGGTTCTGTTGATTTGAGAATTGGGTTTCCTAACCTCCAGTCCTCCATAACTGCTCAGATCAGGCCAGTGGCTAGCTGGTAACACTGACTAGACATTGGAGGAACTCAGGCCTACCTTAGGGATAAGGAAGCCCTGCACTTCAATGTCATGGGAAGTCATGTGTGGCAAAGTCATTGTGGCAATGTCCCCAAAGCGCTGCACCTCATGAATGACAGCATTGGTGTAGGGCATGCGGGCCTGATCTGCCATCTCTGGACCCCGCACCTACCCTATGACCTCATCGATTTCCTGTTGGATTCGGCCTGGAAAGACTTCATCCCCTCAGTTAAGGAAACCCAATATGGTGCTCCTTGTCCCTCAACTACCTCTCTGTTAAGGGCTGACTCCATGGGAAAAAGATGGCTATCATCCTTAGAGGAGTCTGGTTTAAACATTTGCTGGGAGCCACAAATGTCCCAAGTAAGCTTAAGGAGTGTGCCTCTACCCTCCTCCTCCTCTCTCCCCATCCATGTCAGTCTCACGCTGCACATCTGGATGTAGGATCATGAGCAGCAGGGCCCAGGACAGAGTGGCTGATGTGGTCACAATCCCAGCACCCAAAAGGTCAATGATAATCAGATGTAGATTTTCTTCATTGAAGGTACTCTCAGGGTTCCCCTTTACCTAGGACACAGCAGGACAGCAGACTCAGTGTAGAGACTGGAGCGCCCTATAATACCCTCCCGATGACTCCAGGTGGTTACACGACGGTGTCATTGGGTTAGTCACAGCACAATGGACACCAGGTCCCATAGTCTCACCTTCTCCATCTCAGCCAGAAAGGCTTCAGTCAGATCATGCCTGGGGGAGCCCCTGGCCCGCATGGAACTCTTCCTCTTCTTCACCTGCCTCCTGCAGCGCTTTAGTTTCTCGGTGCCCGATGGACAGCCCAGGCCCAGTGGTTATGGCAACTACGAAATACCAGTTACTCCAGAGGCCTACCAGCTCTGTGCAGTAGTTTGCCAGGAGGGGCAGTGGTTCCATCCTTCTCCCAAGTTTGTGCTGGTTGATGTCTAATAAACAAGTTCTGTGTCTGAAATTCAGATTCTTGGTCCACCCCCAACCTTGTCTAAATTGTTCTCCAAGACAACAGTCTACAATCCTTCTTGACCCTCCATCTCAGGTCAACCTATGAACAACTTTAATGTGATGAGAATAGAGTTCATTACTCCAGGAGCAGTGGCCTTCAGTAAAGCACATGGGAGGATGAGGCAAGAAGATGGCAAGTTCAAGTTCCGCTTGGGGTATGTCTTAGTCAGGGTTTCTATTCCTGCGCAAACATCATGACCAAGAAGCAAGTTGGGGAGGAAAGGGTTTATTGCGCTTACACTTCCACACTGCTGTTCATCACTAAAGGAAGTCAGGACTGGAACTTAAGCAGGTCAGGAAGCAGAAGCTGATGTGGAGGCCATGGAGGGATGTTCCTTACTGGCTTGCTTCCCCTTGCTTGCTCAACCTGCTCTCTTATAGAACCCAAGAATACGAGAGATGGTACCACCCACAAGGGGCCTTCCCTCCTTGATCACTAATTGAGAAAATGCCCCATAGCTGGAACTCATGAAGGCACTTCCCCAACTGAAACACCTTTCTCTGTGATAACTCCAGCCTGTGTCAAGTTGACACACAAAACCAGCCAGTACAGGGTATATAACCTGGATTACTTAATGAGACCCTTTCTCAGAAAGGGGAAAGGTGGGTAGTCATCAGGGAGTGCTGAAAGGAGGACGGAGGAAGGAATGAAAGGGAGGAGAGAGGGAAGCGTCCATATACAGTAGGAGGAGAGATAATGTGCTGATGCTCAGTGTTTGACCCTATATCACTCAAAACGACCTACCAACGGCTGCTGGGTTTGTCACACACTGCACACAGAAGTCATTCTCAAGGGTTACTGTGAGGAAAGTGTGAGCGACTGTGCTGGAAATCAGCACAATTCTTGTTCTGGTGACAATGTTGACATAGGTCCCCATGACTATGAAGTGGTTGTTAAGTCTGCTCTCACAATTAGAAAGCTGTGTCTTCACACTCATGCTAGCTGGAGTCAACAGATGTGAAGGAAATCTGCTGTAGCAAAAAGGGACAGGTCAGGCTATAGGTAGATGGGCAGGATTCAGCTGTCCTGTGTTTCTGTCTAGATCAAGAAGGATCCTCCCTGTAACCGTGTGTGACAAATGTCTTGGATACTACTCACTGGGACAGTTCAAGTATTTTGGAAAGTGTGTGGGTTTGGTGGGACCAGAGAGGACAGTTCTAGTGGCATGTGACACTCAACAAGGCTCATTTTAGACTCCAAATAATCTGAGGCCAGCCTACAGCATCTCATGACCCTGACCTATATGTCCTGCCTTGAAACACAGCAGAGCTGCCTCAAATGTTGTGAATGGCTGAGGTCAAGGCTCTCCAGTCAGAAAACGACACTTGTTCCTTGCGGGTAAGTCTCAGACTTGATGTTCAGATGCTGGACTTTCCATCCCTTTCCTTGCATTTCTGTATTGTAACTACTTTCTCATTGATTACTATGGAAGTTAAGTCAAAATATTTACAATTCCTATATTTGTGTTGCTCAATGAAAGTGCTGCTAAATCATTGCAAACATGGTTTGAGATTTCATAGGTACCAGCCCATGGTAATGGACCACAGTCCCACTGTGACCCCACACCATGAGGGGTACAGTATCCATCCAGGGATGAACCAACCATAGCCAACTTTAACCATCCTTTGCCCAAACTAAGCTTGCCCAAGGCTGCCCCAATATTCACAATAACCAAGTAAGCCACATCCCACTTGCCAGGATGCTTAGGGGAAGAAGGAAGACCTAGAGATGGCCCTGACACTCACTGCTGGTCTTCATTTCAATGAAACTAGGCAGTTCAAATGTAAGAAAGAGAAATAAACAGTGCACAGGACAGAGTCCAGGAGACATGTGCCCAGGTTGCATGTGACCTCTTCCAGTGGAGTCCAAAGGACAGTGATGAACTATATGTTGACATGTGTGCAGGGAAATGCAAACCTGGGAACACTGCTGCCCCAGTGCAGCAATGCTTGGTGTCCAGGGACTCAGTCTCAGCTTCCTGTTGTGGACATGGAGCACCTGTGCTGCTGCCATGACTGTGCAGAGGCCAGGGTCCCTCGAGTCACATGATCCTGACAGACCACAGTTGTGACCATGGCTGAAGAGATATGGACAGACAGAGGATGGAGGGAACTGGACAGAGCCAACAGGTACATGGTTAGCAAAGCATCCAGGTCCTCTAACAAGAGCCAGACAGGAAGCCCATCACAGCACACAGTGTGTGACATCCCTCAGCTGTCTGGGCACTTACCTCACAAGGGCTCACTTACTGATGCAGGAAAATCCAACCTGAGTCAGCCCATCCCCCACTGGGGCCAGCACCCAGTCAGCACCTCTGCTTCTCTTTCATAATGTCATGTGACACAGACAGGGAGAGATGAGAGGCCAAATGTGTTTTCCCAGCACTGACAGGCAGTGTTCATCATCTGGTACCAGAAGTTACCCTGGAAGGATTCTGGATCATACCAGGAGAAACTCAGCAGCCTGAGTCTGTCAGTGACCTCAGCAAGAAGTTGCATCACTAATCACCTATCTGATCATGAATATGCTGGTGTCCTGACTTTCATGCAGGTCTCCTGTCAGGCCAACTTGGGGCTTGAAAAAGACCCTTGTCTCTGCCCCAACCTATGGTGCCATTCTATGGAATGGGGTTGGGCAGGGCCAAGAAGCATGGACAGGAAGAGGAGGAAGACATGGAGGGTTCAGGCCAGCAATAAGCATGGAGTCACCCACAGGCTCCAGAGACACAGAGGTGGGCAGTGCAGGGGTGGCATCCACACCAGAGAGGATCAGACGCGTGCACAGTCCTTGCTGTGCGGCTGCATGGTGTGGACTCTGTTCAGTCCCTGCCTCCCTTCTGTCACACTGAAGCTGCAGCAGAGAGAGCCTGTCTGGATTCCACTGGGATTTCTGAGTCTTTGATCATTAGATGTCTGCATCCCCAGCAAGGACAGGGACTGAACCTCTGCTGACACTAGTGAATGGTGAGCTGGCATGTGCAGTGTCCCCAGCAGTGCCCAGCACACAAACATCATTTCTGATAAGTTTCTGGAGTCACCTTTCTGTTTTTCTCATGGCTGCTCACCCTGGTCACAGGCCTCTGGCACAAGGACGAAAAACCACCTTACCTACCTCCAGGTGGAAGACATTTGTCAGGTCAGACTGATCCACCAAGAAACAAAGGGTGACTAAGATACAGTGGCCAGAATGTAATAGGTTCCTGTCGCAAATCAGTGGTCCGTGAAGATTCTCAGATCAGTTCTCAGCTCCTCTAGTGTGGGTCGGAGAAATCCTGTGTTGTGTCTTGCTGCCTGATCAACTGGATGAGGACAGACGTGTACTCAAGATAGCCCTGCTCCAGCTGTCTTCCCAAGTGGCGCTCACTCACCCACAGGGATTCCAGCTGCCCTCTCTCAATGCCGTTCCCTCATCCCTAGTTTCTCCTGCCTCTTTCCTTCTACTGCAGTGAGAGGCTCACACACCTACAGAAGCCATTGAAGGGGTGCCAGTCACCCCTCATGTCCTGTCAACAAAGGGCTCCATAAAGGTATAGGAGGTCTCATTCCTCTATGACACAATGTCCTCAAGCCCCCAAATCTTTGCATGGGTACCAAATCAGATGATTTTTCTGCACTCAATGATCAGATCATCCATCTTGAAGCAGGAGTCCACTGGACATCTGCTTGCCACTCTCTGCCCGGCTGAATCAACATGCTCAGTTCCTGGAAGGGACTGATCGACTCTGGCCCCTCCCTACTTTTGGACAAACAAAACACAGGATTGGGGCTGGACACAGAGGACAAAGGGCAAGCCTGGCACTCCTTTATAAGGTGACAGGATCCAAGCTTGGGGCTTTATAGTCCTAGGTGTGGTAGTGACTGTTAGTCATTCGACTCTAAGAAACCTGGGCAGCAGTGGGGCAGTCATGGAGCTGCTGACTGGGACTGGCCTGTGGCCAGTGGCCATATTCACAGTCATCTTCATATTACTGGTGGACCTGATGCACCGGCGACAGCGCTGGACCTCCCGCTACCCACCAGGCCCTGTGCCATGGCCTGTGCTGGGTAACCTACTGCATGTGGACCTGGATAACCTGCCGTACAGCTTGTCCAAGGTGAGTGACGTAGTGGTGGACGGGCCCTGTGGTCATGGTGTCCTTAGCGGCACATATTAGGGTTTGAGCCACAGGTAAGACAGGGATCTGGGCCCCCAAGAGGACCAGGCTTAAAAATGTTTTGGTGGCAGCCACTGGGAATTTCTAGGGCAAAGGTTTTGTGGGGGCAATGTCCAAGGAGGTGAAGCAGGAAGTGACAGCAGGTTTCAGCCTGGTTGGACAGACCTGCGGTCATAGAGGCTCCAAGTACCTTATGGATCTATCAAATACAAAGTCTGGGCCTGCTGGGAGGTCTACCACCCCATGTCAGTCAGGACACTGAGTGCAGAGAGGGGCTGTGGCTGCCCGAATCTCTTGCTCTCTCTGGCCTCACTGGCCATCTCTAGGAACCAGAGTTTCTTCATGTATGTTGACATGCTAAGGGACCCCAGGACAGTTTTCTAGCTCTGGCAAGGTCACCACTGGGCTGTCACATCTACTATTGTTCCTTTGCTGAACTTAAAAACTTAGATGCCACAGTGGTGGGAGTCCTCAGGCTGGGGATGGAGCTCAGTAAAGAGCATTTTCTCAGAATTCATGAGGACTAAGTTTCAATGTCAAAGAAAGCACACATACAAATATACATGGACACCCACACAGAGAGACACACATGGACATACACACACACACACACACACACACAGAACAAGAGAGAGACATGGCCTCACATACACATATGAACGCACACATTCACGTGTACAAACATGCATGTGTAAACATACTCAAATATGCACATACACACATAGAAACTGCCTGTGCATGCTCACACTCTGAACATACTTGTGCAGTGAGCCTGGTTCTGTGATCTCTGGAGACCTCCACCTCCTACCTGCTTTGTCCCTCTTCTTCAGCTTCAAAACCGCTACGGTGCCGTGTTCAGCCTGCAGATGGCCTGGAAGCCAATGGTTGTGATCAACGGACTGAAGGCAATGCAGCAGGTGCTTGTGACCTGTAGAGAAGACACCGCTGACCGCCCTCCAATGCCCATCTTTGAATACCTGGGTGTGAAGCCCAGATCGCAAGGTAAAGGGCTGTATGGAGTGAGCAGATGGATTCAGATAGATGCTAAAGGGCATAGGAAGCTTGGGGCATGAATGTGGATGGGAATGTGGTCAAGTAATTCATGAAAAACTCACTGAAATCCAGGATGAATACACAGAAGTCATGTGCTGGATTTTGGTAGCAAGGTTTTGAGAGGCTCGGGACCAGGACAGAACCTAGAGGAGAGGAGATTTGATGAGAGCAGGAGACAGCATTCCTGGGCATCCTTGGTTACACACAGATGTGTCTGCAGGTGTCACCCTTGCAAATTATGGGCCCGAGTGGCGAGAGCAGAGGCGATTCTCTGTGTCCACCCTGCGCAACTTCGGCCTGGGCAAGAAATCTCTGGAGGAGTGGGTGACCAAGGAGGCCGGCCACCTCTGTGATGCATTCACTGCCCAGGCTGGTGGGTGATGGGTAAGGGATGTAGTTGGGAACAGGGAGACATGAGCAGACCATTGACTGACTTACAACTCCACTCCATCTCCAATCCCAGGGCAGGCCATGAACCCCAACACCATACTGGACAAAGCCGTGTGCAATGTGATTGCATCTCTCATTTTTGCCCGTCGCTTTGAATATGAAGACCCTTACCTTACCAGAATGCTGAAAGAAGTGGAAGAAAGTTTGACAGAAATCTCTGGCTTCATTCCTGAGGTAGGAGGTTCAGGGCAGCCTACAGAGCCACTTCTGTGCGGTCCATCTTCCCTGGAGGAAGCTGTGTGCCAACGCTGTGGGAGAGGTGTTCTGGGAGGCTAACTGCAGGAGGAAACATTTGTTGCCAGGAGGAGAGAAGTGAACCAACATCAGAATTTCCAGTAAGGGAGAGAACATGGGCCCTCTGTTTGCATGGAGGACAAAAAAATCCGTGGTTATTGCCAGGATAGAATATTCCTCTGTTCATTGGAGACTGATAGAGCCTTTAAGGGGCTCTTGCAAAATTAACAATTGAGAAGGAGGAGGGTGAGAGGTGGAGACAGAGAGGCTCTGGGTCCGTTGTGAAGGAGTCTGGCGACTGAGCCTTGTCCAGGTGGATAGGGAGCATCACTAGCACCGAGGGCCAGACAGATGGTGAGTGGAGAAGGAGCTGCCAAGCAAGCCTGCTGACCCGAGTTTCATGTTGGACAGCCATGTAGGGGAGAAACAATGAACTCTACACATTGACCTGTCACTTGCTCACACACACTGTGGCACATGATCCCCATACATGATCGTGAGCCCCTACTAATCTTATGAAGACAAAATTCTAAGAATTCTTCTGTGTCTCACTCAGGTTCTTAATACATTCCCAATACTCCTGCGCATCCCAGGGCTGGCTGACAAGGTCTTCCAAGGTCAGAAGAACTTCATGGCCATACTGGATAACCTACTGACTGAGAATAGGACCACATGGGATCCTGCCCTGCCACCCCGAAATTTGACTGATGCCTTCCTAACAGAAATAGAGAAGGTAATTGTCAGCTCCAAGAAATGTAGCCGGGGCAGTGGGCTGAGATCCTGTGAACTGTGAGGTAAGAAGGATGTGGTCCTATGTATCAGCAAGTAACAAAGCGCCTGGTCTGCCCTGGGGACAATAGGAGGCCGTGTGGGACTTCTTCCACCTAATGAGTCCATCCTTTCTGCCTGGTCCAGGCCAAGGGGAATCCTGACAGCAGCTTCAATGATGAGAACCTGCGCATGATGGTGGGTGACCTGTTCACTGCAGGGATGGTGTCCACCTCAACCACACTGTACTGGGCCCTGCTGCTCATGATTCTGCATCCGGATGTGCAGCGTGAGCCTGGCTGGGGCTGGGAGGGAGGTAGAGGCACACTCACCCGATGACTTCAGATGTTTGTGGCTCCAAGCACTAACTCAACCCAGACTCCAGTTCGACTTACTGTTCTTTTTACATGGCAACAGTCCTTAACATAGCTGTAAGATAGAGAAATAACTTTTGATGGTTTCACTGAGAGGATGCTGTCCCTCCAGGTAGAGTCCAACAGGAAATCGATGAGGTCATAGGGCAGGTGCGGTGTCCAGAGATGGCAGACCAGGCCCACATGCCCTACACCAATGCTGTCATTCATGAGGTCCAGCGCTTTGGGGACATTGGTCCATTGAACTTGCCACGCATCACTAGTCGTGACATTGAAGTTCAAGACTTCCTCATCCCCAAGGTAGGCCTGGGCCTGTCACCACTTCATCATGATCACTATCAAACAAGGGCAGGAGAGACCAAGACCAGAACATCCAATTCCTAATATGCTCACTGTCCTCATGAAAGAGAAATGTCAAACGAAAATCGGCAAAGGACACGTTATGGAGCATTGCAAACAGGGATGGTTGCTGGGTTGGACACCCATGGGAGATCTGTCACAGGGCTTCTGCTTCAAGATGATGGGAGGCTCTGGGGTTGAGGTTGAATGAGGGAATCCAGTGTGTACAGGGAAGTATTGTGTGTTATCCTAGAGACCAGGTTCTAGGCAGCCCCACCCCAGTCCATGTTCAAACCATGTGCCTCCTTCCAGGGGACAATCCTCATCCCCAACCAGTCCTCTGTGCTGAAGGATGAGACTGTCTGGGAGAAGCCCCTCCGCTTCCATCCTGAACACTTCCTGGATGCCCAGGGCCACTTTGTGAAGCATGAGGCCTACATGCCTTTCTCTGCAGGTGCCTGAGGGAGGCCTGGCTGCCTGTCTGTCCCCAGGGTGCCTTGGAGGGTAGCACCCCAATGATATCCCAGACTGACTGAGCTCTCTCCCACCCACAGGCCGCAGATCATGCCTGGGGGAGCCCCTGGCCCGCATGGAACTCTTCCTCTTCTTCACCTGCCTCCTGCAGCGCTTTAGCTTCTCGGTGCCCGATGGACAGCCCAGGCCCAGCGACCATGGCAAATTTTCTACTGTAGTTGCCCCTTCCCCGTACCAGCTCTGTGCTGTGATGCGTGACCAAGGGCACTAATTCCAGGCCTGCTCTGCAGGGCAGGCTGAGCCATGCAAAATAAACCAGTCTTGTCACTGCTGCTCTTTTCTGCTTCAGCCCCAGCCCTCTCCTGCTGAGTCCTCAGACAACAGTCTCCAAACCACCTTCCCACCTGCCTCATCCCTCTCCAACAGACAACTTCACTGCTGTGAATAAAGGGTGTGCTTGAGCCTGGACCACTGTCCCAGGGCTGCAGTTTCAGCACTTGGGAGCCCAAATCAGGAGACTCCTGTGTGTGCAGCTATCCTGGGATATACAGCATGGCCTAGGTCAGCCTGGGCTCTACACCCAGGAGATTCTGCCTGGTGAATCTAAAGCAGAACTTCAAAGAAGATGCACAAAGGAGACAGGAAGGAGGGAGAGACAAAGGGAGGAGGAGGGAAGAGAACTAAAATGTAGGTGTGTTCAGCAGTGACTTCGGACTCTGTGTCACCCACTGACACTCATCTGTGGTGACCAGGATGGTTGCAAACTGCAGGCAGAGTTCAGGTTTCCTTGGGTGTCTGAGACAGGTGTAGCAGACTTCCACAAAGAGTCAACACTCTTTCTGTCTGGGGACACGGCATGGGGTCCCTATCATTCTGTGGTCCATGAGTAATTGGGAAGACTCCAAGGGAAAGGAAGGCTGCTGTCCTCTCAGTGGTGACAACAGGGAATGACAGAGAAAAAAGGAGCAGCAGGGACAGTGACAGCAGAGTTCAGGGAGTCTGGCGCACTCCAGCTCTCTGTCACACATGTCAGAGGGTGGGACTCCCAGTCACCAGTGTGACTAAGGCTGAAGACAATGCTCACAGGGAACCTCAGTGAGCCCCACTGTCCAGGGGCTTGGTGGGCGCCAGAGAGACAGAGCACCCACATGGCTGACCCGTCTCCACACATTCCAAGTCATACTCACGTGACTAGGGACCACTTGCCTAAGCCTTGTTGCAGTTGTAATGGTGCCACATGGCCCGCAGGCCCTGCTCTGCAGAGACACTGCTGTCACATGTCCCAGGCTCTCAGTCAAGGTCGCCCTCAGCCTGACAGGACTCAAGCACTTCTCTTGGAATGTGCAGGACAGAAGCTGAGACTGCGCTTCAGCCCTGGCCACACTCCTTGCCATTCCAGGCAGATTAATGTATTTGTCTGAGCACCTTTTCTGCTTCTTTTTGGTTCGGCAACACTAATATCCACCAGCAGTATGATTGTATTTCTTGTATTGTTGGAGATTGATCCTAAGGCCTTTTGTCCTCTCAGCCAGAGCACTCCAGTACACCATACCCAAGAATATATGTGTATGTGTGTTCATGTGTGTCTTATGTAGGCACATACCTTTGGCATAGGTACATTTGTGTGTGTTCATGTGTGTGTTGTAGGTCTGTGTGCCTTGGCATGTGTTTACATGCTATAAACCAATACATGTGTACACATGTCTGTGTGTACATGTGTGAATGTGCAAGTGTCTATATGTGAATTGTGTGTATCTGTGTGATCAAATATCTGTTTCTGTGTCTGAAAATGTATGCATGTGGATGTGTAATGGGTGTGTGTGTGTGTGTGTCCACCTCTGTATGTGATTCTGCATTTGAGAGTATGTGTGTATCTCAGTGTTTCCTGGTATATATATGTACACATGTGTGTGTACATTTGTATATGCCCCTGTACAATTGTGTGTGTGTGTGTAAATGTGTGTTTTGTATGTGCGTCTGTGTGTGTATATGCTTGTGTGTGTGTGTATACATGTGTGTGCTCATGTGGGCATGTCCATGTACACGTGTGTGCATGTGCATGTGTGTGCATGTGTGTGCTTGTATGTATGAGTGTGTATGCATGTGCTAGTATGTGTCTGCATGTGCATGTGTGTGTCCATGTGAGTATGTACATGTGTGTGTCTCTGTGTGTGTGCATGTGTGTGTGTTTGTGTGTGTGTTTGTGTATGTGTGTGTGAACACACATGCACAAGTGTGCTTCTGGCATGTGTGTGTTGATTCTACAGTCTCAACATCCAAGAGAGCACACAGAGGTCAATGCCAACTGTCCCCCAGTGTCCACTTCACCTTTACTATGGAGAACATGGAGCTCATCCTGTCAGAGAGACTGGCTGGCCACTGAGTTCCCAGGATGCACCAGTCCCTGCCCCCACTGCTGTGGTTACTGTCACACAACACAAAGATCAAGTGTGCCTAGGTGATAGGATCTGAAGTCAGGTCTTTGTGCCTCCACAGCAAGCCCTCTACACCCTGAGCCATCTGTGTAGACAACCCCCTGTGGTCCCCTGGTGTGGTGTCAGAAGCAGCAATCCTGGAGCACATGGCACGTCTCAGCACTGTCCTTACCTAGACTGACTATTTCTCTGGAGCTTTTCCTCCTTCCCGTTTTTTACATGATTTGATCTACTCTACTGCTTTCCACACCAGCTCTACAATCTGACAGCCCATCAATAGAATAAGGAGGACACAGGCCCCACAGCCCTGCCCACCAGCCACACTACACATGCCACATTTCTAGCTTCTAGGGTCCCAGGTCCATCCTGGGATGCTATGGTTACTGAAGGTCACCGACCTAAAGGTTGAGCTGTCTCTCTGTAGCCACAAGAGGGCAGTGAAGGCAGCCTGGAACACAGGAGGGACCTGCAGGCTTTGAGGATCCTCCCCTGCTCCTGCCTGGCTCCACCCTGCCATCTGATTGACCCTGAATGGTCAGGATTTCACCTGAATGGTGAAAGAAGCCATCCTGTGCCTGTCCACAGGGCTGAAACCCAAAGAAACAGAGGGGTATCTTTCACAATCTGCCCATCAAAGTGCTGTAAAAAATATTTTCCCACATAGCTACATCATTGAGGCAACTCGTGGGATTTTTTTTTCTCCACTTTCTGTTTTTTCAAGAAATTGTGTACATGTACGGGGGGTTCTTGTTATTTATTTCTTTGGTTTGGTTTGGTTTGCTGAGACAGAAATTTTCTGTGTAGCCATGGCTATCTTAGAACTCACTGTGTAGACCAAGCTGACCTGGAACTCAAAGATCAAACATCCTCTGCCTCCCAAGTGCTGAAATTAAAGGTATACACCACCGCTGCGTTGCCAAATAAAGTTATTCCATGTGATACATTTTCACTACTTTTTCCCTTGCCCAACACCTCCCAGATCAAAGACCAAGGGTTCCTCATTTTTAAGGCCCTTCTTTACTGTCATAAGTCCCCCTCTGCTGTCTCCTCAAGTGACAGAACCGTCAGCTGGACACCAGCTAGCTTCCCCTGGGAATAAAGAGAATACATTGAGAAGATGCTCTCATCAGAATGGACTGTGGTGCATTTTCTTGATTGATGGGTGCTGTGGGAGGACCCAGTATCCTGTGGTGCTGCCACCCCAGGGCAGGTAGTCCTGAATGATAGAAGACAGAAGGCTGACAAGCCAGTAAGCAGCACTGCTCCATGGTCTCCGCTTTGGTTCCTGCCTTGGATCCCAGCCCTGACTACCCTAAATGATGGCATTGTAAACTCTAAAATGATGCAAACTCTTCCCTCCCACCTACTTCTACTGCTGTTGGATCACAGCAGTAGAAACCCAAGGATGGTAGTTTGAATATACTCTAGTTACTTCTTCCTGGGATAGCTCTGTGTACAAGTTTTTGAGTTGCTTTGGGTTAAACCCAGGGTTTGGAGAAGGCTAGACACACCACTAAACTTTTGAACGGCCAGGAGAGTTGATGGCTTATTTCATTGCTGTTGTATTTTGCATAACATATGGTTTCCATTTGCCTCAAGGTGTATAATTTCCTTTGCATTTTGACCCTCTTGTTGTTTGAGAATGTTGTTGCTAATTTCCATATGCTTATCCTGTGTCCAAATCCCTACTGAACTGTAGATTGATAGACTCATCCACAGAGGCAGGGAAAAAGCTACTTTGATTTTTTATAGACATAGTCTCTCTATGCAGCCCAGGCTGGCCTGGAACTCCCTGTGTAGAACATGCTGGCCTTGAACTCAGAGATCCATCTTCTACTCTTTCTGTCACCAAGACAACACCTGATCAGTCGCCACCACCGAAGAGACTGCTAAGAGCCTCCATAGACACCGATTCCCTTCAGGACTCCATATTTTGATTGTTCTGTTTTTTTAAAGAACTCTTTATTCATTTTATGTATTATGTATGAGTACACAGTAGCTGTCTTCAGTAACACCTGTATAGGACTTAGGATCCTCTTTAAAAGGTTGGGAACCACCATGTAGTTATGGGATTTGAACTCAGAACCTCTGGAAGAGCAGCCAGTGCTCTTGACTGCTGAACCATGTCTCCAGCTCCAGTTTGAATATTCTTATACACAGTAATTTTCAAAATCCTTATACTTGCCCCTACACATAGACCTTTGTCAATGTTTTCTCCTTTATTTTTGCCATCACATCTTCCTCCAACTGCACTGCCTGCAGCACGTGAATTCCATTTCCAGGGGAACCATCACCGTAGCCCCTCTACTGCCATAGCCAGAACACGACTGCAGACTCATCTCCTGCTCTATCCAGGACACCTCAACCTCCATCTAAGGTCCCACCTACACTGCAATCACAATTACCACTTCCAGACCTTCCTGCAGAACTCTTCAGATGTCCGCATCTCCCTGCTGACTTCTCTGTGATCCTGAAGCATATGTCTCTTGTTTACAAAGGTCCTGTTCACCCCTCAGGTATGAACTCTAATTGTGGTATTTCGCAACAATTTTACCAAATGTACCACAACGGTCACAAGTTACAAAAACAAATAATGTCCTTGTCCACGCAGTCTTCACAACGTCTACTCTCTCAGTCTTTCCATCTCTGTTATCCTAGAATCTCCTATCACTCTATACACAACCATGTGCTTTACTGTCCAGTGAGCAGCAGTTTTGGCCGTTTCCTGTTCAGGGGCACCTCTCATGGTTCTACTATATGTCCTTCAGCTTCATTGTGGCCCACCACACTTGCCGGCATCCACCTCAACACAACAGGAAGTCACAATACCAAACCCCATGGATGCCTTATTGGGAGACCAAACCACGTCTCAAAATGTTCTCTTCAACGAATATGAGGAGCATTAAAGCTTTAAAAACCAATGCAGATCAATTGCAGTGGATGGCTGGGATCTTGGCTCTCCAGTGAGAGAGCGACAATTATGTCTTCCTGGTAAGTCTCAGTCTGGGACCTGATGTTCTGATGCTGGACTTTCCATCCCTTTCCTTGCATTTCTGTCCTGTAACTATTTTCTCATTGTTTACTATGGAGGTTAAGTCAAAATATTTACAATTCCTGCATTCTTGCTACTTACTGGAAGTGCTGCTCAATCATTGGTATCATGGTTTGAGATTTCATAGGTACCAACCCATGGTAATGGAACACAGTCCCACCCTGACCTCACACCATGAGGGGTACAGTATCCAACCAGGGATAATCCAACCATAGCCAACCTCAGCCACCCTTTGTCCAAACTAAGCTTGCCCAAGACTGCCCTCAAGAATCACAATCACCCAGTGAGCCACATCCCACTTGCCAGGATGCTTAGGGAAAGAAGGAAGACCTATAGAGGGGACTGAAACTCACTGCAGGTCCTCATTTCAATGAAGCTAGGCAGTTCAAAGGTAGGAAAGAGAAGTAAACAGTACACAGGGCAGAGTCCAGGTATTATCTGTCTTCTTGCTATGGAATCCAAAGGACAGTGATCAACTATCTGTTGACATGTGTGCAGGGAAATGCAAACCTGGGAACACTGCTGCCCCAGTGCAACAATTCTTGATGGCCACAGAGTCAATCCCAGTTTCCTGTTGTGGACATGGAGCACCTGTGCTGCTGCTATGACTGTGAGATGCCAGGGTCCCTCGAGTCACATGATCCTGACAGACCACAGTTGTTGCTATGGTTGAGAGGACGTGGACAGAGGATGAAGGGAAGTAGACAGTGGCAGAAGGCACAGGAGTAGCAGAGCATCCAGTCCTCTCCCAAGAGCCAGACAGGAAGCCCATCACAGCACACAGTGTGTGACATCCCTCAGCTGTCTGGGCACTTACCTCACAAGGGCTCACTTACTGATGCAGGAAAATCCAACCTGAGTCAGCCCATCCCCCACTGGGGCCAGCACCCAGTCAGCACCTCTGCTTCTCTTTCATAATGTCATGTATGACACAGACAGGGAGAGATGAGAGGCCAAATGTGTTGCCCCAGCACTGCCTCGCAAGGTTAATCATCAGACACCAGAAGGTACCCTGGAAATGTCCTGGACAAAACCAGGAGGAACCCAGCAGGCTGAGTTTGTGGGTGACATCAGCAAGTTGTCTCCCTGATGCCCTTTCTGAACATGAACCTTGCTGGTGTCCTGACTCCCATGCAGGTCCCCTTTCAGGCCAACTTGGGGTGAGAAAGACATCTTCCCTACCAAGAAAGAAACAGCTGCAGGTGTAACAAAGAAGATCCTAGAAGAGATTTTCCCCCGGGTTGGCCTGCCACAGGTAATTGGGTCTGATAATGGCCCAGCTTTCATTGCCCAGGTAGGTCAGGGACTGGCCAAGATCCTGGGGTTTAATTAGAAATTACATTATGCATATAGCGCCCAGAGTTCAGGACAGGTAGAGAAGATGGATAGAACCCTAAAAGAGACAATGACTAAATTGTCCAAAGAGACTGGCTGTGCAGACTGGACAGTCCTCCTTCCCTTGGCTTTGTCCTGAGTTAAAAACAACCCCGCCCGGTTTGACCTTACCCCTTTTAAAATCCTATATGGGGCTCTGCCTGCTCTCAGCATGATTACTGATCAGATAAAACCTGATTGTCATAGTAACAGTGACTTATATGCTAGGCTGAAAGCTCTTAAAGTGGTGCAGAAGGAGGTGTGGACTCAACTAGCTGAGGTCTATCGACCCAGAGATCTCCAGGTATCACACCAGTTCCAGGTCGGAGATTCGGTCTACGTGAGACGACATCGGGTATCCAGTCTTAAACCACGCTGGAAGGGACCATACCTGGTGCTCTTGATGACCCTTGCCACAGTCAAGGTAGACAGCATCTCTGCATGGATGCATGCTTCCCATGTCAAACATGTACCACCACTTGACCAGGACTGGCGTGCTGAAAAGACTGACCACCCTCTTAAACTTCGCTTCCGCCGCATTACTGCTCCTGCTGGTGCTTCCCCAGCTAAAAAGAGCCAGCGTATGTTCAATTTAATTCAAGGAGAATTTCAGGAGCTACTCAGTCTTTCTGATTGTGTCTTGCCTCTAACCTCCCTTATTATGAGAGCATAGGAATTACAAGATCCTATAATGTCAGTTCGGATTACAGTTCCTACAGCTGGCAGAATGCTAAGAGGCTAACCTTGTCTGCTGTATCTGGGTCTGGACTTTGTATAGGTAAGGCTTCCCCTGACAAGGCTCATCTTTGTAGTCACACTGCTACTGTCGATAGCTCTGGGACCAACCGCTACTTAGTGTCTCCAATCAAAGCCTGGTGGGCTTATGACAAGGTCTCACCCCTTGTGTATCAACATCTGTCTTTAACCAATCTCAAGACTTCTGTGTGATGGTTCATTTGATAACCAGACTCCTTTATCATGATGACAGTGCTTCAAAATAGGAGAGGACTTGACTTATTATTCCTTAAAGAGAGAGGGTTATGTGCTGCCCTTAAGGAAGAATGTTGCTTTTATGTAGACCATTCAGGGGTAATAAAAGATTCCATAAGCAAACTCAGAGAGTGCTTAGACAAGAGACAATGAGACCGAGATACAGGACAAAGCTGGTTTGAGAGTTGGTATTCCAAATCTCCTTGGTTTACTACCCTCCTTTCCTCACTCATGGGACCACTCCTTATTATCTTACTGCTCCTCACTGTGGAACCTTGTGTTCTACATGGTCTCATTAGGTTTGTCAGAGAAGAGTTAACACTGTTCAGATAAGGATGCTCTGCCAACAGTATCAGGCCTTAAGATCTGGAGAGGACTCGGAAGTTCAATGATTAGAACTTACTAAAAGAAAAAGTGGGGTATGTAAAGATGAAAAAATTTTAAGTTGTACCCTCTTACTCTGGGGCCTGAGAATCTGAACTTGTGAACTCTGAGGGAGTGCCCACAGGGTGAGAACTTGCAGAACAATCCTGAGAACTACAGCTGCATGTGTCAGATAAGGGACATGAGCCCAGTTACTAAGGACCATATCCTGATCATCTGGGGACACCCCGTGAGAAGTGCTTCTGACTAGAAGTTCCTACCCGCCTCTGGTCCTGGATTTTGTGGTTTTTACCTTCATAAGCTTGTGTGATTTAAGGTTCACGGCTCTTCTCTTCCCCTCATGCATGAGGTATGAATTGAGTCCCACCTAGCTGGCGCCTGAATAAAAATCCTCTTGCGGTTTGCATCAAGGATCTTTTCTCATGAGTGCTTTTGGGGTGGTGTGCTTCCGTGCCAAGAGCAAGGGTCCTCTGGACTGAGGGTTTTTCACTGTGATCTCTGGAGACCTCCCCTTCCTACCAGCTTTTTCCCTCTACTTCAGCTTCAAAACTGCTATCGATCCGTCTTCAGCCTGCAGATGACCCGGAAGCCTATGGTTGTGATCAACGGACTGAAGGCGATGCAGGAAGTGCTGCTGACATGTGGAGAGGACACCGCTGACCGCCTTCCAATGCCCATCTTCAAGTACCTGGGTGTGAAGCCCAGAATCCAAGGTAAAGGGCTGTGTGGAGTGTGCAGATGGCTTCAGATAGATGCTAAAGAGCAGAGGAAGCTTGGGCCAGGATGTGGGTGGGAATGTGGTCAAGTAATTCATGGAAAACTCACTGAAATCCAGGTTGACTACACAGAAGGCATTTGCTGGATTGTGGTAGCAAGATTTTAAGAGGCTCGGGGCCAAGACAGAACTAGGAGGAGAGGAAAATTGATGAGAGCAGGAGACAGCATACCTGGGCATCCTTGGTTACACACAGATGTATCTGCAGGTGTCACCCTTGCACCATATGGGCCCGAGTGGCGAGAGCAGAGGCGATTCTCTCTGTCCACCCTGCGCAACATCGGCCTGGGCAAGAAATCTCTGGAGGAGTGGGTGACCAAGCAGGCTGCTCACCTCTGTGATGCATTCACTGTCCAGGCTGGTAGGTGATGGATAATGGATATAGTTGGGCACATGGAGACATGGGCAGACCATTGACTTGCTTCCATCGCCACTCCCAGGGCAGTCCATCAACCCCAAAACCATGCTCGTCAAAGCTATGTGCAATGTGATTGCATCTCTCATTTTTGCCCGTCGCTTTGAATATAAACACCTGAGAGTGACCTGTGCCTGGAGGGAGTGCAGCAGCTTCCGCCATCTTTGCTCCGGCAGACAGAGCAGACAGGGACTCCAGGTTCAGAGATATCCCAAGTATAACATCATTTGGGACACAGCCAGCTACAGGGCTGCCTGCACCCAAGAGCTGGGCAGCTCAGTGGTGATCTGTGCGCCAGCTCTGCTGTGGGTCATTTGCCCCGCAGAGTGAAAAGCACCTGGAGGGAGCACCACAGCCTCTGCCATCATTGCTGTGGTTCTAGACCACACAGGGACTCCAAGTAAACAGTAACTTCCCAAGTATAACATCTCAGGAATCAACCACTTAGGGTTCCATCTGCGCCCAAGAGTGGGGCAGCTCTATGATCGTCTGGGTGCCAGCTCTGCTGTGGGACATTTGCCCTGCAGAGTGAACAGCACCTGGAGGGAGCACCACAGCCTCTGTCATCTTTGCTCTAGTGCTAGACCAGACAGGGACTCCAGCGTACCATCTCCAAGTGGCACAGGAATCCAGCCATCTACCCAGCTGCGTGGAGGAGTCAGGTAGCACAGGAGAGACCTGCATTGCAGAGCAGAGGAGTCGTCTTCTGCCACTGGGTACCTTATCCAAGGGATACAAGGAGGTAATGAGCCGCTCAGGAACGCAGAGAGGCACAGTGGTACAATAGGACCACCCCTGCTGCTAAGAGAAATCAGCCTGAAACCCTGAGGACACAAGAGCCTAGGAACAGACTGAGACAGGAGTCTTCTGATTACCACCTGCACCCAGAGTTGATCTGGGCCACAGAGGTACATACTTAAATACAACTATAAGAGAGTGGGTCTTGCAGAAGTACTTACATATCAGTGTAAACAGAGAAAACAGGTCTCCCAGGAGCACAGAGAAACCACAGTCAGAGACAGCAACAACAGCTAACACCAGACATAACCAGATGGCAAAAGGCAAATGCAAGAACACCACCAATACAAACCAAGGCAACAGGGCTCCATCGGAACCAAGTTCTCCAACAACAGCAAGTCCTGGATACCCCAACACACCAGAAAGGCAAGAACTGGATTTAAAAGCACTGCTCATGATGCTGATGGAGGGCTTCAAGAAGGACATAAATAAGTCCCTTAAAGAAATACAGGAGACCACAAGTAAAGAGGGAGAAGCCTGTTTACCTGAAGAACTAAGGGAAAACACAATAAAACAGGTGAAGGAATTGAACAAAGCCATCCAGGATCTAAAGATGGAGGTAGAAACAATAAAGAAATCACAAAGGGAAACAACTCTGGACATCGAAAACCTAGGAAAGAAGTCAGGAGTCATGGATGCAAGCATCAACAACAGAATACAAGAGATAGAAGAGAGAATCTCAGATGCAGAAGATACCATAGAAAGCATTGATACAACAGTCAAAGAAAATGAAAAATGCAAAACACTCCTGACCCAAAACATCCAGGAAATCCAGGACAAAATGAGAAGACCAAACCTAAGGATTATAGGTATAGTAGAGAGTGAAGATTTCCAACTTAAGGGGCCAGTAAATGTCTTCAACAAAATTATAGAAGAAAACTTCCCTAACTTAAAGAAAGAGATGCCCATGAACATACAGGAAGCCTACAGAACTCCAAATAGATTTGACCAGAAAAGAAATTCCTCCTGTCACATGATAATTAAAACACCAAATGTACGAAACAAAGAAAGAATATTAAAAGCAGTAAGGGAAAAAGGTCAAGTAACATATAAAGGTAGACCTATCAGAATTACACCGGACTTCTCACCAGAGACTATGAAAGCCAGAAGAGCCTGGGCAGATGTCATACAGACCCTAAGAGAACACAAATGCCAACCCAGACTGCTATATCCAGCAAATCTCTCAGTTACCATAGATGGAGAAACCAAGGTATTGCACGACAAAAACAAATTTACACAGTATCTTTCCACAAATCCAGCCCTTCAAGGGATAATGAATGGAAACCACCAACAAAGGGAGAGAAACTATACACTAGCAAAGCAAGAAATTAATCCAATTCCAACAAACCCAAAAAAGATAACCACACAAACATACAAATTACATCAAAAATAGCAGGAAGTAACAAACACTTTTCCTTAATATCTCTTAACATCAATGGGATCAATTCCCCAATAAAAAGGCATAGACTAACAGACTGGATACGTAAACAAGACCCAACATTTTGCTGCTTACAGGAAACGCATCTCAGTGTCAAAGACAAACACTACCTCAGAGTAAAGGGCTGGATAACAGTTTTCCAAGCAAATGGTCCCAGGAAACAAGCTGGAGTAGCCATTCTAATATCTGATAAAATAGACTTTCAACCAAAAGTCATCAAAAAAGACATGGAAGGACACTTTGTACACATCAAAGGAAAAATCTACCAGGAAGAACTCTCAATTCTGAACATCTATGCTCCAAATACAAGGGCACCATCATTCGTAAAAGAAACCTTACTAAAGCTGAAAGCACACATCGTACCCCACACAATAATTGTGGGTGACTTCAACACCCCACTCTCCTTAATGGACAGATCAGGGAAACACAAACTAAACAGAGACACAGTAAAACTAACAGAAGTTTTTGGAACAAATGGATTTAATAGATATCTATAGAACATTTCATCCTAAATCAAAAGATTATACCTTCTTCTCAGCACCTCATGGTACCTTCTCCAAAATTGACCATATAATTGGTCACAAAACAGACCTCTACAGATACAAAAAAAAAATCGAACTAATTCCATGCCTCCTATCAGATCACTATGGAGTAAGGGTGGTCTTCAACAGCAACAAAAACAACAGAAAGCCCACATACACATGGAAGCTCTACTCAATGATACCTTGGTCGAGGATGAAAGAAGGAAAGAAATCAAAACCTTTTTAGAGTTTAATGAAAATGAAGGCACAACGTACCCAAATTTATGGGGCACATTGAAAGCAGTGCTAAGAGGAAAATTCATAGCTCTGAGTGCCACCTAAAAGAAGCTGGAGAGAGCATACACTAGGAGTTTAACAGCACACCTGAAAGCTTTAGAACAGAAAGAAGCTAATACACCCAAGAGGAGCAGAAGGCAGGAAATCATCAAAATCAGGGCTTAGATTAACCAAGTAGAAACAAAAAGAACTATTTAAAGAATCAACAAAACCAGGAGTTGGTTCCTTGAGAAAATCAACAAGATAGATAAACCTTTAGCCAGACTAACCAGAGGGCACAGAGACAGTATCCAAATTAACAAAATCAGAAATGAAAAGGGAGAAATAACAACAGAAACTGAGGAAATTCAAAAAACCATCAGATCCTACTACAAAAGCCTATACTCAATAAAACTGGAAAATCTGGAGGAAATGGACAATTTCCTAGACAGATACCAACTACCAAAGTTTAATCAGGATCAGATAGACTATCTAAATGGTCCCATAACCTCTGAAGAAATAGAAGAGTTCATTGAAAGTCTTCCAACCAAAGAAAGCACAGGACCAGATGGTTTTAGTGCAGAATTCTATCAGACCTTCAAAGAAGACCTAACACCAGTACTCTTCAAACTATTCCACAAAATAGAAACAGAAGGAACACTACCCAACTCGTTCTATGAAGCCACAATTTCGCTGATACCAAAACCACACAAAGATCCAACAAAGAAAGGGAACTTCAGACCAATTTCCCTTATGAATATAGATGCAAAAATACTCAATACAATTCTTGCCAACAGAATCCAGGAACACATCAAAACAATCATACATCATGATCAAGTAGGCTTCATCCCAGGAATGCAGGGATGGTTCAATATAAGGAAATCCATCAATGTAATCCACTACATAAACAAACTCAAAGAAAAAAACCACATGGTCATTTCATTAGATGCTGAAAAAGCATTTGACAAAATTCAGCATCCTTTCACGTTAAAGGTCTTGGAAAGAACAGGAATGCAAGGCCCATACCTAAACACGGTAAAAGCAATATACAGCAAACCAGTAGCCAACATCAAACTAAATGGAGAGAAACTTGAAGCAATCCCACTAAAATCAGGGACTAGACAAGGATGCCCTCTCTCTCCGTATTTATTCAATATAGTACTTGAAGTTCTAGCTAGAGCAATTAGAAACAAAAGGAGGTCAAAGGGATACAAATTGCAAAGGAAGAAGTCAAAGTATCACTATTTGTAGATGATATGATAGTATACTTAAGCAACCCAAAAAACTCCACCAGAGAACTCCTACAGCTGATTAACAACTTCAGCAAAGTGGCCAGATATAAAATTAACTCAAGCAAATCAGTAGCCTTCCTATACTCAAAGGATAAACAGGCTGAGTAAGAAATTAGGGAAATGACACCCTTCACAATAGCCACAAACAATATAAAGTATCTTGGTGTGACTCTAACCAAACAAGTGAAAGATCTGTATGACAAGAAGTTCAAGTCTCTGAAGAAAGAAATCAAAGAGGACCTCAGAAGATGGATAGATCTTCCATGTTCATGGATTGGCAGGATTAATATAGTAAAAATGGCTATCCTGCCAAAAGCAACACACAGATTCAATGCAATCCCAATCAAAATCCCAACTCCATTCTTCATAGAGTTAGAAAGAGCAATTATCAAATTCATCTGGAATAACAAAAAAACCAGGATAGCTAAAACTATTATCAACAGTAAAAGAACTTCTGGGGGAATCAGTATCCCCGAACTCAAGCAGTAGTACAGAGCGATAGTGTTAAAAACTGCGAGGTATTGGTACAGTGACAGGCAGGTAGATCAATGGAACAGAATTAAAGACCCAGAAATGAACCCACACACCTATGGTCACTTGATCTTTGACAAGGGAGCTACAACCACCCAGTGGAAAAAAAGATAGCCTTTTCAATAGATGGTGCTGGTTCAACTGGAGGTCAGCATGCAGAATAATGCAAATTCATCCATTCGTATCTCCTTGTACTACGTTAAAGTCCAAGTGGATCAAGGACATCCACATAAAACTAGAAACACTGAAACTAATAGAAAAGAAACTGGGGAAGTGCCTTGAGCACATGGGCACAGGGGAAAATTTCCTGAACGGAACACCAATAGCTTATGCTCTAAGATCAAGAATTGACAAATGGGACCTCATAAAATTACAAAGTTTCTGTAAGGCAAAGGACAGTGTCAAAAGGACAAAACGGCAACCAACTAATTGGGAAAAGATCTTTACCAACCCTACATCCGACAGAAGGCTAATATCCAAGATATACAAAGAACTCAAGAAGGTAGATTCCAGAGAGCCAAATAACCCTATTAAAAAATGGGGTACAGAGCTAAACAAAGAATTTTCGATTGAGGAATACTGAATGGCTGAGAAGCACCTAAAGAAATGTTCAACATCCTTAGTCATCAGGGAAATGCAAATAAAACAACCCTGAGATTTCACCTCACACCAGTCAGAATGGCTAAGATCAAAAACTCAGGAGACAGCTGGTGCTCTTGAGGATGTGGAGAAAGAGGAACACTCCTACACTGCTGGTGGGATTGCAAGCTGGTAAAACCACTCTGGAATTCAGTTCTCGGTTCCCTAGAAAACTCGGCATAATACTACTGGAGGACCCAGTTTTACCACTACTGGGCATATACCCAGAGGACTCTCCAACATGCAATAAGGACACATGCTCCACTCTGTTCATAGCAGCCTTATTTATAATAGCCAGAAGTTGGAAAGAACCCAGATGTCCCTCAACTGGGAAGGGGGAGGAGGCAGGTGACAGGTGGGGACAGACAGGCTCTGGGTCTGTGGTGAAGGAGCCTGGCAACTGAGCCAGGTCCAGGTGGATAGGGAGCATCACTAGCACCGAGGGTCAGACAGATGGTGAGTGGAGAAGGAGCTGCCAAGCAAGCCTGCCGACCCGAGTTTGATGCCTGAGACCCATGTGGATAGAGACAATGGGCTCTGAACATTGTCCTACGACACACTCCTCCACATGGTGATATATGAGCCTCATACATGATCATTGTTCACTAATAATTACTTTTATGAAGAAGAAACTCTAAGACTTCCTGTGTCTCTCACAGGTTCTTAATTCTTTTCCAATACTCTTGAGCATCCCAGGGCTGGCTAACAAGGTCTTCCAAGGTCAGAAGAACTTCATGGCCATACTGGATAACCTCTTGACTGAGAACAGGACCACCTGGGACCCTGCCCAGCCACCCTGAAATTTGACTGATACCTTCCTAGCAGAGATAGAGAAGGTGATTGGCAGCTCCAAGAAATGTAACCAGGGTCTGTGGGCTAAGGTCCTGTGAACTATGGGCCATTAGGATTGGGTCATATGTATCAGGAAGTAACTTAGCCCCTGGGCAGCCCTGAGGGCAATGGGAGTCCATATGGGATTTCCTCTCCCTACTGATCCTATCCTTTCTGCCTGGCCCAGGACAAGGGGAATCCTGACAGCAGCTTCAATGATGAGAACCTGAACAGGGTGGTGATGGTGAGCCTGGCTGGGACTGGGAGGGAGGTAGAGGCACACTCCCCAGATGATTGAGATGCTTGTGACTCTCAGTGCGAACTCAACCTATTCTCCAGTTCCACTCACGGGTGTCTATCTCACAGGGACTCAGACCTTAACAGGATTGTAAGACAGGGAAGTCCCCTGTGCTTCTTTCACTGAGGAGATGCTGTCCCTCCAGGCAGAGTCCAACAGGAAATCGATGAGGTCATAGTGCAGGTGCGGTGTCCAGAGATGGCAGACCAGGCCCGCATGCCCTACACATTCTGTCATTCATGAGGTCCAGCACTTTGGCAACATTTCTCCATTGAATTTGCCACGCATCACTAGTCAGGACATTAAAGTGCAGGACTTCCTCATTCCCAAGGTAGGCCTGGGCCTGTCACCAATTCATTATGATCACTATCAAACAAGGGCAGGAGAGACCAAGGCTACCACATCCTATTCGTAATGTGCTCACAGGAACCAGAGTCCTTACAAAAGAGATATGTCAAATTAAATTGGCCAAAGGACAATTTATGAAGCATTGCACAAAGGGATGGTTGCTGCGTTGCCCATTCAAGGGAGATCTGTCACAAAGCCATCCAATATGCTAGGAGGACCTGGGGATGAGGTTGAATGGGGGAGTCCAGTGTGTACATGAAGTTTTGTGTGGTATCCTAGTGATCAGGGTCTAGGCAGCCCCAACCCAGTCAATGTTCACACCATGTGCCTCCTGCCAGGCGATGATCCTCATCCCCAACCTGTCCTCCGTGCTGAAGGATGAGACTGTCTGGGAGAAGTCCCTCCACTTCCATCCTGAATACTTCCTGGATGCCCAGGGCCACTTTGTGAAGTATGAGGCCTTCATGCCTTTCTCTGCAGGTGCCTGAGGGAGGCCTGGCTGCCTGTCTGTCCCCAGGGTGCCTTGGAGGGTGGAGCCCCAATCACATCCCAGACTGACTGAGCTCTCTCCTACCCACAGGCCACAGATCATACCTGGGGGAGCCCATGGCCCGCATGGAACTCTTCCTCTTCTTCACCTGCCTCCTGCAGCGCTTTAGTTTCTCAGTGCCCGCTGGACAGCCCAGGCCCAGTGACCATGGTGTCTTTGCTGTTCCAGTTGGTCTCTCCCTTTACCCGCTCTGTGCTGTGATGCGTGACCAAGGACACTAATTCCAGGCCTGCTCTGCAGGGCAGGCTGAGCCATGCAAAATAAACCAGTCTTGTCACTGCTGCTCTTTTCTGCTTCAGCCCCAGCCCTCTCCTGCAGAGTCCTCAGACAACAGTCTCCAAACCACCTTCCCACCTGCCTCATCCCTCTCCAACAGACAACTTCACTGCTGTGAATAAAGGGTGTGCTTGAGCCTGGACCACTATCCCAGGGCTGCAGTTTCAGCACTTGGGAGCCCAAATCAGGAGACTCCTGTGTGTGCAGCTATCCTGGGATATACAGCATGGCCTAGGTCAGCCTGGGCTCTACACCCAGGAGATTCTGCCTGGTGAATCTAAAGCTGAGTCAAGAGAGGATGTGCAAAGGAGACAGGAAGGGGGGAGGGACAAAGGGAGGAGGAGGGAAGAGAACACAAATGTAGGCTGTGTTCAGGAGTGACTGACCACCCTGCATCACCCATTGACACTCACCTGTAGTGCCCACCTTGGTGACAAACTGCAGGCAGAGGTCAGGTCTCTCTGGGACTCTGACGGGTGTAGCAGTCTTCCACTAAGAGTCAACACTGCTCCTCTCTGGAGACACGACATGGGGGTCCCATCTCTCTGTGGTCCATGAGTGACTGGAAAAGCTCCCAGGGAGAAGAAGGCTGCTGTCCTCTCAGTGGTGACAACAGGGAATGACAGAGAAAAAAGGAGCAGCAGGCACAGTGACAGCAGAGTTCAGGCAGCCTGGCACACTCCCAGGTGTCTGTCTGCTGTGTCAGATGGTGGGACTCCCAGTCACCAGTGTGACTCAGGCTGAGGACATTGTTTACAGGGAACCTCAGTGAGCCTCACTGTCCAGGGCCTTGGAGGGTCCAGAGTAATGGAGCCCACATGGCTGACCCAGCACCACATGTTCCAAGTCGCACTCAGGTAACCAGGGACCACTTGCCTAAACCCTGTTTGTTACAGGTATAAATAGGTCCACATAGCCCGCAGGCCCAGCTCTGCAGAGACACTGCTGTCAGCATGGCCCAGACTCCCAGGCAAGGTCTCCCTCAGCCTGACAGGACTCCAGCTCTTCTCCTGTAATGTGCAGGACAGAAGCTGAGACTGCGCTTCAGCCCTGGCCACACTCCTTGCCATTCCACGCAGATCGATATGTTTGACTGAGCACCTTTTCTGTCTTATTCTGATCAGGCATCACTAATGTTCACAAGCAGTAACATGTATTTCTCATGGTGTTGGGGATTGACCCCAAGTTCTTATGTAATCTCAGCCAGAGCACTCCAGTGCACCATACCCAAGCGTATGTGTGTATGTGTTCATGTGTGTCTTATGTATGCACTTATCTGTGGAATAGGTATATATGTGTGTTTTCATGAGTGTTTTTTGTAAGTACGTACCTGTTGCATAGGTACATTTGTGTGTGCTCATGTGTGCGTTGTGTAGATTTGTGTGAATTGGCATGTGTATATACTATGAATCCAGGTAAGTGTACATACGTCTGTGTATATGTGTGAAAGTGCGGATGTCTGTATGTGTATTGTAAGTAACTGTGTAACCAACTCAGTGTATCTGTGTGTGAAAGTACCTGTATGTGCATGTGTTATCTGTGTGTGTCCATCTCTTTGTTTCTACATGTAGGTCTATCTATGTGTTTTCCTCCTAAGGTTTTCCTCCTTCCCGTTTTCTGCATGATTAGATCTACTCTCTGCTTTCCAGAGCAGCTCTACAATCTGACAGCCCATAAATAGAATAAGGAGCACACAGACTCCACAGCACCGTCCTCCAGCCACACTACAGAAGTCACAACTTTTCTAGCTTCTAGGGTCCCCAGTGCATCCTGGGATGTTATGGTTACTGAAGGTCACAGACCTATGGGCTGCACTGTCTCTCTGTAGCCACAAGAGGACAGCGAAGGCAGCCCTGGTACAAAGGAGGAACCTGAGGATTTGAGGATTCTTCTCCCCTGCTCCTGCATGAACCCCACAGCATCTGATTGACCCTGAATGGTAAAAGAATCCATCTTGTGCCCGTCCATGGGACTGAAAACCAAATAAACAAAGGGGGATCTTTCAAAGCCTGGTCTTACAAGTGCTGTAAAAAAATGCCTTACCATTGAGCTACACCATTGAGGCAACTAGCTGTGAGGTTTTTTCTCCACTTTCTGTTTTTTCTAGAAATTGTATGGAGTTGAAGGGATTTGCAGCGCCATAGGAGGAACAACTATATGAGCCACCTAGTACCCTTAAAGCTCCCAGGAACTGTACCATCAACAAAAGAGTACACATGTAGTTACCCATGGCTCCAGACACATAGACAGTGGATGTTGACCTGGATGGACATCAAAGGGAGTAGAGGCCCTTGGTCCTGGGACGATTCAAAGCCGCAGTGTAGGGGATGCCAGGACAGGGAAGCAAGAGTGAGTTGATTGGGGAAGAGGGGGAAGTGAGATGGGTTACGGGATTATCGGTGGGAAAGCAGAAAAGGGGACAACATTTGAAATGGGAATAAAGAATATATCTAACAACAAAATCTTTTTAAAGAAGAAATTGTATACGTGTAGGGGGTTCTTGCTTTTTTGGTTGGTTTGGATTGGTTTGGTTTTTTTGAGACATAATTTTTCTGGGTAGCCATGTCTATCTTAGAACTCACTGTGTAGACCAAGCTGGCCTCAGACTCAGAGATCCACCAGCCTCTGCCTCCCAAATGTTGAAATTAAAGGCATATGCCACCACTGCCTGGTTAAAGTTTTTCCATGAGATATATTTTGAGTATTTTTTGGCTTGCCCAACTCCTTCCAGATCAACGGCCAAGGGTTCCTCTTTCTTAATGTCTTCTTAACTGTTATAGGGCCCCCACCCCCTGGGCTATCTTTGCATGTGACAGTCCTGTCAGCTGGACAAAAGCGAGCATCCCCTGGGAAGAGAGAGAAGACATTGAGAAGATGCCCCAGGCAGACAGGCCTGTGGTGCATTTTCTTGATTGATGGGTGCTGTAGGAGGACCCAGTATCCTGTGGTGCAGCCACCCCAAGGTAGGTAGTCCTGAATGATAGAAGGCAGAAGGCTGACAAGCCAGTAAGCAGCACTCCTCCATGGTCTCTGCATTGGTTCCAGCCTTGGGTTCCAGCCCTAACTACTCTAAATGATGGCATTGTAACCTCTAAGATGATGAAAGCTCTTCACTCCCACCATTGTGTTGGATCACATCAGTAGAAACCCAAGGATGGTAGTTTTAATCTACTCCAGTTTTTTCTTCCAGGGATAGTTCTGTGTACAAGTTTTTGAGGTGCTGTTGGTTGAACCCAAGGTTTGGAGCATGCTAGTCACACCCCTAAACTTTTGAACGGTCTGGAGAGTTGATGGTTTATTTCATTTCTGTTGTATTTTGCATAACATATTGTATCATTTGCCTCAATTTGTCCCAATTCTTTTGCATTTTGACCCTCTGGTTGTTTGAGAATGTTGTTGCTAATTTCCATATGCTCATCTTGTGTCCATTTCACTACTGAACTGTAGATTTATAGCCTCATGGAACAGTGGCGGGAAAGATCCTGCTTTTGACTTTTTTACACACAGGATCTCTCCATGTAGCCCAGGCTGGCCTGGAACTCCCTGTGTAGAACAGGCTGGCCTTGAAATCAGAGATCCATCTTCTACTCTTTCTGCTACCAAGACAACACCTGATCCTTGGCCACGACCAAAGAGACTGCTGAGTGCCTCCACGGACACTCACTCCCCTCATACCTCCATAATTTGATTGTTCTTTTTCTTAAAAAAAACTATTAATTATTCATTTTAAGTATTATGTATGAGTACATGTAGCTGTATTCAGACATACCAGTAGAAGTCAGTGAAACCCGTTTAACACGGTTGTGGGCCAGCATGTGTTTGATGAGATTTGAACTCAGGACCTCTGGAAGAGCAGCCAGTGCTCTTCTACTGAGCCATCTCTCCAGCTCTAATTTGCTTGTTCTCCACTGTAATTTTCAAGTTCCCTATAGTCTCCCCCACACAGACACCTTTGCCAATCTTTCCTCCTTTATTTTTGCCATCACATCTTCCTCCACCTGCACTGCCTGCAGCACCAGGGTTTCCATATCCTGGGGAACCATCACCGTAGCCCATCTGCTGCCATAGCCACGACACCACCACAGACTCATCTCCTGCTGTGTGCAGAACAACACCACATCCTGCATCTAAGGTCCCACCATCACTGCAATCAACGTCCCTCGTCCAGACCTCCCTGCAGAGCTCTTCACATGTCCAGATCACCCTGCTGACTCCTCTGGTATCCGGTAGCATATTTCTCTCATTTACAAAGGGCCTGTTTACCTCACAGCTGTGCCTTTTGACTGTGGTATTTCTCAACAGTTTTACCAAATGTACCACAGCGGTCACAAGTTACAAAAACAAATAATGCTCCTTGTCCACGCAGTCTTCACAGCGTCTCCTGTCTGTCTTTCCATCTCTATTATTGTAGAGTCCCTTATCACTCTATACACAACCATGTGCTTTACTGTCCAGTGAGCAGCAGGTTCAGCAGTTTCCTGTTCGGTGGCACTTCTCATGGTTCTACTGTGCCTTCAGACTTGTTGTGGTCCACCACACATGCTGGTATCCTCCACAACAAAAGAGGAAGTCACAATATTAATCCCAATGGTTGGCTTGGTGGGAAGGTCTCTCATTACCGAACCATATCTCAAAATATTCTCCTAAACGAATATGAGGAGCTTGAAACCTCTAAAACCAGAGCAGAGCTGCCTCAAATGTTGTGAATGGCTGAGGTCAAGGCTCTCCAGTCAGAAAACGACACTTGTTCCTTGAGGGTAAGTCTCAGTCTGGGACTTGATGTTCAGATGCTGGACTTTCCATGCCTTTCCTTGCATTTCTGTATTGTAACTACTTTCTCATTGATTACTATGGAAGTTAAGTCAAAATATTTACAATTCCTATATTTGTGTTGCTCAATGAAAGTGCTGCTCAATCATTGCATCCATGGTTTGAGATTTCATAGGTACCAGCCCATGGTAATGGACCACAGTCCCACTGTGACCCTCACACCATGAGGGGTACAGTATCCATCCAGGGATGAACCAACCATAGCCAACTTTAGCCATCCTTTGCCCAAACTAAGCTTGCCCAAGGCTGCCCCGAAGATTCACAATAACCAAGTAAGCCACATCCCACTTGCCAGGATGCTTAGGGGAAGAAGGAAGACCTAGAGATGGCCCTGACACTCACTGCTGGTCTTCATTTCAATGAAACTAGGCAGTTCAAAAGTAAGAAAGAGAAATAAACAGTGCACAGGACAGAGTCCAGGAGACATGTGCCCAGGTTGCACTGGAAGACTCCTCTTCCAGTGGAGTCAAAGGACAGTGATCAGGTATCTGTTGACGTGTGTGCAGGGAAATGCAAACCTGGGAACACTGCTGCCCCAGTGCAGCAATGCTTGGTGTCCAGGGACTCAGTCTCAGCTTCCTGTTGTGGACATGGAGCACCTGTGCTGCTGCCATGACTGTGCAGATGCCAGGGTCCCTCGAGTCACATGATCCTGACGGACCACAGTTGTGACCATGGCTGAAGAGATATGGACAGACAGAGGATGGAGGGAACTGGACAGAGCCAACAGGTACATGGTTAGCAAAGCATCCAGGTCCTCTAACAAGAGCCAGACAGGAAGCCCAACACAGCACACAGTGTGTGACATCCCTCAGCTGTCTGGGCACTTACCTCACAAGGGTTCACTTACTGATGCAGGAAAATCCAACCTGAGTCAGCCCCTCCCCCACTGGGGCCAGCACCCAGTCAGCACCTCTGCTTCTCTTTCATAATGTCATGTATGACACAGACAGGGAGAGATGAGAGGCCAAATGTGTTTTCCCAGCACTGACAGGCAGGGTTCATCATCTGGTACCAGAAGTTACCCTGGAAGGATTCTGGATCAAACCAGGAGAAACTCAGCAGCCTGAGTCTGTCAGTGACCTCAGCAAGTTGCATCACTAATCACCTATCTGATCATGAACATGCTGGTGTCCTGACTTTCATGCAGGTCTCCTGTCAGGCCAACTTGGGGCTTGAAAAAGACCCTTGTCTCTGCCCCAACCTATGGTGCCATTCTATGGAATGGGGTTGGGCAGGGCCAAGAAGCATGGACAGGAAGAGGAGGAAGACATGGAGGGTTCAGACCATCAATAAGCATGGAGTTACCCACAGGCTCCAGGGACACAGAGGTGGGCAGGACAGGGGTGGCATCCACACCAGAGAGGATCAGACACGTGCACAGTCCTTGCTGTGGGGCTGCATGGTGTGGTCTCTGTTCAGCCCCTGCCTCCCTTCTGTCACACTGAAGGTGCACCAGAGGGAGCCTGTCTGGATTCCACTGGGATTTCTGAGCCTTTGATCTATACATGTCTGCACCCCCAGCAAGGACAGGGACTGAGCCTCTGCTGACACTAATGCATGGTGAGCTGGCATGTGCAGTGTCCCCAACAGTGCCCAGCACACAAACATCATTTCTGATAAGTTTCTGGAGTCACCTTTCTCTTTTTATCATGGCTGCTCACCCTGGTCACAGGCCTCTGGCATGAGGACGAAGACCACCTTATCTACCTCCAGGTGGAAGACATTTGTCAGGTCAGACTGATCCACCAAGAAACAAAGGGTGACTAAGATACAGTGGCCAGAATGTAATAGGTTCCTGTCCCAACTCAGTGGTCCGTGAAGATTCTCAGATCAGTTCTCAGCTCCTCCAGCGTGGTTCTGAGAAATCCTGTGTTGTATGTGTTGTTGCCTGATCAACTGGATGAGGACAGACGTGTACTCAAGATGGCACTGCTCCAGCTGCCTTCTCAAGTGGCGCTCACTCACCCACAGGGATTCCTGCTGCCCTCTCCCAATGCCGTTCCCTCATCCCTAGTTTCTCCTGCCTCTTTCCCTCTACTGCAGTGACAGGCTCACACACCTACAGAAGCCATTGAAGGGGTGCCAGTCACCCCTCATGGGCTCCATAAAGGTATAGGACATCTCATTCCTCTATGACACAATGTCCTCAAGCCCCCAATCTTTGCATGAGTACCAAATCAGATGATTTTTCTGCACTCAATGATCAGATCATCCATCTTGAAGCAGGAGTCCACTGGACATCTGCCTGCCACTCTCAGCCAGGCTGAATCAGCATGCTCAGTTCCTGGAAGGGACTGATCGACTCTGGCTCCTCCCTACTTTTGGACAAACAAAACACAGGATTGGGGCTGGACACAGAGGACAAAGGGAAGCCTGGCACTCCTTTATAAGGTGACAGGATCCAAGCTTGGGGCTTTATAGTCCTAGGTGTTGTATTGAGTGTTGGTCATTCGACTCTAAGAAAGCTGGGCAGCAGTGGGGCAGTCATGGAGCTGCTGACTGGGACTGGCCTGTGGCCAGTGGCCATATTCACAGTCATCTTCATATTACTGGTGGACCTGATGAACTGGCGACAGCGCTGGACTTCCCGCTACCCACCAGGCCCTGTGCCATGGCCTGTGCTGGGTAACCTGCTGCATGTGGACCTGGATAACCTGCCGTACAGCTTGTCCAAGGTGAGTGACGTAGTGGCGGACGGGCCCTGTGGTCATGGTGTCCTTAGCGGCACATATTAGGGTTTGAGCCACAGGTAAGACAGGGATCTGGGCCCCCAAGAGGACCATGCTTAAAAATGTTTTGGTGGCAGCCACTGGGAATTTCTAGGGCAAAGGTTTTGTGGGGGCAATATCCAAGGAGGTGAAGCAGGAAGTGACAGCAGCTTTCAGCCTGGTTGGACAGACCTGCGGTCATAGAGGCTCCAAGTACCTTATGGGTCTATCAAATACAAGGTCTGGGCCTGCTGGGAGGTCTACCACCCCATGTCAGTCAGGACACTGAGTGCAGAGAGGGGCTGTGGCTGCCCGAATCTCTTGCTCTCTCTGGCCTCACTGGCCATCTCTAGGAACCAGAGTTTCTTCATGTATGTTGACATGGTAAGGGACCCTAGGACAGTTTTCTAGCTCTGGCAAGGTCACCACTGGGCTGTCACATCTACTATTGTTCCTTTGCTGAACTTAAAAACTTAGATGCCACAGTGGTGGGAGTCCTCAGGCTGGGGATGGAGCTCAGTGAAGAGCATTTTCCCAGAATTCATGAGGACTAAGTTTCAATGTCAAAGAAAGCACACATACAAATATACATGGACACTCACACATAGAGACACACATGGACACACACACACAAACACACAGAGACTACAAGAGAGAGACATGGCCTCACATACACATATGAACGCACACATTCACGTGTACAAACATGCATGTGTAAACATACTCAAACATGCACATACCCACATAGAAACTGCCTGTGCACGCTCACACTCTGAACATACTTGTGCAGTGAGTCTGGTTCTGTGATCACTGGAGACCTCCACCTCCTTCCTGTTTGTCCCTCTTCTTCAGCTTCAAAACCGCTACGGTGCCGTGTTCAGCCTGCAGATGGCCTGGAAGCCAATGGTTGTGATCAACGGACTGAAGGCAATGCAGCAGGTGCTTGTGACCTGTAGAGAAGACACCGCTGACCGCCCTCCAATGCCCATCTTTGAATACCTGGGTGTGAAGCCCAGATCGCAAGGTAAAGGGCTGTATGGAGTGAGCAGATGGATTCAGATAGATGCTAAAGGGCATAGGAAGCTTGGGGCATGAATGTGGATGGGAATGTGGTCAAGTAATTCATGAAAAACTCACTGAAATCCAGGATGAATACACAGAAGTCATGTGCTGGATTTTGGTAGCAAGGTTTTGAGAGGCTCGGGACCAGGACAGAACCTAGAGGAGAGGAGATTTGATGAGAGCAGGAGACAGCATTCCTGGGCATCCTTGGTTACACACAGATGTGTCTGCAGGTGTCACCCTTGCAAATTATGGGCCCGAGTGGCGAGAGCAGAGGCGATTCTCTGTGTCCACCCTGCGCAACTTCGGCCTGGGCAAGAAATCTCTGGAGGAGTGGGTGACCAAGGAGGCCGGCCACCTCTGTGATGCATTCACTGCCCAGGCTGGTGGGTGATGGGTAAGGGATGTAGTTGGGAACAGGGAGACATGAGCAGACCATTGACTGACTTACAACTCCACTCCATCTCCAATCCCAGGGCAGGCCATGAACCCCAACACCATACTGGACAAAGCCGTGTGCAATGTGATTGCATCTCTCATTTTTGCCCGTCGCTTTGAATATGAAGACCCTTACCTTACCAGGATGCTGAAAGAAGTGGAAGAAAGTTTGACAGAAATCTCTGGCTTCATTCCTGAGGTAGGAGGTTCAGGGCAGCCTACAGAGCCACTTCTGTGCGGTCCATCTTCCCTGGAGGAAGCTGTGTGCCAACGCTGTGGGAGAGGTGTTCTGGGAGGCTAACTGCAGGAGGAAACATTTGTTGCCAGGAGGAGAGAAGTGAACCAACATCAGAATTTCCAGTAAGGGAGAGAACATGGGCCCTCTGTTTGCATGGAGGACAAAAAAATCCGTGGTTATTGCCAGGATAGAATATTCCTCTGTTCATTGGAGGCTGATAGAGCCTTTAAGGGGCTCTTGCAAAATTAACAATTGAGAAGGAGGAGGGTGAGAGGTGGAGACAGAGAGGCTCTGGGTCCGTTGTGAAGGAGTCTGGCGACTGAGCCTTGTCCAGGTGGATAGGGAGCATCACTAGCACCGAGGGCCAGACAGATGGTGAGTGGAGAAGGAGCTGCCAAGCAAGCCTGCTGACCCGAGTTTCATGTTGGACAGCCATGTAGGGGAGAAACAATGAACTCTACACATTGACCTGTCACTTGCTCACACACACTGTGGCACATGATCCCCATACATGATCGTGAGCCCCTACTAATCTTATGAAGACAAAATTCTAAGAATTCTTCTGTGTCTCACTCAGGTTCTTAATACATTCCCAATACTCCTGCGCATCCCAGGGCTGGCTGACAAGGTCTTCCAAGGTCAGAAGAACTTCATGGCCATACTGGATAACCTACTGACTGAGAATAGGACCACATGGGATCCTGCCCTGCCACCCCGAAATTTGACTGATGCCTTCCTAACAGAAATAGAGAAGGTAATTGTCAGCTCCAAGAAATGTAGCCGGGGCAGTGGGCTGAGATCCTGTGAACTGTGAGGTAAGAAGGATGTGGTCCTATGTATCAGCAAGTAACAAAGCGCCTGGTCTGCCCTGGGGACAATAGGAGGCCATGTGGGACTTCTTCCACCTAATGAGTCCATCCTTTCTGCCTGGTCCAGGCCAAGGGGAATCCTGACAGCAGCTTCAATGATGAGAACCTGCGCATGGTGGTGGGTGACCTGTTCACTGCAGGGAGGGTGTCCATCTCAACCACACTGTACTGGGCCCTGCTGCTCATGATCCTGCATCCGGATGTGCAGCGTGAGCCTGGCTGGGGCTGGGAGGGAGGTAGAGGCACACTCACCCGATGACTTCAGATGTTTGTGGCTCCAAGCACTAACTCAACCCAGACTCCAGTTCGACTTACTGTTCTTTTTACATGGCAACAGTCCTTAACATAGCTGTAAGACAGAGAAATAACTTTTGATGGTTTCACTGAGAGGATGCTGTTCCTCCAGGTAGAGTCCAACAGGAAATCGATGAGGTCATAGGGCAGGTGCGGTGTCCAGAGATGGCAGACCAGGCCCACATGCCCTACACCAATGCTGTCATTCATGAGGTCCAGCGCTTTGGGGACATTGGTCCATTGAACTTGCCACGCATCACTAGTCGTGACATTGAAGTTCAAGACTTCCTCATCCCCAAGGTAGGCCTGGGCCTGTCACCACTTCATCATGATCACTATCAAACAAGGGCAGGAGAGACCAAGACCAGAACATCCTATTCCTAACATGCTCACCGTCCTCATGAAAGAGAAATGTCAAACGAAAATCGGCAAAGGACACGTTATGGAGCATTACAAACAGGGATGGTTGCTGGGTTGGACACCCATGGGAGATCTGTCACAGGGCTTCTGCTTCAAGATGATGGGAGGCTCTGGGGTTGAGGTTGAATGAGGGAATCCAGTGTGTACAGGGAAGTATTGTGTGTTATCCCAGAGACCAGGTTCTAGGCAGCCCCACCCCAGTCCATGTTCAAACCATGTGCCTCCCTCCAGGGGATGATCCTCATCCCCAACCTGTCCTCCATGCTGAAGGATGAGACTGTCTGGGAGAAGCCCCTCCGCTTCCATCCTGAACACTTCCTGGATGCCCAGGGCCACTTTGTGAAGCATGCGGCCTTCATGCCTTTCTCTGCAGGTGCCTGAGGGAGGCCTGGCTGCCTGTCTGTCCCCAGGGTGCCTTGGAGGGTGGAGCATCCCACCCTCCAAGGATGTGATCTGAGTGATCACATCCCAGACTGACTGATCTCTCTCCCACCCACAGGCCGCAGATCATGCCTGGGGGAGCCCCTGGCCCGCATGGAACTCTTCCTCTTCTTCACCTGCCTCTTGCAGCGCTTTAGCTTCTCGGTGCCCGATGGACAGCCCAGGCCCAGCGACCATGGCAAATTTTCTACTGTAGTTGCCCCTTCCCCGTACCAGCTCTGTGCTGTGATGGGTGACCAAGGGCACTAATTCCAGGCCTGCTCTGCAGGGCAGGCTGAGCCATGCAAAATAAACCAGTCTTGTCACTGCTGCTCTTTTCTGCTTCAGCCCCAGCCCTCTCCTGCTGAGTCCTCAGACAACAGTCTCCAAACCACCTTCCCACCTGCCTCATCCCTCTCCAACAAACAACTTCACTGCTGTGAATAAAGGGTGTGCTTGAGCCTGGACCACTGTCCCAGGGCTGCAGCTTCAGCACTTGGGAGCCCAAATCAGGAGACTCCTGTGTGTGCAGCTATCCTGGGATATACAGCATGGCCTAGGTCAGCCTGGGCTCTACACCCAGGAGATTCTGCCTGGTGAATCTAAAGCAGAGCTACAAAGAAGATGCACAAAGGAGAGAGGAAGGAGGGACGGAGAAGTGGAGGAGGAGGGAAGAGAACACAAATGTAGGCTGTGTTCAGGAGTGACTGACCACCCTGCATCACCCACTGACACTCACCTGTAGTGCCCACCTTGGTGACAAACTGCAGGCAGAGGTCAGGTCTCCCTGGGACTCTGACGGGTGTAGCAGTCTTCCACTAAGAGTCAACACTGCTCCTCTCTGGAGACATGACATGGGGGTCCCCATCTCTCTGTGGTCCATGAGTGACTGGAAAGGCTCCCAGGGAGAAGAAGGCTGCTGTCCTCTCAGTGGTGACAACAGGGAATGACAGAGAAGAAAGGAGCAGCAGGCACAGTGACAGCAGAGTTCAGGCAGCCTGGCACACTCCCAGGTGTCTGTCTGCTGTGTCAGAGGGTGGGACTCCCAGTCACCAGTGTGACTCAGGCTGAGGACATTGCTCACAGGGAACCTCAGTGAGCCTCACTGTCCAGGGCCTTGGAGGGTCCAGAGAGATGGAGCTCACATGGCTGACCCGGCACCACATGCTCCAAGTCACACCCAGGTGACCAGGGACCACTTGCCTAAACCCTGTTTGTTACAGGTATAAGTGGGGCCACATGGCCCTCAGCCTCAGTTGTGAAGAGACACTGCTTTCACATATCCCAGGCTCTCTGTCAAGTTTGCCCTAGGCCTGACAGCCAAGCAATATCTTGGAATGTGCAGGGTAGAACTCCTCAAGCTCAGATTGCTCTTCAGCCCTGGCCACACTTCTTGTCATTCCAGAGACAGAAATTTTCTGTGTAGCCATGGCTATCTTAGAACTCACTGTGTAGAACAAGCTGACCTGGAACTCAAAGATCCACCATCCTCTTCCTGCCAAATGCTGAAATTAAAGTCATACACCACCGCTGCCTGGCTGAATAAAGTTTGTCTATCTGATATATTTATTTATTTATTTATTTATTTATTTATTTATTTATTTATTTATTTATTTTTGCTTAACCAACTCCTTCCAGAACAGTCACCAAGGGTTCCTCATTCTTAACGTCCTTGTTAACTGTCTTAAGTACCCCTCTGCTGTCTGCATGTGCCAGTCCTGTCAGCTGGACACAGGCTAGCATCCCTTGAGAAGGGAGAGACTGCACTGAGAAGAAGCCCCTGACTGACTGGCCTGTGGTGCATTTTCTTGATTGATGGGTGCTCTGGGAGGACCCAGCATCCTGTGGTGCTGCCACCCCAGGGCAGGTAGTCCTGAATGATAGAAGACAGAAGGCTGACAAGCCAGTAAGCAGCTCCTCAGTCTCTGCATTGGTTCCTGCCTTGGGTCCCAGCCCTACTGCCCTAAATGATGGCATTGATAACTCTAAGATGATGCAAACCCTTTTCTCCCACCGTTGCATTGGATCACAGAAAACCAAGGATGGCAGTCTATATCTACTCCAGTTGCTTCTTCCTCAGGTGCTATGGGTTGAACCCAGGGTTTGGATCATGCTAGTCACACCCCTAACCATTTGGACTGGTAGGAGAGTTGATGGTTTATTTCATTGTTGTTGTATTTTGCATAACATACTGTTTCCATTTGCCTCAAGGTGTCCCATTTCTTTTCCATCTTGAACCTCTGGTTGATTAAGATCTTTGTTGCTAACTTCCACATACTTGTCTTGTATCCATTTCACTACTCAACTGTAGATTTATAGCCTCATTCCACAGAGCCAGGAAAGATCCTGCTTTTGACTTTTTTGCAGACAGGTCTCTCAATGCATCCCAGACTGACCTGGAACTCCCTACGTAGAACAGGCTGGCCTTGAACTCAGAGATCCATCTTCTACTGTTTCTGCCACCAAGGCACCACCAAACCCATAGCCACTACCAAAGAGACTGCTGACTGCCCTCCACGGACACTGACTCTCCTCATGGCTCCATATTTTGATTGTCCTTTTTCTTTAAAGAATTATTTATTCTTTTTATATTTTAGGTATTAGTACACTATATCTGTCTTCAGACACACCAGTAAAAGTCAGCTGATTCCATTACACATGGTTGTGATCCGCCATGTGGTTGATGAGAATTGAACTCAGGACCACTGAAAGGGAAGGCAGTGCACTTAACTACTGAGCCATTTCTTCAGCACTAATTTGCTTGTCCTTATCCACTGTAATTTTCAAAATCCCTATATTCTCCCCTGCACAGACAAGTTTGCCAATGTTTCTTCCTTTACTTTTGCCATCACAACTTCTTCCACTTGCACTGCACCCAGCACCATGGTTTCCACACCTTGGGGAACCATCACCACAGCCCCTCTACTGCCATAGCCAGGACATCTCCACATACTCATCTACTGCTATATGCGGGATACCACATCCTCCATCTCAAGTCCCAACAACATTGCAATCACCCATACCAAGCCCAGACCTTCCTACAGAGCTCTTCAGATGTCTAGATCTCCCTGCTGGCTTCTGGGATCCCGCAGCATGTGTCTATTGTTAACACAAAGCCTGTCCACCCCACAGTTATGACCACTGACTGTGGTATTTCTCAACAATTTTACCAAATGTAGCATGACTCTCAAAGGTCAACAAATAATGCTCCTTTTTCTTCTCCACCATCTACTGTCTCAGTCTGGCCAAACTCTATTATCCTAGCACCTCCTATAACTCCATCCAAAACTGTTTCCTTTACTGTCCCGTGAGCAGCAGGTTCTAGAGATTCCTGTGCAGGGGCAGCTCTCAATGGTTCTACTTCGTATCCTTCAGACTTGTGTGGTCCAAGCCCTATCCCAGCATCCACCTCAACACAACAGGAAGCCACAATACCAAAACCCATGGATGCCTTGCTGGGATGGTCTCTCATTACAGAACCATGTCTCAAAATATTCCCTTCAACTAAAATGAGGAACATTAAAACTCTAAAAACCAATGCAGATCAATTGCTGTGGATGGACGGGATCATGGCTCTCCATTCGGAGAGAGACACTTGTTTCTTTCTGGTAAGACTCAGTCTGGGACCTGATGTTCTGATGCTGGCCTTTCCATCCCTTTCCTTGCATTATTGTCTTGTAACTAATTTTTTCATTGTTTACTACTGAGTTTAAGTCAAAATATTTACAATTCCTGCATTTTTGTTACTTACTGGAAGTGCTGCTTAATCATGGGTTCCGTGGTTTGAGATTTCATAGGTACCAGCATGTGATAATGGAACACAGTCCCATTGTGACCTCACATGGTGAGGGGTACAGTATCCAGGGATGAACAACCATACCCAACCTCAGCCATCTTTGACCAATCTATGTTTGCCCAAGGCTGCCCTCAAGAATCACAATTACCCAATGAGCCACATCTCACTTGCCAGGATGCTTAGGGAAAGAAGGAAGACCTAGAGACTCACTGTTCCTCCTGCTTTCAGCACAATGAGGGAGATCAAAGGAAGGAAAGAGAAATAAAAAGTGCACAGAACAGAGCCTAGGAGATATGTGCCCAGGTTGCATGTGACCTCTTCCAGTGGAGTCCAAAGGATAGTGATCAAGTATCTGTTGACGTGTGTGCAGAATATTGCAAACCTGGGAACACTGCTGCCCCAGTACAGCAGGGATTGATGGCTGCAGAGTCAGTCCCAGCTTCCTGTTGTGGACCTGGTGCACCTGTGCTGCTGACATGAATATGCAGACCCCAGTGTCCCTAAAGTCACATGATCCTGACAGACCACAGTTGTTACTATGGCTGAGAGGATGAAGGGAAGTAGACAGTGGCAGAAGGCACAGGAGTAGCAGAGCATCCAGTCCTCTCCCAAGAGCCAGACAGGAAGCCCATCACAGCACACAGTGTGTGACATCCCTCAGCTGTCTGTGCACTTACCTCACAAGAGCTCACTTACCTGGTGTATTAGTCAGGGTTCTCTAGAGTCACAAAACGTATGGGTAGTTCCTGTGAAGTTAGGAAATTTGTTGATGACTTACAGATTGTAGTCCATTGACCCAACAATGGTCAGCAGCAGCTGTGGATGGCCGTCCGAGGATCTAGCAGTTGCTCAGTCCCACGAGGCAAGCAGGCAAGGAAGAGTGAGTGAGACTTCCTTCTTCCAATGTCCTTATATAGGTCTCCAGCAGAGAGTGTGGCCCAGATTAAAGGCTTGTGCTACTGTGCCTTTAATCCCAGATGACCTTGAACTCGGAGATCTCCTTATCTTAATCTTCTGGAATTCATAGCCACTATGCTTCAAGATCTCCATGCCAAGATCCAGGTCAGAAACTTGTATCTCTGAGACTCCAGATTAGGATCATAAATGAGCCTTCCAATTCTTGATTGTAGTTCATTCCAGATATAGTCAAGTTGACAACCAGAGATAGCCACTACACCTTCCTTATACAAGTGATAAACAGGAAGAGTCAGAAATTAAAGAAACAACACCCTTTACAATAGTCACAAATAATATAAAATATATTCGGGTAACTCTAACCAAACAAGTGAAAGATCTGAATGACAATAGCTTCAAGTCTCTCAAAAAAGAAATTGAAGATCTCAGTAAATGGAGAGATATCCTATGCTCATGGATTGTCAGAACTAACATAGTAAAAAATGGCCATTCTGCCTAAGCAGTCTCCATACTCAAAGCAATCCCCATCAAAATCCCTACACAATTCCTCAAAGACATGGAAAGAGCAATTCTTTCCGAAAGTCCCATAAGCCCCCTTCCCTCCCTCTTTTCCCCATTCAACCCCCTCTCACTTCTCTGTCCTGGCATTCCCCTACATCCAGTCTTTCCAGGACCAGGGGTCTCTTCTTTCATCTTCTTGGAAATCTATTGATATGCGAATTGTGTCTAGGATATTCTGAGATTCTGGGTTAATATCCCCTTATCAGTGACTGCATACCATGTGTGTTCTTTTGTGATTGGGTTACCTCACTAAGGATGATATTTTCAAGTTCTGACCATTTGCCTAGGAATTTCATGAATTCATTGTTTTTAACTGCAGAGTAGTATTCCATTGTGTAAATATACCACATCTTCTGAATCCATTCCTCCGTTGAGGGACATCTGGGTTCTTTCCAGCTTCTGGCTATTATAAATAAGGCTGCTATGAACATAGTGGAGCAGGTGTCCTTATTGCATGCAGGGGAAGCCTCTGGGTATATGCCCAGGAGTGGTATAACAGGATCCTCCGGGAGTGTCATGCCCAGTTTTCTGAGGAACCCTCAGACTGCTTTCCAGAGTGGTTGTACCAGCTTGCAATCCCACCAGCAGTGGAGGAGTGTTCCTCTTTCTCCACATCCTTGCCAACAACTGCTGTCTCCTGTGCTTTTGATCTTAGCCATTCTGACTGGTGTGAGATGGAATCTCAGGGTTGTTTTGATTTGCATTTCCCTAATGACTAAGGATGATGAACATCTCTTTAGGTGCTTCTCAGCCATTAGATATTCTTCAGGTGAGAACTCTTTGTTTAGCTCTGTACCCCATTTTTAATAGGGTTACTTGCCTCTCTGGAGTTTAACTTCTTGAGTTCTTTGTATATATTGGATATTAGCCCTCTGTCAGATGTAGGGTTGGTAAAGATCATTTCCCAGTTAGTTGGTTGTCACTTTGTCTTTTTGACAGTGTCTTTTGCCTTGCAAAAACTTTGTAATTTAATGAGGTCCCATTTGTCAATTCTTGATCTTAGAGCATAAGCTATTGGAGTTCTATTCAGGAAATTCTCCCCTGTGCCCATATGTTCAAGGTTCTTCCCTAGTTTCCTTTCTCTTAGTTTCAGTGTGTCTGGTTTTATGTGGAGGTCCTTGATCCACTTGGAATTGAGCTTAGTGCAAGGAGATAAGAATGGGTCAATTTGCATTCTTCTGCATGTTGACCTCCAGTTGAGCCAGCACCATTTGTTGAAAAGGCTATCTTTTTTTCCAGTGGATGGTTTTAGCTCCTTTGTCAAAGATCAAGTGACCATAGGAGTGTGGATTCATTTCTGGGTCTTCAATTCTGTTCCATTGATCTACATGCCTGTCACTGTACCAATACCATGCGGTTTTTAACACTATTGCTCTGTAGTACAGCTTGAGTTCGGGGATACTGATTCCCCCAGAGGTTCTTTTACTCTTGAGAATAGTTTTAGCTATCCTGGGTTTTCTGTTATTCCAGATGAATTTTTGAATTGCTCTTTCTAACTCTATAAAGAATTGAGTTGGGATTTTGATGGGGATTGCATTGAATCTGTATATTGCTTTTGGCAAGATGGTCATTTTTACTATATTAATCCTGCCAATCCATGAGCATGGCAGATTTTTCCATCTTCTGAGGTCTTCTTCAATTTCTTTCTTCAGAGACTTGAAGTTCTTGTCATACAGATCTTTCACTTGTTTGGTTAGAGTCACACCAAGATACTTTATATGGTTTGTGGCTATCGTGAAGGGTATCATTTCTCTTACTTCTTTCTCAGCCTGATTATCCTTTGAGTATAGGAAGGCTACTGACTTGCTTGAGTTGATTTTATATCCGGCCACTTTGCTGAAGTTGTTTATCAGCTGTAGGAGTTCTCTGGTGGAGTTCTTTGGGTCGCTTAAGTATACTATCATATCATCTGCAAATAGTGATAGTTTGACTTCTTCCTTTCCAATTTGTATCCCTTTGACCTCCTTTTGTTGTCTAATTGCTCTAGCTAGAACTTCAAGTACTATATTGAAAAGATATGGAGAGAGAGGGCAGCCTTGTCTAGTCCCTGATTTCAGTGGGATTGCTTCAAGTTTCTCTTCATTCAGATTGATGTTCGCTACCGGTTTGCTGTAAATTGCTTTTACTATGTTTAGATATGGGCCTCGAATTCCTGATCTTTCCAAGACCTTTAGCATGAAAGGATGCTGAATTTTGTCAAATGCTTTCTCAGCATCTAATGAGATAACCATGTGGTTTTTTTCTTTGAGTTTGTTTATATAGTGGATTACATTGATGGATTTCCTTATATTGAACCATCCCTGCATCCCTGGGATGAAGCATACTTGATCGTGGTGAATAACCGTTTTGATGTGTTCTTGAACTCGGTTGGCAAGAATTTTATTGAGTATTTTTGCATCGATATTCATAAGAGAGATTGGCCTGAGATTCTCTTTCTTTGTCAGATCTTTGTGTGCTTTTGGTATTAGCATAATTGTGGCTTCATAGAACGAGTTGGGTAGTGTTCCTTCTGTTTCTATTTTGTGGAACAGTTTGAAGAATATTGGTGTTAGGTCTTCTTTGAAGGTTTAATAGAATTCTGCAATAAAACCATCTGGACCTGTGCTTTTTTTGGTTGGAAGACTTCCAATGACGACTTCTATTTCTTCAGGGGTTATAGAACGGTTTAGATGGTCTTTTTGATCCAGATTTAATTTTGGTATTTGGTATCTGTCAAGGAAATTGTCCATTTCCTCGAGATTTTCTAGTTGTGTTGAATACAGGCTTTTGTAGTAGGATCTGATGATTTTTTAAATTTCCTCAGTTTCTGTTGTTATCTCTCCCTTTTTGTTTCTGATTTTATTAATTTGGATACTGTTTCTGTGCCCTTTGGTTAGTCTGGCTAAGGGCTTATCTATCTTGTTGATTTTCTCAAAGAACCAACTCCTTATTTTTTTGATTCTTTGTATGGTTTTATTTGTTTCTACTTGATTGATTTCAGCCCTGAGTTTGATGATTTCCTGCCTTCTACTCCTCTTTGGTGTATTTGCTTCTTTTTGTTTCAGGGCTTTCAGGTGTGCCATTAAGCTGCTAGTGTATGCTGTCTCCCGTTTCTTTTTGGCAGCACTCAGGGCTATAAATTTTCCTCTTAGCACTGCTTTCATTGTGTCCCATAAATTAGGGTATGTTGTGCCTTCATTTTCATTAAATTTCAAGAAGTCTTTGATTTCTTTCTTTATTTCCACCTTGACCAAGTTATCATTGAGTAGAGCATTGTTCAGCCTCCATGTGTATGTGGGTTTTCTGTTGTTTTTGTTGCCATTGAAGACCACCCTTATTCCATAGTGATCTGATAGGCATGGGATTAGTTCGATCTTCTTATATCTGTTGAGGTCTGATTTGTGACCAATTATATAGTCGATTTTAGAGAAGGTACCATGAGGTGCTGAGAAGAAGGTGTATTCTTTAGCTCTAGGATGAAATGTTCTATATATATCTGTTAGTTCCATTTGGTCCAAGGCTTCAATTAGATTCACTGTGTCCCTGTTTAGTTTCTGCTTTCCTGAACGATCCATTTCAGAGAGCGGGGTGTTGAAGTCACCCACTATTATTGTGTGAGGTGCGATGTGTGATTTGAGCTTTAGTAAAGTTTCTTTTATGAATGAGGGTGCCCTTGCATTTGGAGCATAGATATTCAGAATTGAGAGTTCTTCTTGGTGGATTTTTCCCTTGATCAGTATGTAGTGTCCTTCTGTGTCTTTTTTGATGACTTTAGGTTGGAAGTCAATTTTATCTGATATTAAGATGGCTACTCCGGCTCGTTTCTTGGGACCATTTGCTTGTAAAATTGTTTTCCAGCCTTTTACTCTAAGGTAGTGTTTGTCTTTGACCCTGAGGTGCATTTCCTGCATGCAGCAAAATGCTGGGTCCTGTTTACGTATCCAGTCTGTTAGTCTATGTCTTTTTCTTGGGGAATTGAGACCATTGATATTAAGAGAGATTAAGGAATAGTGATTATTGCCAACTGCCATTCTTGATGCTATCTTTATGTTTGAGTGGTTATCTACTTTCGGGTTTGATGCAAGAAGGTTACTATCTCATTTTTTCCAGGGTGTTGTTTCTCTCCTTGTATTGGCGGTTTCCACCTATTATCCTTTGCAGGGCTGGGTTTGTGGAAAGATATTGTGAAAATTTGGTTTTATCATGGGATATCTTGGTCTCTCCATCTATGGTGATTGAGAGTTTTGCTGGGTAGAGTAGCCTAGGCTGGCATTTGTGCTCTCTTAGTGTCTGCATGAGATCTGCCCAGGATCTTCTGGCTTTCATAGTCTCTGGAGAGAAGTCTGATGTGATTCGAATAGGTCTTCCTTTGTATGTTACTTGGCCCTTTTCTCTTACTGCTTTTAATATTCTTTCTTTGTTTAATACATTTGATGTTTTGATTATTATGTGACGGGAGGTATTTCTGTTCTGGTCCAGTCTGTTTGGAGTTCTTTAGGCTTCTTGTACGTTCATCGGCATCTCTCTCTTTAGGTTAGGGAAGTTTTCCTCCATAATTTTGTTGAAGATGTTTACTGGCCCTTTAAGTTGCAAATCTTCACTCTCATCTATACCTATAATCCTTAGGTTTGGTCTTCTCATTGTTTCCTGGATTTCCTGGATGTTTTGGGTTACACGTTTTTTGCATTTTGCATTTTCTTTGACTGTTGAGTCGATGCTTTCTATGGTATCTTCAGCACCTGAGATTCTTTCTTCCATCTCTTGTATTCTACTGTTGATGTTTGCATCTATAACTCCTGATTTCTTCCCAAGGTTTTCTATCTCCAAAGTTGTCTCCCTTTGTGATTTCTTAGTTGTTTCTACTTCCTTTTTTAGATCCTGGATGGATTTGCTGAGATCCTTCACTTGTTTGTTTGTATTTTCCTGTATTTCTTTAAGGTATTTTTGCGTTTCCTCTTTCAGGATTTCTGCCTGTTGACCCAAGTTCTCCTGTATTTCTCTAAGCGATTTTTGTGTTTCCTCCTCATGGGCTTCCATCTGTTGATCCATCGCCTCGTGCATTTCTTTAAGCAGTTCTCATGTCTCCTTTGTAAGGGCATCTATCCGTTGATTCATTTCTTTAAGCACTTTTTGTGTTGCCTCCCTATGGGCATCCATCTGTTGACCCATATTCTTCTGCATTTCTTTATGCAATTTTTGTGATTCCTTTGAAAGTGCATCTAACCGTTGATTCATTTCTTTAAGCGATTTTTGTGTTGTCTCCTTGTGGGCCTCCATCTTTTGATCTATGTTCTCCTGTATTTCTCTAAGCAATTTTTGTGTTTCCTTTGTAAGGGCTTCTAACCCTTGATTCATGGTCTCCTGTAATTCTTTATTAGATTTATTTGTGTCCTTCTTGTGATCCTCTAATAGCATCATGAGAAGTGATTTTAAATCCAGATCTTGTCTTTCGGGTGTGGTGGGGTATCCAGGACTCGCTGCTGTTGGAGAGCTGGGTTCGGATGGTGCCATATTACTTTGATTTCTGTTAATAATGTTCCTACATTTGCCTTTTGCCATCTGATTACCTCTGGTGTTAGTTGGTCCTGCTGTCACTGGCTGTTGGTTGGACCTCCTGTGAGACTGCAAAGCTATTTCTGGCCCCCCTGGATTACCAGGATTCCCCTGGCACCGATTTCTGGGGCCTGCCCTGCTCCTGAGTGACTTTGGAGCCCTGATGTGCCTTGCCCCAAGTGATGTTATATTGGGGAGTTCCTGCACATCCAAAGGCTCAGCTTAGTGGATTCCCGGAGCAGACGTCACCAAAGGGAGGCTGGTAGGCTCCCGCCCTGTGCAGGGGTGTGTGATCTCTCCGGGGGGGCCGAGGGGGCGTCCCTCTGCAGGGCAGAAGTCCCACAGCAGGGCTGGCGCGTCGATTACTGCAGACCTGCCCAGCTCTTGGAGAAGGTTACACACAAACTGCCTGAGACCGAAGCGATATTATGCCTGTCTGTCTCAGAGCCTGGCTGTCCCAACTACCTGGACACTCGAGCAAAGATGGCGGAGTGCACTCTGCACTCTCTCGGCGGCGGTGCAGGTCACCCAGCAGGGGGGATGGCCCACAGCAGAGCTGGCGCCCAGACAACCACAGCGCTGTCCAGTTCTTGGGAGCAGATGGAAGCCCCAACAGGCAGTGTCCAAAGCTGTTATATTGGGGAGAACCTGGATACCTGTCTCCTCAGTGTGGTAGATCCCGGAACAGAAGTCGCCAAAGGGAAGCTGGTAGGCTCCCACCCAGTGCGGGGGTGGGGGGGGGGTCCCTCAGCAAGGCAGAAGTCCCACAGCAGAGCTGGCGCGCTGCTTACTGCAGATCTGCCCAGTTCTTGGAGCAGGTTACACACAAGCTGCCTGAGACTGAAGCAATATTATGCCTGACTGTCTCCGAGCCTGGCTGTCCCAACTACCTGGATACTGGAGCAAAGATGGCGGCGTAAATAAGATTTCTAAAAATAATAATAATAATCATTATTTCAATGTGTGACTGTGCATACATGATGTGAAGAGTGCTATTGCTTCAATAACAAGATATTGAGGTCCAGGAAAACCATACAGAATCAATTCTCACCTTACTACACGACTTCCAGGATTGAAACTCAAGCACCATGCTTGCCTGGCAAATTCCTTTACCCTCTGATCATCTCTCTGTCTCCTGGGTACATGGGTTTAATACTGATCTCAGCCAGTCTTAGTTTCCAGCCTCTTCCATGATGGACACAGGCCCTATTTGTTCCCACCCGTCACCTCCTTAGTTCAAGCCTTTAGGCTCTATCAGTCCCACGGTGGACAAAAAAAAAAATTCTACCCAGGAAATCTCACAAAAGTTGGTGGCTTCCATGTGGGCAGAGGGCCTGGTTTTCAGCTTCTAAAAACCTGACCTTGGTCCACTTCTCCCTTCCCTTTCCCTTTGCTGCAGGCTTGTCAAGCTCCAGGATCCTATTACTGTGGTTGACACTTCCAGATGTCTCCTTTCCAAATCCCTTGTCTGCAGCCTCCTCTGGGAAGATGAACAGCACAGAAATCACTCTGCAGGCTGCCCTTGAGCCTCCTACCTCTGGAAACAAGCCAGTATTCTCTGCTTAGTGTTCTTTCAATACTTTTTCCATCTTGATGAAGTCAGGGTCTCCATTCACAAAGCGATGGGAAAAATGAGAGAGGCAATCCCATTGCACACGGATTTGTCCAGGAGTGGGATTTCCTGGGAGTGGAGATGCAAGAAAAAGTCAGGATATTGTTCCCACCTCCCTGTCCGCACTTACAGTCCACACCCATCACCCACCAGCCTGGGCAGTCACCCCCTGCTCCAGTGACTTCTTGCCTAGGCAGAAGTTGCTCAGGGTGGACACAGAGAATCACCTTTGCTCTAACCACTTGGGCCCATAAGGTGCAAAGACCACACCTGCAAGTACATCTGGGTAAAACCAAGGACACCTGGCTGTGGTGCCCTCTCCCTCATTCATTTCTCTTCCTCTGGGTCAGTGTCCCCCATACCCTCACCCTTCCCCCAATACATATCTCTACCACCCTCCAGCATAATCAGGAGACAATAGTGTTCTGTGCACTATTGAACTACTGACTACAATAGTATTCAGTGACTTTCTGTTGGAATATTTAACTCCCTTACCACCTGCGTCATGTCCTGATCTTTGCTCACTGTCCCCCTTTTCTTGATCTGATGCCATTTCTGCCACCATACACCATTTTGCCTTTAGCTTTTTGCCCATAGCCTAGGTGTGGAAAGATGGGCATTTCAGGATGGTCAGCAATGTTTTCTCCACAGGTCACCAGCACTTCCCTTACCACCTTCAGTCTGTTGATCACAACCATTTGGTTCCAGCCCATCTGCAGGCTGAACATGTCACCATAGTGGTTGTGAAGCTGAAGTAGAGGGAGAGAACACATAGGAAGTGGTGGTCTCCACATATCATAGAACAAGGCTCACTGTGCAAACATGGGCATAGTGTTTAGTGTGCACACATGGGTCCAGTGTGTATGTAGATGTGTGTGAATATGTTTGTGTGCATGCACATGCATGTGTGTGCATGAACCTTGGTCCTCTTACATCCTAGAAAAATGCTCTTCACTGAGCTTCATCCCCAGCCTGAGGATTCCCACCTCTGTGTCATCTTATCTCTTAAGTTCAGCAAAGAAATCACAATAGATGTGACCCTCCCAGTGGTGACCTTGCCAGGGCCGAAAAATTGTCCTGAGGCCCCTTAGCATTTCATCACACATGAAGAACTCTGGTTCCTAGAGAAGGGCAGTGAGGCCAGAGAGTACAGCAGCAAGAGATTCAGGCAGCCACAGCCCCTCTCTCCACTGAGTGTCCTGACTGACATGGTACATTAGACCTCCCAGCAGGCCAAGACCTGATCTTTGACAGGATCATAAGGGACTTGGGACCTCTATGGCTGCTTCCCTCCCCAACTAGACTGAATGCTGCTGTCACATCCTACTTCACCTTCTGGACTTTTCCCCCCTCAATATTTTTGCCCTAGAAAGTCCCAGTGGCTACCACCAAAAAAATTGCTAACGCTGTCCCTTCTTGGGGGCCCAGATGTCTGTCTGACTTGTGGTTCCACGCCCACTATGTACTGCTATGGACACCATGACCACAGGGCCCGTCCACCACTACGTCACTCACCTTGGACAAGCTGTACGGCAGGTTATCTAGGTCCACATGCAGCAGGCTACCCAGCACAGGCCATGGCACAGGGCCTGGTGGGTAGCGGGAAGTCCAGCGCTGTCGCCGGTGCATCAGGTCCACCAGTAATATGAAGATGACTGTGAATATGGCCACTGGCCACAGGCCAGTCCCAGTCAGCAGCTCCATGACTGCCCCACTGCTGCCCAGTCTTCCCAGAGGCCAATGAACAACACTCAATAGAACACCTAGGGTTAGGAAGATCCAAACTTGGATCCTGCCACCTTATAAAATAGTGCCAGGGTTGCCCTTTGTCCTCTGCCTCCAACCACATTCTTGTGTTTTGCTTGTCCAGTGTAGGGAGGGGCCAGAGATGATCGGTCCCTCCCTGGAACTGAACAAGCTTATTCTTCTGAGCTGAGCATGGTAGGTAGATGTCCAGTGGACCCCTGCTTCAAAATGGATGATTTGGTCATTGTGTGCAGAAAAATCATCTGGTATGTTACACATTCAAAGCTTTAGGGACTTGAGTTCATTGCCTTACAGAGGAATGAGACATCCTAGGCTTTCATGGAGCACTTTATGGACAGGATGTGAGGGGTGACTGGCATCCAGTCAATGGCTTCTGTGGGTGGGTGAGCAGTGGGAGGCTGTCACTGCAGTAGAGGGAAAGAGGTTTGAGACCCTATGGGCAAGGGAAGGGCATTGGGAGAGTGCAACTGGAATCCCTGTGGAAGAGTGAGAGCCAGTGGGGAAGGCAGCTGGAGCAGTGCCATCATCAGTACATGTTTGTAGTCACCCAGTTGATCAGCAGGAAGACATACAATGATGCATTTCTTAGAACCAGTCCTAGGAAGCTGAGAAATGGTCTGAGACTCTTGGGGTACTTGTCACATGCGGGTCTCTGTCTCTTATTCACCCTTGGGTTGTTAGTGGTCAGTCTCTCCTGGCAACAGTCTTCTACCTGGAGATAGGTAAGTCAGTCTGCTCCTCATGCCAGAGGCCTGTGGTCAGGGTTGGCAGCTTTGAGGAAAATAGAAAGATGACTCCTGAGTCTTCAAACAAATGGTGTTTTTGTGCTGGGCACTGCAGGGCACACAGTACATGCCAGCTCACCATTCACTAGGGTCAGGGAAGACTCAGTCCCTGTCCTTGCTGGATCCAGACCTCTGAAGATCAAAGGCTCAGAAGTCCCAGTGGAATCCAGGCAGGCTCTCTCTGCTTCACCTTGAGTGTGGCAGAAGAGAGGCAGGAGTTGAATGGAGACCACACCATGCAGCCTCACAGCAAGGACTAGGCACAGTTCTCTTCCTCTCTGCCCACCATGCCACCTCTGCACTCACCACACCTGAGACACTGGAGTCTTAGGTGACTCCATGCTTATTGCTGGCCTGAAACTTCTAATCCTACTCCCTCTTCCTGTTCATGATTCTTGGTGCTGTCCAACCTGGTTCCTTAGAATGGCACCATAGGTTGGGACCGAGACAAGAGTCTTTACAGAGCCCCAAGTTGGCCTAAAAGGAGACCTGCTTGGGAGGCAGGACACCAGCATGGATCATGGTCAGAAAGGAGATTAAGAAGACACCTTGCTGAGGTCACTGACAGACTGAGGCTGTTGGGTTCTGCCTGGTTTGCTCCAGGACCCTTCCAGGTTAACTTCTAGTGCCTGATGATTAAACCTGAGGGTCAGTTTGGGATAACACATTCGACCTCTTGTCTCTACCCATTTGTGTCCTACATGACCTTATCTAAGACAAGCAGTGTTGCTGACTGGGTGCTGGCCCTAGTGGGGTATGGGCTGACTCAGGCTGATTTTTCCTGCACCAGGTAAGTGAGCCCTTGTGAGGTAAGTGCACTGACAGGTGAGGGATGTCACACACTGTGTGCTGTAATGGGTTTCCTCTGTCTCCAGCTCCTGGGAGAGGACCTAGATGCTCTGTTAACCCTCTGTCTGTTGGCACTGTTAGCTTCCTTTCATCCTCAGTCCATATCCTCTCAGCCATGTGAACAACTGTGGTCTGTCAGGATCAAGTGACTTTAGGGGGACTGGGATCTGGTTATTCATGTCAGCAGCACAGGTGTGCCATGTCCACAAGAGGAAGCTAAGTCCTGGGCATCAGGGGGAAGTGGGTCTCCCATGTTTGCAAGTCTCTGCAGTCATGTGTACAGATAAATGATTGCTGTCCTTTGGACTCTCTGGAATGTAACTTAATTTAAGATAATGTACTGTTCCTCATTTTATAAGACATTTAAAGTGGATTCATACTGGATTGTCCAGACCCCTTAGTGAAGGCAATTCTGTTAAAAAGAGAGTGGGGACATGTTCTATGGAAGTGTAGTCAAGTATGGGAGAAGAGGGTGCCTCAGCAGGCCCATGCTGAAGGACCAGCCACAGGATGGTTTTATATAGAATAGAGTTTATTTAGGCCATTGACCTAATTTAGTTTATTTAGGTTAAGAGGGTAGTAGAGACAGAGAAAGGTAGAGAGAGAGTAGAGAAGTAGAGGAGAAGAGGCTGACCATGAGCACCTGGAGAGATGGGGAGGGGGAGGGAGTTGGGACAGACACAAGAGGGAAATAGAGAAACAGCAAGAGAGTAAGAAAGCAGGGAGGGGGCAAGCAACCCCTTTTATACTGAGTCAGGCATAGCTGGTTGTTGCAAGGTAACTGTTGGGGGGAGCATATTTGGTTGTTGCCAGGTAAGTATGGGTGAGGCTTAGACAAAATGCTACCAAATGCCACAGCAGATTTGCTTACCAGGCAGATTATAGGCTTTACACAGGAACAATTAGCCAAATATTCTCATTCTTTACATTATCAAAATAGTAATAGCTTGAGATAACAACTTGGTATTTGTAGAGAATGTGCACATCACATTGTAAAGACTTGCCCTGAATGTCCTTAATTTGTTCATGAACCAGATAATGGTGTAATCCTCAAGGACTCATACAAGTTTTTAGACCTCATAGGACAGAGAACGTGGAGACTGTAGAAACTGTCTTTAAAAAACTAATCAAAAAGTGAAGTTGTAATGACCCTTCTCTTTCCTTTAATGTGACCAGTTATTTGGACTCAATCATGGACTGGTCTGGAAATCAATCCAATATTGGAAAAAAATAACTGTTCATTTGGAACACTAGCTCTAGACATGTTCGGAGATATATTTGAAAATTGACAGCTGCCTCATGTGAAGTTACATTTGCAGTGGATAAAAGTGGACAGGATCTGGATTTTGAACAAATATTGCTGAATGTGTTAAGGCTCCTAATTTTTTAGGAGGATATGAATGTTACACATATTTCTGATTTTAGAAGTAAACTATGTACATGTGACTATTGATACCTTCTCAACCTTTCTTGTTGCAACTGCTTTAACAGGAGAAACAACTAAAAATGTAATCACTTATTGCGTACATTGTTTTTCTATGCTGGGTGTTCCAAATCAGATTAAAACATAATGGAACTGGCAATTACAATCAAATATTTGAGATGTTTTGTCAACAATTAAATGTTAGCCATATTACTGGGATTCATTATTATCCTCAATGACAAGGTATTATGGAATAGGCCTATGGAAGATAAATCAATATCTTCATAAAATAAAAAAGGGGGAATTATATCCCTGTACACCACAAATTTATTTAAATCATGTTCTTTTTATTTTAAAAGTTTGAAATGGATACGAAGGAACTCTCTCCTAAGTGTTTATGGCACCCTACAACTAGGTGTTCTTATGCCTAGGTGAAATGAAAGGATCTACTTATGGGCGTGTGGCATGGTCCTAATCAGGTATTAATATGGGGAAGAGGGCATGTTTGTATTTTTTCTTCAGAATGTTGAAGGAGCATAGGAGCTGCCAGAGTGATTGGTGAGACATGTTGTTGCTGGGGCAAAGACTGATGCTGACTGTGAGCTTGCTGAGTGCCCTGACAATAGTGAGAGGAAACTGTTTTTGGCATATGTACCTGATCAAACTTTGCTTGCCTATATCCCAGACTTGACAACCTGACTTGCTACAATTTTTAGAGATTGTGGGACATAGAACATGGAGAACTTAGAAACTGTTCAAAAAAATTAATCAAATAAAGAAGTTGTAATGACCCTTCTCTTTCCTTTAATGTGACCAGTTATTCAGACTCAGTCATGGACTGATCTGGAAATAAATCCAATATTGGAAAAAGGAAGATAACAGTGTTCATTTGGAATGCTGGCTCTGGACATGTTCAGAGACATATTTGAAAATTGGCAGCTGCCTTGTGTGAAGTTACACTTATAGTAGAAAAAGTTGGACAGGATCTGGATTCTGAACAAATATTGCTGGGTGTCTTAAGGCTCCTAAGTTTTTATTAGTTTGTCATTTTAAGATTACTTTTGTTTCTTCTATGGTATTTAATGTAAGTTGTGTTGACTGCACACTTTCAAATTGTGTTAGTGTGTTGAAATCTGGCATGGCTCTTATGGTGGTCTATCAGTCAACTTTTGTTTTATAGCCCATGAATATTACAGGAACTTGGTATTCTGAAAAAAAATCTTGCAGATGCTGGAACAAGGGAGTCAGGCTTTAAACAGAAGCAAGAGTGTAGTGGGCTTGATTATTCCTGGTATAATGGCTTTGATTGCATTACTAGCTAGGATCACTGCTTCTGCAATTGCTTTGACACAAGAAGTGAAGAAAGCTACTTTTGTTAATCATTTAGAAAAAAATGTTGCTAATGCTCTGAATATTCAAGAAGATTTAGACAGACATTTGAAACAGTGAACTGATGTTCTTTATAATACTATTCAAATTATTGGAGAGGAAGTTCAGAGTTTAAGAGTAAGAAGTTCTGTTGAGTGTCACTCTAGATTCCAATGGATTTGTGTCACTTCTAAAATTTACAGTGACAGTCAAAATAATTGGAAGAAAGATCAAAGACACTTGCATAGTGTTTGGCATAATTCTAACACTTCTCTAGAAATTTTAACTCTATATCCCGAGATTATGAATTTAAAGAATGTTGCTCCACTAAGTTTTGATGCTGTGGATATTGCTGATAAAATTATTCATGGCCTGAGGTCAGTATTTCCACCTTGGTCAAGCTTCCAGAATGACTTATATAGCTTGATCATGTTAGCCCTTCTTGTCCTGAGAATACATTTATTCCTGGACATTGTGATAAAACTTGACTTGTACAATATCAAAATGTTGATGGCCAAAATACATGGCTTGAAAGTAAAAATGGATCCCTACACAGAGTTATTAATTGAACAGGCTGACAGTTAAAGACAGTTAAGATTCTGCACAGTTTCTTACCAACCTAAGACAGTTATGCATTGCTTTTGAAAATGCATATTTGATGACGGGTGAGGAAGGCACTATTGTAAGAACAACCTAAGATAGACATAGTCTTGCTAATGAAATAAAAATGGGGAGATGTGGAGAGCTATTAGGGCTGCTTCTAGAAATTTGGCAAGTACTTGTCACTGGGCTCAAGGAAGTAGGCTCAGACAAGAATATTCACATTTGGGCTAAGGCAAAGCTCATGATAAACTCAGCCAAGGAATATGTGGCATTCCTTTTATCTTGATCATCCTGATAAGCCCTAGAAACAGTGACTAGGGGGACTTGTTTATTGTCTTGTTTGTCCTCTTTGTTTATTATCTTGTTTACTTTTTCTTTCATCTAAGAACTGGCCCTATTACTTGCAAGTACCTAAAATGGTATAAAAGCTGACAAGAAAAAAATAAACCCACTTCAGCCTCGTTCCTGGCTGGAGTCATGTTATAATGTTGTCTAATTGTCTTTTTTTTTTCTTCAAATCTCACTCCACCCTTGAGACCCTGTTGACTGACTGAACTGGCTTAATCACTCCCTTACTTCAATTCAATATTCTTGAACACAGGATTCACCTCAATTTCAAGCCCTGGTGCTTAATACTCAAACCATATACATTATGTTTTTCTTCTCTCAGCTTGTTATGCTTGTTTAAAATTCTCTTCATGGGATTTAAAATGAGAACAAAGTTTCTGCTGGGTTTTTTTGGGATTTCCCTTGTCATTGTAATTAATATAAATCTATCTTAGCCTCAGGTAGACTCTTCAGACAAGGACTCACCAAATACCACAAAAACAGTTTCTAGGCCAAATACTGACATTCTTCTCTACTAAATCATCTTGGGCTAGGACTGCATAATGCAAATCAATATGAGCAACAAAGACTTTTATATTCTTACTATGATAGCCCATTAATCCCCACTTAAAATATTCCAGTGCTTTCCAAATCCACAGTCCCCAATCCACATTCTTCCAGACAAAACCAAGGTGAGGCCTATCACAACAATACCCCACTCCTGGTAACAACTTCTGTCTTAGTTAGGGTTTTTCTGCGGTGAACAGACTTAATGACCAAGGTAACTTTCATACAGAAAAACATTTAATTGGTGCTTGTTTACAGGTTCAGAAGGTTAGTCCATTATCATCAAGGTGGGAGCAAGGCAGCATCTGGGCAGGCATGATGCAGGCAGAGCTGAGATTTCTTTTATTATTATCATTACTTATTATTATTGTTGTTATTGTTGTTGAATCTTGTTTTACAATCCAGTCTTTATCTCCCTCCCAGTCTACTCTCTGATTTTTTCTCATTCCATATGTTTTCCCCTTTCTCCAAGAGGATGTCCCCCCCCAAACACGAATCCCACCAGACCTCCCCACACTCTGAGGCCTCAAGTCTAGTGAGGGTTAGATGCATCTTCTTCCACTGAGACCAGACCAGGCAGTCTTCTGCTGTATAAGTGTTGGGGGGACCTCATGTCAGCTGTTATATGCTACCTGGTTGGTGGCTCAGTGTCTGAGCGATCTCAGGGGTTCAGGTTAGTTTATACTGCTGATTTTCTATACAGTTGTTCCCCTCCTCAGCTTCTTCCAGCTTTTCCCTAATTTAACCACAGGGGTCACCAGCTTCTCTCCATTCGTTGGGTGTAAATATCTGTATCTGACTCTTTCATCTGCTTGTCAGTCCCAGTGCTGGGACAACATCTTCGGCTTCTCATCTCTACCTGTCTTGTCATACATAACATTATCTAAGAGAAGCCATGGTGCTGACTGGGTGTTGGCTCCAGTGGGGGATGGGCTGACTCAGTCTGAATTTTCCTGCATCAGGTAAGCGAGCCCTTCTGACATATGTCTAGAACTGTCCTTCTGGGTCCCACCTAACTCACACACTTTCAAGATTCCAAAGTACTTGACCTTTCCCAGTCAGTAGCATCTAGTACATTTTTACACATGTGGGGAGGACTCTTTGTGGTCTGAACAGACACACAGAACAGCTGGATCCTGCCCATCTTCCTGGAGTCTGACCCGTCCCCTTTTGCTACAGCAGATTTCTTCCACATCCTTTGACTCCAGCAAGCCTGAGTATGAAGACAGCAGCATTTCTAGTTGTGAGAGCTGTCTTGACCACCATTTGTGGCTCTTCAGGTTCTTGGGGACCTATGTCAACATTGTCAGCAGAACAAGAACAAGAATTGTGCTGATGTCCAACACAAGCCACTCACACTCTCCTCACAGTAATGCTTGAGAATGACTTCTGTGTGCAGTGTGTGACCAACCCAGGAGCCATTGGTAGGCCTTTTAGTGTGATATAGGGTCAAGCACTGAACCTCAGCACAATTATCTCTCCTCCTCCTACTCTATCGGGATGTTTCCTTCTCTCCTTCCTTTCATTCCCTACCCCTTCCTCCCTTCAGCACTCCCTGATGACTAACCACCTGTCCCCTTTCTAAGAACTTTCTTATTAAGCAGTCTAGGCCATATAGGCCAAGAAGGACTTGAACTTGCCCTCTTCTTGCCTCATCCTCCCATGTGCTTTACAGAAGGCCACAGATCCTAGAGTAATAAACTCTGTTCTCACCACATTAAAGTTGTTCATTGGTTGGTCTAAGACAAAGGGTCAAGAAGGATTGTAGACTGTTGTCTTGGTACACAATACAGACAAAGGTGTGGGTTAGACCAATAATCTGAGTTGCAGACACAGAACTTGTTTATTGGACAGCAATCAGCCCAATCTGGGGAGAAGGATGGAGCCACTGCCCCTGCTAGCGAACCACTGCACAGAGCTGGTAGGGCTGTGGAGTAACTAGCAATGCATAGATGCCATGGTCACTGGGCCTGGGCTGTCCAGCGGGCACCGAGAAGCTAAAGCGCTGCAGGAGGCAGGTGAAGAAGAGAAAGAGTTCCATACGGGCCAGGGGCTCCCCAAGGCATGCTCGGCGGCCTGTGGGAAGGAGAGGGTTCAGTCAGTCTGGGACCTGATTGGGGCTCCACCCTCCAAAGCACCCTTGGGGACAGACAGGCAGCCAAGCCTCCCACAGGCACCTGCAGAGAAAGGCATGAAGGCCTCATGCTTCACAAAGTGGCCCTGGGCATCTAGGAAGTGTTCAGGATGGAAGCAGAGGGGCTTCTCCCAGACAGTCTCATCCTTCAGCACGGAGGACAGGTTGGGGATGAGGGTCGTCCCCTGGCAGGAGGCACATGGTGAGAACATAGACTGGGGTGGGGCTGCCTAGACCCTGGCCACCAGTTCACATGCATAGTCGCTACCTCACACACAGGATCATTTCATTCAACCTCAACCCCAGAGCCTCTCAGCAGTTTCTCTGGTACCATCCAAGGCCCTGTGACAAAGTTCCTGCCTGTAGTACTTCCTAAAACCCCTGAAACTCATTTCACTGGACTTCCTCTTCTTCAGGGAATCTTGGGCAATGGCTGCAGTGTACTCACACCCAGCACGATCCTGTTCCCATGTGGAAATCCAGGGTGTGGTGTTCTTGGTCTTTATCACCCTTGTTTGCCTAGTGGCGATTCTGGGACCAGGGTGACCATGCCTACCTTGGGGATGAGGAAGCCTTGGAATTTAATGTCACGGGATGTCATATGGGGTACATTCATTGGGACAATGTCTGCAAAGCGCTGCACCTCATGAATGACAGCATTGGTGTAGGGCATGCGGGCCTGGTCTGCCATCTCTGGATGCCGCACCTGCCCTATGACTTCATCAATCTCCTGGTGGACACGGCCTGGATAGATAGGATTTCTTCAGTGAAAAAGCAGCTCATCCTTGCACTTGTACCATTGGCTTAATAAATAGATAAGACTCCCATCAGTCTTGTGGGAATCTAGGTCAAGCTGGAGCCACTGGTTTCTCAAATGCCTCTTGCTCTCCCTCCCAGCCCCAGCCAGGCTCACGCTGCACATCCGGATGCAGGATCATGAGCAGGAGGGCCCAGGACAGTGTGGTTGAGGTGGTCACCATCCCTGCAGTGAACAGGTCAAAAACCACCACGCGCAGGTTCTTCTCATTGAAGCTGCTCTCAGGATTCCCCTTGGCCTGGGCCGGGCAGAAAGGGTGGGCTCAGTAGGGAGAAGTCCAACAATGGCCTCCCATTGTTCCCTGGAAGCCCAGGCGCTGAGTTATTTGGTGATACAGAGAATACCACACATCTGACCTCACAGCTCACAGGACCTCAGCCCATAGCCCCTGACCACATCTCTTGGAGCTGCCAATCACCTTCTCCATCTCTGCTAAAAAGGCATCAGTCAGGTCCCGGGGTGGCTGGGCAGGATCCCAGGTTGTCTTGTGCTCAATTACTATCTTATTCGTTAAGGCTATTAATGAATTCAGCTTGGGGAAGACTTTGCCAGGCAGCCCAGGGATATTAAGGAGCACTGGGACTGCATTCAACACCTGTGGAAGAAACAAAACAGGTCCAGTTGCTTTTATTTCTAATTAAGATTTCATTATTTGTGTGTCAGTGTGTGTGCACATGCATGTGCATGCATGTGTTTGCATGTACACTATCACATGTGTTTAGCAGCTCATATTTGGTCATGAGAACAATGTATAGAGTAAATTCTATCTGTTATATGAGACTCAGGGAACCAACTCAGGTCTCCAGGTTTGATTGGTAAGCTCCTTTACCCACCGACCATCTATCTCTTTTGCCCCTGGGCGCTGTTTCTGTTCAGTGTTTACCTGAACCAGTCACAGTTCTCAGCCTCTTCCACAATGGACTCAGGATCTGTTTGTCCCTACCCATCACCTGCTTCTTCCTTAGTTCTAGCTTGCATGCTCAGGGTAAAGAGAAGAAATACTCTACCCACCAAATATAACAGGCTTGTGTGGTTTCCCTGCAGGCTCACTCCCTTTCTAGAGCCATTGACCTTGGTCCGCTCCTCCCTTCCACTTACCTGAGGTTTGTCAATGTCCAAGCCTTTCTACCTGCCCTTGGCTGTCACACCAGGCCCTGACCCAACCACCCTGAATTCATACTTACTCTGATAGGATTTATAGCATAGAAGTGGCCATGCCCACTGCTCTGACCCACATACCTCTGCAGTGAAGCCACTGTCCTCTCCAAAGCTTTCCATCAATGTTTTGAGCATCATGTTGAAGAAAGGGTCTTCATACTCAAATCGACGAGCATAAACAAGAGAGGCAATCACATTGCTCACAGCTTTATTCAGGTAGGGGCTGGGATTGAAGGGATGTTCTAGGAACAGAGATGCAAGCAAGTCATGATATCACTCATCAGTCCCTGCCCACACTCTCCATCTCAAACATCACCCACCGGTCTCCTTGGTGAAAGCATCACAGAGATAGCCAGCCTCCTCCGTCACCCACTGCTCCAGCGATTTCTTGCCCAGGCCGAAGTCACGCAGGGTGGACACAGAGAATCGCCTCTGCTCCCGCCACTCAGGCCCGTAAGGTGCAAGGACCACACCTGCAGGTACATCTGTGTGTAACCCAGGACGCCCAGCTGTGCTGTCTCCTCTGTTCCCAACATTTCCCTGTGGTCAGTCTTAGCAGTAAGTGCCCAACACTTTTCTAGCACATATTGGTACCTTCCATTCCGTAGGCTCCACCCTCCATCCCAGTGTCTTCTCCTTGCATTGCCTGACCACTTCCTCTCCATTAGGCCTGTCCATAATCTGCTCACCCCCTCAGGCCCTATTCTCCCTGCCTTGTCCACATTATAGAGCTTTGCCTTTTGATTTGTGCCCATAACCCAGGTGATTATAAATGGGTAGTAGGGGGCGGTCAGCAGTGTCCTCTCCATAGGTCACCAGCAGTTCCCGCACTGCTTTCAGTCCGTTGATCACAACCACAGGCTTCCAGGCCATCTGCAGGCTGAACACATCACCATAGCGGTTTTGAAGCTGAAATAGTGGGACAGAGCCCTTAGGAAGTAGAGGTCCCAGCAGAGTGGAAGATCAATACTCCTCACACAAGTCTCTGTACCTCTCTCTCTCTCTCTCTCTCTCTCTCTCTCTCTCTCTCTCTCGCTCTCTCCCTCACACACACACACACACACACACACACACGGTACTTATTGAAACTTGTTTCTGACATATGCTGGGCAAATGCTCTATCACAGACCTTAGCCTATGGTTGGGGCACCTTGTCACTTGGTGACCATATCTTCTCAATTCAGCAAAGAACTCATAGCAAATATTATCACTCAGCTGTGACTCAGCCTGAGCAAGGTCCTTGGGTCCATTCATATTCCACCATACAAGAGAAAATTCAGGTTCCTGAGATGGGCAGTCAGGCCTGAGACCACACAGCCGAAAGAGACTATTGCACACATGCCACACACCCCTCCCAACTTTGTTTTCCCAACAACTCTTTCTTCTCTTGGGGGCTGCCTTCCTGTCTTTCCTGGGGCTTCAAGGACCACCACATGCTGCCTGGGGAACTCTGACCTCTACTGTTCCCCACTACCACCTCTCACCTTGGACAAGCTGTATGGCATATTCTCGAAGTCCACATGCAGCAGGTTTCCCAGCACAGGGAGTGGCGCAGGGCCTGGAGGGTAGCGGGCAGTCCAGAATTTGCGCCGGTGCATCAGGTCCACCAGAAGCAAGAAGATGGCAGTGAATATGGTCACAGTCCATATGTCATCTCCAATCAGCAGCCCCATGGCTGCCCCACTGCTTCCAGGCTTTTGAAGGAATACTCGTTCCAGACACTTAGAATCAGGAAAGATCTTCTTATGAAAGACTGGGAACCTGGTCCCTTATAAAGGGGGGATAAGGCTGCACTTTGTTCTCTGCCTTGAGTCAAGTAGCTGTGTTAATGTTCAAACAGAGCCTGTATGGGGGAAAGGGGTGTCAAAAAAGTTCAGGGAAAGTCAACAACAGAAGTTCCTGCCCTTTCTTCTCTCCTGTGGTGCTTATCCAGAGGAATGGCATTGATAGCTCCACAGGGAGCTGCATAGTGGTTATTTGGGCTGGAAACTGTGCGCAAGACCAGTACACAACCGTGAACCCTGCCTCAAGGTGCAATGGTCATAAGCTGATTTGCCACATGGCCAGAGAACCGAGGGGCCTGAGGGCATTGTCTCAGAATGGAACAAGACCTTTTGGAGGCTTCATGGAACACTTAGCTAGTAGGATATGAGGTCTGACTGACACCATAGGCACTGTCACTATGAAGCAAGGGCCACTGAAAGTGACTTGTGTGGTTAGCTGATGAGGGTGAGGGAGAGGCAGTGTGAAGAAGGAGGCTCCAGCCTGTGGAGCCTTGAGAACAGGTGGGAGGTCATTCAACTCTTGAGGAAGGCTAAATTCAAAACCTGGGGACTTCTTAGCTCTCACCCAAGAAAGCTGAAGGTTTGTTACCAACTGTCAATAGAATCCTGGAGAGGCCAGCTAGATGTCCAGGTGGTTGCCAAATGGAGACCACTATCTAATTTTATTCACTCTTGGTTTCTTGTTAGGTCAAGCTCTGCGCTAATAGTCATCTTAAGAAGGATGGAGAAAAGCCGGGCAGTGGTGGTGCACGCCTTTAATCCCAGCACTTGGGAGGCAGAGGCAGGAGAATTTCTGAGTTCGAGGCCAGCCTGGTCTACAAAGTGAGTTCCAGGACAGCCAGGGCTACACAGAGAAACCCTGTCTCGAAAAACCAAAAAAAAAAAAAGAGGGATGGAGAGGTGTCTTCCTCATACTACATGGCAGTGTTTTTGAGATATTTGTGAATACTGCCACACACAGGGATATAAGACTATCCTGGAGGCTCAAAGAGCACATTGTTTTCAGGACACAAGGAACTTACAAGCACTGCAGGACACAGCACCCGACAGCAAATGCCACTGACTGGTTTTGTAGTGAGGGGTGGTGGGAAGAAGGCAGCTGCAGCCCCTGGAGTCTTGTGTTCCATTCTGAGGTTACTGAGTTGATCAGGGAAGGCCAGACTCAGAACCTGGAAGCATCTTAGGTCAGATCTGAGAAAGCTGAGAAACTGTCAACAACTGCTGAGAGTCCCATTAGGCAGAGGTGCTCCTAGGTTTGCAATTCTCTGGACACATGTCAACAGGTAATTGATCACTGTCCTTTGGACTCCACTGGAAGAGGACAGATACAACCTGGGCACAACTCTCTTGAACTCTGTTTAATCTCCCTTCCTGCCTTCATTCTGCCTTGTTTCATTGAAACGACCCCCAGCAGTGAGTCTCAGAGCCATCTCTAGGTCTTCCTTCTTTCCCTAATCATTGTGGGAAGTAGGAAGTGACTCATTAGGATGATTGTGACTCTTGAGTGTTACCTTTAGAAAGCTTAGTTGGGGCAAAGCTTGGCCAGAGGTTGGCTAGGGTTAGTGAGACTTTCATCCCTGATGGTTACTGTACCCCTCATGGTGCAAGGCCACAGCGGAACTGTGGTCCATTAGCATAGGCTGTTACCTATGAAATCTCAAACCACAGAACCAGTGCTTGAGATGACACATTTGGCACGTAAAGAAATGTAAAATATTGAGAATCAACCTCAGATATAATTCCTGGATGTTTTCTTTATTCCTAAAATGCACACAAAGGGGACGGCTGAGCAGGAGCATGACATTGGCCAACCTCCATTGCCACCTCCCATGCTGAAGAAGTAGTTGCAGTTGGCAAAACTGTTCTGGGATCTAGATAGGGCCTGCGACTTGTAGTCACAAAAAAACATAGTCCAAGGAGCTGGGGTGTGGGGCAATGCCTGGCAATCACTGAATCAGGTTCCCCTGTGGCACTGTTTACTTGTAGGTGGGGCAGGGTCATCAGCCTCATGAAAATCTAAACTCAAATGAAATATGACCGTGGGCACAGCAGAGGCTCTTGGTTCTGAGTGTAGAAGTGTGAGCATGTCTCACCTGAGACAATAGATTCCAGGTAGGAAGAAAGAGCATGATCTTTGATCATAGATGATATAATTGTGCATGCAGAAAACAGGGAAGGTTTCACAATACCATCTGAGAACATCAAACAATTTCAGCAAAGGCAAAAAGTCAACACAAAAAAACACTCATTCTTTCCTGATCTAACAATGAATATGCTATTTGAAATAACAATGAATAAAAATTTAAAGAGAATAGAATGGCAAGCAGTATTATACATAAACTAACATCAAAAAGAGTAACTATGCTAGGGCAGGGCAGTGACTCTTACAGTAGGGTGCTTGATGTGTAAGCTGAGGACATGAGTTCATTTCCTAGCATCTAGATACTCCAAACACTTCCACAATCCCAGTGCTAGGGAGGCAAAAAAGGGAAGATGCTCAGAGCTGCTGGTGAGTCAGTCTACCTCAATGAGTGGGCTCCAAGTTCAATAAGGTGGAGAGGGACTGAAGAAGACATTCAACCTGTCCTCTGGCTTTAACACAGAAATGAGGATGTTCACACGGGTGCATTCATTTCCCTATGAAGAGTTGCACACACACACACGCACACATACAAAAACACACATACAAAATGAATAACCTACAAAATCATCAGAAGTGACTGAACAATATGTAAATGGAATGCATCAAAGAAGTAAAAACATCTTTTGTTTTGTTTTTGAATTTTGAGACAGGGTTTCTCTGTGTAGTCCTGGCTGGCCTGGACTTCACTCTGTAGAGAAGGCGGGCCTTGAACTCCAAAAGATCTGCCTGCCTCTACCTCCTGAGTGCTGGGATTAAAGAAGTGCACCAGCATTGCCTGGCTAAAGAAGTAAAAATTTAAAGAGAATATTAAAACAGGAAGCCTTGCTTTATTGTTCATGAACTGGAAGGAATGGAATCCAAGCATTAAATATAATTTCTATCAGATTACAAAATCCCTAAAATTTGTATGGAATATCAAGAGACCACAAATGCTGCAAAAGATTTTCAAAAAACTGATAGTTTGGGGATAAAAATGGCTTAATTCGTAAACAACTTGCTACTCAAACACAAGGACCTGAGATCACATCCCTAGGACCTAGTAATGCTTGTAATCCAGCACTGTACCTGGGGAGACAGAAAGACCCTGGGGTTTGCTACCTCTAGGCACATTGGTGAGATCCAGATTCAGAGAGCAGTCCTGTATCTAAAAGCAAAATGGAAAGTGTGTAATTTTTGTCTTAGTATGTACCAGGGTTCATGATAGGGCCAAATCCCAGAAGACCCATTGTATAAGCCACAATGCACTTCACACTCTAACCTACATCACAGCACCATGGAATGATGCAGAGCTTTAGAGATTCATCCTTGAGACACTGGGGCTAGCTAACAGCTATAACTAGTTCCTGACCATCCCCAGAGGTTCCTGTTGAAACAGATAGGCTAAGAGGGTAACAATCAAAATTTGGAGTATGCAGAGTGTGTGATATGTTCTTGTGATCTCAGTACTTAGAGTTTTGAATTAAGTTAAGAGATTACCCAGGACTGCCTGGGCAACCTAACGAGACATCATTTCAACAAAAAAGTCAAACAAGAGTAAAATGTATGAGGAGTGGTTACCACTGAGAATGCATCACTTTTGATATAATTCAGTCAAAATATCCTGTCACACCAATGTTCAGGATTATGTATATGACCCTAATCATAGTATTATTATGCAAAGAAGATATACACTTAGAAATCAGCCCCCAAGGACAGTCATATGACCCGTGTCTTTCAATGAAAGGCAATATATATATATTGATATAACATATATAATATATATATATGATAACAAGATCATAATGGTGCTGAACTATTTCTATCTCCCACCCATACTGTACTCATACAGTTCCTATCAGATTACAAAATTCCTAAAATTTGTATAAAATATCAAGAGACCACAAATGCTGCCAAACATCTTCAGTGTCACTCGCTGTGTCACCATTTCCTGTGCATTCAGTGTAGAGACATGCTTGGTAGCCTCAGAGCAGCAGGCTCTTCCCCCCACTGCTGGTATACAGTAGGACCCACCGTTTAAGTTTGAATTGGTAAAGCTCTGTGAATTGCATGAGGAAATTGCCTAGTGTACTTTCCAGAGTGAGTACCTGGTGTAATATATATGGTCAAATGATGAGTTCCATACAGAAGACCATTTTAGCAAGACATGGCACTGGGCAACCCAACAAGAATGAAGCTTGGTGAAAAGCTAGTACCACACACAAAAATGAAGTTTAAATGGATCAAAGACCTGAAGGTATGTGCTCACCTGTAAACTCCTAGAAAATGCCTTGGGACAGAAGCTTCAGTGCAATGAGTTGTTGGTGGTCGCTTGCATAGGACACAGTGGCACATGCATCAAAGAACTGAAGAAAAAGTCGGTGAGTGTCTGTTTTGAGACAGGGTTTTTTTGTGTAGCCTGGGCTGTCCTGGAACTCCATCTGTAAACTAGGCTGGCCTCAATTCAGAGATCCACCTGTCTCTGCCTCCCACATGCTGAGATTAAAGGTATCTCCCACCACTGTCCAGCCAAACTGGTTTTGTTTTTAATAGCTAATAACTTCTGTGTCTCACAGGTCACTGCCTGGTTGCTGAGATGACTTGGTGGTGAACACCTGCAACCCGACCCAATCTGAGTTTGATCTCTTGGTGCCACATTGTGGAAAGAAAGTTCCATTTCCTTCTGGTTGAGCCAACTTCTTCTTTCCTCTGCATGCACATGTGGCACACACACACCTAAATAAAAAAAATAGATGTTCTTTAAAATTGTCATTGTCAAAAGAAGGGAAGAGAAATCACAGGAGGGAGAAACTTATGACAATCCAGGTGTGACAAGTAATACTCAGAAATAAAAATATGTATCAGATATCTGAAGCAAATATGAGCCAAAGGCTTACATAGACATTTCTGCAAAGAAAACAACCAACAAGCACATAAACAATGCCCAATGTCATTTATTATTAGGACAATGAGGCCATAACTACACTGTCACATTAGTGTGGCTTCTATCAAAACAGTCTTAGAAACACAGGCTTCTAGGAGGAGAGCTTGCAAAGTCTTGTGCATTCTTCACAAAGTATTAATTGGCACTGAGGACAATTGTAACTCTCCAACAAAACTAAGGATGCCATCACCTAGGAGTTCCCTCGAACACATAGAAGGAAAAGGGGGTTCCCAGAAAGGGTCATTGGACATCCATGCTCACAGCTGCATAGTTAACAAGTGTCCACTGACAGATGAGTGCATAAGCAAAAACTATGGAGCAGTAACAGTAGTCTCCCTTTTCCACAGGACTAATCCCCAAGACCACCCTAAAATGGCTGATAGAACTAAACTATAAAGCATACTATGGCTTTTCTTTATGCACACTCAACTATAATAAGGATCAAGTGCTACATTAGTGAGGCAGCGAGAGCTCAATAGTAGCTCAGAGTAATGATGGCAATAGAGATAATGGGAGTTTTTGAACACAATCTCTCAAGTTGCTTCAATGCTGCACACACTTCTAATGGGATGATAGGAGACAACACATTGTCCAGGTGACGAGGTGAGAGGAAGGACAAGGTATTGTGATGTGGCATTAGTTCTCTGTGGCTTTATTCCTTACATGCAGACACTTTGACCCTGTGTTAAAGGTGATAACAGAGCTCTCTGTAAAGTGATCATTTGTTGGAATGACTAATAAATCAGTGTACTGTAGAAGCTGAATATTTTGGAAAAGGCCTCATTCATATACATAGTGAGTGTGACTGAAGAGGTCAAATGCAATCATGTATTATTGTGGCTCAAAAATCTAAAGCTGAAAATGTCTCATATTTTCCATGTAATATTTTTAGATGGTGGCTGTCCAATCTTAACTAAGTAAAATGAAGGAAAGAGTAGATTTTGTGGACTACTATATATTTATATAATGGAATGTTGTTTTACCTTAAACAAGGTGAATGAACCTGAGGTGAAATAAACTAACCACAAAAGAAAAAAAAATGGGATTCCACTATGTAAATTCAGATAAACACAGTGGTTGTTAACAGCTGGATGGAGTAAGGAATGCAGAGCTATTGTCTAAAAACAGAGGTTCAGGGTATTTTTCCTTTTAAATTGACTTCTGCCTGCAGCCAATTCTCACCAATCCAGCAGCCATTGATGGGTGTCTATGTGGGTTAGCTGTCACTTGGTGGACATCAGCACAGGTGTCTCTTCTTCCTTGCTACCTCCCTTATTACTTACTGTTAGTTATTATGTGTATGAGAGACAGACAGCTCTTGAATTCTCTATACAGCTCCCATTAGCCTCATGTACTACATGTCACTGCTCTTGCTACAGTACACTCATTTTCCTATCATCCGAGTCATTTGTGGTGGAGGGGTGACGAAGTTAGGTAAGTGCTGATTGTAGATTGTTGTCTGAGAGCACAACAGACATGAATTGAAGCAGAATCAGGAAAGCAAATGGCTGTCTTAATACTTGTTTATTGTACATCAATCTGGAATTCTTATCCCTGCTGGTGTATGACTGTACATAGCTGGTAGGAGCTTGGGCTAACTGGAAATGTTGAAGTTGCCATGATCACTGTGCTAGACTGTCCAGTGGACACCAAGAAACTAAAGGAAGGGCTTCATGTTAGCCAGGGGCTCCCTGAGGCAAGCGAAGCAGCCTGGAAGTGAGCTCAACCAGTCTGGAATCTGGCTCCATTCTCCAAGATATCCTAGAAAAGGCATGGGGATACAGGCACTCCACAGACATCTGCTGAGTATGGCATGAAGGTTTCTTGCTTCATAAGGTGGACCTCAGATTCCAGAAATGTTCAGGATGGAGACTGGGCGGGCATCTCTTAGGTGCTCTCATTCTTCAGCACCAAGGACAGGTTGGTGATTGTCTCCTGGCAGGAGGCACAGAGTATGATGGACCTTGAGCTGATGGGAATACCAAGACCCTACCTGCTAAGTTCATGTGCATAAACTGCATCTGGAAGCTTTTGGCTACCTTAGAAGAGTCCTGTAGTTCTCCTTGCCCAACCCCTTGACTATGCTTTCTACAATCCTGTCACTTGCTTTCATTTGTTATCCCACTTCCTGGGAACTCTGCGGGCAATGGCCATAGTGTACAACCACTCATATCAATATGCTGGAAATTCAGAACCAGGTAACCTTTATTTGGTGTGGCTATGCTAGGGAGGAGAGTCCAGGGATGAAAAAGACCCCCCCCCCTCTCTGAGACAGGGTTTCAGGGTTTCTCTTTGTAACTCTTTCCTAGAACTTGCTTTGTAGACCAGGCTGGCCTTGAACGAACTGCCTGCCTCTGCCACCTCCTGAATGCTGGGATTAAAGGTGTGTACCACCCAGCTGAAAACCATATATTTCAATTCCACAAAATGTCACATGGGATAAATTCACTAGTATTGTATCTCCAAAGTGTTATTACCTCATGAATCATAGCATTTGGTAAAAGACATGTAGGCCTGGTGTGGCATTTGTGGAGGTCACACCTGCCCCATAATACCATCAACCTCCTTTTGGACATAGCCTTGAGAAACAGCATATTGCCTCAGTGGTCTCAACTTTACCCAACATTCTATCTCCATGTTAAGGGCTGATCCATATGAGAAGACATCCATCACTTTTGTCGAAATCTGGTCAAGCCAATACTAGGAGCCACAAGTGTCACATAATTCAGGGTTTGCAACCATACTTTTCCTTCCAGCTCTAGCCTTACACCACATAGCTATCTGAATATTCTCTTCTGATGAGGCTCTAGGTGCATGGAGATTGCTCTACATAAGCCATTATGGTGACCATGGTACTTTGCAAAAGAACCCAACTTCCATCTTCATGTTTTCTTCCAGAGGATCCAGCATCCTAATGAGACATGTGGCAGCAGGAGTAGATGAGGAATGAACCACACTAGTTTAGTTTAGGATTAGGACATTCTTCTATCTCTGTGTTAAGGGCTGATCCATGCGAGGATTATGTTAGGGCTAGAGGGGTGTCCTGGAAGTGAGGATGTGGGTGATGTTAACCTTACCTAACATGCTGGTGCCTCTCTCCTCTCCCCCTTGTGTCCTTCAGTCCATCACCCACAAGCCTACCAGCTAGAACAGTCTCAATCATCCACTGCTCTACTTCAGTTATTTTTTTTTTTGCCCAGGCTGAAGTTATGGAGGGTCAACACATAATCTGTCACTCCTGTCACCTCTGGACCATGAAGTACCACATGTGGTATGCATGTAAGCAAGAACTCTGGGCAGTGTACTCTACTCCCAACACCTTTCCTCCTCTGGGTTCCTTCTACATACTATGTTTCCACCATAGAATCCAATGGCTTTTGCTGTATTGCTTGACTACATTAGTGTCTGTCCTGGTCACTGACCCTTATGTGCCATCTTTGCTGCCCCATACACGTCCAGCCCTTTGCCTTTGGGTCTATGACTAAAGCCCAAGTGCTCACACTTGGGAACTGGTGGGTGGCCTAAGGTGTTCTCTTCATCTTCACCAGCACCCCTGCTGCTGTGTGTTGGCCACACTGGCTTCCCTTCCAGGTTACCTGCAGGCTGATCAGCTCTTTGAAGGAGTGCTGTAGCCAAAGTGGAAGAGCAGAGCTCTTACAAGTGAAGATCCCCAGCAGACAGTAAGAACCAGACCTGCTTCCACCTTCCACAGGAGCTTTCTGCGGTGTGTTGCTTGTTGCTGTCTCCAGGGCCTTAGTGTAGAGCAAATGATCTACCACTGAGCTGCATCCTCAGCATGAGATCTGTTGCCTTGTGGCTTGGAAGTCTAGCATGTAAGTTCAGCAAAGGACTGTTACTAGATATACTTGCTCAGCAGTGAACTTGCCCGAACCAGTACACCTGCCCTCAGTTCCTTGAGGTACAAGACCTATGTAACATCAAGAGATTTCACTGCCACAGCACCTCTTTTCCTGACTGAAATGTTGCACTAGGCCCTAACCTCTCTCCCCCACCATCAAGATCTCCTCCGACAGGATCAAGGGCTTAGAATTTATGACTGGATCCCAAATCTGAAGCACAGCCTACCCTACTTGTGTTTGTCCTTCTATACGTCTGCTCTTGGAAGTGCACCATCTTCAGGTGCTGTAATCTCTTTCTTTGGGGGTTGTTTGTGGATTTACTGTGTACTGTTAAGGTCACCACGACCTCTGCTGCCTTCTATCATGAACTTCCTCACTTTGTACAAGCATGTTCTCAAACTTTACTTGCAGCCGGCTGCCTAGCTCAGGAAGTGGAGAGAGGTTAGGGCCTAGTGCAACATTTCAGTCAGGAAAAAGAGGTGCTATGGCAGATGAAATCTCTTGGTGTTACATAGTGGCTTGGAGGGTAGCACACAGGTTAGTTATCAATCAGGCCCACCACCTGCAAAAAGAGGGCTGTGGATATGACCAGAGGCCACAGCCCAGTCTGTAGCCCCATGGCTGCTTCCGGGAGTCTTTGGAGACACCTCTTGGTCCTTACTCCAGTCACTCATGATAAGGAAGGAAATATTAGCACTGCCTAGGCACTTTGTTTCTTACAAAGGAGCTAATGCTGCCCTTTGTTCTCTTGTGCTAAGCCAAGCTGTTAACTGGAATGCTAGAGCAGCAGTTCTCAATCTTCCTAATGCTGCGACCCTTTAATACAGTTCCTCATGCTGTGGTGACCCCCAACCAAAAAAATCATTTGTCGCAACTTCATAACTCTAATTCTGCTGTCATGAATTGATTGTATCTGATATGTGACTCCTGTGAAGGGTCGTTTGACCACACACACACACACACACACACACACACGAATGACAGGGGTTGCAACCCACAAGTTGAGAACTTGCTGTGCTAGAGTGTGAAGGTGGGAGGAAGGAAAAATAGGCTGGGCAGGCGAGGCTCCATGGCCCAAGCACCACTGGTCCTCTTATTTGCAGAAAATGAGGGGCTGATGGGAAGTAAAGACTAAGACACCTAGTTATGGCAGCAAGTGCTAGTAGAATGGCCTGTGTGAACAAGCAAATGACAGCGAGAAGAAGGTAGCTGGAGTCTACATAATCTTTAGAACAAGTCTGAAGTCATTCAGTTGATTGAGAAGGCAAGACTCACAACCTAGGGACTTCTTAGATCTGGCCGTGGAATGAAACTTCTGGTCACTGTCAGAGAACTGCTATCTAAAGGATGGTTCAGGTGCTTTTCAAATGGAAATCAATCTTCATTAACCTTTACTTTGTGTGTGTCAAGTCTGCCCCCAAGTCATTTTAATGGCACATGGAGAGTAGTATTCCCCTTATGCCAGAGGCCTGTGGTTAGGATGGGCCAACCACAAGGAAAATTAACAAGTGAGGCTTGTGCCTTCCAAGAATTGGTACATATGTGCCAGGCACTGCTGTTCCCATTGCACATGCCAACTCATTAGCCCTCCCCAGGGTCCTCAGAGGCAGGTGTTTGCATGCTACAAGAGCATAAGTGATAAGAAGTAAACATAGTATTGCACTGTACTGAATACTACTTGCTCTACGCTGCAACTCTGCACTGCTTGCACATGATAGTCCATTAATGGCCAGTACTGATTTATTGCTTTAGAAAAACTGAAACTGCCCATGCTCTGGGACCCATGTCATGGGGTTAAATGTACAATGTACTGGTGGGCTCTCTGGAAACTGTTATAAGACATTGAACTACAAAATACTGTAGCTGTGAGGTGGATTAGGTCTGCACTTGAGCCCTATAGGCTTCAGAGAGCCCTATATGACCCAAACACTATTGTGAGACTTCTAGAGACCAGTTATGAAGCTGTAGTAGCCAGCAAGTATAGATCCACTAAGAGAATGGTTTGATCATTTTTATTACATTTCTTCCTCTGTTTGGGGAATAACCATGTCAATGGAAGGAAACTTCCAATTCCCAGCTCTTCCCCCCAAGAGTGCCAAATGTCTAGCTTAAGAAATGGGCAGCTGAACTGCTCTGCAGGGAGTAATTTGACTCGCAGGTTTGGAGGTGAGGCAACCATTTTCTGACTACTGAGCAGGCGGATACAGCCAGGAGCACAGGGAATACAGGAGTGTCAGAGCAGCTGGGACAGTTTCCATCCAGGCTTCACCTGCACCCAGGAGCTGGGCAGTGCCACAGCACTCTGTGCCAGGGGAAAGCCGGTCACCCAGGAGTGATGAGACAGGCTTGCATGCCTACAGGAGTGACAAGCGCCAGCCAGAGACAGCAGGACCAACTAGCACCAGAGATAACCAGATGGCCAAGGGCAAATGCAGGAATGTTAGCAATAGAAATCAAGGCAACAATGGCACCATCCGAACCCAATTCTTCCACAACAGCAAGTCCTGGATACCCCCAACACACCAGAAAAGCAAGATTTGGATTTAAAAATCACAGTTCATGATGCTGATAGAGGACTTCAAGAAGGACATAAATAATTCCCTTAAAGAAATACAGAAGAACACAGGTAAACAGGGAGAAGCCCTTAAATAATTATAGGAAAGCACAACAAAACAGGTGAAGGAATTGAACAAAACCATCGAGTATCTAAAAATGGAGGTAGAAACAATAAAGAAATCACAAAGGGAAACAACTCCTAACATAGAAAACCTAGGAAAGAAGTCAGGAGTCATTGATGCAAGCATCAACAACAGAATACAAGAGACAGAAGAGAGAGGCTCAGATGCAGAAGATACAATAGAAAGCATTGACACAACAGTCAAAGAAAATGCAAAATTCAAAAAATTCCTAACCCAAAACATCCAGGAAATCCAGGACAAAATGAGAAGATCAAATCTAAGGATTATAGGTATAGAAGAGAGTGAAGGTTTCCAACTTAAAGGGCCAGTAAATGTCTTCAACAAAATTATAGAAGAAAACTTCCAGAAAGAAAACTACAGAACTCCAAATAGATTGGACCAGAAAAGAAATTCCTTCCATCACATAAAATTAAAACAACAAATGCACTAGACAAAGAAAGAATATTAAAAGCAGTAAGGGGAAAAGGTCAAGTAACATTTAAAGGCAGACCTATCAGAATTACACCAGACTTCTTTTCTCACCAGAGATTATGAAAGTCAGAAGATCCTGGGCAGATCTCATACAGACCCTAAGGGAACAGAAATGCCAACCCAGGCTACTATACCCAGCAAAACTCTCAATTACAATAGATGGAGAAACCAAGGTATTCCATGACAAAACCAAATTTACACAATCTTTCCACAAATCCAGTCCTATAAAGTATCATGAATGGAAAACACCAACAAAAGGAGGGAAAGTACACACTAGAAAAAGCAAGAAATTAATCTTTTAACAAACCAAAAAGAAGAGAGCCACACAAACATAACTCCACCTTTAATAACAAAAATAACAGGAAGCAACAATCACTTCTCTTTAATAGCTCTTAATATCAATGGACTCAATTCTGCAATAAAAAGACATAGACTAACAAAATGGATACATAAGCAGGACACAACATTTTGCTGCATACAAGAAACTCACCTCAGGCACAAAGACAGACACTACCTCAGAGAAAAAGGCTGGAAAACAATTTTCCAAGCAAATAGTCCCAAGAAACAAGCTGGTGTAGCCATTCTAATATTGAATAAAATCGACTTTCAACCTAAAGTAATCAAAAAAGATAAGGAAGGACACTTCATACTCATAAAAGGAAAAATCTACCAAGATGAACTCTCAATTCTGAACATATATGCTCCAATTTCAAGGGCACTCACATTCATAAAAGAAACTTTACTAAAGCTCAAAGCATACATTACACCTCACACAATAAGAGTGGGAGGCTTCAACACCCCACTCTCATCAATGGACAGATCAGGGAAACACACACTAAACAGAGAAACAGTAAAACCAACAGAAGTTATGAACCAAATGGATTTAACAGATATCTATAGAACATTTTATCCTAAAAGAATATACCTTCTTCTCAGCACCACACGGTACCTTCTCCAAAACTGATCATATACTTGGTCACAAAACAGACCTCAGCAGATATAAGAAGATTGAAATAATTCCATGCACCCTATCAGATCACCACGGACTAAGGCTGGTCTTCAATAACAACAAAAACAACAGAAGCCTGGAAACTGAACAACATTCTACTCAAAGATAACTTGGTCAAGAAAGAAATATAGAAATTAAAGACTTTTTAGAATTTAATGAAAACGAAGGCACAACATACCCAAACTTATGGGACACAATGAAAGCAGTGCTAAGAGGAACTTATAGCTCTGAGTGCCTCCAAAAAGAAGTTGGAAAAAACCCAGATTTCCCTCAACAGAGGAATGGATACAGAAAATGTGGTACATTTACACAATGGAGTACTACTCAGCTATTAAAAACAATGAATTCATGAATATCTTAGGCAAATGGATGGAGCTAGAAAATATCATCCTGAGTGAGGTAACCCAATCACAAATGTACATACATGGTATGTATTCACTGGTAAGTGGATATTAGCCCAAAAGCTCAGAATACCCAAGATACAACTCACAGACCACATGAAGCTCAAGAAGAAGGAAAACCAAAGTATGGATACATTGATTCTTCTTAGAAAGTGGATCAAAATACCCATGGCTCACAGCCAACCAATAGACTGAGCATAGGGTCCCCAATGGAGCAGCTACAGAAAGGACCCAAGGAGCTGAAGAGGTTTGCAGCCCTGCAGGAGGAACAATAATATGTACCAACCAGTACCCCCAGAGCTCCCAGGGACTAAACCACCAACCAAAGAGTACACATGGAGGGACCCATGGCTCCAGCTACATTTGTAGCAGATGATCATTTCAGACATCAGTGAGAGGAGAGGCCATTGTTCCTGTGAAGGCTCAATTCCCCAGAATAGGGGAATGCAAGTCAGGGAATGGGGGGGGGAATAGTGGGGTAACTCAGAAAGGGGATACCATTTGAAATGTAAATAAATAAAGCAAGTATCTAATAAAACCAAAAAAAAACCCAAAATAACAAAAAAGAAATGGGCAGCCTCAGGGTTGGGGATTTAGATCAGTGGTAGCACAAGGCCCCGGTTTTGGTCCTCAGCTCTGAAAAAAAAGGTAAAAGGACAATTACATCTGGTGAATAAGTTATTTAAAAGAAAGAAACAGAAATAAAAAAGAAAGAAACAAACAGAAAGAAAGAAAGAAAGAAAGAAAGAAAGAAAGAAAGAAAGAAAGAAAGAAAGAAAGAAAGAAAGAAAGAAAGAAAGAAAGAAAGAAAGGAAGGAAAAGAAAGAGGCAGCCTCTTGAGCTGCAGTTCCAACAACCATCAGTGGGGGGAGCCAGAGATTATAGGCAGTGGAAGCTGCCAAGTAGACACAAACTCATAGCGTTGTTTGATGGGCAGTTTCTATTTAGCAAGATGAAAAAATTTTGGGTCTTAAAGAACATGAAGAAAATATTCACAGTTCTAAAAAAAATCACAACTCTAAAATTTTAATATGCACTTAAGAGAAGGCCTGGAGAAATGGCTCAATGGCTAAGAGTGCTGGTTGATCTTCCAGAGGATGCAGGTTCAGTTCCCGCGCCACCTAACAGCTCACAACTGTCTGTAAATCTAGTTCCAGAGGCTCTTCTATAGGTACTAGGCACACAAGTAGGACAGTTATATATAAGTACACATTAAAATTTTTTTTAAAGTAAAATACATTCTTAAAGGATTGGATTCCTTTGCTGTCCATCCAGGTCATCTGAAAACAGCCCTTTCTCAAAGGCCATCCAGATGTGCTTTTCATTTACATTTCTGTTATCCCCTTTCCTTGTTCCCCTTCTGCAAACCTATCCCATCTCCCTTTACCCTGCTTCTATGAGGGTGCTCCCCTACCCCACCCCACCCACCTCAGTGCTCTAGCATTCCTCTATACCAGGGCACCAAACCTTCACAGGACCAAGGGCCTCCTCTTCCATTGATGCCAGATAAGATCCCTTCACCTCCTTCCCCTAACTCCTCCTCAGTCAGATGGTTGGCTGCGATCATCAGCATCTGTATAAGTCAGGATCTGGCAGAGCCTCTCAGGAAACAGCTGTATCAGGCTCCTGTCAGTAAGCACTTCTTGCATCAGTAATAGTGTCTGGGTTTGGTGTCTGCATGTAGGATGGATTCCCAGGTGGGGCAGTCTCTGGATGGCCTTTTCTTCAGTTTCTGCTCCCTCTTTGTCCCTGCATTTCCTTTTGACAGGAGCAATTCTGGGTTAAAATTTTGGAGATGAGTGGGTGGACCCATCCCTCAACCAGGGGCCATGCCTTACCTCTGGATATGGTCTTGACAGGTTCTCCCTCCCCTTTGTAGAGTATTTTAGCTAATGACATTCCCATGGGGTCCTGGGAGGCTCTTGCTTTCCTGGCATCTGGGACCCCCAATTCCCCATCCCCCCATTGCTACACACCTCTGTTCAGTTTCCTGACCCTCTGTATATCTCCTCCATCACCTCCCATACCTGATTCTGCCTCTTTCCCCCTCCCCCTCCTCTGTTCCTTCTAAGTCCCTCCCACCCTCTACTTCCCTTGATTATATTGTTCAGAGTATTAAAAGCAATCTACTACATACATACCTATCAGTATGGTCAACATAAAGAATATCTCCAGATGCTGGCAAAGATGTTAACAGGAACTCCCATTCATGGGTCGTGTGTGTGTGTGTGTGTGTACATATATATATATACACATACATTTTGAAAGTCAGTTTAGCAGTTGCTTACAAAACATATCTTTACCATATGACACACTGATTTGAAAACTTGTGTTTACACAGAAGCCTGCACAGTATTTATGGCAGCTCTACTCATAATTGCCCAAACTGGAAGCAATCAAGATATCCTTTGGTGAACAGGAAGTAGGAAAAACTGGGCATATCTTAGACAATAGAGTATTTTTTTTGGCAGCAGCAAAGAAATGAGCTGTGTAGTCATAAATACATGAAGGAACCATAAATGTGTTGGAATCGGCCAATCTGAAATGGCTATGTACTGTGTGACTATACAGCACTCTGGAAAAGGCAGACCTATGAAGATGACAAAAAGACCAGTGGCTGTCAGGTTTTGAAAGGGGAGGAGCAATTGGAACAGTTGTTTTAGGGTAGTAGCAAGCTGTCCTGTAAGAAACAGTAATGGGAGCACACGGGTGTCATAAGTTTGTGTAAACCCATGAAATGTACAGCACAGGAGTAAACCCTGATGTAAAAGGGTATCATGTAGGTTTATCACTCACAACAAATGCGCTACTCCAGGGGGCAAAATCTATAGTGAGATGAGCTGCCACGGGAGGGTGCAGGTCCATGCGACCTTATCTTCTGTCCAAAGCTACAGTGAGTCTAAAGCTGCTTTCATAAAACCTATAACAACACACATGCGCTGACCTTAGAAACTGCAGGAGCTGAAAGGCAGAGTCAGCCATGGCACTGCACAGGGCAGGGAACTACCATCGAGAGGAAATGAAGAGGGCCACTACCCACTTCAGTCATTTCGAATCTCACCAATGAAGCTGTGCTCAGGTACCAAGAGCAAATGGAAAGGGAACAAAAGAACAGAAGGGAAAGTGACAAACATCGGCTGTCAGGAAAATATTTTCCTCAAGATACCCATTTTTCAAGTTTTATGGCTTAGTCCGTGACACCAGAAATCTATCAATTTCATTTTAACCGTGTTAATCCAGGTTACCAACGAGAGACGCTAACCAGCTCAAAAGTCATCATTTCTATTCAGGTCTTGTCCAGCTGCCTGAGCACGGTCCCACAGCTGACAAGAGCACACCACTCAACACTCATATACACCATGGGTATGATGAGAGATGGGTCACACTGCTTGATCTACCCACAGAGCAAAACTAACCCGCCATTTCTGCAACCCCAAATTGATGGGCACATTAGAACTCTTTTAAAATAATTGCTTACTTCCAGCTCAATACAATATTTCCAATATTTCTGTTTTCTTTAAAAAAAAGTCCATTAACATTGTATTATACTTTTACAATCCTTAAAATTAATGCTGATTAAGAATATGCCTCATGTCAACTGCAGAAAGTCAGAATGGGCCCCACAGGAGGCAAAGAACCCTGGGGTTTGGTTTCTGGCCAGGATCACTTAAATCTTCCAGAGGAAAGGGAACAAAGGGATCAGGAGTGATGGTAGCCCCCAGGGAACAGAGCCAACAGACCCCCTGGGAGGTCCATCCTGGAAAAGGAAGAGACACATTCACTTAAATGAAAAAGGACACAAGGTTAAAATGAAGTTTATTACGTTTTTTTTTTGTGAATTTTTTTGATTTTTGTTTTTTTAAATAAAACTGTTTGTAAAACAGCTATTTTATCCCCACGGCAGAGTGACCCCTGAAAGATGCACATATCCCTTCTTAAGGCCTTAACAAGATTTTTTTTTTTTTGCACTTTTTTCTTTTTTTAAAACTCATATATTTAAAAATTATACAATTTACAAATCAAAATAATACAACATAAAGAATCATGTAGCATGGGCCATATATCTGACAAGCCCCTTTTCCACTCTAAAAATAAAAGCAATAGAGAAGTGTTACAGTGGCTGGCTCTGGTCAGCTTGGTCCACCCACATGGTTCTCTCCCAGACCTTGCTTGTTTCAGCAGCAGAGGCCTGGGCCTCCATGGTTTCCATGGATCCTGTGGGATCCAAGGGTCCCAGCTACATGGAATGTGCCAAGGAAAGAGGGTGCCAGAGATAAGCCATTCCTCAGGCATACATTGCTGTGGGGGCTACTCTACCTACTTGGTGGGGCCACAGTGATCCAGGATACAGCCATGACATTGGGGCATCTGCCAATTTCACCACCACCCCACCCCACCACCCCGCAAAAAAAAAAAAAAAAAAAAAGAAGAAAAAAATTAAAAATAAATAAATAGTGTTTCTGGAAAGAAAAAAATTTATTTTTTGTTTAAACATCATTCCCCCGCACTTTTGAAAATGACCATCCCCATTCTGCCCCCCTCCCCCAAACTTCCCCTGTGAGACAGATTCTGACCAAGGGAAGGGTAGTTGTCATTTGTCTGCTCTTTCAGTCCTGGGCCTAGTGTTCACTGAATTGTTGTGAGACAGGTTAAAGATCAAAGCCACACCCCATCCTTTATGAGATGAGTTTGTTCAGTTCAATTTCACATTTAAATTTCATTGTCATTGGAACAAATTTTGAGTTAACTAGATAATTTTAAAATAGAATCAAAAGGGATAGCGCACCTTTCATTTAAACAAAGTCTTTCCAGACTAAAAATAGATTTATATATATATATTTTTTTATCCCACCCTTTTTACTCCCTTTTTCCCCATCAGCCCACCCCTCCCCCCTCCCCCACATTGTCACTATGGAGATTGTGTCCATGGAAACAGCCATTCCAACATCTTGTGTCTTTCTTTTCCTGTGGTGTCACCAGTTTCAGTGTGATGTGAGAACATAGGAAGGAAGTGCTGGCATGGGCAGGCGCAGCGGGGTGCAGGGCAGGGCGGGGCAGAGGGGGGTTGTTGCACAGCAAGAGGATTCCATTCCATCATGTGTGTCCACCACCTTCTCATCTCCACAGTCTCACCTGGAAAACAAACAGTAGGCACTGGGTGCTACGAAGTTCCATATGGTCTCAGCACAGCTGTGGTAGCAATGGAAGAATATGGCTTTCAACAGGGATCTTACACTCAAGATCTTTCTGTGTAGATGGCTGCTGATTTTGAACACATTCGAGTTCAATGCCTCCACTATCATGTGGCTTTGGACCAAACATTGGTTAAGGCAGTAGTGACGCAAGAGAATGGGCCTTACAGGGAAGGGGCCAAGACAGGAGAGTATTCCTTGAGCTTCATAACTGGGCCCTGTTTGAGAGTTTGTGTACGAAGCTTGCCAGCCTAGTAAGCACTGAGGGTCTATGGTTGGTTCAGTAACTTGTACCAAGGCTCAGTCCTCATAAAAGTGGCTAAGAGTATTCTATTGTTACTGAAACCTAGAGCACCCACCCAAATTATAGAAGGATCATCTTACAACTATTCTCATCTGTTTCTAGTTGAGTCTGTTCTTCATGCAAATAAGAATTCTCAGAACCTCTAATGGGGAGGTGGGACAGGCCTTAGCCCATTTTCTAGGGCTTGCATAGAGCTGGAAGTTTTAATTCTACTAGCTCTTCAGGAATCTGAGGTGCTCAAGAGGCCTCAGGGCTTCTCTCATCTATCATTTCTGGTTTCAGAAAGTTGTTCTTATGACCCATGTAGGGCCAATAGATTGTTTCCAAGTTTCCAAGGAATTAGTGCAGAAAAATTACACCAAAAGTCACTGTTGATGGCAAATCACCCTCATCCTTGCTTTCTGCCAATCACTGCACTTTCTTCATCTGTCTCTCTAGGGTTTTGTCTCTTCCTCAAGCCTCTCCTGCTATCACCACCAACAGTCATAACCTCTGTGTAATAACTGCTTCTACAAAGTTTATATTCAATAAGCAATAGCTGAGTCTGGTATATGTCCAGGAGTGGGGAATGTACCATTCAGAAGCACACATAATATACATCTGCCGTTGCTAAGTGCAGTATATACACTACAACCCAGACTCCAGCTCTGAGCATGCAGGTGACTTATGATGGTACAGAGGTACCTTAAACTCCATCTTCAAGATAAAGAAACTCATGTTCTTCAGGGAAGTGACACTTGCTGAGATTGTGTTTCATTGCATAAAACATGGTTCAGAGGAGGCAGCTGGGCCTCGGGCCTATGTCAAGGGAGTCCTCTGTCATTCCACACTGAAGAGGGTCAGTATCTTTAAATCTCACTGGGAAGGTGGCTGCTGTATATAAACACAGCCCTTGGATGGTCATCACTCAGAATGGTTTGTGCAGAGGTAGCTCAGTACACAGAGCTCTTGCCTGGGCCTTGGGTTCTATCTTCACGACCACAAAACAAGGAGCTTCTTCATGTTCAGCAGGTAGAGCACTGGGTTTCCTTCTGGACTTCCCCAACATACCCTGTGGCCTGAAACTGAGATATGCTCCTATTCCAAATGTTCAACCTGACTCTCTCAACAGCAATAGCCATCACTCAGCTCAACTATGCCAGGATTCAGAGGCAGTCTCCTCTCTGAAGCTCACTTGTGATCCCTACCCAAACAGGGAAGAGTTGAAAGAGACCTAATTGTGACTCCATTTCAACTTAAGTTATAAGCCCCCACCCCACCCCTTTTGGAGGGGCAATCCCAGTAGCACTCCCGGATGAAGCTAGAGTTGGAGACACCTGCTCATCTGTGGATGGGCTATATGCTGCTCAGAGGGAAAAGGGAGGATGCCATCCCTTGACTTCCATGGCTATTTTGTGTGGGGCATGTGGGTAGGTGCTATTCCTAGCACCCAGGACAGAGCATCACTTCAAAAAATGGTTTCTGTTCCCTGTTTCTGCATCTCGGGATCTAGCAGGAAAGCCATGGTCCCTATCCACACCTGCAATGTAGCCAGAGAATAACAATCTCAATACCACTGACCTACCATGACGCTTTCTTATCCTCAGAAACGGGTGGAGGTGGTCTACTGGGCAACTGTCCAAAGACTTTCCTTTTCTTATATTCTTAGCCTGGTGGGGACAAGTGCATAACCCCACATGCTAGAGAGCATCTTTCTTCTATCCTCTAGTTCTGGGCATGTTCTTTCAGAAACACACAGTTGGATAGCATGCAGCATCCTCATTGAGTTCACCACTATTCTTTCTTTACATAAGAAACAGAAGCATAGAGATACTAAGTCGTTTTAACCTCAGTTCCAAAACCCTGTCCTCACCATTCTGTGTCAGAAAGCGGGGTACCAGTAGATCAGGACACACATGCACACTCACTGTCCCTTCCCTGCCTTGTGTAGGTCCCCATTAATGGTGGCTCTCCATTCTGAGTATGAGTGTTCCTTGAAGACAATGGTATGATTCTGTCCCTGACCATGAGGTTTCAGCAAATATTTGGTACTTGAAGGATTCTGACAGATCTCAATATAACAGCTGAACAGACAAACCAAGAAAAAAAAATTTACGTTGTGGGAAGAGTCTATAAAAAGAATATTCCAGATATTAAGACTGGATACAGGCTCTGTCCTTTTTTTCAATAGGTGACTGTTACAACCTCAACAGACTTAAGGCCCACCCCACATGAGGGTCAGGCCTATTATGACCAGATACCAGCCTAGGAAGGACAGAAGTAAAACTCACTGTTCTGTTCAAGGCCCAGGGCTGGAGTTGGAAGAACCCAAGAATGAGTAGGAATGATGACCAAGGTCCCAAACAGATGGGTTACCAAGGTCTAGATTTCCAAAACTCAGGCTAGAATTCGAGGCAAAATCAAGTTCCAAATGAACTGGTAATCCATCTCAGTCAAGCCTTCAAGGATGCTTACTTCAAGAATATGTCTCATGGTCTGCTTAGGTGGCATTCAAGTCCATTATTTCCACTGAAGGCCAATATAAATAGTTCTCCAAAACATACACGCACATGCGTATGTATGTGTGTATATGATCACCATTTTGTCCTGAAGGTCACAGCACCTGTACTAGAAGGACAAGTGTACAGTTGTACAGACTAGCAACTTCCAAACCTGCAGAGCTGACGATGCCTTTTTGTTAGTCCATTAGTCTTCATGTTAGGATCCTGTGCCCCAAGAGCAAGTCAATAGTTTTCATGCACCTGTCACACTTTGTTCTAGTCCAGGCACTGCCAACTCTGCTCCCGGGAAGAGGCAGGCAAAGACAAAAAGCACTATAACAAAGCACCCGGCATCCCTGCTGGGGAGCCCACATCTGAATCCAGACCTATGGCACAGCAGGGTGCAAGCAGTCTCCTCTCAAGTCAGTAATGAACCACCAATTAAATAAACACTTTCATGGAGGCAGAAAATCAAATTATCTGAGATGAATTCAACTGTTTTTCAAATTTACAATAATTTTTTTTCCCAGAAAATGACAAAAAAACTCCCAGTTTTTGGTCTAACCAGGGAAGAGGGCATACCTAACAGGAATAGGCCTGTTATGGCTGTAGGAACAGAGGACCCCGTTTAGAGAATTATCCCTCAGAGACAGCTAGCACCTCTGCCTCCTGGAGCAACAAGATGCCATGTCAGTTCCATTCTCTTCAGTCTACTTTTTCTTTTTTTTTCAGTGACATTCAGGGCAGAGAGGATGAAGCAGGCCTCCAGGGCCCAGATCCTCTAAGCTGCATGACCTCGCTCACCACAATCAGTTTAATTTCTTGACACCACTAAGAATATAATTAAACTGAAGAAGTTCAGTAAATCTGTATCTTCCCCCTCTTACACTTACACACACACACACAAGAATTCTTTGCAATACTGGAATAGGATTACAAATAATGAATTTGGAGAATATTCTGTTTTTTTTCTTTTCAGAAGAAAACAGTATATAAGATTTACCAAAATTTAAGGGTTTTTTTTTGTTGTTGTTTTTAAAGTGACCACTGGTTAGACTCCTCCAAGACAAGAGTCAAAAGACCAGCTCCTGGTAGAAGGCCCTCCCAAGGGCTGTCTTAGGCTCTCTCTGCCTTTAGGACTATCACTCAAAGGCTCATGTGTCAGCTCTTCACTAAAGGGCTAACTTTAGAAAAGTTGTCCTGACTCCAATTGGCAGTGGATAGTTAGTTCTGAAGCCTCTACCACCTTCTTGCGGACATCCAGGAAGCTAAATAACAAAAGAGAAGCCGTTCTGCTCTTGCTTTAGTAATCCAGATGACTAAGTGCTGGTGGTGCAGTGTAGACACACACGGAGCTGGGTGAGGAGGTGGTGGAAGCTCAGCAGGCCCCAACTCACCTGTGCTTGCTGTCCATTCCCACGTGCACACTGCCCCCCTCACCCCCGCTCCGACTGCTCTGTGCTGAGGCTGCCTTTTGCGGTCTTGTTCTGCAAGGGGGGGAGAGGGCATGGAAGGGGAGGCTGATGCCGGCCAAAGCCAAGAGACAAGACAAAAGGGACAGAACAGGAGATACAGTGTGTGGGAACCAGGAAGGGTAGACGTAAGGACAAGAATGGCACATGGAAAAGGAAATAAAAAGCAGAGTCAGTACTGAATGACAAACAGGAGACACCCAGACTGGGCTTGCTGAGGTAAAATGTGACTATAAGTAAAAATAAAGAGAGTAGTGTCTGATCCTAAGACCCATCTCTGAGAATTATTCTTAAAAGCAAGCATAATCTGTCAGGAACATTCTGAGGAGAGTCTCTAAGGATGACTCCTTTAGCATTTTCTGGCCCTATCTGGGGCCTGAGTGGTCAATGACCACCAGGTGTCAGTATGACCTCAGCTACACAGGTCCAAGCAGAGGAAACAGGGGCAGCAGCAGGCGCCACCCTTGCCCTCCTCCTTCATCCCAGCCCATGCTTTCTGCTGTACCTCACAAATGGGTACTAGTCTTTTCACCTTTCCTACAGGAAGTGAGCATTCAGCACTGGGAAATGGGCCGGCAGCAGCCATCACCTATACACTGCTGGGTTGCTTCTGCTGCACTACTTGAGGGCTTCTCCCAGGCTCTGGAGTTGGCCCTACTTACTAGTCTGAGAGATGTTTCTAGACCAGGCCTTGCACCAGCTCATTAACAAGATCCACGAACTGGATGGAGTTCTACTAAACTCAAGTACAAAGCAGTAATAGTTTCATTGGGTCTGGTATTTTAATTTCTCCTAAATCACAGACATTCCCCTCAAAAAAAAAACCGTACCTCTTCCCAACCTACTATAAAGGCTGTTGGGCCCATTCCCCAGGGATTCATTCAGTTCAGTGACACTCTACCTTCCAAAGGCCAGGAGAAGGCTACAGCTACAAGTACATGTTGGGACAGGCACGGGTGAACTCTTCCAATGCCTGGGCCTTACCCCTATTTCCCATCTACACAGCCAGCCCCACTGAGAGTGCAGTGGTCAGTGACTCACCTTGTGCTTGGGGCACCTCACCGAGAAATTCTCCTCATGCAGCAAACAATCTATAAAACAAGACAGTCAGATTAGAATGTATGCTTGACTAAGTATGGCTATACTGGTTCAACAGATATACATGAATGTAAGGGGCCTCAATACTGATTTATTTCCTTCCTAATTCCAAATGTATATATACAATAAATAAATATATATATATATATATATATATATATATATATATATATAAATAAAAACACAACAGTACTTGTGGAGAAGCCAGATGCCATTGGACATATGTATTTCCCCCTAGCGTTATTATGTTTAGTGGATTGTCCAGGGACCTGCCATGGGGTGCTCACATGGTGGCTGGAGACCCTATCCTCCCCTCGAAGATACAGGATTTCCAGGAGCTTTGGTTCTGCCTGGATTTCAAGTCACTGAACATTTAACACCATTTGGATCTGCATCTTAGACACACAATTGTTTTCCTCGTATTCTTTGCTTCTTGGACCACACTGTAGTTCCTAATAGGAAAACATTAGTGACATCCAAAATAATCTACGGTACATTAACATGGCAACAGTCACAAAACAAAACAAAACAAAACAAACCCTAGTATTTTAAAGTGGTTAATGCTATGGGTAAATAACCATGACACTGTGATACAAAAATCACCCCCAACAACCAGGATATATAAATGTGTAAATAAATTTTAAATTTCTTTTTTCTTAAGATTTATTATTTCTTTTATTTATGAGTACACTGTCGCTGTCTTCAGAGACACTGGAAGAGAGTATTAGATCCCATTATAGATGGTTATGAGCCACCATGTGGTTGCTGAGAATTTAACTCGGGACCTCTGGAAGAATATTCAGTGCTCTTAACTGCTGAGCCAACTCTCCAGCCCTAAATTTCATGAAAATGGTTCATATTCATTAAAAGAAAAGCCTTAAAAGAAGTCTACAAAAATGTATCAGTGGCTCTCTTGAAGAAAACAGGTGGTTTCCATTAAATTTTTTTTCTTGGACTAGAGATGGCTCAGAGGTTAAGAGCACTGGCTGTTCTTCCAGACATTCTGAGTTCAATTCCCAACAACCACATGGTGGCTCACAACCATCTGTAATGGGATCGGATGCCCTCTTCTGGTGTGTTTGAAGATGCACTCGAATATATGAAATAAGTAAATCTTAAAAAAGAAATTTTCTCTTTATGTCTAAAATGACAATATTTAACAATTAAAGTTAATTTCCAACATAGTGTTCTGCTAACTCCACAGGATCAATGCAGAGTCTCTTTAAAAACAACCTGAAATACGGTGGCCCTTTTTCCCCCTCTGGAGAGAGAGCTCATGTATTCAAGTTAGAAAGGTGACCAAGGCCTGGAATCCCTGCTGCCACCTGTATCCCACAGCCTCCAAAGACACAAGAGAAGACACTCCTGCCATAATTACACAAGCCACACTGAACAACTTCAGAGGGAAAACAAAGTCCCATGAGGGTGATTTTAATTCCTGGAAAAAAACACGATGCATTCCAACTTTTAACATGGTGACAGTGTTCCTGATGGCAGCAAGAATATGTGTGCCTCCAAGAAGTCCAGCTTTATACTGCATAAAGGTGGGAGTGTGTGGAGCAGGGCAGATAAATCTAATTAATGAGTTCACCCTGTACATCACAACTGACAGACCGACAGCCCATTTACCAATGCAGGACATAGTGGCAGAATGTTAATAAATGTTGATCACACATTCTCAGAGAGCTCTCAGGCACTTACCTTATTAAATTTACTATTTAACCAGTTTAAATGAAATCCAGATTAGCAGCCTCTATAGCCACAGATTTTAAGTGTATAGTATATCTGCCTCTGGAGTCTCTGATCACCTCATCTATCAGCTTTCTTAGATTAAGGCCCAAGAACTCATCAGTTGTCACTAACTTCTAGGTCCTTCCTCCAGCATGAAACAAGCAGAGCGGTAACTGAAATGTGTTTATTTAAAACCTACCAGCACATAGCATGACCAAGACTCCTGTGGCTACAATCTGCCAGTGAGTTTATGAACAGCAGGAGACACACAACTGGAGCTCAGGGAAGCACTCTCTCCTCGCCTGAGCTCCACACCGTGCCACCAGTCTCTAGGCCCAGTCAAACATGGCACCTGGGAAGCTTGGCCACCATAATGCCACAAGGTTTACAAAACCACCAGTGATGGGGACCATATCAATCGCAAAAGACACCATCAGAAAGGCACAGGCGGTTCATTTGTTTGTCCACAGAGAGACCAGTTGTGACAGTCCATTAATGTTTCCTAAAGTTAAAAAATGCTTATTCTGAGTTAAAAGAAAGAAAAAAAAGTCATAAATAAAACAATGTTAAGTATTATTGCTTCTGGAGATGAAATCTCCTAAAAAAGTCTTACAGAATGTGCCCACATCTACACTTTCAGCACACTAATAGACAATTCCTCTTTTCTGTTCTCATAAAAATCTTCAAATCATCAGGAACTGTTATTTCATTTTTTAGCAGAAGTCAGAACATAGGCAAAAAACTCAGAAGCTAGGGGCTCCAGGGGAGATTCTCTATGGCATCAACCACCTAGTGCTGAGGTAAGAACAGAGAGTATAAAGAATTCCAGGGAAATCCCACCTGAGGATTCTGGCAGGTGCCTGGCCCCCACATGTCAGCCAGTGACAATCACCTGACTGACTTTTCTAAGGCCCTGGAACTACCTTGCAGTTCACATGGCCTAGTCAGAATTCCAACATGAGCTAGAAAAGACTCACAAAGTGGTCCAGTCAACAAAATGACTTCCAGAAACAAATATCACCTCCATATCACTCCTCAGAGAGAATGCTACTTTCATTTCCCTCTAAGCTTAAAGGCAAGGGTGACTTTGCTAAGTGTTTCTTAACTATCTCCATAAAGCTCAGATACAACATCCATACAGAACTCAAGTTGAATGAAGATGGTAACTTCAATGATAAAGCAGAAGAAACAAGAGAGGGTCTAACATGTTCTCTGGATTCCTGGTCACCAGATCAGTTGCAATCTACCTCATCATGGTAGTAGATGGACACTACAGCACTGTGGCCACTTCTGAACCATGGAAGAGGGGATAACAAGCCCTAGAAATAACTCCTCAGTGCTGAGGGGCCCTCTCAGCAGAGGCCAGATCCTTGCGTCTTGTCATGACCTACCCTGGCTCTCCCCCCACTATTCAAACAGCCCACAGCAGAGAGTGAAATTTCCAGCTGTGTTTCTCGTCTAGGCAAGAATTATTAATGAGCAACTACAGTCTTATTCCTTGTCTTAATTGCTGTGGTTTTTTGTATTAATACATTAAACATTTTCCCAGAATCAAAACTCACGTTCCTGTTACTGTATCCACTACCTGGAGTCAGACTCTGCTGTAATATAACAAACAATACAAATAATCTAATGATAATGTCAGAAAGGTGGGACTATATCAGGTAAGAAAAAGGGAGGAGTCACAGAACCTCCAGAAACAAAGATTCTATTTCCATGGAGACCTCCCAGCAATGAAAGCTGTTCCTGAGGCACCAAGAGTCTTTAAAGACCTGGGTGCTGGGCTGGAGAGATGGCTCCATGTTTAAGAGCACTGACTGCTCTCCCAGAGGTCCTGAGTTCAAATTCTAGCAACCACATGGTGGCTTAAAACCATCTGTAATGGGATCTGATGGCCTCTTCTAGTGTGTCTGAAGACAGCGACAGTGTACACACATATATAAAAGTAAATAAATCTTTAAAAAAAATCTGGGTGCTGGCAGCAAGGCAAAGATGAAAAATGTTATATTTTTTTCTTGCTCCATCAATAGAGTCACTTAAACCCAGGGACTGATATTATAAATTAAACAACGAGTCAGCCAAGTCAGGTGTGTGTGGTGGTATACACCTTTAATCCCAACTCTTGGAGGCATAGGCAGGTGAATCTCTGAGTTTAAGGCCAGTTTTGGTCTACAAAGTTAGATCCGGGACAGTCAGGGCTACAAAGACAAACCCTGTCTCAAAAAACCTAAACCAAATCAACCAAACAAATGAACAAAAAATCAGTCAGTGAACATGCCTTCCTTAAATATAAGACATATCACACAGAATAGAACGATTGAGACTATGGAATAAGCACAAAATCTATCCCTCCAGAGCAGTGGACTCTTCCTTGTAACTTGGATCATCAGAAAGACTAAAGTGTCTGCAGCTTATAAAGCTGAATCTTTGATACCATCTCTACACTCAGGTACTTCAGAGTACATCAGCTGTGGCAGAGCCAGAGGGCAGGAGTCACACCATATCTACAAACAGAACCCCCTCTCTTGCTGGAAACTTGGCTAGGTTTGTTAAATAGAGACATTATCAGCTTAATGGGGGTAAGGATGGGGGTGAGGCCTTTGGGTTGGCACATGATAAAGCTGGAACAGAAAGGTAACAGGCATCATTTTTACTTACCCTCAATGAAGCTGGTCTTGCTTTTGAAGAGGTCATCTGGCAAGCTTCCATTAGAAGAAAGGTGTTCCCACTTCCCTTCCTAAGAGTCTAGCCACACTGCCTGAGCTCCATTAAGGTAGCTCTGAGTCTTATCTGTCATGAATCATACACAGCTATTTGACTTTATATTTAAAATTTTTAATTTCCAACAGGTAGTTTTGGTGCACACTTTTAATTCCAGCACTCAAGTGGCAGAGGCAGGTGGATCCCTGAGTTCGAGGTAGCCTGGTTTACAGAGTATGTTCTAGGACAGCCAGGGCTACACAGAAAATCCCTGTCTTGAAAATACAGACATATGCACACTCCCACTATCTATATATCAAGTACTCAATGGTCACATATGGCTGCAGCTACCACCCCAGACTAGGAAAGTGTACAGCATTTCCATCATTGTGGAATGTTCTAGTGAGCAGTATGCTTTACACCTGAGACACTGTACCAGAAAGGAGACTGGGAGCCAGGAGCAGCATCGAAAGGGCCTTGCTATTGTGAACCTGGCTATTAACACAGTGGATACGTGAGGGTACAAAAGGAGTATGGTTGGAGTCAAGGTGGTTTACCTACCTAAGTATGCAAGCTTCTGTTTCTGAACACAGTGTCTGTATGGAGACCACTGCTTACCCAGCCACTGAGTAGGATAGTCAATTATTGTACAATACCCCATTCAAAAAGCCATCCCCCCAAACTTAACACTTGGGAATCCCCATTTAAGAGAAGCTTCAAATGAAGGAAACCAGATGTTCTCATGTAACTACAAGCAACATGAGGAAAAGCAACTGCTTCACTCAAGAAGATTTAACTGTCCAAGCTCAAGCTAGGGTGAACACTTCAGACAGCGTGAAAACTTGTCAACAGGGAGAATGAGGCCAAGTAAGGAGGTACATGCTTACAATCTCAGCACTTAGGCAGAGAAGGGGGGGATCAACTCAAGGTTAACCTTGGTAACAGTGGATCTGAGGCACAGATGGGTTACATCAGAACCTATCTCAAAAAAAAAAAAAAAAGTAGAGAGGAAAAAAAGAGTAAAAGTAGAGGGAAAGGAAGGACATGGAGAATGCTACTGGACACAAAGGAGTCACCCGCGAAGAGGGAACCTAAATTGAGAGAATGAGGCATAATACTGGCCTCTAGGCGCGTCTGTGTAGGCAAGTTCTTGACTAATGGCTGACTTGGGTAAGTGGTCCTTGGCTGTATATAAAAGCAAGCTAAGGAGCACAACAGACGGCTCAGGGCTTAAGAGCACCGGTTATGATTCCCAGCACCCATATGGTGGCTTACAACTCCACAACTCCACTTCCAGGGGATCCAATACCCACTTCTGACCTCTGAGGACACCAGATACACACATGGTATGCAGACATACATGTAGGCTAAACACTCATTTGTATAAAATAAAAATAGGTTGAAAAGAAAAGGGGGAGGGGGCATGAAAGAAAAAAAAAAGGAAACAGAGAGCTATTAAAGCAAACTAGTGAGTGAGCAGCGCCCATTCCTCTGTTGTCTGTGCTTTAGGTCCTGCCTCCAGTTCCTGCCCTTAGCAATGGTCCATAATCTGAAACTTACAAAATGAAGCAAAGCCTTTCCTTTCCTCCCCTAGGTTGTTTTGGTCAGTGTTTATTACAGCAACAGAGAAACCTAACTAGGATGCAGAGCATGTAATCCCACTGTTGGAGGTGGGGGAACAGAGACCAGAGGATCAGTGGGGCTTGCTAGCAGGCAGCCCAGGTCAAAACAAAATGGTGAGCTCTAAGTTCAGTGAGACCATCTCAAGGGGATGAGAGGGAGTGTGATAGAGCGAGCAGGGCAACCTGCCACCCTAGTACACCACATGCACTGAAACATCCCCTAAAACAAATAGGCTCCATTACAGCAGTTTCATGTATTATTTTTGTTGATCTTCCCATCTTTCCACACCAGAGGTATTCCACTTTCATGTCACATGCACTCTAGAATTCCTTTCCCTCCCTGCTAAACCACTTTTCCTTTCAATTGTGTGACTTACATCCATGCCCTCATCCAGACAGACACACACGCATTATATAAATTAGAATCTAAGAGCTACATGAGAGAAAATGTATAGTATTTGTTTCACTCTGGGTTACTTCGCTCAATATATACAACTTAATGTATCAGTGCTTTCCAACTCATCTACAGATTTACCGAAATCCCTATCAAAATTTAAAGTCTTCTTTTTGCAGAAATGGGTGCATTGACTTTGAATTTCATATGGAACAAAGAGGTATCCAGTATAGTCAAAACAATCTTGGGAGAGGAAGCACAATTTTTCCAAATTTCTTGTTCCTAATTGGAATTGGGAGGTTGAGAGGGGGTGTAACTTGGGAGACTAAACCCAGGGCCTTGCACATACTAAAGTAAGCATTCCACCATTCCCAATTTCAAAACTTACTGCAAAACTAAGTAATCATGATAGTAAAATATTGGATGAGGCCAGAAAGCCCCATGCAGAGTGGTCAGCTGATTGGCAACAAAGTGCCAGCATTCCATCACTGAGTGCTGGAAGAAATATTATCCTCTGAGTAGAGCCAGGACAACTGCAGAGCTGCTCACAGAACAGTTCTGAACTGCTTCTTCACATAATCAAAGACTAAAATATCTAAAACTACAAAACTCTTAGAAAAAAAAAGACATCAAAACCCCACGTTGGATTAGGTGTTTATTACTTAAGATGACACCAAAAGAAAAAAGATGTTAGATTTCATCAAAAGCAAACTCTTACTGGGGATAGAGCTCAGCTGGTAGAGTTCTTGGCTAGCATGTACAACAACATGGCTTCTATCCTCAGTATTATGTAAATTAGGCATTGTGGTGTACACCTGTAATCTCAGCACTAGGGAAGTAGAGGCAGGAGGATCAAGAGTTCAAGATCATCCTTGACTACATAATAAGCCACTTGGGCAAAATGAGACCCTGTTTCAAAAAACAAACAAAAAAACACCACCTTCAGAAAAGTAAGAAAGTACAAAGAATGGAAGAAAATATTTGTAATCCATGTATCTATCTGGTCAGGGGGACAAAATAATTAAAACAACAATTTAACAATGGGCAAAGAACTAGAATAGACACTTCTCCATAGAAGCTGTACAAATGGGCAATAAGCCCATAGAAAGATGTTCAACATCATTAGAGAAGTACAAAAACCAAACTATAGCAATATTGCATCTCACACTGACTGGAATGTCTAAGTGATAATAAAGACATGTAAATATGTTTGGTAAGGATAGTGAGAAATTGGAATCCTAATACATTGTTGGTAGGAATGTAAAATGTGTATATATTTTGGAAAACCATATGGCTATTCTTCTAAAGGTTAAACATTATCGTATGTAACTGTTCTATGGTGACATGATTCACAGAAGTGAAACAAACCCCACGGCCATCAACTGATGAAAGGTAAATCTAACCAGCACATTCTGTATAACAGATAGTTTGGCAGGGAAAATGAATGAAGTACTAACTAACATATGCTGCTACTTAGAAATAATGTAAATGAAAAACCCAGCCTCAAAATGTTAAATAGCAAATGATTCCATTTATATGAAATATCTGAACTAGGCACATCTATTGAAACAAAGTAAATCTCTAATTGCCAGCAGCTGGAGTGAGGAGAAGGAAGGTGTTAATGTTTACCAGTGATGAAAACCTAAATGTTAAATACCATTACTGGAGTAATGGCTGCTCAACTCCACATACACATAAAAACTACTGAAGACTTAAGCAGGTAACTCATACATGAATTAGATGAACAAAATAGGTATTTTAAAATTTGCTCTGTCATTGTAGCCTCCTCTCTACATTTTTTTTTTAAAAAAAGAACTCACAAATAGAAGAAAAATAAGGGAGACAACAAAAAAATACAGAAGGGGAGACAATGAATTTTTATCTTCTAGCTCTCTGGATGCTCTCCAAAAGGGTGTGTGGTCCAACTTACCTGCATCAATGGCACATGGGTAATGGTATCGGAAGGAGCAGCCTTTGTTGTAGCAGCCCAAAGTAGCGCCAGCCTCCTGGCAGTGGGAGCATTTCTGAAAGGAAGATAAGGCATGTTAGTAACTCCAGACCAACCCGTCTCCTGCAGGCCTTCTCTCTACCTCATTAGTTCAGCCTCAGCATGGCCTTTGTGGTTACAGGGATTTGCGATGGTAGGATAGGTTGGTAGGTGTCTCGGCACCACTTGCTGACCACATAATGGAAGGCTAGACCTCATGGATGACCTCACATCAAACAAAACACGCCAGGGCAAGCGACACTCTATAGTATGTGGCAGACACACCAGTGGGTGTGATGCCTATTTACCCACTCCTGGATCTTCTGAAATTTCTTTCGGCTATCATGTGCTGTCTGTAGATCCTGCTTCTATTTCTGCCATAGATATCTTGTGTAGGAGAGTTAAGGTAGATATATACACACATATAGAAACCTTTTACAATTAAAAGTGGGACTTGGTTTCTAACTTTTATATTTATAAGATTTTATTTTTAATTTTGATCTACTTATCTCAAATAATGCCCAATTCAAGCATATTTTTCTTTCCAGAAAATATGGGTTCCTGTATGTAGATGCTATTTTTATACATGAATCCTATTTTAAATGTACTAGGAAATCTGCCATGAATGTCTGGCTAAGTGAGACACTATTCTCTGATTGAAGTGCTCCTCCTTATGGTCAGATACTCTTGAAGCAGGGCCATCTCTGTTGTCACCTTGATGTGGCTGTGGTGAGTACTCATACTGTCTATACTTTCAACATAACCAAAACACAACCACATGATGCCCTACTGAGGAAAGATGCAGATTATTCAACTTTTCTGGGTGTGGCCATGACCCACCAGGAAAGCTAACCAGAAGATACAAGTATTTGCTCCTGTTTCTATGAAAAATAAAATATGTGTGCTCCTTAAACCCTTAATTCTGAGCTGGCTAAGCTCCCAGAACACTGGGAACTGTGGAGTCTAAATGTTCAACATGTTGTCAGGATGAAATAGCTAAGAATATGTATCAAAGCATTCACCTGGTAGGACCTGCACATGTCCACTGTACAGGTTGGATAGGTAGAGTATCAGAGAGGCAGCACCTAGCATTAGGTCACAGGTAATAATGTCTCTTGGAGACAAATGCCTCCCTCTCAGAAGACCAAGATCCTTTTGGGGGTCAATAATCAGTAAATGTTTACTTGCACCTATGAGAAGAAAGCAAAGATCATTTAGCCTGGAGTAAACCAAGGGCAGTTAAGAGCACTTGTGGAATCTCCAGGTTATCTACAGTCTATGCCTCCTTCAGGAAAAAAAGGCCTCATAACCAAACCAAAGAAACAGAAGACAGGCAATCTATCAGTGGCAGACTGTCAGCTGTTCCTACTAATCTACTTTTGTTATATAAGGTACCCAAGCAATCATTTATCCAGAGGGTTTGAGTTTCAGGTTCTCTCCATCTTGGAGGATGAATCGCAGTTCATGATAGTCAATGAAAATGGGTGCATCAAGAACTCTTGAAAGTCTACAAGCAAAGGGGCTTCTGCAACATGGGCAAGATGAAAACAGCAGTATTCTGGAGGCAGAGGCAGGCATATCTCTGAATTTCAGATCAGCCTGACATTTCAGTTCACTGGTCTACATACACAGTGAGTTCCAGAACAGCCAGGGATACACAGTAAGACCTACACAGTAAGGTCTCAAAACAAACAAACCCAACCAACCAACCAAACCAAGCAGAAAAACAGACCATCTTGAGTACAAACAACAAGATCTGTAACAGTCATCTAATCAACAACACAAGACAATCCTGACAAAGCCAGTCCATCTGCGGGGACAGCAGAGTGGGAAGATGAGAGACTTGGCTTATTGTGACACTGTTGAGCACTAACCCAACCAATCCAAGAATTACCCATATCCAGAATTTTACAGGACAACACAGACACAGACATTCAGACAGACAGGCACAAGCATAAGAACATATTCATTCTCTCTCTCTCTCCACCCCCCGCTTTTTCAATTAATTTTACAACTTATAATCAACATTCCATAATTGATACAGAAAGAGACTATTATCTGACGTGGTGTTGGGCAAGGAAGGGTTAAATGCACAGACTCTACAATCTAAATAACTACTTTTTCTCCCAGTGCCTTACTATGTCTGACCTGCCAATTTCCTAACCTTTATTGAATCCACCCTTAAGGACAGTACAAACAGTGCTCACCTCACAGAAATGGTCAGTATTGTATGCATTATTCTTAACTTAAAATAGTGGCTGGATCAGAACCACTGTTATGTCATCCAAGATGACTACAGGCCAGTGGTACACTATACATGTCCTACAGACCAAAAAGTTAACAATCACCCATAAAGTAGCCTTGTTATCACTCATTTACAGTTGAGAACAGAGAAAACAAGGGACTGGAACATGGATGTCTATTCCCTTCCTGCTTCAATACCAGTTGCTTTGTCCTTTGTAGGACCTCTGAAAGCAACCTGCTTCTTTCAAGTAAAGTCATGATATGGACCTGGAGAGACGGATCAGTGGTCAAAAACAGTTGACACTCTTCCAGAGGACCCAAGTTTTACTTCCAGCACCCACATGGTGGCCCACAACCATTTCCTAACACCAGAGTTCCAGAGGATGTAATACCTTCTTCTGACTTCCTGGGGCACCAGGCACTAATGTGGAACACACACAAGCATGCAGCCAAAACATTCATACAGATAAAAATTTTAAAAGTGCAATAAAACTGACTACACATTGCACCTAAAAATCAGATCCTGCAGGGATTATAAGGACCTCTGAGAAAGCACTTTATCATAGATGGGTTAGTTCAGTGCTTCACACAACTGTAGTGTGGAGACCAGGACCAGCAGAAGAGCTAAGATAGAAGGGTAAATATTCGTTCTAAGTAAATGTAGTACACATGAATTACAATGACTGGCTAGAATCCATGTTTTCTGAGAGTCATTTAGTGTTTTCTCTACTAGGCCTTCTGCACACCCTATATGGCAATCTAAAAATTAAGGGTGTGAAGGTAGAAGTGAGGCTTCCAATGATGTTCATCTGAATCCCCATTGTCAGTGATCTTTAATACTTTTGCAGAGATAGTAAGTCTCAAGATGGGGACAGTGCACTAATCATCTGGGTATGGATCTATTTTCAACACGTTGATAAAAACAAAGATCCTCTCAGAGTGGGGCAGAGCTGTAGGCTTCAGGGAGATGTAGAAAGGGGAGCAGGCTCGTGTACAAGACTGCTGCTGATTTTAGAGATGGAAGAGAGGGTTACAAGCCAAAGAATGCAGGTAGTTATAACTCAAAAAAGGCGAGCAAAAGTCTTCCCTAAGCTTCCAGAAAAGGAGCAGAGCACAGATAACAACTAAATTCCAGCAAGTGAGACTCACACTGGACTTGTAACCTGAAAAACTGTAAGGTAACAGGCATGTGATATGTCATGGCAAGGAACTTCTGAGAAGCTCACAGTGACACAGAAGTGACTGCTCATTTTTCTCTTACAGTCTTTAACATAACACATTTCTCCCTCATGGGAAACACTACATTTCCTTCTCATGACGTCAGCTTTGCTATCACAAGGTCCCAACAGGAGGCACAGTGAGTCTGTTCTCTCTCTCTCTCTTTTTTTTCTTCTTTCTAGGTGAAGAGCAGAAAGCAAAGAACATAAACCTGTAGCTTTTTCCACTAACCACGAGTTCAACACTCCTCATCTTGTCATGCTTCTCTTAGTTCCATTCATTCAACCACCCCACACTTTACAGAAACTGATGCTTTTAAAGCCAGTACTCATGAGACAGCTTGGCGGAGCTCTATATTCCAGGCCAACCTGGTCTACATTACAAAACAAAACAATCAAACAAGAGAAACACTAAACAATCAATAAATGTGCCTCCCATGTGCCAATTGACAAAGACAAAATATAAAAACCTCTATAAATTCTCCATTTGTCTACTCTATACCCAAACCGATACTTTAACCAGTATAATTTCTAATTCGATTTGTATTCCTTGTTTTACCTGAAGAAAAAAAATTACCTTCACTTTTTCCACTGTAATCATATCATTCTGTAATACTAAGCCCCTCCATAGCAGATGTCCTTGAAGGGTGAGCAGGCAGAGCAGTGGCAGTACCCGGACAATACAGGCTCAGTACAGACTGCATTATGACTTTAAATCTTGACGCATTTTTTTTCTTCTGCTTTTTTTTTTTTTAACTTTTTTGAGACAGGGTCTCATATAGCTCAGGCTAACCTTGGATTTAATTTCCTTCATTTCCTTTTTTGTTTTTTAAAAGCCTTAACATGGCCTGTAACTTGCCATGTAGTCTAGGCTGATGTAAATTTATAAAGATCCACCTGCCTCTTATAGATACTAAGATTATAGGCATGTTGTCACCACTCCAAGATGCTTTTTTTCAACCAGATAACTGCTTAAACTGATAGAAGGGAAAATTTAATTTTCTTTTAACAGAAAAACAGTAAGTATCATTTTCAAGCAACTATGACCAAAAAAAAAAAAAAATCCAAACAAACAAATATAAAACCCGTATATTTCTAGACACCAGAAACTTGTCAATAAATTACATAATGTCTTAGGTTCTGGGCAGATTTTAAAAAACATTCATACAAGTGCCTGTCACTGTCTAGAAGAAGGGTTTGGTGACTTGAAGTGGCAAACTACAGTGGCTAAATGAACTAGGAGCCATCTAATCCTCGTGTGAGGGAGGCTGCAAAGGAAGAATTCTGTATGACTTCACTCCCACAACAGCATCCCCCTCTGAGAGCTAACAGTGACCTGAATAATCAGGCTGCTTAGTGAACATCTCGGAGCAGCCTAGAGCACTGCAGCAGTCAGGTCAGTGCATCAATACCGATCAATTCTGAGCAAGCCTTTCAGACTTGTATCCTAGCTTTCAGCACTGCATCCTTTTGTTCGGGCTTAGTATTTATTCTTGCATCCCTGGACCGGGCACACTGAAAATACAGGCTTGGAAAGAGCCTTGAAGCAAACTAATGATGTTGACTTTTTCAATATTCATTAAAAAGCTAATGCTTGGGGAAATGTGGGAAAAGTATTCATTTTTGGCTACCAGTAAGAAGTTTATTCTCTCTTAATTATACCTCCTATATTCAGGGCAGAAACCTCTCTGAATCTCACTATGTACTCCTACTACATGAATGCAACATGGTCTCCATTCAAGGCATTATGCCACCTTTCATGGCCATGCGATGCAACTTTTTATCCTATTAACTTTCTTTCCAGAGGGCTTTAACGTGTTGGCCAGGGCAGAATATGCTTTAGTCTTTTCTTGGAACAAGATACTCTCCTGAGGTTTCTCTATCAAAGTTCTTATCTGAGAGCACATCATGTTTTGTCTTGGAGGATGGCACTCATGCAAGCCCTAGATAAAATACCAAGGACTAGAGAGATGGCTCAACGGTTAAGAGCACTGACTGGTCTTCCAGAGGTCCTGAGTTCAATTCCCAGCTACTGCATGGTGGCTCACAACCATCTGTAATGAGGTCTGACTGTGATCTTTTAAAGCAGCAGCAGCAGCAGCAGCAGCGTACCCTGAATGTCTTCACACCCAACTCAGAGGGCCTAGGCAGTCCAGAGTTCGTTCTTTCTTTCCAGACCCATTTGTTTTAATGCTCCGACAGGTACACAGATGTACTAGTATCACTCATGTCCCACAGCTGTTCTGCATGTGTCAATTTCAAAACCTGAATTCATTAAATTCACACCTCAAAAGTTGTTAAGTACAAGAAGTCAGCAAGCAGTCACGATAGTAGCACTCACTGCTTAAAGCCTACTTTTGTACATAACACAAAGTTTCCAGGTTTGACTGACACTTTAGACTAAACAAGGTTGGTCTAATTTGACTATTATCCAGGTCCAAATCAGCATAGGTCTAGTGAACAAAAGACTGAGGGCCAAAAGCCATCATATCAACCTTACTCTTGTAAAATGGGGATACTTGCTTTACTTTCCTCATAAAATTATATAAAATCACTGTAAAAGAACCTTATAAACTACAAAAAAATATATAATTATTTGAATTATAAAAAAACATGAAATATCTTTGTACATGTATTATATTCTTGGCACCTACTAATGTCAAAAATTGGGTACAGTAAACATCTAATAGTCTATTAAATTAAGGCAGATTAAACTCCTGGCTACTATTTACTTTCACTGGACTTCCTCTCTCAGGTCTTCCATGGTTGAGCAGTACTTTTTTAAAAAAAAATTCTCTTGAAGCATTTTGCATTTGAAGATGTTTAAACGGGGACTGAAATACACATGAACACATAACAAATGAAAGAATTAATAAGAGTCCAAAACCACTGAGAAGCTGAGAAGGACTTGCTAAGCCAATCTGAGCGACCTGAGTTACATCACATCCATCATGGTGGCACACCTGTAAGCCCTGAACTGAGGCAGAAGAATTTAAAGTTTGGCCAGCTGACTTACAAAGCAAGACACCTTGTATGAAAAGGGAGGAGAAGAGGGGAGGGGAGGAGAGGAGAGGAGAGGAGAGGAGAGGAGAGGAGAGGAGAGGAGAGGAGAGGAGAGGAGAGGAGATCACATTCAGCACAAAGTCCCCAAAGATAGAAATAATCTCTTGATAAAACTGTCCATCTTTACTCCCATAAGACCTCCCCATCAAAAAGTAGTTCTAGGTCTGAACCAAGCTGTCCTCTGAATTCCATGTGTATACCACAGCATACATTCATAGAAATAATAAACAAGTGTAAATTTTTTTCAAAGTAAAAAAAAAAAAAAGTGGTTCTGGGCAAAGTGGCACCTACCTATATGCCCAACCTGAGAGAGCCACTAGGATATATAACCAAAAAAGTTGTGCTACTGAAGCTGAAAAGTATTCCCTTGGGAACACCTTTCAAGCTACATTAAAAAACTGACCACAGTTAGTATCTCTGGCTAAGGGAGTGGCAGTTGTGGGGTGTAGCTGGCTCCAGACATAATGCAAAAAATGTAAAATATGGGATCAAAATCCAAGTGTGAGTGCAGCTACTCTGGCAGCATCTCCCAATTATGTTCTTAGCCTCCACTCTGGGCCAAGAGGAGAGCATTCTTATTGTCTGTGTCCATAGGTATGGCCTACCTTCAGTTTACAGTGAAGTCAGAATTTTTTCAGTCAAGTTTGAAGGCTTTTTTCCCTTCATCTTTCCAAAATTTCTGTGCTTCACCTGCCAGGATAGCAGAACTTAGCTACAACCTTGATCAGGTAAGAATATATTAATAATACACACAACTTAGACAATAGATTTTTATCATTTAGCAAGTAAATGGGGTAAAAGGACCACACCGATGGTTCATATTGTTCGGCTCTGTCTCTTGTCTGTCTCTGTCTCTCTCTCTCATTCATTCATTCATTCATTTATTCATCCTCTGTGAAGTAGCCTTGACTGTCCGGGAACTCACTCTGAGACCAAGCTGGCTTGCTCTGTATCTCTATGACTTTGAAAGACTGGTGTGTTTATCTGTCTGTCTGTCTGTAAGTCAGTAACATAGCGATAAATACCCAGCTAAGAAATGTGAAAAGAAATCTTGTTATAAACAAGGACAATGGTTAAAGGAGAAAAAAAAAAGGCCTGAACATGCTTATTATAAAGAAGGCCAAAGCTTTATTTTTAATTTTTTTTTTTTTTTAAAAAAAAAAGACCATACAGGGCACTCCTAGGATACTTTGTATAAAAGCAACAAAAACTAACAGTGGCATTTCTAGTCATTTTCTGTTACTTTTCATTTCAGCAGCGGGAGACAAGATTGGAAGGGAGGGTAGTTGCTAAACATTTCACGCACAATGTCTTTATGTATGCTCAATCTTGCTTTAGTGTGAACACTACAGATGATGATAAACAAACATGTAATACTAAGGTGGGTAGCAGTAATTATTTCTAACAAGTTATCCATAAAGGGGAAAGCTCATAATTATCACACATGGGCTGAAGTTCAACTGTCATTATAGCAGGCACAGGTACTAGCCACTTGCTGTGGGTTTTCAATGCTCTGCAATTCCCTAACTCCAATTCTCTGCAGTTTTAGTCTTCAGGATCAGCAATGATAATAATTTAAGAAGGCAAACAAAGCAATCTAAAGCAATTTCACAAACAAAATTCATCCACTTACAACAATTTAAGTTAAAATCCATTCCTCATTCCTTCTAGGTATTAAAACATTACTCATAAGGTTTGCTTTAATCATGTTTCTCTTGCAAAGTACACCAATATTCTTATGCTAATTCACTGTCAGAACTATGGTTATCATGTGTCAGTACCAGGCTTCACTGTTCTGTGGGCTTTCCAGCTGCTTGTTTTTTAATTGGTTTGTATTTTACCTTACCCACAGGTATATATACTTTGTTAAAAAATAATTTTAATCGGAGGGTTTCTTTTTCAGTCAAAGAAGAAAATCACACAACTTTCCTGAAAATGTTTTCTCTTAGGAAGTTTTTTCCATATTAGGAAAAGGGATTTACGTTAAGAGGCTAGAAAGGAGGGGTTCTGAGTGCTGAGCCAGAACTAGGCTTAAGGAAGTAAGTTAGCACTGTTCCTCTGCAAACCTGAGAAAAGGTTGAACCCAGCAGGAGCAGAAACCTGCAGCAGCCCAGTGATGGGGAGAGAGGGCAGCATCTTCAGAAGTGCTTAAAGAAGTGCTTCAGACAGAGCTTAAAACCTTGACTTCTAAGTTGCATAGTTTTATTTTACCGGTTGTCAAACAGTATACTAGCTGGATAGAAAGAGTGATTACATTTTGTGCTTTGTGAAGCAAGCAGGCCATCCTTTAGCTGAAATCACCAACTAGAGAAGAGACTCTTAAAACATTGCTTCTTTCAAGGGCTCAAACCATCTGTGAGCTCAGTACATACACAGGAAACTAAATATGAAACTGCTTATCCATGAGGCACCCAAATAAAAATCTCTATGATTTAACATAGTATCTGCCATAATTAGACACATCTAGTAAGATTTCTAACCAATGAAGATACTACTAAAACACAAATTTCTAAAGATGGTCCCAACCTTCTGCACTGAGAACCTTTATTTTTCACTAACTCTCTGTGCACCTATATTTGCATTTAGTTCACCATTTCTTGCTCAGGCCTCTGTCTGTCTTCCCCAACACTCTCATCTATGTAAACTTTCAATTGAATAACTAAGACTTTGTAGATCAAGGTCCTGCCAGGCAAAGTTGCTCTATCCAGTAGAAAGGAATTTATTTATGCTTGCTTATGGCTTTGGAAATGCATAAAGCTACCAGGAATTTAATCATGGGGGAATCACCCTAAAGCCTATTAAAACTTAATCATCTCCTAAAAGTCCCACCTTTAAATAACTTATATGGAATGAGTTTCTATCATCCTTATATTTCACAGTTGGAATTAAATTTCAACACTGAAATGTTGGGGGACTAGGGGCAGTGGTGACATGACAAGGTAAAAAAACTCTAATTAAAATGTTTCTCTCCTACCTCCATTTATTTTCTTTCATTTGTAAATATGGTAGATGCCTGTTTGTTTGCACACATACGCATGTATTGGGTCAAAGGTCAATCCAGTGACTTTTGCTCCATCTATTTCTTCTGGGGGTGTGGGGAGGAGAGGCATCTAATCCCCAGAGAGCAGAGGTACAGATACTTGTTAGCACCCTTGCGGGAATCAAATGTGGGTCCTCTAGAAGAACAGCCAGCACTTTAAACCTTTGAGCCATCTCTCTAGCCCTTCTCCAACTTATTTTTTAAAATAAGGTCTTTTGTTGAACCTGGAGCACACTAGTTCTGCTAGACTGGTTGGTCAGAAAGCCTATGACATCAGCCTGTTTCTACGTCCTCAGCATTTGGGATTACAGGCACAAGTGGCTGTACCTAGCTTTTTTATATGGGTGCTGAACATCCAAACTCAAGTCCTCATACTATGTTGCATAGCAAGCATTTTACTGAGTTACCCTATTTGTTTTTTAAACTGGCCTCGTTTGTAGCCCAGGCTGGTCTGGAATTAATAATGCAGCTCAGGCTAGCCTGGCATCCACCATGTTTTCTGCTTCAGTCTAAGTACTGGGATTATAAGTGTATGCTATCATGCCTTACTCTCATGTTCAATATTTTAGTGTCTATTCACTGTTGAGACAAATCTCATTCATCCAACAACCTAAAGGAGTAGTTCTTGTACTATTCCTCAGGATAAGAAGTAGGCTAAGAGGCTGTAAGACATCATTTTCCAAAAAATCAAGTCCTAGAAGAATGTGTAGATGAAGGCTAATCTGAGGTCTCTAATGTTCTGTAATTACTCACTGCTAACAAACTCCTCTGGTATCTTCAAAGACCGTTCGTTAGTAAACCCTAGGGCCTTTTGTGCTCCTCCTTCTGACCCTGGGCAGCAGAATCAATGCTAAAATAAGATGGGGCCATTGTATGACTTTTCTTTTATAAATGGAATTAAAAAGAAAAAACAAGTAGAGGATGAAAATAAACTGTCAAAATTAAAAATATACCAATGAAATAAGAGATCCAAATTCAAGGAGCCGAGGGTCATACTTGGTACTTACCCATCAGTAAGTACCACGGGGTGTTTGTCTGGACAGTTTTCTGGATTTCCTAGAGTTTATCTAGTAAGGCTTGAACATGGTCTTTAGAATTGAACTGTAAGATCTTGTCCATAATCACCTTAGTAGTTCCCTCCTTTTTTTCGTAAGAGGTGGGATAATATAGGTCTGGAAGGACAGAATGCCAGAATCACCAAGACTCAATTACTGAGAAGTATTTAATAAGAAAGGTTTCTGCAGCATGATTGAAGTCAAGCCCCACCTTGCCAGGACTTTTAAGCTAAAGCAACTTTATGAAGATACTTATCAACAATCATAGGATGGGAAGGAGGGAAGAAGGGAGAGAAGAAAGAAGGAACAAACAAACCATGCCTGATAATGCAGCATGTTCTTTATGGGCTCTTGGATGACCTAGTTTAAGGTGTCACAGGGAAGGAGCACATTGTCTCCTGAAGAGGGTGTGGCCCACAGACTAATTGCTGAAGACTCTGCTTTTGCCCAGGAGGCAAGTGAGAAAGGAAGGCAGTGATAATGAGACAGTTAAGAGAAGAGGCTAGGCAGATTAAAAGTGAAGAACTGTGTTCTTGGTAATCACAAGCTTCTGAGGGCACAGTGGAAAAGCCTGGGAAAGCAGTAGGCTGTGCATCTTCATGTACGCCGATTTCTCCTCCAATTAATCTTCTAGCTACTTAAGCCACTCCAATAGCAGTGGGCCTGGGTGCAGCAGGACTCTAGACCTGATGCCTTTTCCACACACCCTTCCCAATTCAGGTGAGCTTCCTGGTGTTTACACAAACTCACAGCATCCAGGGACCGTGGCATCACACCATTTACACAGGTGCTGACCTAAGCTAAGCTACAGTGTCACTGAGTTGAAAAGATTAGGAAACCATCTATTAGAAACCACTGAACTGGAATTTTCGCACTTAACTTATAAATAAGAAGTATCTCAGATCTAATTAACAGAGACAAGATATAAATCCTTGTTTCCTTGCCCTGCTCCTCCTCAGGCACTCTCTGCCTTAACGAACGGTGCTGCACACAGGCATCCTGGTCCTCAAGGCCAGAGGCCTTGGTTCTTGCCTACCTTTCCAACCTCACTGCACTCTTATTTCAGCCAACTCTGCTACACTGAAGCCATGCCCTCCTGGTCCCTAATCCGCCAAGCTTCATCCCTCCTGGTAGCCTGCGGTGCCAGTCATTCCCTCTACTAAAACTGTCTCAGATCCCAAGGCTGACTCTCTTAATCATTCTCCTCTCAGATTCTCAGAAAACCCTTGCCTGGTCCCAATTTAAAGCAGCCATGTAGTTGGTCTTCATCACATGGCTTCAGTTCACTTACTTGAGCTGATTTATTCCTGGCACATAGTGGATGCTGATTAAATGCTGGGTGGATAAACAGTATTTGAATGCATTGCTAGGTTCCAGCAAGACCACCTCAGAGGTGAAAGAGACAGCTCAGCAGTTTAAAGCAATTCTTTGCAAATATGGGAACTGAAGTTTAGATCCTAACACTCATAACAAACTGGGTGAGCCCCACAAATGCCTATTTCCTTTTTTTTTGTTTGTTTGTTTTTTGAGACAGGGTTTCTCTGTATAGCCCTGGCTGTCCTGGAACTCGCTGCCTATTTCCCCAGAGCAAAGGAAGGTGAAGAAAGAGGATCAATGGAACTGGCTTCCAATCTAGTCAAAACCTAAGCCCTAAGTTCAAGAAGAGACCCTGGCTCAGAGAAATAGGCAGAGAGTGATTAGCAAAAGGGCACTAATATCTACAGATACCTATATACACACACACACACACACACACACACACATACACACACAAACACACATCTTAAAAACAAACCAACCAACAAATAAACAAAAAACCCAAGAAGAAAGATCCTGCTGGGCACAGAAAATGAACTGATGCCGTCAAAATACAATATAAGGAACCCAGTGATGAAGTCATTCTGATAGTAAGATGAAGGTCTGAACCAAGGGGGTGACCAAGGAGGCATGAGATATAAAGATATGAGTTATGTTGGAAACATTAATCCATAGAACGTAATGTCTGGATGAGAGTGGAGTCTAAGTCACCAGGCTTCTGAATGGTGGAGTAGAAAACTAGGCATGGTACATTAGCACCTGCGTGTTCTGGCCACAAGGCTTAAGCACCTGGATTGGCAGTCCTAGAAACTGAGTTCAGTGTGTTAAGAGGTCAGGCTTTTTCACAGGAAACATGCTCTTAATATGGCAGTCTGCTGCCACCATCATCACCAACTTTGGACTCAAATGTCCCCCAAAAGACAGACACTAAACAAGAAGAAAAGCATGTACAGGAGCAGAGCAAAGTCCCTCCCTGGTTACTTCAAAACCAAGAACTAGGACAAGGAATTAAAATTAATGCTGGCGGTCCAAATAAATGAATGTGTAACAGGTGTTAATAAAATGTGAATTCCAAAAATCACTTGCTGCCAAGGAAGTGGGGGCAAGGTATCAGGTGAGCTGAGGTCAATGTACTTGCTTGGTTTTGGTTGGCATATTAATATTTTTAAGACAAGGTCTCATTATGTAGCCCAAGCTACCTTCAAAATCATGATTCTCTTGCCTTAGTCTGCTAAGTGCTAGGATTACATTCATGTGCCACCATGTCTCATCTTCAATGTACTTTCCAAGAATAAAGGTAAATTTATGCATCCAGACCTGCTTTCTAAGACGGGAAGTGACAAGTTTCCCAGTAACAAATACATTTCAAATTTTGAGGGGCTGCCTTTTCAGAGTGTTAGTGTATTTTTATTTTTTCACCTGGAAACTCTACTGAATTCAACAAAGAAAATCACCTAGCAATTATCACTTTGTTAATTATTACCTGCTGAAGCATTCTAAAATAGTTTTGTACAAGTTGAGTAACTTACTCAGAACAGGGACCTTATATCTGAACCAAAATTTCAGAATTTTTAATCTAAAAATGCCCACATGCCTCCACAGATTCAATCACCATGGGCCATGCCTGAAAAATAGCACTTAACAGAAAGCATTTCCTTCTACTAGCATCTACTTCCCTTTGCCCTTTTAACAAAACATGTAAGAGGGATTTAGTGCCAGTAGAGTGGTGGGTCCCACTTCTAAGGGATCTTTATCTTTTGAGATTCAAGTTGGGTTGGAAATTTGTGCATCTGCACAAACTATGAGGCAGTTCTTAAATTCTCCTTATTCAATTCTTGACAGTATGTGCCAACACTTTCTAATTGAGCATCAGATCCTAAGAGTATACAACTCAAATAACTCTACCAAACCTGTTTTACTTCAAGAATCAGAAGTAATGTGATTCTAGGTCATAACTGAATCCGACGAAGTCTTCTCTTTTGCATTTCCCAATATCTCCATTTCCTGGAAGTGGAATCATGTCAGACCCTCAGAGAAAGTATGCATCCATAGCATCAATTTCCACTTTAAAGCCCATTTGACTAAAGAGTAAATGTGCTTTGTCTAGTTTCAATTCAATGTATGAAAACTTTAAGCTGCATTCTAGGAACTCTGGGAAATGGCTGCTACTAAGCAAAGCAGAGAGGGGTGTTTTGGCCAGTAAAAATCATTGTTTCGCCTCAGTTCTCACCACAATTAAATGTAATTGTAGTTCCCTAATACTATACTGTGAGCTATCTTGAGAAAGTTACAAAAAGAAACCCCAAATAGCCATATGTTTTGTTCACTTTGGTTTGTTTGTTTGTTTGTTTACAGTAGCTTCAAGCTTGCTATGTGGTCAAGGATAGCCTTGAACTCCTGATCTTCCTTCTCAAGTGCAGAGAATGTGACTCCATGCTCAGCTAAAAACAGTTAATTGCCCTTCTTATTCCCCTCTTCCAATTGTAATTTATGAGATAATTAGAATAACAACAAATTCTTTTGCTATACAGATCTTATAATTTCCTATTTTACTTTTGACTTGGACTTAAAAGTTGACTATTTTGGTGCTGATGAGAAGGCTCCGTGGGATAAAGGCACTTACAGCCAAGCCTGATGACCCTGGGACCCATGTGGTTTTAAAACAAAACAAAAACAACTTCTGAAAGTTGTTCACTGAACTTCCCAGGAGTGACATAGTACCTCCCTTCTCTTGAAAGACTTCTAATTTTTAAAGTTTACTATTTTTACATTTATTTGGAAGTCCTTATTTAAAAATTCTATATTAAAGCCTACTGCTGATTGTAACAGGTCTTTTCGCTGAACTACTTCATATCAAATTTTTTCTTCTGTCTACATCATATCAACTGTAAACTTTTCTCCTCTTTTCCATCCGTAGTGTCTTTCTCTGCAACTTTCCATCATCCCAACCACTTGCTGGCTAAGTAAGAACCTTAGCAGCTATACCCTGAACCCCGTCACGTACTTTTAGCTGCCCTACCTATTTAGTATAAAATCTACCCACTATAAATCCTAAAACATTTCCCCAGTCCATCCTTTCTGATTTCCTTGTTTTCCCTCATATTCAGACGACATCAGCTACTAAGTTCATTCATTCCAACAGCTCTACTTACTGCTCACTTCTTCCTTCCTCTTTCCTGAGCTGCTTCAGGACACACAAACCAGGCCATATGGTTCCTGTACGTAGAAATCTTTCTAGTGGTTTGGAATTGTCCATAAACTGAAAGCCTGAAAGCTTTTAGGATTACCTTAAAGCACCAATGTGCTCTCTAGTAAGAGTTCACACAGGGGCTGGAGAGATGGCTCAATGGTTAAGAGCACTGACTGCTCTTCCAGAGGTCCTGAGTTCAAATCCCAACAACCACATGGTGGCACACAACCATCCGTAACAAGATCTGACGCCCTTTTTTGGTGTGTGTGAAGACAGCTACAGTGTATTTACATATAACACTAAATAAACCTTTAAAAAAAAAGAGTTCACACATTTCATTAACTGAGGAAGAGGAGGAACTAGGAAATGTTTACCTTAAATTAGTCTACACACTTTTAAACCATACAATCTTAGTTTGAATCTCCGTTATAATGCTAATATACCGACAAGGTTCACTTAAAAAATAAAAGTAGGACCAGGGATGGGGTGAAGGGCACACCTTTAATAGCACTGGAGGGACTGAGGTAGGTAGATTCTGTGTGAGTTTGAGGCTCACCTGGTCTACTATCTATAATGAGTTCTAGACAGCCAGGGCTATGTAGAAAGACCTTGTCACAAAAACCAAACCAAACAAACAAAAAAATCCATTAGACTAGGCATATATATGTATATGTATATGTATATATATATATATATATATATATATATACATACATATATACATACACACTCATTGGTAGAGTACTTCCCAGTACTGCAAAGAACAAAACCAAGTAAAACCAACTTCATTACCAGGCAGGCTCTATTCATCCTTTGGAAGCCATTCTCAAAATCTGCCAACTCACAAGAATATTAATGATATTTTTTGTTTGCTTAGGGGATAGAATTCTGGATCTGGTACAAGCCAGGCAATCAGTATCCTAATGCATATAGTCCCAGCCCTTCATGTTTTTACTTAGCCTACAAGGCAGATTTCATCCCCTTCCTTTTGTTTGAAGAACATACATACATGTTGACCAATGCTATTTCCTAAGGTACAGATCGATACTCCACCTGAAATTCATACTCTGGTCCCTTGCAAACCTAAGTCTACTTACACGAACAAAAACAAGGAGAAAATAACTTATCCAATATGCAAACTATTCTATCAAAGAGATTAAGTTTTGGAGATTCTTGGAATGAGCTCCTGAGTACACAAAGAACTACAGACTACTGAGTGAGTGCACTCTAATAGGAACATATCTTTTTTGAAGATATATTGATATATGAAGACACATTATGAAGGCAGACACTAATCCTCATGACAAATTTTCTTTAAAACCACATTTCCTTTGAGTGTTGGAATGTGTCAAGTATTTCCAAAGAGTAACTTCTTTTCCTGTTACTGGGGATGGAACGTGGGTCTTGCACATGCTCCCACAGAAGTAGGTCTTCAGTCTTCAAAGAGTACTTAATGCTTACTACAACCTGTCTTAGAAGCTTGCACTCTGCCGGGCAGTGGTGGCACACACCTTTAATCCCAGCACTTGGGAGGCAGAGGCAGGCTGATTTCTGAGTTCAAGGCCAGCCTGGTCTAGAGTTCCAGGACAGCCAGGGCTACACAGAGAAACCCTGTCTCAAAAAAACAAAAACAAAAAACAAAAACAGAAGCTAGCACTCTTAAGTTTCCATGTGTTACAGTAAGAAGAGTAAACTACCAAGAAATTGAGTGAAAAGATGCAAGAGCCGGGATTAATAGCAAGCAGCCTGACTTCTGGTTGCTTTCCTTAGAATTCCTGTATACAGTGGAGCAGAATGGCAAAAGCCAGAAAAGTGAAGATCTTTAGGGTACCTAAAGAACTACCTTGACATTCCTTGATCTTGCTTTTTTTTTTTAATTTTTATTTTATAAAAGAGTTAATTTATTTTATCTATATGAATACACTGTAGCTGAATTCAGACACACCAGAGGGTATCAGTCCCATCACAGATGGTTGTGAGCCACCATGTGGTTGCTGGGAATTGAACTCAGAACCTCCAAAAGAGCACCTAGTGCTTTTAACCACTGAGTCATCTTTCCAACCCTTGATCTTGCTTTATTCCAACAAATAAGAAAAGAGGAAGAAATTAGTAGTAGACATAGGTCCTCCTAGTCTTAAATTACAATGAGAAAGAGAAACCTCCATTTTCTGTTAATAGAAGATATGTCATCTAGAAAATGTAAAGTTCTCACACAGGACTCCAGGACAAGATAATGCTTTCTCAATGATCTTCCTGTGAAGTGCTTTTCTAGACACGAGCTAGTTCAGGGGACCCAGGGTTTAGGACGATGTAGTGATTTCAACGATAAATGTCACCTACAATCTCAGGCATTCAGATACACCAATTTGGTCTCTAGTGTCAGAAGAAGTATGTCACTGCTGTTTCTAGTCTGCTCCATGTGCCTGTGATTCGAGTGGGTATGGTTGCTGCTTTCTGCCATGTTTTCCCACTGTGAGAGAATCGTATCTCTTTGGAACCATAAGCCCAATAAACCCTTTATTCTACAAGTTGCCTTGGTCACAGATTATTTATTTACCACAATAGAAAAGCAAACTAGTATAGATGGCTTACTTTTAAGTTCCTCAAGCACTCTAGCATTGCCACGGGTTTTCTAGTAAGACTGCTGCTATGAGTGAGACACATGCCTGCCTTTACCACACACTGTAGTAAGTAACTCCTCTGATGGTGAAGCAATATCTAGGTCCACACTTCAGGAGCAGTTATTTGACTTGACATACAGCAATCTGTGTATTTGTGACTTGTTTGTCAATATTTGTGTTATGGTCTTATAGCATTTTCCAGAAAGTACTACTCTATTTCTTCTAAGTTTTACTTTTAAATCTGCTATAATGTGCCTCCAACATCTTTTAAAAATAAAAATCAAGACAGGCTACAGGAAAAGTATAGTTCTTCAGTTTGTCATAACTGTTCTATAAGATTAATAATATATTCAATAAAATTAAAAACTGAAAAATTCACCTAAATTCCTTAGAATTGGGGAGGAAGCATTCCTGAAAGGCAGTTAACTCTTTCTCTAGATGTTTAACACTAATGACATTATATAGAGGTAAAGAGACTCCACACAGTTTTAAAGAAAGAGGTAAATGAAATAATTACAACTTTCCTCCAATAAGCCGCAATGTGTGGTAACAGAGAGAAGGCGCTGGGGCCTGCCCTTAGAGATCTACTTATGGACACAAGGAAAGAAGTGTGAGCTAAGACAAGCAAGTGGCTGTAAGAATGGGGGGCAATGAGGGCAAGAGGGGATAGAGAAGAGAGAAGCAGAACTGGAATGTCACTGTGACCTGCGTGTGGAGTTACTGGGGTTAAAAACAAGAGACACAAGCTCCAGTGAGATCTGCCTGGCAGCAGCAGTCTTGTCAGGCTTTGGAAGCCACTAATTTTAAAAAGTATGCAAATGTGAATTCAGAGATCATGGAGAACATGGCTTATTTCACAGTCAACAAGAAAGCTGACTTTCTGACTTGAATCTGTTGTGCTAGTATGCATTATCTTATTTCATGCCACCAGTCTAATCCTGTTGTTTCTAAATTTACTATTTTATTTCATTTGGTTTTTTGAGATATAGTTACACGTATCCTAAGCTAGCCTTGAACTCATTATTTTCCAGCTTCTGAGTTTACAGGTGTCCATCACCATGCTAGGCTTAAAAAACAACAATTTTTAAAACATATTTTAAAACTTGTAATTAAAGTCAAGTAAGGGGCTGGAGAGATGGCTCAGAGGTTAAGAGCACTGACTGCTCTTCCAGAGGTCCTGAGTTCAATTCCCAGCAACCATATGGTAGATCACAACCATCTATCTGTTAATGGGATCTGATGCCATCTTCTGGTGTGTCTGAAGACAGCTATAGTGTACTGTAGTATACATAAAACAAATAATAAATCTGAAAGGAAAGGAAAGGAAAGGAAAGGAAAGGAAAGGAAAGGAAAGGAAAGGAAAGGAGGGAGGGAGAGAGGGAGGGAGGGAGAGAGAGAAGGAGGGAGGGAGGGAGGGAAGGTAGGAAGGAAGGAAGGAAGGAAGGAAGGAAGGAAAATGGTACATGCTCATAATCCCAGCAACTCATGAAGTTGAAGAAGAATGCTGAACCATTACAGAGGTCCACTTCAAAATAACAAAAAAGTAAATTTACAATTGTGCTGACTAATTTTAGGTCAACTTGGCACAAGCTACCACCATTTTGGAAAAGGGACTCTCACTTGAGAATATGTTCCCACCATATATTGGACTACTGGCAAGCCTATAGTACGCAGGAGGACACAGTTCACTATGGGCAGGGTTACCCCTAAACTAGTGGTCCTTGATGCTATAAGATGGCAGGTGGAGCTAGTCAGTAAGTAGCATTCCTCCTGTGGCCTATGCATCAGCTCCTGCCTCCAGGATCCTGCAGTGTCTGAGATCCTGGCTTGAATGATGGACTATAATCTGTAAAATGAAATAAACCCTTTCCTCCCAAAATTGCTTATGGTTATAGTGCTTTATCACAGTAATAGAAACTAGCTAAACTCAATGATGGCAGCACCTGCCTTTAATCCCAGCATTCAGGAGGCAGAAGCAGGCAGATCTCTGTGAATTCAAGGCTTGGTCTACAGACTAAGTTCCAGGATAGCTAGAAGAGACCCTGTCTCAGGGGAAAAAAGGGAAAGGAAAAGGAAAGGGGAAAGGGAAGGGGGAGGAAAGGAAAGGAAAGGAAAGGAAAGGAAAGGAAAGGAAAGGAAAGGAAAGGAAAGGAAAGGAAAGGAAAGTCTAAGACAATTCAAAGTAAATTAAACAAAATTCTGATCAGTTAGATAGCATGAGGTATATTATCCATTACTTGAATCTGTGTTAAGAATCTTCACTATAGCTGGACAGTAGGGGTGCATGCCTTTAATCCCAGCACTTGGGAGGCAGCGGTAGGTCGATTTCCTAAGTTTGAGGCCACCCTGGTCTACAGAGCAAGTTCCAGGACAGCCAGGGCTAAACAGAGAAACCCTGTCTTGAAAAACAAAACAAAATGAAAAAACAAAGATTCTTCAATATAGTCTTTAGTATACTAGCTGAAAACTTTCAAACATTTACTTATTTATTTGTGTCTATAAAATGGTTTGAATGAGAATGCCCCCCCCCAAGCCCCTGCAAAGTCATATATTTGAATGTTTGGTAGACAATTGGTGGAACTGTTTGGGAAGGCTCAGATGTGGCCTAGTTGGAGAAGGTGTGTCACTGGGGGAGTGGGCTTTGAGGTTTGAGAAAGTTAGCTCTTTATATTTAGGTTTCAATGTAAATAAGCTTTATGCAGTATTACCACAAAATTTTTAGCCTATGCTCTTTATAGTATATCTACTCTGCATTCTAAAATCACAGAATTCAATAGATCCCATTAGCTATACAGTATGTGCATAGATGTGTTGCATATTGGAATGTCCTTGAAGACACTACTTCTGCCTTCTTGGTACCATAGTCTCTATGATTCTAGAAGCCTCTAATTTTCTTACACCATATATTACCAAGCATTCAAAATTTAACATATGGAGCTATATTCTATTTTTTGGCTCTGAAATTTTTTACTTCTACAGGTAATTAAAAAATGGCGCATTAATCACTGTAATCTATATGAATTCACCACTTGTTAGGATCTTCATGTTTTAAGAGTTTATGTCCCATTGAACATATGACTACTTTAATTGTATTTATCCTGACATTCACCTTTAAGTCCACATGTCTTGTAAGAACAGTATAATCTTTTATTTAGACTAACCACTGTGCTGTCATTAAATTCAAAACTCTATAATTAAAAAGATAATGCTTTTTAGCACACAGCACACAGTCAAGTTTTACGAGCCTCCCCAGTGTGTCGATATCCAGGCCAGCACAGTGGGGGCTAAGTTTCTCAGACACTCAAACACTAGTATGCATATTCAAATACTGTGTCACGTGAGTTATAAATTTCATAGTAATACTTTCAATATTCATATAAATATCATTTAAGTAAGAGTACTGAATCTTTCTAATCTTGGTATTAAAGTATCAGTTCATTAAATTATAAAGTCTAGATTTTTACCTACATGTCTTTCCACTCTATTATCTTGCCTCTGATCAACATTGATTTAAGTCATTTATGTGTGGGGGTTGAGTGTATGTGTGTGTGTATGAGAGTGTATGTGTGAGTGCATGTGTTTGAGTGTGGGTGAGTGTGTGTGTATGGCATGTGTGTGGGAATGTGTGTATGTATGTGTCTGTAAGAGTGTGTGTGGGGTGGGGGGGAGTTTGGCAGAAGGCAACAGAAGGGAAAATGATACAATTATATTATAATCTCACAAATAAAAATACTTTTAAAATTTAAAAACATTTGGCTAATATTAGTATAACCAGCACTGTTTTCTGTGTTAGTATTTCAGAAAGTATTTTTTGATATTTTTGATTTCAATCTATTTCTATCTTTGGATCTAAATTAGGTATCTCATACATGGCATATAGCTGGACCATGGTTTGCACTTGCTTGTTTTTGCTTGTTGATTAAAGAATTTATTCAAAGAAAAAAAAAGAGAGAAAGTTAGTTCTTCATCTCTCATCTCCTTGACTTGTGTTGGTGCCTCAACATGTAAGCTCTCAACTACTGTTCCAGAGCCATGCCTGCCTGCCTGCCTGCCTGCCTGCTGCCGCCATGCTCCTTGCCATGATGATCGTGGACTAACGCTATTAACTGTAAGCAGGTTATACAAGTTGCCTTCGTCTTGTTACTTCTTCACAGCAACTGAAAACTAAGACAGTATGTACATGGGTACATGTGTACCATAGCACATGTGTGGAAGTCATAAGACAACTTGTGAGTTTTCTTTTTCTACCACATGGCTTCCAACTCAAGTTGTTGGAAGCTTGGTGGCAAGTAGCTTTCTGGGTAAAGCTGCCTCTAAGTTAAAAAGATATTTTCTCTTCTCTCTTCTCCTCCTCCTCTTCTCCTCCTTCTTCTTCTTCTTCTTCTTCTTCTTCTTCTTCTTCTTCTTCTTCTTCTTCTTCTTCTTCTTCTTCTTCTTCTTCCTCCTCCTCCTCCTTCCTCTCTCTCTCTCTCTCTCTCTCTCCCCCTCCCTCCCTCCCCCCCTCCTCCTTCCCTCCGTGTGTGTGTGTGTATGTGTGTGTGTGTGTGTGTGTGTGTGTGTGTGTGTGTTGGGGGTTTTCTTCAAGAGGATGGCAAATGTACACTTGCGAATGGAAAGGGTGCAATGGCACAGAGCATAAAGCAACAGTACAGAGCAAAGAGGAACTGCAACCAGATCCTCACCTTCCACCAAATCCTCACATTCCTAAGTGTCTCAAGCACACTATATATAAATCAATTGCAAGGTATGCATCTTGAGAAGCAAAAATCTCCGCAACACTTTCATGTCAAGTCATTGAGGATGTTTTTACCAATGCATATAAACAGTTTGTAAAGTTGAACAGAAGTAAAGAGAATATAGAAATACAATAGACTCAGAGGAGTCACAATTAGAGAGGGAGAGGAGTCCCACACCCCCTCCACTTGTTTAAACATTTTTGTTTATTTTTTGAGACAAGATCTTACAATATAGCCTTGGAATACCTGGAACTCACTATGCAAACTAGGCTGGCCACAAACTCACAGGGATCTAACTACCTCTGCCAAAAAAAGAAACACAATCAGCTGTCATAATCAATGAATGCTTAAAACCCTTGCAGCTGAGAAGCTGAGGCAGAAGGATCAGGAATTCAAGGGCAGGTTGTGCTACAAAGATCCTGTTCCCACCACCTCCCAGAAAAAGAGAAGGAAGAAGGGAGGAGGAAGAGGAGGAAGAAAAAGAGAATGCAAGAAAGAAAGGGGGAGGGCCTGGCGGTCATGAAAGCCAACTAAGTTGACCTGTAAGTATAATAAAATGACAGTGTTTTTCCTTCCCATTTTATTGGATAGCTGACAATAATAATACAAATGTTCAAGTATATTGAAAACTTAGAGATGTAAACTAAATATCAGTAGAAGAGATAGGAAAGAAGCTGAAAGCGCAGTTTGACACTTAACAGAGGTCAATTGCTGGTACTGTCACAGAATGAGATGTACAGCTCTGATGGAGCAGTGGATTATATCAAACCTAAAAACAAAACTTTGGCTCAAATCTATTACAAAGAAGCACAAAGTCAAATGACTTTCTTTACATCATTCTCCTTAAATAAGCATTTCACATTTCTATCCTGCAAAGAATAAAATTAAAGCACTTCTGAAACAGTTGTGATTACAACTCTAGTTCTAAAAATCAAAAAGTACTTTCAGTGTTTCCAACATGTAGGTCCCAGGGATTGAGCTTAGGCTTATTGGCTTTGGCACCAAGCACCATTGCCTGCTTTGGACCCTGAAATGCTAGTTTTTTGTTGATAATGTTAGTCACTAAAAGTTGTAAAGGGAAGACTAGGAAAGACATTATCATATTTGGTATATCTGTCCCAATTATAATATTCCAGATTTTATTAGGTTCAAATCTGACAGGTAGTAGGCTAACATTCTAAGTGGCAATTTTAGTGCTTTCACTTAAATCCTGTTCACCATTCACCCTTTAGAAGAAGGAGATAATTGTGATTTAAAGTAGCAGCATCATTTATAAAGTGCCTTTTATCTTCTATAACATTGACTACAGATTTATACACAGGGTAGGGATTTAGCCTGATTATTGGTAACCAATAATCTGATTAGATATAGTAGATACAGATATACATTTACACACATGGTCCCTTCCCACAAAGGGAAGTGGATAAACTCACCATGTATACTGCTAATTTTTGTATCAGCTTTACAGATACTAAAGTCATTTGGGAAAATGACAAAACCTCAATTAATAAAATGCCCCCACCAGATTGGCCTGTAGAGAAGCCTGTGATACATTTTCTTAACTAGTTATTGTTGTGGGAGAACCAGACCCACCACGGGTGGTGTACCACTGAACCTGGGGTTCTGAATTCTATCAGCAAACAGCCCGACCAAACCAGTAAGCAGTGTTCCTCTGTGACCCCTGCATCAGTTCCTGCCCTGACTTACCTGAAAGATGATGTTGCTTTTGGTCATGGTATTTTATTACAGCAATAGGAACCCTAAGACAGGAGGTTAATGAGGATATGAGAAAGCATACAAATTCTGAAAGCTAAAGACTGGATTAAGACATAAATGATCCATTGGGCTCAAAAGAAGCCGAGAACAAAGTGTAACAGAGAAACAACTAGAAAGACAGGATGAACCTGTGGCACTGACCCTAGAAGGCCCAGGTCCTTAGAAAAGAGTGTGTGTGAAATGAGGCTGGAAAATGGGAGCGCTAGCTCAGAGTCTGAGAGAGAAAGTATAACTTCCTTACTCAACCCATCTTAATTATCCTCTCCAAAGGAGCATGGAGTATACCGTTAAGTGGAAAGCTGTCAAAAGGTCTACACAGTGAATACTTTGTCCATATGTAGCAGAGACTCCTAAATAATCACTCGTTAGCATCTTTTTCCCCTTAGTGAAAAGTCATAAATAACCAGACATTTAAAATAATCTAACAAGAAAGGAAGGGAACAAAGGCTTTTGACATAAAAAAAAAAAACAAAAAACAAAACAAAAATAAACTTAAAAGATCCAAAATTAAACTACTAATGGATGATGTTCCCCTAAGTAAAAATCTAATTTAAGAAAAAGGAAGGGATGAGAACAGCAGAGTCTTAGCAGCAAAGTAAAATGGTAATGATGAGCCAGCCTAGAATAAGAACTGAAAAGCAGATCTAGAGAAGATTCCAACTGCAAAGTACGGGCTAGAACATAGTTTAAGAAAATAAAAGTTTCTAGGCAGTGCTGGAGCTTGACTTTAATCCAAGCTCTTGAACAGCAGAGTCAGGCACACCTCTGAATTCGAAGCCAGCCGGTCTACAATGAGAAATCCTGTCTCAAAAAGGGCGAGCACAAGGTGTGGTGGTTCATGTCGGAAATCCCAGAACTTACAAGGCTGCAATAGGAAGACTGAGTCCAAGGTCAGCCTGGTCCAGAGTTAAGACCCTGCACCCAATCAAATAAACTAAACAAAATCTAAAGCAATGAAATGTTTTAGAAAAAAAGAAAATGTAACCAGTATAATTTCCATACATGGAAAAGAATTCATAAAACTTAAATGGCAGTAAATATTACTCAGAAAACTAGCGAAAGTATATACCTGCACTGTTGAAAGTGAATGATCCCCTAACATGCAAGAATCAAGGTTGAGAAAGGGTAAAAGAGGGACACTTGTTTCCTAAATTTTCATAAACAAAAACATGACTTTACTGATGAAAATATAAGCTACACCTTCTAAAATCACTTCCTTTTCTGTTTATCATTTGGGTCAAGGAAAGAACTTGTGATGTGCAAGAACAAAGACCAAGGTGTAAGAAACAAGGCCAAAGTGAAGTGACCAGAACCCAAGCTGGTAAGGGGTTTCTGTTACTCACCATCTCTCTGGCGATTTCCAGCGCTTCCTGCAGGCCATAGAGCCTGCCACAGACCAGGTAGATTCCATTGGCCCAGAGAATACAACCCTCATGGACCCAAAATTCGTTGCTGTCAAGAGGTAGTTCGGGGATTTGTAACTCCTGCTCAGGACCACCTTCTGAAGTGGTAGGTACAGAGGGCTTTGTGTCTGAAACAGTCTTTTCACTGCTGCCCTCAGCGGCTGCTTTTTTACAAGGGAGCCCCCTGGACAGGGACCGAGGACCCCCACCACAGTCTTCTGAGCGATGGCGTCGCTTGAACCTAGGATGAGCAGCCAGGCTCCTCTGCTCCTTCTGCTGCTGCTGCTCCTCCTCCTCCTCAGTGTCAGTTTTAGAACCATTAGAAGCGCTTTTGTGCCGAACCTTGACTTTGCTCTGCATTTCTGTGGACCTCTTAGGAGGCGGATTCTTCGGAAGAGTGGCTGCATAATCTTGGGGATAAAAGGGTCCAAAGAGGTCACCCATGTTACGGTAACTGGCCCACTTGCCACAGAGACAGCAAACCAGGTGCCCCATAACAGAAGATTCTGTTACCACAGGCCCCTGCAGCATAAAGGATGAAGCTGGGAGCACCTTGCTTTCTGTGCTGCTGGGAGGAGGAGTCAGAGATCTCTGACCCTTCCGGCTCCTCACCAATTTGGTCTGTTCTTCTTCTTCAGCATTGATGATTGTACAAACAGCTCCAAGTTCACACTTATTTACTACATGGATGTAAGGGAAAAAAGACTTGTTCTTGGCATCAGTTTTATCTAGTGGCTGGGTAGCATACTTTAGCTTGATCTCTGGTTCTTGAGGTTCTACAATGGGAACTGCTTGTTTGGTTTTCCGCTTTCTTGGCTGGGCCCCGGGTTTCCTTCTCTCCCTCCTTTGCCTCTGCTTTTTTGGCTTTGGCTCTCCATCTGCAGACCCTTCTGGCATTTGAGGGGGCTGAGGAGGTGGAGGTGGTTGCTGCTGCTGTTTCTTTTGTTTATTCACACTACCGATTGGTCTCCCCTTTTTCTTTCCTGATGGGAAATATCCTTTTGGGGGGAAACTTTCTTGTTTGGGTGAAATCATGACTGTTTCATTCTCTTTCTCTTCAGCCTTGGGGTTTGCCTCAGCGGCCAATACGCCCACTGGAGCTACATTCTTAGAATCAGGAAAGATTAGAGGTGCTGCCCCACCCAGGGAACCATCTGGTCTCCCTTGGTTACCACTGGGCTTCTGTGAAGTTGTGGATGTCATACTACCAGAGGGTTCCTTTCCAGTAGAAGCTGTTTCTACATGTGCCTCTGTCTTGACTTTGTCATCCCCACTGCCGCGCCACTCTTCAGAAGGCCCTGGAAGAGGCTTTTCAACATTCGATTCCTGGTTAGTTGAACTGACTAGGTCAGATACCACCTCACCCTTTCTCTTTTCCATCTCGGCCTCTTGAGTAGCCACAGTCCCACCTTCAGGAGGACCACTCTTTAGAGATAGTATATCATCCAGTGTGACTGTGTCTCCCCCAGCCTCAGCACTGTTTGCAGATGCACTCCTCCTAATATTTGGGGAGGTGATCTTCTGAACTATAGCTTCCAATTTTAATCCCCGCCCCTTCCGTGGGGGTAGTATTTTGGTCTTAGCAGGGCTTGTCAGGGTAACAGCAGGACAGTTTCTATTGTCTGGATTTGGAAGGTCCTTGGAGGCATCTCTCTTAGGAATAGACTTGATATCCTGGCTGTGAGAAAGATGGCTGTAGGAATTGTATGCTTTATCGGCACCTTCTTTCGATGGATGGAGGAGGCGCCCTTTATCATCAGTGTTACTGTTTTTTACATCTTGTGACTGTCTCTTACTGGGAATAGGGGAAATAAAAGAACGAACCCGCCTCCGCATGATTAAAGGATTTTGAGAAGAATGATCCTCTTGACCCGGAAGCCGTAACATTACATTACTAGGTTTGGATGACTGCGCAGACTCGGCTAGTCCATGTCCATCTGGCTCATGGGGTGGCCCATACCGTTTCTGATTAGACATTCCTGAAGGACCACTGCTTTTGGCTGGAGAAGTCTGCCGAGAAAGATCCCAACAAGACTCTTGTAACTTCTGAGAGCTGTGCTTCAATTCCATGCTTTTGGCAGGCAGACCATCACTAGACATGAGACAGCGCCCAGCTTCCTGAGTGCTTGGGTCATGGTATGTACCTACTGGTGGGCCATACATCATACCATCTTTGTCATTTTTCAGGGGGCTCCTTACTCTGTCAAGAAACTGCTGCTGCCGTGGGCTCTTCCGTGGCCCTTCCTGCCTATGCTGTGCAGCAGCAATCACTCCCTGAGCAGAACTACTGGCCCAATCTTTATATTCCTCTTGCTGTTGGTACATCTGCCTCTTATAATGGAGCTGGGAATTCAAACCAGTATTAGGGTCCCCATAAGCATGAGCCCTGGTGTTTGTGTGATAAGCAGAGGCCAGGCTTTCTGAGTTGGGAGAAAAAGGAGCATGTAAAGAACTCCTATTGGCTCTCTCTGAAAAGGTCATATGTGGGTTCATGTGATGAGGGTCTCCCCCTGGGCCTCTGCTCCTGCCTGGAGACATCTTCAGTTTTTCTGCAAAGTCATGGTACTGAGAAGAGGACCGACCCCTCATAGTCTCCCGGCTACCAACTCTACCAGGGACCCGTCGCATTGGTGTGGACCTGCTATCTTGTGGGCCATAGTCTGAAATGGAATCATGGGCTGCTGCTCCAGGACTGGCATTGCCACGGTAAGTCTCATGTTTGATGCTGGTAGGATGGCAGTGGTCTCCAGATTTCTTGTTGAAACTAGCTTGAGATTTGGATTGTTCAAAGTCTTCCTCTTTTATCTGCCCACTCTGGGATTTCAATTTTGTTTCCATGGACACCAACCCACCAGGAAGAATGACTGACTGACTTAAACTTGGGTTGAGACGTTCATTCCTCCCAATTCTAGCATCAGTACCCATGTGTCCCAATGAGTGAGCTCCAGGGTCCCTGACAATCTGTCTTAGTGGGGATATATCACAGATTACTGACCTCCTTTCAGAAAGGGAGCCCCCAGGCTCATGGGCTGATGATGGAGCTTCTATCTCAAACTTTCTGGGAATGGGATAGTCAGACAAATTGATCTGTTTCATTTCAGGAGCTGTGCTGCTCGACTTCCTTTCCCATGGTCCCCAGTGGGGATTTTCTAACAGGGATCCAATACTCTTGTTCAGAAGGCCCCTGCTGGCTAATTCATTGGTTTGACTGACTAAGATGTTGGGCCTTGCAGTTCCTTCCAGGCCACTAGCCATCCCTTGATGGTCCTGAGCGCTTCTAGGATACCTTCTGTCAGGATGGTGGTGGTAGCCCTGAAGCACTTCCTGTAGGAGACTTGGAAACTTCTCGTTTCTACCCTTTCGCTCCCCATGGCTGCCAAAATCCGCCTTTTCTTGTCCTGAAGGATACTGAGGAAAACCACTGACATTTCGTGGTACAGCTGACCCAAAACTCTCTTTGTAACTATAGCGCAAACTTCCAGGAGACTTGCTAGGCTCAGTCCTGCCTGTGAAACTTGGGCCTACTGCAGAGTGGCTACTCTGGCCATTCCCCTCTCCATTGTGGTTAGAGCTATTATTATCACCATTCTTGTTTCCTTTGCTCCCTCCTCCTGGAGGATCTGGCTGTGGAAGTGATGTGTGGCTGATTTCCTTTGCGCCACTATTGCTAGGTGGTCTCTGGTTGGCAGCAGGATCATCCTCCTGGGAGCCTTTATCTTGTCCACCAGATTTTTCTACCCGACCTGTCATGGCTTCTCGGGAGACAATTACCCCAACTGTCTTCTCATTGACTTTTGTGTTCCCCTCAGATGACAGTGATGTGTCCTTAGCACCTGGAGAGGCAGATTCGTCCCTAGTTGCAGGACTGGTACTGAGCCTAGGGGCCTCGTTCTGAGCACCTTGTGTTGGTGAGGAGCCAGCTTTCTCTGAAGCTCCACACTTATAAGTGGTGTCAGAGCTAGTGCTCTGGCCACTTAGTTGCCTCACTCTCTCACCTTGATCTTCTGAACTACTAGAGCAACCTCCGTCCAGTGACTCTGCCAATGGGGACTTCAGTTGTTCTTCAGGCTGTGAAGAGCCTTCTGAGTTTGTACAGCTATCTGCTTTCTTAGATGACGATGAGGGCCTCTTAGACGTCTTCTTCTGAGGTGTCAAGGCATCAGACAGTAACATGTGCTGGACAGTATTAGGAAGATTGGCCACTTGAGTACTCAGAGCACTCAAACTACTCAACCCAGGATCAGTCAGCCGCTTTTCTGGCACCCCTTCTAATCCAAACCCTTTGAATCCTGCAGCATGAGAATTAGGACTGGGCATCATTGATGGAGTTGGACTGAGTTGGGGCATTAGCTGTAAAATTCGGTTCCTGGAACTCATGGGCACATTGCCTTGCCCACACTGGAGATTCTCACCACTCTGCATGAGAGGAGAAGGGGTAGAGCTACAGCTTGGAGATTGAACCACAGAAGCAGCTGGAGAAGGGTTAGAAATAGGGCTGAAGTTCTGGTGGAACTGCATAGGGGACCTTACAGGAACCTCAGGCTGGTTGTACTGCCCCACCTGGCTTTGCAGAGGCATCTTGGTGGCAGCATTTGTGTACTGCATCACATGCTGGGGGGGATGTTGCTGTTGCTGTTGCTGCTGTTGCTGCTGTTGCTGAGGTTGTGGCTGCTGCTGCTGCTGCTGCCCCTGCTGGGTTCCTGGTGGAATCTTTGCCTGTTCAAAATTTTTCATAGACTGAGGTTGGTAGCTATAATTTGATTGTGTTCCATAAGCCTGTGCATTAGAACCCACATTGTGCCCTTCATACTGAGATCCAGCATTCACACTGTAACTGCCATCATAGCTTTGTCCAGACTGACTGAAACGCTGTGGTGAAGGAAAGGAGGAGGAGGAAGAGGAGGAAGCAGAAGATTGGTAGTGCTGGCCAAACTGACCCACTCTTAACTGATAACCAGCAGAAGATGGCAGAGTTGAGGGCCGTTGCATTGGCTGTAGATGTGATGAGCCAGAGGCTGGCTGTCCAGTGGCTTGTGGCAGAGGCTGATGGGATTGGTAAAGCTGTTGTCTCAACTGCTGTACTTGCTGCTGCTGCTGCTGTTGCTGCTGCTGCTGCTGCTGTTGTTGTTGGCTAGAGGCCTGCTGTTGATACTGAGCACTCCCAGGAGAGAAAGGCCCTGTGTAATCCTGCTGATAATGAGACACACCACCAAGGGCAGAGTGCTGTGCTTGAAATTGGCTCACATGACCCTCACTCGCATACTGATTGCCAAAGCTGCTCCCCTGGGGAGGTCCATAGCTCTGCACAGGTCCGGAAGGCCTTCGCTGAGGAGGCTGTGGGGTCCCTGCTGCTACGGTGTCTTTGTTGCCTGCCATGTAGTAAAAATCTCCAGCTTCTTTCCTGAAACCCTGATAGCCTTGATGGCCAGAGGTCTCGCTAGCCATTGCTGCTGCTGCAGCAGCCGTTCCTCGCCGTCCACCACTGGTGCTGCCAGTGCCACTACCACCACCACCTGCTCCCCCAAAATTCTGGAACATCTGGGCCTGACGAGGGCTGAACTCTTCTATACGGGATGAGCTGTGCACCTCCTGTGGGTAGCTCTGCTGGTTTCCGTGGTAACTGCTTTGCTCCCGAAACGACTGCATACTGTTCAGCAGCACAGCAGCAGGCCAGCAGCCCTCCTAGAAAGGGAAAAAAGAAAAGCATGAGACATGCATCTGCTTGACACAAACAAAGATCTAAATAACTCAGTGACCAGATAAAGCTAATTGCTTAAATTTCATCTCCGTTTTCTATCAATTTCTAATAATACAAATAAGCAGATAAATGGTCTAAAGAATGAAGGAATCTGTAAGACAACAACAACAAAATACTAGGTATACACAAACACATTCAATAAAGTCTTTAAAAAATTCCATTATTAGATAAATGAGGCTTACAAATTCAACTGGAGTAAATATTGTAATATGTTATTACAAGCAAATAAAAACAATTGTTCATTAATCTTCAGTTATTGTAGGGTGACAAAAGCCTCTTTATTTTCACTCATTAGACCACTAAACTCAAGACCCTCAAATATTGATGGAGCACTTATTTCAGGGTCTGTACAAGCCTGCTCCAATCACTGAGACACACAACCATCCTGAGAACCAAAGCCAGTTCCTCAAAATCAACTGCTTATGGTGACTAGTGACTCTGGGACACTCAACTCTTTATTACTATGAATTCCTTATACTGTAGTCGCCCATATAAACATCAGATCTGACTGCCTCTTGACATAAAATTGTTTCCAAAGTACCTCTCTTGACTACCTACCCTCAGTTTCCAAGTATTAAAGCTATTCTGATTTAGGCCAGAGAATAGCAGTTACTAGTCTTTCCAACATTTTGAGATTTACAAGAAGTACCTCTAATTTCCATGTGGCTTTCCATTTGCCAATCTAGTATTTAGTTATTAATATCATCCCTATGGTAGAGAACAAGCATTAGCAGTTAGCAAGGCCTCCTGGGCATCCTGTTTAAAACAGTTACTATGAAACTTAACCTCTGGCCTTCCTTCTTCCCCTACTTCATTCCCTCAGTTCCAATACAGCTGCAGTACAGTCTAATAAATTAAAGCAAAGGAATGTTTACTGTCTTATCTCTCCTTTAAAACTAAAATGAAAGTTCCTAAAGGGCAGAGACTGCTATTCCCTGCTATACTCTTCCTATGCACTCAACCAGTAAGGAGCTGCACTGATGATGAATGGCTTAAGAACTAGGCCTTACAGAATTAGCACCATTCAGAGATGATGCTAAGTGGGTGAAAGAAACAAAGTATCATCAACTTTAAAAGCACAGCTAGAAGATAAGATGCCTGTAAAATACTTTGGGTCCAGTTCTAAGGAAAAAGCCAACTTAATATGGGGGCTTCAGAAAATCACAGTAAATGTACATCAACCTTAAACTCTGAAAGCTTGATCCATTTTTTAAAAAAGATGTATTTTATGCGTAAATGTCTGTGAAAGTATATGTTTTATGTATGAGGATGTCCCTGAAGGCCAATTAGAGAAACAGGCAGTTGTGAGCTACTCAAGATGGGTGCTGAGAACCAAACTCAGACCCTTTGGAAGAACAACAAAGCATCCTTAACTGCTACGCCACCTCTCTACCTGCAAAGTGTGGACATTTTTGGTTTGTTTGGTTTTGTGACACAGGGTCTATATGCCCCCGACTGTCCTGAAACTCACTATGTAAATCAGACAAGCCTCAAACTCAGAGCCCAGAGATCCTTCTGCCTCTGACTCCTGGGTGAGAAAATTTAAAGAACTTACTACTATGCCTGGCTCCTGACACATTTCTAAAATACCTCATATCTAAAATATCTAGATATGGGACTAAGTCTGATTATATATAGTCACATGACTCAAGGTTATTCTTTAAATGTTCATATACTAAAATGTCGGTGCCAATCCACTTCCTATCACTTTCAAATGCCTCTGCAACAGTCACCAATCTCCCAATAAGTCTGCGGCAACTATGAACATCTACTTAGGTTGAATACAATGCTTAACCCTGTTCCAGCAATTACATGTACTAACTCAATCCTCACAAGACCAGAACTCTCATTTTACAGATGATGAAACTGAGGCACAGAATTCATCAAGTTCCGGAGAGCCCAGTGTGGCAGCACCATAGGGCATGTTTATCATACTAAGATTAAACAGGATTTTGCAATAAATAAATAAACAAACATGCCCCTGAGTGCTGCCCCCCCACACACAATGTTGTTCCAGCTGGTTCTCTACCTCCTCCATTGTCCTTAGAACTGTCAAGAACAATTCCATCATCTAAACTTCCCTTGTTTGTATCATACTTCTAGTTTTTATTGACTGATGGAGTATAAACTGAACAAAGCAGAGTTAGCAGTTAGCTGAAGGTATGAAAAGCTGCCTCCAGAGATAATCTCTCTACAAGTACTTTCCATGTTGTTTAGTTTATTCTTCCATAATAAAACTACCTTCTGAAGGTTTGAGTGTATAATAGTTGTACCAGCTCCCTATTTTTCCTAACTCAGAGCCACCAAGCACTAGAGACCACTAAAGAGCAGTTATAAGGTCCAGGACTTGGAGCCTACAGTCTAGTCCCAGTTGTGGACTGTTCTCTCCAGCCTGGTTTGGAAAGCTGGTGACCTCACTTTTATTGAAAACAGTATTAACTTTTGTAGTCTTTCTGCCATCATCTAAGAGCATTATTCTCTCCAATCCATTCTTTTCTTCCCCAGATCCCTCAAGTATGTTCAAGAAAGTTTTTACCTTTCCATGTAGATCTAACTATTGACCTATTGTCAGAATGACAGAATACATTCCTTGTTTAAACAACAACAGCAAAAAAGCTTCAGTCCTCAAGTTAATAATTCTATTTAGAACCCCTGTGAGGATATACTAACTGCCCTCTAGGCTCCACAGAGACAACAGACTCTACCATGCTCTGGCTTCTGGCCCAGTTTGGACATAGTAAAAGAAACTTACTCTCCTGGCCCTGACTAGGCAATTTCTGAGGCTGGTAAGACTTTCTACCAACAGGCTCTGTCAGATGTCTGGCAATCTAAACATTTAGCCATTTTCTCTGAGCTTCTTGCCCTTAAGCTCAGGGGGTATTAACAACTCCCCATGAATACCAGGCCAGAAGATGGTCACACTTTCCCCGTTTGGTTATCCTTCTGCATGCTCAGCAGATCAGGAGCTGGAGCTGGGGCTGGGAAGTTTTTCCAGAGGGTTAAAGTGTACAAAGAGAAGTGCAGGGAGATTAGGAAGACAGGAAAAAAAAAAGAGAAGCTGATATTCCCTGGAGGTAACTCTAGCTGACAGACTCTCAAACAGCTCCCCCACAAACTCCCAAAAATATGTACTATGATGTTCCAGTTTCTGGTCATCATCAACAGCCTGACAGGCTTTCCCATTCCCAGTTCTTTCCATGTTGGATCAATCCTTATTCTTATCAGTATTAGAATTAAGTTTTAATAAATTTCTTATACATATTCTTCACAGAATACAAAGCTTTCCTTCTCCTGAACAAACTATAAATGGTACAATTAAATGTACCAGTTTTAATGTGCCATCTGTTTTCTACTGGGACCCTGATTGATAAATCATTTTATTTTTACTTTTGGAAACAAGGTCTCTATTGTATTGCCCAGGCTGGCCTGAAACTCACAGCAATCCTCCTGCCTCAGCATCTTAAGTACTGAGATTATAACTAAGCCACCACATCTGGCTCAATTTATTTTTTTAAAATACTCATTTATTTTATTTATATAAGTACACTGTAGCTATCTTCAGACACGCCATAAGAGGACATCAGATCCTGTTACAGATGGTTGTGAGTCCCCATGTGGTTGCTGGGATTTGAATTCAGGAACTCTTAGAAGAGCAGTCAGTGCACTCTTAACAGCTGAGCCATCTCTCCAGCCCTCAATTTATTTTCAACAGCAAAAATAACGAATGCTGTTCTTTTCCTGACTGCCTCAATGTTTTACCCTGAACTTTATTGAGTAAATTACAATTCATAATTTTTTGTTTACAATGCACTGTCCAATCACAACCCTGTTCTTTTCTATTTGTTCTATCCTCTGGTTCTGAGGTGGCCCTTCCATCTTCCTGATATAGGAAATGTTCCCAAGGAGTTCTCTGTTCCAGCACAGATCACAACAATAGAGTAAGATCTCCTCCACTTGCTACATTAACAATATCACATTCCCCATAGTCCTGGATAGCCCATGGCATCTTCCTGTTTCTACTGTTCCTAGCCAACAATCTTACTCAAAAGTGTCTCTGAGCCATTACCCTTCTCACCTCTCTGAAACATCCCCACATCACATGGGGCCCAGGATCCCAGGAGTAGCTGAAATATGTGATCTTCTCTACAAGTTATCCTTACAGAAAAAAATTTGTTGGTTTACTTCACTTAATAAAACCAACAGTAAAAAGTGTTTACCTTTAACCAATACTAATGGAATGTGCTACTAATACTAATAATAATTATATACTAGCAACTTCCAACATGGTCAGCTACCTGGCTTCCCTGTGTGTATATAAATAGACACAGGAAAAAAACTGATCAATTATGACATGTTCTAAGTCATTTCTAAACATGTAGGGAGTTGATACGCTTTAACGCAAATTCTTTTGATTCTAAAATTCATGATCCTTTTACTATACCATATGTTAAGCAAGAACCATCCCAAATACATTTGGTTTTCTTTTTTTTGAGAATCCTGACCAATAACTTAAGTCAGATCTAAATTAACAATGACTGTTGCTTATCTGTTACATGTCCAACACATGCTACACACACTACCAGGTACTTTACATAAATGTTAATATTCTCTCTCCTTACTATGAGCTACAACGTTGATATTTACTTTTATAAGCCAAAGTTTAGAAGTTAAGTAATAAATCATGTGCCTCATAAACAGAGAGAATACTAAATGTCCACTCCAGAATCCAGACTACACTTCTGACAAAAGCCTCTCCCTAGCCATCAACAAGAGACTGAGAAGCACTAAGAAAGTAATCTTCAAGTTTGCCAAATTGAGTTGTCACCTTAAGCATGGATGTACCTGTATTATCTGCTTCATGTGCATATAAATTAGCAGACTAGGCATGTGTATCTGTCCACTGACAAGTTTGATCCAGTTTGCCCATAGACTCTAGCTTGTCCTCGGGACTGACCTTAGTACTATTAGTGCTGATGCCACTGATAGCTCTCTGGCAGGGGAATTCCAAAAGAGGACTCCAAAAACATCTGAAGGAACCAAGTTAGTCAGAGCTCACGAGCTTTTTGGTTATCTTAGAAAAAAGAAATCTACTAGAATGCTGCCGGTGTAAAAAGTTGGCTCTTCCGGAGTCAGCCATAAAAGCCTTGGAAAAAGTATCTATCTGCAACCATGATGAAATATTTGCAGGTCTAAAAAGAAGGCACTAATCTACAGCTATTAAAAATCCATACACACACACACACACACACACACACACACACACATAAAACAAGGTATGGTGGTATACTCTTGTCATCACAACGACTGGGAGACAGAGAAAGAAGGGTCATAAATTTGAAGCCAACATATGAAACCGGACTACATAGGAATATCTCAAAAACCCCACTCCATTTTTTTTCCCAAAAAAATTTAAGGGAGCCAGGCATGGAGACACACAACTTTAATCTGAGCACCCAGGGAGGTAGAAGCAAGAAGGCATATATGTCTGAGAGTTAGAGATCAGCCTGCTCCATATACCAAGTTCCAGGTCAGTCAAAGCTACATAGTGAGACTCTGTCTCAGTAACAACTGAAGAGACAATCTGGTGAACTCAGGCTGAGGGCGGTACAAACATAACAAAAGCAGCAAACACTCTTACAAATTTCTAAAGATATAAATTGGTAATTTAAAAAAATTCCAGCAGAATCTATAGCAAATTATGGTATATCTACTTATATAGTGCATAATCATTGTGAAGATTCTATTCACAGGAAATGCCTACTATTTGCATACCTCTGCTATGATTGCATATGAAAATTGGACATTCTTATAGATGGAGGACAAAGGAAATGATCTGGAAAAATGAAAAACTTTTAATGATCTACAGTGGCAGGATTCATATGGCCTCACACACAAATAATAAAATTTTGTATAAATATATCTACAACCTTATATATAAATATTTTATATATATTAATGACTTAGACTACTGAACTTTACATCACCTCAGTAGTGTCTTTCTGTAATGTCTGTCCTGCTGGCAGCAAAGCACTTCTTTGCCCAAGGGAAAGAGGCACAAGACACCCCACAAGCCCAGAGGAATGGTGGATGACCAGACAGGCCCTGCACTAGGAATTCACTGCCAACACACTGCATTCCTTACACACTGCATTGCCCAAGTGGCGTGCACATCACTGGCTCAGGATTTTTGTTTTTATGTTTTGTTTTTCTAAGAATTAGGTCTAAAAGCTGAGTATGATGATGTAGGCCTTTACTCCAGCACTTAGAAAATGGCAGAGGCACTTGGATCTCTGTGAGTTCAAGGCCAACCTGGTCTACATAGTGAGTTCCAGAAGAGCTGGGGCTAAGTAGAGAAACCCTGTCACAAAGGGGCAGGGGGCTTAAAAATAGCCCAATTCCCTGACTCCCCACTATATATTATATACACAATAGGTAAACTTATTCTTGAACATACTCCCCAAGAGCACAGAAGCTAAAACATCTCATCAACTGCCTTCTCTTCCCTACACAGAATGAAGCTCCTGGAGATGTGACTGCCACTCATATCCTGTCCCCCATGCCCATCCCCTTTTCTGCTTATCTTATACACAGGGGTATCCTAAAGTCAATTCAAATAGACACATGGAGATCCTGACAGCTCCACAGTTACCAGAAAGGGGACAGGAAAGTGGGACTAATTGCACCTTGGGCTAAACTAGGGAGGTCTCCCTCTCAGTCTATGTTACCAGGGCTTTGGGGTATCACTGAATTTTCTTTCTCATTTAAAAATTAACAATACAGCACAGTAAAATACAGACAACATGAAGGCAAACAGCAATCACTGCTGCCACTTAAGGCAGTGTTATCTCTCTCTGTGTGTAAATCCTTCACCATAATTTTAAATTAAGAATCAAAAGACTAATTCCAAACAGAAGTGGGCAAAAGCTATGTGAGGAAAAATACAAACTTTTTTGAAAAGTTCCCAAAAGTTTAAAACAAACAGTATATAGCTAGACAAAACGGTCCAGTTTCAGAAGTCAAGACTCTTAACAGATTAGTTTAGTAACAGTATTAATTTCACTTTGAAAAAAATCCCAAACACGTGGAAAAGTTCTAAGTGCTTACACACTTTTCAACAAGATTGCCCAACTCAGTATTTTACCTCATTTGTTTAGTTTTCTATATGTACCCAAAGTTGCCAGTTCCTAATCACTGTGAGGAATCTAAAACACAAACAACACTCACTTCTTCTGCATAACAAAGCCCCCACATCAGGATGCCAACACTAATACTAACACTAATACCAACACTAACACAATAATACTGCACTGACACATTAATACTGCACTGACACATTAATACTGCACTAATACTGCACTAACACTAATACTGCACTGACACATTAATACTGTACTGACACATTAATACTGCACTGACACATTAATACTGCACTAATACTGCACTGACACACTAATACTGCACTGACACACTAATACTGCACTGACACACTAATACTGCACTGACACATTAATACTGCACTGACACATTAATACTGCACTGACACATTAATACTGCACTGACACATTAATACTGCACTGACACATTAATACTGCACTAACACTAATACTACACTAACACATTAATACTGTACTGACACATTAATACTGCACTGACACATTAATACTGCACTAATACTGCACTGACACACTAATACTGCACTGACACATTAATACTGCACTGACACATTAATACTGCACTGACACATTAATACTGCACTAACACTAATACTGCACTAACACATTAATACTGCACTGACACATTAATACTGCACTAATACTGCACTAACACTAATACTGCACTGACACATTAATACTGCACTGACACATTAATACTGCACTAATACTGCACTAACACTAATACTGCACTGACACATTAATACTGCACTGACACATTAATACTGCACTAACACTAATACTACACTAACACATTAATACTGTACTGACACATTAATACTGCACTGACACATTAATACTGCACTGACACATTAATACTGCACTAACACTAATACTACACTAACACATTAATACTGCACTGACACATTAATACTGCACTGACACATTAATACTGCACTGACACATTAATACTACACTGACACATTAATACTGCACTAACACTAATACTGCACTAACACATTAATACTGCACTGACACATTAATACTGCACTGTACATTAATACTGCACTGACACATTAATACTGCACTGACACTAATACTGTACTGACACATTAATACTGCACTGACACATTAATACTGCACTGTACATTAATACTGCACTGACACATTAATACTGCACTGACACATTAATACTGCACTGACACATTAATACTGCACTGACACATTAATACTGCACTACCAATTCAGCCCACAGGCCTCATATCTCAGTTATGAGAATGGCCACATTTCCCCCTTTGTGGTTCAACATTTCATCCAAGTGCCATTTCTCTGCTAATGTCTATTGATCTGCAGTAGCCCCTCATTGTTTTGCTGATTTTTATGCCCCTGTTAAGTCCTTTCATTTCATGGGGTCACCCCTCAGTCTACGATTGGTCTGTATTTCCTAATGGCCAGACTGATAGCCACACAGAAAATACCACATAAGCAGAACCAACAGCAACCCATCCCCCTACACTGATGTTAACCATGTCAAGTCAATGTCTAGCAGGTTCTCCTAAAGTCCTATCACGCTTCTCTTCAAAATAATCGCTTTGCTGGAGCAACTGTAAGGGTCTGTCAATACCTCGTTCTTTGTTAAGTATCAACTAACAGTCAACATCCATGTGACCCCCCATCTCTATGAAGCCTGCCAGTTGGTGATACTCTAGCCTTCATTCTGTCTGCATTTATCAAAAGGCAGAGCATTGCCTCTTCATCTATTTGACACTCAAAAGTCCCAGATTTGGCCAACTGGAAATCTAAATAGCTTTAGTGTCAGCCTGACATTTTCTGGTCTTTAAAACAACTTGCCCATTTCCTGGCAAAGGACACTTCAAACTCATCTGGTATTTTCCCAGCTTCAACTCCTAAAAGTACCCAATACCCCAAAGACAATTCCTCTGGAAGGAAGATGATTCAGCAACAGAGATTTAGGTACTGGGACCGAAACTAAGATGTCTGTACTTCTAGCTAGAAAGTGCTATGTATACATACTTACCATTCCTCTATTTTACAAAATATAGTTACATATTTACTAAAAAAATACTTATCAGTCCAATTCCAGCCCAACATTTCTCCTTTTATCTTTCCATGTTTGTCAATTCCTCTGTCAAACAGTGAGAAATTTCAGTCTCCTTGCACCCTGTTCCTACTACCTCCCCAGCCATGGATCTTTCCACTATCTAGGTGGCACACTTCTATTACAATTTGATAAACTAATTCCAAAATTCATCATTTTTAAAAAATTCTAAGCAAAATGTAAAAATAGTAAAACCATAATGAGGCAGGAAATACATACCCTAATCATATATTAAAACTTTCATAAATAAAGAATATAGAAAATATAATAATAATAATAATAATAATAATAATAAACTTTCAAGTGTAATTAAGATAAAGGGTAGATACTAGCATGCCACTTTTGGGTAGAAAAAAATGTTAAACCTTACCTCACAATATCCATAAAAATAAACTGCAGGCAAATTTAAAAGCTAAACATCATCTTTTTAAAAATTAAAAGAAAATACGAAAACATTTAGTCTTTGGGATCAAACTGACATTCAGTTTTGGAGGTTTTTGTTCCATTTGGCTTCCAAGAAAAGGTCCTGCAAGGCAGCCCAAGCAGTCTCTAACTTATGATCTTCCTGGCTCAGATTCCTGAGTGTTATGGTTTGTACATGCTCAGTCCAGGGAGTGGCACTATTAGAAGGTATGGCCCTGTTGGAGTGGGTGTGTCACTGTGGGCGTGGGCTTTAAGGCTCTCATCATAGGTTCCTGGAAGCGAATATTCTGCTAGCAGCCTTTAGATGAAGATGTAAAACTCTCAGCTCCTCCTGCACCATGCCTGCCTGGATGTTGCCATGCTCCTGCCTTCCTGATAATGGACTGACCCTCTGAACCTGTAAGCCAGCCCCAATTAAATGTTGTCCTTTATAAGACTTGCCTTGGTCATGGTGTCTGTTTACAGAAGTAAAGCCCTAAGACACTGGGTGTTGGTATTATGTGCATGTGCCACCAAGCACAGCCATTTTCAGGTTTCTATGTCTTACTAAATAGAATCTAGATTTCTGGGTGGGGGAAGGATCTATTTTCTAAGGAACAGGCAAAGTACAAGGTCAGTATTAACAGTTCACTGTGCCAGAAAGACATCTGATAGAGATGGAGCCAAACAGCATCAGGAAGTAATGGTCTTTGTGTGTGTGTGTGTGTGTGTACATTAAGGCTGAATTAATGGGATCTTTCCACCAAACCAGCTCTCCAGCCAAATGTGAACAAGGCTAAATCTCAATGGCAATGCAAGTTTAAAGGGGCTGGTATGCAGAAGGGAGAGAAAGGTATTCAAGAGGCACTAAGTGTAACATCTGTTAAGTCTGTAAGTCTGTTGACAATATGCTATCTTTGAGGAATAAGGTATTATGAAAAACTGCTTTTTTTATTTGTTTGTATTTGTATTGTTTGACCTATTTGTTTAAAAACTGGTTCCCTACATAATCAGTTTAAGAAAATGGCAGAATTTATATAATTCAAGACGTTTTAGCTTCTAACGCCAAGAAAATTTCCATGTTCGCCTTTCATGGCCTGCCTTTCATACTCAGGCTTCAGATCTGCAGGTCTTGCCCATGCTGCTCCCAAGGCTTGAATATCAGTACCTTTCCATTTTCACTGTCTGACTAACCAGAGTCTCCTGCTCAAATACTCTTCTCTTTTGAAAGCTGTCTTTCAGGAAGTTAATCATTCCTCTCAGCCCTGCAGTTTCAGGCGTCATGGACTGAGAATCAGACATGGATGGAGAGCACTGCTGCTCTCAGGAAGCTCATAGCAGGGTCTCAGGCGCCACGGGCACCACGGGCCTACGGAATCACATTCTGCCTGTTAACCAGCTCGCCAGGCAATCACACGTGTGGTACTGTTTAACAAAGACTGATGAAAGGTCTTGAGAAACTAAGGGCCCCAAACTGGAATCTATTCCTGGGAGTTTTGAACTAGATGGTGACGTGTTCTGGTTTTGGTTTTCAAATGGCTTGACTTTCAAACAAGTAGGGGAGGGGCAGAGCAGAAGCAGATTCAGGAAAGAAGCTACTTTAGTCATTTGTGTAAGGGATGCTGACTGCACAGATCAATGTGGTGTTGGTGGATGTGGCGATATAGGACATATTTAGAATTCAGAGCCAACAGAAATTGCTACTGTATCATAAGCGAATGTGAGGGACACACACAGCAATATTAGCTGAATACCAACACTCTACATCCTTTAGAGATTAAAACTCAGTCTGTACAATCATGTCAGCTTGGCAGTGTACTTGTGTAGCAACATCTACAATGTGACCGCAAAAAACGGGTATCACTGTTGAGAGGAACAACACTGGAAGCACAACAGGAATCATGCTTTGCCTGACACATCATCTCTGAGATTCTCACTGGAATCCAAGTAGAGAGAGATGTCAGACAAACAGCTGGCATGACTGGATCTCAGGTGGGAATAGAAGTAAAGTCAGCAGCACAACGAATTCAAAGGAAGAATGAGACCGCATAAGCAGGTTGTAAATTCAAATCAGAGGGTCCTGAACTCAACACTGAAAAAAATGAAAAGAGCAAGATGGAAAACATAGTGAATGGCTCACAGTGAAATGAAGTATGCTGGCTGAGGAAATGGCTCAGTGGGGCCGGGCGGTGGTGGCGCACGCCTTTAATCCCAGCACTTGGGAGGCAGAGGCAGGCAGATTTCTGAGTTCAAGGCCAGCCTGGTCTACAGAGTGAGTTCCAGGACAGCCAGGGCTACACAGAAACCCTGTCTCGGAAAACCAAACAAACAAACAAAGGCTCAGTGGTTAAGAGCATGTACTGTTCTCACAGGTCCCAAGTTCAGTTTGTGACCCCCAAGCCAGGTGGCTCACAACACCTGCAAGAGGGTCTGACCCTTTTGCCTCCCAAAGCACCTGTAGACACATGGACACAAAAGTAGAAATAATAAAAATAAATCTTGAAGTGACTTGAAGGAGGAAATAGGGAGGAGGCTTTTACTGGGGAGGGAAAGGGAAGTCAATACACAAAGGAAAGGGAGAGAAAAGGAAGAGGGTGAAACACTAACGAACCCCCCAAGAAAATATTCATGAGAAATTCCTTTTCAAATTGTTGGTCTGTTATCTTTGGTAGCCTCCCACAAGTTGGAAGTAATAAGATCTTATTGCTAAAGGCACCATGCACTTCAAACAAAGGGCTCCTGAAGATCTGAATCTGACTGAAAATATTCTCCTGGAGATTTTTACAGTAAAGGAAGGTGCTATGTGCTTCTGTGGTGATGTGAATGAAAATGGACCCCACAAGCCCATAGGGAGTGTCACTATTAAAAGGTGTGGTCTTGATAGAGGAAGTGTATTACTAGGAGTAGGCTTTGAGCTTTCAAGTGCTCCCAGTATCCCTCTCCTCCTGCTGCCTGACGAGCCAGATGTAGAATTCTCAGCTACCTCTCCAGCACCATGTCTGCATGTTGCCATGTTTTCCATGACAATAATGAACTAAAACTCTGAAACTGTAAGCCAGCCACAATTAATTTATTTTCCTTCAGAGTTGCCATGGTCATGGTGTCTCTTCACAGCAATAGAAACCCTAACTAAAACAGCTTCCAAAGCAAGAAAAGCAACCAACAGCACTCTCCAAGTGTAACCCCTATGAACCACAACAATGACCAGCAGGACAAAATAACTCTAAGGATGAAATAGGCATACATATCCTGTTGATAACCAACTGCTGTCTAATTTGAGTTAAGGCAGGAGTAAAACATGCCTGTTTCTTGAAACCTAGCTAACTATATGGGATAATGAGGTCTTCAATTTGAGAGAAGAACCTACTTCAAACACTTGACTAAACCAGCATAACTCCTAACGGCATTCTAAATATTTATCCTTATACCCCTTATCAAAGGTAAGAGTAGCTCTCACTCTCACCAAAGAAACAACAGTGAGAGCACTACAGAAAGCCACAACTGATCAAATGCCCAGAACCAGTACTCCTGGGGTGCCTGGCCACAATGAATCCATCTACAACACAGCTCCTGCACCTAAAGCTTAGGGAACATCATGGAAGTGGGTTGAGGGTGTGGAAGAACTATAATTGCCAAAATACTAGGAAATTATGAGACCCAGTCTCACTTAAACGACATGGATGCTTCACCCATAATAGCTCAACAGCAGGATTCCCTAATATCTGAAAAAGTATTCCACCAGTAGATATGATAACATGGAAAAGGAAAATCTCAAAGGCCCTCACCTCTAGACAAAGAAGTACAAGCAACTAGGGAATGCTGGAAGGAGAAATAGTCTTTCCCAGGGATTAACCCCCTAATTGGTTATCCATTACCAAGTGGTCAACCCTGCAATAATAGCTTAAAAAAAAAACTAATTAGATTAACCACATTGTGCTTATATATGTAAGTATGTGTGTGTATGTGTATATAACAAAGAAAAAGTGGCCAAGAACTCAAGAGGGAAGAAGGCAGGTTACATGTGCAGGGTTGAAGACAGGAAGGGGAAACAAATAATGTAATTATATTTTAAGTTTTAGAAAAATTATTTGAAGAAAGAAACAAAATAACATTAAATAAAGATGAAGCATACAAACTAGTTTATATTCATAAACTTGTTTCATTTTCATACATGTACTAATACCAGGCTGTCACTTAGTTTGGTTATTATTTTAGAGGTTGTAAGCCACTGACCTAAGAATTAAGCTTAAGATTCATCCTCAAATCCCTCCAATGCTCAAAGATTTAAGAGGATAAGAAGTCAAAGAGGAAGTACAGGAAGTTACTATGAGAAGGAAAGGAAATGTACAGACATGGAGCAAACTGTTTATTCAGAGCTGTGGACTTGGATTGGTTAATTATGATTGGAAAGGAGAATGCCACTTCCCTGGCTAGCCCTGTCCCATACTGTCCTATGACTGTGGTCTCACTATACTGAAATACTTTCTTGTTTGCTGAGTTGAGAGCTTTTTCAGAACAGAACACTTAAGTTTTTTACGGAGACCCTGTAGCAGTGCCAGCATATTGTAGTAGATACTTTAAAACAACTAGATTTTGCTGTTTATGAATGTTACAGACTTTATATTTTGCTGTCCCTTCAAACCATGGGTCTAAGCTAGGCATAGTGGTACACATCTTTACTCCCAACACTCAAGAGGCAGAGGCAGGCAGGTGTCTTGAGTTCAAGGCCAGCCTGGTCTACATAGTTGAGTTCTAGGACAGCCAGGGTTAGAGAGAACCTGTCTCAAATAAGGATGGTAATGGTTTTAAAAATCATATTACTTCAACCCTCACACTTTGATTTTGCATTTGGTGTAGGCAGGTCATGTCTGTGCCTGTCACATGCTTTTCTTGCCACTGCATAATTATTTATATTCGGCTTTTTCTTTAAGATTTATTTCATGTATGTGAGTACACTGTCGCTGTCTTCAGACACACCAGAAGAGGGCATCGGATCCCATTACAGGTGGTTGTGAGCCACCATGTTGTTGCTGGGAATTGAACTCAGGACCTCTGGAAGAGCAGCCCAGCGCTCTTAACCGCTGAGCCATCTCTCCAGCCCTATACAGCCATTTTCTAATCACACTATATAAGCCTCACCTGCGTGCTGCACTTGCCATCACATCCACCTGGCTCTGGAGACCATACTTCCTAGTTTGTATGCTTCATCTTTATTTGACGTTATTTTGTTTCTTTCTTTAAATAATTTTTCTAAAACTTAAAACATATTTACATTATTTCCTTGTTTCCCCTTCCTGTCTTCAATCCTGCCTATGTAACCCGCCTTGTTCCCTCTTGAATTCTGGGTCTCTTTTTCTTTGATATATATACATACTGGGAAAGAAAATATGATGGACTTTAAAAAAAAAAAAACAGGCAGCCTCGCCTGCACCCCGACTTAACCAGTTCACCCTGTTACCTAATCATCTAATCATTTGTTCAGCGTGAAGACTGCTCAGAACGGCTTTCAAAAGGCTTTAGGCCTTTATTTTCTACCTTCCTGACACAGCTAGGACACTGGCAGTCAACACCAATACCAGAAAAAAAAAATAACAATGCAAAGAGACATACAATAGAACTATATAGTCCGGGCTGTCCTGGTACACACTCAAACTCACAGAGATCCATCTACTTATGACTCTCATGTGCTGGCATTAAAGGCACATGTCACCTTGCCCTGCCCAAGGCTTTTGTTTTCCTTATAAATAAGTTTTTTAAGAGGCAGAAAGTAATGAAATTCTACTTCACTTATGAAGTATTTTATAAAGTTTGTTTGTTTGTTTGTTTGTTTTTTAAGTTAAACTGTGTGAGAGATCCTATAGCCATCTTTGAGAGTTTTGGGGTGGGGTTGTTTTTGTTTTGTTGTTGTTTGAGACATGATCTCACACTGAAGTCCCAAATGCCTTCAAATGAATCATGGAAATCTTCTACCTCAGCACACCTAAATGCCAAGACTAATGGCTTAGTCTCCCTAAAACTTAGTGATTTCTGTGATATCATTAGTCATTCTACAGATGACATAACTGGGGTTAAATAATTTACACAATCTATATACAGTTGGATAGTGAAACAACAAGCTGGGGCTGACACCCCTAACCCCTACTGAGAGCTATTATCAGCTCTGTAATCTTACTTTTCTTAAAAACTGGTACTATCGGAGTAATAATGACTTTGCTGACATACCATTTACCTTCAAAATTCCACGGAAGTCTCTGACATCAACACCTACCTAGAGCACAAGTCACTTCCCCTAAACTTTCTCCACAGTGCAGAACCTTTGGTTCTCCTAAGACTGAGCACAGAGCATGCATTCAAATACTGGCAAGCTGGCAGTACAATCAATCTTATAAAAACAAAGCTCACATGTGAAGGCCAACATTTTTAGAATGAGGATATAACTTAGCATGCACAAAACAAACAAACCAGTTTTACTTCAATCTGTAAGAGAAACTAACAGTTAAAAAAGCTTCCTATCCCTGCCTCCAATCTCTGCTTTGAACCTCTGAACTTTGAAGTATAAGGAGAAGAAGGTTGGATTTTTTTAACCTTATCTACAAGGGGCTAAATGTCACCACTTGATAGGTAAAAACTGCTTTACTTACTATTAAAATGTAAATAATGCCAAACAAAAAAGGGTTTCTTAAAGCTTTTTTCCTTAAAAGGGCTTTTGGAAATTACTTTCCAGAGGCTGACCACTAAAAGCAAGCTTCTACATGAAGTTCAACAAAATATAAAAACACTAAGAGCTACTTTAAGCTAGATACCGGACACTAGTGTTTAGGATTCAAAAAGCTCTTATAACACTATACTTGTGAATTTATGGTGAGTTAAACCCAAACAACACACTGTAAAAACAACAGTACCAGCTGACAATTTCAGAAAAGAAATGTAAAATTGGACAAATAGACTTTAATGTGTCTCTGGCCTTTTCTTGAACAAACCAATGAGAAAAATAGTCAATCAAAGCATTCCAACTTGGATTTTATTGAAGGTACCAAAGCCATAGCTCAACATGTCAAATGAAACAAAAAACAAAACTAAGATCTTGGAGTCTAGTCTACTCCAGATAAAAGTCAATGGTCCTTTTTACAGTTTACTCTCCATATAGCTGAGGATGGAGGTGTGGGGGAAACCTATATGGATGATTAAGTCCTGAGAAACAAATATAGAAGCTGTGAAAAGTTGAGGTGAGTAGACGGTTGTAAAATTCCACTGTTGCCACAAAGCCACCACAACTCCAAAACAATATATTAGCTCTTAATCTATTTTATTTTTTAAACTGTGTGTGTGTGTTCCCGGGTGTGGGTGCACATACACATATGTGTGTGACTTGCATGCAGAGGCCATACAACAACCTTGGATGTCATCCTCCGGAACATCTACGTCCTTTGACCTGGAGTGCACTAATTTACAAACATGAGTCACTTCACCATGAGTTCTGAGTATAAACTACAGTCATTGTGCTTACAAGTGTATTCCTGACCAAGGCACCCCAGTCCACACCACAACCTTAGAGCTCTTATGAGTATCAGTAAACTAAAGGTAGTTCTAAAACACTGATATATATGCGTGTGTGTATGTATGTATATACACTCAAATCCACAAATCAGAAATATAAAACTTCAACTTCAAAATAAGAAGAAATCATCTCTTTGCAATGTACAAGAAGGGCACCAACAATTGGCAAGTTGGAGGATAAAGAGATGGTTAAGCAGCAAGGTGGTGGCACACACCTTTAGTCCCAGCATTCCGGAGGCAGAGGCAGGTGGATGGATTCCTGAGTTGGAGGCCAGTCAGAGCTGCACAAAGAAACCCTGTCTCAAAAAAAACAGGGGTGCAGGGTGGAGGGGGGAGGGAGGAAGAGGGGGGGAGGAAAGAGGGAGAGAGGGACAGAGACAGAGAGAGAAAGCTAAGCAGTTAAGAGCTCCTACAACTCTTGCAGAGGACCAAGTTGGGTTACCTGGGTGTATGTAGGGGAAGGGATGACCTTATAAGCCTATAACTTCAGCCCCAGGGGATCTCTAGTCTCCACAGGCACTACACTCACATGCACATATACAATTTAAAAGAAATCTTTCAAAAATTAATTGGCAGTTTAAAGTTAGTAGATTACAAAGAAACACAAAAGGCTCACCTTGTCTGCCATTAAGACTAAAACCTGAGATAGACCTGAGATTATTCCCCAAAATCAACTCCCCAAGTTTTCTGACTGTCCTGCCACAGGCACATAAACACATTGCACATAACAACAAATAATAATAATTTAAAAAGTAAAAAGGCAAATCAGCATAAGATCTGCACAAATGCTGTGACTTCTAGACCCCATTTTAGATTCTCATATTACTAAGGGAAAAGGGCAAGAGGAATGTAAACAAAGAAATAAAGAAAAACTCCTGATAAGTGTTTTAGCTTGCTTTCTCCAGAGATCTGAGGAGCCATGAACATAAAACCCAGCACCCCTCAACTGATAACTCCTCTGATATGATATCCTGAGGAGTGGAAAGGGTAGAAGTTGGTACTATTAGACATGACACACAAGTCTATCCTGGGACAAGGAATGGTTAGCACTACTCTTACCTGCAGTCAAAGTAAAATGAGGAGGTCAAAATTTTTTAAAAAGGTTTTTTTTTTAAAATCTAGAAATATAATTAATTATATTTTAGTATGCAAAATAAGAAAATATACTTTTATTTTTAGCATGGTACAACTATGTCCCTACTAAGTTGTTTGGTATTGATTCTTCTGAATAATATGTTGAAGAATCAGGAAACCTAAGTTTAAACACTTCCTAGTTTTTTAATCTCTTGCAAAAACCTACCCATACTCCTTTCCTCATTTGTAAAAATGGAATACCTTACAATAATGAACTACAATAATGTAAATTATCATCATAGTATCCCACCTTCATCTGAACCCTCTCTGATGTCAACTTCTAAACCAATTTTTAAAAATTAGAAAAAAGGGGCTGGTGAAATGGCTCAGTGGTTAAGAGCACTGACTGTTCTTCTGAAGGTCCTGAGTTCAAATCCCAGCAACCACATGGTGACTTACAACAATCTGTAATGAGATCTGATGCTCTCTTCTGGTGTGTCAGTATACTTACATATAATAATAAATAAATCTTAAAAAAAAATTAGAAAAAAAGGGGGTGGGGAGGATGAGATGGCTCTGTGGTTAAGAACACTGACTGCTCTCCCGAAGGTTCTGAGTTCAAATCCCAGCAACCACATAATGGCTCACAACTATTCATAATGAGATCTGACACCCTATTCTGGGGTGTCTGAAGACAGCTACAGTGTACTTACATATAATAAATAAATAAATCTTAAAAAAAAAGGTAAGAGATAAGCAACAAGAAATCAGAAAACAGATTAGCCACAAATCAAACAAAAGCCAACCCTAAAAACAATATATAGCAAAGACTACTCGGCAGCAGTTAATTTCCACATCATTGTCTAATGAGGAAAGCAAGAAAACCTGGCTCCACAGTCCATTCATAAAAACATCATCATCAATCCTCTCTAAGTCAATGAAGAATGCAAAGGGCCATCTCACGCCACACTGTAAGGACAAGCCACATGCCTAGTTGCTACTCTTCCTAACCAGGAACACTGCCTGGCTATCCCAGTACTACTTAGAGGTAGAGACAACCTCTCAAGTAAGTGCAAGAATTTCTCTTTCTTGACTGCCTAATCACTGGCCTAAAGCTAGTAAACACCTGAACCTCAAGTCATTCTAAAATATGTCCAGAGAACAAAAAGCTAACTAGAAGGTAAAACCACACAAGCTAAAGTTAAAAGTAAGAAACCAAAAAGGATATTTTATGAAAAATGAGAGGAAAGACTTGAGTGTGGTAAGCCTTACTCCCAGAGCTTGGGAGGATAACGAGGGAGCACTGTGCCGCAAAATGAAGGTCAGGTTGGTGAACATAGCAGGGTGTGGCATCCTATCCACAAAATCAAACAGAGGGTAGAAAAATTTTAACAAAGTAGTTCATAATTGACCCAAGTGTTGAAAGAAATAGCTAAAATGTATAGTCATTACCCCCATCAGGCAATCGGATTAGCTTAGTTACGAGACGAATCAGCACAATCACCCTATGAAGTACAACTATTATTTCCATTTTTCTAGACAAGAAAATAAAGACAGAGAATAATTAAGCCACTTGCTTAGGGCACACTGTGAATAAATGAGATATAAAGAATAAGGAGTGGTAGCACATGCCTTTAATCCCAGCACTTGGGAAGCAGAGGCAGATGAACTCTGAGTTTAAGGCCAGCCTGTTCTACAGAACAAGTTCCAGGATGGCCAGGGCACAGAGAAAACTTGTCTCAAACAGAACAAATCAAAAACCAGGCAACTAGTCTTAAAAAGATGATTCATCAATTAAGAGCACTGGCTGCTCTTCCAAAGGACCTTGGGCCAATGGTCAGCATCCACATGGTGGCTCAAAATCATCTGTTCCAGAGGATCCAATGCCCTCTTCTGATCTCTGTGGGTATTGCCCACATGTGGTATATAGACATACAGGAAGACAAAACATTCATACATATAAAAACAAGTAAATCTTTAAAAAAAAAAATCAGGCAACTAGCCAATAACTGCCACTGTATAATTTACCTAACCAGTTCTGCTAGCTGTATTGACTAGCATGCAAATTAGGATACAGTATAGTATCTCTAACCTTATGGACACTTAGTTTGAGGTTATTGTTACAATAACTTGAGTTCATGAAAATAAGAACTCACTTTCTGCCTCCAATAATAAACTTTTTTTTGTGGCAGGAAGGACTAAGTAAAATATAAGTACATGGTTTTTGTTTTTTTAAATTCCAAAACACCAACAAAATAGTGGTAATTTGCCTTGGAAAAAATGAAAATTCAAAGAAGGCTTGGGGGACATTTGTTGATCTGTCAAAAGTGGCCAAGAGGTCCAGTTGCATGTCTGATCCCTCCCCAAACCTGCACCATGACAGGAAAGTTCCAAAAAGCTGCTTCCTAGGAGTAAGAGTAAATTTAGAATCATCCAGTCAGTTTAGAACAGTGCAAAACCTCTAACCCGGATCCAAGTGACCCTGGTTTGCTGGTGCCCTCAGGCATCTGGAAACACATCAAGATCTTCAGCCTCTAATTACTTCTATAAATAATGCTCCAAATTCCATCTCTAGCTCACAAACAGACAAAATACTCTAAGAAACATGAAGAACAAGGATCCAGAGGAAGTCCAGATACTAGAATTAGGAAACTATAATGTAACTATATTAAATATGTTTGTAAACAGGACCTCATTCTGTAGCCCAAACTGATCTCAAACTCACAATCTTCCTGAAGTCTCATTCTCCTGAGTGTGGTAGGCAATGAGTGCATCTTTACCATAACACCTGACTTATTTTTAATACGATCTTGGTAATAAAAGCCACATTGGAAAACTTGAGGAAGAGGCAGGTGGATTTCTGAGTTCGAGGCCAGCCTGGTCTACAGAGTGAGTTCCAGGACAGCCAGGGCTACACAGAGAAACCCTGTCTCGAAAAACCAAAAAAAAAAAAAAGAAACAAATTAAAGAGCTAGGTGTGATGGTTCACACCTTTAGTCCCTCAGGAGGCAGAGGCAAGACAGATCTCTGAGTTCGAGGCCAGCCTGGTCTACAGAGTGAGTTCCTAGGTAGCCAGGGCTACCAGAGAAAACAAAAAAAGCAGAGTAAAGGATTGGTTCATTGAAAAATTGGTCAGGGCCTGGAGAGATGGCTCAGCGGTTAAGAGCACTGACTGCTCTTCCAAAGGTCCTGAGTTCAAATCCCAGCAACCACATGGTGGCTCACAACCATCCATAATGAGATCTGATGAGCTACAGTATATTTACATATAATAAATAAATATTACAAACTAGAAAAGGTGATGGAGCGGATACAATAAGAAGGCCAAGATAGAGAATGCAGCAAGGCAGTAGGTAAAAAGAACAAATAAAAGACCCCAAGTCAGATTCAAGACGGTGAATACATGGAGTGAATACAAGTGTGCGTCGGGGATGAGCAGATGAAGGGCCTAGATTAAAACATTTAAAGGCATGTTGAATTCTATCGGTCCCACCACTTATGCACTATCAAGCAAAATAACAGTAACAAAATGTTAGAGTCAACATCTTAAATTTTTATTATGTTTTATGTGTACAGATGTTTGGTCGGCATCCAATGTCTATGCACCACATGCACTCAGTGTCTTCAGAGGCCAGATGAGGGCATGAGACCCCCAGGAACTGGAGTTGTAGTTACTTGTAAACTGCCAGGTAGGTGCTGGGAATTTGAACCCTAGCCCTCTGGAAGAGCAGCCAGTGCTCTTAAGCTGCTGAGCCGTCTCTAGGGAGGCAATTTTTAAGGGACTAAAGGTGAGAACTGAAAAGCCCCTGTAGGACCACTGGCAGAAATACACTACACCCACAGCCAGCATTCACATGCCACAGACTTTGGGCATGAAATAAAGAACAATCTTTTAATAAGGATTTTTTTTTAAACAAGATAAGTCATTTTGTGGGAGGGGTTAAAATATATTTTACAATTTAGATTTAAGCGTTAGCATTAAGGGAAGAGACGCTTAGAGAGAAAAAGACACCTAAAAATATGGGTGTTGGCTTCTCTAAATGATGACCAAAAAAGAGAAATCTAAGCAGGTAATTCTTAATCAGCTTTATTCACGATGACATAAATAATTCTGAATACCTTTTCTTCTATTAATTAAGCAAGTCTGAAGAACCTGAGTCTTAGAAGATTAAAGAAGGAAAGTAAATTCTAAAAGGAATTAGTGAGGAAAAACTGCTTACTAGGGATTGAAGAAAACATGGAATCCCCCAGCCACTTAGAAACTTGCCTTCTAAAATGGATTCTTTTGTTGCCACACCCAACGACTTTGAAAATACCAGATATGCATGCACTCAGGTGGGAGGAGGACTGCTAAGGTGACCCTCACAGAAGGGGGCAGCAGAAGCACACACATAAAGACAGGTTCAGGAAGCAAGAGTTTCTCCCTCATCCCAGGACAAGCTATCTGCCATTTAGAGCAACAATTCTCAACCCGAGTTACAACCACTTTGGGAGTCGAACAACCCTTTCACAGGGGTCCCACATATCAGATATCCTCCTGCATATCAGATATTTACATTACAATTCATAACAGTAGCAAGATTACAGTTATGAAGTAGCAACATAACAATCTTATGGTTGGGGTCACCGCAGCATGAGGAACTTGAAGGGTTGCAGCATTAAGGTTGAGAACCACTGGCAGAGAGGGAAGTAGCAGAAATGACAAGACCCTGCCTTGACTGGGTAAAACTCCCAAAGCTGTCCTCTCACCACCATATTTAAACTAATTTACACAAGAGACATTAGCAGAAAGAATACTAAATTGCTAGACAATGTAAATCATACAGTATCAGATATCTAATAAAAAGAACTCTTACATTCTCACAACAAAAACACTACTGATTTTTTAAAAACAACCTATGAAAAAGAAGCAAGACTTACAATCTGAGGCGGAAGAGACAGGCAGATCCCTAGGAATTGTTGGCCAGCCAGTCTACTCTAACTGGAAATTCCATGCCAATGAGAGACCATGTCTCAAAAATCAAGGTGGAAGGCATCTAACAACACGAGACATTGACTTCTGGCTTCCACATATAACGACATGCAAATGTTACACAAACCACAGAAGCATGCATCCACACCAACAAATAAGTAAATAAAGGACTAGACAACATTCTCTGAGGAAGAAACGCAAATGGCCAATAAATATATGCAAATGCAGATCAAAACCACAATGTTCCTTCACACCCATTAATAGCTCATCCGTTAAGAGCACTGACTGCTCTTCCAGAGGTCCTGAGTTCAATTCCCAGAAACCACATGGTGGCTCACAACCATCTGTAATGGGATCCGATGCCCTCTTCTGGTGTGTCTGAAGAGAGCAACAGTGTACTCACACACGTAAAATAAATAAATCTTTTCAAAAAAATAGCTATGAAAATTTTTAAAATTACAAATACTGGCCCATATATGGAGAAATTAGAAGTCCCCTATATTGTGATGGGAATGTTAAACAGTATATCCACTTTGGAACAGAATGTAGCAGCTCCTGAAAAACTACACAGAGTTAATATATAAATAGCAATTCAACCCTAGGTATCAATATTCAAAAGAACTCAAAACAAAACTTCAGGAGCTGGAGAGGTGGCTCAGTGGTTAAGAGCACTGACTGCTCTTCCAGAGGGCCTGAGTTCAAATCCCAGCAACCACATGGTGGCTCACAACCATCTGATACCCTCTTCCGGTGTGTCTGAAGAAAGCGACAGTGCACTCACATAAATAAAATAAATAAATCTAAAAAAAGAAATAAAAACTTCAGAATAGATACTTTTTTCAACAGTATATCATATATTCCAGGACGGCCTCAACTGGACTATGTAGCCAAGGACAACCCTAAACTTCTGATCCTCCTGACCCCACCTTCCTAATGCCGGAGAATTACAAATATGTGCCACAGATTTGTTTATGGGACACGGGATTGAATAAAGACTTACTTAGCATGCAGCTAAGTAAGCACTCTACAAACCCAGCTACATCTCTAACCCTAAAAAGATACTAAACGCCAATGTTTATTACCACATTATTCAAAATAGGCCAAAGGTGAAGAGAACACAAATATACATCAATAGATAATGGACAAACAAAAGAGCCTACTGTATATTTACAATGCAGCATTACTCAGTCATAAAAAGACTGAAATTCTGCTACATTGTACAAGGACAAACCTTGAAAACAGTGCTAATAAAATAAGCCAGAGACAAAAGGGCAAATATGATTCTATATATATCACATAACTAGAACATGCAAATTCAGAAACAAATTAGAAGATTGTAGGTTATAAGGGTCTGGAAAAGCAGGAAAAAGGGAGTTATTGCCTAATGCCTAGAGTTTTTGTTTGGGGTAATGAAAATGTTTTGGAAACAGTGATAATGGTTGCACAATACTGTGGATATAATTAGTACCACTTAACTGTACACTTAAAAGCGGCTAAAATTACTATCTGTAGTCCATCCACCTATATAAAATACAACTTAATTTTTAAAACAGCAAGAAAAATTAATATATAGACACTTCAAAAAACAGTTTGGCAATTTCTTACAAAGCTAAGTCTACTTATAGACTATCAGTAAGCCGTACATCTAACTATCCAAATGAGCTAAACTTAAGACACGAAAACTCACATGCTTTATTTATATTTGTTTAAAAATGTTAGTAATTGAGATGCCTCAATAGTAAACAGATAAACAGACTAGTGATATACCCTAAATTAAATATTAACAATGATAAAAAGATGTATCAATCTTCAGAAAGCTAAAACTAGCAGAATGTGGCACACACCTATAATCCCAGTACGCAGGAGGCAGAGGCAGGAGAATCATTCCAAGTTTGAGGACTAGCAAAGTTACATAGCAGACCCTGGCAAGAACGAAAGCAACACTAACAAAGAGCCTTTAAGGCTTTACTGCATGAAAGACCAGTTTGAAAGGCTACAGACAGTATGACTCCAACTATGACACGTTCTGGAAAAGGCAAAACTGCAGACAGTGAAAAAGATCTGTGGTTGCTAAGGATACAAGGGGGAGCCACGGAGCCAGGGATGGAGCTAGCTAGCACAAGCACCTGAGCATTCGGAGAGGGACCTATAGTTAGTCACCCTGTGCGAGATCATCATGGTAGAATCATAAAATTATGTATTGGCAAATTCCAAAGAATGAACTCAAATATTAACTATAAATTTTCATTAATAGTAATGTATCAGTAATTGTTCATCAACTCTACCAACCACACCACATAAGTCTAACATGTTAACAGTAGGATGCCCTTTCACGTCCTTTACAGGCACCAGGCATTCACAGTACACAGACATTCATGAAGGTAAAACACTCATACACAGGGCAGAGCTTGGTGGTGAACAGCTTTAATCTCAGCACTCTGGAGGCAGAGGCATGAGGATCTACAAAACAGGTTCTAGGACACCCAGGGCTGTTATATAGAGAATCCCTGTCTCAAAAAAACAGACAAAAAAATACTAATACACAAGTAAATAAATCCTTAAAAAACAGAACAAGGGAATCAACTCTTAGTTCTAACTTTCACAAGCATGTCATGCTATATGCACACTATAATAAATAATGCAATAAAAAATTTTAGCTTAAAGTTTTAGCTTAAGGTCCAAAAAAAAAAAATGGTCGAAGTAGAGAAGGGATATGGAAGTGGCAGAGTGCTTGCCCAGCCAGCACACATAAGACCTTGAGTTCTATCTCCAACATAGAGGAAACAAAACATTACAAACTGAAGAAAAGACTGGTTAAAGAACTGTGAATACCAAGCAGTGATAGCACGCACCTTTAATCCCAGCACTAGGGAGGCAGAGGCCATATTAGTCTACAGAGTGAGTTCCAGGGCAGCCTAGGCTGGCTACCTAGAGGAACCAAAAACAAACAAACAAACAAGAAATGTGAGCTTTCATGGAAGAAAGAATATTTGAGAAAAGCCTTAAAAAGTAATAGCTTCAAGAAATGGCTAATGGTCAAATACATGAACCTGCAACTAAGAATGAAGACATTTCTGGGCACACAGAGTAATGGGAGAAAGCTGGGAGTTGGGACTTCAAAGACAGAGGTATCTACACATGATCCACACACAAATAAGGGATGGATATGGCAAAAGCTGCATTTGAAAGACTTTATGGCAGTATATAAGACACTGGGAGAGAAGTTATTTTCAGGAGGCTGGAAAAGCAACTTAAGGCAGGTCTTCCTCCGTGCCCACTTAACTCACTTCCTTCAACTCCATCTGCAATAGCCATAAACTCCCCCCTGCAAGGGTTCCTCAACAACTCTGCAGGGTACCTTCAACTCCCACACTTTAAACAGAGGTCTAGAAAGAAAATAATTATTCCTACAAAAATCAATTATAAGAGTATCATAGAGGGATATAACCTTAAGGTACATATTTCAATCAATATGTGAGCTCCTATTGTATGCCAGATACTACTCTAAGAACAGGGATGAAGTTATTTTTATCCCATAGAGCTCATATTAGGGGAGAAAACAAGCAAGAAGCAAAATGTCAGATGATGCCTTAGGAAAACACAGAGCAGAAAAGGAGGCTACTTGAACCTTAGGTAGGCATGGAAGGTTTTCTGCATATAGAGAAGGGAGTAGCTACATAGTATGAAGTTTTTATAAGATACACATCTAACATAAGGAAAGCATTTTGAAACCTGACAAAGTCTGGTCCTAGCTCTAACATATAACCACTAAATAACCACTCTTAAATTATACAAGCTCTCGAGTCTATTTCAAGTCTGGTTCAGTTTATCACTCTACTGATAAAATACTAACTTTGTTATAGGGCTATCTTATAAGAAATAAAATAATGAAAATAAACACTGGACCTGGTACTTGGTACAAAATCTGAAGGTGTGAATCAGGGTTTTATTACATCAGTGGTTTAATATGCAGACAGTATTTTACTTCTATATCAAAAAACTATGTTTGTTTGATACAGGCTTGCCTCAAATTCACAGAGATCCATCTGTCCATGCCTTCCAAATGCTGGGATTAAGGGTATATACCACTACACTCGGCCCTAAATATTATATATAACCTAGCCTAAATTGTCTGAAATAAATATGGTATCAGTAGCAATTAAGACCCACTTCCAGCTGAGCAGTGGTGGCGCAAGCCTTTAATCCCAGCACTTGGGAGGCAGAGGCAGGCAGATTTCTGAGTTTGAGGCTAGCCTGGTCTACAGAGTGAGTTCCAGGACAACTAGGGCTACACAGAGAAACCCTGTCTCGAAAGAAAGAAAACAAAACAAAACAAAAGACCCACTTCCAGGGCTGGAGAGATGGCTCAGTGGTTAAGATTAGTAGCTGTTCTTCCAGAGGACCAAGGTTCAATTCCCAGCACCCACACGGTGGCTCACAACCCAGTTTCAGGGGATCTGAAACCTTCTTCTGGCCAGGCATATACAGACATACATGCAGACAAAACATCCATATACATTAGAAAAAATAAAAGACCCACTTCCAGAATCTCCATGGACATTATGTGAATGCTCAAGTTCCCCACACTAAAAAAAAAAAAAAAAAAAAAAGTTCCCTACATAAAATGTTTCAGTTTTTCATACCCTACAAAAATAACCTCTCATATAATTAAAATCTAGATTATTAAAATAGTCAATATATAAAAACTATCAAAAGTTATATTATTCACCAGATAATTATAAAACTTTCATTTTAAATTATTTTTCATTTACATTTGGTTGAATCAGTGGATGCAGAAACCACAGATACAAAGGGTCGAACCTAATGAGTCTTTCTCCTCTAGAAACATAGTATTAAGCAGTATTAAACAGTATTTTATAAAATAACATTAGAAATCACCTCCATCCACAAAAACATTTCTAGAAGCTATTTTAGTTAAAATATTTATAATATTAGATGAACAATCATATTTTTAATGTATTTCCATACATAATTATTTCAATAAAAATAACTTTTCATATATCTAGTTTAACTAGAATAAAAGTATACTCTTATGAAATTATTTTCATACTGTTAGCTTAGTTAAATCTTAAATTTTAATAGACTATGATGTGTATTTTAATAGAAGGTGAATATGCTGAATTAGGTCAACATATAAATTGACTGGCTGTGGAATTGTCTTGATTCACTTAAAAAACTTACCCTTTTCCTCTTCTCAAATGGCTTAATTTAGAATGAACTAGGCAAAGATAAAACATTAGTTTGTTCTTCCCTAGAAACCTGTATCAGTTATTAATTTGCTAATGATCTCAGATATAAGACCTCTATATGATCAATGCTGTGACTTCGCACAGGCAAAGACACTTCTTTAGCTAAATTATCAAAAGGTTCCTAGAAAAGAATTTCCTAGTGAACCACTAGCAAGCCTCTTAGCAGGTACGGATGGGTCAGTATCAAGTCTTATGAATATTCATATAAAAATGGAGATAAGGAGGGTAGAAATAATACTTAGTCTGTTGAGAAATATTTATTAATCTTCTCTTTAAACAAATTACATAAACACTTTTGCTACTATCAAGAATCCAACTTCAATTCATCTTTGATGAAATGTATGTGTGTGTCCATGTAGTTGTGAACGTGCGAGCATTTGTGTCAGGTTTGTACGGTCAGGGTTGATGACAGCTGGCTCTGCTACATACTAGTTATGTGCCCTCTATGAGTCTCTTCTTTGTGGGTGGGAATAGTCATGGGAGAGCAGGACAGGGTTCTCTCACTAGACCTGGAGTTCAAAGGCCAGCAAGCTCCAGGGATCTTTCTACATATGCCTGTCCAGAGTTAGGGTTATAGGCAGAGACCACCGTGGCACACCTGGCTTCTTATGTAGGTTCTAGGAATGCTTACGCAACAGGCACTTTACCAACTGAGTCATCTCCCTAACTCTCCCACTCCTTAAACCTTTTCAAGATTCTCATCTTAGATACAGGTATGTTGACAAACCAGAAACATCATTACAGAAATTGAATATATAGATTTCTGCTGATATTATAAAGCCCAATATTTTGATTTTGAAAATAAGTCAACTTTTTAAATTTGGTAAACAGTTGCCTGAACAGCATTCTTTAAAACTGCGTAAACTCAGCATAAACAAGCAAGTAACAAACTCATTGAAACCATTAATTCAGATAGGATCCTGAACAGTGAGAGCAACTGCCCCCTTCCACGTCATATTTCTTGGAAAGCTAGCAGCAAAAGTCTATTTTACTTATTGATTCACTCAAAAATTATTTGCTGAGCATAAACGATATATCCTACAAGTTGGGAATGCAACAGTACATAATCCTTATTTTTTCACATATTGGTCCTTAAAAGGCAGTTCTCCATTCTGCTTTTCCTACAACCCCAAACCAAATCTCTCCAAGGAATCCTGTGCTTACATTATTTGCCAAGCTGTTTCCCACTCATCTAGAGTAAATACAGAACCACATCAAGTACAGTTAAGAGCAGAACTCAGAGCCAGGTGCCCAACATCAAAAGCTGGCTTTGCTACATACTAGTTATGTGCCCTTGGTCACGCCATTCAATTCTTCCAAGATTCAGTTTGCTCATCCGGAAAATGGAAGATAACATAGCCTAATTTTTCTAATAATTAAATAAGTTAACATTTGTCAAGTACTGAGACTAGTTTTTAGAATTTATTACATAAAAATTATTAACAACTTGAAGTTTTGACTTCTGGAATATCCTTGCCTATCTGTTTTGATGTTAAGGCAGATTTAGTGCCAGAATTTCCTATAAGTTCATTTTATTTAAACCAGTTGCTATAGTTTAATGCTTCCTCTTATGAGGCTTTGGGCAAGAGGGAAACCAGAAGAGGAAGAAGAAAAACTCACCAATTCATCCCATGGTTACAACCTTCTCATGTCTCCAACCCCTTTCTCACAGTGAGAAAAGGTCTCTCAGTCATAGAATATACAACTCACTCCCCAAACCAAGCTCCATTTACGCAAATCAAGCACTCAAATTCAAAATCAGTCTCACTCTTAGGCTGCCTGGGTCCCTCTTGCTCCTGACCACTACCCACCTTGCCATGCTCCAGAGCTCACTTTGCTATAGCAATATACCACATACTTTTAACCTCAGTCTTAAAGAACTTGTCCTTGGCATGTTCCTTCCCCATTGCTTCCACACAGCTCGTTCCTCTGTCAGACCACTAAACATTTCCTCCTCTACAGCTTTCTCTCATATTCTCTCCATTCTCAATCAGAAGTTAACAAGCCCCTTCTCCATGGTTCTCCTCTAGCTCTCATTACACCACTGTTACAGTCTTATAGATCTTTTATTTTATAAATGTTAATTTTCCATGTCTGACTCTCCTACAGACACTGAACTCTAGGAAAAAGGAAGATATTTTATTTTGGTATTTCTTGTACATAGAATAGAATCTACTTAGCAATCTTGACTGAAGTGAAATATTTTTCTCAGATGTAGTCTATTCCCTTATCTGTGTCCCTTATCTTCGGAGAAAGTCAGCTTTCAGCACATGCTAACCATGTGTAGGAAATTTTTATTTCTACAGTTTTCATAGAAACACTTAATAAATGATACCAGTTATAATGTTTTTCACTCCCAACTCAAACGTCTCCTATGAAATATATTAAAACTTAATTCCACTTCCACAAAATCTTTTTCAATCAAAAAATGAAACTCTATTGCCATTATATTTATTTTTGCAATGTTAGAGATGGAACTTGGGGCCTTGTGCATGTTAAGCAAACACTTTACCATAGAGTTGCACCCTCAGGCCCTTTGTCAGGTTTAAACTCATTGGGTAGGGGTAGCACTGAATTCAATACAACATGTACTTTTTCATTGTCTGTTGACACGTGCAGGTAGCATAAACTGTTGGCTTCACTGCTAGTCCAAGAGTTTGTAGGAGTCATCCTGTTCTTAAGAACACAGTCCCCAGGGCTGGAGAGATGGCTCAGCAATTAAAAGCACTGGCTACTCTTCCAAGAAGTCCTGAGTTCAAATCCCAGCAACCACATGGTGACTCAAAACCATCTTTAATGGGAATTAATGCCCTCTTCTGGCACACAAGTATACATGCAGACAGGGCACTCATTCAAAAATAAATAAATCTAAAAAAACAAACAAAACAAAACATAATCCCCGAACTGCCCTCCAGTGGGATAATTATTCAACACAAATGAGAGTGCTCCTGTTCCAAAATCCTCCAGAAATTCCCAGCTTTCCCCACAGAGCACAGAGTTCTTCAGCTTCTTCACCTAAACTACCAATGTTCCTTCTGAGCCTCTCTACAGCTGTTTTTCAGAGCTGAGAAACAGTTGGCCATGCTTTTTGTGGTGATTTGAATATGCTTGGCTGAGGGAGTGGCACTAAGATGTGGCCTTGTTGGAGAAATTGTCACTGTTCGTGGAGGCAATGAGACCCTCCTCCTAACCTCGAGGGAGACAGTCTTCTAGCGGCCTTCAGATGAAGATGTAGAACTCTCAGCTCCTCCTGCACCATGCCTGCCTGGACACTGCCATGCTCCCACCTTGATGATAATGGACTGATTCTCTGAACCCTGTAAGCCCAGCCCCAATTAAATGTTGTCCTTATAAGAGTTGACTTGGTCATGATGTCTGTTCACAGCAGTAAAACCCTAACTAAGAAACTCTTCAATATACCCTAGAACCAAGATTTTCATCATCTTGTTCCTATCAGGCTAAATTAACTCAGGCCATTATCTCTTCCTCTGAAGTTTTCTCTATTCTTAATTTTAGCTGGTCATAGAAACACCCTATAAATTTTTTACAATTAATTTAAATTCAACATTAATACCTATGTGAAAAGACAAAGTCAAAAAGCTTAACACAGCAATCTTGGCCAACAGACAAACTTGGAGAAATAAACACATTTTGTATTACATAACCTCTGACCTACACTGACCACAGATAGAGACAGAGGTTGAGGATAGGTCACAACAGAGCAATGGCTCATGGGCAAAACAGTACACTCACTGTTAAAGCTGAACAGAACAAGACAGAAGCCAAAGCTAAAATAAAAATAATGCAAAATGGCTCTAACTAGCCTGAAAGCCATGTAAAGTGGTGTTGGGAAATATTTCCCAAGTCTTTTTTTACTTTTCCTGTAAACAAAAGTTTTAGGTAGATATTCAAGAGATAACAGACGAGTTGCTCTGTTAGGACCAGAGAAAGAGTGAACTTCACCCCCAACCCCCAGCCCTGCAATCAAGGGTAAAAGTGCTTCCCACCTTACTCTGGTATTTTATTTGTTTGGTTTGGTTTGAGACAGGGTCTTTCTGCATGAACCTGGTTGTCCTAGAAATCACTGTAGACCATGCTGGCCTACAATTACCAGGAATCAGCCTACCTCTGCCTCTCAAGTGCTAGAATTAAAAACACCCAGCTTGAGAGAGAGAGGGGAAGGGGGAGGGAGAGAGAATGTGTGTGTGTAGTTTCATGTACATTTGTGCAGGGGGCATATGAGAGTCAGAGGCTAACCTTGGGTCCTCAGGTACCTTCCATATTTTGTTTGAGGCAGAGTCTCTGGTCTGGAACTTTGCCAAGCAGGATAAGCTAACTGGCCAGCAAGTCAGCTTTCGGGCATTCAAAACTCAGGTCCTCACATTATGAGGCAAGTGTTTTATCAACTGAGCCATCTTTCCAAATTTCAACTCATGCTTTGTTTTTGGTGCATGTGTACATGTGGGTGCCTAGAAGCCAGAGAATGACACTGAGTATTTTCCTCAATTGTTCTCTACCAGCTGGGCAGTGGTGGCGCACGCCTTTAATCCCAACACTTGGGAGAGGCAAGTGGATTTCTGAGTTTGAGACCAGTCTGGTCTACAGAGTGAGTTCCAGGACAGCCAGAGTTACACAGAGAAGAAACCCTGTCTCAAAAAACCAAAAAGGAAAAAGACAATGTTCTCTACCTTGTTTTTTGAGACAGGATCTCTCACTGGACTCGCTGACTCAGTTAAATTGGCTAGCTAGCAAGCTCCTGTCTCCTCAGCACTAAGATTACAAGTGTGAACACTATAGTGCCTGCTTTGTTTTGGTTTGGTTTTGAGGGTGGGTCTCACTATGTAGTCTTGGTAGACCTGGGAACTCACTCTGTAGACCAGGCTGGCCTCAAACTCACAGAGATCTGCCTCCCTCTGCTTCCTAGAGTGCTGGGATTAAAGGAGTGTACCGCCACCACCACCGCCGCCGCCACCACTACCCAGCCTAGAATCTAGTTTAATTTCTAAACTGTTTTCAGATATAATTTACTCATAATAAAATTACTCATAAGCACAAGATCTAATCTTGAGATATATAAAGAAATAGACATTCTCAAACTCTGGGTTTCAACCCCTCTGGGGGTTGCATAGCAGATATCCTACATATCATAACAGTAGCAAAATTACAGTTATGTAGGAGAAATGGAAATAACATCAGGGTTGAGGGTCACCACAACATGGGAACATTAAAAGGGTTACAGCATTAGGAAGATTGAGAACCACTGCTCTAAAAACTTATGTCCCCTTCCTAGTCAATCTTCATCCACCAAAAGTAGGGGGGAGGGGATATCAAAGCCAAACATCGTAGCAAAGACTTGTAATCCAAGTACTTGGGAGGCGGTAGCAAACAGATCAGAAGTTGGCCACATAGCAAGTTTGAGGCCAGCATGGGCTACATAAGACCTGCCTGTGAACAAAACAAAAAGTATTATCAATCCAATTCCTAATATCATGGGTTATTTTGGCTTACAAATAAGATGATCCAATTTTAAACTTTCACTCTGCGTATTTGTGAGACCTCATCTTTATTACAGTGCCACAGCAGCAGTGGATTGTTCCTTATCATTGTTGAGCAGCCTTCCAGTAAATGTATATACTAGTTTATCTTGCTGACGGACAGACATCTGGACCGTTTCCAGGATCTGATTATTATGAGAATATCTGCTATAAGCATTCTTGCACATAGCTTAGTTGCAGAAATTTTTGTTTCTTCTGAATACCTAAAAATGAAACTGCCTGGTCACAAGATATACATGTTCAACTTTCTAAGAATTTCTTAAGTTTTCCAAAATGCTTACATCATTTTACACATTCAGCAACAGGATAGCAGACTCCTAGATATCCTGTTTAAGAAACCCTGCCTATGCTATCACCAAACCAGCATTCTGCATACACACTTCTACTATTTTAAGAACTTTACAGATGCATACCAAGAACACTTCTTCTTCTTATTCCACTTTCTATACTGCTTATCTTCTGGTACTTATTCATTCCACGAACATCATAAAGGATGAGAAAAGCCTAGGCTAGTCACTGTTCTGGCCTGAAGGAAGTAGCATTTTCAAGGAATTGAAGAAGAATGAAGGTTGCTTAAGAAAGCAAGTGTCAAGACAAACAGATAGAGCTCAAGAAAGGCAGAAGGGGTCAGGCTTCTCTACAGGGTGCTATGGGAAACTGTTAAAATATCCTAATCAGGAAAGAGGTGACTCTTATGTTTCTGGACAAGGTGAGATGGAGGCAGTGATGAATAGAGATAGGAGACCAATGTTCCACTGAGCATGAATATGGCACTGGGGTAGTGGGGACAGGATGAAAGAAATATCATTACAGGACTGACATTAGGGGCTGGACAGATGACTCTACAGCTGGCAGCACTGGCTGCTCTTCCAGGGGACCTGAGTTAGATTCCCAGAACCCACAGGGCAGCTCACAATGGCAATCTGACGCCCTCTTCTGGACTCTGCAAGCACCCAGGCACACGTGTTACACAGACATAACATGCAGGGGGGAAAAAAACCCATACACATAAAATTAAAAACAATTTTTAAAAAGTTATATAATGAAATAGTGATGAAATATAAGATACAACCATGACTTGTAACCGGAAAGGTAGTGATACTACTGGGGGGGGGGGGCGGGCTGTGGAAAAGTTAATCCAAATAATGAAGGTAGAATGATTATGTCTTTTTATTTTCATGCACTATGGATATCGAGTATAGATAGGGACTAGCCAGAAAAACTTAAGGGAGATCATTCATGGTGCCTGCTAAAGGCTTCAGTGAGGAGAAATGTCTGTTTCTAGTTGTCTTAATAAAAACTGCAGACACCTAAGTGTGGTGGACTATCCTATAAGCCTAGCACTTATAGAGAATCATCATTAAGTTCAAGGACACCCAGGGGTACAAGAGACCCTGTTTCCAAAACCAAAACCAAAAAAAAGAAAAGACACAAAACACCCACTTGTGTGTTTATATTTAAAATTTCAGATTGAGGTAGTGAACACTAGACTTCTAAATGTCTTGCTTGGTATTGCTTCAAAAGTAGAGGGTCCCAACTGAGGGGAACTGAGCTAGAAGGAAGTTGAGAGAGAAGCAAGGGCAGCTGTAAGAGGCTCTGGCAGCGGGTGAAGCGGCACAGATGAGGCAGGCCCGTCCAAGCTAGGAGGCTCATCTTCTTTCCCAGCTAACTGATACCTAAGCTGCCTTTTGCTTCCCTTTCAATTATGACTACAGAACTTTAAAGCCAGAAGAAAACTCCCAAAAAGACAAGCACTAGGGGCTGGAGAGATGGCTCAGCAGTTGAGTGCTTGCTGCGCTTCCCTAGGACCGGAGTTGGCTCCTCAACACCCACGTTAGGCGGCTTACAACCTGCCACTCCAGCTCTAGGGGATTCAGCACCCTCTTCTAGCCTTCACAGGCACCTACACCAAATACATACGACAAACTAGATTAAGAAAGAATAATCTAGTTTAACCCTTTACAGCTCAGGAAAAACTGAAGGAATGGTGATTTACACTAATAGTCAAAGGTGGGAGCCTGTTTTTTGCCAGCCAGGCAAAGTACTTACCATATAAACATGAGTACATGAATCTGATCTCTAGTACCTACATAAAAGCTGGGCACATAACTGTTCTTCACACAGATATATACATGTGCACCTGCATACATATACATACATATGTCATAATGTACTCCAACTTTTAAAAGTTCACCAGGGTGCGATGGTCATGCATGCCTTTTATACCAGCACTGAAGAGACAGAGGCAGGTGGATTTCTGTGAGTTCTGGTAGCCTAGTCTATATAGAGTTCTATCGCTACCAGACTTTGTCTCTAAACAAACAAAACCCCATGAAATTACAATCTGGAGAAACATTGTTATCAAATATGAAGCGATATGGACAAAGACTGTGTTACTGTTACTTTTCAGAAAGACCAACATTGTTGGCTTCTTAGACCCCACTAATTGGTTTCTTATCCTGATTGTGTCTTGGTCCACAATGTACAACATGGCGAAATGTTTCCTTAGAGTTCAGTTACAATGAGACCTTTTAGAGGTGGGGATAACTTTTGATGTTATCTCCACACCTCAGTTACAGGACAGCCCTGGTTTCACTTCTAAGACTAAAAGTAAAAACGATTACTTAGGAAGCCTGAAAAATATTCATTGTGCCTGATAAAAAAGTAGGGATTCTTCTTAAGTGCACTAGTATATATCTGATCCTAGAATTTAGGAGGTAAAAGCAGAAGGATCAGGGGTTCATTCTCAACTACATAGTGAGAATGAGGCAGCCACATTTGGGGGGGGGGGGAGTAGGGTTTCTTGAGAAGAGTGAGGGTACTACTTCTCCAGGTATCTCCTTGATTACTACTGTGGCTGGCCACATAAATGGGAAACAGGCTGTGTGTTGTATGGGATAAAGCACATTTGTTACAGAGAGCATATGTTTAATGGTGGTAGCAGACTATGAGAAGAGAACATCTCTTCCTAGCTGTGGCCTTGGGTATTTTTTTCCAGATGTTCAAGGCCAAAGTAAATTACTTAACATTTTTCACTTGTCCTAAAGATTAAATCTGTCTACCCAGCTGAGAGAAATGTTTACAAAACAGGGACCATCTTTGAAACCACTCTAAAGCAGCATTCTATTTCATTATCATATTAAGCTTCTTTTCTTTCTTTTCCAGATAGGCTTGCTCACTATGTAGCTCAAGCTGGCTTTAAACTCACAATCCTGCTTCTGTCTCATGAGTTGGTGCTAGATTATAAGCAGGCACCAACACATCCACCTGTACTTTTTATTCTCTTTGTAGCTATTGCTATATGGCATTCTTATTTACTGTTCCTATTCTGTATTCAGAGTGGCTCATTCTCTATCTGACCTACCACTTCATCTTCTACATTTTAGTGTAGCCCATGAACATCTATTAATGCAAATGGCAAGACATATACAAGAGGATTTTAATCAACATTTAGGGATGTGATGTTCAAACTAAGAAGTCATCTCCATATTGTACTGATAGTCAAGTGTCCCAATCCTACAGAGGAGCTTATAATGGGGGTAGTTTCCCTAGTAGCTAGTATATTCGCATTCTTTTGTTTTTTATTTTAGTCTGTCTTGTCTGTCTGTTTATTTATTTATTATTTATTTGAGACAGGATCTCACTATATAGCTGTTGCCAGCCTAGAACACTATGTATACTAGACTAGCCTCAAAGTCATAGAGACCTGCCTGCCTCTGAGAGTGCTGGGACTAAAAAGCATATACCACCACACCCAGCTCTATGTTCTTAAATCCATAAAGAACCACCAAATGAGGACACAGTCATACCAACAACTCCTGTTATGTAGCACATCTTCCTACTAGTCCTGTGCATTACCTCAAAGCAAACGCGGCCCTAATATAGGAAACTCTGAATTTTGTTTGTCATCACGAGAATCTTTTCATCTATACTGTGGGTGCCACAGTCATGACAAGATTCTTGAGAAGCGTAGGGATATAGCTCAATAGCAGAGAACCTACCTGCCCAGCATGATTGAGACTCTGCTCTCAATCGCCAGTATCACATCCACAAGACTTTCAAGGACCTAAAACTAAAAACACTAACCCCAAGAGAAAGTAATGTTTAAGACAACCTGGGAAAAGTTCTGTTTTTCATAAATTTATGTCAACAAGTCTCACTTGGCCAAAGTGAAAGCAATCATGACATGGTTCCTGAACACTGCAAACCAGTAACACAGGCAACAAGAAAGACAATCTTTTATGACTTCTCTTGCTCTTTCAGCTCAAGACAAAATGGCAGAACTAGATAAGAGAAATTTCGTACAAAGTAAATCTTAGGCATACCAACAAAATTGGCCAAGCACGGGCAAACTGAAAGTTAAGAACATTCCCAAGGGTCACAGAAACCACTTTCCAGTATTTGACCCAGTTCCCAATTTCATATTCAACCAGTTTGGTTGCTATTGCTTCTCTCTCTCTCTGTGTGTGTGTGTGTGTGTGGGGGGGGGGGGGTTAAAGAGCCAGTAAAGCAGAATGACAGCAGGAAGTTAAGTGATCTGCACCTTGAGCAGACCCTGAGTTAAAAGGAACCTGGTAACAAGTTTTGGGATCTAGGAGAGGAGAGTTATATCCAAGCCCCACCTCACTAGCTTATGTACTCTGAATGAACTCTTAGGTCCACTGGGTAGACATTTTAGCACAGTTTAGAAGTCTTTGGCCCCAGTCTATACATTGTTTGTTTTTTTTTTAAATGCAAATATTAGCATCCTTTCCTCTCTAAGAATAAGTTAAAACTTAATAAAGGCAAGTCTCAGTCGGGCAGTGGTGGCACACGCCTTTAATCCCAGCACTTGGGAGGTGGAGGCAGGTGGATTTCTGAGTTTGAGGCCAGCCTGGTCTACAGAGTGAGTTCCAGGACAGCCAGGGCTACACAGAGAAACCCTGTCTCAAAAAAACAAAAAAAAAAACAAAGCCAAGTCTCCTATCTTACCAATGTAAGATCTCTTATATGCATACATACATACACACACATACAAATTACCACAGAAAAGTTTTATAGTAATTTTTTCATAAGCTATAAAACAAGCATAATTAGTACATTCTTGAGTGTGATAAGTGCTTCTAATTTGAGTAACTGACACTTTCAAATCATACAGTGAACATGAGGTCATAATTCAAGTCCTAATAGAATTTCATATTTTAGCTGGGCAGTGGTGGCGCACGCCTTAATCCCAGCACTTGGGAGGCAGAGGCAGGCAGATTTCTGAGTTCGAGGCCAACCTGGTCTACAGAGTGAGTTCAAGGTCAGCCAGAGCTATACAGAAAAGAAACCCTGTAAAACCAAAAAAAAAAAAATTTCATATTTTAGAAAATTCCAAATAACTCATCCGAATAGTCTTGTGTCTCCTTATGTGATAAGCCTGATTTTAACTAATATAAAAGAAAATCTCCTTCTAACACATATACAAGACAGACATTATGAGCCCATTCCCCCATCCATGTTAAAAGACCATTAAGACTATACAGACCAAATTTTTTAAAAATGATCTAAGAAAAGCATGAGCTATGTTTTATGGGGAATTGAGCTATTAACCCCAGGTGAATAATATCAGGAGGCAGAAGGATCACTGGAAGTTCAAGGCCATTCAGGACTACATAGCCCAAAAAAAAAAGGCACAGGATATCACATTAAACATATATCCCTCAAATATTACAATACTAAAAGTCTTAGAAAAAGAGCAAAATCCGAGTTGGTCTAGGAGTACTTACCATTCAAAAGCATATGGCCCAGGGCCCTAACACACCAGAAAATCAGTAAAACTAATTGGGGCTCTTCAGCATCTGCCAGAAGTACCCTAATACCACTAGGAATAAACCGGGGATGCAAATAATCTACTGCATCCTGAAGTGGATAGTAATTCTTCTAGACTACTACATCGCATAACTAATTCTACTTTATCCCTGCTCCAAGAACGAAGTTGGAAATTTCAAGTTAGCCAAGTAAGAGTCACCTAAAAGATCTTGAAATAGCATCCCTTCCCAACATGGAAAGGGCTTCCAACAAAAATAAACCCAGTCATCTCATCCTTATTTCCCAATTAGCCAGTGCTTATTCTGAAAACTCTATCACAAAGAAAAAAGCATAATAATGTGCATTCAACATAGGCTAGACTGTTATTAATAGTATGCGTTTTCTCTTCAGAAGCACGGATAAGCACTGGGAATTGAGCAAAACTACCCTGACCAAGTTACTTCTCAATCCAGTGAGGTACATCTTACATCTCTCTGAAAAGTTCCTATGGTCAAAATGAGTGCACAAAACAGGAGTGGAAGAACCACCAAACCAAACTCAAATAAACCTTCGAAATGTCTGGCCTGCAAGCGAGTCTTTAACAGAAGTGTAATTGAGGCATGAGAGGGTAGGTAACTTGCCCAGGGCTACAGTTTATTTGGTGGCCAAGCTGGAAGTGCATTCCAGGCCTCCTAGATCGGAATTTAGTGCAGTTTCCCCAGCCGCCAATGCCACCCCGTGTAAAAACTTTTATAAAACTCTTCACTAAGGCTGTTAGCATAAGGGTCCAATTATCATTCAAAGATCAGCCTGTTAGATAATAGCTCAAAAATTCCATCCATTTTATAGCATTTACCAGAGTCATCTAATCTCTGGAGGGAGAACGCAGAGCTCGGGTAGAAACCCCTAATTCTGATTCGTCCCCAAAGGAGTTGAATACACGCAGGCAAGTAACACTGGTGTCCGCACCCACAAACCGTGGAGGAATTCGCAGCTCCACCGCCCCCCAACACTAAATTCCACTCCCATCCCGGCGCACTCCAGACATCCCACCTCCCGCCGCAGGCCGGATAGCAAACTCTTCTTTAAACCACCACTTTTCCGTGAGAATGAGGAAGAGAGACTCAGAGCCTCGCCTTCTCAACCCCTACCCGCGAGAAAGAGCTCCTCCGTGAACTCCGCGGGACCCCACACCCTGCCTTGCTCACCACGGCGGGGGAGGGGAGAGCGCCCCACACAGGAAGTGCATCCTGCGCCCCTAGCTCGCGCCCCGCCGCCGGGTACCTGCCCTGGGCCGCCAGCAGGCGACCCGCAGCCGCATCCACATGGCCTCAGGTGTTCGCGCGGCTGCTCTGCCGGCCCCTCCCCGGCCCTCCACCACGCGTGCCTCGCCCCCAGCCCGCAGCCAAGAGGTCAGCAACGCCGGTCCCAGCGGGGCTGCCAAGAACGTGGACCCCTCAGCACCTCAGGCCGCAACCACCAGGTACCTCCGCCCGCAGCCCGAGAGCCTCCGGCCCGCTCTGCCTTGACGCCGGTCCTGGCCGTTGACCCCACAGCCCACGCCGGTCCCCTCGGCCCCCTCGGCGACTCCCGAGGTTCAGCACTCGCAGGGCGGGCCGGGCCACGACCTGTGCTCCCAGCAGCCAGGATGAGCGGCGCGGCCCGGGCCCGGCCCCTCAGGCTGCCCTTCTTCCCCAGGCCGGGCGGCGGTTACCTGCAGGATCCCCCCCGGCCCGTCCCTCGGCCTCCGCCGGCGCTGGGAGGGGAGGGGGCGGCGGCGCTGCGCGGGGTGGGGGTGGGGGTGCCTCCACCGCCTCCAGCGCGGACGCCCAGGCCGACGGCGGGGCGGGCCGGGGCCGCGGCCCCTAGAGGCTCGCTCCGGCCCGCGCGCTCGCTTGCTCACTCCCTGCTCCGGCGCGCCTCAGGGAGGGCTCCCCCGGCTGAGGCCGCGGCCGCCTCGCAGGGGCCGAAGGCGGCTCGGCTCCGGGTTTTTTCTCTCCATTCTCCCAACACACAGGAAATAACAGAGCGTCAGGTGACGGCGCGCAGCCAATGAGGCGGCTCCGGGCCCCGGCGCGCGGGCGGGCGGGAGGGCGCGCGGCGGGGCGGGGTGGGCGCAGGGGGCGGGACCGGGGGCGGGGTGGCGCGCGTGCCCACCCGCGTGTGGCAGCGTGGAGAGGCGCAGCGAGAAGACCCCACTCAGCGGTCCGGGACCACGCGCCCAATGCTACCTCCATCCCTCCGCTTGAGGCGACCTTGTGGGCTGCCCCAGAGCAACTTTCTGGGGAGTTGGTGGCACAGAACCTTCCAGTGGGGTTTCTGGAGTTCTCCCAGAGCCTCCAAATCCGAAGTCGCGCCTTTGGCAGCCGTGAAGCCCGTGGCAATTTGTATAGTTAGTTGAGCCGTCACCAGGGTGGCGCCTGCTTTCTTAACGTCCGCCGGGCCCAGTTGGGTCACACCAGGCCAGCCTGGTGTGTGCGGATGCCATCTCTGCCTATGGTGCCTACTGGGTGTTCCTGGATGAACAACAGTCTCTGAGACTCAGTTTCCTCCGTTATAAAAGCAAGGAAGCCAACCTACCTCACGTGTAAAATAGACTTCCATGCCAGTAGTCTGCAATGGCGCTGAGATTCTGCACTCCTGGATGTAACTGAAGTAAGAGATTTCTAGGGCCATGCCACAGGCCCTAACCAGCCTTCCCTTGATAGCTTCACAGAGCAAAGGGCTAAATTTCTTTTTCCTCAAGAAAATCTCATGTACAACCATCTCATAGATCAGTGGTTCTCAACTTTCCTAATGCTTGACCCTTTAATATAGTTCATATTGTGGTGACCCTAACCATAAAACTATTTCATTGCAACTTCATAACTGTAATTTTGCTACTGTTGTGAAGAGTAATCTGTGTTTTCTGATGACCCTGTGAAAGGGTCATTCACTACCAAAGCTGTCCCGACACATAGGTTGAAGTTTAGATGGTGGTACCGTGCGCCCAGCCCTCTACTAATGAGGAGAGGGTGAGTAAGGACCATTTATACTCTGCTTTTGGCACACTCAGAAACCTCTCCACTTTGGACCTCAATTTCCCACAGGTACAAGAGGAAAGAGAAGAGTTCGGATTAGGTGTTCCTAAAACTACTGACTCTAAACTAAGCCTACATTCAGCCTAGATGTTGGAGTAATGGCTTCCCCTCCTAAACCAACCCAACTTGAGAGTAAATTGGGATCCAAAGCGTGCTTTGGGTGTAAGGTGAGCTGCTGACAGGAGTCAGTTGTGGTTAGTCTGGGGACCCGATTTCATACGTTTGAGGTCCACAGATCCCTGTGACCTGGCTTCTACCCTTTCACCTTTCATTCTACCAGTCCAGAGCAAGTCATGCTTCCCCTAGCCTCAGGCTACCCACAGAGGGTCTGGAGATCCCAGGCAGGACCTGAAGTGGTTCTAGGGACCCTGACAAGAGGATGTGGTGGAGAAGGCTATGATTTCTCCTGGCTCCTGTCCCATCTCATCAAGTGGGGGCTGATTCTCCTGGGGATTTGATTACACACACACACACACACACACACACACACACACACACACACACACACACACACACACACACCTCTTTGACTCCAGACAAAGTGCCAAGCCCTTCCGGAGCAAAGCTGAATAGACCCGCCAGGCCCTGCCCTCTAGCTGTTCCCATTGTTCTGTGAGTTTCATTTTCAACTTCTCAGCCACTAAGACTTTTAAGAGACCAAAGCCTAGCTTCAGCTAGTGTCAAAACTGCCGAGAGTAAGATGGGAGGGACTGGAAACAGACCTAAAGTTTTCAGCACAGAGAGAGAGAGAGAGAGAGAGAGAGAGAGAGAGAGAGAGAGAGAATGTAGAAATGTAGATGTAGCCCTCTTGGAGATTCAGCGTTGAAGGCATCCCCAGTTTCTTGAGCCAATTCATGAAGAAAGAGGACACCATTTCCTCATTCCCCCTTCTTTCCTAGGTCTCATTTTGTCTCAAGAGGGCAAGAGGGATACAAGAGGGCTCACTAGGAACAGGATCCAGAGAAACACTGAGTTCAGTTCCTGCCTCTTTTCCTATGGTAGCTCCCTCTCTACCCTTTCAGCCCCTAACAGAACACTATCCAGGTGACCACCACATGGAAACTTGCCCCATTCTACAGTCAGATCTGCTGGGGCCCTATCATGTGCCTTTGAAGTATCACACAGAGGAAACACATTCATGGAAATCATGACCAGCAGACAGGCCTTAGTACCCATGTGCTGTGTATGGCCCTGGACAACTCATTCCCCCCCTCCCAGTGCCATGCCTGAACCCCTAGTGTTACCTCACCTATAGGTACTGTGAGTGTCTAAAGAGAGCTGCAGGAAGAATTCATGCAGTACCAGACACAATTAACTCTTAACACCACCATGCATGGTGCTGCACGCTCCAGGACTCAGGAGACTGAAATAAGGGTATCATTGTAAATTGGAGGCAATACAACAGCTGAGCAGATGAAGCTCAGGGAAATTAACTGCTGCCCAAAGTCCTACAACTCAGGGTAGTTACTTTGTTTTGTTTTGAGACAAAGTCTCATAATGTAGCCAAGGCTGATCTCAAGTCACGATAATCCTCCAGACTCAGCCTCTGGGGTGCTGGAATCACAGCTCTGACAATACTACACCCAGCTTGCCACAGCCTCTTGTGTCCTTCCTTGTCTCAAATGTATCTATCTGGGTTTTCCTTCTGTACTTTGTAGTCTTTTAAAGAAAACAGAGTAAATGAGCTGTTTCTTTCTCCCATCTCTCCTAACCCAGTCTACTCTAAAATACCTACTGAACGGAATCACTATGTATCAATTCCAGAGGCAAAACTAATCCCTTCTCTCTTTCTCTGGCTCCGAGATGGCTTTTGGAAACCCTGTGTCACTCCTTTTATTACAAACTCCTCAGCCCTCCTCCAAGAACCTGGGCCACTCTGGGATTACAAATGGAGCCTTCTGCCTCTAGGTCACTGATTCTGCTACCATCTGTCAGCACGGATTGATTGAAGAGACTGGCCCTGCTCAGCAGATCAGTGACTTGTGAGAACTGAGCCAGGGTGTCTGCTTCAGCTGCAGGCTGTCCTTCCCAGTACTAGCTGACTCTCTTGAGCAGCGGAACAGCCCTCACCTTTATCCTTCAGCAGACTCCTGCTCTCCTTCCTCTTGGGAGAGGCCACTGGCTAACAACTCTAACACACCAAGAGGAAAGCCTGGATTCCTCCCTCACGATCCTGGGGCCTCACCTCTAGTCTTGCAGAAGGCAGCCTACCAAAGTCTGTGGTTGACAGAAGGGGAAACTCCCCCCAACACCACGCTGTGCCTGTCCCAAGCCAGGTATTTTCCCCAGGCAGAGTGGGGATGCTGAGCAAGCTCAGGCACACGGGCATGGCTTGATGTGCGGGCACGCCTTCATTCCACAGGATCACCGGGAAGTTCTTTCTCAGGCAAGGTGAAGAAAGGCTATAAAGCCTCGGGTGGGCTGCCTAAGACTGTAGATGGAGGGAACTACTGCCCTTGCTATGCACAAGAGACCTGTGCCCAAAGCAGTAGAAAGAGGTAACAAAGATGGGGCCCTGGAGGGCCTTGTATCTTGTGAAGGGTTTGATAAGACAGTTGCAGTCTCACAGTGGCCTCTGCTCACCAGCTTGCCCATCCACTCTGCCCTACAAGATCAAAGTCATGGTTCCCACTGGTCCCACTGGGCTGTTTGTCTTTTTTGTTGTTGTTAGTGGACATTCCTACTTCTGTCTGGTGTCTAGTACACTATGCAAGAAAAGACAGCATATTCACAAGTATTACATATCGCTGATTATGAGACAGCCCAGAGGATAACAGGAACTGGACAGACTTCCCCTTATCACCCTAATTAATGTTCAAGAGAACCTGATGAGATTGATACTGATGTCACACCCCACTTTACAAATGCAGCCTCTGAGATACAGGGGAATTTAAGTAACTTGTCCTAAATCATTAAGTTTGAAAGAGGCAGAGCTGGGATTATCCTAGGTTCCCACTGATTGTACTTTTAACGCCCCAGCTTCCTAGTCTCAGAGACTACTTGAAAAGGGGGCAGACAGCTGGCAGGTCCAAAGTCTCCAGGTGACCAGGAAAAGAGACCATAGACAACAAAGGACTCAGTGGCAGCCTCTCTCCACAGTATACTGAGGCTCTGGAGACTGTCTGGGGAACTCACGCCTAGCAGCAGCATTCATTTTACCACAGATGAAGAGGGACCCTGAAGGCAGATGGTACGAGACATCAGCTCAACACCCAGCTTGAAATCCACTGAGCCTCTGGACTGGAGTCTTCCTGAGCAGTCACTGACATGGAAATACCAACACAGATCACAAAACTGGGGACCAGTATGCTCTCACCCGTGCGCACTCTTCAGCAAATCACCACTGACTTGAGGTCTTGACTTCTTTATCTGTAAATTGGGATTTGGGCCATAGGAAGCAAGTGTTCTTCCTGCCTCCTGGGAATGGGGTCCCTTCCCTAGGTGATGCTTTCCATTTCTCACTAAAAGCCTGTGAGGCACCAATCATGACCCTGAGCAGAAGTAAGCACAGAGAGGTGAGTGACTAGTTCCAAGTGAGGCAGCCAACAGAAGGCAGAACTGGGACTGGTACCCAGCCTTCTGGCTCCAGACTTCCACTAAGACACTCAGTGCTCAGCGTTAATGATGAATGATCTGACTGTAGAACTAAGGGAGGCACAGTCTAAACATTAACTCACTTCATCCTTGTAGCAAACCTGTGAGGTGGATACTGCTATTCCTTTTGCAGATAAGGAAACTGAGGCACAGCAGTTAGGAGGGGTCTGAGCTGAAAAGCAGCCAAGTAGGGCTGCCAGGCCCCTGCATCGCTTCATCATGCAGTAACAATGGGAGGTTCCTTTCCATTGGGATTATTTCTGCTTGAAAGCTCAAGACTTTTAGCCACATCATTGTCTGGGCACCACAGGAAGGCAGTGCCACATGCTGAGGCATGCTGGGAAAAGACTTTGTTCCATCCTGTTTTGTTGACATGCTCTTCATTTTTAAGCCTGAAACCCAAGTTTCCTGCTAAGAATGCAAACGGTGGGGAAAAATGTAGCCACGGATACGGCCACTGCTTCTGAACCACACTGTTTCTTTGGCTTAGGACTGTGTGTGTGTGTGTGTGTGTGTCATTTAACCTCAGCCTTCACATCGCCCCAGTTCACTGCTGAAGAGGTTCAAAGTTGCTAGGAATATGCTCAAAGATACACATCTACTAAGTGGTGGGTCCGTCCCCTCAAACTCTCTCTCTTGACCACAGCAGCTGCCTTGCAAGAGGATCCTGGGGCTCTTGCACTGGACGTAATGGTGGCAATGGTTCTGCTCATCTTTCACCCTCACCTTGTACTAGGGTCCAAGTGTAGAGGTGCAGAACTAGGTGTTGCCTTCTCAACGAGAATGGCTCAGAAATGGGGACATTGGCCAGGCAGTGGTGGCACATGCCTTTAATCCCAGCACTCGGGAGGCAGAGACAGGTGGATTTCTGAGTTTGAGGCCAGCCTGATCTACAGAGTGAGTTCCAGGACAGCCAGGGCTACACAGAGAAACCCTGTCTCGAAAAACCATGAAAGAAAGAAAGAAAGAAAGAAAGAAAGAAAGGAAAGAAAGAAAAAAAGAAATGGGAACACTGATGTTTCCCCTTCAGAGACTTGGAAATGGCTGCCCTGCCACCAAACCTATTGTCTTCCAGAAAAAGATACATCATGTGAGAAGCCTCATTACTGCCCTGCATCTATCTCCCTGATAGCTCTCAAGGACAACTGCCAAGCACATGTGTGATGCCTTGGGAACAGAGAGCAGCGGAAGTCCTGGGTTCTCCAACTCTCACCAGTCCTTGACTCTCTTTTGTGAGCCACTTTCATCCCTACCACCAAACCACTGCAGTCCCATAAGCACTTCTCCCTGGCTTCACAGTGTGCAGTGGCTGCTGAGTGGCTTCCAAAGTCCCACTCTCCTGGACACAAAGCCCTCTCTTGGCTTAGCTCGCAGTGCCAACCTCCACTCCCTTGTTTCATTGTCTCTGCCAAACCAAACAAGTTGTGTCCCTGGCCTGGTCTATTCCCAGAGGCAGAGAGCCTGCCTCCGTAGAGACTAAGGTATTTCTACCTTGCTTTTTCAAGTCTGACTCAAATGCTACCTCCTTAATAACCATTCATCCATTCACTCAACACTGACCGAGTCTTTATCATATTCTAAAAGCATGGAATAAAGGGTCCTTGTTGTCATGATGTTTGTGGTCCTATGGGCTTCATGTTGAGGATGGATAAGTTCCAGGGAGAGGTGCTGCATGGACAAAGGCCCTGAGGCAGGAGGAAGCAGAGAGAGCAGAAAGGGGGAGGAGGCAGGCAGTGCAAGTCAAAGGAAACTAGAGGTACAGCTGCAACACATAGCGGGCCAAGGGCTTGGGATTTCATCCCAAGGTAAAAGGAGGAGTCACAGGTTCTTAGACGGCACCACAAATCCACCTTTCTAGCTGCCCAAGTGTTCCACATCCCTGTCTCTGATCTTTGGGGGAGATTTTCACATCCTTTCTCCTAGGCTGAGCTCAAGGGCAGTACTGGCCTCTGACCAAATAGTTTCATTCCTATTAGCTGACCCAGTGCCTGGAATAAGGAACTGTTCAGAAACCTCAGTTGCATGACCTGGGTGACCACATATCCCCTCTAGGGGCAAGGCTGCCTAAGGGACCTTCCTCATTCTCTGCAAGTTACAGAGTCCAGAGGTTTCAGTGGAGCCACAACTCTAGGAGTCTTTGAGAGCAGACCAAGCTTTGTTTGATGTCCATGCCCAGCATCAGCATGTGGACTACACAGGATCTACCTTTGGTCATCATGCAAAGGACCAGAAACCAAAATGAAAGTTGTCACAGCTGCTTACAATGCACATTCCACATGAGCAATCCCAGAGTCAACCTTCAGAGGTGAGGCTGGATACTGCCCTGATTTCAGATGAGGAAACTGAGGAAAGGAGGACCCCCGCCCCCAGAGGAGTCATGAGACTCCCTGTGGTCCTCCTATAGGGCTAATAGTCTTTCCAGACATTTCTTTCACAACTGTTTCCAACTGACATATTTCATCAGGATGTCAGTCACACCAGCAGTGGGAGCCAGCACACCAATTCTCAGAAGCTCTACCCCTCTGCATCAGAACTGACTGCACGCTCAGCTCCCAGGCATCAAGGCTGGCCACTTAGCCAAGGCAGAGAGGCTTAGGCCTGGCATGTTGCAGGTACTCAGTGAACACTGAATGTGAACAGCAGCACCTGAGCTGACTTCAGAGATAACAAAGGAAAATATGCCTGCAGCTTTCATATGCACTAGCCTCCATGCTGAATTATTTCCTGTGCTAACCCACAGCATTCTCACTGCAGTGCTATGAGCCAGGTCCAATACTGGTTCCCACTGACAGGGGTGTATACAAACAAAGGCAACAGGCTGCAGTAAGTACATAGCCTAAGGATGCCAGGTAGCAAGTGGCTGAGACAGTATCTGAACCTATGTAGTGCACTTAAGCAACCCGTGTGTGTGAATGTGCACAGAAACATCTTGGGCAACAAGTGTCCCTGGAGAGCCACAGCCATGTGACACGCCCCTTCTTCCCACGCACCTGGTATCAGTAGATCCTTGCAGTAAGCGATGGCAGACTTGCACAGTAACCTCATCCCAAGTTTTGTGTCTCCTGAACCTCCTGTCGGTAGTCTCTGGCCTCCCAGCATTATAATCTGCTTCTCTCCTCCTTTGGTAGCAGGTGGGTGTAAGAACCTTCAGTGAAGTCCCTGAACTCTGGAGCCCTCAGCTTTTTCATCCCAGGGAGATTATTATTGTTCACTGCAAAGGGCTGCCGCATACACAACTTCCTCAGTAGCCTCACACAGACGGCTGTTCTGAGGAAGTGAGGAGCCACAGCCACCCAGCACAGTCTCAGTAAAGTTTGTGCTGGTGGGAGGAGGTAGTGCTCATGAACTCTGGGATCCTCCATGGTAGTCAGTTGCCTCCCAGAGCCATCTGTGGCCAGCTTCCAAACCCCACAATACCCAATACCTGGTTGTATTCACATATGGAACAGGCCTAGGTACTGAACAGTCCCTGTTTTCTTGGACGGAGGCCAGACCCTCTGGGCCCCTCTCCTAGCTTTCCTACAGTGCCAGTGGGGAGTGATAGTAGGCAAACCAGGCAGAATGAGAGGGAAGAACATCCTTTCTAGAAAAACCAGTGGGCAGATGATACTGCCCAAGGCACAGCCTGCATGGAAGTCATCCAAGAAAATCAGCAACAGGAAAATCAGAGCCCTTCAAGGAAGCAGGAAACTGAAGTTTCCTAAGCCCCTCTCCACAAAAAGGGGGTCTGAGGTCCAGGATGATGCCATGCCACATTCAGGGCCACTCAGTGAATCAGTGACTCTGCCATGTGTCCAACCAGTGGCTCATTTGCAAAGGTGTGTGGGCCCTTGCTGATCTCCAGGGCTCATACTCTAACAAACTACTTCCCTCTGGTCTTGCCCACAGTAACCAGGTTCAGCCGCATCTAGAAAATGCCAAGACTCTAAGAGCTCTTCCCCTGCACTTTCAGCTCTGGTCTACCTATACCTCCACGCTGCCCTAACAGAGCTTAAAGCAGAGAGAGACTATTAAAAAAGGCAATCCGCCCATGCCTGCCCAGTTTATAGTAAGTGCCATTATAACTCGGCACGATAACCACCCCCATTTCATAGCTAGGGAAACTGAGGTTTGGAGGGATTATGCAATTAATACCTAGATATGCAGGTGCTGAGCCTTCACTCTCCTGGGTTGTCCTCTCTTCAAGCTAACAGTTTCCAAGTGCCTGCTAGCCCAGAGAGCACAGCTCTAAGATGGTTGGTCTGAGAAAAGTAAGTCCTGTAACCTTCATCAGAGCCCTTCCATATGCTTATCACTACCACCCCAGGACACCAAGACTCGAGGCACATGACCAGTCTGAATACTACACAGAGACCAAATCCAAGTAGCCTAGCCTTGAGACTTTGGCCACCTTCTATGCTACCACTTTGGTCAAACCTAGGGCTGGGGAACTAGTCAGCCAGACTCTGTGGGAGCTTCAGGTCACCCCAGGGGTCCAGCTTGGAGATGCAGCTCTAGGAACCTGCCTCAAAATTCACCAAATCACTTCCCTCAGAAATGTTGCCTCCAGCTCTGAATGTAGCCCCCTGGGTTTAATCACTGTGGGGAACAGAAGAGGAGTGGAAAGTAAGAAAGTTCATACTAGCCTAAATTCAAATGTAGAACCATCCACAAATCCCCATACCCCAAGGCAGCTGACAGGCCTGACCTGGCAGGAGCTGGCAAGATTCTGGAGAGTAGTCTTAAGCCATAATATAGGGGCTGGAGAGATGGCTCAGCGGTCAAGAGCACTGACTGCTCTTCCAGAGGTCCTGAGTTCAATTCCCAGCAACCACATGGTGGCTCACAACCATCTGTAATGGGATCTGATGCCCTCTTCTGCAGTGTCTGAAGACAGCTACAGTGTGCTTACATATAATAAATAAATCTTTAAACATATCTGAGGCTGAGTTTCAGAGATATATGTATGGGTAGCCAGCACAGTCTTCCATCAGGTCAGGCTTGCTCTGCCTCTATCTAGACTGCTCCCCACTGTGAGCAGACTTCTACTCACCCTTCAAAGCCTTAAGCCACCTCCCCTATGAAGCCTCTCTTGATTGCCCTGTTGAATCTAATAAGGTACAAAGGGAGGCTTTGTTCATTTGTTTTGATTTTGTCCCCAGATTTCTGGCACCCTTAATAGCCACAACTGCCATTAGCTGAGCACCTGCTTTGTACCTTAATCCCTGTAACAAGTCTACAGGAAGAGATCACTGCTCCTAGGCTACTGCCTTTTAAAGCAGCAGCTCTGAGGCTTGCTCAAGGTCAAACACCTAGAGCTTGTGTTAAAGTAACAAAGAGCCAGGGAGGTTACTGTTCCAGCTTGGCTCAGTCCAAATTGGGGTGCCTGGAGAAAGGGGCCTCTAAGCCAGCTGTGAGTGAACAGGCCATCTGTGGGTCTAGGCAAGGTGAAGATGTCTAGCAGGGACCAGGGACCGGCCGGGTGCTTGTAGCACTCCTGGTTATAATCTAGAGCCTAGAGCCTGGAATGGACCCCGCACCTCTTTCTTCCACACCCCCTTTCCTTTTCCATCTGGCACACAGTTCCACAGAATAGCAGAACACTGTAGGTCATCAGGGTGACTAGGGCCCAAGCCCAAGGCTATGCATTTGGGCAGCTGTTCTTCATTCAGCCCCTGCCGCCCCAGCTCAGTCCGTGTCTTTCCTCATAACCAAGGCTGCAGTCCTGGCATAACAAGTGCTACAGGGAAAGTTCTCCTTTGGGTGGCTTTGCCAAAAGGACTTGTCTAGGATGGAAGTAGGGGTAACTGTTTCATCTTCATGGTCCCACTTCATGAGGGATCTCCAAGTTACTTTGCCACCTTGAGCTCCAGGCACAAGTCTTCCTGCTCAGTTTTGGGTTGGGTGTCAGGAATTTACAAGGGTTACCCTAAAAGTCCCTGTGCTCAAGGCTCTGTGCCCAAAAGACTAACAGAGATAGGCCATCAGTGTGGTCAGAGCTCTAGGAGGGAACAGGACCCAAGCCCTGGAGAAGAAACTGAGTCCAGAGGACTTAACAGGTCCAGGAGTAGGATCAACTCTAGAGGAAGCAGTGCAGAAAGTAGGCACAGTAGGAGGTCCAGAATATGACAAACTATGCTTCTAGTCATCTTTCCCTCACCCTCCACTATAAAGGATTCTTGACTTAAAGTCTCAGCCCAGAACTCTTGGGCCCCAGCCTAGCTCTGGTAAAAACCCATTCCATGCATTCTCTGAGAGCTGGCTTCAAGCACAATGATCCCCTATGTCCACTGTACCTGCTGCACTCTGTGGCAGCCCAGAGCCTTGAGCTGTGGCTGCCTCCTGGTCTAGAGAAGGCTCACACTTCCGGCCCTCAAGGTCTAACAGAAGGGGCAAGGCCCAGGACATTTTGCCAACATACCAGGTCAGGTCAGGCCAGAACCGAAGCCAGGGGCGGGTATGGAGGGGTCACAGTCCCGTCACAGTCTTGGTCGGGGGCTTTCAGTAAGCAGCTGTGGGCAGAAGCAGCCTTCAGAGACCTCAAGCCACCCAGGCTAAGGGAGGAACCAAGTGTGACCCTGGCCTGGGGCAGGGGACCAACGAGGAAAACAGATGACCTGGGGGCAAAGACTTGGAGGCAGGGGAGGTGCATGAGCCTCCTAAAGAATGAGGAAGGACTGGAAAACTAGGGAAGAGGGGACTCCTCCTGCTATGCCGGCCTGTCTATCTCCAGCTCTTTACTGTAAAATAAATGGAAGAAGCACACACCAGACAGAAAAAAGGGAGGAACAAATAAAATCCCAAACTGCCGCCCACCTACTCCCTTGGTGGGTCTGGGCCGAGGCCTTGGCCTGGGTCACTTGCCTCTGCTTTTCCCAGGAAACCACTGGTGCCAAATTTGCATTTACCACAAACAGAGACAACACAATGTCATAATCCTTCTCCTGTCATTCTCCCCTCTCTGCCTCCTCCCACCTCAGACACACACACGCTAACACAAAATGACGGCTCCCTCGATAGACTGAATGAGCAAAGCCCTGGATCTGCCTCCTAATTGTTGGCGTTTCTCTTCGGCCTGTGCTCTATGCCCATCGCCCAACTCGCAGCAGACCACCCACTGCCCCCTCCTTTGTCCCGCATTACCACTGACAAATGGCCTGCTGGAGGTGGAAGAATATGTCAGGAAATAATAGGGGAGTCAGCCCCTGCCCCCTCCTAAAGCTTTCCGCACCTCACTGCTGGGGTCCCGGCCACAGAGGGCGGCTGGACCAGAGGGGACAGAGACAGTAACAAGGGTCCGGCCCCTGAGATCCTGACCCGGGGCCTTGCCCTTCACGCCCCTGCTGCTGCGGCTGCACTCGGCCAGCAGCCCCGGCCACCCCTCCTCTCGCAGCCGCCCTCCTGGGCACTGCTCTGAGCATCCCCCGCGCTCCCCTCCCTCCATCGCTCTTTATGGCAGTTTCAAAGCTGCAGCCGCCACTCGAGCAGCTGCGGCCTTTGATGGGGACAAGGCAGTGAAGGCCGCCCAGGAGGCTCCTGCCTGGCCTGGCCCTGGCCCGATGGCCCCTGCACGCCCCCGGGGAGCCTGGGCAGGCGCGGCGCAGCGCCCAGCGGGCACGCCTCACACGCCAGAGCAAACTTTCGCGACCGTGGGAGAGGCCCCGCGCACGCCGTTACCTTTGCAGCTGCATCCTCCCCTGGCACTTGCCCCAGACCCCTTGACAGCTCACAGCATGCAGGCCGGCAGGAAAACAACCCCCCGTGGAGGCAGGGAGGAAAGGAAAGCGAGAAACCGGGAAGAAAAAGGAAAGGGGGCAGTTTCTCCTCTCAGTCCCAGCCTCTTCACAGCTCCTCCTGCCCAAGCAAGCAAGTGAAGTCACAGGGCCGGGGCGGTGACATCAGCTGAGCCTCTGACATCACGGCCCCTGCCGGATCACACCTCTGCAGGGTGGAGATGGAGGAGCAGCAGGGAGGAGGAATGAGTGAGGGAGAGGAGTACCAGATCCCTCCTTCGCCCTTATCTGCGGAGAGCTAGAGCCAGTGTGGGGGGGGGAGGGGCGTATGGCTCATCTCTAAAGAATACGTTTTATCTATAGATAGGGCGATTATGTGTCTATTTATAATTGGCCCCAGAGTGGATGGCTTAAAAAGAGCCAATGCCCACCACAAGTGGGGAATCAAAGCTTAAAGCAAGGGGTGAAGGTAAGAATGTCCACTCACAGTAAGCCTACTGTGTACTGTGACTGACATCTGCACCCTGGATGTTGCGCACAAAGACCAAAGAGGATTCCATTCTACCTAGTGAGCTCAGAAAGGAAAGAAGCTTCCTGAGGCTGCACAGCAGGAAGACAGCCACACTTGAAACCAGGAGTCACTAAGGAGGTGAAGGGGCTCGCACAGAGGCTGGAGAGTCAGCTGGGCAGCCTTTAGCATCTTGAAACTTACCAGGCCACTGGGGGTTGGGGGGCCATACCTAGGACAGCACCCACTCACACATGGTGGGATTCAGTAGCAGGACAGAGCAGTTCCAAGCCCCCCATTCAGGGATGGCAGCAGAAGGGAGATTGTCCTCGAACTGCAGCTCTGCAAGTAGGGGACCTAGCTCTCAGCAATTAAGCCCCTACTATGAACATACAGACCTACTACTGGGTACTTCACAGTCCCTCTATTTAACCCCATGACAATGCCTGAGAGGTAAGTACCTTTCTTCACATTCAGAAGGGGAGACTGAGGCTCAGAAAGTGGCCCCCAGGGGATCCAGCCCCTTGCACAGGGAACCACAGTCGTGTCTTTGGCTTACAACGTCATCATCATGAACCTCCTGCTTAGGCGATCCTTATCCTTAGCCTACTGAGGCCTCGCCGCCCCCCCCCCCAATGTCTACTTCTGCTCCCTTTTGGCAGTAGTCCCAATAGAACCCTGCAGGCCTAATCCACCCACTCCAAAACCACACCATACCCTGTGCCACAGCACATCTGGAAGGCCCATTGAGTAATCTCAGCACACGTACGCATCTGAGCTTCTTTGATAGTGTTTGGTCACAGCTGACTGTGTGCCAGGCCCCAAGCCCCAATTGTTTTCTCCTTATCTAAAAACTATTTCCATTCATCCTGGCGTTTCTCAAATCCAGAAACCAGTGTGACCACTGTGCTCTCTGTACCAACCGTCCCCCTACAGAGGGCATGCATGGTCTGTATCTAAGACCTGACTTGGTGTGGAGTCCACAGCAGGCGTTCTGTTCAGTACACTTCCAGATAAACCAGCCACTGAGGAAAGATGTGTCTGCAAGTGTTAGTACAGAAACCTAGAACACAGTTATTGATTAGACTATCTGCCTCTGGCCCTTTGCACTTGCTGCTCTCTCTGCCTGGAACACCCACCCCCTCTCTGCACTGCCAACCTTTTTGTTACCGAGATGCTGCTTCCCCTTGTTTTCCTGCGACTGCATCCCGGAGGGCAGCTAGAAGCTGGGACAGAGGCTTGGAGGCAGACTGCTTGGGCTCCTATCATAGCATCCCCAACTCACTGTGAGCACAGACAAGCTAGTTGGCTCCTCTGAGTCCATTTCATCCTATATGAAGATGGGAACTGTAACAGCAGTGTCCACTGGAGGGTCTCAGTAAGGGCTGACCTCCTGGACCCCTGCCTGTAATGGGACTCTAACTTTAGCCAAGGATACAGGTCAGTATTGTGCTCTGAGCACAGTCAAAGTGCCTGCAAACAGTGGACACTTAAGAAACACATGCTGGCCAGGCCTGATGGCCCACATCTTTAATCCCAGTACTCTAGAGGCAGAGGCAGAGATCTCTGTGAGTTTGAGGCCAGCCTGGTCTACATATGGAGTTCTAGACCAGCCATGGTTACATAGTGAGACCCTGTCTCAAAAAAAGAAAGAGAGAATATCCACTGGGGAACCTAGGCAAGGACAGCTGAAATCATGGATTGAAGAATGCTAGTTCAGCTTGGCAGGCGCCTACATTAGACTGTCAGGCTTTAAACCTCGGCTTTTCTAGTTCCTTCCTTCCTGTGAGATCTAAGGCAAGTGTTACTTCATTTCTCCAAGCCACAAAGGCTCCACCTGTAAAATGGGAGGAAGACTAGAGCTTCCCTTTTAAGGCTTCGAGATGGCATGAGATAAGGGATGCAAAATACTCAGAAGGCTGTAGGCTCAGTTGGAGTCAGATCAAGGTTAGATGCCTTAGTGACTGACTGATCAGGGCCAAGAAGGTACATCTGCACTGGGGCAGTGGAAAGGGCGTGGTTGCCAGAGGAACAGACTGGCCTCCCACAGAACTGTATCACCCCTTGCTTTCCCTTTCCTGAAGCAGGGTGACCTTCTGCTTTCTCGAGATCCTGGATTCTGATAAGAGATATAAACAAAATGTCTATAGACACATGGCTAGCACTAAGTAGAAGTGCAATAAACATGGGGTCCCTGTAGTCCTCCAAAGCATGGAGATGTGTACAATTCATAACTCCTCCAGCACTCAGCATGTGTGAAGTCACAAGCACAGGCAGAAACACAGAGAAGGGACTTAGAAGGGAGAAAGATGGACTGAACACAAGGAAAGGCTTCCAGGAAGGGAGGGTGGGGCAAGCTGGGTCAGGACACCCTGTCCAGGAAAGGAAAGTGGGAGCAAATGCATGGACATGGTGGGGCCACCTGACCCCCAACGACAGAGCTGATTGCTAAGGTGGTAGCTCTCCGGCACACTTGGGTGGCTAGATCCAACTGCATTCATTTTGGAGCTTTGCAATCAGTTGGGGAAATATGGCGTCTGAGTTGGAGAACACCAAGCTTCCATCCTGGGCATCCTGTTGATAATCAAGGCCAACATCACAGAAACAAGAATTGCCTTAAGAGGAATGCTAAACTCATCTTGTCCCCCTATTTTACAGACAAGCAACTTGAGGCCCAGAGGACTGAACTACATTACTCCAACTCACAGTTAATAAAGAACAGGGCCAGAATTTGACTCCAAACTGATTCCAGAGTTAGTGTTTTTAACCAGTTCACCCTCCTGCTTCTCCTGAGAACATACATCCATCCCCTGCTGTACACATACACCCATCCTGCATGCACCTGACTATCTACCTATCCTCTCTTCATGCACCTAGCTATTCCATCATACATTCATCCACATGTGTCTATCCCATCACCCATGTGTACCCATCAAGCCCATAACATATGCATGCACCAATCTGAGGCATTATGCATGCATGCACCACCCATCAGCCCCATCTTCTATGCATCTATCCTATATCAGGCGTCCATATACTCATCCATCCCATTACACATGTGCACCCATCTTTTCATTCCATCATGCATGCACGTGCCAGTTTAAATCATTATGGATGCATGCACCCACCCATGTGTGCACCTACCTATCCCATCCATCCCATCACGCATGCACGCATGCATGCCTGAACCTGTCCAAACCATCAGAGGTGTGCTCCCACCCATCCCCTTTGGGATGTATATGCCCTTCCATCACATCACACATGCATGCACCCATCCATCAGATCACACATGCATGCAATCATTCAAGCAGTGCTTATTTGAGCTCCTGCTGCTCCAGACACTGAGATGTTGACGGAGAACGCAGAGCCAAGCCCACAGAGCTCTGCGCTGTACCCAGCTGCTTTAGAGCTCACTAAGATCAGTCCTCCTGAAAAGCCTGGCTTCAAATTGAGCTACTCAAGACCACAGACCACTCTACTGCTGGAAAACCACAAACCGAGCCCCTTTCAAAGGCCATTACGTTGCTTGCATGGGAAAAGGAGAATGAAGACAATTGATCCAGTATCCACTTTCTGGGCAGAATGATGAGTTGTTTGGAGGTCTCCAGTCTCAGCAACAACAACAACAACAACAAAAAGATTTGGACATGTTCGGTCCAAGGGGCTTGAAGCAATTGAATGCACAGGCATAGCATCCGAGTTCTGCCGCCACAGAAGCTTCTGGCAAGTAGTTCCCTGAGCAGAGAGGATGTGGGCCAAGTCTATGCACTGGGTTCTGGGGCTCCCAGACCTCTCTTCCTAACAGCTGAGCATCTATTCTGTTCGAGACCAACTGTGCTGTCCCATTTTACAAACAAGAAAATTGAGGCTCAGAAAGGCAGTCTTGCTGATATTCAACACGGGTTTGGCTGGCTCCAAAGACTCTGACCCTCAACACCAAAGATTCGGCTTAACCTTGGACAGATATTGCTTCTCTGCTTTCCTCACCTCTAAATCAAACATTGGGAGCAGGAAGGACACTCACTAAGGCTAGCTGACTTTCTCTTGAACCTGCACCCCTCCAGCTTCAACCCTGCCCAAAATTAGACTATAAAACTGTCCAGAATGAAGCTCGTAAAACAGAAATCAATGACCTGACTTAGGCCTCCATTTCAAGGAGATAATTACTTTATACCCATTTTACAGATGAGGCCATTGATCACTCTCCCAAGGTCCCTGCAACAGATCTATCATGGCCTGCAGAAGAATGGATGGCTGTTACAGTCAGGTTTTCCGTAGTGCTATTAATGGGGAGCCCCAACATCTGGGTAGCACACCACCAATCCTGAAGAAATACTCACTGCCAGTTTCCTCCTCCATAAAATGCAAAAGGAACAGGTCTTAAAAGAGCACACACACCCTATTTTACAGATAAAGTTAACAGAAGCCAGCAAGGGTGGCATGAAGTATGCAGGAAAGCTGCAACCCAGGATTTGTGACCTGGAACATAATATGAAGAGAAAAGGCTGGGGTGTTGGTGGGCTGCAAATTTGAATGGCACACTTCTGTTGGCTGGCAGTCTGCCAAGAGCCGCAAACATGGGGTGTTCTGCTCACCCAGGGCCATCAGGAGCCTGCAGCCTTCCCTGGGCACAGCTGCTACCCTGGCAGACCCCTAAAAAGCCCCCCAAAGAATCTCTGCGCTCCAGAGCTTTTTTCTCATTCCAAACATGCCAGAGCCCCGCGGACCCCGGAGGCTGCTACTTAGCGCCAGATTAATCACACCGAATTCTCCATCCAGATATTGCGTGCAGGCCGAACTCCCACCGCTAATCGCCGTAATATTCTCCTCGGCGTGTGCAGGCGGCCGGGGCGATGTTCCAGGAATATTAATTCTCCACAGCCGGCTCACTCCCGCCGCACGCATGCGCCCCCTGCACTGCCGGCTGCTGGTAGGGGAGCAGGCCTGGCCAGGGGATCAGGAGCCTGAGGGAAGTGGACCCCAGCCCTCCAAGGGAACCAAGCTGGCCAAACAAGAACCAGTGGACCAAAGCCTAGCCAAGGTTTAGAGTCACACAGAGTGCGGGTGGCTCCTGCCTGTGGTAAGGTTTGCCCCCAATTCTGCTTCTCCCCTTAGTCCTGACCCCTGGCCTCCTGGCCCAGAACCTGCACCTTCAGGAAGCTTAGAGCCTTCAAGAAGCCACACAGCATAGGTTCTCTGATGTCCTCTCAACACAACAATGCTTTGACAAATGGGCGCCCAGGGATCAGCAGATCCTGGCCAAAAAAAAAAGGCACACGTGCAAAAAGGAATAAAAATCTTTCATCTGCTTGAAATACAGAAGTGTGGTTGGGCAGAAGAGACTCTGGCGAGGGGAGTTTGTGCTCAGCTATAGGGCTAACCTCGACCTGGAGGGGGCAGGCTGGGTCTGTGGGAGCCAGGAGCTGCCTGCTGGTCTTCGTTTACTCCAAACTACAGTGTAACTGGTAATGTCAGAAGCTGAGGAGTGAGGGAACTGGAAAGAACTGGAGAAGGTTTGGAGCACCTGAACTGTCCCTAAGGAAAAGAGGCACTCTCCTGTCCCTGCTGACTGGTTTTGAGGACTCACTGAATGTTCTCTTTGAGAGCTGAGGCACTGGCTGCCTTTAAAGAGTTCCTGGTCCAAAGCAGAGCTCAGCATCCTAGGGGCCCTGGGGACACCAGGCAGGCCTTCCGCCCACCTGGAGCGTGGCTAGGAAAAGCCACATCTTCAGGTGTTTAAGTCTCAAGTGACCCATGGGCTGCAGCTTCAGGATGTCCACTTACAAACAAGGAAACACACAAGACAGAAAAGTGTCCCAAACAGATCACCCTTCAGGCCACCAGAACTTGAATCCAGGCTCTCCACTTTAGCAGGCTCTGTGACTCCATTTCCTCCCGCCTGAAGGTCCTTCCAGTTTTACAAAGTGTCAGGCAAAGGGTCTGGCTCCCCAAAGGCAGCCCCTAGAGAATCAGATGTGGCCAGCAGCAGAATGGTATACAGGGAAGGGCTAGGCAGGTGTCAGGAGGCCTGGGACATCCATAGAGCCAAGTCATCTGAACTAGGCCCTGCTTCCCAAAGCCTGGTCCAGGCCAAATGACAGTGGGGCCCTGGTCCACTGGGTGGAAGAGCCTCTTGAACCTGATTGCAACTCTGGCCCAGCACTGGGAGTGAGAGACTGAGCCTAAGAACACAGGAATGTGGGCCAGTTCACAAGAGGCCAACAGCAAGACTGCTTGAGGGGCTGGGGGCTCAACTCAGTTCCTTTCCAGTACAGATCAGAACTGGAGTTTAGGACAAAAGCATCAGACCTGCAGGACAAGCCCTAGCTCTGAGGATCCTCCCCGGCATCCAGCAAAGGCCCAGCTGAAGGACAGCAGTTGACCCCTGACCCTGAGGGCTCTTAAGTTTGGCTGGTACCTCTCACACGCTACTATAATACATCTCATGAACACATGAAAGCCAAAAGGCTTTTTTCCATTTCTCAGAAGAGAAAGCTGAGGCTGGGAAACAGACATACACGCAGGCCCCTCTCACATGCTGAAGGGCCATAACCTCACAAGGTCTAGGTAAATGTCCCCAATTCCCAAGTGGAGTCCATCCTGGTGCCACAGGCAGCAAGAGGAAATACCATATGGTTTCCAGGTCCAGACCTGTGCGTTTGTGCCCAGCCCTACCCAAGGCTCTGGTGGTCGGTAACCAAGGACGCATAAAAGGACCTCTCGCTCTCATCTTGTCCCTGGAATCTGAAGCAGAGATGGGACTCGGCTGGCACCCAGCAGACACTTTGAGACCCATGACACAATCAGTGCTCATCCCTGCCTGTCAGCTGTAACCAAGGTGGGCAGTAGGACCCAAGGCAGTGAAGAGTAAGTCCCACGAGGTTTCCCAGGAGGAAGGCTTGGGTGAGGGCCTAGAGGATCAAGAGATTCAAGGCCTAGAGGATCAAGAGATTCAAGAGGATCAAGGATTCAAGTTTCCAAGCACCGCGCAGGAGCCACAGGAGAAAGCAAGGCTCACACGAGACCCTCGGGCCTTCTATGTCCAGGCCAGTCCCATCTGCATCTGAGGCATGTGCTTCTGAGTCCAGCCATGGCGGGTCCAGCATCACGAGAGTACTACTCTGTATGACCACAGACGTCACAGGCACATGGTTAACTCATTCCTCCACTCCTAGTCTTGGCTCTAGATCTCACATCCTCTTAGCCAGGCACTTCTCCCAAGGAATGGCAGGGTGTGGGACTTGAAGGTAGAGCAAGGACGGAGGGGCAGGGATTCAGGCCTAGCTATGGAGCAAGGCAAGGGCAGGACGTAGCCTAAACAGAACTGCAGCAGCCAGACAGCTATTCATCTTCCTTAGTGGTCTTCCCAGAAGATTCCATGGTTTAGACTGTTGTTCCTCTGGCCCCTGGGTCAAAGGAAAGACCCAGACCTGAACCCAACTTCCTACTCCTGGCTGACTCAACAAACCACTTTACTGCTCCAAGCCTCAGTTTGTTCATCTGAAATATGGACTGACCACACCAGGAGTCAGAGTGATTAGTCACAAAGTGAAAGACCTGCAGAAGGGACAGATGTTGGTTCCTTCCCTGGAGCTGGCCATCTCCAGGGGAATGAGAACTGGGCCTTCCTGAACAAGAGACCACATACTCAATTTCATTTATTGATCCTGACAGCCTTGGGGAGGGAGAGATTGCTGCCCTATAATCACGTGAGAATCTGAAGGCAGATAGGTGAGAGGCTAGCCCAAGATCAAAGCTACAGAGCCCATGTGGACCTCACCTGGTTGTAAAAGGTTATTTGCCAAGCTATGGAAAGAAGCAGACAAAGAGGTCAGGGGCACCTCCAACCAGCTCTCTGCCAACCCTAGACTGAAGTCCTGGCCTGTAGAAACAAGAGGTCTAACCCCCAGCCTGTGAAGAGAAAAGTCTCCTACCCCCTCCCCACCAAAGCAGGAAGCCACCTTGGCTCTGAAGGGGGCTTTTTTGTTTGGTTGGTTTTCTTTTTTAAATCCAGGAGCAGGAAGGACCTGAACAGCGGGCACATGTAGCAAGGTAAGGCTCCGGGTAGAGAAGGGCCCCGCTCCCTGCTCCCCTCCTGCCCTCTTGTCACCTGCAGTGCAGTGCAGCCATCTAACTGTCCAGCCCCAGCGGCGCGAGCACGCGAGCAGGCACCTGCCAATCTCAGCCCACGGCCTCCGCCCAGCCCCCCTCTCCCGGAGGACAGATAATTCTCTCGCTCTCCCAGCCTGACAAAATAACTAATGCTAACTCAATAAAGTCCCCCTTGAAGGTTTTTAATTACCAGACTGTGCCGAAGACTGAAGACTCCAGGAGCAGGAGGGGAAGCCTGCGGAGGCTGACGGGGATGGGCGTGGCAGAGACTGGACCGGGCTTGTGGTAAAGTGCCCTCCCTCCGACTAGGGGAGAGGGCAGGGCCAGGCTGGTGCTGTCCAGGGTACTGGGCCCAGCAGTCACGGGAGTTAGAATTCCTACTGGCAACAGCAGCCACTGAGGGAGGCCCAGTGAGGCTCCTGGCCGACTTTGCGGGTTTGTCTTTGAGCTTCCTGACCAACCACACAGTGGACACATCCCCAGTGAACTGAGAATGCACTGTGCCAGCAGTCATCAGCAAGTCTTCACTGTCCCGTGTCACAAAGTGTCAGGCAGAGGGTCTGGCTGCCCACAGACAGAATACAGACCAGTGGCATGGAATGAAGGTGTTATGTACAAAGGTGGTTGTCAAAATAGTGTCCTATGTGCTAACCACAGCTCCAGGCAGTGGGACGTGCTTGGGACACAGCCTGGGACAGATGGGACCAAGGCTGTTCAAAGGGCCTAAAGGAGCGCCTACGACATCACACACCACAGATATTCAAAAGGCCAAATAATAATCTCCTACTGTCATAGGGAGATAAGTTGGGGTAGGCCAGAGTGGGAGGGAGAGTCAGCTGGGACACAACACACCCCCACCCCAACTATAGACAGGAGCAAACAAAGATAACACCATCCAAAGTAAAGCTCACAACTTCCTTTACCCTAACACAATACCAAACTCCTCTCTTACCACAGCCACCTGTGAGCCACCCATGAGACAGGCCACAAGGCCTAAACTGGCCCCATTTTCTGGATGTGGAAAGAGAGGCTGCAGGGCATTCCATACTGTTCCACGCACCCTCTGCCCAAGCCGCGCTCTCTCTGCTGCATCTTTCAAAGATCTGCTCTTTTCCGTGTTCTGCAGAGGTAGCGCCGTGGAGGCAGTGCCGAGAGCCGGGCGCAGCTCCCAGAGGCTTCAAGGGGGTGGTGGGAAGCCCCAACACCCAGCCCTGACTGGAGTCTTCTGGCTGGGATCACAGCCCTACGACGACGGAGCTGCTGCCCACCAGCCGGCCCCTTGGCATCCGGCCCTGGATGGCAGCCAGCTGGGAGAGGAAGCGGCTTGGCTGGCAGCCAGTTCACAGTGCCCGAGCTGTCAGCCGGGAGGCAGGCCAGGCAGGGCTGAGACCCCCTGCCCCTGAACAGGGCCCTGGCCAGGCCACCAGGATAGAGCCAAGCTCATCCTCCCATCAGAGATTCAAGAGGGCCCTGTCATTGGCAGTCCCAAGCAGGGAGTGGGGACATCATCTTGCTGGGGCCCCCATTTATTCAGCTTAGCTTTTTACAAAAAAAAAAAAAATGACTGTTTTGTGGAAGCGGCACGTGGAGCAGGAGATTTTCAAGTCAAATAATAATAAAAACAGCAACAACTACAGCTGACCCTGAGCAAGCACTCGCTCCACACCGGGTGCCACTGCACAGTCTCCTCTGGGAGGGAGGTACTAGTGCTATCAGACGAAGTAGCTGCTGAGCTCAGAGAGGGCAATAACTCTCCTCCAGCCACACAGCATGCTGGGAAGGGCTGGAATCTGGGCTTCAGCAGGGCTAGATGCCTGGACAGGGCAGAAAGTTATGCATCTGTTGAACGTGGAGTTCAAGACTGGCCATGAGGATGCAGAGATAACCACTCAGCCTACCTGCTCATGTTTATTCAAAGCACCAGAAGGAGGGCTGGAGTGGTGACCCAGAGGTTAAGAGCACACATTGCTCTTCCACAGGACCTGCATTCCCAGCTTGTAATTGCCCGGGACTACAGCTCAGGGAATCCAACGCCCTCTTCTGGCCTCCTGGGGCACTGCATTCACACGCACAAATCCATCCTCAGACATTCACATATACACATAATTATTCAAAATAAAAAAAATGTATTTATAAAAACAAGCTCTGGGGGCTCCCCACCATCTCTTCTCACCCTGATTCGATCAAACTTTTCGGGTACAGTTCTGTCACTAGCTCTTTCTATATGTCCAGGGACCGCTGGTGACTCACCCACAGCCGCCCAGGTGAGGCACAAGCCATGGCTCCTACCACTCACCCCTCTCATCAGATTCCCACCATGACAGGAAGGCCCAGAGCCACACTACTTGGCTCCCAAAGTTCTTAACCCAGGAGGCTAACGGGGCAGTTGGGATGTAGGACAGGCAGTGCTGACTGAAGAAGTCCTCTGGAGAGAGGCTTCCTTCACTTAAGACTGGGCCACTGTGGGCTATCAAATAGCTGCTAGGAAGGGAGAGCAGGAGCAGACCAGCATCGCTCAGCAGGGCACAGAAGGGTCACCAAAGAAAGGTGCTTCTGGTGACCTCGTGTCTGGAGGGGCTTGGCCTCTACTGAAGTCCACCCTGAACAGTCCCTCAAAGCAGAGGGCTGGTCTGCTAAGGAATCTTGGCGCCTCTTTGATCCTGTAGTTCTGGTGCTAGGGAGGGCTGGCCAGATAATACTCTCCTGTCCCTTATGAATGGCCAGGTGCACCACGGTCTGGCCAGCTGGTAAGGTGCCAGCTTGGCTCGAACCGCTCGCTCATCGCTGCACTGCCTTCCAGAGCTTGTCCTCCAGAAGGACAGATTCAACCACAGAATACGAAGCAGGGCTATGCTAGGTCTTGGGGCCAGGTTGGCGAGTGACCCTTCTACCAGTCTCCTGGGCATTCAGAGAGCACCTTTCTAGCTGCTGAGGGAGGACTGAGAGGGAAAGAGCAGAGAAGCCCCAGCATGATGCCAGTACGGACAAGGCTATGGTGCAGTGTCCCACCCTGGAGTCAACAGCAGCGAGCAGACGCTAAGGTCTGTGTACCCATCCCCTGGGACTGGAAGAATTTACCAGAGAATCCTTGAGAGGATTTGAGAGGTGGCAGGCAGACATTATGAACTCCCAGAAACTGAGAGCAAGACAGGGGTGTGGTCCTTCTGAGAGTGCACACACCCTGGCCTCTCCCAGCCTCATCTTTATCTGCCCAGTCTTTGCCCCTTTCCCCCCATCAGCCCAGCATTTGCACCCATACATATCCCACACTCCTCTTACTAATATGTAGATCAGCTTTAGATGCTCTAGGACCTCTGTTTCCCATGGGGACCAAAAGGGATCCCACCCTGAACTGAGGGGGAGCCCTCGCCTCAAATCTTCACAGAAAGGACTGCAGGTTGGGAGGAGTGGGTCATTCAGGAACTCCGTGGTTCTGGGGTAGTGGGTAGAGATGCCACTCTCCCTGGGAGTCCCCGCCAAGCTAACTCACAAGTCCATTTTTCTCCCAGACATCAATTGGTCAACCTCTGCCCTTCTCCCCAATGGTGGGGTTCCCTCCCCCCATCTGGATCTAGCTGGGCCAGAGTCAGGGAATTAGCTGATACCTGGAGCGGGAGAGTGGAGAATAGCAGGGGAGGAGGAAGCGGAGGGGAGAGGGAGGTGGGAAAGAGAGGAGGAGGAGGAAGTGGAGGGAAGAGGGAGGAGGGAAAGAGGAGGAAGTGGATGGGTGAGGGAGGAGAGAAAGAAGAGGGGTAGGAGGGAAAAGTGGAGGGGGCAGATGGGGGAGAGAACAGTGGAAGAAAGGGAGTGGGGAAAGGGGGGCCGGGAGGGAGGGACCCGTGGGGGAGGGGCGGTCTACAATCACGGCAACATCAAAGCCTTGCCCGCCGCAGAGCAGAGTCACGTGCAACCTCTGTTTCTTGCGTTCCTTAGCTGGGAGAAGCTGCTGGGCCTGGGGCTGCCGAAGGAATTTTAAAACGAGGCAGATTGTCTAGAACGGGGGAGTGGAGGGGATGAATGGAGTTTTATCTCTAAGTAAGGGATGAGGAGACAGGTTTGGAAACCTGTCCCCTGCAGCGGCAGGAGCCTGAAGGGCCCCTGCTCAGTGGCTGGGTAGGGGGCCAAGAGCAAGGACCACCCAACTCCTCTGGTAAATGGAGATTCTGGCCAGGACAGCCCAGCCTGGTTGAGAGAAGTTGAAAATCTGGCTTTCATTTCAAAAGCTTCCTCCTTTTAATATTGGCTCAAGTTTAAAGGGGGAGAAAAAGGATTCTTTTTAAAATCCACCATGTGGGCCAAATGCAGCAGGTCCTCACCAGACTCAGGGGTCTCCGCTGGGATGGGGCGTCTGATAGGCTTCAACCTGCTGTTTCATTTGTGGGGTCGCTAAGGAAGAGTAGGAGCTTGCTCAAGATCACTAAGAGGAGAGGATTAGAACTTGGGGGTCCCAGATCTGAGGTTCCACAGATCTAGGACCTGTGGGAGAATAGGAAGTGATGGAGGCTGGTGACAATAGATGGGTCTTAGGAATCCCCTCCCCCTATCCCATACCCAGCTCTGGGTGGTACCGCCCGCCCGAAGCTCCTCATGGCTGCCCCTCCGAGCCAGCTCCTCACAAGTCATCTTGACACCCCCCCCGAATCCTGGGCACCTTTGCTCCCTCATACTCCGGCCTGGAATGGCACCCTAACATTCAGCTGCAGGAAGAACCTGGCCAGGGCAACGCTACACGGTGACTGGGACAGAGATGTCCCAGCTTGCTGGTAGGAGAGGCTCCCTAGGGAGGGCCCCAGGAGGATGCCATGAACTCAGGGCAGGACACACAACAGTCAAAGTGGGGTAGGGTTGGACAGTTGATTTCCAGGGCACTGGGAAGCCCTTGGAGGGGTTGAAGCAAGAGCGAGATCAGCTCAGATCCTCACTGTGGGAGGAATTGAGACACAGGGCTGGAAACCTGTTCTTTCTTAAAGTCATTCTTCAGCAAATATTTACCTAGTATTCCCTCTGCGCCATACTGAGTGGTGGGGCAAAGCCTGTGAGGAGAAGGTGGGAGGGGCCACGATTGCAGGCAGGCGACCTGGGCCTCCAAAGAACTAGACAAGAGACTGTTCTCTCTCTGCAGAGGGACAGCAGGCAGGGACAGCAGTCTCCCTACGTGTGGTAACTAGGCAGGCAATGGTGGATGAGCTGTGCCCGAGGAGGCAGAGCTTTCCAGATGTTGTCTCAGAGGAAAGGGGGGCATTCTAAGGGAAAGGCCTGGGGGGAGGGAGACAGCTACACTGCACACCTTAGTTCTCCAGGATTTCCTATCTGGAACAAAAGCCAGCACACTGGCAGCCATCCCCAAGGCTGACAGTTTCCACCAAGGTCTAGTCCTCTGAATAAAAGCTCCTGGCTGGGTGGCCTCACAGGCCATCACAGGCTTCTAGTACACACACATTTTGGAGATGGCAGGCCTAAAATTCCAGGTCCTTGGCCATCAAACTTAGGATAAGTCCATTTGAGTTCCCGGAGAAAGTACCTTTTAGAAGCACCTGTGAGCCCTGGGAGAGAACCCCACAAGGACCCCAAAGTCTCCATGAGAAGAGCAGCTGAAGGGATATCAGACAAACTGTCAGGCTTACAGAAGTGAGGGTCCACCTGTCCCCTACAAGAGCCCAGAAGTGACGAGTGATGGCTCATCAGATGCTAGAAACCTCATTCTCCAGACCAGGAGACCGGGGTTGGCAGGATAGAGACAGGATGGGCACCAGCCAGAACTCAGGCAAGGGGTGGAAGGTTGGGGGAGAGAGGGCAGGCAGGGGTGAGGAATGGACCAGGCTGGAGAGGAAGGATGTTCTACAGAGTCCTCTCAGCCCTGGTCGGAGGCAGCTGGGAATAGGGATGTAGCTTTGCACATCTGTCACCCTGTGTCCTTCCCTGAAGCATGTGGATTTGGGGTTCGCATGAAAGGGCTCCCCTGCATGATCCTCTATCCCATCATGGGCTCCGGCTCCACTCACCAGCCTCTGCGCTACTCATGCAAGACATTAACAACAACCCACTCACTTTATAGATGAGGAAACCAAGGCCAGGAGAAGAGGCTGAGCAGTCACCAGCAGGTGAGGGGCAGAGACCAGAGCTGGACCCTCTGCTCCTGAGGCCTGGGTGGACAGGATTCCTGGCTGTTTCAAACGGAGCTAAGGCCAGGGAGATGGTAATGAGAAAGATGGCTGGCACAGGCCGTGGCTCTGCTCCAGGAGGTTTCTCCACATCCCCCTCCTGACTGAAGTCACAGACTGTGGTTCCTTCCCACGGGCAGCTCAGATGCCACCTGATCAGACGCAGCACAACTGATCTGAGGCTGAGATCAGCTGGCTGAAACCCAGCCTCCGGACCTGACCCAGCTGAGGTTAAGACAGGACAGATTGCTATCTCTGCCCATCTACTGAATGTCCCCTCTTGCCAAATTCTGAGACGTAGGCTCTGCCTCCATCCTCCCTATCCTTACACAGTGGTACTGAGGGAAAACAGAGGCTCACTGAAGCTAAGTCCCAACCCAAGATCAAGGCTCAGTGCAGGGCAGGCATCCCAAGACAGCATTCACTCATTTAACTCCTCAGCCAGTGAAGACAACCACATCCCAATTCTCCAGGCCAGAGGTCTGAATTCTTGCATCTGATCTTGAGTACTAGGCTTGGGACTCCTCCAGGCAGTCTGGCCCCACCTCTAATAGCCTTTCCATAGCCAGCTAACCACAGAAGGAGAGGGAAGTCTGACTGGCACCAGGACTGGTCCTAACAGCCTGTGCCCTTTCCACTCATCCACCCAGGAGACCCTTACACGTGAGAGATGGTTCTCGAATAGGAACAGAAGCCAGCCAGGTAACTGCCTGGAAATGACGCTGGCTAAAAGGAGAAGAGGAGGAAGGGAGGTGGAAGAAATGGGAGGGCTACAGAGAGGAGAGGTATGAGAAACAGGCAAAGGAAAGGCATAAAGGGGGGACGATGGGGGAGGGGGGACCACATGGCAGGCCCTCTCTATCCCTGATATCTGGCCGACTACAGCTGGGGCCAAGGCTGCAGCCTTCTGTGCTGGGAAGAGCTGCCTGGTCCCTTCATGGCAAGAACATCAAAGCTGGTCCCCAGCCAGCCCAAAGGTAGCATCCTTTGAGGTTTGGCGGTGATCCGGCCATATTTCAGGCTGATCTGAAGCAGCATGCGCCCCACCCCCTCCTGCCCGCCCGCCAGGAGATCCCCATCTGGGCTGTCTACTTAATACCCCATTAAGGGAGAAAATATACAGCCAGATCCCTCCCAGCCTCAGCTGCCCATTCCTCTGAAAAGATCAAAGCTGTGCTAGAGTCTCTCCTAGAAACTCCATAAACAGACTGCAGACATGGGGAGAGGCAGGTAAAACCCAACATGGCAGTGCCTCAAGGGGAGAGGGTATGGCACGAGGGGTCATCAAGGGCTAGTAGAAGTGGGGAGGCATCCAGGTCCTAGAAGAGTGGCACATGTCTCAGGGTGAGACCCTCGGCATGGGTTCTTGGCACCTTATTTACAGGTGGGGAAACTGAGGAACGCAGTACTACAGTGAACATCTTAGTGTTGAGAGGCTCCGGGTTTTGGCTGATAGTACACACCCCCAAACAGAGAGTCCATCAGCAGCCTGTGCCCCGAGATCTGTTTATCCCTACAACCTGTGCCCTTTTCAAACTAGGAACCAGATTTGGAGGGGCTCAGAGACTTAGAGAACACACAGCCTATGGGGGAACTCTGGACACACAGCAGATTCTCCTTGATCACCCATGGTAGGGACAGCAAGACTTAAGCTGGACACACCCAGGACCCCCCTCATGCAGTTTACAAAGTGCAGGCAAAGTGCGCCTCACCTCTCCAGAGCACCTCTCCCCAGGTTACTGGTGAGGAAGACTAACCGGGCAGGCGGCTCCAGTTCTGTGACTCACACCAGGCAGTGACTACTTCCTCTAGATAAGGACCACACCTTCCCCCTTCCTCCCAGCTCTCTGCTCCTTCCCACGGTGGTGCACCTGGGAACCTCAGCTCCCAGCACCCTTCAGGATCTTCACGTGTCCCTTCCCACTTTCCACACTGGCCATCCACAGGTGTTTCTACATGGCCCATCTGACCAAATAGCTCAGTCCCCAGGGAAGATCAAACTCTTCTTCTGGGCACCTGGCTCACGCTGTAAGCACCTGGTCTTACACCCAGCAGCTGCTCATCTGACATCTGGGGACAGAGGACATCAAAGTGTCTGTTCCGTGGCTGTCCCAGGACCAGGATTTCTTTGCACCCACCTTCCACCCATCCTCCTAGCTTCTGGTTTCCAAGGCCACTCAACCTCTGCTCTCTACTCTCTAGCCAGTCATCAGGGCACCATCTGTCTCCCTTCTGCTCACTCTCCTGCAGGTCCTAAGCTCCGCACAGAGGAGAGCCCCTCAAGAGTGAGGCATAGACATCCCATAAGCGCACACCAGTAGAAATGGGGGTACAGAGGGCAGGGGGATCCTGAGCAGAGACTTCTGCCCCCTTCACAGATCACTGACAGCTAACTCTGGCAGGTCGCCACCTCCTCTCACCATCAGAGAGCGAGCGAGCAGTGAGCACAGGGTGAACCAAGCAGTTTTCCAGACCTGGTGGGGCTCGGCAAGCCAATTTGAACACAGAATAAACCTCTGGCCTCTGCAAGGGGGGCACAGCAAACAGTGTGAGCCCAGGAGCTGGCACCACCCCCACTATGAGCAGAGAGCATGGCTGGGCCAGAGATGCCGCGCTCTGCTGCCAATTCCCGGCTCAGCAGAAAGCCTCCATTTTGCAGGGAGAAATTAATGAGAGGGAGAAGCCTGGGAAATTACGAGTTGCCACCTGCAATTTCTCCCTCCAAGGAAAGCGGCACGATGGCTGATTAGAGCTGCAGTCGCCCTGCCAGGCTGGGCCAGCAGCTGAGCATAGCCCACCTGCTAAGAGGCAGGTGGGAAGCAACAAGGGGAACTGGTAGGGGACCCCCACACTCAGGCAGCTTCTCCTGGGGAGCTCTGAAGAGGGGAAACCTCCAGCCAAGGGAGACATCCTTCCCCCTCTGTTAGCTGGAATAATGGATGATTCACAGACCACCTTGGTGACCTTTGGTGCCCTGTGAATTACAGGAGACACACCTTTGGCTGAGCTCATCAGCACATGGGAGATGCAGGGAAATGTCAACAATGGAGGGAATCCCCCTTGTGCCTGAGGCGGCACCAAACATCTTGGCCATTGTTGCTGTCCTTCTGATGGGGACACAGGGATTCAGGAGGACAGTATTTGTTTCAGATGAGGAACCCAGGCCTGGAGTCATATAATGGCAAAGGTGGGGCCTTAGTGACAGCAAGGGGTAGCTCCTGTTAAGCGGCAGGACAGTCACACAGCACAGCCATTGCCACAGCTATGACCAACATCTGACCAGCAGCACACAACTATGGATCCCAGACACCTTCCTTCCCTGGATGATCAGGATAAGAACTTCCTCTGATCACCACCTGAGACTCACCTTCCCCAGTCCAGCCACAGTTCCTGAGGTGGATAGTGTTAACTGTCTTGACAAAATCTAGCATCACCTGAAAGCCCAGCCCCTGGGCATGCCTGTGGTGGGGTTATCTTGATTAACGGATGGTGGGGGAAAACCCGTTTTAGCTGTGGCTGGGACCATTTCCTGGTCAGGAGCGCCTGGGCTGGATAAACCAGAGAAACCCAGCTGTGAACATGTGTGGATTCACTTCCCTGTCTCCTGATTATGTACAGAATATGACCAGCTACTTCAACCTTGACTTCCTACCTTGAACTGGGAGGCAGCACAAACCCTTTCTCCCCTTCCCGCCCACCAATAGCTTTTGCCAGACTATTTTATCATGGTAACAGAAAAAGAACTAAGACAATTCCCAACATCCAGCCTTCCATCCACACTCCAGATCTGAACCAAGGACATGTGGGAAGGGTGACTGCCCAGCCACTACTTGGGGAATCTGCTGCATCTACTCACACTGGAGCTGGACCACTCTTTCCTTCCAGTAACCCACTGATCTCCGGGTCCCTCAGATCCCAGCCAGGACCACTCCTTCCTTCCAGGAACCCACTGATCTCCGGGTCTCTCAGATCCAAGCCGGGACCACTCCTTCCTTCCAGGAACCCACTGATCTCCGGGTCCCTCAGATCCCAGGTCACTGGGATGTGAATTTAGAATAAAGTACTGGTATCAGTCTGTGCCTCCTTCTTTAGGGTCTGAACATTCTGAAGCACTGAACTCAGCTTCTGACTCTGGATGGTGGAGCACAGGGGTGAAGAATTGAGTAGAGAGCCCATAGGCATGGGAATCTAGCAGCTCTGGCCCTGCCAGTGCTGGGCACATAAATGCCATCGTTGCAGCAGAAATCCAGACCTCCCGAGCAGGCTCTTAGATTAGCTGCTGTTCACGGATAAGCCAAAGACCTCCCTGCTGGATTTTGATGGCTCTCCCTTGCCCATCGATGACCCCAGGCTGGTCCCACAGGCTCTCTGAGCCCGAGCTAGGTCAGCTGGGAAGCAGCGTGCAGTGGCATCCTCCAGGAAGTGAACTTTGAGGCACCAGCTAACTTCCAGCTCCCTGGCCCTGGCCGTATATTATAATAATGGCCTTGGCCAATAGGGGCGCAAGCTATTAGAATGAGTTAAGACCAGATTAATCTGCTTAAAAAAATATGCCTGGTTTTTATGCTGTGCATTCCCTCCTAACAACTCAGGCTCCTTCCAGGCCATTATCTCGTTTTATCGTTAATTCAATTCCATAAACACGTATTAAGTGTCTATTATGTGTAGAGCCCTGGTCTGGTAGCTGGGGTGGGGTGGAGGCCCATGGGGGGGAACGCCCAGGTGTCTAGAGTCTGGCCAGGAACCCATCTGACCTTCAGGCCCTGCTGCTGAACCTGAATGGCAGGGGGAAGCCATTGTCAGTGTGCTAGTGTTTCCTGGAGGGCGGTGAGGGGTGGGGACAGAGGCAACAGCATCTCACAGGGTAAGGCCTCTGGGGTTCAGGCTCAGTTATGCACTTTACGTCCGCGGGCTCCATCCTTCCGGTTACTCAGGGCAAAGCACTGACATCCCCTCTTCTTAACGCCCAGAGAAGACAGGAACTGAGGCTTAAAGAGCTAGAATAGCCAGTTTACTGGAGGACCCAGAATACCCTGGGCACACTCAAAATCAAACCTCATAGCCTAGACTTCAGCTTCTTTTTTTAATATTCATTACAGTGATTTCTTTTGTATATGTGGACACACATGTGTCACAGGACAAGTTAGAGGAATCGGTTCCTTCCTTCCACCTGGAGGATCTAAGGAACCACACTCAGAGTGCCTGGCTGGGTGGCAAGTGCCTTTACTTGCTGAGCCTTTATTCTCACTGGCCCTCAATTTCAACTTCTACAGAGCTGTTTGACCCAAAGGTCTCTAAAGTGTTGTGTAGGCACAAACCATCTAGGAAGAAATAAATGAATGAAAGAACAAACCAGTGAACACACACACACTCATATGTACACATATGCACACACCCCCACACACATACACACACACTCATATACATGCCCACCGCACACACAAACACACCACACATACCCTCTCCAGTACACAAACATACTCATATACACATTCTCTCTCAAGTACACACACACACACACCCCACATACCGCCCCCCCACACATACACTCTCACACACAGATATACATAGACACACACTGAATCTCCCTACTCTCAGCTGAGTTTGATCCCTCTGATGGGAAGTGGGGAGGAGGTAAGGAAAACGGAGTACTGTCTTCCTGTGGAAGCTGGGTGAGGAATTAGTCAGACCTGGTTCAAATCTCAGTACTGCTTCATCCCAGCCAGCTCTCTGGGCCTTAATGAAAACAAACAGACTGGTTCTGCCCACAGCTGTGGGAGCTGCCCAAGTGTGCCCATAAAGGCCTGGGAGTGACACTTACTGAAGGCTTAAAGGCACTGAACCACCCAGGCCAGATGTCTGCTGCCTGACAAGATGCGTGGCTGAGCAGGCTGGCCCAGGCCCATGCTGGGGAAGTCACTCGAGGACCAGAGGGAACTGTAGCTGGGATGAGGAGGGCAGTGGAGCACGCGCACTCTGCCGAGGAGATGAAGAGGGGCAGTTCCCAGGCTCCTCCTCACCCTGTTGCTCACTATTGCCCCATAGGGACTTCTATGAATCCAGCAACCCACAGGGACAGATGCCTGTAGCCTCCTGCCCCCGACCTGCCCTGTCAGCCTGGAGGGGACCTGCTAAGGGGACAGACAGGCAGAAACAAAGGACCAATGAGCCTGGAAGCTGCCAAAAGCCAGAATCCTAGCAAGAGCTTATGCCAGGAGGCTCCATTCAGCAGCCAAGCCCTGTTGGCACTCCTGTCCCGGGCTCCCTCCCAACTCAGGCCTGGCCACCTCCCCAGCCTCTGAGGGAACTTCTCCTTTCCCTGGGCATCTGAGCTCAACACACCACACACACACACGCGCCAGCATACAGCCCCCTTTGCTCATACAACCCTGATGCCAGCAGGGCCCTTCTGCTCCCCCTTATCCCAGGAAATGTGGCTCTGGGTCTAGAGTCTGTGAAATGTTCACCATGACTTCCCTGCTTTCCTCACTAAAGAGGCGGAGTTAACTTTCACCTTAAGGTTAGCTTTTCAGGAACTAAATGTCAAGCTCTGTCACCTCTCTGAGCCTTGCCATCCTCACCTGTAAAGCAAGGGATGAGTAAAACACACCTGGAAACTTAGCGCGCCAGCGTGCTCTGAAGTTGGTGTCCACGCAGCTAAGCCTGCCTTGATCCTAATCCCCAGCCCTGGCTGCATTCCCGTCTCCCTGTGCCCTAGAGCCGCTCTATCAGGAGGCAGAACCTCCCATTCTGCTCGGGACAGCCAGGAAGTCTCCCCAGGGAAGATGGTACACATCTATTCGGACTCTGAAGGAGGATTAGGAGTTTTAGGGCAGTGACAGTCACATGCTACTCATGCATCAGACACATGTTGAGGGGCTGTGAGCCAGGAAGTACTGGTTCAGTGAGAAGATGAATGGGCTCTGGGGACACAAAATCTACATCCCAGTAACATCTCTGTGACCTGGGATCTCATCAATTCCAGCTGTCTGGAGGGTCAACAGGAGGAAGGAGGTGGTGAGATTACTAATGGCAGGGATCCACTGTCTCTCTCCCCATTCTGTGTGTGTGTGTGTGTGTGTGTGTGTGTGTGTGTCTGTGTTTTCCAATGCAACTATGGTTCATCCAGACCCAAATAGCAAGACATGAAGAGGACACGCCCCAAGGACAAAGCCTGGAGGAAGAAGGGGGTATGGGGTTTGGAGGATTTGGTGGTCTTGCGACTACAATATAGCAGAAGGAACTGGAGTGACCCAGGTCTCAGGGCTGAGGCTGGCAGTGTGTGCTCATATGTAGGCTACAGGAAGCCAGGCCAAGAGCCCCACACTTGAAGGTGTGGGGACCCCATGACTTTGCACGTGCCAAGGCAGGGAACAAGGCACCAGACAGGTAGACCTGCGGCCTACAATGGACCCTTTGGGAGCCCTGAGGCTACACAGCCATGTGCATAGGTACTTGATGCCTTCCCCAGCAGAGCCGCACGAACAGATTGATGAGGCCCGTGCTCAATCCATCTTGAGTTTAGCTCAACTTCAGGCTGCATCCTGGTGACACTGGCCCATCAATACTGGAGAAAATACGGCTTGGAGGAGGAGCAATTAGGAACAGTACCACAGGCTGAGGACGAAAGCCGAGTGTCTACCGATCACTGCCCTCAGAAAATGGGCCCATGTGTACGGGAGCGGTTGTGGGGTACAGGTGGGGGCCAGGCTGTCGAGCTGCTGCCCACACACAGCCTGCCACCTGCCAGGCCCTGCAGTTAGCAGAGCTGTTGTCCTATGGTACTAATGATGGTGCATACAGTCAGGGAAGCAGATGGAGTAGAAGGGCTGTTTGGGGCTTTATCTCCCGTAATAAGCCTGGGCCAGAGAGATACCCTTCCCAGGCTCTGCACACATATATGCATGTGCGTGGGTGCGTGCGTGCGTGTGTGTGTGTGTGTGTGTGTGTGTGTGTGCGCGCGCACGCACGTGTGTCCAGAGTTAAGTGTTCCCCGTGCCTTGGTTTCCTTTATTAGAAAAATGGAGACATTCCTGCTTTAGAGTATGGGGGAAGGCTCAAACTGGATGGGATGGCTTTTCACAGTGCATCTGCTGCACAGCCCTTAAGTTCAGAGGTGGGCTTCCAACAGGGCCTACCCCAGCACACATATCCACATCCAGGACGGGAGGAAGGGATGAGCCAAAGTATGAGTGGGAGTCAAAAAGACCCTAGCCTGATCTGGCCATCTGCATTGCAAGACAGAGATTTAAAGGCTGAGCCAGGGCCATGAGAACAAGGGCAGCATTTAAGAAGGGAAGGCCGAAGGATTAGGGGTTCAAAGCCAGCACAGTAACATAGGTAACTATGTAACATAACAGCATGGGCTACATAGTAAGGTAGAGGCCAGCCCTGGCACATGAGTTCTGCTCTCAGGAAGAGAGGAAATGAAGACAGGAAGAAGAAGAAGAAGAAGAAGGAGGAGGAGGAGGAGGAGGAGGAGGAGGAGGAGGAGGAGGAGGAGAAGAAGAAGAAGAAGAAGAAGAAGAAGAAGAAGAAGAAGAAGAAGAAGAAGAAGAAGAAGAAGAAGAAAGAGGGACAGAGGGAGGGGGGAAGGGTCTGCTGGGCAGAAGAGAGCGTGTCTGTAATCCTACTGCTCAGGAGGCTGGGGCAGAGGGTCATGAGTTCAAGGCCAGCCTCACAGTTACAAGGGCAGGAGAGAAAGGAATGAGGAAGGAGGAGATGCTAACGGTAGGGAGAGAGAGCAAGCACTGAGGAGGAAGGAGAGACTTTGATGTCACCTTGCAGAGATGAGCAGTTAGACTTTTGCATCTTTAATGTTCTTCAGAAGCTTTGTGAGCATTTGACTTGACGCTATTGGGAGGTGGTGGAAAGGTTAGCATCATGCCACAGGAAGTCATCAGGCAGGGCCTCTGAGGGGACTGTGGGACACCAATCTCCGCTCTCTGGTTCCTGGCCGTGAAGTAAGCACCTTTGCTCCATTCTACACTCCTACTGTGTTGATGCACTGCCTTGCCATAGGCCCCAAAGCAATAGGACCGGTCGACCATGGAGGGCACTCAAAACTGTGAGTCCGAACGAGCCAGGCATCTGTTCCAGGGACAGAAAGCTGACCACACAGGGAGGGTTGGTAAGGAGTGTGCTATATGGTGGCACACTGAATAAAGAGGTCAGAGAACAAGATAAATCTCTGAAGCCTCAAAAGTGCCACCATGAATGAATGAATAGATGAATGAAACAAACCACTGTGTGCAGAGGTGGTAGAAGAACCTCCAGGACATCATCACTGATCCCTCCTAGTCAGAAAGGCACTTAACTGGGAAACCCACACAGCCACAGCTCTGCCTGCCTGGGGGCAGGCCTGGAATCTTCCTGCATGTAGCTGCAGGTGATGAGGGAGCCAAGTTTGGATTTGCCCTTGTGGATGGGGTCTCGATGGGCCAGGCTGGGCCTGGCCAGGTAAGTCTCAGTCCACAGAAGAGCCCATAGAAGGGACTATATAAAGGTATGGGAAGACGAAGGCTGGAGATCAGATTTGGGAACTGAGACACACGCTGGACTCCCAAAGATCATCATTGGGACCAAAGCCCTCATTCTCAGCCACCACAACCATTGTCTGTCTCAACTAGTGGTTGCTCTCTGGCCTGGCCCTCCCTGCTGAGTCCTGGACTCCTTGTCTGAAAGATGGCAACAAATATTTCTTCATGAAGAGGTATGAGGCTGCAGATCTCGGAGGTTCCAAGCCCCTCTCCTGAGAGGAAGACGGGAGTGCAGGGTGCCTAGCCTCCGTCCTCCCACCCCGCCAGGTCCTGTGCCTTTTTCAGGGACCACATGTCTGCAGAGCCCAGGAAAAAATAGCCAGACAAGAGCAGCTGGGTCCAGGCAGGTCCCAGAGAGAGTCAGGGAGGCGCATCACCCTCTGCTCAGGCCACCATGTGTCAACCTTCCCAGTCTAGGCTCCCCTGTCAAGCCCATTCCATGCTATACTGTGCAGCTGCAGGGAGGGAGGGAGAGCCCCATGACTGGATTTGCCCTCACGGATGGGGGCTTAATAGACCCAGCTAGATAAGCCCCGCAGCATCCCTGGGCCTCGGGAACACAGGTGCCGATGCCTACCTGGAGGCTGTCAGGTAACCTGGCACAGTGACTGACGCTTAGTAGGCCTGCAGGGAACACAAATGGCTGCTGGCGCGTAATAAACTCTCCGGCAACACTTTAATCCCAATGTGGGCCATCTTTTCAAGCTAACAAGGTAAAGTTGCCCAAGGCCTGAGTACCTCAGATGACCTGAACTCACTCAGCCCAAGAACCGCCCTCTACATGTCTGGTGTGTGTGCAGCCCGGCACAGGGGGCAAGCTCCTGGCTGCTTGCCCTCTCTATGTTCCTCCCTAAGGCTCCCGAGAGCTCTGGGAGGCCCCTCCCCATTTCTAACTCTCCGTGGCTCACACCCAACACAACTCCAGGGATTGTTTTTGATCACATGCCAGCATCCATCTTGCCTTGCCCAGGATGCCGCTGGGGTTCTGTTAGGACTCTGTTCTACCCCTGGATACCTTCAAGGCATCTAAGCCAGGCTCACAGCAGTCTTCCGTTCTCCCAGCACAGCAAGCTGAGCCCCGCCTCAGGACCTTCGCAAAGACTTTTCTCTGCTGAGAACGCTCTTGCCCACGCTCTGGGCACGTCTGGCTCCTTCCTGTACATCACTTTCCAGGGTTACAAGACTCGGTTTGCTGCGCCCAGTGCCTGCACAGCATCTACACACAGTGGATTCCAGGGGAGACAGAGCCTTGTTCCTAAGGGCCCTGGACCCCGATGGGGCTCTGCTACAGGCACCAGCTCAGGATGAACTCGGAGGTGATGCATACATCTGGAACTGACTGAATCTGTCTCTCTGGACACGTGCTTCTGCTCAGGGCAGACGCCTAATGCGAATCGCTTCTGTCATCAGGACACGAAGGGGCTTGACACAGACCAGCTGCCGCTGCCGAAGGACAGGCTGCCAGAGCGCCGATGGGCTCTCAGCAAAATTGATGGCCGCTGTCAGAAAGTGATTTCCCCACGGCCGCGTCGCAGGCCCTCGGAGGAGCTCAAATCCCAGGCAGCGATGCCTCCCGTGGCAGAGGGTGGGCAGGCAGCCAAGCGGGGGCCAGGCATGCAGCCAGGCAGCCCACACCTGGTCCAGCTGCTTCCCAGGCCCCAGGGGAAGAAGGGAGCAATTATCAGCAGGGAGGGGAGTCCACGGGCCTGGGAGGAGAGCAGAGGGTCAGCAGGGAGGACAGAGCTACTTCATGTTCCCTTCATTCTTTCTGCTCCAGGCTCAAACACCCAAAGTATGCTGACGGACAGACAGACGGACAGATGCATGGATGGATGAATAATTTATAAGTGCCGAAAGGCCTCTGACAAAGCAGGATCCTAAGTGGACCCGAAGGTAGGCAGCAGCAGTGCCCAGTGCCACATCCTGGGAGTCAGTATCTGGTCACTTCAGTCTAGGTCAGTAGCGCCTCCCCATCCTGAACCAGCGGCCCCAGTTCACATCATGATAGCACATACTGTCTGTGCCTATTTCCATAGGTGGGAGGGGCAGGGAGCTGGACCAGAACACTCAAAGTCAGTTACTTATCACATAATTCTTCAAAAAAATGTGCAGCTGATGCCTGAGGCCCAGGGTAGATGGCAATCTGAAGTCATCTGAGGACCACAGGACAATCCAGCCTACGAAGGAAGGCCCAGAAAGGTTCAGTCGCTCAGCAGTCACCAGCCACCTTCCAGGAGTGACGCCTGCCTTAGGTCACTTGTGCCAGGGGTCCACTCGCTGGGGATCCCATGTCCTTGGGTGGACAGGGAGGGCTGAAGGTGAGGAAGAAACACAGGGCAGGCACTCTGAGAGACCAGCCCGCTTAGATCAGGTGCTGAGAGGCGGGAAAAGGAGGACAGCAAACCTAGGGGTAGATGGGTGCCGAGGCAGACAAAATAATTCCACTTATTCAAACACTCATCGTCAAGGCCCTGAGCTGGGCCTGGGACCAAAACTGAATAAGACTCCCACATCCTTGAGGGCAGCCCTACAGGCCGGTGGGAGTGGACAGGAACCGGAGCTGGTGCTTACATGAATGGGCAGTGTAATGAAATAAGAGTCCAGGCACTGGGACCCATGGGAAGTAAGAGACCGGTGTGGTCAGGGTGCAGACAAGGAGATGTCCGTGAGGGTGTAGCCTATCTAGAAGTACACATGAATATGAGGGTCTCTGCTCAGCTCGGCCTGCTGGCTCCATGGGGCTGAGGTATATCCTGTTCATCGGCCTTGGTGCCGCTGCTGCAGCTCCTGTCTCCCACCTGCTCCTGTAGCTCTTCAGGGCTCAGGAAGTGTTGACTAAACGGCAGGATCCCCAACAAGCTCCCACAGCGCTCAGTGCTTACCCCATTATAGCACCGACACCCAGGGGGCTCTCAGGGCTCACACGTGGACCTGCCGGTGAGCCCTTTGAGGGCAGGACCACACAGTGTCCTCACCAGTAGCCAGAGACTTCCTCACGATGAGTGCTTTGGAAGCAGGGGTCTTGGAGGGGGAGAAATGGCTTCCATGGCTTTGTGGAGGCAAGCGAGATCTGTTCCAGGAACTTCCAGGGGTCCCCAGGGACACAGAGGCCCAGCATACTCTTGTGCCCATTGGTCCCAGCAGCCTGGTCCCAGTCACACAGTTCCTGACTACAGAGACAGTTCAGAGGCTACAGAAAGGTCAGTTACCACACAAGACCCCTCCCTGCACCCCAAGGAGCCTTGTACCCACTCATGGCCTCTGAATGTGTCTACCAAGAGGACACAGCTTGGTGCCTGGTGCCAGACCCCATCTGTATCTCCAGATTGCCAGGCTCATCCCTAGATGGCAACTGGGATGAAAATATTGCCCACCCACCCCCAAATCAGGAGCCAGAGGAAGGCCAGGGGCACTTCTCAGCTCCACCTTCACATGTAGAGGGCCGCATCCCAGCCAGGGCTGAAATACAAGACAGTAGCAGGGAGCGCCTATCTAGAACAGCTCTTCCTTCCCACACCTGCCTACCGCTCCCAGGAGAACAAACAGTCACATACTGTAACTCCACAACTTTATGAGCAACAGAATCTGAAGCCAGAGGTCCCTCCTCATCCTCCTTTGGAGGAGTGCCCTGACTGCCAGGGTCTCCAGAGTGGTAGTACTGTTTTCATGCCAATAACACTGCTGGCATCACTACCACCTTCCCTCTGAGCTGCCTTATTCCTAGGTCTCTCCAGTCCTTTTCTTCCTGAAACACATAAAACATATCTCCCCATCCCCCGCCCCACTCCAGTGCTGCCAATGGCTTGGCTTCCAACCCCTGGTGCTGGCACCGGCAGCCCATTCTGGTCTCATCCCCAAAAAACTTCAGTCAAAAGTCGCCCTATCCCCAAATCCAAAATGTCCTTTTCTGCCTCTGTACCCACAGTTTCTCTCCCTGGAATACTCCTTCCCTGAGTCCCTTCACTGCCTGAGTTGAAAGTGTGCCCTAAAGGCATGGCTCAGAGATCCCGTGGCCTTGGCAATCTTCGAAGACCCCTGGAGTCCCACAGAGAATGCCAACCACAGTATGGGTCTGCCTCTGCCTGACTAGCTGCTCTGCATGCAGGGCTGGCTGGCTCACCCCACACACCAACGCTTGCTAGAACGGATAAATTACCTCATTCAGCCACAGAGCACGCCTGGCTGGAGTGCTGGCAGTTCAGCCAAGAGCCCTCTCGTGGAAACCACCACCACGCCGACGGTGGCGATATTTCACCTCACCGAGAAGTGTACTGTGAGCACTGGAGTCTCAATGGAGCAAGTGTTTGTGTGTGGTTGGGGAGGGAGGTATTGGATGATGAGCTCTGGTTTAAATACACAGAACAGGAAACCTCTAACTCCAACTGGACAGGGCCTACCAGGCTCCCCGAGTCTCTTCACCATTCTGCAGGGGACACAACAGGAAAAGCACCTCCATTTCACTGAGGTGGGCACTGACCAAGCGATGGCCCAAAGAGACCCCGCTGGTCAGGCTGGCATCAGTATGGGCTTGTTCATCCCTACTTGGGTGAGCAGTAGCAGGGTGGGACACAGCGGCAGAGCCACTGGAGAGCAGCTGTCCTGTAGTTTTCACACAGGCAGGGACGGGCAGGAGGGAAAAGGAGAGCCAAGGGGCCCAGTCTGATCCACCCTCAGACCTGGTGAGAGAAACAGCGGTCAGCCAGCAGGACCCAATTATGCATATGGCTTAAGAGGCACCTATGAGCCAAGATGAGCAGAGGTCGGAGTCTAGGCAGGGAATCATCATGGCTTCTCCTAATGTGTGCCAGCCCAGCCCTGGGAGCCCAGTTGGCCATGTTCCCAGAGCCCTATGGGGCAGGCAGGCCTAGGCAGCAAAGACCCTCACTGGAGGTCCCAACAAACTCCAGTACAAGGCTGTATGCCAGGGACGAACTGGGCCCTATACCCACAAACATCACCCCCATACACCCCCCCCACACACACACACCCCAACCCCCCCCACTCCACCCCCCCCACCCCCGCACATTTATCTGCCAGAGGCCCTGCTAGGATACTCTAGGCCCCACCTTGTTTGCCAGGTCTGATTTGCATATGCTAATTAGACACACATCCCTTGCTCCCCTTGGAGCCAGCTTGTTTAGGGAACGGCTGGATCTGGCTATACCTGTACCGTGCTGATGTCACGCCGAGCTATTTCCAGCCTGGTTGCCATGGGAACCACAAGGCCTCAGCTCCAGTTAGGAGTTCAATATATAATTTACTTACTCCCCCATCCCCCACAGCCCCACCCCAAAGAGACTGGGGTGTATGGGGAACAATCGGCTAAAATATACAATAACACCCTTCACTTCCCTCAGAGGCCCGTGAAGTGGAAGGGGAGGAAGGAGAGCCACACAGTGGAACGGGAAATCCATTTTTGGAAAAGGGGGATGGTAGTAGGGAGATAGCTTCCCTCTTTGAGGAAAGAAGGAAGCTTGGCACTTGGGTGCTTCCACAGAGACTCTGGCTCGGCCAGGGGTGACACAGGGCCTTCCGCCCTATAACAATGCTGTCACAGGGCAATGCTGCCAGGCAAGCCTTCATCAGGAACTTCAGCCCCTCAAGAAGAACCTGCCTGGCTCCGTGAAGCTCCTAGGCTTAGAAAATCACTATTAATTCAGCTGGGTCAGCTTGGGCACCTCCTAAACACACGGATGTTCCCAGGTCCTGCTGCCAACTACAGGGGCTACCTGCTACCTCCAGGCCGAGTGTGTGGTGTACCTCTGATGGACCCAGAAGCTGGCTGAGGCCAGGGGCTAGATGGTTACTTAAAGGTGGCGCTCGCCTTACTGAAGCTCAGGCCCTGCTACTCTGAGCCTGACAGTTCTGCAGGCATAAGTATTTAAATACCTGCTCTGTGCTCGCTGTGCTTGGGATACTAGGGACGCTGGAGGACTCAGGCACAGACCTGTGCACAGAGAGGCCCCAGACTGACTGCAGGAGAATGGATCCTGGTACTGAGAAGGTCCACTTAACTTTCTGGCCCACGAGCCTAAGTGCTCCCAGCTTCCCCAGGCAGGCACGCTCACGCTCGGCTAGCCATGGAAGGCCACGGTGGTCCTCTCTGTGTTGGAGGAAGACAGAGGACCCCAGCTTGGGGTTATCTCATGCTGAGTTGCAGAGCCTCTGAGTTTTGGGGTCAACAGGACCTAGGAGAACACTGCGAGTCACCTCCTTTTCTCACCTTTACTTCCTTCCCTATAAAATTACTCCACTTTATTCCCATTCTTTAAAACTCTAAGTATCAGGACCCACATTGCCTTGATGGAAAAACTGAGGCAGTAAGTGAACTACTAAACAAAGCGTCAGACTAAGACTTCTAAGAGTTTGAAGCTCTTCTTCAAGGGCCTACACTGACCCCACGATGGAGAGAAACAAGATGAGACCAGTCTCCTGCTCCCTGGAGCAGGGATGTGTCTCCCTATGCTATAGAAACTACCACCCTTACCATACCCAGGTCTCTCCCAGCAAGTATGGTTCTCCCTCCCACCTCAGTGCCTGGGCTCTCCCAGTCCCAAATCCCCCAGAAGGAAGCCCAAGCCACGACCTATGGTGTGGCTCCCCAAAGTTCTCCCTCACCCTACTCCTCATTTTCCTTCTACCCCAGCACTGCCCTGACGTGCAGGAATGGGATGACAGCATATTCGACCCCAATTTCTCCTCACAGCCTTCAGGGTCAGTCCCCAAGCTCTCTCTCTACCTCCCCTCTTCCATTCTGATTAACTGCACAAACCCATTCTGTTCACCCACTTGGAAGGCCTTTCTCCCAGACAACCACAGACTAGGACAGGGAGAATAAGGACAGTGGGTGGGATAACCTGGATCAGATGCTGACTTTAACCCCTTAGCAGATGTTCATCCTGTGTGCCGTCTGTGAGATGGACAGACAACCTTCACAGCCTAACTGAGCTAGTGTAAAAGGAGCAGAGCCAGGGCAGCCGTAGCCCAGATCCCAGCCCCTGCATGCACTACTGAGATGGTTAGTGTTGTCAACGTGTCATCTTCTAGAATCATCTTGGGGATGGGCATCTGGGTATGGCCAGACTGGGGGAGGGGGTCTTGAATGCATCAATTGATATAGGAAAGCTCGTCTTGACGGTGGGTGGGACTATTCCCTGGGCAGGGGATTCTGGACTGAACAAGTCGGAGAGTCACATGAGCAGCAGTCCAAATTCCTCTACTGTTCCCTGACTGTAGATAGGTCATGAACGACTGCTTCAAGCTCCTGCTGCCTTGATTTCCCCCACTAGAACGGACTGTGCCTTGATCTCTGAACCTCCTCTAGTTTTTTTTTTTTTGTTTTTTGGTTTTTTTGTTTTTTTTTCTTCAGGGTATTTTTATCACAGAAACGGGAAAAGAATCTAAGACAGCTATGCATTAATCTGTCTTTCAAGTTAATGTCCATCTCCCCAGCACACCGATCATCTGGGAAGCCAAAGCATGCCCAGTGAGAGCTCCTGATGTATCTCCAGGTTGGACACACAGTAGGTGCTCAATATGTCTGTGGGGATGGATGACAGCATGGCTATACCTGTTATCACAGAAATGAACAAGGTGTCTGCCTATGGGCCTCACCAGAGCAACAGCCCATCCTAAACTGGGACCCCCAGCTCCCTGTTACAGGACATCCTTTACATCCACAGGATGTGGGGAGAGCTGGGGACTGACCACCCACACCATGCAGGGTCTGCAGAGGTGATAGCTATGGTCAGCTCCCGGAGCTCGGGGCACTCACAGCTGTTTGTCCACAGCTCCACTGCTGCCTCCCTCACTGCCCTGGTAATGTACACATGGCCTCCCAGGAAACTGCAGAAAATGAGTTAATAGAACATTATGGCTGAGAATTTAAATACACAGGAGTCAGGCAACACAGACTTACAGTTCCCCAAGCAACTGTAAAAACCACACAAGCAATTCAGGAGCAAAGGCGGGAGTGGATTTAAGGCCTTCTCGGCCACTGGTGGACTCCAGTGGCTGCACCCTGACCTCTCAGACAGATGGTCCTTCTAGGCCCGAGAACACCGACATGAGGGATGAGCTACTCAGGCCACGTGGCTCACCAGACCCTTTGGAGGCACTCAGGAGCTTCCAGCAGGAGCTCTAGGCCCCCACCCCACGATCCTGTCTGCTGCAACCCCAGTTGGATTCACACCCCTGCTCCCAGCTCCCGTGGCTAGCCACTCTAAGGGCTGGACATCCAGCTCATGCCTCTGTGCTCCTGTCCATTCTGCAAGGCACAGCTCACAAGGCCACTGTCTAGGACCCTCAGTTTCCCCATTCCTGTCTCAAATAATGAATTCAAGGAAGTAGGCTCAGGGTGGAGAGACAGCTCACCAGTTAAGAGCCCCGGCTGCTCTTTCCGAGGACTGGGGTTCAATTCCCAGCACCCACGTGACAGTTCACAACCATCTGTAACTCCAGTTCTAAGGAATTCCATTCCTTCTTCTGTACTCTGTGAGCACAAGTCACACATGTGGTACTCAGACATGCATGCAGATAGAACACTCATATACATAAAATACACATTTAATAAAGAAGAAAGAACACAGGCCCAGGCCCTGTTGGATTCACAACACAACCCCATGCTTACGAGTCTTGGGTAAGTCACCAGTTCATTCGGTGCCTCGGATTTCCCATGTATGACAGAGGTACTAACTACTACCTCGGATGAAGTGTTTGGAGCTCAGTGACTGCCACCACTACCCCCACAGCTGTCACTACAATGTTCCTTCCTCTACCAAGAGCCACGAAACACAAAACACAGAGGGAGGCACCTGTGTGGGGGAGAGCACCTGTGAGGGATGGCCAAGCCTGGAGGGGAGGCTGAGAGGGGAAGGGAGGAGGGGAAGGGAGGAGGGGAGGAGGGGAGGGGAGGATGGAAGAGCCAAATCTCAGGATGCCCCTGCTGGGTGGGGCATGAGCCCAGCACCTATTAAGGCCCTTTCCTGTCTTCTGAGGATGGCTGAGAGAGACACGGGAGCCCTTCCCTTGATGCCTAGCTAATGAGGAGGCTGCCCTGAGGTGGGAACACACAGTCAGCAGGACTCCCTACAGTGCAGGTGTAGCAGTGGGAGCCACAAATGAGCGCTGGAGAGGTGACAGAGTGGCTGAAGAGTCAAAGTGACAGGACTCTCCATCCTCAGGTCCGGCTCAGTTCAGATCAAAGTCTTTCAGGAAGACTCTTTCCAGGACCTGTATCTGGCAGGGTCTGAGCCCTATGGAAGGCTATCTAGAGCAGCAAGATAGAGAAGCTTGGGGAGGCAGAGGTGTCAGCATGTAGGGGAGATGCTCCAAAGACCTGGGTTCTGAGGATGCTGCAGCTGGAGGCTCTCAGATCATCATCTGGTTAAAGTGACTGGCACCATGGAGAAGAGTCTGTGTTCAGCTGGAGTTTAACAACACTGAGGGGCGGGGCGACAAGTGTACGGAGAGCTACTCCTGCTTAGTCAAGGGGTGGCATCTCAGAGGAGGTGACAGTTGAACTAAGAACGCATGGACCTGCGTAAGGGTATTCCAGGAAAACTGCAGGGGCAAAAGCTTGGAGGCAGGGGCAGGCCCAGCATGATGGAGCGTCGGGAAAGAGGCAGCTGAAGGAACGTGGCAGAGGTGAGCCTCTGGTCACTTAATGCCAGCCGCTGCCAAGCTGGCCTCATTTTGAATGCCAGCATGGAACCTCAGACTCCACCTGGAAAATACGGGTGACATCTATAACCAATTATGAGGGCTAAGCCTATCACTGGGAATCCAGGCAGGTACCATGGGAACCTGAGCTGCTCCCGTCATTACTGGAAGGGAGGGGAGCCTAACAGACCCACTGTGGCAACCAGGAAACACAAATGAACTGCAGAGGCCCACTGAATTAGGAGAAGGAAAGAGCAGAAGCAAAGACGAGCACAGGAAGATCTGGCCCCTCCCTCTGCCACCTGCTTGGAAGAGTGTGACTTGCTGGCATCCTTTTCTGTCACCCAGAGATGGACCTGGAGCTCAGCTTACGAAAAAAAACACCAGAAGAATCCCAGGCTGAGGCTAACAAGGTAGGAGCCAAGGAGCTGTAACCTTGCACCTGGCACAGGTTAGAGCCAAGGAAAGGCTGGATATGTGTGTGCATGCATGCATGGATGCCTGCATGCATGCATACCCAGGTAGATGAAGAGACACATGCATGGAAGCATGGATGCATGGAGCAACAGACAGAAAAGTTGGACACCAAGCAGCCAAGAGTCAGACACCTCACTAGCAGCCCCACCTCATGCTCCCTCGGGATCTTTGGTCCTCAAACGCTCAGCGGTACCAGCACCTTTGTGTGTACCTGGCTGTTCTAGAAGTGGGCCACGTGTAGGGGATGCTATCTCCCTAAGAAATCATCAGCGACCCCAGGGTGGCTTGCAGGGGGTGGGGGGGGTAACAAAAGCTTCTTAGAAGTGTCCTTAAATTGTTCCCTCCCACCTGTTGGTCTCTCACCAACCTCCTCCTGCTTTCTGGCAGGTGGGGCCTCCATGCAGGGTCCACCTGCCTGTCACAGCAACCCGCATGTCCTGCCCAGCAAATCTTGTTTGTGTCCCTAAAGGTATTGCTGCAAGGCAGGGCTAGCACCAGCCGGGACCATCTGCTCAGCCTGAGGAAGGGGCGGGGTCTGGGTTACTACTTTATCTGATGTGCAGCAGCCTGGAGCTGGGCTTCCTGTCAGGTGGCCCCTGTGGGTAGGGCACCAAAGAGGGACCAAAGACTTCACACCAAGAGCGGGGTCAAACCTGGATAGTCTCGAGTAAAGAGCCCAGGGATGGGAGGGCCGGGTTTACTGGCCGGGACAGGTTTCCAGCAGAAGCTGTGGGTGCAGGGATCTTAATCCATGAACACAGAGGGATGGCCAAAGGCACCATAGAACCAAACAAAGGGGTTCCAGCTCTCCACCAGAACTCCACCAGTTCGAGAACAGCCTGGGACCTACAAGCACAGGAGATGAGGCTGAGGGTGAGAGGCAGTGTGTGAAGAGCCCATGTCTTCCCTCCACATGGAATGCAGGGTTGTTGGGACTTGAGGCAAACTGATGGAGCCTGTTCCTTTATACATCTAACTCTGGCTATGGATACCAGGGCAGCCATGCCTAACCCAGAACCCAAGCTTCCAAGACTTGCAATGGCTTCTCTCGGTAGAAAGAGAGCCCCTTCACAGGTAGGTCCTGTCCCCAGGGACAGCTGTACTAGTGACCAGTCATGGCAGGATGAGATGTTGCACTCTGTCTTGGTCTAAACAGCTCTAATGGCTGGGTAGCTCTCCTGACCCCATTCCTCACCTCATGGTGTCCTTCTGAACACCCTCTTCTGAAGCTGATTAGAGACAATGCCACCGTGAGCCCAGCTCCTTGCGGACAGGAGATGACACAGCATCTCTACCTCAGCTCTGCTCTTCTGGCAACTGCCCCTCAGACAGACTCTGCAGAAAGCAGCAAACTCTCTGCCCTTCTCTCCTGATAGGTGCCGTTCTGAGGGTGGGGTATAGCATACATGCTCCCGTTCCGATGGCAGGGGCAGCTAGGCCATTTTACTTACGGGAAAACAGAAGCACACAGAGAGGAAGAGATGGACATGGCCACGAGCATGACACCTAACTAGATCCCCCCAGGAAGTCTCCCCTCGTCAAGGGCCACAGCCCTACTCTCAAATACTCATGCTACTATCACATGTCACCTTCTTCCACTCCAAATATATGTATTCCCCGCCCCGGGCCTTACACTCTCTCTCCCTCGGCTTGGCCTCCGCTGCCTGTTCGTACATTTAATTGCTAGCTCAATCTGTTACTGCCGGTCTGGACCCTCCTTCAGAGAGCCTCACCAACCTCTCTCCTCTTTGAAGTCCTTATCTTTGCCACCATGTCACTTTCAGTCTGTGAGTATCTGATGAGCCATCAAGGTCGGTGAGCCAGGCCCTGTACTCTCTCACTTGAACTAACACATCTTTTCCACCCACTTTCCCTCAGAAGTGCAGCCAAGGGTGGCCTCTAGGCTGTTCCTACGCAGAGTCATCCTACCCTGGCTGCTTGGCCTATATGGTCCCTCCAGCCAGACTATGCATGGCCCTATAGTGTCCAGCTCTCCTGAACACAATTCCCTCCCTCTCTTCCTTCCTTCCTTCCCCATCCTCTTCTGAAAATGGCCTCACTATGTAGCCTTGGCTGCCCCAGAACTCTCTATGCAAACCATGCTGGCCTTGAACTCAAAGACATTTGCCTGACTTCTTTTTTTTAAAAAAAAAAAGATTTATTTATTTATTATATATGAATACACTGTAGCTGTCTTCAGACACTCCAGAAGAGGGAGTCAGATCCCATTACAGATGGTTGTGAGCCACCATGTGGTTACTGGGATTTGAACTCAGGACCTCTGGAAGAGCAGTCAGTGCTCTTAACCACTGAGCCATCTCTCTAGCCCCTAGAACATACTTCTAACAAGTGGCCCACTCAGACACCCTGAAGAACAGTTTGGGGGCCTTCCCCAAGGCATGACAAGGGTGGGTCTTTTCATTCTCCATGTACTTACTAAAACAATACAAGTACCTGGGAACCAGGCCCTCGGAGGGGCAGGTAGTAGACCCCAGAAGCACCAAGCCCAAGGGGGAAGGCTCATGCTCAAACATAGTTCCACCCACTCCTTTGAGCCTGGTCTAGTTATCCATCTAGACTCCTTACTACTCCCCTGTCTTGGTGGCAAGTGCCTGTCTCTGTCTTCACATTATCAGGCTCAAACTCCAGCCCATTCACCCTCTGGCTGTGCATCCTTGGGTTAAGTCTCTGTGTGTCTCAGGTTCTCATCTGTTAAATGGGAAGAGGGACCAGGACCATGGTACTTCCTGGGGTTGTAGGTAGGGCCTAAGGGTTATATAACACACACAAAATCTTATTCAGAGGCTCAGTGACAACAGGAGCTGTCACACCTTCCACACAGTCACTTTTCACTCCTTCAGGAAAGTTAGGCCTTAGAGGAGGTCAGTCAGCCTCAACCAGAGGCAAACCCCTGGGTCCTGGTGCTGAAGCCAATCCAGCCCTGACTCTCCCCCTGCTCCCTGGAGAGTCTGAGACACAGGCAGTACTCTGCCTCAGGCCTGGCCATCTGATGCCCACTGCATCCACACCTGCCTTCTAGCACCTCGCTCGGTCACGGTCGCTCGGTCACTCGGTCGCGGTCGCTCGGCACCTCTGCTTGGCAGTTATATCCCACCCCCACCCGTGCGAGGCAGAGCTAAGGGGAATTCTGAGAGGCCAGGAGATGAGAGATGTGATAAGCCTCCTCCTTGCCAGAGCCACCACCTCCCTGGGGAACAGTCACAACTTGGATAAGGAGGGCGGGGGAGGCAGCTGGCTAGTGCTGGGAATTCCTCTCTTCCTAATGGAGGCCATAAACCCATCCTTCATCCCAGCACTGCTGCTAACGGTGCTCCCATCTGCCTCATCAGAAATGAGCCTGTCCCAGCCTGAAGACACCTGTAGGAAGAACAGTTATGAGTCAGTGGAGCACGTGGCCTGGGCCTCTGAACTCCCCTCTCCAGGGCAAAAGGAGGGAGCTGAGACAGGCCGGCTTGAATGTGGGCTCTGCCAGGGTTAACAGGGAGCTACAGATGGAAGGAGGGAGCAAAAGATGAGGCAAAGGGCTGGCGGGAACCGGCTGGCCACAGTAGGCACATTACAGAAAGCAACACCAGGGGCCACCACAGAAACGAAGGCCCAGGCTGCACGGTGGGATGGTGCCCAGCAGTCAGGAGGCAGCTCAGGGCCACAGCCATGGCAAAACCAGAAGCAATGTTCATTCCCAAGGCCGAGCCTTCCTCCTCCCTCTGCTCGTCCTGCCCCTAAGCCAAACCACATTGGTTGGAAGCTTAACAACATGGTGGGGGGAACACAGACTTGGGCCACCAGGTTCAAACACAGGTTGAGGCCTGGAATAACAGAAGATTCACAAACCATCCAGAAGACCCTGTCTGCTGGCCTCTGTCCTGCCCTTCTTCCCCACAGGGCCAAGTTTAAGTCCCAGATGGGGTCCACGACCCAGCTCTGAGTGTCCGACATGAGTGCCCTACAAAGCAGGCAGCCCCTGGCCCAGGGAGTCTCAAGCTACCAGCATGCTACAGACTCTAGGGACATCACTTTCCCATGCTATAGATCCAAGGTTCCCCATGTACAGCATGTAAAAATGTTACTTCTCTCCCCAGAGCTGACAGAAAGGTTAAAGGTGAGAGCGTTGGGGGTGTTTGTTCCCAGCACCGGCCAGGAACCCCATCCCTTCATCAGGAAACACTGGCTTCCTTCCGTTTCCAGGTGCTCCCCCTATACCCCGGGACCTTTGCACACAGATTTTGTTCCTGCTTGGAACATTCTTCATGGCCTCCCGACCTGCACCCTATAGCTGCTCTGGGCTCAGATGCCACTCCCCCAGAAAGCCCTCCCTGGACTCCAGGCGAACTCAAGGTCTCTTATGTCTCCACCTCCAGAAATAACAAAGGTCATGAGGGATAAGGAACCTGCCTAGAGGGTTGCAGGTATCCATGGAAATCTCTGATTCACAGCACGGGGAGTATTCTATAAGGAAGTGACCCCTCAGTCTAAAATCAGAAACTCAGAGCTGTAAAGTCCCCTGCACCCACTCTGCAGATCAGAAAAGTGAGCTCTAGAGCTAGGGGCTGCCCTACTACTGTCAGAGAAGCAGCTCTGCTCCATCAGGTCCAGGCTCTGCCAGGTTCCTCACACTTGTGGGGGGGCAGCATCCATCTCCCCTGGGGGAGCCCCAAAGTACACCTGGGGGCTGCCTGGTCCTTCGATCACCCTGTCTGCGGGTGGCTGAAGGCTGGAGGAGCACCAGGAGCCCGCCTGACTGCACTACTGAGCCGGGCAGCTGGCAGCAGCACAGCTCCGAACCAGCTGTTTGGATGACAAACTGCGTTCAAGCTTCATTAGGGTAATCACGGGCTCCCCTCCCGGCAGCGCTGCGGAGCGCGACTGTCAACCTGAACTAATCAAACCCGGCCCCAGGACACCCACCCGCCTGGCTGACAAGCCGCTAAGCTGCGGAGCCACTTTGAGCAGCAAGGCTCACTCGGAGGTGGCGGCAGGGCTGGGCCCTGGAGACAGACGGCCTGGGAGTCCGTCTGCATGCTCCCTGGAACCCTGGTAGCCCCGGAGCTGTCAGTACAGCTGGTCCTAACCGCTGCTTCTTTTGTTACAGCCAGAAACTGAGCTTAGGTGACAAGGCCATGCTGAGGGAGGTGTGAGGCCAGGCTCAGATCCAAGCTTGTGGATCTGCCATGTTTTCCCCCACTGCTTTTCAAGGCCTGAGCAAGTCCCTTTAGCCCTGCACCCCAATAGAAACTTGGGGACTCTGGTGACAAAGATGAGGTGCAAAACAGTGGGACCAGTGCCCAAGCTGACACAGTTGTGAGAGCAGGTCCCTTCCCCACAACCCCCACCCTGCTCAGCTGGGTGGCCCCTGGGCAGATGTTCCTACTCACAATCAGAACCAGGCCAGGGTGACAGGTCTAGTTTCTTCATATGACAGCTGAGGAAACCAAGGCCCAGCAAGGGGGGGTCAGAGGCAATGGTAGCTAGCAGAAAGTGTGGGCTATTGAGACAGAGAACTGTCATTCATTCACACATTCACTCATTCATCCTCCCATTCCCAGGAGACAATGGGACCTCTGGGTCGGCCACTCAGTCAGTACTTGCTGAATGAACAGATGCCTGCAAGGCCGAGCGCATGAATGGATGCCTGGTGCTAGGGACTCAGCCGTGAACTCAGCAGACACTCACCCTGCCTCCTGGAGTCTGTCTAGTGGGAACAGCCAAGCAACTGATAATTAATTACAAATGACACAGGCAACGGACTAGCTGGATAACAGCCACCAGGAGGGCCACTGCCTGGTCTGAGAAGGTCCAGCAGGCTCCCCAGGTACCCTCAAAGAAAAGCTGAAGGCAGACAGGAACAGGGGAGGGCACATGGCATGTGCAAAGGTCCAAAGATCAGAAGTAGCTAGGGGCTGTGGAGAACAGAGGTCCATCTAAGTGGCTGGAGGGCAGCTATGGGGTGAAAGCTGAAGTTTAGCTGGAAGAGGTCTGGACTTGGGTCTTTGTCATGAGGGTGGCAGGAGCCTCTGGAGAGTCGAAAGCAGGACTGGTGGCTCTGCGTGCTGTGGAGAGGTGGCAGGGCGCAAACCCCAGCCCTGCTGCTTTCTGATCCAGCATCAGCTCAGATAGCCAGGACAGCCAATGTGCCACCTCAGGTGAGGGCATCCTGGGAACCCAAGCAGATGTGGCATGGATGGGCAAAGTCAGCCTTTCCTGGTACACATCAGGGTGCTATGGGCAGCAGCGGGTGGGCGGTAACTGATGGAGGTAAAGCTGCAGGGGGTGCTTCCTGGGGCTGCCAACACCGAGGCCTGGATCTTCACATAAGTGACTACAGCCCTGCGCCTCAGACGTGTACTCCTTTCTGTAGTAAGTTAGGCCTCCAAAACCACGTTAAGAACAAATGCCTGCCTCCGTCCCTCCACCCTCCTATCTCTGTGTTTGCATCTGCAGACTTGAGACAGTGACAAGGACTACCTGGCTGTGCACAAGCCAGGCCGCTCTACCCTACAGCAAACACAGGTCACACAGGAGCATCACACACAAGGTTGGGGGCATGGCTCAGTGGTAAAGTGCTCGCTTAGCACATACAGAGCAATGAGTTCCATCAGCAGCGCTGTATAGACTGAGCAGTAGCTTAAACCTGTAAGCCCAGCCCTCGGGAGCTAGAAGCCGGAGGATCAGGAGTTCAAGGTCATCTTCATAGTTTTAGGCCAGCTATGGATATATCAGTCCCACCCCATCCTCCCAAAAGAAGACAAAGAAAATAAAGCATGTATTTTTCCCACACTCTGGCCTTCTTGGTCTCCCAGTTTCTCAGTCTGTTAGGGGACAGTGATGGCCTTTTGCCTTAGAGGCCACAGGCACCATAGCAGCCCTCCTACCCCACAGCATGGTCCAGGAGACTGAAGGAGTAGAAGACACAGCTGTCCGCTGTCACGCCGAGTGCTACATAAGGTAGTTGCTGGGGCAGAAACTCAGTATCCAATGCCACACCAGCAGATGCCAAGCCGGATCCAAGCCTCCAAACGCCACCCTGAGGAATAGCCATCCTGCTCACCTACTGTGTCCCAGGCTCAGCCTGAGAGCGGGAGGAATACCCACCTCAAACGGTGGCCTCTCCATGGGAGGAAGATTTAGGACTGCAGCCAGGGGTGAACCCTGCCTGGGCAGGAGCTACAGAGATCCTGGGGAAAAAGAGACCCTGAGAGGCCCCGAGCCAGCTCCCACAGAGGGACTCAGCCCTCCATCACCTGGAACATCTTACTCCCCTCCAGAGACCTTGGAAGCCCCGGGAGGTCAGATGGTGCCTACACCAGAATTCCACTGGAGCTCAGCCCACAGAGCCTCAAGGGGACCGGCCTTGGTATGAGAGTCATCAGCTCTGTGTGACAGAGTGAGAAACAGAGGCTTCAAAAAGCTTAGTGTTCTAGGACTCCTCAGTGAGAAACCAGGAAGTAACTAGATGGCGGGGATTCCCCCGTGGGCACCATGGGGTACAGCTCAAGCTCCCTGGTGGGACACCGACATGGTCTGGGTGGTTCTTCCTACCGCCTGGGGCCACTCAGTCAATAAATACCCCGAATGCCACAAGCAGTAGTGGTGCCGGACGTGGAGTGGTGACCATGGCTACCGGGATGAGGAATCCTTACCAAGGACGGCTCTATCTACCACTTACACGGCCATGCCAAGAACCACAACAGTGGTACTGGCTACCAACCGAGGCCTGCACCAGAATGCCCGCTTGCTCAGCCCTCCAAGCGGCCTCTCGGGGATTAGCTCCTGGTCCAGGTTCTGACCTACACCAAGGGCTGCAAGAGCCTCTTGGCAGCAGTTTGAGAGGTTACCCTCCTTCCTGATCATCTCAACAGCGGAACCTTACAGAGCTGCGAGGTGAGCCTGGATCCAAGACGCCATGCCTGTCCCGCCTTTCACGGCTGGCACGGTGCCTGGAGGTACCCTACAGGTTATGACTCACTTTGCTCTGTGGAGGTGTTGGAGGACTACTACTCTCGTGGCTCTGCTCACATCAGCTCTGCCCCAGAGATGCTGGCTCTGTGATGGCCCCCTCGGGGCTAAAAAGGGAAATAGACAGCAGAGTAGAGGGCGCCCCTTTGTATGGTCTGCCCTCATATCCCATGGCTGACACCTACGCTTCCCTCTAGGCTGGGAGAAAAGCCTCTAGTGGTATCTCTGAACACACATGCCTTCTCCTGCACCTCAGTTTTCCCAGATAGCTCTGCTCCCAACACAGGGCACACTTGTCTGTGCTTGCTAGTCTTCTGCTGGCCCTTCATATTGTCCGGGAGCCTCCCTGAGGACCAGGGCTATATCTGCTCTGTTCGCAAAGCACACAAATGGCAGGAAATGGGGCCTCAGGAGCCCTATGAAGTGACTGAATTGGCTAAGCCAATGCTGCCTGGCAAGAAACTGTGGGAACTGAGTGGGGTAGCCATGACCCTGCCTCCGGGCAGTGTCAGATGGAAAGAGGGGAAGGATTCCACAGCAGAGGGAGAGGCCTGGCGAGACGTGGGCTGCAGGACCTCAGTGGGCCTCAGTGCGCTCGGGGAAGTCATGGAGGGGGTGAGAGTTAAGTATTTTGGGGTTCCAGCACTGAAGTGAAAAGTCCCCAGAACTTAGATTGCCTCCCAGCCCACCTTCCCCATGACACATACCCCCACCACGCCAGCCATAATGGACAATTAAGTGTCAGAGGTCCAGCTACCACCCTCCCTTCCTTATCTATGTCTACCCGAAGCCTCGGGAGGTGACATCCCATCTATCCATCTATAAGCTATGTGGTCTTGGTCTGTCCACTTGAGGCTTCCTCTAGCTGAGCCAAACAGATGGGCCAAAAAGACAGAGCAGCTTGAGTGTGTGTCCTGCTGCGGAGTGGCAGGGAGTAGCAGGTCACAGCCCGAAGCTGCGGCAAACATACCCCAGCCAGGACCTGGTCAAGTGTCAGAACTGGCTGTGGCCAGTGTAGCAGCCGGCCATCCCACACCATGCTGGATCCATCTGGCAAAGCTGGCCTCCAGGCTCAGGTGGCGGGCTGGGAAAGGCCATAGCACACAGACACACTTGGCTCCCAGATCCTCTGTCAGGATGAGCTCAGCATTTTTTTTTTTTTGGTTTTTTAAGACAGGGTTTCTCTGTGTTCCTGGCTATCCTGGAACTCACTCTGTAGACCAGGCTGGCCCCAAACTCAGAAATCCACCTGCCTCTGCTTCCCAAGTACTGGGATTAAAGGTGTGCACCACCACTACCTGGCCTGGAATGATCTCAGCTTTAACTGCCAGGTCTAGATAGTCCTTGAGCTCCCACCCAGCTCAGACCAGCTCCAGGGTGGTGTCTCCTACTCCCAGGAAACCTGACAGGCATTCCTCACTTCCCCACACTTCAGAGACAATCTTAGCCTCCGCCCCGATGTGGGCTTCCTCCCTCTCTTTCTGCCATGACAGACCCTCTACAAGACCTTTCTGGGCAGACAGCCTGGATAATCTGAGACCTTTACTCCCATGCACGCCAAGCTCCAGCTCCATCTGTGGCCCAGACAGATAACCTCAGCCCACCACAAGACCTTCCTGCCTCTATCTCAAGACTCTTACCCTCCCCCAGCTCTCTGTCCCCATGCTAGGCACCCCAGACCCCAATGTCAAATGCCTCCCCTTGGAAAGGCACCTCCACAGCATCCTAGCCAGTAGGAGCTACAAGCCCAGAGCAGCACGTATCACATGACTGTCTCCCACGTGCCTTCTTCCTTGCTGCTGTGTGTGAATCCTTAGGGCTACAGCCACAGCCTGACTGACGGCTGTAAACCAGGCAGTTTCCAAGGAAGAATCAGAGCTGACCATTCAAAGTCTCTGCACCCCTCCCCCATCCTCTGAGATACCACAGCTCTAAGACCATGGCCCCTGAGCTCTGACCCTGGACACTTCTCCAGCCCTGGTACAGGGAATCCTCTTCCCACTGGCCTGCCTGTTGACTCTTCTAGGTCCCTGCACCATACGCCCACTCAACCCCTCCCCGGCACCTCCTCTGACCTGTGTCCTGTTCTTGCCACCAGTCCCTCCCCTGGTGCTCTGCGCCCCTCTTTTCCTTGGCATCAGCTCCCACACCACACCTTCCTTCCTCTTACTTCGCTCATAAGCCCAGGCCCTCGTGGCCAGTACCTGTTATCCCCTGCCTTTCACACCTCCAGCCCTCTGCTCCAGCTGGGCTCTCTCCCTAAGTTCTCTTCTTCTCCTTTCTCAATGAACAAACTCTTGCTCATCCTCCAAAACCCAACTTGGAAATATCATCTTTTTCTAAAAACCCCTCCTGAGTTTTCTCTTGCATCACTCAGGATTCTATCAGTGGTAAGAGAAAGAAACGCCAAACAGCCCCAATAAGGAAGGAAACACGTCAGTTTATGTAACTGACAATCCCAGGGGTGGCTTCACGTGCCACTGGATATAGAAGCTCAAATAATGGCCTCTACCTGCCTCAGCTGTGTCTAACCTTCTTCCGGGTTCTCCACCCTCAAAGTACTTGTGGAAGAGGATGGTGGGTAGCCTCATCTTCGCACTCACCGGTTTCAGCAAGAATAGGCAAATCAGAGGCAACATGGGCCAGCAGTGGGTCCCTGTACATGCAGATCCAAGTGAAAATACAGGAAGGCCTGTGGTTAGACTAGCCAAGAAGGGACATGTGCCCATTTCCCAGTCAGTCACTGAGGCCAGAGTGGTGGGTCTGATATTCATCCCGTGGGCTGGGGAGGTCTTCAGGATGCTCCCCACCCACACATGCCCTGTGCTGCATGAACTGCTAAGTCCATCTCCTCCCTCACAGCTGGGTCATCAGTGCCCACTCTGTCACAGTCCCAGGAGAAGGACTGAGACACCTGCTCAGAGGAGGTCTGCTGTGCAGGAGGCCTGGGCGTGTGGAGGGTAGTAACGGGTTAAGTGGCACCCCTGCCAGGCAGCAGATCTGCATTCTCACGGAGGCCTCAGGGGGACACAAAGCTGACATGGCAATAAGGGGAGTCAGAAGGGAGGTGCCCAGGGGGCTCCCGGGCACAGCACGGCCCCAGCAACCCAGCTGCAGGGGCTACTCAGCCAATCCCAGAGAGCTGCAAGTGGAAGGGTTGGGGAAATAATTACCGAGGAGGCTGGGAGGGAGGCGGGGAGGCTGGCGAGAGGCTTAATGAAACTGCTAACGCGTTAGTGATTCCTCCCTGCTCGGAAAGGCGGAGGCAGACAGCCATGTTGCCAGCTCCTGCAAGGAAGCTGCCAGGCGGGACTGGCTGGGCACGCACAGGCAGCAACAATGGGCACCTCTGCGCCGTCGTCTTTTAACACGTGACTTTCAAAGGGCAATCTTAATATATTACAGCTGAAATGAGAGTATCCTCCAGCGTGCCTGCAATCGGGCTGGAGTCCGCTCAGCAGACGCATTGAGGAGGGGATCAGGTTAAACACTACTAGACAGCTAAGGGCTGGTGAGAATTGGCTGTCTGGTCCCATTTTCCAGATAGGAAGCTGGGAACCCTGGAAGTCCTCATACAGAGCCAGGAAGGTTCCAGAAATCTCCCAGCCCTCTAAGCCCTTCTCACCACTCCCATGTACTTGTATTCCCAGAAAGCTCTGTAGGGACAGGACAGGTAGACAACGCAGTTCCATGAAAGATGCCTCCAAAGAGTCAAGAGGGACATCACAAAGCAAAGCCCCCGAGGATGCAAAGAGAACTCAGGGCTCTCTTCCCACAGGATGGGCATTTAACAGCCAATGTAATCTATACTACATAGCTTTCAGTCTGTGACATCTCAGGTCTCCAGGCAAGAAAGAAGGCACAGAGGTGGCAAGCTCTATGTCCGAGGATGGCTACAGAGCCACGATACAAAAACAGGTGTTTCGGATCCTCAAACTGTGGACTTTCGTGCAAACATTCCACAGGGTGCAGTGGGTGCTAAGTATCCCCCAGCTGGCAGCTAGGAAGATGTCAAGGTTCAGACAAGCCACTGCCCACCTCTCCAGGGTGCTGCGAATAGCACAAGTTACCAGGAGGTACAGGAGAGCCATTGGGGAAGCAGCTTGAAGCCAGTGATGACCACGAAAACCAGTGCCTGCTCTGCTCTGCCCTGAGTTAGCATGTGACGTCCCCCACTCCAGGACCAGGAAACAGGGACACAGAGGCTCGGAGGAACAAAGCTACATGCCTTAGAAAGTGACCCTCAGAAGCTGAACAAGAAGGTGCACACTTATAATCTCATGGAGGCAGGAAGACCAGAAAGGGGTTCAAATCCACCTTCTACTATGTAGAAGGTAGCCTGAGCTTTGAGGCTGTGTCTCTATGGGCCCCTCACTGGTGGGAGCCCGCCCATCCTTCAAGATTCCCTCTGGTGTTCACCTACAGCCTTACAAACCAAGGAGGTATAAAGACCTGAGGCCAGTGACCCCAGTTTAGGGCTATGAGACACTGGGCAAGAGGTGGATTCTCCAAGGAACTGTGAACTCAGAGGACTGTCCATCCCTTGGATGGGCAGTCAGGTCTAGGGGCCAAGTGGACCAGGAACTCAGTGACCAGGTGGTCTCCCTGTCAAAATCTGGTCTAAACAAGGTCTATGTGAAAAAACAGTGCCATTTCTGCCTCAATAGTGCCTTTAGAACCTTCTAGACATCCTTCTGCCTAGGGAGGCTCTCTGAAGGTACCAGCTGTTCATGAGGCCTGATTATTTGTTCCTGGGCCTGTTTTTCTAGAGGAGTGTCAAAGGATAAGGCTACCACTGTGGGGATAAGACTCTGGGACCGGAGCTTCTTCTGGACAAGTGAGAGAGAAACGGGGGGGGGGGGGGGGGCGCGGCACAGAGAGAGACAGACGGTACACCCACACCCACACACACACACACACACACACACACACACACACACACGAGAGAGAGAGAGAGAGAGAGAGAGAGAGACAACAGAGACAGAGAGAGATTGATGCACACTCACAAACCAGAGAAAGAGGTAGATAGAGAGCAGAGGGGAAGAGAGGGAGAGAGACAGAGAGGGAGAGGGAGAGAATATGATGGACAATCTAGCGCTCCCACCTGCTGCTGCCACCATGCCCCAGGGCAGACGGCTCAGGGATTCAGGGATCAGATTCAGCTCCTGACTACTGAAAGATATCCTACTGCTAGAAACTAACCCTGGTCAATTGTTAAAGCAGGAAACTGAGGCTTACCTGGCCCTGGACCTCACAGGACTCAAACCCACACAGCCTGGCCTCAGGCTTGACTCTGTCTACGGTTTTTTGTTTGTTTGTTTGTTTTGTTTTTTGGGGGTTTTTTTTGTTTTTTGTTTTGGTTTTTGTTTTTTTGTAAGGCACGCCTCCACACAGGGCTCTCTCATCTGATTCCCATCCCCCACCACACCCCGGGGGGACAACCAGACAAGGACCCTCAAGTGAAGAGCAGTGTTAAGGCCCAGAGCAAGGTCAGAGTCTCCAGAACATACAAGGTCTCAAACTCAGATGGCTTCTCCAATCCCTCATCATCTCTTCCACACGCCAAAGCCGCCTCCTTTCCCATCATCAACGCAATAAAGAAGGAAAGGGGGAGGGGGGAGGGAAATGGAGGGGAGAGGAAAGGAGGGGAGCCCCCCACAGCCCGCAGCGGGCTCCTTTCTGGTCAGGGGAAAAGCCTCTAATGAAGGCCCTTCGATGCCGCTGAGCTGGCGGTGTCAGCCTTGGAGCCCCGCAGAGCTGCGGGCCGCGCATCTCTGCCCCCAATTAGCACTCAGGTCCTCCATCAAAGCGCGTGCCTGCTGCCAGGGGCAGAAGCCACGGGGCCGGCCCCTCCGGCAGTGGGAGGAGGCCAAGGCTCTCTGGCAGGCCCTGGCCTCTGCCCCTTGCCTTTTGGTTGCGGGGTGGGGGCTGGGGGGCCAGCCACCACCTCTCACCCTCTCCAATCAGCCAGCTCAGGGCAGACGCCGTCACCCCGGGGGACGCGCTAATGAAGATGGCCGACATTAATCTCTTCCCTCTCCCGACAGGTCAATTTATAGTTCCATGGGGAGCCCTGGCGCCCAGCCAGAGGGCCTGACATAACTCTCCCTGCTCCTGAGGAGGACACGGGGGTGGGCTTTGATAGGCAGAGGGAGCTGGTGGTCCCTGGAACAGGTCGTCAGTCTAAGTATCCACCATTACCATCCCCAGCAAATACAGGTGGCAGAGAACCAGGAGGGCATCTGACCTGGAGAGCTGAGGGTGACTGGCAGCCAAATCGATCGTGGGTCCTCAATTGGGCACCCTCCTCAGCAGGAGCCCTGCCCCCTAAAAGAGACAGGCTTTCTGCACTTCAGTGATCATCTACAAGCGTGGGATCCTCTCTGCTCTAGCTCAAGTTCATTCCTCAAAGACCATGAAGCAGGCACGGGAGTCTGGCCCTGACTTGACTCCGGAGACCCATCAACCTAGTCTCCTGGAGCTCCCAGGCTCCTTGGGGGGGAGACAGATCTGGATGCCTCCTACCACTCTAAGTGCCCTAAAGGAAGGAGTTGGGGGGGGGAGTACCTTTGGGAGGGTGCACACATTCTACCTGCCTGATGGGAGAGGGATGGGGTGGGGGCGGGGCGGGGCAAGACACATTTGGGTGCTGAGGCTTAAGGGGTGGTATTCAAGGGAGCAGACTATCTTAGGCAGGGAAGACCAAAGAGCAGAGGACAACTGGCTCACAGGGCATTATGCTGGTAGTGTGCACAAGAAGCTAAGAAGCCCGGCCTCAGGGGACTCTCAGGAGTTTGGCCTAGTTTAGATTTGTGGACAGCTGAGTTCAGTCTGCCTTGCTCAGAGTTGCGTTTTAGAAGACAGTCTGGTAATGGTGTCCCAGGCAGAGAGTCGTGTAAGGGAGGAACGGCAGGTATGTCTGGGCCATAGGGAAAAGGACACATGTCTTGGGACAGAGCAGAACTTCACAGAGAACTGAATGGAGAAGCAAGTACCCGGGTGTCCGGCAGGCCAGGGTCCTGAGGTCTCCAGAATGGGTACTGTGTGGGGAAGGGTTACAGGCCTGGAACAGGTAAGGAATTGGGCCTGGGACACTTCTAGCAGGGCCCCAAATGCCAGACCTGGGCTTGGGAGAGACTAGGACCTAAAGTCTCCAGGTCCAACTGTGCACAGTGTGAGACTTCTGCTTTTGGAGTAGGTCATTTCCCAGGCAGCAGGGAAACCAGAGAGTAGGATTCAGTACAGAAATAGTGAGGGGCTGGCAAGGACAAGTGTGGAGGGCCCAGAGGTACCTCCCAGTCCAGTGCTGCTCAGGGCTGTCCTGCTGGAAGCACAAGACCTGGGGGCCCACCTCCCCAGCCTCTGAGGCTGCACTGACCTGCACTGACTAGGTATTATGTGACCTGCCCAGGGGATGCCCTTTCCCCCTAAGCCCACCTACCCCACCTCCTCCCCTTCCTGCATCTATCCCCTCTGCAACCCCGGGGGCGTCCCCTATTCCCTAGGCTGGAGACCTCAGGTTAGGCACAGTTAAAAGGAACCAGGGTCCCACTGACCCCAAAGCACACTGTCATGTAGAAGAAAAAGAACAAGGCCTAAATAAAGGGCCCAGACGCTTACAGTGGCTGCATTATGGTGGCGGGACAATGGATGATATTTTTTCCCCTTCTTTTTGACAATGAAATATTCATACGCTCACTCTATTGCCAGTGTGTGCCTGGAGGGGGCTGCTGTAGCTCTGGTGTCGAGCGACCGTGGGGTCAAATCCTGGCTCATCCAGCTCTTTACTAGGGACCAAGGGCCAGCTATCTGCCCTTTTGGCCTCCGTTTTCTCATCCGTACAATGGGGACGAACGCCCCTCACTCCAGCCCATCTTGCGCACAGTAGGCACGCTGCTAAGTGCCGGCCTCGGAGCATCACACCCCCGCGTCGTCGCCACCTGTCCAGCCTCCAGAGGGAACTCGGGACGCCCCCACGTGCCAGACGCTGGCTCTGGGCGGGCGCCGGGCGCCCCCCTCCCGCCTCCCCGCCGCGCCCCGCTGCCCGCTTACCCTGGCGGCCGGAGGGCCGGCATCGGTCCCGCAGGAGAGCCCGGGCAGCGGGGCCGGGCTCCGGAGCGCGGGCCGCGGGCGCGGGCAGGGCGCGCGGGGGCGCGGGCCGCGCGCTCCGGGCCGTGCGCCCCGCGGCCGCCGCGTCCTCGCCTCCAGCGCGGGCCCCCGCGCGCCCCGGCCGGCCCGGGGGCAGGCCCTGCGCAGCGCCGCGCGGGTGGGGGCGGGCCTCGCGGGCCCTGGAGAGGCGCCCGGGCGGGCGGCGCGGGGCTCCCGGCGGGGCGCGGGCGGCGCCGCTGCGGTGGCCCCGCGGCTGAGTGGTGGGGCGCGATTTACTGGCTGCAATTCCCGGCGCCCCTCGATGGCACTTAAGAGAGACCGGGAGGGAGCCGGGGAGAGCGGGCGGAGGGCGGGCAGAGGAGGGGCGGCGGGCGCCGTGCGCCGGCGGGGGAGGGGCGCGGGCGGGGGCGGGCGGGCGGGAGGTGGGGAGAGGCCCGGATGGAGGCGGCGGGCGGCCGCGGCGCGCAGGGCTGGGGTGGGGGGGGCGCTCCACCCCCGCCCACCCGCGCCCAGCCCCCCGCGCGCCGGCGCCGCTGGAGGGGGGGGACCCGCCCCCCTGCAGTGCCCCACCTTCTACCGAGCAGCTCCACCCGATGCCCCCATCACCACCGCAACCAAAGAGCAGAAACTCTTGGCCCACGCACCAAATCCAGCCTGAAGCCATGCTTGGTTTGACGCGGTGCTTGTTGGGGTTTTTTTGTTGGTTTTTTTTCTTTTTTAATTAGAATTAATTCCCATCATTTAAAAATGGGAGCTTTTCTCATACAAATCCACATATCTACGCAGTTTAGAAAAGAGAAGCCTGGGGCAGATGCCTCTCCATCTTGCAGTGTCTCTTGGCAGAGGTCTGGGCAGACACTGGCCTGCAGCTGTCCTCAGTTCCCACTAGGCCCACCTGCCGGTCCCTTAGCCAAGCACTCCAGTCAACCTGCAAATCCCAGAGCCCTTGCAGACCCTCCCTGTAGGATGCCCATCCTGCTTAAAGCCTTCTGTAAAGACTCCATACTGCTGACAAGCCCTCCCAGTGCCCACAGCCCCCAGGGGATGGTGGTGCCTGCCCTGCCTGCCTGCTTCTTCACAGGCTGGCATCACTGTCTCTGTGGCTGCCTGTTACCACAGGGCTGCTGCTCTCTGGCTGGATTCTACCTCCATCCTGGCTCCAGGCCTAGCCCACAGTAGGCACTCGGTAACGGGTTGGCTGAGCCGCAACCTAAGAATTGCGGGGATTGGGATTCCAGAAGGCTGTCTGGGCCGTGGTGGGCCCAGGGCACCAGTCCCTGCAGCTGATGTTCATTTTCAAAGCCCCAAATGTTCGTTCGGGGCGGCTCTCGCCAACCAAGAAAGCTAATGATTTCCACGCTTCATTTTTTTTTCTCTACCTTAATCCCACTGCCAATACTTCTGGGTCTCTGCTGCTGCTGCCCTCAGACTGGCATTCAGTCTCCCTCAGAAGATACACGGCACCTGGAGAATGCCCAGGACCATCTGGGAAGGCCCAGCTGTGCCATCCCAGCCTGTAGGAAGCCGCTTCCAGGCCTCAGGATCACAGGATCTGAGCGCACCACTAGCTGATGTCTCTGGAGAAAACCTGAGCCGCGGGAGCACGGAGATCCAGACCCGGCGCCGATCTGTAGAGTCCCCTAGGCAGATGTCTTAGTCTCCTTTATCCTGCCACTTCTGAGCAGAGGAGTAGTAGCAAAGACCCTACCAAGAACCTGCCCCTTTCCAGTCACCAGAGACAGGTTTTCAAAAGAAAATATGTCACAAACCCACCACCACGAGGGTCTCATTTTGCAGAAATAAAACAGGTGAGACAGAGTACTCTGAAGATCACAAGGCTTGTAGAACACTATGCCAGGAGCCTGTAATCCCTTCTCTGCCGCTGCCCGGCATCCTCACCCCCTCACACACACACCCAGCAAAGGAAGTGAGACCTCCCTGAGGGTTGGATCTAGAACCATATCCATGAGGTTGGGCTGTCTGTGATGGAGGACAGGTTGGAACCCAGACAGCAGGTCTCCCTCGTGGACCCATGCACAACCCAGGCAAATGTTGAAGATGCTGTCCCAACCTCCTCAACTAACCCCTGGACACAACAGCTCTGTGGCTGCCTTTCTTCCATGAAGGGACCAGGAAGCAAGACGGGCTCAACAACCAGCAACTGGGCACAGCTCACAAAACCTCTTCTTGAGCATCCCTGTGAGCATTGCTTGGGGAACAGCCTCTCGGAGACAGAATAAACCCCTTTGGGCTTTAGGAGCAGCAAGCAAGACAGCAGGCTGCCAGGGAGGAGTGCGGAAGGAGAAATGCCCAGGCTCAGCGATGGGCCACCCTGGATTTAAACACCAATTTCCCAACCTCCCAGTTGTGACTGACTGGTTCAGGGTCTCAGTTGCTTTCCCTCTTAAAATGTGCAGATGCCAATCATAAGCCCAGTTTACTTAAGTGAGTGTGATGAGCCTGTCATGGGACAATGCCTGTAGAGCCCTCAGCACGACTGGGTAAAGCTCAAGACGTGGCGAAGGGAACAGTTAGAAGCATGGTCCAGCGAGGGTTCCCACTCCAGCCTCCGCTGCACCAACCAGTGTGGCCTTGCATAAGTCACTGGTCCTGCTGGGCCTCGGTGATCCTGTCTGCAAATGAGGTTATTGGTGACACTCCCACCTTACCAGGTGGTGCAGAGATTAAATTCAGGTAACTCAGGGCCTGTGTTTAGAATAGCACCAAGTGGTAGTAACACCCACCAGCATTCCTTTGCCTGCTGTTACTCAGCCCCAACTTCAACTTTCTAACTGTCCCCAGGAGACCACGAGGCTTTGCTTGGAAATTAGAATATAATGAGACAGGTCTATGTTCAAATTCCACACTTGCAGGTTGAGATCTCTGAGCAGGTTTCAGTCCCTTCAGCTCAAACACGGAAGTAGAGACGCATGCGCAGTGACAATCAGTCGCTCTGGTATTCAAGAGTCCACCTCTCCTTCAATATAGACCAGGCTCACCTCCTGGACTTTACTGTGTATCCAGTCCTGTTCTGAGGCAGGGGGATGTCCCTTTTGGACACTATAGGTGTTATGACTAAGGCCTGGTCTATGCTGAAGGAGAGATAGGCACTTGAATACTGGAGTGGCTGCAGACGTGTCTCCCTTGTCCAGCCTTGAACCACCTGGACAGCTCCTAAGAGTACATCTGGGAGCTGCTCTCCCCCCCAAGGCTGTCTAGGCTGCAGACGTTGGTAGTAGGTATCTGCTGGTTATTGGGAGACCAGCCGGATCTGGTCTCTGATGACTCAGGATTGTTCTGGACACCATGGAAGGGGTCCCACCTGGGAAGGGAAAGCAGAAACTACATCAAGGGCTCTCCTGACCTCTCTAGCTCATTGTCTCCAATTCTCCCATTTTACTGGCTCCTGGCTCCAACTTTTTTTTAAAAAAAAGATTTATTATTTTTATGTGCATTGGTCTGCCTCCAAGTCTATGTGAGTGTGCCAGGTTCTCTGGAACTGGAGTTACAGACTGTAGTGAGCTGCCATGTGGTTGCTGGGAATTGAACTCAGGTCCTCTGGAAGAGCAGCCAGTGCTCTTAGCCATTGGGCCATCTCTCCAGTCCGTTTTACTGTCTCTATAGTAACAATCATTTATAGCATCCATTATTGAACTATATGTCATTTACTTCCATCCTCCTTCCCCCCCCAAATCCAGGAGTACAGGGTTCAGGCATACCTCTCTTTTTGTTGTTTGGGGTTCATTTGATACAGGGTCTCATGTCTCCCAAGTTGGCCTTGAGTTTGCTCTGTTGCCAAAGATGACTTTGAACTCTTCATCCTCCAGCCTCTGCCTCCCAAGTACTGGAATTACAGAGTTAGGCCACTACGCCTAACTGCAGTATGTCTTGATTCCTGCTATACTAACTGTACCCCCACAGTGTGCAGAACAGTGCCAAGCACATAGTAGATGCTCAGTAAACACTTGTAACGGAATAAGACTTTCCAGGTGAGACCTGGAAAGATCGCTTGGAGGTTAAGAGCACGTGCAGCTCTTGCATATGACCAAGATTCAGTTCCTGGGCCCGGGCAGCTCACAACTACCTATAAGTCCAATTATGGGGCATCTGACACCCTCTTGTGGCCTCTGGGGCACCTACACCCACTTTGTGTATGTACACTTCAGGCAAGCGTGCCACGTGCATGCTGTATGGGCACACGCATGCACTTAAAATAAAAAACTAGTAACTCTTAAAACCGTCCTCAGGCGGTGACATTAAGAGCGCAGGGTGGAATGGCAATGCTCCGTTGCCTGTGTGCAGTTCGGCTTCCTAGGAGACAGCCCACTTGGGCTGTTAACCCACCCCACCCCCAACCCCCACCCTGCAGCAGCAGAACTGAGGAGGGGGACCTCAGAGGCTTCTCTGCCACTCAGCAGTCAGGAAGTCACTCCTCAGTGCAACAGGGCTTCTTGGGCCAGCGGGAGGAACTTGGGCAGCTTTCTGGCTCTGGCTCGCTGCTCATTCTTTTGCTGTTTGGTGACACAGAGAGGCTCCTGCAAGCCGAAGGCTCCCTCAGATATAACCTAGAATTCCCCTTCTGGAGCCTAGTAGGACTTCTCCAGCCCACCCACCCTCTAAACTGGAGGGAGGGGCTTCTCAGCTAAGCCCCAGGATGTCATGTGGGGGCTGAGCTCCCCGCCCCTCGCGTGCACATGGCACTCCCCCGCTACAGTTTACAAAGTGCGTTCACAGACATTATCACGTCGGCTCCTAAACGCCCCCTAAAAACCACAATAAATCTCGCGCTCTGGCTCCGGAGCCCACCGGCTGCCGCGTAATCACTGAGCAGAGAGGCCTCAGGGCCCAGAGTCTGCCAAAGCCTCGTCGGCGCCAGCAGGGGCAGAGGGGGATCCACGTGGGCGGTGGCAGGTGGCGGGTGGCAGGCCCAGCTGGGGCGCTGCGGGAGAGAGGAGCAAGCCCGAAGCCCCATCCTACAAAAGCAAAATGTGCTGTCTCAACCCAGAAGCTCTCTTGGGAGAGAGGCTAACAGCCACAGGATCTGGAGGACAGCGGCTGGTGGACCGAGGGGCCAGGATACTACAGGAGACCTGGAGGCTTAGCTCTTGGGAGCATCGTTGGGGAAATGTAACGGAGCCAAAAATTGTTCTGTTGGGGAGCCAGGGTTAGTTGGCCTCAGCTGACGCTTCTCCCACCATCTACTTTTTCCACCTTTAGATAGCTGTCTTCAGGGTGACTCTGGCTGGCTGTAGGGTCCTCTCAGCAGATGGCTCCAGTGACAGGAGCCCCTTTCCATGCTGTTCTCTGCGTGGGACGGTCCTGCTGCCCTGCTAAACTCCTAGACTTCCTCAAAAGACAATTCAGAGCCTCTCTATATGTAGACCCCACACCCAAATCCAGAAGTGGCCCCTTGGACCCCTAGCTGCACCTGAGTTCCGCTCTGCTTGAATCGAGTCCCCTTTCTACTCAGTTCCTTGTGTGTCGAGGGCAGCAGCCGTGTCATCCTGCAGTGAGGTGAACCAGACAACACAGAAAGGATACGTCCCGATGAGCCGCAGAACGGCAACCACGATGCACGGGGACAGTCAGCCCAAACTGATGACAACCCACAAGACAGGCAGCACGGCCCTGTGTTTACAGCTGGGCTCCTAGCCCTGAGTAACCACAGACGGGGGAAATCTCCCAAATGCCTGAGAAGAATCAGCTAGTGGCTGTGGTCAGGGTTTTGTTTTTTTATATTTCCCTGGGTTCTCAACGTTAGAGAAGCTCAGCTTACAAAGTGTGGAAAGTTCAGGAAAGTTTAACTAAGCAAGGAGAGTGAGGGCCTGACCCACCCGGCTGTGGCTGCCCTGGCATGCTTCCTTCCTGGGACTCTCCTCTTGGTGGCCACCTCCTGGGAGGCCTTGGCCTTGGCCTCTGGGCTGTGGGGGAGGCAGCTGATCTAACGGAGTGATGGCTGTGGCATCATGGCAGGCAGGGAGCAGGTGGCATCATCTCTGAGGCCTCCTGAAAGGAGGCAGGTTCTCCCTCCCCCAGCCTTCACAGGCGTGGCAGAGCAGGAGGGCAGGACAGTGTAGCCCTGGAAGTCTTGGCCAGGAGATATCTGAGGAAGAAGCAGGGAAGCTAGAGATAGAGGTTTGTGAGCCCGCACCCTACAGGCTCCATCCAGCACTGGTTCCGATGGCCTGGCTGCTCGGCCTGACGTCCCAGCTCCTTACCCCTAGTAAGGACTTATATCCAGAAATACACAAATATACAAAATCCCTACAGCTCTTGTAAAAGGATGAGCAGCCTGATTTAATAATGAGCTAAGGGTTTGAACAGATATGTCTCCAAAAAAGACATACAAATAGGTGCTGGCAATGAAAGTCAGAAGGCAGAGTGCTGGCCTAAGACGTACAAAGCCCTGGGTGGGGTCCTCTGTAGTGTGGTGCACTCTTATAATCTGGGCACTCAGCAGGTGGAGGCAGGAGGATGGAAAGTTCAAGGTCATGGCGAGGTGGCTCTACCGGTAAGGTGCGTGCCAACGAGCCTGAGAAGATGGGTTCAAGCCCCTGGACTGACAAACTCGGCAAGCTCAGGTTGTCCTCTGGTCTCCACAGGCATTACAGCACACACACACACACACACACGCACATGCGCACACACACACACGGACACACACATGGACAAACACATATACACACACACACACACACACACAGACACATACACACATGGACACAAAAATAATGAATGTAACAATTTTTAAATAAAAAATTCAAGGTCATCCTTAGTTACACAGCAAGTTGGAGGACAACCTGGTCTAATAACACCCTAATTTTAGAAGAAGAAAATATACAAATAACTAACATACATCATTAGTGATTGATCGAAATACAAAGAAACAGCATTCCATACCCACTGGGATGGCTGTTATCAAGGAAGATGGGAAACAGTAAGTGCTGGGAGACATGTGGAGAAACTGGAATCTTTATGCATTGCTGCTGGGAGTGAAAAATAGCTAAGCCACCAAGAACAGTACACACGACATCACCTAACAACTCTGCTCCTAGTCAGACAACACACCCAAAGAAGTAAAAGTATAGCCAGGCATGGTGGCCTACACTTGTAATCACAGCACTCAGGATCAGGTGTTGAAGCCAGCCAGGGCCACACAGAGAAATCCTGTGGAGAGATGGCAGAGTGTTAGGTAAAGCCCTGGCCCCATAAGCATGCTAACCTGAATTCAAAACCCCATTACAGCCAGCCACAACAGCATGGGCCTGAAATCCTGCCCTCCTATGATGAGATGGGAAGTGGGGACAAGAGGATCCCCGGAAGCTAACAGGCCAGGTAGCCTGACCTACACAGTGGCCACAAGAGTTGTCTCGATAAGGTAAGAGATGAAGACCAGCGACCAAGATCCTCCCCCAAGGTCTACACGTGTGCCCTGGCATGCGTGTTCCTCCACATACAAACATACACTCGATAGTGTGCCCAGGCATGCGTACCTCCACATACAAACATACACTCGATAGTGTGCCCAGGCATGCGTACCTCCACATACAAATACACACATCTGGAAATATATTAAAAGCCAGCACGTCATACACACACACACACACACACTTTAGCACCACGGAGTCAGAAGTGTTGGCACCCACATCTGTAATCCCAGCACTTGGGAGACTGAGGCAAGCATTTGAATTCAAGACCAGCCTGAGCTAATTGTATCTGAGTATGTAACTGTCAAAGAAAGTAACATCAAGGTAACAGTATGATTAAATATATACAAAGTTACTAGTTATAGAAAAAGAAAAAAATGTTACAGTATGTAGATTATATTTCAGTGAAGTCTTTTTGTTGTTTTGTTGTTTTGTTTTTTTTCAGACAGCGTTTCTCTATAGTCCTGGCTGTCCTGGAACTCACTCTGTAGACCAGGCTGGCCTCGAACTCAGAAGTCCACTTGGCTCTGCCTCCTGAGTGCTAGGCATGTTCCATCACTGCCCGGCTTGTTTTCTTTTTTTAAATGGAGTCCTTGTACTTCAGTTTTACTCCCACAGGTCCCCAGGATCCAGTTCTGTGACCTGGTCAGGTTCAGCCACTGCCCCTTCAAGCCACCATCCTATAGCAATGAAACAGCAGCTACCAGACACCAGACCCTTTGACCTGGGAAACTTGATGTGATTTCTCCAATGGGCCTGATCTGCCTCTGCCTCAGGTCTGGCTGCTCCTGGCCCCCAGAGAGGTCTTGTCTGGTCCTCACCCCTGCCTGATTCTTCCTTTCCATACAGCACATCATGTGTGCTCAGGATACCTTGATCACAGCACAAAGCAAGGCTGCTGATGAGATCTGAAGGCTACAGGGCAAGTGAACCTCTGGCCCATCAGTCAGTGCACTGTGAGGATAAAGAGGGGAAACCCCAAGACACAGTGTAAAGCTGGAGAGAAGGGCCATGGGATGCCATTGGCCTGGCCCAGGCGGGAAGCATCAGTCTAGCTTTGCATAGACGCCACACAAGTAAGGAAGAGATGCATACTGGGAAGGAACCAGAGAGCTAGTGGGAATGACACCAGTGTGAGGGAGAATGAGCCCGGGAAGAGGAGGGGGACATTACCTAAGCCTAGGAGACTGTAGAAGGAGCCCATATGGGTGACAGTCCAACTGAGTAGCTGATGGGCACTCTGCAAGCCGCCCTAGATGCACTTAGCAGCTCTACCACTGGCCCCCATGATACTTCTAGCCCCATCCCCTTTGGCACTCTATCACAGGAAGTTGGATCTCATCCCTCACCTGGCCAAGGCCAAGGCTTCCTCTCTGACTGTCCAACCCTGCACTTCACATACTTGCCTTTTCTTGTTTATGCTACCAGCGCTACACCCAAAAATAGAACCACAAAGTGGGTCCTTGTCCAGCTTAGAAACTTTACATGGCACTCCATGGCCCTAACAACAAAGGCCAGACACTGTAGTTGGGCACACAAACCCTTCCACCATGGAAGCTAGCTGTTTTTGCAGCCTGCCTGGCACTCATACACGGCCTACATCACACCTTCACACAAGGTGTACAGACTCTCTCCCTTCTGCCCTTGGAGAACGGCTGTGCAGAACCTCAGCAGCATGCAGCCTGCTCCTTCACACACCCTTTCTGGAACCCAGAGGAAGTAATTTTATGTCCCATAAGTTAGTGTGGTGTGAAGTTAAAGAGGGAGTCCCCAGAAGGACCTCTGTGGCTTTTGACATGTGAAGCTCAAGAGACAAGTCAGGAGAGGCTGTTGGCCCTTTCTCTCTGTCTCTGTCTCTGTCTCTGTCTCTGTCTCTGTCTCTCTCTCTCTCTCTCTCTCTCTCTGAGACAGTATCTCACTTTGTAGCCCTGGTTAGCCTAAAACTTGCTATATAGACTAAACTGGCTTTGAACTCACAGAGACTTACCTGACCCTTCCCCCCAAATGCTAGGATTAAAGATTGGCAAATGTATTTTTTAATTAAATTACATTGTTTTCGAGGCAGGGCCTCGCCCAGGCTAGACCAGCCTCCAATTTGCTTTGCAGCATAGGATGACCTTGAACTCCTGATCCTCTTGTCTCTACTTCCTAAGTGCCAGGATTACAGGTGTATGCCACCACCATGCTTGTTTTAAATGACGCTGAAGATTGAGTTCAGGCCTTAGCTCATGCTAGACAAGCGTTCTACCAGCTGGGCCACAGCCCCAGCTCTAGTGACACCATTTTAAATGACATAAAAATGCTTAACTATCAAGCTATGTGTGGTCATAAACTTGTGGCTATCTTCAACTTGACAGAATTAAGAGTATCCATTAGTAGCCATAATTCTATCTACCTTGTAGAATAGTGACCCTGGGCCCAGATACATGACCATGAAGGGCAGGGGAGCCCGGAGCTAGTGTGGCGTTCACGGGAAGTTGGGTGCTAAAACAGAGGAAGATGGGTGACAGGAGGATAGTCGGTAGTGGGAAAGGAAGGAGGGACAACGGAGAGGGGGGAGGGACAGAGGGTGGGCAAATGCAGGTGCTCAGATAAGAGGGAGGAGGGAGAATATCCACATAAGCCCATGAACAACACTAAGCGCAGCCCCCATCCAGAGCAGACTGGGGCGCCCCAGGGACGGGACCCAGGGACTTTTGGGGTACAGAAACACCCCCCCCCAGCTGTCATCTACCATGGGCTGTCATGTTAGAGCTTGTCTCTTAGCATGAATGATTGTGACCACAGCCACCCGCTAGTCCTCACCTTGCAGGTCCCTCCCTGTCCCAGTCTATCCTTAGGTCTCCAGCCTCCCTTAGGGTTCAACCAGACTTCTTGGCCACACCAACACCCTCGATGCTTTCTGTCATTCAGCAGTCAGGAGCCTGTTAGAGTCTCTCCAACAGCTGCCAGCTCCCTGCTTCTGCCTTGCCCCTCCCAAATCCTGTTTATCTCAGCAGCCAGTGGGACCCTTGCAAATGGTACAACCAGGGGCCTCAACATCTGGCCCTCTTCCTCCCGGAGCTCATCTGCTACCACCTGGCTTCTGCCCTTCCTCCCGGCAGGCTCCGGCTTCCCTGCCTTCTTGACTGTGCCAGGCCAGATCCCAGTCTGGGCCTTGGCTCTTGGCTTCAAGCTCTGCCTGGAATAGCGCTTCTCCCAGAGGTGCCCCCTCCCCCCATTTTTGCTCAGATGGCACTTTCTCAATTAGACCCTCCTTGGACACCTATTTATAAATGAGAAACAAAATATCCACCATCTCCTTCTCAGCTTTATTTTTCTCTCTGGCACTTAACACTCTTGATAACAACATATGTTCCTTTCTTATTATGTTGGGTTTTTTTCCCGTTGTTTTTGGTATGTTTTTTCCTCTCTCTCTCTTTCTCTTTCTCTCTCTCTCTCTCTCTCTCTCTCTCTCTCTCTCTCTCTCTCTCTCTCTCTCTCTCTCTCCCCCCCCTTAGAATGTCCATGAGGAGGGTGTTTTAATGTTCACTCCTATGTGTCCAGGATGAGCTGGGGCCTGCAGGACACTCATGAGGTTATCTCTGCATGATGAGTTTAGAACAGGGCCAGGTGTGGTGGCACATGCCTTTAATCTCAGCCCTGGGGAGTCAGAAGTGGGCAGAGTTCTGTGGCACATGAAGGAGTGAATGAATAAATGATTGAATAACTGAACTCCCTCAAAGATCCAGCCTTGGATCTGGACAAGATCTGGGCTACCCTGGTCCCCAAGTTAACTCAACCTACCCCCATGACCACCTGGGTCTTTGGTCCTTCCTGGTCCCATCTCTTGACGAACTGCCCCAATGCAAGGGCCACCTGCCCTCTCTTAGCCACTGATAATGGCACAAGCGACTCTCTAGTGCTGAGCTGAGTTTGACAGCTTTGAGCAGAGGATCCAGCCCAGAGCCTTCCCAGAAGCACCCTCTCAAGGTGGCCTGGGTGCACCCCAGCCACAAGCTTCTCAGAATGCACCCTGAACTTCCAGGAGTGGGGTGGGGGTAATAGTAGGGTATCAGTGGAATGAAGAACAGCTAGGAGTGAGATGCCACAAACTAAAGGCCATAGACGGACCCTGTCCCCAGGCACCACTGTGTGCAGTACCTAATGACAGTGCGGGCTCTCCCTCTGCCCGGTCACTGTACCAGGGCGAGGGGTGAGGGTTTCTCGGCTCCATCCCACTGCTGCGTGCTGACTGTCACGTGAATGAGGCCAAGAAATCAATGAGAGTGAGGACCCTCCACCCCCACCCCAATAGAGCAGGGGCTTCTGCAGATTCACAGCCATGAGGCTCAGTCAGTCAGCTACTCCTCAGCAGACCCAGAGGAACACAGGAGGTCAGGAGCCCACATGGTCATTTGTGTGCGCACACACATACATGTGCATATTACCGCAACCAGTAGACTCACAAAATTGCTGACAGATCATCATATCCATACCCTGACTCCCTAGCTCCCCAGTACCCCAGCATTCCCAGACCTGGGGATGTGAAACGGCAGCAGTGGGGAGCAATGGCATGTGTCTGGACCATCAGAAAGGGACACAGCAGGCCAGGGTCGGGATTTCCTCCCTCCCAACATAAAAGCCCTCTCTAAGCAGCCACTTCTCATACAATCTCACTGGTAGTCTCTGCAAAGCAAGTCTAATAATGCCCATGTTCCGGGGTGATCAGAGTTAGCTATGATCACCCACTGAATGCTCTACTTAGATTATTATTGATTTTATTAGAAGGACTGAATGTTCACTCTTGAGGCACCACCAAGCCCCAAGTTCCTGCCTCCCACTCTACTCACCCCCCCCGGGACTCACACATCACAATAATGATGTGCGTGACTGCGCGTGTCCTGGCTGACTGGTTCTCTGCGGCATTGTGGCTTGCTGCTTTAGAAGCCCAACTTCATTTAATCCCCTGGTGAGTCCTATACGTTGAGCAGCCGTTGTTCATCAGCGGACGAAGGAACAGAGAGGTGAATTAAGAGGCTCAGGTCACCCAGCAGGCAAGGGACACAGCTAGAGCTTCGGTCAGAACCAGTGATGCCCCTGCCACGTGAGACAGCAGGCTGGTGACCGACTGCTCAGATCCAGGCTGTACGTGGGATTACGGGATATGTGCTTCAGGAAGGACTCCCCAGGGAACACCAATGAGCATATCCTTAGAAGGGTCCACAATGTGGAAGAGGCCAAAGGTCAACATAAAGCCCCAAAGTGGGGGAAAAAGCAGTTCAGGTCAGGCCTCCTCCCTTCTGCCCAGGTCCTGCCTTTGCCCTTCGAACTCATGAAGCTCAGAAAGGTCCTTCTATCTGCCCCACTTTGCCTCTGTCCTTCTGCCCTGTGTGTTTATCCCATACACTCCCAGGCTTGCTGGTAACAGACCTGTTGGATTCCCACTCATTGCCTTTCTTGCTGCACTGTCTTGCCTCACAGAGGAGAGACTTGAGCCCAAGAGACGGGGCATTTAGACTGAGGTCAGCGGGGAAATGGCTCCAGGTAGAAGCTGCTTAGGCCTGCCGATCTAGATTCAATCCTTGGAACCCATATAATGAGCTAAATGAGGTGGTGTGCGGATGTAATCTCGGTAATCCCGCAGCGAGACAGAAGAGTAATCTGGAGTGAGTGTGCAGAGCAGAAAAACCCCTGCCTCACCGTGCTCAGTGAGGCTGAAGGGGAGAACATCGCCCCAAAAGTTGTCCTCTGACCTCCACTCAAAATGATACCTATGTAGACATTGTTTGTTTGCTTGCTTGCCTGCTTATGAAAGAAAGAAAGAAAGAAAGAAAGAAAGAAAGAAAGAAAGAAAGAAAGAAAGAAAGAAAGAAAGAAAACAAGCAAGCATGGTAAGTATTGGGAAAGGAATGGGCAAAGAACAGAGTGAGGATTGGAATTCTAGCATCACACCCTAGACCCCCGAAGCCTGGGCTCTGTCCACTGCCCTGGCCACGAGACGAAGACTGCTTGTTGCTTTTGGAGTACACAGCTCTGGACTGAAACCCTGGCTCTGATGTTATTCCAGCCAAATTCTTCTTTCTTTCCAAACCTTGGCTTTCTGTCTCATGAAAGGAGGTTGTTTCTCAAGAATTATTCGACTAGGAATGGAATGTAGCTCAGTGGGTCAAGTCCTTGCCTAACAGGCACAAAGACCAGGGTTCTGTCCCAAGCACCACAGAAACTGGAAGTGGCGTGCACACCTGTAATTCCACCAATCCAAAGGTGGAGGCAGAAGGATCAAGAGTTCAAGGTCATCCTTGGCTACTTAACAAATCTGAGGCCAGCCTAGACTACATAAGACCCTATCTCAACTTTTTTTTCCTTTTGGTTTGATGGTAGAGTACTTACCATGAATGGATAAGGCCCTAGGTTCCATTCCTAGCACTATAGAAATAAAGAAGTAAATGTTTAAAATGTTATTCAAGGTCCAGCAAGATGGCTCAGTGAGTAAAGGTGTTTGTCTGCAAACCTGGCGACTTGAGATTAATCTCCAGAATCCATGTAAAGGTGGAAAGAGGGAAAAACTCCTAAAACTTGTCCTACTGTCTCCATGTGCACATTGTGCTACACACACACACACACACGTATACATTGCTACAAATAATAATAGTAATAATAATAAATTTAAACATTAAAGATTGTATTCAAGTAAGCATAAAGTCCCTGTAGGTATCCAACAAACATAAATGCCTAGAGAAACGTGAGGCAGTTTGCAGGAATGAGCATCCCCCAGTTCTTAGCACCCCAGCTTCAAACCACTCTCCAGCTAGGAAACTGTGAAAGGCAGGGCTCTGGCCTTGAGGTTACCCTGTGAATCCTGCCTCTCCTGGGGGTCAGAGGCCAGTAGTGCTGTTAAGCCCTGCTTTCTATAGGCTTCTGTTGGGGTTCCTGGCTATTCAGTATATCTGCCATGGTCCAGCCCAGGTGCGAGGTGAACTCCAGAGACAGATGTCTAAACACTCACCTCTAAGGTCAAAGAGGCAATGGGGCCTGCACTGGTGCTCTGCAGGGGCCAAGCTGTGAGGTCGCTCCCAGTCAGCTTGTTACAGGGGACGCTTAGAGGCCCAGGATGGGTGTTTACAGAGCACTGTCTGTGGGTCACAGGAGCTGGGTATCTTCTAATATCTCTGCAGCCAGGTATGAACATAACTACCTCACAGATATGGAAACTGAGGCTTGGAAAGGCGAAGAAACCTGGAGTACTTAGTGTGAAACCCCTCTGTCAGTCTCACCTCCCCCACAGCAGAGGTTGGTTGAACTCTAGTGAGGACAGGGAAGTCCTGATGGCCAAACCCCACTTTGGGGCAGACCCCAAAAGAAAGCTGTGCTCAAACATGGGCTGAAGCTGGCCTCAGATATCCCTTCCCAAATCCTCAGTGTGTCCAAACGTTAGTTCTTTGCTGCACATGGAGTTAGCTTCTTGTTCCCAAGGAAGCCTTCAGAGGGCAGTCATAGAAGGTCATGCCCAACCAGCCAGTGTGCCTCTCTCAGGTAACTGCTCTCTCTACAAGCCTTGGTTTCTTCCAACTGTGAAACAAGAGCATGCATGTCCTATAACACTGACTGAAGTAGTTATGGGACCTTAAGGGAATTAACGAACATTTCAGAAACATCTTGAGTCTTCAGAGAAGCTCTACCCAATGTGGAAAGACTTGAGGGTTTTCCAGAGACCCAGTGTACTTTCCCCACAGAAAATATAAAATATAACCAAGATGAGGGTAACTTTGCCAAGGGGAGCAGTGTCTAACCTGTACTATCCTGGCTATCCCAGACCTTGCCAGACAAATTCACTTGGCCTATCTAAGTATTCAAGACTGTCCTTGAACTCCTGATCCTCCAGTCTCAGCCTCCTGGGTGCTAGGAGAGATGGCAGGCCCGTGCTGCCTGCCACATCCCTGCTAAGACTCAGCCTTGCTAAGGGCAGCAGGGAATGGGGCCAGAAGTGTCTGAGTCAAGTCCTTCATCTGTCATTTCTCAGCTGTGTGGTAAATATAGCTGTCAATCATCTCTCTGGTCTGAGCCTTGACTTCTCCAGGAAAAGCTTGTCTATCAGAGCTGTGGGGCTCAGCAGCATGAGACCTTCAAAGGCAGAGCCCAGCGCACTTCAGGTCTGGGCCCCACTGGCCACAGCCGGCTACCGTCCTCTCAGGTATGGTTGTCCTCACTGAGAGGAGGAAGAGCCGCAGCTGGGGAGAAGGCCAAGTCCTCACCGCCCTGTCTTCTCTACTGTCTACCATGCGAGGCTTCTCTCAGCCTCTGAGAGGCAGGACAGCAAGGCAGGAAAAGCATAGTCAGGAGTCCACATAGTCAGGAGTCCACGGATGGGGAAACTGGGCCCCAGAGAGCAAAAGTGAGAGGCAGCGAGGAGACCACATCCTTTCTTTCACCGGAGCATCCACACCATAACCCCAGCCTGAAGCACCGTTTTTCCACCAGCCTGGATCCCACTGGTCTGTAAAGGCTCCCCTTTTCCCAACCTATGCTCAGCCCTTCACAGTCCACCTGCCCCCCAGGTAGGGTGCACCCAGCATTCAAACTAGCACAAGACAGGTTTAACATCTGACACCCTTGTACCATGCCCATCCATGTCTATTCTGTCACTCAAGACATGTTTATGGGGTCAGCAAGATGACTTGGTAGGTAGAGGTGTTACTGGGTAAGCCTGGTGACTTGGGTTCAAACCCTGGAATTACCATAAAGAAGGAGAGAGCTGAGTCCCAAAAGTTGTCCTCTGACCTCCACATGTATACACTCTCTCTCTCTCTCTCTCTCTAATATTTTTTGTTTGTTGGCTTGTTTGTTTTTGAGGCAGGGTCTCTATAGCTCTAGCTATCCTGTTCCTCACTCTCTAGACCAGGCTGGACTTGAACCCACAGAGATCTACCTGCCTCTGCCTTCTAAGTGCTGGGATCAAAGGTGTGCGCCATCACTGCCCAACAGCAGTATATTCTTGTAAAAGCATGTTTATGGAGCCCTGTGTTAGGTACCCAGGACACACGCAACAGTTGAGAAAACAGGCAGAGCCCTACTTGGATGCTCCACCACTGTAGAAGCAAATATGCTACTGTATAGAGAGGTCAAGTGCTAAGAAGTGCTATAAAAAGCAATGGAGCTGAAAAGGATGAGGAGGGGGAGGGAGGGATCAGAGCTCTCGAGGAAGTAAAGGGAATGAAGAGCAGAGGGAAGAATGCACCTGGAGAAGGGACTGGTCAGTGCCGAAGTCCTGAGGTGAGAAGCCCCGGGGGACATCCAGGACATCAGCAAGGTCAATGAGGCAGGATTTTACTCTGCTTTTGAGTCGGAGCCTTTCCAGGCTCCAGGAGGATGAGAAGGAAGCTGAAAGACCCTGGAGAAGTGAAACTGGAGCAGCACCCTTTCTTTGGAGGAAATACTGTCAGGCAGGAAAGCCTAAGGAAGAGAAAGGACAGGATACACAGCCTTACTGGGCAGAAGGCACCTGGAGGCTCAGCTCGAGATGGGAGCTTATTCCCCTTGAGCAATGGGGAACCAAGGGAAGTTCTGTGCACAGAGATGAGAGGTTCCCATCTCCCATCTCCTCTGCCTGTGCTCTCCTTTGACAAGGCTTTCCCAGTCCCGCCTACAGCATGCCTGACTACTGGGCTCAGGGGAACAGGACTGGTAAGACAAGCTGAGCACTGGCTACTTCCCTGGCCTCTGAAGTCATCTGTCCTCCCGGCAGCCCCACGACTGAGGTGGGTCCTGTTTCTATTTGGAGTTAGCAAATGAGGAATCAAGGGGCAGACCCACGGCATCCTACAGTTAGCAGGAGGTAGAGCGGGGACGCAAGCCCAGACAGTAGACCTGCCTCTAAAAACCCACATTGGCCTCTGTAGCTGGGCCTGGTCTCTGCCCATGAGGGTGGCTGGTCCCACTGCCAGGCATCAGGTACTTGGCACTCTTCCAGCTGGCAGAGCAGGGTCAACGCATTCACCCCCAATCCAATTTACAGAGAAAGGAACCAAGAGGAAGAGACACTTTTGGACTCTAAAGCTTGCCTTCATCTGAGACACCAACCAACCAATCCAGGTCTCAGATGGATGTCAAAAGCCAGAGTTGGAAGCTTGCCAGGCACAGCACATTCTCTTTGACTTCCTTAATCTGAGCCTGCTTTGGGGTTAGCTACATTCCTAGGCCCCTCAGTCTACAGCTTTTTCTGCGTTTTCCTTCCTTTGGAGGGGGAAATGAGGACCCCTGCCAGGTGGTCCTCCTGCTCCAGTCACTGTCCTCCTGACTCTCATTTCAAACAATTGTTTCTGGCCGCCAAGAAGTGCCCTGGCCACAGGTCCTGCCTTGCCCTGTCGACCCGTTGTTTTCCCGGGTGAGCCCAGCTGGGACAGTAAAACAGACCCGTGACCTTCTCAGGACTCCTCAGCCAGGAAATCTGGCAGAGGGGACTAAGGTGTATGTAGATGGGGCAGGTTCAAGATCACTCCATAAAAATGGATTCCTAGAAAAACACAAACCAGCTATTTACTTTGTAAATTTTATTGCCCTTAAAAAAAAAGGTATCTCATTTTAATAAAGGAGAAGGTACTCCTAGTCCCTCCTTTATTGGTGAACCAGGACACACAGTCAACAGAAACTCACAAGAGGCTGCGAGTCCGATTTATTAGCCACTTTGTCTCATAAAGCCCAGCATTTTTATTAAAAGAGGACGATAGTTAAACGCCATGCTCCTTTTTAAGAAAACTGTCTTTAATGTCGGGCAAGACTTGGTTTGCTTTTCTTTCTTTTTTTTCCTTAATAATTTCCCAAACAAAGCTCAGACTCTCCCGACTCCGCGCCTGTTCCTCCAGCCGCAGGAGGGAAAGGGATTTCTGAATCCATCTGACATGTCGGATTTCTTTGTGGCATCCACTCCATCGCTCAGCAGCCAGCCATGATGTCATAAGCCCATCAGATTTCCGGTAGGGAGAAAACGCTGGGGAATTGGAAAGAATGGATGCTTCTTATCCGTCAAAAAGGGGAGTGGGAGTGGGGGATGGGGGAGGATGGTGTGTTTGGAGGAGTCTGGCTGGGGGGGAGAGAAGAGAGGCAAGCTCAATGTTTGTGATATTAAATGTCAGACAGAACCTGAAAAGCCCAGCCACCCAGATGTTTTTTCAATATCCAGATGTCTGGCAAAGAACAGACCATGCACCCTCCCGGGAGACCCTCGGCATTTTGGCTTTGACCTCAGGTCTGTAGCGAGTTCTCACTGCCAGGAGCTGCACCTCCAGCATCCTCCTTTTGCCCCACTCTCGGGGTGGGATTTTTTTTTCCCTTCAAAATTTTTACACATGGATGGTAGGGGGTAACCAGGTCCAGGTTTTTAAAAGCTGTTGAAGCTGTGATTTGAAAAGTTCAGTCCTTGGAATTAGCTTCCAGAGAGTACACTGTGTAAGCCAAAAGGAGGGGGGGAAATCCCTCAGCCAACACACACACACACACACACACACACACACACACACCATATGTGACTCCTAAGCCATAGGACTTAAAACCCAAAACAAAACCAGCGAGACTGTGAACAAGGACTCAGGCTGACACTGAGAGGAGAGGAGCCTCCCCCAGGAGCACACCTCCCCCAAATCAGAAAAACACACGAACAGCTTTGTTCTTCCTGACAAAGCCCCTTGCTTTCAAGGCGCCGACAGTTGCCAACAAAAGCACAGGGTAGAAGTAATTTACACTCCAACTAGGGCTTCCAGGACTCATAAAATATGGGAATGGAATTGGCTTGGCCAAAGAAACTGCTTCCACACCACTGCAGTGGGGACCCCTCAGGCCTCAGACAGGGCAGGCCATGGCCTCCTGGTGGCCTGGCCACGTGCCCCACTGAGGCCACCTCCCAGGCCCGTGACATCACAGCTAATTGCCTCTGAAAATGAGCCAGGAACTGCAGGCCCCTCAGGGCCACAGCCCAGGGACTTCCACCGACAGGCAGCTGTGGAGGGACACAACTCCAATTAAACCAGAGCCCTCAGATGACAAGCCAAAGGGGTGGCCGAGGGGACAGTAGCTGGCAGAAGGAAGCCAGTCTGGGCTCAGGGGCAGGGTAGGGGGGAGGGGGGTTCTATGCTCATCTATAACAGCCCCTATGTTTTGCAGATGAGGAAACGGAGGTTGAGTGACCTGCCCCAAGGCCACCCAGATAATTAAGGGGACAGCCAATACTGAGGAAAAGAAACCACAGGTCTGCCACTGAAGCAGCTCTTCCTGAGTGCTATCTAATTTAATCCTCACAACAGCCTGTGAAGGGGTGGGGAGGGGATTACCATTAACCTCCGTGCCTACAAGAACCAATGGAGCAGCAGAGAGAGGTTAAGTCATTTGCCCAAGGTTACACAGCTCCTCATTAACAGAACTTGGCCTGAACTTCTGATTTTGAATGCAGTGCTGGGCAGGAGGAGGCAGTTGAGGCTTAGCTGGGAGCAGCGAATGTGATTTAAACACACGTTTAAAATGCTGGTGATCCCCACAGAACAGAAGGGAGTAAATCACTGCAAATTAATTTTTTTTTTAAAGCTAATCCAAGCAGGAGGGCTGGCTGGGCCGGTGGATAGGTGGGAGGTGGCTTTGATTTTGTCCCTGCCTGAGCCTGAATAAATATGTAGATGGGCTCTCCAGCCATGGGCCGGCTCAAACTCCTGAAGTGGGGTAGGTTGGAGGGAGATGCCCTAAAAGCTTCATCCGGCATCTGCAAGAATCCAACAACCTGCTACAGAGGAAGGTGCCAGGAGGACAGGTCTGCTGGGCATAGACGCCAGGGAAAATCAAATTACAGCCAGTTCTTCTGAGCGGGAGTCCAACTTTCCAGCTGAGAGTCTCAGTATTCTGAGTCATTTAAGCAGCTCTATGTAGGGGTCTGACTCTGGCTACGGGAAGCTGTTCAGGGTCCTGTCCACAGGACAGGAAGTGGGATATAGTTATTGTCCGTCCTGGGGGCCTTCAGTCTCTACGATCTCTCAGAGTAGTGCTAAAGGAAACTGCATGCAAGAAATAGGAGCATGTCCGGTGAGTGGCACACATCTTTAATCCCAGCACTTGCGAGGCAGACACCGCGGAGGATCTCTGAGTTCGAGGTCAGCCTGGTCTACAGAGGTGAGTTTCAGGACAGCCAGGGCTACACAGAAAAACCCTGACTTGGAAAAAAAAAAGTGGGAGCATAGAGGGTGGGCGGGTCTGAGCCCAGGGGTTAGGACAGGTGCTCTCCTTCCTGTACCTTCCCTGATGAGGCCCTTTGGCCCTGCACACCTCTTTGGTGTTGCTGTGGGCAGTCTGTGCCTGCTTCTCCCTCTAGGCCTGCTAGAATTTTAAAATTCATTTCTATGAGCATGGCCTGAAGTGGTGGAGTCCAGGCCTCCAGGCAAAGAAAAGGAAAACAGAAAGAAAAATCCCTGCACACCCGCCAGGCTGAACAGCCCATTTTCTTTGGGAAGGTCTAGTTGCCCACCAGCCCCTTTGCCTCCCATCTACCCAGCAGAAAGTTGGGTTCTGCCACCATTGAACTTCGTTTAATGATGGGAACAGACATTAACCATGCTGTTCACAACAAGGCATCATCCCAGATTATAGGATCTCTCTCTCTCTCTCTCTCTCTCTCTCTCTCTCTCTCTCTCTCTCTCTCTCTCACACACACACACACACACACACACACACACACACACACACATATTGAACTATCAAGTCAGGAAGGAAAGCCTTCCTGGAAGTACAATGACTCTGGGACCCACGAGATGAGGAACATTATTGACACCTCTTCCAGTCAGCCCTTCAGAGAGGCTCTCTTTGACACCCACCCAGGCTGCCTCTCCTTCCTGGCTTGTGGATTGCTTGTCATCTGTGCCCGGCACTGGTCTGGAATCCCTGTGAGGGATGAGACTAGCTTTGTCTTAGTCACTGCTCCATTGCCCATGGCTAGCCACAGCAGGTGTTTTGTTTTGTATCTCTCAACAGAATAAATGGGGGCTGTGAGGGTGGCTGAGCAGTTAAAAGCACTTGCAGCCAAGCCCAAGGACTTGAGTTCAATCCCAGGGTCCTACAAGGGAGGAGGAGAGCACTAACTCCTACAAGTAGTCCTCTAATCTCCCAGTAAGGACAGTGGTACTGGTTCTACAGCACGCGCGCGCGCACACACACACACACACACACACACATGCACACGCACATGCACACACATATATACACATGCACACACACACATGCACACACACACACATGCACACATGCACACACATACACATAAAGTAAAATAATATATGATCTGTCTATGTAGCCCTGACTGTCCTGGAACTCACCAGATAGACCAGGTTGGATTCAAAGTCACAGAGATCTACCTGCCTCTGTCTTCTGAATAATGATATTAAAGACATATGCCACCACGCCTGGCGACCAATCTTTTTTTAAAGAAGAATAAACAATACATGCAAAGGTCCCATAGGGACCAAGGGTACAGAAGATGATAGAAAATGAGCCTGAGACTCCCCCAAGAATCACCCTAGACATGTCTGTACCTTTTCACCAGTAGGCTCCCGTCTGCCCTCCCCCCCAACGCCCCCCAACGCCCCCCCCCCGCGCGCCCGCTGGCTCTGCCCCAGGCTTGACACCTTTGGGAAGAAGATAGACACTAGCGTTCCCTGCCAGAACTCTGCCACGAGCTCCCACCTCCACTCCTCCTTTTACATGGACGCCTGGAGCCACAGAGGCAACGACAAACAAATCCAGGAGTCCCAACACAACACAACCCATCCCTGTCTCATCTATATCGCCCTACTCCCCACCCACCACCCACCCCCCAAATCTCCTTCCTCACTGAAGCTGAGAAAAGCAACCAGAACACATGATGTTAGTTCTGTCTTCCGATTCCCAGAGTGTGGTAGGACACCAGGTTATCCCTTTCTCGGATTCCTCACTGGAGAGACCGAGACACTTCAGATGCAACCAATTGCACCAAAGAGCAGATCGGCGGGATCAACACGTCTCCTGCCCTAGTCTTACTGCCCTAAGGAAAAGGGAGCTGCTGAACCTGAGGCTTGGTGCTTCTGCCTGTACAAGTCGCCGTGACCAAGAACCTAAGCTCCTGGAGGCGCCGCGGGGTCTGTGTGTATGCGAGTTGCCCCCGTTCCCCTCCGGAGCTACTCAACGCACTCCAGCAAACTTTCCAGAAGCGTCTACACCTTCCTGCGGCTCTGCAGCACCACAAACCATCAGCTCGCGTCCACAGCCTCGCCGGCTCCCGGGTACCTGGAAGTCCCCCGAGTCCCAGGTCGGAGCGCATCTCCACACACTCTCCAGCCACTGCGGACCTCAGTCTTGGGATCAGTCTGTCCCGGCTTTAGATCTCCCCGGCGCCTCCTCCGCACCACCTGCGCTCGTCTACACCTCCTCGGGGGTCCTCGGGTCGCTTGCATCTACACAGCTTCAGCAGTTTCCGGGTCTACACAGCCCAGCCCAAGAGCGATCCCCTCAAGGTTCACCCAGTGCCTCATCCCAATGCCTACCTTGCCTACAGTGCCTCACGCTCCCGTCCTGGCTGTGCCTTCTGATTCACACATTTTGCAATCTTGTCGTGGCGAAAGGAAAGGAAATCTTGTAATCCTCCTGCAGCCACGTGGTGTTTGCCCCTTACACCCCCACACTCCCTTCTCCTTTTTTTTTTTTTTTTTTTCTTTTAGGACAATATTCGTCCCCCACGGCCGCTAGCTGCGGGCTCCAAGCAGACGCAGCTGGCTGCGGGGGGCGTGGCCCTGGGCGGAGAGAGGGCGTGGCCTGGGCGGGCAAAGCGAAGTGTCTCTGCGGTGGCCTCCCTCCGCCAGGAAACCGTGGCCTGCGACCAAGGCTCCTGTTCCAGCTCACGATTGGTCAGCCCGCTCGCGATGCTGATGCCTAATTGGCTGAGACGAAGAAGACTCAGAGGTGGTGGTGGTGTGTAGATTTTATTCTTTGCCTTTTTCTTCCCTGCGGCGGCCGCTGCTCTGTGGGTTCCTCCTGAACTCCGCAGCCTTTTCCTCTCTAACACCATGCTCCCCATCGTAATGCTTAATCCCACCCCAAATGACAACTGCATTTCTTTGTCCTTCTTCACCTCCATGAGGTCAGGACTCAGGGTTTCTACTGCTCAGTAGTGTAGCCCCAGTGCCTGCCATACAGTAGGTGTACCAAACACATTTGTATATTATATTAATAGAAATGGTGCACGTGGGGTTTTGGAGCTATCTTTAACGCTGGCAACAGTCTTAAGGGGAAACGGAGGTACAGAGATTGTAGGAATGACGGGCGTGATCGTGGTTACATATAGGCTTATATGCAGGCTCCAGTTTTGTAGACAGCAATGCCCTGTGGGGTATCAGAACCTTCTCACATGTCAAGTGTTGGACTAAAGCAGGAAGTGGGTTGCACTATGAGTTATTTCAGTGAGTGTGCTGCCCCTAGCACTGCGCTTGGCAGCAAAATGATGCCCCTCCTGTCTCCCTGCTAAGATAGCTGTGACTGTTGAGTGCTGAGCCCTCTTCCTTCATGGGAACCCACCTGCTTAACACAGGCCACATTGCCAAAACTGTTTGGGCATAGCACGTGTGTACCCAGGGGGAGCCACAAGAATGATCAAACCGCGAGCCAGTGACATGATCCTAGATACCGGTCTGTGGTTGGGATGTCCTTGCAGAAACCCTGAAAGGTCTTTTTGATTGACGAGTGGTTTCTGAGAAGAGATTGAGAAAGGGCTTGCCTGACAAAGAAGTGTGTAGGAGCTGCTCATGGAGTTGAATCGTGGTGGGTTAATGGACCAGAAAAATGCTCTGGGGGAACCTGTTTCCTATATAGTGTGTAGCCAGAGTCGGGACTGAGGAAGGCTGGCTTGGTGACTGATGAATGAGTTCTCCTTGTGTCTGTGACCTCACATGCCCTTCTTATAAGAACTCCAGTCAGTAGATTTAGGGCCCACCCTAATCCAGTGTAGCCTCATCCTAGGTCAATTATATCTGTGAAGACCCAATTTCCAAACCAGGCTCATTTATATTTTTCAACCCACAGGCTCCTTTGGCTCTATGAACAGTGAGTGCAAAAGCCCCGAGGCTGCTGGGGACAGACTCCCTTCCCAGCTTCCCACTGCTCTCTCTTGGGCTTACCTCCAGCTTATTTCTGATCCTGGCACTCGGTGGCCACTGCCCACCCAGAGCCCAGAAGAGAGGCAGCCCTCTAAACACTAGGACTTCTCAGACCTTCCAACCAACCATGTGTGCGGGGTGGTGCTCTGAGAAGGGCCCCAATGGCCCATCCTCCCACCCACCCCCCATCCAGAGATGGACAAGGACAATAAAAGCTCTTTCACAAGCAGCTGGTGATTAATCACCAAGTTAATTAAAGAGGCTGTAATTGCACTCCTGTTTCAGAGGTGGGGATGATGTCTTGGGCAGGGATAGGTGGCCAGTTTAGATCTCCCTGAGAAAGTGGGGCCAGCAAGGCAGGAAGAAAAAACAGTGGTATATTCTAGAAGGAGATGCTTCCGCCGTAGCTGGAATGTTTATTTGACACAGTCGGGCGGTGAGCCTAAATGTTTATGCTTGTCTCTGTACATTTCCACATCTTTGAAATATTTCATTAAGGATGAGGGGGGAAAAACTCGCCAAGGGGAAGGCTAAGTATTTCTAAACTCTAGTTTCAGATTTATAAATGACCTCAAATACCAGTGTGCCTCAATTTACACAATGGAGAGGCCTTTAAAATTATGTGCAAATCGAATCCCGTTTGCCCGCCCGGCACATCTTAAGGCTGCTGGTGCTCCGTCTTCATTTCTGATTGATTTTCCCTAGCAGAGGCGCCAAATTCGTTGCTTTAAGTGTCAGGCTCTCTCTGTCAAGTAGTTAATGACCTATAAAGCACTTAAACCTACTGGAGGAGATGCTATTTGGAGGCACCCCACTGTGTCCCCTCTCCCATTGTCAGTAATCACCCCTCATTTATTTGCTCTTATTGGTCTGGAATTTGCTCTTTGGGTTCCCTAAAGCAGAGCCCTCCCTCCAGGGAACGTCCAATTCTCTGGGAGCTTGGATGGGTGCTGAGGTCCAGGGAGTGTCTTCCTTGTTCAAGTCCTTTTTCCTCCCCGAGCCTCCGGAGAACTTGACCATTTAACTGTTCCTCACCTCCTCTCAGTTTCCTTCTCCATGGTGTTCCAGAGATGGTGCCTGTCTTTAAGCCTCTAGTGAATTAGGGAGTAAGAGAAGAAGCCCAAGGTCAGAGTGAGCAGCATCTGTGGCAGAGATGGGCTCCAGAGTCAGAGCTGATAAAGAACATCCTATGGCAGCAGAGCCAAGCAAACCATCCGCCATTGGGTGAGAAGACCAGATGAGCCCCAGCCAGAAAAGAAAGCACATTTGCTTTCTGTGGCTGTTATGACCAATTCCACAAACAAAGCTTAAAGCAACACACATTCTTTTACGGTGGGGAAAATCCAAAGCATTATCAACGCAAAGAAACCAAGTGCTGTGCACAACCATACACCTCCCGGCCAGGCTTTGGGACTCACTGTCCCTCCCTCCATCTTCAAGCCCAGCACTTCAAACCCACTCTCCCACTCCATTTGCCTCTTCCTGAGCCTATAATCAGCCCACGTATCCTTTTCATAAAGACATTTGTGACTCTCAAAATCCCGGATTATTTCTGCATCTCAAGAGACATAATCCCACATTCCGCGTAAGCGGCACCACAGGCTCCCAGGATTAGGGTGGGGACATCTTGGGAGGGCACAGAAGGCCACGCAGCAGAGTGGTCCAGGTCATGGGCTGGGGCTAGCTTCTCAGTTGCAACACCCCTGTGAAGCTTGACCTCTTGGAGCCTCAGTTTCCTCATTGGTAAAATGGGACCGGTGCTTGTCACCAGATGAGAGTTCAGAAGACATTTGACTGTGGGGTAGAAGGAACTTACTGTGACAGAGCTGAGTTTGAGGGAGGCCCTTCTGAGGAAGGACAGAAGAGGAGGAGCAGGCCAGGTTGGCATGAAGAAGGACAACATTAGCGCAAGGGAAGGATGTGTGTACTCACCTTACACATGCAAACAAATTCTGTCCTGGGGGTGATGGACAGGAGACACAGAATGTGTCTAAACAGAGGGGTGGTTTGGATTTATGATTGAGGCCTTATTCCCTCACCCAAAGCTTCATTCTCTCTCAGTGTACAGTTCAGTGGTCTTCAGTATACAACACAAGGCTGTGTGACTATCACTACTGGATAGCTCTAGAACATTCTCATATAAAGACCCTAAAAACAAATCCCATACTCACCAGGAATCCCCTAAAGCAGGCTGGTATAGAGAGGAATACCCTAAAGGTCTCTATGGTCTTAAACCAAAAAGGAAGTCAGGACAGCCTGTGCCCTGCAGTATGGGATAGTAAGGCAGCCTCGGGGCTAGACTAGCCTGGCTGGACAATCACTCCTTAACAGCTCCTCCACCCCTTCAATTTCCTCACTTTGACCTTTGAAATGGAGATAATCTACCTCCGGACTAAGGGAAGGTTTTAGGATGACATTATCTAGCCACGTTAAATTTTTGTTTTATTCTATTTTTAATCTTGAAGCAGGCTCTTGTGAATGTAGGTTAGCTTTGAACTCACTATGTAGCTTAAATTTCTGATCCTCCTGCCTCTAGCTCCCAAATGCTGGCACTACATGTTCCACCATGCCTGGTTTATGCAGTGCTGGGGATCAAACCCAAGGCCCTGTGCATACTAGGCAGGCACTCTTCCCGTACAACCACATCCCAGTTCCACACTTACCAGTTTTGTCTTTCTGGATCTGGTGCCCTGACTCTGGAGCATGTTTCTCTAGGACTCAGCTGTTCATCAGAGAAGCCAGCGGCTGCCCTAGCTTCACCCTCGGTACCCAATAGTCAGAGTTCCTGCCCACAGAGGCAGTTGGCCGAGGCCCTTCTGCAGGATGGTGATGGGGCATGGCTGGATCCTGACTGAGCGACTCTGAGTCTCCCACAACGATTCAGTCACTCTGGGGTGGCTGTGGACCTACTAGGACAAAAGAGATTCCCAAAGGTTTTCTCTAGGTTCCCACCCTCTGCCCCCTGGCTTAACACAGCATAGCTGATAACTCAGAGAATCCTAGACCCCTTATGCCAAGGGTGCCTGGCCTCACCTACAGGCAGGAGGAGAGGCCATCTGGTGAAGTGAGAGCTCAGACAGGACCTTGCTGAGCCTTCTGAGGCCTCCCCTAGCAGTGATAGGGGCTTCTGGGAGCAATTAGCAGAACCACACTTGCAGGCCTCATGGCCCCTGATCAGGTCTGCCAGCTCGCATCATCAGAGCCTCTTGTCAGCTGCGAGTTACAAGCGCTGCTCGTCTATCCTCTGTGGCTGGACCTAAAACTACCAAGCAGGGTGGTAAGGCCTCCAGAACCCCTGCATGTTTATTGCAGGGACTCTTTTTGGTGTCATAGATGTTCCAACATGCCCATCTCAATTCTCATAGATGTAAAATGGGTTACACTTCATGCATTTTTCCACTTCCCAGAAACTAAAAAAATAAATAAAATAAAATAAAACCATTCTCCTTCTTCAGCAAGAACAGCACTGAGAGGCAGACACAGGAAAGGATTCATTTATTCCTTTAAGCAAATGGTTCTTGAGTCTGTATGAGTCAGGGTGCAGACAAAGACACAAACAAGGTTTCTCTGTGCAGGAAAGCTTAGGACCTCCTGGGGGAGATGGATGTGTGTGAATTGATTTAATATGAGGTGAAGAAGAACGAATGAACCACCTGGTGGGGGGAGGGGCGTAGGGAAGCTCCATGCAAAAAGGGGGTAACTGAACATCCTCCTCTTGGAGCAAGAATGGGGTGAGGGGCCTTGGCAGAGCATGAGGGGCACACAGAGGTGCAGAGGTGGGTACCTTTGAGCAGCAGCCATGCCACAGGTCAGACTTGAAGGGACTTTAGGCCAATGACAGCTAAGTCAGAATCTTTTTTTTTTTTTTTTGAGGCAGGGTTGTGTATAGGTAGGCAGGCCTTGAAATCACTATGTAGTAGAAGACCTTGAGTTTCTTTAAAAATGTTAAGATCCTATTAATGGAGTGTGCATGTGCAGTTGTGAGTACTCCACATCACACATACACATGGAGGTCAGAGGATAATTTATGAGAGTCAGTTCTATCTTTCCATGATGTGGGTCCCAGGATGGAAATTCATGTCCTCAGCCTTGGCCAAAAAGCATCTTTACTCATCAAGCCATCTCATTGGCTCAGATCTGATCTTGAACTTCTGATTCTCCTACTTCCAATTCCTGAGCCTTGGGACCACAGGTATAGGTATGTTGTCATGGTACCAGGAACCAAACCCAGGGCTTTCTTTGTACATGCTAGGCAGGCACTCTTCTAAATGAGCTTCGTCCCCCAGCCCAGGACCATCTATTCTTATCCCAGTGCCGGCAGAGGTCCTGGAACATATTTAGATCTGACAAATGTTGAAAGCGATGGGTGGAAAGAGGACCTTGTCTGGCAAAGGAATCAAGCTTTGGTCTTACACCTACCAGAGGCCACTGTGAGTCATCCGGGACCACATCGATACCTATTCCTCCCAGGACCATTTGCTGAAAAGACCATTCTAACTCACTGAGTGATCTTGTCCCCTGTGTCACAATGAATTTGGCCATGGAGTACTGCAGGGGATGAGCTTGATAGGGCCAGATGTGAGCTATAGAAAGATTGATTTGGTGCAGGATCGGGGAAGGTCTGAAGAAGAGGCCAAGGGACAGAGGAAAGGGGACAGGGATCTGATCTGAAGAGGAAATCAGTCCCCGGATTATCTCAGGCCTATCGTACAAGGGCCATGTTCTCATCCAAGGTAAGGAGGTTAGCTGGAATCCAATCCATAGAGCCCGAGGGCTGGGAATGAGGAGTCCAGAGAGCAGAAGCCAAGATTGCTGGGCCCCCAGAGGCTCACAGACTGGTATAATAGAACCCACTCCAGACATCGTGGCTTGCAAAGTAAGTTTTCAGGCAGTGGGAGAGTTGTAAAGGCAGAGCAGTGCCAATTACGGCAGCATTATCCGGGATTATGAAGCTCCTGAGAGGCAGCTCAAGCTACCAGGCATGCTGTGCCTGGGAATTTCCAGGGGATACCTGGGATCTCAATGTCCAAGCTACCAGGCACAGACTGCTAGGCAAATGTAGCTCTAGGACCTGTTCCGACCTGCCTCTATTGTACCAAGGATATAGACCAACAGCAAGTAGAAGTATCCTCTCTCTCTCTCTCTCTCTCTCTCTCTCTCTCTCTCACACACACACACACACACACACACACACACACACACACACACACGGGGTGGTGCAGAGAGGGAAGAGAGGGAGGGGAGGGAGAAGGAAAATTTGGATACAGTCAGCCATCTCTGCAGAGACTTCAACTTTCTATGGGCTTCCCCAACATCGGGTCCCTGGACAGCTCCTTCTATTCTATCCTGACCTACGGCATCCCTCCAGACCGATGGAGACATGCTCACATTTAGAGCCAGGCCAGAGTTGCCCTCTCTCTTCTGGGCTTGTATGTATCTTAGTTTCTCTCCACAATAGTTTCTGCTTTGGTAAACCAGGGAAATCAGCCTCTCTCCCCACCCCAATCTGCAGATCTGTTTTCAGAATTTTAAATGAGATGTTGCAGATAAAAAGTCCAAAGACAGAAATCAGTACAGTCTCCGTGTGCCTGTGCCTGACAGTGTCTACTGAAACAGTAAACCTCCATGCTGAATGCTCTGGGATTCCCTTTCATCGTTTCCCACAGAGAGGGTTCATCAGGTGCAGTGGGGGGGGGGGGTGGTATTGGAGGTTGTTCCCCATGATACCTTACACAAAGGTTGTAAACAGCTGAAGAGGTCATTGATAGGGGCCTGATTAAATTAGGACCATCCTTCCATCCTGCATGTCCTCTGCTGTGATTAGAGTCTGGCAGCATCCACACACTGTCTTAGGCAGATCCCCACGTGGGGCTTTGTGAGCAAAGCCAATGCAAACAACAGCTACAGACTGATTGCACAAGCTCTTCAGAAACCTCCCGCAAACACCCCAGACTTCATCCGTCCAAATGTACAGATGCGATAAAAGCAGCAAGGTAGGAAAGGCGTCCCAGTAGCCCGGTGGTACTCTCTAGGGAGGGGATTCAGATGGAGGCAGGAAGGTGGCAGGTGCATCAGAGCAAACTTCACCTTGTTGGCGTTTAAATGTTTTACCACACTCCGTGTCTGTGTCACCTGCTCGTGTGCGTAGTGAGCATTCAATGCCAAGTGCAGAAAGCAGCAGTTAACCAGCACTCAATCAAGGCTCGGGGGCGGGGCCGTAATTATAACCACAGTTCACGGAGGAGTCAGCAGAGGTTCACAGAGCCTCCTGTCGATGCCTCCAGGGCTGGAGTGTAGATTCAGGGAAGAGGCCCCTCCAGTGGGCAAATGACATCCCCAGGCATTTAGGAGGGACAGATTGAAGCCACTCAGCTTGGCTGGGCTGAGGCAATTGCCCACCTCTTCTGGAAGAGCTGTCTGCCAAGAAAACTATTGAACTACATAAAAATCCATCCCTGAAGTCCCAGAGGCGTCCTTAGGCTGGAACATGGCCTTTAAATTAGATGAAGGAGAAAAAAGGCAGGTTTTGCCTGTAACTCGATTTCGGGTTAGTAAGAGCGAGTGGTCAAAGAACTGACGCTGCCCCTGCCCCCCACAGTGGCCACCCACTAGGGTCCTGTGATACTGACTGTGAGGGACACTCTAGCCCCACTAAGAATCACTGATAACAAGTACATGTTCCCATGGAAACTGCTGCACAGAATCCTCTGACATTGTTTTCCGGGGGAGGGAGTCACAGGCCCTGTACCTAGTTCCTGGGTTTGGTTTTTAGAGGTGATTTTCTTCTGTAAAGAGGGTGGGGGGAGCTGGAGACAACTGAGGGGGCAGGCAGGGGCCGTCAGCTTCCAGCCATTTACTACTCTTGGGTGTCGGAGCCCTTGAAATGTTCCCGATGCCCTGAGACTCTGAAGAAGCTAGCAGGCAGCAAAACCTCAGAGGGACAGCAGCCTAGACCGGAAAAGAGGGTGGAAATTCCTCCAGGCAGGGGCACGGACTAGATCCACCAAACAGACAGTCACATCAGCCTTCCTTGCCAGTCCAAGGCTCCCCTTCACCTCCTCCATCAGGCCAGCCTCTCTTGAGTACTCTCCCAGCTGGGCCCCTTCTAAGGGATGCTGCTAGACTCAGAACCACCCCTCCCCCTGCATCCCTCCTCCTATCCCCAGTCTGCCTCCTGAGAGGGATGCTTCTATTTTTTTTTTTTATTCACTTTACATCCTGACTGCAGTTTCCCCTCCCTCCTCTCCTCCCAGTCCCTCCTCCACTCCTCCTCTGTTTCTCTTCAGAGAAGGGTGGGCCTTGATGGCTATCAACCAGCCATGGCATATCAAGTTGCAGTAAGACTAGGCACCTCCTCTTCTATTAAGGCTGGACAACCCAGTAGGGGAAAGGGTTCAAAGGCAGGCAACAGAGTCAGAGACAGCCCCTGCTCCAGTTGTGAGGAGTCCCCACGAGAAGAAAAATACTTCTATTTTTTCTAAGAAAATCTGTCTGCTCTCTCTCTCTCTTTCTCTCTCTCTCTCTCTCTCTCTCTCTCTCTTTCTCTCTCTCTCTGCTCTCCCCATTGCTCTAGCAGTTTGATTCTCAAAGAAACAGACACTCACCGACCCTCAGCAGGGCCTAGGGACCTCCACACCAGCCCTTACTACCCTGACTGGTCTGGATTGTGGCTGGAAACTTAGGCTGAGGCAAGCAGATAGTGACACTTAATCAAGTCTGAGTTGCTGCTAGGAAGTGGAACTGGGTCCTAAGGGAGGTCCTGTGGCCACCCAGCCTGCCTCTCCCCTCCCTTCCCATTCAGAGTCTCTCCCTAAGGGGTTCACATTCGGGGGTCCCTTCTCCTTTATCAGGGCCATCAGCTCCCCTCTGCAGGCTCTCAGGGTCGGGGGAGGGGGCTGGGTGCTCAGTCTTTCTTGTTGACTCCTCAGAGCCCTAAAATGTTCTTCCTCACCTTCCCTAATATGGAAACCCCTTTCATATCACACCCTTCACCCCAAACTGTCCTTCTCTTCCCCCCTCCTTTCCTTCCCAGTCTCTCTTCTTGATTACCAGAGTCCTGGGTCACCTCTGGCCTCCCCGCTGCACATCTTTGCTCCCATCACTCAGCCACCACTCTGGTCATGTCTGCTCCCAAGACAGGCAATGGATCAGTCTTCTTTGGGCTCCTGGGCCACAGCAAGGAGCTGATATTTTATTCCAAGTAAAGAAGAAACCAGGGAAGTCTTTTATCGTAGGAAAAGAACAAGACAAAGTGTGTTTTCTCAGGTTCCCCCAGATGCTTTGTAGGGAAGAGGCAGTGGGAACGGGGTAACTGCTGGGAGACCTGGGTGCTGGGTCCTGAGCCAGGGCACAATACAGAGTCCCATCAGGCTTCCCTCACTTCCCTGGAAAGGGTTAAAAAAAAATCCCAGTGAGAGTCCAGAGACTGGGTATAAAGTTCAGGCAGTAGGAGAGGCAATGGGCAAGTTCTCGCTGGCTAAGGTTTTCACAGACCACTGGAGCCAGGAGCCTGGAGGCAGCTCTGTGCCAGCCGGGCAGGCAGTTCCCCTTCCTCACAGACCAGGAGTTCATCAAGCCAGCCTCCAGGAGCATGGGCCTTCATTCATCCCGGCAGCCTCTGAGGAACTCTGCTCATTGGATGTTCAAGAGTAGAGCCCAGAGCTAGGCTTGCAGGCTACAAGCCATCCACTGGGCCCAGAAAAGCCTGGCATCACTGTCCGAGGACACATCTGGACGTCATCTTCTGAAGCATCTGTGCCTTCCTTGTCACCCCTCTACTGCCTGATGGGTAGGAGTTCAACACTGCTTGGGCCAGGCTAGGTGTGTCTGCTCATGGACACCTCTGTATTCCCGAGTGCATGCGGATTTTGGAATGAGACCATCTCAGGAACTTTTGAAGCAGCCTGGAAAGTAGGGGAGGGAGATTGGCCTCTCCGTTCCACAGCTAAACTGGAAGCTCTGGGGAAGCTGAAGGAAAGACAGGCTAAGAGGAGGGATGCAGGGTAGGAGAGGAGCCCTGCACCCCAGAAACCGAGCCCTTCAGTTCCTGTCTTCGAGGAGACGACTTCCCTATTGTAGGGGTGCTTGGGGAGTGAATGAGGGGTTCCTTGAAGGAGTTCCTGGAGAGCCAAAAAGGCTGGGAGGAATTGGGGAGCTTTGGTTCACCCTGGCTTGAGTTTCTCCAGCACAGAGACTCACCTGCTTACCCAGGCGTGGCCCAGCAGCAAGCTACACAGCTGAACCACTGAGGAAAGACGAGGCACGGAGACAGCTAGCTGCTCTCCATCTTCAGGGGAGGCAAGATGGGCCAAAATCAAATAAATAAAGCCACAGGTGGTGGGGTCAGAGTAGGCCACAAGGAGGACCTGGGGGAACTGGGTCCAAGGGTAGAATAAGGAACAGAGTTCTGTAGAGCTTAGGGTGAGGCACAGTGAGGTGTGTGCCCACACAGGCTGATGGGAAACTAGCTCAGGGTTCTCTGGGGAAGGGGCGCTCCTAGATTTTCCTATCTCACCAGCATGTATGGAACCTCCCTACTCCTGGTCCTGGCCCATTTCCGCTTGCCATATCCACGGCCCTGGGCCCAACCAGCTTTGGGGCAGTTCTTTGATGCCTGTTTTTCATCTTTCCGTAGCCATACCATTTTCCAGTCCACCCAGCATGTGCTCACCCTGTACAAGCCTCTGTGCTAGCTGAGCAGCTGGAGTGGCTCAGTGACCAGGTAGAGCCCTCACGGGGTCCTACTACGTTCTCCCAGGGGCGAGTCTGCCTGTGGACCAAAATGTGGGCCGATGCTAAGACAGCCACATACACAGCTCTGCAGGGGTGGCAGTAAGGGGCAAAGAGGAAAGAAATGCTATCCAAGAGAGCCCCGTGGGACTGAGGACCATTTTGTTCATGGGGACAGGGGAGGAATGTCTTTCCTGATGGAGGGAACAGCCTGGGCAAAATCCGAGACATTAATTCAGCCTGGCATACAGAATGGAAGAGCAGACCAGGCCACGGTGGGGAGAGCCCTGACTATGCTGGTGAGGTGATGGCCTGTCTTGAAGGCCCCACTCCTGGCTCACAGCAGGTCCTTAGACAAGAGCTGGGGCTCGGGTCCTAATCCAAGACAAGGCACAGAGCCTGTGGAACTTTTAGAGATTTTCGTAGACAAGGTTAGATTCGTTGACATCCTCAAATCTATTCAGCTTCTCCTGGGAGAGGAAGAGATGGAGAGAGGGCGGGGGAGAAGAGGAGAGAGGAAAATATTAGTCAGGAAAAGAAGAAATTTGAACCAATGTTTGTTTTTTTGGGTTGAACTCACTGAGTAGCCCAGGCTGGCCTTGAACTGGTCTTTCTGTCTCTGCCTCCTGAGCACTGGGGGAGGGGTGATAGGCTGGCTTTGAATTTGTACTGATTTAGTTTTGGTAGAGAGCTTACTGAGAGTCACTTTGACAGGAAACATGACGTTTGTCCCTAAGCCCACCTTGTCCACTGCCATGCTTCTCCATACCTACCCTCCACCCTCCAGTTACACCAGGCTACCCCTAGTCAGCTTCCCTAGCCTCTCCCCCATGATTTTCCTTTGGTCCAGAATGCGAGCCCTTCCACACAGCCACGCAGTGCCTAGCTACCAGAATTCACCTTGTAGGGTACATCTCAAGATCTCAAGAGGACCATGGGTAGTAGGGCGGGGACACCGGGAAGAGAGGAGGGAGGAGAAACTCCAGCCGGACAGATACACACACACACACACAAGGACCAGAGAGCCCTCCCTTCTCCCCCTAGTCTGGCCTTCCTACAGGACCTGTCCCTCCAGGCTACCAATATCCCTGCGTGCCCTCTGAGTCAGTAGTTTATTCCTGCAGAGTAGTCTCCCAGAAGGCAGGGGTACCTCACTTTCCTATCTAGCACCCCAGAACCTAACCCTGTATAGACAGTGACTGAGATAGATCCCATATCTTCAGTGGTCCAGAGTGGGTGTGCTTCAGGTTAGAGCCTAGTTCAGGGTTTTGAGACCTAGAGATTCAGCAAACCCTTGCAGCCCGGGCTGAGAATGGCAGAGCACTAGCTTTTGTACTCCATGAGGCTTCTTGAGCATGCTCAGAGACCACCTACCTCACAGACCTCCCACCCTGCTGCTCTGTAGAGTTCAAAGCTCCAGTGCTCATGCCACTCCTGAATTCTGGCAAAGCTGGTAGCTCAGGTCAATATTACTCACCCATTTTACAGATGAGCAAACTGAGGTTTAAGAACGGAAGTGTGACTAAGGAATGAGCCCAGGGCCCTGTTTCATGGCAGTCTTGAGCAGGCCAGCAAGAGCTGGCACTAGCACACAGCTGGAAGCCTTATGCCCTCACCTGATTGGCCAGTGTAAGCAACTGCACAGTGATTGCCAGCGTTGAGTATAATCGCCACACTGTGTGAGTGCACACTTGGTCCTAGGTAGCCCTCTCAGCACAGTGATCTGGCCTCACAGCAAGTCTGGGAGGTGAGGATTACTCTGGCTAATCAGATTACAGACCAGGAGACTCAAGCACAGAGTGCTCAGTATCCCCTCCATGGCTGCACAGCGGGAACAACCAAATTCAAAGCTCCCAGTTCTGTTGGTCACTAGGGCAGCTTCTGGGGAGGGGGACATTCAACTTCGGATGGTCCAATTCTCTGGTCTATTAAATTCACATAGCATAGGTCAGAGGAAAAGACAGAAGGAGCCAGGCTCCAGGGTCCCCAGCCCCAGAGCATACCTTGGTGACTGGACTTTGGCTGGAGACAGGGCTGCCAGTCTCTCCCTCGATGCAGGCATAGACCTCTGTCTCTCGACGCTGTAGGGACTACAGGAAATAGGGCACGGGGTCAGTGACAGGTACAGAGAAAGGCTGTTGTCCCTAGGTTCCTGGAGCAATCCTTCCTGCCTCTTGTTAATCTGATGTGCTGTGGAAACCCAGGGGAGGACAGACCCCACCTCCAACTCTGTCCACATGCTGTGAACAGTCACACCATTAAAACTGTCAGTCCTAAGTCACCTAAGCCCCTGTCCTAATTGTACGAGCCACTGCTGTCTGTACCTCACCACTTCCCCTCAAGGACCACCAGCAAAGCCCAGCACTGGACTCTGTCCAGACTTGCACCTGGCTAGTGAAAGGACAAGGCCCTTTTTGACCATCCCTGCTGGTCCTTAGGTCCCTGAGGCCCTAGGAGCTGGGAGCCCTCTGTATGACTCTCAGGTCCCCTGCTAGCTTCAGTTCTCACACCCTGGGTCAGACTCTGCCCACGAGGAGTCCATCTGCCTTCTAGGTCTCCTCTTACTCGTTACCTATCCTGGGCTCAGAGACATCCGAGGTACCCAATAGAGGCTCTTATTCCTCATCCACCCATCCTACGCCTCCCTAGAGAAAGCCAGAGTCCAACTCCAGAGCCCAGTGCATGCTTCTCTCCCCCCAGGCATTTCCCTTTATCCCTTCAGCCACCCTCTCTAGCTATCTAAGCTCCACTCAGTCTCTAAATATGCACCCTTGGAAATGCATGTTCCCACTCTCCCCTCTGACCACCTGCAAATCCATGACCAGAGAGAGAACTTCCTCTAGGGCTCTCTGTAATAGCTCCCCCCCATCCCCCATGCACATCCATAGCCTCCAGTCTTGGGAACCTCCTGGGGACAGGGACCATGCCTGGTTTGTCTGTGAGCTCCTGACTCTATAGCTGGACTTGGCACACCAAGAGTGCCACCAAATGAGGACTGACAAGGGAATACCTTACTAGGTGTGGGGGCCAGTTCACTTTAGAGTCTTTAGAGGCCAAACCACAGATTCCAAGATGGTGCAAAGAATCAGGCTTTGAAGACAGACAAGATTGGGTTCAATTCTTGGCTCTGATATCTGCAGCCACAGAAAGCTTCTTTGTTTCCCTGTGCCTCAGTTTTCCCCTCTACAAAATGGAAACTGTCACATCTGTCTTGAAGGCCCAACACATGAATAAACATGTGGTTGCACATAAAGAGACTTGCACAAAGTTAGGCAAATAGTAGGTGCTTAACGTGCAGTTTCCTGATGATCACCAGGGAAGACATAACATCCCCTCTCTCTGCGACCCCAGCTGGGGTGTATCTGGGCTCTAGAACAGAGCTTGCAACGGCCCAAGCAGGAGGCAGAAGCATTCCCTTCCCCATGTACTTGTCAGATGGATGCGGGCTTGTTGCCAAGGAGGCGGTTTCCCTGGCAACAGTCAAGCAGGGGTTGGTGAGGCAGGCTGGAGAGACAGGTGGTGCTCAGAGGCAGGAGGAGGGTGGGGACGTGGGAGGGGAGAAAGGAAGGAAGCACCCAGAGGTAGCCACGCATGAAAACCCCTGTAATAAACCATTTGGCACTTGGGAGACCCTAACTTCAAGGGCATCAGGCAAGGGTGGTGCAGATGTCCTGAGGACTGTTCACAGTGTCTCTGAGCCAGAGACAGGGTGGAGTCTGCAAGAGGATTTCCCAATCTGCCTCATTTCCAAGGGAAGGAAACTTCCAAGGCCTGGTCTGACATGTGTGGGTCTCTGTGCCTGTCCAGAGCTCTGGCCTCCTCATAGCACACACGATGGGACTTGTTATCCAGTCACACTGTGACCCCTTGGACCCTTCTCAGACCTGACAATGCTGGGGAACACAGGTGGTTCCCTCTCATGTCTCCACTCTTGTGAGCTGCCCTAGCAGGTGCAAGCCCAGAGAAGTCAGGGAGGATCAGAGACAAGGAAGGGCACCCTGTTCCTGGTGTCTGTGCTCGGAAAGACAAGGGTCACTTAGCAGCTGCAGAGTGGAGCCTTTGCCAGTCCTGACCTGCTGGCTATATTTGCATTCAGGGTATGACCTGCTGTGCAGGCTGTGAAATGCAGGGTAGGGCCTTGTCAGCAGGACACTTCTGAACCTCTGATCCAGCTCTGTCTTCCTTGCCTTCCTCAGCAATGGGAGCTGGGATGGTGGGAGAAGCTGCCTGCCTCAACTCTGTGCCGCAGGGCTACACTGAATTAGACTGGGCTCCAAGCTAGAGCTCTTCTGGGCTTGACTCTCCCTGGTCACTTGTCTGTCTCAGGTCCTATAGACAGACCTTTTGCCCCCTGTTACCCAGCGGTGAGTTACAAATGCTCATTAGCATGGTGGGAGAGTCAGGGCCAACCTCTAGGTTGGCTTAGGACAGTGCAAAACCTGCTGTCTGAGCCTGGACCACATCCTCCGAGAGTACTGGGCATTGACGTCACGGGCTAGCTCTGAGGTCACAGTCTAGAAAGGAACAGTATTTAGTGGAGAAAGAGCATTGTAGTTCTGGTACAGTTGAAGTCACCAACCCATTTCTGGGAAAGGTTTTCCAATACCACACCCAAGTGTTAGAAAAGTCACTTCTGGGGTGCTAGAGAGATGGCTCAACAGCTAAGAGCATTGGTAGCTCTTCCAGAGGACCTGGGTTCAATTCCCAGAAACCATATGGTAGCTCACAACTGTCTGTAACTTCCGTTCTAGGGCATCTGACACCCTCACATAGACACACATGCAGGCAAAACACCAATGCACATACAGATACATAAATCTTAAGGACAAAGAAAAGTCACATCAGCAAGGACAACAGTGAGGCACTGGAGGGGACACTGAGCCAGGCAGAGCTGACAGATCTCTAAATGCTGCTGACACCCCAGATTGGCTATGCACATTCACTCTGTCCTGTATCAGGCCTCATAATCAAAGATACTCTGGAAAGTCAGAGCAGACTTCAGAGTACTGGGCTTGTGCAGGACTAGGAGGGGACTTGAGGGGGACCGTAACCATTAGGAAAAGGAGCCAGACATGTAGACATTGGAGAGACATGAGAGGGGCCAGAGGAGGTTGTCATTTATATACTATACTACACTACACTATGCTACACTATACTATGTACTACATACTACATGCTACATGCTACACTATACATACTATACTATACTATACTGGAAAGGGCTATCTGAGGAAAAAGCTGGTATAGGAAGGGTCTCTTGGATAGGTCAGCAATGACATCTTAGAGGCTATAAACAGAGCTGTTGATCTTGACCCTGGGTGGGACAGGAACTTATAAAGGGTGTGGTGGTCTCAAGAAGTGCTGCTCCAAGGTGTGATGGCAAATACCTTTAATCCTAGCACTTGGGAGGCAGCAGTAGAGGCAGAAGCAGCCTGGTCTACATAGTGAAGTCCAGGCTAGCTAAGTGAGACCTTGTCGCAAAAAAAAAGAAAAAAGAAAGAAAAGAAAAGAAAGCCGGGCGGTGGTGGCGCACGCCTTTAATCCCAGCACTTGGGAGGCAGAGGCAGGAGGATTTCTGAGTTCGAGGCCAGCCTGGTCTACAAAGTGAGTTCCAGGACAGCCAAGGCTACACAGAGAAACCCTGTCTCGAAAAACCAAAAAAAAAAAAAAAAAAAAGAAAAAGAAAAAGAAAGAGAGGAAAGGAAGGAAAGAAGAGAGAGAAAAAGAAAGAAAGAAAGAAAAGAAAGAAAGACTGCTTTTCTACCTCCATTTGAAGGGATTGGGACTTGAACAACCTTCTCCTGCTCAGAGGCATGGACACTCCTGATAGCCCTACTATGCAGCTGCTCAGGGTACTTCCACAGTGTCCTTCTTCCTCTTCCTTCACAGGACCTGCACCCAGTGTGACGACTCCCAGGAATTCCGCTCCTTTCCTCATCTTGGATTTCTCTAGTAAGACTGCTGTTCATTAGTCCCCAAGTCACCACGGTGCTAAGCGGTGGGTGATTTATCAACGGTTTTAATGCGACGGCTCTGGCTGCTTCCAGGCAGAAGGCAGACAAGGATGAACACAGGCACCTGAAGAGAGAGTGACAGCAGGACCACCAGCACGAGACACAGGAGAGGCTGGAACAGGGAGAGCTAAGTATGCCTGAAGCAAGGCCAGCCAAGGACCAGATTAGGTGACATGTTGGCTAGTCTTATTTCAACTTGACATGAGCTAGAGTCATCTGAAAGGAGTCAACCTCAATTGAGAAAAATGCTCCGTGAGATCCAGGTGTAAGATATTTTCTTAATTAGTGATCAATGGGGGAGGGCCCATGGTGGGTGGGGCCATCCCTGGGCTGATAGTCCTGGGTTCTATAAGAAAGCGAGCTGAGCAAGCCACAGGAAAAATCCAGTAAGCAGCACCCTCCACGGCCTCTGCATCAGCTCCTGCCTCCAGATCCCCGCCCCGTTTGAGTTTCCACCCTGACTTCCTCAGGTGAAGGTCTGAGAATGCGGAAGCAGTCCTCCCGGCTTGTGTTTGGTTATAGTGTTTCATCATAGCAATAGCTCAGGCAGGTGATGACAGAAAGAACATCTTCAAGTGTCTGGCCCAAGTGACTGAGCATCTCCCAGGGTGAGGGTGTAAGGAGGAGGCACCCAGTGCCTGAAGAGTTGGAGTTTGGTTGAGAAGTGTGGATGAGACCTCCTAGTGGAGCTGGGTCCAAGGCTCACTGATGTCTGAGACATAAATTGATGCTGATCCAGATATGGGTGGTGTTCAGAACCCTTCCCAGTGAGATCACTGGTGTTGATAAAAGAGGACCAGGGTCCCAGGGCTGAGACCCATGTCTATACCAATTTGGAGATTAGGGTTCCGTAGTACCAAAACAGAAATCCATGAGTCAGGACCAAAGAGGTGAGTCAGGGAAGGATCAAGAGAGAATGGAATGTTCTAGAATCAAGGAGGAGGGGGCACTCAGTGCTATCAGAAGCTGCTCATCAAGGGGCCCAAGAACCCGGAACTTCCTGCTGGACATAACCACAGACTGAGGACAGGAAGCTCTGGTGAAGGGTGACAGGCGGACTAGTCAGTCACAAAGAAGAGGAGAGGATGGGAGGGCAGGTAAAGAAAGCACTTTACACACACACACACACACACACACACACACACACACACACACACACCTGAACCGAGTTCGAATCTCCAGAACCCATGTCAAAGCAGGCGTGGCTAGTGCGTAGCCTGTAAGTCCAGCCCTGCTCTGGCGAGATGAGCGACTGAGATAGGAGAATCCCTGGAAGCTTCCAGGAGCTCACAGGTTGTTACCCTTGGAGGATGCAGTAACAACCTCAAGGGGTCCCTGCCTCAACCACACAGTGCTCAAGGTTGTCCTCTGACCTCTGACCTCTGACCTCCACATTCCCATAGACAGATGGTCTGCGCAGGCACGCACATGCACAGATTTTTTTTAAATGTAAAATAATAAAAAATAGAAAGAAGAGGCATCAAGAAAAGGCACCCTGGAGCGTTCTGTCATCTGTAGAGACGGGAGGGCAGCTGGAGCAGACGCAGATCAAGATGAGGAATTTAAGGCGGAAGGTATCATAGCGTGCTGGGAGCAGCAAATGCAGCGCTGTGTGACTAGACCCGTATTAATCATCACAGAAACAGGACTCAGAAGGCTTAAGTAGTAGACTCTGCAAGTCCCAGAGCAGCTCGAGTTAACACAGTGGGGCACTGTCTAAAACCAAACAAACACAAGGCTTTGCTTCTGACCCACTCTAAATACTTAGTAGGTCAGGTTTCTGAATGCAAAGTTGGAGTTCTCTGAGGTCATACTGTGTGAGACCCTTTGCATTTGAAAGAAAGCAAATCACAGGAGGAGAAATACATAAACCCACAATCTCCCTGGAAGATAACTCACTTCTTTTAACAACTGATAAGATAGACAAAGCAAATCAATAGGGATCAATAAGGGTACGGAATATTTTAGCAACGTGGTCATTAAACTGGCTCTCATGGACACAGATGGAACCCTGACTTGCCAGGGGAAAAGAGTGGATGCTTCCTTCCCAAGTGTACAGAGAGCATCAGGTGAAACAATGGCAATTCTCAGCAGAGTTCAGAGTAGAAAAGTCAGAACAGATGTGCACACGAATAGTAGTCAAAGATAGGCAACTTTATAAAATAATAAACATCAACAATAAATCAAGGGCCCAGTGACACAGCTGAGGAGAAAAAGTACAGGATCCTGTCCCCGAGCCTGAGGAGCCCAGTCAGACCCCAAAGCCCACGGAGTAGAAGAGAACCAACTTCCATAAGTTTTCCCCTGCCCTCCCCAAACGCACACTTGGGCAAGCACACACCCTCCCCAACACAAAAATAAACATAGTTTTAAAAGAGTTATTTATTTTTGTGTGCCTTGGTGTTTTGCCTGCGTGCATCTCTGTGGAACTGGAGCTGCAGACAGTTGCAATGAGCTGCCATGCAGGAGTGGAAATTGAACCCAGGTCCTCTGGAAGCGCAGCCAGCGCTCTTAACCGCCATCTTGCCAGGCCCCAAACAAATATTTTTTTAATTAAGCAAATTATCAAAAAACAAAACAAAAAGAACACTAGTAAGACAACTAAGAATTCTCTGTGGAGTCAGGGGAGAGGCCGGTGCCTGTAATCCCAGCTCTGGGGAGACAGAAGCAGGAGGATCTCTGTGAGCTCAAGGCCAGCCTGGTCAACAGAGTGAGTTCCAGGGCACCCAGAGCTACACAGAGAAACCCTGTCTCTAAAAAACAAAGCAAACAAAAAAGAATTCTCCAGGGAAAGTTTGCACTGAAAGACCACGAAAGTGTAACATATTAGTATCATTTAAGTGAATGGTTAAGTGTACTGGCAATTCTAGCACTTAGGAGGCAAAGGCATGAAGATCATGAGTTCAAGGCCAGCCTGGGCTACATAACTAGTTCCAAAATATGAAAAAAGTCTTATGGGGACTGGAGATAAAGGGATAGAGCTCAGTGGTAGAGAGCAAGTGTATAAAAGCACTTGGGCTTGAAGGCCAGCAGCACAAACACACACCTCCGGGAGACAGCTAGAGCCACTTAGACAGTAGTCACAGACTTAAATGCTCCTGTTAGAAACGATGAAGGGGGTCAGGCATGGTGGGGCACGCCTTTAATCCCAGACTCAGGAGGCAGAGGCAGGCGGATCTCTGAGTTCAAGGCCAACCTGGTCTACAGAGTGAGTTCCAGGATAGGACAGCCAATGCTACACAAAGAAACCCTGTCTTGAGAAACCACACACACACAAAAGAAAGAAAGAAAGAAAGAAAGAAAGAAAGAAAGAAAGAAAGAAAGAAAGAAAGAAAGAAAGAAAGAAAGAAAGAAAGAAGCGAAGAAAAGATGAAGGGTAGGGTTGGTAAGATAAAGGCACTTGCTGCCAAATCTAAAGACCTGAGTTCAATCCCAAGGTCCCACATTGTGGAAAGAAAAGATGAACTCCTGCAAAGTGTCCCATAACCTACACACACACACACACACACACACACACACACACAAACACACATACACAAACACACTAAATAAATTCATGAAAATTTAAAGAAACCATAAATAACAGAAAAGTATATTATATAAAGCAAATGAAAGGAAGAACAAGCAGAAACCTTCCATGGAGAAGACAGAGATGACTTCATAGTAGGGTTCATAGTACATTCAAAGAATTTCACAAAGAAACTATCAGAATCAGTGAAGAATTCTGTAGGCTACTCTATGCAATACCAATGTGTATTTTTCTACTTATCAGGAATAGACTATCAGAAAATGAAGACAGCATTTGTTCCTTAAATCCTTACCAAGAAGACTGATGCCCTATCAATTACCAGCACATAGTAGGCACACAACAGATGTCTCCTGACATTATTATTACTTTTGCTAATGACCTTCTTCTTTACCCAGGTCCAGTTTACACTGGTAGACTCCCTACCCCCCACCCCCACACTCCCCACTCCCATTCCCCCCCTTTTTTTTCCAAGACAGGGTTTCTCTGTGTATCCCTGGCTATCCTGGAACTTGCTCTGTAGACAAGGCTGGCCTTGAACTCACAGAGACCTGCCTGCCTCTGCCTCCTGAGTGCTGAGATTATAAGTGTGTACCACCACTCTCAGCTACAATGGTGGATTCCCACCTCAAAGGCTTATGAAGTTCTATGATCCGTCTCTTTCCGCACCTCCTTTCTGGTCCTAAAGCCCTAAAGCTGCCTTGTGATCCTGGATGAAGTTGGGCCTCTTTGCAACACTCAGAAAGTCAGTCCAAATCCTAGAAGATGCTACACACAGACCAGAAGGATGACCTAGGCAAAAGTTGAGTCTTCTCCGTTAAAAAAAAAAAGATCTGCTAGAAGGATATTGTTCCAGTGGGGAAATGCCGAAGAGAAGTCATAGCACGGGGAGGGGGGAGGATGGGGCTAAAGGGATGGTTCAGCAGTTAAGAGCACTGACTCCTCTTCCAGAGGACCTGGGTTTGGTCCTAGGCACCCACATGACAGCTCTATGACTTCAGTTCTATAGGATCTGGTGCCCTCTTCCTTAGACACCAGGCACACAGTGGAGCACAGACGTAGATGTAAGCAGAACGCTCAAGTATACATTAAAATCAAATAAATCTTTGTTTTTTTTTAATTGTGCAGTTCTAATGTTTTTGAAATACAGTTGGACAGTAAGGCTCAAGCTTGATTTCCAGTACTCTGGAGGTGGAGACCGAGGGTTAGGAGTTCAAGGTCAGCCTGGACAACAGGTGTCAAAACAAAAACCTCAAAATAAAAGCAGTGTACGGACTGAGGCTACTACTGCTCAGTGGCATCGCGCTTCCTTCTTGCCTAGCATGTACAAGACCTTGGGTTTTATTCCGGGTAGAGAGAGAAATGGAGAGGGGAGGGAGGGGGAGGGAGAGACTGGTTGAAAGAGAGAGATTGATTTCACGGGTGGCAGCTAACACCATCATCTCTCATGGCATTGAGTTGCTGGGAAGGAAGAGAGACTGTGGGGGAGTCTGGGGTGGCATACGCTGCGACAGCTGGCGGGAAGTCCCTGGGGAAGAGAAACTGAGGGCCCTTTGAGAACTGTCCTGTTCTTAGAGCTGCCAACGCTACCCCACGGGGAAATGTTCCTTGGCCTCATGACAACCCACCCCACCCTCGGTGAACATAGTGGAATTCTGACCCTGCTCTGGGTGGGGTTCTGTGGCCAGATCTCACATGTCCGCAAGGATAACTGACAAGCACCCTTCGAACTATGTACTCGGCTACCCAAGAGGCCAGGCCTGGAGGCAGGAGCCTGGTGACCATGGCTGACAATTCACTTTCTCTACACTGAAGGTACACTACTCACAGACTGCAGGCAACACAGCGCAGGGAGAGGCCCTTGTCCAGGTGGCCCGGCAGGCACAGCCTCTTTAGGCCCTTCCCCCTGGAACTGTGAGAACTGTGGGGTGGGGGGAGGGGGAACACATGTGACACACATGGCATGTGACACATGCGATCCCGTGTGGATTGCTGCTGTGACTGGAGGAGTAAGTGAGGAAGGGAGTGGGTGGACTAGCGAAAACCCAAGGGCGTGACACGATGCCTGGCCCTTTCCTCTTTTTGTGACATTTGCTGTTTCTGCTCCAATGTCACTTGTGCAATAGAAATAGGAAGAGGCTTGCATGCTGGGATAATCTGGTCAGATGAAGGAAGTTTCTTCACCCTTGCCAGCGTTCGCTCGGCTGCCTCAGGTTCCTAAAGGGGCCCACACATCGTCTCTCCTTTCGCCTTTGTAGCAATATCTAATTTGGTCAGTGGCGCACCCCAGGAGGCAGAGGCAGGCGGATCTCTGACCTCGAGGTCAGCCTGGTCTACAGAGGGAGTTCTGGGACAGCCAGGGCTACACAGAGAAACCCAGTCTGGGGGAAAACAGCAACAACAACAAAACACAGAGAGAGAGAGACAGAGACAGAGACACAGTGAGACACAGAGACAGAGGCACAGAGAGACAGACAAAGACACAGAGACAGACAGAAACAGAGAAATAGAAGGACAGGGAGACAGGCAGAGTCAGACAGAGAGACAGAGAGATATGTAGACTACTGTGTCCATTTTGCAGATTAGGAACTTGAGGCACAGAAATACCCCACAGTCAGTCAGGCCCTGGGTCAAGTCTGAGAGAGGTAGAAGGGCCCTGGGACTCACCGTGTAGATGGATTCTGCTGGAGGCTTTGTGGTTCCGATGGTGGATCTGAGACCAGGGCATGTCTTAGCAGTGTGCTTGCCCAGAACTGGTATCTGTTTCTGTGGAGAGAAGGGAGCCAAGATTGTCAAGGCTGAGGAGAAATAGCTCTCCCTTCTCCCTCCCCTTATAGACCCCACCGGGAGGTAAGCATTGTCAATTGTCATGGGGCCACACAAAAGTTAATCACTCAACACTTGCCACCCACCCTCTCCAGGGAGAGGTGCCTGAAGCTAAAAGAAATGCAGACGTGCACGGGAGCCACCGTCACAGGCAGAGTGCCTGACTCTAGGGAGACAGGGCCTGGACCTGGAAGCCAAATGGTGGGTGCGCCCCGAGTGGATGCCAGCCAGCCCCTCACTGACTGCGCTGCCTGAAGGAAGATGTTTTCCCTCTAACCTCAATGTCTTCAGCAAAAGCACCTCTTGGCAAGATGATCGTAAAGATTCAAGGAGGGGACGAAGGGGAGGCGCGTGATGGCATTCTAAACCCTCTGTCAACCACCCTATATTTGCTGAACACCCTTTGTTAGCTGGACAGTGTGAAAAGGTGAACACATCCCTGCCCTTCTGAACTTACAGTTTGCAGGAGACGTGGGCAATATGTAACAACTTTACTACAGCAGAGTGTCCTGCACTTAGGGACTCAGGAAGGAGATAGGCACGGGGTAGGGGGTAGGGGGAGGAATACGAGGGCCCGAGTGTGTTCAGCACGGACAGAGGAGAGGGCTCCAGACAGAAGCACATGAGGCAGGCAGGACTGAGGAACGTCAGGAGAGGTCAGCCTGAGGCTAAACACCGTGATAGCCAGGTTGACAGAGCGTTGCAGGCAGTGGGAAGCCTAGAGGGCTCTAGGTGGGATGCCTGAACCAAACCAGCTTCGGAAACTCCCCAAGGCTGAAGCAAATGGCGAGCGGAATTGGAGAGCCCTGGGTCACCCTGCTGGAAAAGCACAGGGCTGGGGTGACAGTCAGAGAGAGGCGATCTGGACGCCCCCCTCATCGCAGGCACCACACTGCCAACAGTGGAGCGACAAACGGCCTCATCTCAGGGCAGGAGCTAATTAAAAACCCTGGCCACCTGCCAATCCCCAGCCCATTTACTCCCGGATTAGCACTCAAGAGCTACTTAACTCGCAGGCAGAAGCCCGGCGCCACCCCCAGTCTCAGCGTGTACAACTCTGAACATGGAGCTGGGCAGGGAGACATGCCTTGTTGCTCCTGCTCCCTGTCAAATTTGCAAACAAGCTCCCAGGTCACCTCTGCTCTGCACATGAACCTGGAGAGAGCAGGGGTTGGCTGACACCGCATAGCCCATAATCAACAGAGGCGGGATTTGAACCTACGTTTGCATTCACTAAGATGCCAACCCACTCCAGTGCTACCTAGGGTGTCATCTTCTGTTTTGTGATAATTTGTAGGTCTCATACAGACAGGTGATGGCATCTGTGTGTGGTTTATGATTCAGAAAGAACTCTGTCCTTGTCATCTGTCACCTAAGGGACATGGGAGTAGGTGTGAACTTCCATTTAACAGAGAGGGAAACTGAGGCCTGTCAAGCTAATAAGAGGCTAGAGGAAACACTGGTTTGGTAACTCCTTGCACTGTCTGTTCCTGAAGGCACTGTCACAGTCAGACCTCTAGGACCCTCAGGGCACATTGTACCTCCTTCTAGTCAAGATGGCTAGGGTCCCCTTCTGAGCCTGCTTGTCCAGATGCCACCAAAGCTGAAGGACTATTTGGAGGCTACCTGGATAAGCATTTTGGAGCTGAAGCAGGAAAAAAAACCAGGTCTTGGTATGAGACACCTGGGCAGCAGTGCCAGTCTCCCTCCATGCTGGGCCAGGATGGCACTGGAGATCCTGTGGCCTGCTGTGGTTGCCCCTGAGAGCTCAGGGAGGTGAGCTACACTGTTGGCCTCAGGAAAAGGCTCAAAGCCACAGGGGGCTGCAGATTGTCAAAGGTGTGCAGAGGAGGGGGAGGAGGGAGTGGAGGAGGGGGAGGAAGGGGAGCAGTGAGGGGAAGGGATACGGGCAAGGTCAAGGCCACCAAATACCAGATGACACTGGTGTCTTTACTGGTAGGGACTGGAGAACAGTGGGAGCCACCGGAGATGGAAATGGTCAGGTTTGCTCTCGTCCACCTCCATATGCAGACGCAAGGTGGATCGAAGCTTATGGGCAGTGGGGAGGAGGGCTCTTCAGCCCTGTCCAGACAGACAGCCAGGAGGCATGGGCTGAAGTGGGACTCCTATAGGGGCAGAGGAGGAGCACCGTTGAAGCCTTGGTTGGGTTATGTTTCGATGTGGAGGTTGGGGATGCTCTCTGTCCCCTGGAGCCAGCTCTATGGACCTTAGGACCCTGACCCAAGCAGCCAAAATTAGCCCTTTTAGATTGTGATTATCAGATGAGTAAACCAGCTAGTGCAGTTTCTCCCATAGTGCCTAGCTCTCTGTTACCCAGTAGGATGCAGTGAGGGTCAGCACGTCTGGACTGAGACCTCGCTCTCTGTTCACTGCCAGCAGCTGGCCAAGAAGCCTGCCAGATATCAGTCTCTCCCTCTTTGAGATGGAAGCCATGATGTCACCTTGCCCTCGTGCCCTAGTCAGTTCCTATGCATCTTTCAAGAATCAGCATATACCTATCCCATAATTCCTACTATGTGCCAGGCACCAGAGACAAGTCCCTGCCCTATGGGGGGCTGCACTCAGGTGGGGAGACAACAGAAATGTAGAAGCCAGGGGTTGTAGACTGGGGGGAGGCAAGCAAGGACCCTGACCTTGGTCAGGACGGGGGCATGCCACTCTTGCAGAGCGGGCATGGGGCCCAGGCCAGGGCAGGGGAGAAGGGCCCGGACCCTGGAGAGGCTGAGGGATTGGATATGGGAGTGAGTGGACAAGCCAAGGGCAGCTCTAGGGCTTAATCCTGAGCCCCCAGGTGCTGAGAGGCAGGAGACTTACAGTCCTAAAGAGTGTGTTTTCTGGACACACGAGGTGGAGAGATGCCGTCAGCCCCATACATCATTTGTCACCAAGCTCGCTCTACAGGTCCAGAGCTCGGGAAGGGGCCTGGCAGCTCATCAATACATGGAAACATTAGCCCCAGGGCAGATCAGTCACCCAGGGGCACAGAAGGGCTCTCTGAGAAAGGTGCCCAGGATCTGCCAGGGCCACTGCAGCCATCATGTATGCAAAGTCATCACACCTGCTTCTGTGACAGAAGATATGGTGACTGTCACCCTCTCGGGAGAGTAGCTGTCCTGGTGCTCAAAGTAACTGAGGTCTACCCTAGCATCCCCGCCCCCACCCCTTCTGTCCACAGCCAGGATGCTGGGAATTGCCTCTGCTTGGAGTGTCCGTGGGAGAGATCTCAGTTGAGGCAGGGAGGCAGGGAGGAATTGATTACCCTGTCCAATCTTGCAGAGCTCGTAAGGGGCAAACTTAGAATACAAGCCAGCCCCTTCCCCAGCCCCCACTCACCTCCAAGCAGGCTGTCTTGAGATTTTAGCTTTCTTGTTTCCTTTGGGTTCCTCCTAACCTTTAATAGAATGCCTGGTACACAGTAGGTACTCAGCTAAGGTCCACTTAAGAAGTTAATCCACGTATTTACCAATAACCATGAAAGGACCCTGCAAAATTATACTTCCTTCAGCAGACATTTACCGAGTTCCCACTATGTGCAGAATCCTGCCGTATAGGCTGTGGCTGCTGCAGGGAACAAGCATGAACCAAGAGACCACTGAGAGATGGTGAGAATGAGGGGTACCCAGTGGGGAGTCAGCTCTCCCAGGGAGCCACCATGAACTAAACAGCCAGGCAAAGAGCTGGAGCAAACTGTCCCCTTCATAAGCCCTCCAGTGCTGACTCTGTCATGTGCTTTCTATATGACCATGGGCAGATCGCAGCCTCTCTGAACCTCGCTCTGTGGAGTCATGAGGTGAGAAGAAATGTCTTCACAGGGCTATGGAAGGGATCACAGGAGATATGTGTGGGTGGGCTGGGCACACAGCATCATTTAGTCCCATTGCTGGGTATCTGGGCAGGGCTCTGTCTGGAGACAGCATGAGAGCCTGTGTCTTCTCCCACCTTTTGGGGGGTTTTGGTTTTTGGTTTTTCAAGACAGGGTTTCTCTGGCTGTCTTGAAAATTGCTCTGTAGACCAGACTGGCCTCAAACTCAGAGATCCACCTGCCTCTGCCTCCCAGCACTGGATTGTAGGTGTATACCACTGCCACATAGCTTCTCCCAGGTTCTTACAGGAATGAGCAACCTAAGGTCAAAGTGGGGTTGTGGGCTGATGGAGTATCCTCCCCAGGGTCAAGGATGTGACGGGGGCAGCCTCTGGTCCCAGAAGCCTCCCCAGTTCTATAGTATGGGGGCGGGGGCATGTCCGTGTGGTCCTCACCTTCTTCCAAAGCAGCAGTGCTGTACCCAGCACACCCAGGACACTCATCAGACTGTTAAAACTAAGGAGCAGGACCTCCTGAACCTTGAACGAAGGCGGCTGGTACCCTGTGTCTGGAAAGGAAGACAGCAGGGAGCAGAGGGTGAGTTTCCCAGAAGAACTGGACGCCTACCCGGCCCATCAACCCCTAGTCCCAACGCCTTACATTACCTTTGACCCATTTCTAACTCCCGACCTTATCAAGGGCCCTCTGAAACCCTTCAGGGCTTTGGCTTTGCTCCTGTATGTGTTGACAGCCATGGTTCTCTAAGGACAAGGGTTGGGTTACTTGCTCCTTTAGTGAGGTGGTACCACCAAGGGCTGCCTAGGGGATCCCGTGTGAGTCATCTCATCTTTGGGGGCTCCCTCCCCAATATCTGAAATAATGGTTATCTATCTGAGTGTGTGTTGTGTGAGTTGACGGAGACAGGCTTACACTGGTCTTACAAGGAAAGTCATACCAGGGATTGACAAGGAGCAAACCTCCCTTCCTCCTGAGCCCTCCCTCCAGCCTTCTTCCCTGCTTCCATCTGGCTGGCAGAAATGCACAGAGAGTGATCCCCTTGTGGGCCCAGATTAGTTACTTAGGAAGTGCCTTCCATCACCAGGTTGCGGCCCTCACTGTCTATCCTGTCCTTGAAGATCAGGCCCAAGTTCACACGCAGGCAAGCACTAAGACAGGAATTCAAATCAGGCTCTGAGGGATTCCAAAGGCCCCAGCTCCTTCCAGCAGGACTCACAGAGGAGGTTTAGAGAAAGAACCAAGGCTTTGACCATGGCTTGCTCTTAACTTTAAGGGTCTCACGACACTGGGAATCATAACTAGGAGTCCATGATGCAAAGCAAATGCTCACTCAGGCAAGGGCACCCACAAGTCCATGTGTGCGCATGCCCAACCCCTGTACTACTGACAGCACTAATGGTCTGAGTGACCTCTTGCAAGTTACTTGTCCAAGACATCTAGAGGAAGATCCACATACTGGGTCTCTCTCTCTCTCTCTCTTTCCCCTTCTCTCTCTCCCCCTCTCTCTCACTTTCTTTCTTTCTTTCTTTCTTTCTTTCTTTCTTTCTTTCTTTCTTTCTTTCTTTCTTTCTTTCTTTCTTTGTTTTTGAGGCAGGGTTTCTCTGTATAGCCCTGGCTGTCCTGGAACTCACTCTGTAGACCAGGCTGGCCTTGAACTCAGAAATCCACCTGCCTCTGCCTCTGCCTCCAAGTGCTGGGATTAAAGGCGTGCGCCACCACTGCCCGGCACCCCTTCTCTTTCAACCCAAAGGTGGGTGCCTGGCACACCCAAAGGATGGGGTTTTCCTGGGGGTGCTTCTGTTCTGTTTGTAAAGCTGGAAGACATGGCAGAGAAACCACTGGTGACTTTGCATTTCCTTCTACATGGAAGGATCTGAGAGAAGGCCTTACCTCTAACCAGAATGAAGACGCCATCGCTCTGACACGTGTCCTGTCCTTTGACTAAGCAGTAGTAAGTGCCTGTGGCTGATGCATTTGGCAGGCTGAGTTTAGCCGTGCAATCCATGGTCTGGTTCCCCATGCCAGGACTGTGTTGGCAGTCAATCTGCTTCTCTAAGCTTCTCTTGCCATGGATATCCACATGGAAGACGTTAACAGTGAAAATGAAGACCTCGGGCCCAGTGAAGTCCTGGATTCTGCAGCTAAAGGACACATCCGTGTTCGCCAGGGAGACCCTGATAGGAGGGCCGGTGTGGGTCACTGATATCCCTCCTGGGGGGCGGGGGACAACAGGGTAAAGTGACAGCTCACTGGAAGTTCCCTTACTACATATGTGCCTCCTGTATGTTTTACTGCACAGTGTGATTCTCAGAGAGACTCCATTTCCCCAACACATGGCAGCCAGGCAGGAGCCACGATAGAGGAAGACTGAGAGTCAGGAAGGTCAACCCCTGTGGCAGATTCTTCAGCAAGTAGGGAGTAAAGCAGAGACTGAGGGGACCCCAGAGCCCGCGCTTCTGACCCCTCTCCTTCCTACACGACAAAGGCAGCCCCGTTTGTTAGACATATAGACCTAAGGAGTCAAAATCTAGTGAAGAAGTAAGAAAAGGGAGAAGGCAGAAAACCCAAGCACTTCAAGCAAGGGACAGAAGGAGCAGGGGAGACTGGCTAGTGGGCAGAGACAGGCCATTCCCGGAATTAGGGCTCTGAGAATGTCGTCAAGTCTCCATGTGGTATATACAACAGGCCATTCCAAGGGGAGCTGTCCTCCAGCAACACAGACCTGCTAATATGTGGCCACTTAGTGATCTCCACCCTTCACAAACCATCCCGGATACCCAATACTCATCCAAAGACAGTCTAAACACCCCAAACACAGCAGGCTGGCCTGGCTGGGCCTCCTGCAGGCTTCTGGGATGCTCTTCAGATTTGGAGTAGGGTCAGCAGTCACCCCCCACCGCCTACCCCACCCCCCACCCCCACCCCCGGCTTTGGCAGCACGGGGCTCAAGCTTCAATATTCCATGCCTCCCGGGCCCTTGCTCTCCAGCAGCTAAACAGCAGACAGTTTTTAAATTGAGGTCGGCAGCAAGCAGCCAAGAACACGCAGGCCGGCTTGTTAATCGGGAGAAGATCGTGCGTTTTGAGACGCTTAGAGAGTCTCCAGATTTATTTTGCTGAAACGAAACGGAGCTGTGGGCCTCCTGCCTGTGGTGTGGGCTGGCGTGAAGCCAGGAAGGGTCTTGTCTGGCCTCTTCAGCTTTCCTCTGGGGGAAGGGCCCTCAGGGGGAGGCTGGGCCTTCTGAAAGACTCCAGGGCAGGGGTGGAGGTGATTTTCCAATGAATCCTTACAGCTTTGAACAGGCTGATATTTTGAATTTGCTGTTGAACCTGTAAGAGACACTCCAGCCCCTAAAGAACTGGGGGCACTAATGAAGCCACTGTCAGAATGGGACAATGGTCACTTTGGGAGTATTAGCTGAGGTGGTGCCCAGGTCCCTTTCCTAGCAAGCAGTCCCTGTCAGGTAGGCACTGTCCTCTTACTCTTTGCAGAGCAGCTGTGGTTTGTCTATCATACACACCATATAATACCAGCACAGCAGGACTCTAGTTTTGTCATTAAGAAGCCTTGATTCAGGCCAGAGGTGGTCTGAGTGGCTGATATGATGGTTTGTATATGCTTGGCTCAGGGAGGGGCACTATTAGGAGGTGTGGCCTTGTTGGAGTAGGTATGGCCTTGTTGAAGTAAGTGTGTTATTGTGGGGGTGGGCAAGGAGACCCTCCTCCTAACCAAGTGGAACTCAGTTTTCTTTCTTTTTTCTTGTCTTTCTTTCTTTTTTTGTTTTTCGAGACAGGGTTTCTCGGTGTAGCCCTGACTGTCCTAGAACTCACTGTAGTCCAGGCTGGCCTCGAACTCAGAAATCCGCCTGCCTCTGCATCCCAAGTGCTGGGATCAAAGGCGTGTGCCACCACTGCCCTGCAGAAGTCAGTTTTCTCCTGTCTGCCTTCAGATGAAGATGTAGAACCCTCAGCTCCTCCGGCACCACGTCTGCCTGGTCGCTGCCATGCTCCCGACTTGATGATAATGGACTGAACCTCTGAACCTATAAACCAGCCCCAGTTCAATGTTGTCCCTTATAAGAGATGCCTTGGTCATGGTGTCTGTTCATAGCAGGAAAACCCTAACTAAGACAGCTGGGTAGAGGAGGTGGGGGCAGGTGCTGCAGCATGGCCTCCCAGGCTGCCAGATAGACTGGGAAGTATATGAAGCCAGAGGATTGCACCAACTCCAAATGATTGAGAGCTATGCCCACCTTGCCAGTGGCTTGTCTGCCACACAGCCCCTTCCACCCTTCTCTAGCTGCTCTATCAGCGTCTCCCTGTACCTACAGACACCCTCTCTGAGGCCTATCTGTGAACCACCCCCCCCATGGTGTCCCTTACCTGGGGAGTTCTGTATCCAGGGCTCCTTAACCTGTGCCCCCTTCCTATGGCCAAGTCCTCAGATCCCAGACTTGGTTCCTCTGGGGCTCCCAGCATCTGACCCTCCCGAGGGGCTTTCAATATGCCCCTGTCAGGCTGCCAGGGTAAGCGGAGCCTGGCTGGTTTCTCCAGGGTTTCCAAAGTGAAGGATGGAAGTTGTAATCCAACCAAGAGACCTTGAAAATGGTCAACCCAGCTCCCCTGGGACCTTTTGGTTCTCCAGAGTCGAGGCCTCTCTCAGACTAGGGGTGGGGGTGGGTGGGGAGTGGGGGTTGACACACTGCCAATGTGACAAAGACACCTTCCCATTTTTCCTGGCTGGAAGATATCCATCCAATTGTCTTTAAAAATCCCCCCCACTCAAGGCACCCTTCTAGAAAGTGATGGAATCTGCTAGTTAATTAATTCGATCTTTACAATTCTGGAAACATCTACAAAAATAGATGTCTATTGTTCTACAGCCTTGTGGAATTTATTATTTGAAGGGTAAAGGGCTAGGATCATGAAAATTCAGGGCCTGGCTCTGGCCAGCCCTAGTACACAGAGACTCTGGAATGAGACCCTTGAGCCCTGATTAAAGTGCTGTGTCTAAAGGGGGAGAGGGGACACAGCTCCTTTCATGTCATATAAGCAATGACACTGTCTGGAGACAGCCAAGAGCCAGGGGGAATCTCAGTGTACAGTAGTCGGGGTGTCTGGCCTGAGGATGGAGTCTCTCACTGTTTCTCCTTTGCTGGGGTGTCAGCACCCCACAGCCTGGACCACCTAGTTGCCTGTGGGTTCCCAGCTCCCTGCTTTACTCCATTTGTCTGCCAGTGAGAAGTGGCCTCCATTTAAGGTCCAGAGCTAGAGGTGAGTTTAGAGAAAATCTAAGTCCATGAAACTTTCTTCTCTAGCACTTGCTGTGCCCCAAACATGCACACAAACTCTGAAGAAGTACTAGGTAGCTGTCAGCATCCTGTGTGGTAAGAAAGGCATCAATGGGAACCAGGAAGCTTGTGGTGGGAGGGGAGGGAGTACTAAGGCTCTCCAGGTAGGTTGGGAGACACCTGGGAGTTGAAGACTTCTGCAACTTGGAAGTGAATATCCAGAAACAGAAGGAAAAGAACATGGATAGAAAGTCTAACCAGGTATGACGCAGGCATACTAACACAACAATTATAGTAAGCCCGCTCCATAGACAAACAAGCAAAAGACAGAGAGCCAGGCTGGCAAGGTAGCTCAGTGTGCAGTGGAGAGATGGTTCAGCAGTTAAGAGCACTAGCTGCTCTTCCAGAGGACCCAGGTTCAAGTCCCAGCACCCACAGGGCAGTTTACATCCTTCTGTAACTCTAGTTCCAGGGGATCCAGTGCTCCCATCTAGTCTCTACAGGCATGGCATACAAGTGGTATACAGACACATTCAGGCAGACACTTGTAAACGTAAATTTTAAAAATAAATAAAAATCTCAAAAAGAAGAAAGCGGTAGTGCATGCCTTTAATCCCAGCACTTGGGAGGCAGAGGCAGACAGGTCTCTGTGAGTTCAAGGCTAACCTGGTCTACAGAGCAAGTTCCAATTCAGCCAGGGCTACACAGAGAAACCTTGTCTCAAAACAAAACAAAACAAAACAAAAACAAAAACAAAACAAAATGGAAAGGAAGGAAGGAAGGGAGGTTGGTTCAGTGGGGAAGAAGGTTGCCAGCAAGCCTGATGACCCGAGTTTGATTGTTGGGCTCCACATGATAGAAAAAGAGAACAGACTCCCTCAAGTTATCCTCTGACAGCCAAACTCATACCAGAAAACACACACATACACACACACACACACATACACACACACACACACCACATGCGAGCGTGTTAAAGGAAAAAGGGGTCACATGAGCTCAAAGCTACAGGAGTCATGAACAGTGGAGTTGCGCTCTGCCGAGGGGGAAGGGCAGGTGCCATGGGCATAGGAGGGGCGGTGCTCCTAGAGGAGTGGGCACGATAGCCACCAGCCGATGAAGGCAGTCTGTCAGGTCCTGGCAGTGATCACACTACATGCCCTTGTGTCTCATGGATCTTTGAACTTTGGCAGGGTGTCACTCATGGGACAATGTGGCCAGGACAGGGAGCAGGCTGGGTGTTTTCTGCAGCTCTCTTCATGCAGCTGTCTTTGGATACAAGTAGCCCAGGGGCAGGACTATGTGGACCTCGGATTCCAAGAAGCTAAGAAGGGAGAGGGCCTTGAAGTGTGGTTGGGTTGGTTTCTTTGTTTGCTTGTTTGAGTTTTTGTTTTTTCACTTTCTTTCTTTGGTTGTTTCTTTGGTTGGTTGGTTGGGTTGGTTTGGTTTGGTTTGGATTGTCAAGAGAGGAGTCTCTGTGTAGCCCTGGTTGTCCTGGAACTCACTATGTAGACCAGGCTGGCCTTGAATTTAGGAAGTTCCCAGGGATTAAAAGTGTGCACCACCACCTGACTTGAGTGGAAGCTGCTCCCATACAATTCCCCAAACACAATGTCCCTGACCTGACATGATGTTCCTCTCTCTACTTCCACTCAGGGTAACCATGTGGAAGGACAGGAGGGGGTATCTGAGTGGGAGAGAGATGAGGAGATCTGGCCCCACCCTCTACGGACTCTGAGCTTCCTTGGTGGGAGCAACGTTGACAGTTGTCAAGGTCAGCACGGCTGTTAGAGGGCTGGACATTTGAAGAAACAGGAATCGTTGGTGATTTCAAGTGACCAAAGCCTGAGACTTCCTCAAACTGAGCTGCTGAGGGTCCAGAGGGCCCAGACACAAGCCACGATGGCTTTTCTGGTCATGTTCAAAGCTCCACGGGTCTTCTTGGCAGAGCAGGGCAGTGGGTGAGAGGAAGAGGAGGATAATTTCTACCTTGCAGCTGCTAGGGGTACCTCCTTCTGAGCCAGGCGGGAAAGGGGAAGCAGGAAGAACCAAAGGCCGGGTAGGAGTGAGTGTCTCCGGATGGGAGCCTGGGAGGTGACAGAGGCAGGGGAAACTACAAATCAAGATGGCGGTCTAGACAGGAAGAGGGAAGCAGGAAGAACTGGAGGTCAGGTGTATGGATGTATGGGGGCGTGTATGTGATATAGGTCTCTGGATGAGAGCCCTGAGCCTGTGTGAAGGTAGAAGCAGGGGAAACTGCAAATCAAGTTGGGTGGGGTAGGACATCCCTCTACTAGAGTAGAGGGAAAGCTCTGGATAGGAGTCTGTGAGCCTGTGTCAAAGTTGATGGGAAGATACAGGGCATAGAAAGGAGGGGCACCCCAGAGGGTGAGGTCTCAAGGGTACAGACAGGGGGGGAGAGACAAGCAGGTCCAGAGACAGGAAGAGCCTAGACCAGTGGTTCTCAGCCCCTTTGGTGGTCAAATGACCCTTTCCCAAGGGAGTGTGACCATTAGAAAACACAGATATTTACATTAAAAACCACAGCAGTAGCAAAATTACAGTTATAAAGTAGCAATTAAATTAAAGTTATGTTTGGGGGGGGTGTCACCACAACAGGAGGAACTGTTATTAAAGGGTCGCAGCCTCGGGAAGGTTTGAGAGCCGCTGGCCTAGGCTCTGTGCTCAGCTTGGCTTTGTCTCATTTAGTCTCCATGTCCTCCATGTCCTCCATGTCCCTCCCTGTCCTCACATATACAGAAGCATAGGCTACTGCTAAGCCCACCCGCACCCCACTTCCCAGAGCAACTCAAAGAAGATTCAGCTCTGTGGCTCCAAGTGCTACGAAGAAGCCAAGAGCCACAGATGGGAGTGGAGATGCCCAGGACCTAGAGGCAACCGGTCCAGACTTGGATCCTGGCTCTGACACTTAAAAGCTATGCAGCCTTGAACAGGTAGGTAGCTTTGCTTCTCTGAACTTCAGTAGCTCTTCTCCAGCAGGGGAAAAGGGCAGCGCTAACCTCACAGGGCTATGGTGGGACCAAGTACTCCCTGCAGACACAACCACATCAGAGCAAGGGGGCCCTGACCTGGCCCAGTTTTGTCTATTACCTCTCGGGTCCTTCTTTGACTGAACACTGGGGTAGGTGTCACTTTGGAGTGTCAACTTGTGGCCGGGTCTAGAGGCATCCAGCTGGGTGTCTGGTTTGTGTGAGGGGCACGCTGGAAGGGCAGTCTCCCCGCAGTTGTCTCATGAGCCTCCTCATCGCTGCCTGTGTTCAGTCTCCTGGTTGGGAAGATCTCAGCCTATCACCCCCAGTACCTGATTCCTTCACTTTTAGGTTCTTCTGACTCTGTGGCCACTTTATCTGATGTCAGGGCCGGGTGGAGACACCAGGGACCTCTGTGCTAAGTCCATGATGGGGAACAAATTGTAATCAGAGAACCTCATCTGAAGAGCATAGGCACCCGTTCTGACAGTCTTCCTTTGTGTGGCCAGCTAAACCCCACTCTGACTATTTCCCTGTAGGACTGGGGTACCCTCCTTTCTGGTTCTACCAGAGTCTCACAAACTCATTCTAGTCCTGATCCTTGATCATTTCTCATCAAGACGGGCCTCCCGTCTGGAGGAGTCTGAAATCAATTCACAGGGTCAAGACAAGCGATTTATAAAGGACAGAAAATGGAGGGCACATTTCACACAGAGTTGGGCCATTGCGTGTGACCTGGTTTCAATTATTCTCAACTGGGTTCAGACATGGTCACCCTAAAACATGCAGCATCTGATTCGGGGTTACTGTGGCCTACAGTCTCTGCTTTTGGAGTAACCCTCTTCACATCCAGGCCCCCTTTCTGAGCTATGCTCCTAGGTACTAGCTTCCCAATACAGGGTGATAACAGAAGCCGCTGTCCCTCCGGCATAGTCCCTCTCACAGATGAAGTAACAAAGGCTCAAGAGACACGATGAGGGTTGCCCAAGAAGCAACCCCCCACAGGCTCCCAACTCTAATCACTATTCTTCTGGTTTCTAAAATATTTGAGCAAGAAAAACTCAAATGAAAGAAACATTCTCAGGTGGTGGCACACACCTTTAATCCCAGCACTTGGGAGGCAGGGGCAGGTGGATCTTCGTGAGTTCGAGGCCAACTTGGTCTACAAAGCCAGTTCCAGGACGGCCAGGGCTCTGTTACACAGAGAAACCCTGTCTTGAGGAAAAACAAGAAAGACAGAGACTACCTTTCAAAGGGAGCTGAAAGATTAGAGGTCACTTCCCTAAACATGGGTTATCAAATAGACAGGACTGACAATGTGGAGGAGCTGAAGGGAAAGCACTCACCTGATCACAACTGACCCGGATCCTACAAGCGTTAGGGGAAACTGCTACTGTCAGCTCAGTTTATGGAGACCCTACAGCTTTGCAGGAAGTGAACCCATGAACCCTCTACAGTTTTCTAACAAGGCTAACCAAGAGTCCTCGGAGGGCAGTCAGTGGCCCTTTAAGGAGGAAGCAGATGAGAGGAATAACTTTGCAAAATGCCTACTGGAGGTGCAGAGGGTAAGGGCTTAAAGTTTCACCTCACCGATCTCACCCCAGCTCTGCTCCAGCCGCCTGACCTCCGTAGTGAGCTCCAGAATTCACCAGCCCCTTCTGAGCCTTGGCCGGCTCCCAGCTCTGCCTGCAACCCAATCCCTCCCAGAGCACTGAGCGAGAGTAGTAAGGGCCCAGGCGTGCTGATCAAAGGGATCGCCCTGACTCAGGTCGATTTTAAAGGAAAACACTTTGATTTCAGGCTCCAAAAGAAAGCCGTTCCCACGGTCTTTATATGAGGCCTGGGGGGGGGGATGCCCTCCGTTCCGTTCTGGCAGCTCTGAGAGCTATGACTCTTTAAAGGGTCCTCAGGAAGACGTTTGTCCCTCCGTCCCAGCCGTGTGCCAGAGTGTGAATCTCGGGGCACCTCGGGGCAGCCGGCAAAGCCATCCGTGACAGGCAAGCGGTCGCCAAGTGGCTGGCGCAGGCATTGGAAGGCGACCTTTGAACGGTGAGTGTCTTATGGAGTTTTTAGTGCTAATGTTCTCCACATGGCGCGCTCAGGATGGGCTGTCATGTCGTTCAACACCTCCGAATCGCAGCTGCGCGCAGCTGTGACTTGGCTTCAGGCCCTTCCCACAGCTTGGCTTCGCCCCATTCTCACCGTTCTAGACCCCAGACCCCGGACCCCAGAGCGCAGGAGAGCCACGTGGAGACACAACCCAAATGAGCACTTTGTCGAAGGTTCACAAGTGTTCGCTGGCGAGCTGGTGAGTGAGACCTGGGTCGGCTGGGGATTCAGGGTCTCCCTTTCCACACATTCATACCCTCAAAGGGTAACAGAGCTCAGCTCGTCCTTGAATGGGGATGGGTGGAATGGTGTAAGGATTCCCAAGGGTCCTAGGAAGGGGGGCTGAAAGACAGGGCTGGAAAATGAAACAATAGAAAAGAAGCCTCTGGGGAGTAGAAAACCAGAGGACAGGCCACCACCTACCCCGAGCGAGGACAGGAGCTTTCTGGGAAGAGATCCTTGGCCTGGGTCATTGTTTTCTGAATTAGAATTCTTTAGGTCCCTCCCCACCTCCTCCCTCCATAAAAGTGAAAGCTGCTCACTGGCTCCCCATAGAAATCCTGGAAACCACAGGGAAGGATCAAGAAGAAAGGCGGACTTGTCTGCAGTTCGCCACCCTGACAGAGCAGCTGTGAACGCTCTGATGTCTTTCTTTCCCATCTCTTTACCAGGCTGAACTTTGAAGGAAGAGAAAGAGTGGGAGGCAGCCAGGTGGGGGAGGGGCAGGCAGGAGGATTTCAAGCACAAGAAAGCTCTTGGGTAAAGCTTCTAGAAGTTTCCCCACAGGGCACTGTGTGTGTGTGGGGGGGGGCACCCAAGAGATGGTGGTGAGAGAAAAGGTTTGCGGCTAGGATGAGCAGGGCATCAGGGTCTGCAAGAGGTTTGGGGAGGTCAGCGGAGGCAGGGGGCCGGGGTGGGGTGGCTATAAAACAGGCATAGCCTCTGGGAGCTTTGAAATTAGAAGGAAAATGTCATTGCATTTTAGAAAGAAGACAGGAGAATACCGCAGAGTTCCAACCAGTAGACCTGGGCCACCTAAAACCTCCCCAGCATTAGCAAGTCAGCTCAGGGTTGGAGATACAGCTCAGTAGGCCGAGTGTTTGACTTGCATGCATGAAGTCCCGGGTTCAATCCCCGGCATGGCATAAGCCAGGTCTGGTATGACATAGCTATAATCGCAGAACTTTGGCTGTAAAGGCAGGAGGGTCAGGAGTTCAAAGTCATCCTTGACTACAGAACGAGTTTAAGGGCAGCCTGGCCTCCATGAGACCTGTCCTTAACAAGTAATGGCACAAGCTGTCATCCTGACTCCTCAGTCTCCAGTCACCGCATATCCTGCACTCTCAGTTGCCGCCCACCACTCCCTCAGCATCCAGCCTCTTTTCCTTCCCTCGACACAGCTCTGCAGACCCTCCTCTGTTAGTGTCAGAGAACCTCAGACCATGACAACTCTTCTGTGACTCTCACTCTTTCTGGTCTTGACTCCTGGCCTGCAGACCTTCTCTCTTGTGGATTCCCTTCCCCCTGGGTTCCCTGCCTGCTCTGCTGTCTTTGATATCCCTAGCTCCTCTTACCTTGGCCACTTCCCGGGATTCTCTTACGATCCTTGCTTGGCACAGCCTAACCTGCCCTAGATGGGCTCAGCTGGGTCCTGAAAGTCAAGGGATGGTTCTTTCTGAGTTCATCCCCCTATGGACCAACTGCAGGAATTGAGGCTGTGAGAAGAGCCACTGTCCTCTAGTCCCCAGGCTTCTTGGCATGAGAAGGTCTAAAAGGGGTACTTGGTTAGTTAAAGGCCATATGCATTTTGAATGTAGGCCTTTGCCCACTCTGGCTTAGTGACACTCAGCCTACATAATGGAGGCCACTCCGGCCTGGGCTCCGTGGCCTGCTTCTGCTGACTCAGCAACAGTAGACAGGCTGTGAGCTGCCCTTCCTTTCTCTACAAGAGTCTATGCCATCCCCGGGCAGGATAGGATCAGCTATCCAACCAGGTCAGCCACTTCCAAGCACCCTGCAAGACCACAGCACCAAGAACAAAGCCACCAAGTATAGCCACCCATCAAATAGACCCAGTGAACCAGGATCCCCCAAGGCCCAGCCAGGAGTCCCCACGGGATGCTAAGTCAAAGCTATTCTATCTTGGACCTGCAGCCCTTATCTGGGACAGGCCCTGTGCTGGTACACAGTCTCAGAGAGAAAGAAGACTAGGTCTGGCTCAGCCTCGGCTCTAATTTAGCTGTGTACAGACTGACTCTCTGTCACCAGCAGGAGGTCTGGGAAGACCCTAGTGAGACCTCAGACCATGAGGTCTCCAAACCCCAGCACAGAGCAGAGGGTGTCAAGGGAGAAATGCTGGGCCCATAGAACCCCACTAGACAGGGTATACAGTGATCCCACCCTGGGCAGGAAGCACCAAGCTATAGCATTCACTGTGCATGTCTGAGGTCTCATACTGACACTGAGAGGGTCAGCGGTACCAGATATGACCTCCTGTCAGAGTTAGCAAGAAGCTAACTATGGGAAGCTGCTGGATACCTCAGGATGGGAAGGGAGGCAGAGTGGTTGGGTAACTTGGCTAAGGTCTCTAAGAACTCAAATCCAGGCTGACTAGGCCGCCTGCTAACCTCAAGTCTTTCCTGACCTCCTCAAGTTCACTTTTGTGCCTCTGTGTGTCTGTGGGTGCCTGTGTGTGGGGACTTTTCCCTCCCCGTCCTCTGGCTTCAGCCGCCACTCTGGTGCTGAACGCCCATAATCCTATCACAATAAGTCTGGTCTAGGGCCACCAAGAGCAGGGAAAGGACAGATCTCATGCTCAACTTCCGTTTCTCCAACACCCTGTTCACTCCCACTCATAAAACACAAGACACTTTATGCCAGAGCGGAGTCTCAGTTCAGAGAGAATAGGGGATCATTCAGCCCGATGTCTAACCAGGATGGACAGTTAGACCTCCTATCTTCCGGGGCTATCTGGGGCTATCTGAGGCTGATAAGCTTAATTTAGCTGCCGTTGTTACCCTTTTCTTAGGATCCCCTGGGTGTTGGGGGTCACAGATGTAAAATCAGAGGACTGCATGTGGTTGCTATTCTGTGGACGCTCAACATTCAGCCACATGGAATGACAGAAGTAGCTTCAATGGGGACAGGTGCCCTGGAGTCCAATACACAGGGGCACACACAGACACACACAGGGACACACACAGACACACACAGGGGTACACACAGACACACACAAAGGCACAGACACACACAGAGGCACAGACACACACAGGGGCACAGACACACACAGGGGCACACACAGACACACACAGAGGCACACACAGACACACACAGGCACACACAGACACACACAGAGGCACACACAGACACACACAGAGGCACACACAGACACACACAGGCACACACAGACTCACCCAGGGACACAGACACACAGAGAGACACACACAGACACCCACAGAGCCACACACACATATACACACACACACAGAGCTACACACAGACATACACAGGGGCACACACAAACACACAGAGGGGCACACACGCAGGGGCACACACAAACACAGGGGCACACACAGACACACACAGGGGCACAGACACACACAGGGGCACACACAGGCACACACAGAGGTACACACAGGCACACACAGGGGCACAGACACACACAAAGGCACAGACACACACAGGGGCACACACAGGCACACACAGAAGTACACACAGGGGCGCAGACACACACAGAGGCACAGACACACACAGGCACACAGACATACAGACACACACACAGAGACACAGACACACACACACACCCAGAGACCATGTGCCTACTCACGGCCCCAAACAGGATGCCCCTGAAGTGCCCAACATTGACTGTAGAAACAGCAGTGTGTTCACTTAGCAGGATACTCTATGGCAGTGTGCACACAACATTGCAGGCTTGTGGGACATATTTTTCCTGTCTCAGCTACACTCTGTCATCACAGATAGTCTATGAAGGAGTACTGCTGTGTCCCAGGAGAACTCAGTCATGGGCATGGGGATTTGAACTTGCAAACTCTATGTCACAAAATATTTTTCTTTTGAGTCCCACTCCAACCACTTAAAAGATATGAAAAACCACTCATAACTCTCTGGCCGTAGCAAGGAGGTGGAGGGCTAGGCTTAGCCTGGGGGGGCCATAGCCTGCTACCCTTACTCGGTAGCAGTGGAAACAAATATCACCTATCTCTCAACCACTGGATAGACCTTAAAAGGCACAATGTTGAATCAAAGATACACATCAGAGAAGAATATATACAGGAGCATTGGCACCAAGTTCTAAAGCAGACAGTCTAGGCTCAGTGCTCCCACACTTGTTTTGTGTATATGAGGCCCTAGTCTTCGTTCCCAGTTCTGAAACAAAACAGGAAAACTTCCACTGTGACTTGGACTGTGCTGAGTGATGACAAGACACACAAATAGGTCCAGGTTTACCCTGCACCCCCACACCCACACTCACTCAGTGGAAACTGGTGTCTCTGAAAGAATGTTCTGGAATGTTCCAGAATATTCTCTCTCTTTCTCTCTCTCTCTCTCTCTCTCTCTCTCTCTCTCTCTCTCTCTCTCTCTCTCTCTCTCTCTCTCGCCATAGTCAGTCAGGCAGCATGGGTTTTTGGAAGTATTTATCATTCATCACTGTACTTACAATTACAATGAAGAAGGCAGCAGGGAGAGGATCTATGGGGACAATATCTGAACCTCCACTTGACAGGCATTATAATCCGCTGGAAGTAGTCTGACATCCCACTGCTCGGGGGAGACTCTCCTCTCCAGTCAAACAGAACCTCTCGCTGTTTCTTCCCCCAGCTTGTCTTCTGGTCTCCCAGCCTTTATCCATGCTGTGCCCACGTGCAGCCTTGCCTGCTCTGTCCTCCTCTGGGTCCAACCCCAGCCCATGGCCTCTCCAGCAGGCAGCCTCCCCCACGACACACACCCTCGCACTCCCTGAGCCCACCTCAGCACTGCACTGCCTCTCTGCCTCTCCGCAGGCCTCTGCCTCCCAAGCTCTTTATTGGGATTAAACGAAGATGAAAGGCAGAGTCCAGTGGTGACAGAGGCTGGAGGGGCAGGAAGGGAAGCAGGAAGCCTTGGCTTGCAGAAGGCAGAACAACTATTCATGTCTGGGAACAAAGAGAGTGGTGACATCTGAGACCGGAGAGCACAGGCAGATGCTCGCATGAGCTCCATCTGGGTCCTGGTCCCTGGGACAAGTCTCATGATTTCTACCCACCTGAGACAGCGGGCCTGGGGCCTGAACACCTCTGTTCCCTGAAGGGTCTAGAGATCTGTGGCCTTGGAGACTCTGCAAGCCACTTTCTCTTCCATGGCTATTTGAGAGCGAAATCAGTCAAGCTCAGAGCTTGAAAACAGTTGAAAGAGAAAAGAGACTGACATTAGTCAAAGACACTGAGGCCCAGAGAGGGTAACCGGGTTACCTCAGTCAAAAGACAGACGTGACAGTCCCAGCATCTGAAACATTCAGACAAGAGGATGGGTGGAGAGTTTGAGGCCAGCCAGGGCTATACAATGACTTCTGGCCAGCCTAGGCGATACAGCCATGCTCAAGCTACACATTGAATTCTTGTCTTTTTTTTTTTTTTTTTTTTTTTTTTGGTTTTTCGAGGCAGGGTTTCTCTGTGTATCCCTGGCTATCCTGGAACTCACTCTGTAGACCAGGCTAGCCTCGAACTCAGAAATCCGCCTGCCTCTGCCTCACAAGCGCTGGGATTAAAGGAGTGCGCCACCACCGCCCAGCTGAATTCTTGTCTTAAAGCAAGCGAGAGAGAGAGAGAGAGAGAGAGAGAGACAGACAGACAGAGACAGAGAGACAGAGAGAGAGTCAGAGACAAACAGAGACACAGAGAGACACACAGACTTTAAGGGAGGGCTCTTAAAGCCTGGGACAGGGGTGTGGGGGGGAGGAGCAGAAGCTGTGATAGACAAGGGGCAGGAACAAGAGAGGAGGCTACGTGTTCCTGTAATGGGCTCCAGAAGGCAGGGAGCAGGCTTTCCCCTCCCATGCAAGAGCAGGAAGAACTTCTCTGTGGTGGAGGGTTTGTTGCAATACAAGGCAAAAGAAAAAAAAAAAAAGATCTGTTTTCGTTTGTAGCTCATCCTCTTTCAAAACAGCTTCCCTGAAGTCGCAGTAGCTTGGTCTAAAAAACCCCCTCTAAGTCAGTGCCTTGGTGTTTAGAGGGAAGGACCACACACAGAAAAGGACTTTAAGGACATTAAGTTCAAATGACTACGTGGGAATTCTTTAGGTTTATCAAGGGATGATGGTTGTTGAGGCACAATCTCACCCTGTGGCCCTCACTAATCTGGAACTAATAGCAATCCTCTTGCCTCAGCCTTCCGAGTCCTGGGATTACAGGCACCAGCCACAGCATCTCACATAAGTGGAAGTTCAAACACTGTCAGCAACAGGTACATTCTACCTTTTGGCTGTCTTTTCATAGGTCTGGGGTGGGTGGGCAATATGGGAGGAGCAACATTAAAGGAGACAGGCCACCGGGTTGGTACCCCAAACTGCTAGAGAGGTCGTGTGTTGGCTCCTGCCTCCGCAGAGTAAAGTTTCTTGGGAAGAATGTTCTTTGCAAAGAAAAGTAATAGGACCAGCAGAGCCCACAGGGCAGGGAGGGCTAAGGCTGAAGCTGGCCCTGGCCTGCAACCTGACCTCTGACCTTTCTGCTGTCTGACTTCAGACATGTTGACAGACCTCCCTGGGTTTGTCTCCCTGTCAGTGAAATGATGCTGGGGACATTAAGGTTCACTACACACTAATTCCTGATAATCAGATATAAATGAAAAGAGAGATGTGACACAATCTGGGAAGAGAGAACCCCCAGTCAAAGCCTCATCAAAGTCAAAGCGGCACTGAGGAGAAGCCTCCGTGGGCAAAGCGCTCGCAGTGCAAGTGTAAGGACCAGAGTTCGAATCCCTGGAAATCACATAAGGCAGAGTAGCATGTGTCTCTAATCTTATTGTTCCTGCCACGAGACGGCCAGCAGAGACAGAATCCTTGGAAACTTGCAGGTCAGTCAGCCTGGCACCCGCAGCAGTGACAGACAGATGCTATCTCAAACAGGTGGAAGGCAAGGATGTTAACCTGAGGCTGGCCTCTGACCTCCACACAGACACACACACACGCACACGCACACACACATGCACACACACATGCATGCATGTGTATAAAATAAATAAAGTCAAACATAGAATATTTAGTATTCAGCCTCCACAGCGGAGTGGCTGTGGGTCTAGCCAGGCCAGGGAAAGGACACATAGTGCCTGACAGGCATTACCCAGCACCACCAGGGAATGCTGCTAGCTCTCCTGAGAGGGACACCCTTGGAGGCACACTGGCCTGGATAAATTGGCCCCTACCCCACAGCCCACTTTGAATCCAGATCTCCCAGCTTCCAAGGGAGCCTGGAACCAGGAGAGGGCAGCAGTGTTGGCCCTGGGGAGGTCTGCTGGTCATAAAACCCTTGGCTTCTGGCTGTATTTTAGAAAGTGTGACCCCCTCTAGTGTCCCCAGGGTGCCATGCTCTAGCTGCCTTTCTCTCTATGTTAACCGACCACCAACAATAGTACCCAGGGTACCTCCACCACCTGGTAGATTCAACATGATGCCTCTACCACAGCAGCCTTGTAAGAGCTCTCTCTTCCAGGGACTCCACACCTGACCTCAAAACACAGCATCCACCTTCCTTATTTAAGGACCAGGGGGCCTAAGCTATGCTGTCAGGAAAACTGTTAACACTACAGCGAAGACACAGTACCGTCCCCCTACCCCACCCCCTTCAAACGCCACCTTGACAAGGCATTAGCTAAATATCTTCTCAGTCCCCGAAGGCTTCCCACATGAAATCTACAAAGTTCAAAAGCATCCAGCAAATCCCCAGAGACAGGTCCCGGGAATTAGCTGCTCCTGCTGGATGAAAGTCACTCTGATGTATGTGAACGAGAGGACGTGAGAAGGAGACAGACTTGCCTGCTAGCTGCAGGGTCCAGGGCACCAGCAGCAATCGGAGGAAGCACCAGGTTGGCAGCCGGCTGGGTGGGTGCAGGCACCCTACCCGGGCCCCACACCACGGAAGGCAGCTCTCCATGGGACACTGTGAGCCGGACACTTGATTAAAGCAAGGCCCTCCTTCCTCTTTAGTTCACCACAGACTAAGGCCCCTGAGCAGCTACAGTTCCCTTTTGTGTCCCCTTAAGTTCCTCCCCTGGGCCCGCATCTGCTTCCTCAAGGCAACCCTCTCAGAAACCCTGCCTTCCCTCTGAAATAATGGGAGCAGTCTTGGTGGGGGGTTCCAACAGATAAGCAGCCTAGGACTCCAAACCACACAGAAGGAAAAGAGCCCGGGCTGGGAGCCTCGGCTTCCTCAGGCTTCCGGTCTCCTCAGTCCCTTGCAGTAGAGGACCCTGTCCTGGAAGCTGGGGTGTCCGTGCTCCTTAGGTCTGAAACCCTAAAACTGACCACAATCTCACCTGCTCAGACATCTCTGCAAGGTCCCTGCAATCCCTTGATAAGGTGTCCTGAAGGGTGGGGGGAGGAGGGAGTGAGTAGAGCCTAGGGAAGGGGAAGAATGAGGCAGAGTGGCAGAGGGAGGCTGAAGGGCCTGTCACTTGTCCCTGCCTCCCGAGGAGGAGGCACAGGCCCTGACTGCCTCCTTCCACATCAGCTCCGTGTTCGAAGCCCCCATGTCTCTAGAGGCCACAGTTTTGTTTTTTTTTCAAGACAGGGTTTCTCTGTTTGGCCCGGCTGTCCTGGAACTCACTTTGTAGACCAGACTGGCCTTAAACACAGAAATCCACCTGCCTCTGCCTCCCAAGTGCTGGAATTAAAGGCATGCGCCATCACTGCCGACTAGGGAGAACTCTTAAGGTCCTGGAGCCCAGTGTCTGTTTTGTAACCTGAAAGATAGGGGCTGAGTGGACAGGGAGCGAAAACCAGCAGGAAGGAAGCTGAGGGCCAGACCTGCTGAGTCTTGACTTCTCTCATTAGAGCCACGAACCCAAGAGAGCCCTGAGTAGCCCCACCCCAATGAGAGACTTCACTATGCTCTGTGGGGCATAGATTAGAAGGACAGATAGATTTTTACCTCAATTTTCTTTGCCACTTCTGCCACCATGGTGGAGGCTGTGCACATGGCTGAGGTCTCCCCCCTCCCCCATGTCACGATGGGGCTTCTGTCATTACCTTGCCTAAATCCCTTCTCCTTGGCCTCTCTGCACAGTAACAGTGAAAGCTGCAGGGTGTTTGGGAGCAAGAACCCTGAGGCTGGAGCGCAGAGGCAAGCAGCCACAGGCCACCCACCCGCTGAGGAAGACGTATGAACAGGAGAAGATGCAGCGCCAAGGGGCGGGCTGGGACCCAGGCGGTATTGGCTGTTGATCCATCAAGGTGATACATGGTCACAAGTGTCACAGCGAAGCACAGATAATCTGCTTCACGACGCTGCCCAGCTCCTGCAGGGAGCAGATTGTCTAAGCACTTCGGTACCATGGTGATAGACAGCATGCTAATGCCTCGGTGCACAGAGGGAGCATTTTAAAGGCAGCGGTTTATGCCTCCGTGAGTCTCCTCATGACTCGGCACCAGGAGATGCCTGAGTGCCAGGCTGCGTGAAATACAGAGCCCGGCTTCCCCAACACTGCTGCCGTCCCCATGCCTGCCCGGGTGCCAGCTCGCTGCTCCTGCCCGCCTGTGCTCGGTACTGCTGGGTTTCCCAGGCAGATAAATGTCAGTCTCTCACAGCGTAGCTGCACCTAAGCTGCAGACTGTGGGGCCTCATGGGACCTTGCTGAACACCTAGCAAGCCACTCACTGTCCTGTCTCCTGCAGGTCTTCAACTCTCTACAAGACTTCATGCCGGTACAGGAAGTCGCTCAGAGGCCGAGCGCTACTTGGACTCTGGGTGGGGCTGATGAGGCCCTACTCCTACACCACAGCTATGGGAGGAGGGGGTGAGGGCTGGGTCACTGTTGCTGTTGCTGTTGTTGTTGTTGTTGTTTTCCTTCACGGCAGGAGTCGTGAATTAGTAGCAAGGTAGGAAACCAAGGACAGGAAAGAATGGAGACTTCACAGCATTTGGCTTGGCCTCTAAGCTTGACATTGTAGATGTGGTCCCTGGGGACAGCACTTCCCAGCCATGGCTTGCCTCGCTAGGATCCACTTATCCCCCATCTACCCTTTATAGCTCTCTGGGCACATCCTCTGCCCACAGCATTAGCCTTCCTGACAGATACAGAAGGGTAAGAGCCCATCTTGAGGAACTGTGTCTAAAGGGAACCCAGATCGACTCCGTATGACTCTGTGGTCCAGCCTAACTGTTGGGGCCAAACACTCTTCATCTCCAATTTAATGTGTGTGGCAATCCTATGCAAACGGTATCTGAAATTACTCCCATTTCATAGGTGCAGAAACTGAGGCACAGGGAAGACAAAATAATTTCTAACCAGTACTCTAGAGCAGCGACTCCCAGCCTACCTCACGCTCGGACTCTTTGCTAGTTTCTCTAATGTGGCCCCCAACCAAGAAGTTATTTTCATAGCTACATTGTTAAATGTCATTTTGCTACTGTTTCCCAATGTAACTTTCTGTGTTTTCTGCCGGTCTTAGGTGACCCCTGTGAAAAAAGTCATTCAACAGTGCCAACAGGGTCATGACTCATCGGTTGGGAACCACTGCTCAGACTGAGTACCTAAGGGACAGACAGACAGCACACAGAGGAAAAAGACATGAGGGAAGGAGCGAAGCTTGGCTGACTCAGGAGGCCGGCTTTGTGAACATCCCCGAAGGAGGAAGTAGAGTGAGGAGCCTGGAAGCTCATGGCCCCTTGCAGTCCCTGGGGGTGGGGGAGGGGGGTCCTATATACTTAGACGAAAGCCTCCCTCACAAGACGAGTCACCAGGTTCCATGCTAAGTTTACTTCCGCGAATGTTTCTTGTGTGCCAGGCAGTGAAGAGAAGAAACCAAAGTCAGACTTTTGCCCTCAGAATGCCCCAGAAAGGAAGGCTTGGGCCCAGCTGCTGCTGCCTGACCTGGGCTTGGAGGTTCCTTTCGCAGACACAGAGAACCGGGATAAGAGATAAGACCCCTGACCCAGTTCCATGTCCCCTCTTCCTCCCCACAACTCCTGCTCCCAGAGAGACCGGTCTATCGGCAGAGAGACCGGTCTATCGGCAAAGAGACCCCGGCTGAGAGTGGCCCCTCTCCTCTGACCTAGTGCTTCAAAAAAGAGGGACCCATTCTGTTGCTCCTAGGGACATCTCTGTCTAGGGTGTCAGAGGTGCACCTCTCTGTCCTTCCTGTACCCCACGTGTCCGACAGTGGCAATGGAAGATTCCCAGGATGGCTCATATTTGGAAGGATGCTGTCCAGCCCTGCGTAGCTGCCGTGCAGGTCTCCTGTTGAACTGCATGCCTGGGCTGATGCATTCGACCGGATCCTCACCAAAACAAGGCAAGAGAACTGACCATGACACCAGGAAAAACACTGATACAATTGTGAGCTGACCCTCTGTGGGCCACCTCCTTTCCTAGGAGGGAATGAACTCTGCCACTGGAGTCAGGCAAGCCCATCTGGAGCCCATCACCCTGCATGCTGATGGGAGGTTTCTGCCCTGGCAAGAAGCCCAGGCTGGCCCATCTCCAAATCTCACCTCAGTTCAGGCTGCCCTATATCTTTGGCTGTTCCTTCCATTTGAGACCTAGTTTTAAAGGCTTTTCATCTATGAGCTACTTCCATTCTCCCAGAAACATTGTGTGGGAGGAGTTATCATTGCCCCTAATTTACAGATTAGGAAACTGAAATCAAGTCCCACAGCAAGGAAGCTGATAGGAACCTGGTCTCCTGTATGTTCCTACATCCTGCAGTCCCCCTGGTTTTTCAATCAAAGCTGCTCTCCTAACATTCATATAATAAGAAAAACAGAACAAACGATTTGTTGGGAGGTGGTAAGAGACAGTCGAGGACAAGCACCTAGGGTTTGTCTGTTAGATATATACCTTCAACGAGGGTAACATGTCTAGAAATAATGAAAGACAAAGGTAACTCCCCTTTCAACATTTCTTCCATGTAACACCATGCACCCTGTGGGGCTCTTGGGATGGCTTTGTCACTGGAAGAAACAAGCACCACCCAGGAAGCTAATTGCTGGAGGTCCCCGGGAACAGCTGTCAACCTACTGAATCCTCTGCCTTGGGATTTTTCTTCCGGCCATGACGGATAGCCCCGGGACTGTTCTGTGCTGATGGCGCCACCTGGTGGCTGGCATGGGAATGCCCTCAAAGGAGACTCCCGTGTCGCTTGCCTCTCTAAGAAACCTGGGCCACCCAGAGGCCAACACCTTGCCAAGTTAGACCCAGACATGAATGGCAGCAGGGTGGAGTCGAAGAATGGAGGTCAGGGTCAGGCAGTACACAATGTGCCAGGGAGGCTGCAGAACCTAGAACAGGGCCCCAGCGTGCCTCTCGGGGACAATTCAGCCCTTCCTGGGGGCAGGCGGCCAATTCACTTCTTCCAGACAGCTGCTTCTACGGGAAGCACTTTCTAATCTCTTCTAGAGCCTCCTTCCCAGCTGCTCATTGGCCGCCAGGCAAACCCCTCCCAGCTTCTGCAGCACAACCGGGGACTTTCCAGGGGCAGTCTCAGCCAATTAAGGAAACAATTAGCCTCCCCTGAGGCAAATTCATGCTTTGTCACCCACAGACCTCTGGTTCTGTGGGACTTTTGGGTACTGTGTGTGTGTGTGTGTGTGTGTGTGTGTGTGTGTGTGTGTGTGTGTGTGTTCCACCTTGAAGCTGTTTGGTGAAAGAAGAATTAAAGAGACAGAGATGAAATCACTTGACAAAAATAAGTCATAACAAAGGCAAGTGTCACCTGGGTGTCTTGGAGCACACCTGTGATCCCAGCACTTAAGAGAGGGAGACAGGAGGATTAAGAGTTCAAGGCTATAGTAGTGGTAGTACTGGTGGTGGTAGTGGTGGTGGTGGTGGTGATGGTGGTGGTGGTGCTGGTGGTGGTGGTGGTGGTGGTGGTGGTGGTGGTGGTGGTGGTGGTGGTGGTGGTGGAGGTGGTGATGGTGGTGGTGGTGGTGGTGGTGGTGGTGGTGGTGGTGGTGGTGGTGATGGTGGTGGTGGTGGTGGTGGTGGTGGTGGTGGTGGTGATGGTGCTGGTGGTGGTGGTGATGGTGCTGGTGGTGGTACACACCTTTAATCCCACAGAGGCAGAGGCAGAGGCAGAGGCAGAGGCATCTCCAAATTTTGAGGCCAGCCTGATCTACAAACCAAATTCCAGGAAAGCAAGGGCTGTTACAGAGAAAGACATGTTTGGGGGGGGGGATTAAAGAAAAAAGAGTTCAAGACCAGCTTAGGTCACACAGGACCCTGTCTCTTCTGCAGGCAGCTGCTTCCTTGTACAGGTCCCTATATGGGAGGGCACTGAGGCATTGCTTCTAACAAGGATTCGTCAAGAAGACATGAAGGCTACAGGCCTGAGTGGTATGTGCTCTGATGAAGGGCTGTAGGAGGGAGGGTGGCAGGGGAGTTTGTGGGAGGAGGTGGGACAGGAAAGGGAGGCCATCCAGGAAGAACTTCCTCCACTCACCAGGGCACTGAAGGTTATTCCAAGGGGTGGGGTTCATGTGGCTGGGCAGCAACAGAGGGTCTCTTAGGACTATCCCCAGACACAGCCTCATTCCTAAGGAAAGTTCTGTCTCCCCTGCTGCCCTCCCCTCCTCTCCCTCCTCCTGCCCTCCCCTGCTGCCCCTCCTCCTCTCTGCTTCCCTTCCCTTTCCCCTATGGCTGGGGCAGCCTCTCTGCCAGGGCTACAGAGAGTGTGCCTAACCTGCACATCCGTGTCACCCTCAGAAACCCCAAATCCAAAGTCAGCCAAGAATTTAGGCCCGTACCCCAACTGTTGTCAGGAGTCCCCTCAACGATCCCCAGGGAATTCTAGGTCACCTGCTCACCTAAGTCACAGCTCCCTAGGAACCCAGCTGAAAACAGCTCACAAGGCCCAAACCATGGAGCCTCAGGCCAAGAGGAAAGGGGACTTAGGCTCTTCAAGAAGCTCCTAAGGTCCCAGGTATGGAGGTCCACACCCGTAACATCAGAACTCAGGAGACAGAGGCAGGAGGACAGAGCGAGTTTAAGGCCAGCCCAGGGTACCTAGCCAGACTGTGTGTGTGCTCGAGTACCTCTCAGCCCTGCCTTTTGAGAACACACACACACACACACACTAAGAGCCTAGGGCTGAAGGCATGTTTCCTCCCTTGAGCATCCTCTGATGAAAACTGCCTTCCTTCTAGTAACTAAGAATGAGTGGAGGCAGGGGAAGAAGCTATTGCTGTTTCTGTCTACAACCAGAGTCTGCTTCTTTTTTCTTCTTTAAATTTCTGTACTTATATTCATTTGTGTGCATGTGTGCACGCATGTGCACCTCAGAAAGATACAAGACCCTGCTCCCAATTCTTCTCTCGCTCTCTCTTAGATGTTCCAGTCTTTGCTAGCATGCCTACCCATTATCTACTGGGTCACAGGCAGAGAGAGGGCGGGGTCAGTGGAAGGAGGAGCCGCTCTCCAGTCAGCTTCCCCATATTAGTGAGAGGAGGCCTTTGCCCTTGATGCCCTTGCCCTGGATGGGTGGGGCATTTCCTCGGATCTTTAAGCCCTGGCCCTTCTTCCCAGTACACCAAGCAAGGTCTCCATTCTCGCCACAGATAGGATAAGGGGGTCCTGGTTCCCCTCTTTTATCTTTCCAGGGCATCTTGAACCCCTTCTCCACCAAGAACAGCCCCACTTGCATTCCCTGCTGTCCAGCGGGGGTCTGAAGGCAACCGAAGCTCAGGGAATCATGGAGTCCTCCCTCGGGCTGGGCTGCACATTCTCCCTGGAGTGCTTCCAGGGCTCCTTTTTCCCCTGAGCTTGGGCTAGAGCCAAGTAGCTGTAGAGACCTACAGTGCCTTGAAACCCTCCTTCCTCTGCGGACATGGGGTGGCCTTTGGTGGTAGCCCAAGAGGCTGTCTGATGTGTGCTTCCCACATGGCAGGGCCTGTCCTGCCCTGAAGAGAGCCCGTTAGGGTGGCTCTTGGGAGAGTGGTTGTGTTAGAAGATCCCTCCCCTTCCCTTCCTCTCAACCTTTAAACATACTGAGATTAACAGTTGTTACTTTGATTCAGAAAAACAAACAAACAACCATTATCCAGCTGGGGAGATGGCTTGGAGAGTTAAAAGCTGACCACCAGAGCTCAGTCCTAGACTGTGTGTGAAAAGCCTGGTTCTGTGGTAATCCCAGCACTCCACAGGGAGAAGGAAGACAGAGACAGGCGAGCCTCCTGGAAACTCACAGGCCAGGCAGCCTGAGCAGACAGCTCAGCCGGAGAAATGAGGAAGACTGCCAAGTACAGCGCACATTTCTTTAATCCCAGCATTCCAGAGGCAGGTGGATCTCTGAGTTTGAGGCTAGTCTGGTCTACAGAGCAAATTCCAGGACAGCCAGGGCTACACAGAGGATCCCTGTCTTGAAAAAGAAAGAAAAGGGAAACAAAATATGACTATAGGCCCTTACAGTAAATATTGTCTTGCCATTCCGTTCTAACAGGAATAGAAATCACTTTACAAGTTTAAAAGGTAGCCAATACCATAAACATAAAGCAATTCAGACAAGGGAAGGATGTCTGTCAACCATGTGACCATCTGTGGGACACACACCCTCTTGTACTCTAACACCGCTTCATATTACAAGAATTTTGTAATGCCCTCCCCTCCCCCCTTTTTGAGACAGGGTTTTACTATGTACACCACCACTCCTGGCCACTTTAAAAGCAAAGCAAGGGCTGGAGAGATGGCTCAGTGGTTAAGAGCATTGACTGTTCTTCCAAAGGTCCTGAGTTCAAATCCCAGCAACCACAAGGTGGCTCACAACCATCTGTAATGAGATCTGATGCCCTCTTCGGGGATGTCTGAAGATAGCTACCGTAGCCAAAGATGACCTTCAGCTTCTGATCCTCCTGCCTCTGCTTTCTGAGTGCTGAGATCCAGGTGTGTGCTGGCATTCCTGGTTCATACAATGTTGGGGATCAACCCCAGGGAGGGTTTCACGCAGGCTCGCCAAGCATTCTATGGATTCATCTATGTCTTCAGTCCACCGCCGCCGCCGCACCACATTCCATGGACAGGGTTTTAACTTTTAGGTCTGGCTTATCTCATGTAGGAGCAGCACACATTCTGGCTTTGTGGCATGGAGGGTTTTCTGAATGAATGCTAATCTTAAAATTCCTTGGCTGGATCCCGCTTATACCCTGTATTGCTTTGAAACCTCCCTGCAGGAGCTTGTTCTGTTAGCTTTGTTGATGTCAGCATTTCATGCCAAACCAGCGAGAAATGTAAATCCTTTCCATCCCGGCCACTGACTCATGCGTCCTTCCTTCATGCCTCAGTGGGAATGTTCTGGAAGCCATGTGTACCCGTAGACAGAATAACTGAACTGCTCACAGAGGTAACGTCAGTCGTGTGGCATACTCTAAATGCCAAGTTAAATGCATTCCCAAATCAGTTTTCCCAAAATATGCCCTAGCTGACCAGAACCATCCAGCTGGGCGGGAATCAGGAAGGGGAGAAGTAGGCCTGAGACTAAAAGGAATCACATTTGCAAGCTTCGAGAAGCTTTGGACCCTATGAACATGGTTGGAAAGAAGATGTTTTTACTGCACGTAGCAGCACAAAGAAGCCGGCGGAGCCTGGTAACCACCTCGATAGCTCCAGAGAAAGTACCCGACCCCCCCCCACACACACACACACACAAATTTAGTGCCCAAATTCTAATCTTGCTTTGAGGCAGAGTCTCACTATGTGGTCCAGATTGGCCTTGAGTTAATTATGTAGCCCGGGCTGGCCTCAAACTCATAATCTGCCTGCCTCAACCTCTGGAGTGCTGGGATTACAAACTCTACTCCTAGCCTGCCTACCTCTGAGCCTTTCCTCTCTCACTCAGGAGGCCCAGCCTCCCAATCAGCCTTTCCAGGTGATAATAATGGTTCTGCCTGAGGCAGGAAGTTTGGGTTCAAAACCCTAACCATGCCGCTGGGCAAACTGTCCAGGAGGCCTGACGTCAGTTACTTCCGTCATTTGGTAAACTGAGAACAGTCCCTGCTCTCTGCTGCAGATGTGCCTGTAAAGTGTGAGTGGCCACAGGTTGTATGGGGCGTCTCATACAGTAAGGTGTTCAGTTCTGTCAGAGCAGAACTGTCAATTAGGACTCCACTGGGGTAGCCTGGAGCTCCCGTGTCTCAGGGTGGTGTTTCTGAACAGAGACTCTGAACTCACCTCTAAACTGAGCAGGAAGCCATGCCTCCAGAATCCAGAATCCAGTGTCACGCTGGCTTAGCCTAGCCGCTCTGCCTTGCTAGCCCCTGCTGCCTCGGCAGACAGTCTCCAGAGATAAAATCTGAAAGGCCTCCGTTCAGGCCTGATGGATGACAGGCCCCTCCTCCTGCTGTGGAGAACTCCAGCCCGCACTTTCCCTCCAACTCAGTCCACCCCCTCTTCATCCTGGCATCAAAAGCCTGTTTGATCAGGTTTTCATCCATGTTCTGAAGATTGTGGCAGCTGAGGGATGTTCTGAATCTCTCAGAATTATACATACCACAGCCTGCCCCTGCGTCAGGACAGTCACCAGCCTGACTTTGGGTGGCTGCTGGGCTCTCTGACCCCTGAGGGTCCCCCTGGCCCCAGGTCCTCCTTGAGTCACCCTGAGGACAGGGTCAACACTGGATCTGCAGAGGGTCAGGAGTCCTGGGCAGAGATCAGATGCTCCTGTACCTGGGGCGGGGCAGGAAGAGGGGGCAAACCGGATCTGTGGGAAAAGGTGGCGTCTGTGCAGTGTGTCCCCTGTGTGTCCCCTCCCCTTTGCTCACAGTAAGGAAGACTGATGGAGTCCTGCCTGCGTGTTCTGTATGGAGTCTTTAGTCATAAGCCTTCTCATTTGCTAGTAAATCCCGGGTTTACTGAACAGTTTTTCAACCATTTTCTCCCTTGAGCTTCCCAAGAAACCCTTGGGGGAAGGGGGAGCATGAGCTGAGTTAGAAGAGTCGGGACAAACTGGTACCTGTCAGGGTCCCGAGTGAGCCCAGGCAGAAGTCAAGGTCTGGGGAGTCAGAGTCCAAAAAACACAACATGAAAAGACTAAAGAAAATGTGGGACATCGTGCAGTCTGCCCGTGATTCCCAGGTGGGTCATCCTCCACTACGTAGCAAAGTTGAGGCTAGCCTGGGTTACATGAGACTCTGTGTGTGTGTGTGTGTGTGTGTGTGTGTGTGTGTGTGTGTGAGAGAGAGAGAGAGAGAGAGAGAGAGAGAGAGAGAGAGAGAGAGAGACAGAGACAGAGACAGAGACAGAAAGAGACAGAGACAGGGAGAGAAGAATTCAAAACTGTATCCCTCCTTAGGGAATTCCATAAACTTTGTCACTTTCTACCTCTGTGGACACTGAAAGCCAAGGCCTTTCGTGTGAGATCTGGCTTGAATGATTGCTCTTTGGTAAAGATGTCTGACCCAAGGCCTCAGCACCCAACCCTTTCTGTTTGAAGGCTCCCTGTCCTCCCTGCGGATAAGGAAGCCAGGTGATCTTTCCCAGGCCAGCGGAGGGCCTCTGAGCCAGTGCCCAGCTGGTCAGTGTAGGGCAGCCACTGCTGGAGCCTGGCAGGGTGACTAACTCAGGAGGCGTCCAGTTCACAGCCGTCTGCAGTGAGAAAAAGCGGCTGGCTTTGTGCAGAAGGCAGCGGGACAGCAAGCAGGTTAGGGACAATCTGGCCAACTAAAGGATCTGAAAGTTCGGGGAGGGCAGGAAAAGCCACCATTGCTGGGGAGTGGGAAGGAGGGTTGCTGGGCAGGCTGGACCCAGCAGAAAGACAAGAGGAAAACTGTGGGGAGAGGGGAGGCGGGACCATGGGTGTTATGACGAAAGGCAAGCTGTGACCCTCTGCCTAGGGGCTGCTCTAGCTCACCTGCCCCAGGCAAGGACTGGGAGGGGTAGGCCCGCTGGAGTCCGATGGTGTAGGTGTGTCTGGTGCCTCCCTTCCCCCTGGAGACAGGAGGCAAGAGAGTAAAAGGAGGGCAGAGGGGACAGGACTAGCAGCCCATTTTATAGTAGGCCAGGCCTACCTGGCTATTGCCAGGTAACTGTGGAGTGGAGTTTGGCCAGAATGCTAACGGTGCCCTTAGAGACCCAAAAAGGATGCTATACGTCCTGGGACTGTCCTTACAAACAGTTGTAAGTTGAGAATGGATTCTGCATCCTTGGCAAGAGCAGCCAATACTCTTCCTTGCTGAGTCATCGCTCCACCCACCAAGCATTCCTCGACACCAGTTCCCTTCCTGTGGGCGCCCTGGTGGTGCTTCCAAAGCTCTTCCCACAAGGCCACGGGGCACTTCACTCTGTATGTGTGTGTGTGTGTGTGTGTGTGTGTGTGTGTGTGTGTGTGTGTGTATTCTTGAGATAAAAGGGTTTTTTCAACTGTACTTGAGGGGTTAGGGGTTGATACTGAAACATGAAGAAAGCAGTTGGAAAAGCAAAGCTGCACCAGCCTGGCCTACTATAAAAGGGGCTGCTTGTCCCCTCTGCCCTCCTCTTGCTCTCTGCCTCTCTCTCTAGCCTCTTGCCCTCTTGGGCTCTTCCCTTCCCTATTTCCTTCCCCCCTCTCTCCACATGGTCATGGTCTCTCTCCACTCTCCCTCTCTCTCCCTTTCTCTGCCTCTACTACCCTCTTAACTCCCCTCCCCATGCCTTGAAAAAACTCTATTCTATACTATACGTCATGCGGCTGGTCCCTCAGGGGGAAGGGAAGCACCAGACACACACACACACACACACACACACACACACAGACACACACACACACACAGACATATAAGCAGGCAAGCAGGCCATGCGCATAAAAATAAAATAAAAGGCTTATGTCCCTGGAAGCCGGAGGAGGGTGGAAGAGTCCTTGCCTGGAATCTTCACAGGGGTCTGGCACCCTGACTTCTCGACTTTGAACTTCTGTGTGGAAATCTATAGCTGGAGTCTGTTGCCTTTTTGTTGCTGCTGATGTTGTGGTTGGTTTTTGGATCATGTTGTTGTTTTTAATACACATTTTTATTCTTCTCTTATATACTATATCCTGACCACAGTTTCCCCTCCCTCCTCTCCCCATCTTGGTTTTAAAGTGAGACAGGATCTCCATGTATACCAGGCTGGCCTAGAACTCACTGTATAGCCAAGAATGTTTTTGAATGTCTGATTCCCCATCTCCACCTTCCAAGTACTGGAGTTACATGAGACCCCGTAGGGGGTTGTGTAGACAGAATCCAGGGCTTTGTGTGTGGTAGACAAACACGCTTCCAACTGACCTGCAGCGCCCCTCCGCCCAAACTCTAAGGTTTTTTTTTTTAAGATTTATTTATTTTATTTATATGAGTACATTGTAGCTGTCTTCAGACACACCAGAAGAGAGCATCAGATCCTACTATAGATGGTTGTGAGCCACCATGTGGTTGCTGGGAATTGAACTCAGGAACTTTGGAAGAGCACTCAATGCTCTTAACCTCTGAGCCACCTCTCCAGCCCCAAACTCTAAGGTTTTAAGACACTACTTTTAGGGCACTGTTCTTGGAAGTCTCCGGGAATTAACGAGCTGAATAGAGAAAGATCGCGTGAGAGCTACCACCCAGCTCAGTCAGTGGCAGAGCACTTGCCTAACCAGATCCCTGCTTCACCCCATACCAAAAATGAAGAAGAGAGACGAGAAGACCAGAAGGCGCGTAGAGCCTCCTGGGGGGAGGGGCGGGCATCAAGGCAGTGTTTTATTTTATTGAGTTTGTTCACTGGTTTTTTTGAGATAAGATCTCTCTCTAATTGAGACTGGCCTTGAACTCACCATGATCCTCTGGCTCCAGTATTTTCAGTGCTGTGTGATCCCAGATATAAAGCCACACGCTCAGCCGAAGACAACTGATTTCAAACACCCCAGAAGCCATGTTGGAACAGCTCCTTCCTCAGCTAAGATCTGCAGGAGGAACATGCTGGAAGCAAGCCCTCTGCAAGGGACTCATGACTACAATCCCAGCACTTGGGAGGCTAAGACAGAATCGCTACTCATTCAAGGCCAGCCCAGGCTACATAGTAAGTTCTGGGCTAGCCTGGGTTACAGACTAAGTCCCTTAAGATATTATACTTGATGAAAAAAATCTTGGCAGTAGATACCTTCAGCTTATTCGCCCGCATGGCAGGGCTTCTGACCCTACAGTAGCAGATGTGTTTCGTGCATGCCTGGCTGCGCGCTTTGAATGCTTGTCCATAAGTCAGCCCTTCTCTGGTTAAAATCATAAAATACCAAAAAAAGTCAGAGTGACAAAACCTTAAAATCAAGTCTGTCAAAACTTTCTTCTGAGGCTGGAGAGATGACCTGGGGGTTAAGAGCAACTGACTGCTCTTCCAGAGGTTCTGAGCTCAACTCCCAGCAACCACATGGTGGCTCACAACCATCTGTAATGGGATCCGATGCCCTCTTCTGGGGTGTCCAAAGACAGCGACAGTGAATCCACACACGTGAAATAAATAAATCTTTAAAAAAAATTTTAAAAAAACCTTTCTTCTGTTTGTGCTTCCCCCTCCCCCGCCCCTGTTCTGGGGATGAAAATGAAGGCCTTGGGGAATGGGAAGAGGAAGGGGAGGAAATGGTGTAATAATACTCACTTAGAAAATTCCCAAAAGAAAATCCTGAGCCGGAGAGATGGTTCAGCGGTTAGGAACCATCTCTCCACTCTCCCACTGCTCTGCCACTGGGCTGGAGTTCAGTTCCCAGCACCTAGGTCAGGCAGCTGGTGCCTGCCTGTAACTGCAGTTGCTGAGGATCTGGTGCCCTCTTCTGGCCTCCCCGGGCACTGCATGCAGGTGAGTCTCCCTGCCTACGGGGATCATTGTCCTATGCAGTCCAAGAGGGCTTTGCAGAAGTCCCAACAGGGGCTTCGGAAGTCCTGTGACCTACATACAGTGAATAACCACATCGGGACCGGCAGTCAGGAGGCAGATCAACTTTACTTAGGGTAATTGAAGGCTTATGAAATTTGTGGGACAGAGATCAGAGACATTCAGGTGGACAAAGGTCATTGGTACCGGGAATGCATCATTAGCATAGGGAAACATTTCAGGAATCTCAGGTACTGCGGAACAGGTCTTATCAGGAGAAAAGAAATTGATCCTTTAAACCAATTGAAGCTTCACGACCTTCCTCAGGAGAGGTGAGTGAGGGGGCTTAGAATTCCTGGACAAGGTCAGAGAAGGAGAAACTCTGCTAACCAAGGGAGTCTCCCTATTACACCAAGCCCAGGGTCATGGTAGACTTCGACCTTAATTAGCAATTTCCCCACACATGCACATGTACATATCCACACACACAAGCACATAATTTAAAATTAAATGTAAACTCCTGTTGAGAGGGTGGTGGCACACACCCTTAATCCCAGTACCCCGGAGGCAGGGAGGTAAGTGGAGTTTGAGGCCAGCCTGGTCTACAGAACAAAGACCTGGATAGCCAGTGCTATGCGAAGAAACCTTGCCTCAAAAAACCCAAAACAATCACCACCACAAAAAATAGGATTTTCTGCACACGTATGTGTGTGTGTGCGCGCTTACATTTAAAAAGAGTAAAATTCATAGTTCTCTAGGACAAATGTATAGTCGTGTAATCATGGCCACAGACACAGTCTAGAACATTCCGAGTCTCCCTGTTTCTCCCCTAGCAACCAAGCCTGCTCCACCTTTCCACTGTCTCACGAGTGACCTGCAGAGGCAGCTGCCGAGCCTGGCTCTCTCTCACTTAACACGCGCCCCCTGTGCTGCTGCAGCATGAACAGCCTTTTTTATAGGCTTCTTTTATGGTCCCTGGGTGGATGGACTACAGTTTGCTCATCTGTTCTCTAGGTGGAAAAAAAACAAAAACAAAAAAACCCAGCGAACTGCTTTCCAGCCTGCTGCTCTGAAGGCAGATGTTAGGGCATTCCCAGATGGGCTTTCCACTTCTCTGGGGTCCCTGTGAGGATTCTGATAGCCCATAACTCATACCCACTGAGAAGCTTGGCTGGAGAGGAGAGCTCGGCCCAAGGGTTCTCAGGTCGCCTCAGGAGCACAGGAACAAGACAGCAGGGCTCCATCTGTCGGTAGCGTGCCCTCCACGGGTAACAGGTGTTCTAACTCTAGTCTTCAATGTCCTTAAATCCTCTTAAATAGCAGGGAGTTAAAAGTGGATGGTGGTGGCGTACGCCTTTGATCCCAGCACTCGGGAGGCAGAGGCAGGTGGATTTTTGAGTTTGAGGTCAGCCCGGTCTACAGAGTGAGTTCCAGGAAGGACAGCCAGGGCTACACAGAGAAACCCTGTCTCAAAGAAAGAAAGAAAGAAAGAAAGAAAGAAAGAAAGAAAGAAAGAAAGAAAGAAAGAAAGAAAGAAAGAAGGCTTTATTTGCAGAGGAGCAGGAATTTAATCAAGCAAGCCAAATCCCATGCCATCATCCCCTGCTCCATCATCCCCTGCTCCATCATTCCCTGGTTCTCACCTCCTCTGCGGCAGTGGTTGGGGGTTTGGTAAACTCCAAGTCTGCCTCCTACTCACTCACCTTGATGCTCTTCTCTACATCAAGGCCATGAAATGTGGTTTTGCCAAGCGTGGAAGAACTTCTCAGATGCTATGGAGATGTAGAGGATCTGTGACTGCATCCCCGCCTCTCCTCAGCTGACAGAGTGACTGTGAGAAGGAGCCACGGGCAGTCTGGCATCCCCCATCTTTGCTCCTGGAAGCCACGTGGCCTCACCTCACACCCACAGCCCAGCATGTCCCCTGTAGGTGAGCTGCGATTGCATGCATTCTTGCTACACATCGGGCTTGTGTGTGCCTTCTGGAAAGTCTAACCCAAGTCTTCACAGGTATTCAACAGACGCTTTTACACTGAGCCATCTCTAGGCTGACATGCTCAGCTAGCTGTTCATGTGGCTACTTGGGATGAAACTTAGGTCCTGAGGCTGACGCGGCAAGCACTTCGCAGGCTGAGATGTTTCTCCAGCTTGGAAAAACAAAACAAATACATGACTTCTAACCAGTCCTGGCTCTGCTCTCTTTACATCAGTGCAGTCATAGCATGCACGACCAGAGGCCATGGACCGTTTATCTAGACAGAATAGACAGTGGGCACAGGCCCCCTTCAGGCTGCCTAGGTGACAGACTCCCCAGCATTGTCCTAGTCAAGGACTGGCACTACAACCCGCCACTTCAGGATCCTAGCACGAGACCCAAGGTCCTTAAAAGCTAGTGTTATCATGTAACTATTATCACTGTGTGTATGTATGAGTGTGTTCATGTGGGAGGCACACGTATGCTAGGGTGCATGTGAAGGTCAGAGGACCTTGTTTGAGATGGGGTGGCTTGTTCACAGCAGCTCTGTGCCTGGTGATACGAACTCAGAATAGCAGGCTTGAGTGTCAAGCCATTTCTCCAGCCTCAATTGTTGTTGGGTTTTTTTGTTTGTTTTGTTTTGTTTTTTAAGATTTATTTTATTTTTTTCTTATTTTTTTTATTTTTTTTCATTTTTCCAGACAAGGTTTCTTCATGCAGTCCTAGCTGTCCCGGAACTCGCTCTGTAGACCAGGCTGGCCTTGAATTCACAAAGATCCACCTGCCTCTGCCTCCAAGTGCTGGGATTAAAGGCGTGCACTACCACGTCTGGCTATTATTATTCTTTTTTAATTATGTCTCTGTGTGTGTGTGTGTGTGTGTGTGTGTGTGCGCGCGCCACCCTGTGTCTACTTCTCTCTTGGGGTAGGCAGGCCTCTTGTACGCTGCGCTGGACTGGAGTAAAAGAAGCTTAGCTGGAGTGAGTAGGTGTAGGCAGTGGTGTAGGCAGTGGGGTAGGCAGTGGTGTAGGCAGTGGGGTAGGCAGTGGTGTAGGCAGTGGTGTAGGCAGTGGGGTAGGCAGTGGTGTAGGCAGTGGTGTAGGCAGTGGTTGCAGTGAGTTGGTTGCAGTGAGTGCTTGGGTAAAGAACACACACTCAGGAACAGCTTTGGAGAACTGATTTAGTCTGGGGAGGGGGGAAACCACAAAGACTATTTTAACCTTTGGGTGAGTAGGGGCTATCTATCAGGATGAGTGTACGTCATTGGCTGAGATCAGGGTCCTGGGGCTGCCTCATTTGCATGAGGAAGCATTCCAGTTACTGCTGGAGGTGACCTTATAAGAGGAAAGGAAGTTTAATCTGGCTACCTGCTGCATGACCGCCTCTGGTGCAGTAAAGGAAGGGCTCACATGGCTACATGCCCCAGGACATGCAGACCCGGGAAAGCGGGAAGCAGTCCTACTCCTGCTGATCTCATGACGAGATTTCTGGGGTCTGGACAGGCTTTGACCCCACCCTTGCTCCTGGCCTGCTCCTCCTTTCCTGGCCCCACGGCTCCCTGGCCACACAAGGTAAGTGTTCCTGCTGCTTTGCTGAGGACAGAGACTTCAGATACCCAGGAGCTGGCCTTACAAGTCAGAAGTGGGCAGGGTCTTCACTCCAAGACTGACCTCCTCAGTCCTGGCCTTGGCACTATTTTGGGGTGATACTGCATCCACTAGGCCAGGGTTGGAGGATGGGTAGCGATGGCTCTTGTCAGCATCTGTTCCTCAGATTGGGCGTGGCCCATTCTGTAGATTACTTCCTCCAGTGTCCTCAGTAGTCTTCTCCCGTGAGGACAGTTGGCTCTCCTATCCCTGGTGCTGCCGGGCCTGGGTGTGAGTCTGCTTATCCCTGCTCACGGCTTTCTACAGTTTCACTGAAATGTCACCAGTCAGATCACTGGGTTCCCCAGGCTCTGCTGTTCCAGCTCAAGGTCCCTCCATCTACCCTGCATACAGCAAAGGTCTCCTTTCTACTGTTTGGCCAAAGGTCCTGGGGCCACATGGCTCTTCCTTTTCTCTCGTACCTCCTATCTCCTGTGCCACTAAAACCTCCGCTCTCCCTTAAATGCACCCGGCACCCCAACTCTCTCCCGTAGCCTGCCTGCACTCCAGGCAGTTGCCCACAGGCAGCCGGAATGGCCTCTTCCAATGAGTGCCATCAGCCACAGTTTTGTTCCCGAACTCCAGAGCAAGAAGGATGTGGTAACACACACTTGTAATCCCAGCTCTTGGAAGGCTGATGCAGGAGGATTATGAGGTTAAGGGCCAACCTGGCTGGCTACACAGTGAGACACAAACCAGCAGCAGCAACAACAACAGACCAACTCCAAGTAGCCTCCTCACCCAGCTGTGTGGCTCTCCTGGTCCTTCCAGCTGTGTGGTAGCCACGAGTCCTTCCTGTGCAAGCAACCTCCCAGCTTCTCTTCCCTGCCCGCCACGCTTCCCTCTACCACCCCTCCTGACCATGTTGGAAATGAGGACACCCCTACTTCAGGCCTTCCACATTGACTGCTGTCTGGAATGCATTCCTCCTTCAGGTCTGGACCCCAGCCTCAGTTTCTGGCTCAGACTTCACCCCAACTCAGAACCCTCCCTAATCGCTCCATTTAAAATATAGCCTAAACCTTCTCCATCTGGATGCCCCGCCCCTCCACTCCAGCCGGTATCAGCAACAGTCTGTCACACTGAAGGGGCTGATGGTGGCCTCCCTATCCTAAGAAAGTGCCCAGAAAGGACTTAACCTGGGTCGGGGGGAAATGACTGCAATTACGATGGAGGATTTAACACAGAGAGTTAGAAGGTTTCAGAGGGCATGCTCTCTGCTGGGTGGGCACTGTGGTCAGGCAGCGTTGTCTTTTCAGATTAGCGAAGAAATTAGTTCCGACAGGCGTCCTCCAGCTGTGATGGTGTGTGGAGACTGATACTTCCAGAAGAAAAATCAGAACTGAGCACGCCACAGAAAAACCACATGCTTGAACCAAGACACGTATTTGGAGGCGTAAGATTGGAGTTGGGGAGTCTGAGGTGCTTTTATTTGAGCAGCTTGGGCTCACAGTGGACTCAGGACGAGAGTGTGTGAAGAATCACTGCCGCCCACTCACGCCTGTAACCCCTCCCCCACTTGCGTGGCTGGAGTGGGATTGCCAGTGGGTTCCAAACTAGTCTGGGTACATAGTGAGTATCTTAGTACTCCCACCGCAGTGAGCAGGACGCCGCTGACGGCTTGTACGATGCTTCTTTTCCAAGATCCCCACCATTGCACACGCAAGCTGATGTCTGTAGGCTCACAGCATGAAGAGCTCTGCCGGTCCCCTCAGCACCACCCCTTCACAGCCCTGTCTCTACCGCACAGCTTCTCCTTCCTCAGACACCTGGAAGGGGCAAATAGTGACACGTCCCCAGCGGCACCCTCTCTCCCTTCCAATCTCCCTCCTACAGATGTTCTGTGAACCTGGGGTTCAGCGCTCGGATCCCCCAGTCTCAGAGACCTAAAACTCGGTTAAAGACAGAGAGTCCCACTACGGAAGCCATGATGGGTCACCAGGGTGGGCACTGAGTACTGCGGTGTTTTTATTTGAGCAGCTTGGGCTCACAGTGGACTCGGGCCGTGAGCATGTGACCTCTTCTTCCAGCCAGGCCCCACCCACCACAGTCTTACCGCCTCCCAGTTGATTATTACATTTTTTAATCCATCAATGGAATGGTTGAAACCATTGATTAGGTCAGAGTCTAACTGCCTCTGGAAACATCCTCCCAGACACATCCAGAGGTGTGCCTTACAAGCCTCTTAGGGTCTAGACTCCATCAAAATCAACCACTGGGGCTGGTGTTATGGTTCAGTAGGTAAAGGCGTGTGCCACCAAGCCTGAAGACATGAGTTCAATCCCCAAGACCCTCATGGTGGAAGGAGAGAACTGACTCCCACAAGTTGTTCTCTGACTTCCGCAAACATGCCATGGTACACACACACACACACACACACACACACACACACACACACACACGTGGGAAAAGACCAATCATCACATTTTTTTTTTTTATAGCCAAGACCCTGGCTGAGCACAGGCCAGACATGGTAGACGAGAGGATGAACTCCCTGCTGTCCCGTGAATTTTTAGACACTGAAGATGTTCACATTAGAGTTGGGAAGATGGCGACGTCAGTGAAGTGCTCGCCATCCAAACACGAGGACCACACAACAGCCGAGCAAGGCAGCATGCATTTGCCATCCTGATGCTGGGGAGGCAGAGTCAGGAGCACCCCTAGGACCCAGTCTCAATTTCTGACTTCAAGGAAAGCTAAACATACTCGAGACAGCTAACTTTCTCCTCACTGATACATAATCAAGGGGACTCGGAGTTAACTAAGCCAGCTGTCTGCCCGCTGGGTCTGCCCTGCTACTTGACATTCATCACTCCACTGATGGGATACCGAGCCACTACTGAGCTGGTCCTCACCTCTCTTATCCATTAGCTCTGGGACACTGGTAAGAGACCCATCCCCTCCCTGTGTGCTCTCTTAGCTGGAACCGAGGATAGGTAGAAGGTCCCCTCTCCGGAGGCCGCTGTGACTGTTAAATACAGTCAGGGATGTGTGCCTGGCTCCTGGACTCACACCTGTGTACCGTGTCCCTGTCCTGCATGGATGCGGGACTCTCTGTCTCCCTTTACTCCAGAGCCCAGGACAGAATGAGGAGAAGCTTCCCAGGCTGCTGAAGGACTTGCCAGGGCTACTTCCTTTCTTGCTTTCTTCTGCCCCTACCTCTCTCTTCCTCTCCTGCTAAGTATCTTACTTTTCTTTTTTAAACAGTCTCATATAGCTCAAACTTGCTATGTAGCTGAAGATAACCTTAAACTTCGGATCTTCCTGCTCACACCTCCTGAGTGCTGGGATTCTAGGTGCACAGAGCCACAGAGCCACACTTTTTTTTTTTTTTTTGGCAGTGCTATTGATGAAACTCAGGGCCTCAGGCATGATAGGGCAGTACTCTACCAACTGAGCTGTATTGTAACCTGCATTTCCTTACTTTGATGTCATATTGTGAGCTAGCTTACATCAAGACAACCACAACAAGGACTCAAGAAGCACAAGCAACACAGGCTCAGTGTGGAAATGAAACAGGACAACAGCCCTGCCCAAGGTGACAGAATGTGAGGCCTGCAGGACTGCACAGAGCCCTGGGACACAGGCTGAGGTCCTACGCATGTGGCTTACAGCTAAGACTGGGCGTACTCCGTTACACAGCAGTAGATGTAAGTAGTACCTGGCTCATGGCCAGCCCTCAGTTAATGACCCATGATGACCCCTGTATGTACATAAGGGAATTCACAATGCCCAGAAAGTTGCAGCACATAAACCTGTTACTGGGCACTCGCCACTGTACCTGCTGCGCCCTGCTGTTTCATGAAGTCATACTGAGGCGTGGCACCAGAAGAGAAATACCTGCATGCTCTTCTTTAATTGAGATGTGGGGGATGGCCGAGAACAGAGGTGTGTGTGTTTCTATTAAACAAGCAAAAACAGGACAACCTAAAACGAAGGCTCCAAGTCTTAGTCCTACAAGTCCCCACAGAGGCGGGGACGATGGAGCTAGCCTTCTCTAAGTACCCCTTGCTTATCGATGTCTTTTGGACCCATGTGGATGCTCTGTTCAATTATAAACCACAGTGAGCCTGTGACTCATGGGCACGTCTCTTGCTAAGCATGTTTGTGTGATTCTAGTGCTGTGGGGAAAGATTATAAACCCAAATGAAACTGAAATGAGAAATACAGTCTCCCTCTTTACAAGAGCAAAATGAGGCGAACACACACAGGTATAATTGTGTATAAAATTGGTGGCTCCATTTCTCAGACAGGAACCCATTTGGAGGCAATAATAATCTGACCATGAATTGGATATTTTCAACTGTTTTCAGTAATCATATTGCCAGCAATCAAACTGGCATCATTCTGAAATATAGGATGTAAATTCAACATACTATATCATATATGATATGATGAGTGTTGTGTAATTTATTACATATAAACATGTATGGATACATCAAATAAGTCATTATGTTAGAGATTTTAGGAAACAATATTTTCATCATGAGAGAGAAAAAGGAACAAATATGTGGGGTGTGGGTGAAATCCTGAGTGACTGTGTATTACTGACATGAACACAGCCACGTTACCCCAAAGCCTCAGACCCCAGAGGAATGGCGAAAGCTGATCTAAGTACACACTGTGTAGAAATTATCGATTGCGGCTTCCACCTCTCCAGGACTGACCCCAGAGACTGCGGCTCCCCGCAAAGGCCTCTCCAGAGTTTTGCTACCCCACCCCCCACTGGTGCTCTGCATAATAAACCATCTGCAATTCCCAGCGGCTGGTGGTACCCATCAGAGGGCACAGCCCACACGGTCCTTGTTTTTCTGTAAGCGTGTGTATCAGTCTTTCATAGTTCTCCATCGTCCCTGCCAGGTCAATTCCAAAGCCATGGAGGTCTCGGCACAAATATAAAATCAAAGAGTGCATGCGTAAACCCCGTCATCCTACATTTAATCTGGAAAATAAGCATAAATTCATATGTTCTCTCTGTTTCTGTCTTGCTCTTTCTGTCTCTCTGTCTCTCTTTCCCTGTCTCTCTATCTCTGTCTCTCTGTGTGTGTGTCTATATGTATCTGTGCTGTCTTTACTATTATTATTATTATTATTATTTTGAGACAGAGTCTCATGTAACCCAGACTGGCTCCCGATTACTATATACCCAAAGATAAATTTGAATTTTAAAAAAATATTTTTTATTATTTTAATTATATGCAGAAATGTATGTCTGCACATGGGCATGTGCACATAAGTTGTCAGACTTGGAGATAAGTGCCTTTACCCACTGAGTCATCCTATCGGCTCCAGCCGATGTCTCCTAATATGTCTGCCTAAATCAAGGATGTAGCATCGGCACGCAGATCTGAACTTACTGTGGGTTTCTTTTGGAACCAATTCTTGAGTATGAAATGCCCTGACTTCGCCGCCTTTCTATGTCTACTGTACTAAGACCCAGAAGAAGGGAAATCGTTTTAGATGTGAGACTGGATCAAAATTCAAGTTCAAAAGCATACGGGCCAGACCTGGGAGGTGGCAAAAGATGAGAGACTTCACCCACGTCACCCTCAACCACACAGTGAGTTCAAGGTCACCCTAGACTACAGGAGGAGCATTTGTCTCAATAAACACACACACAGAGCTAACCAGAACCCCAAAGCCTGGCTGTCAGCTGTGCTGCTGCTGACCTGATGTGGATGTTAACGACCTCTCAGAACTCGGGGCTGTGCTTTTATTCCAGCCCAGGATAGGCCGGAGGATGCCTGGGCATTTCTGCCTCTGCCTCTCCTTCATTGTCCTACACGCAGCCCCGAACTGCCCCTGCTGTGATGCAGATGAAAGAAAGCAGTATATACTCTATACTACTTTTTTTTATATTTATGGCGGGAGGGAGGGGGAGGGGAACAGGAGAAAGGGGAAGGGAGGGGGCGAAGGATGGGGAAGGGAGGGAGGGTGAGAGCCTGTGAAGGACAAAAAAACTTTCAGGAATCAATTCTCTCCTCCTGTCATGAGGGAGGGCTCAAATTTAGGTCCCCTGGCTCCGCCGGCCTGGGCCTTTGTCCGTGGAGCCATCTCACCAGCCACTGACGCGTCCCTCTCTCGCTCCTTTTTCCTTTTTAAAAGCCATTCTACTAATATATCAAGTAGAAATGTAGTTTTGTAAAGGGACCAGTCTTCTCTTTTGAGCCAAATAAGGGTGCCCCCGCCCCCGTCTACCCCCCTCTCCGCTGCCCCTCCTCTCATCTCACAGCTCGGCTCTTGCTCTAGGGCTCTAGGAGGCTCGATCTGTTCAGCAGCTCTGATTGATAACACAAATCACCCCGGAGGCTCTGAGGAAGGAACTTGGATGTCAGCTGGAGGTGCAGTGGGAGCCGCGGCCCTGCCCCCACATCGTTTATTCATTCACCGCATGGCGAGCTCCGAAGGGCCGGAGCAATTCCATCAGCTCTGAATTGGCACAGGGCGAGCCTCCTCTCCCCGGACCACCGCGCTGCCATAAATAGACACCACGTGGCCTCCTTTTATGATAAGGTTAGGGGGAAACGAGTGCGTGGGGAGAGGCCGGCGGGAGAGTGGCAGCTCCAAGTCACAAGGATAAAGCCAACGCAGCACTGCTCCTCTTGCCTGGGGCGGGATCAGAAGCGGGAGCCGAGCGGGAGCCGAGCGGCAGCCGCTGGGCTCCCCAGGCGCTTCCTTTGGTGGCTCCCTGACTCCCAGCAGCGGTTCCTGCCCTCAGCCATCTCCATCACTCCTGCTGGGGCTGCAGGCGCCCTGCCTTGCCAGGCGTTGTGGGTCCCCCGGCTCATTTTCTGATAGAGCTGTCAGTTTTTATTGCTGATAGGAGAAATCATTTTCTCTCTTAGCTGAATGTTAATTGGCCTTTTCCTCTCTCATTCTGTGAGAACATGCAGTCCCCTTGTCTATTCATCACCCCCCTCCCCAAAGGTGGAAGAAGCATTCTGGAAAGACAAGGAAGGTGGTTCTTGCTAAATTGCTAATTGTTAATTCAGAGGTTAAGAAAAAGCTAAAGGAGAGTGGAAGGAAGGGGTGGGGGAGCTATTAACCACACTCCTAGCCGGGCGGTGGTGGCGCACGCCTTTAATCCCAGCACTTGGGAGGCAGAGGCAGGAAGATTTCTGAGTTCGAGGCCAGCCTGGTCTACAAAGTGAGTTCCAGGACAGCCAGGGCTACACAGAGAAACCCTGTCTCGAAAAACAAAACAAAACAAAACAAAAAAAACCACACTCCTGAAGTCCCCACGAGCCTACTGTGGACTATGTATGTTCTCATTGGCTATAGAGGGCCCAGGGATCCATAGGGGGATGGGTAAAGTCAAATGCGGAGGGGCTAGGCACCCAGCCAGCCCCGGTTGCTGCAGGGATGACAAAGACTAGTCAGAAACGACCTGACAAACTGATGGGCCAGTGCGCTGTGACTTACAGGGGTAAGTAGTGAGAGAAACTTGCCAGGAAAGACAAAGTTAGAAACGCAGCCTTGAGAACAGCCTGGAACTAGCTGGGAGGCTGCGGCAGGGATGTCCCAGTTAGGAAAAGCAGTGTAAGTAAGTCATAGATGCTGCAAAACAGGGCAGTGCCTTGGAGAACCCGGGAGACGTGTGACTGACAGCTCAGAGCTGGGCTGCTGCCCTATGATTCTCTTATACTTAAAAAGTAAACTGGTGGGCTGGAGAGATGGCTCAGTGGTTAAGAATGGGGGATGCCCTTCCAGAGGACCGTTGGATTCCCAGCACCCACATGGACCCCAACCACCTGTAACTCCCATTCCAGGGGCTCTGACGCTCTCTTCTGGCCTCTGTTAGTACTGCAAGCATGTAGCGCATAAACACACATGCAGGCAAAATACTCATACGCATAATTTTTTTTAAATTAAGCAAACAAACCAGGGGTCGCAATACCTGTAATCCTATCATTTGGGAGACTGTGACTGAATGACAAGTCTGAGGGCAATCTGGGCTACACAGTGAGACGCCCCTTCTCATAAAGGAGAGGAAGTGGGGGCAGGGAATAGCCTTATGAAGATTTAAATGACTGTAAAATGTGACTACTTAAAGTATAAAATTCAGTGGGTTTTAGTACATTTACAAAGCTGTGTACCCACAGCCAACTCCAGAACATTCTATAGGGAAGTTTTCTGAACTCGGCTTTGATAAGGACAGGGCCTGACGAAATGTCAATATCTCTTGTCAGTTTGGCAGCAGAGCCCAGCGATGGGGGTGTGTGTGTGTGTGTGGTGTGAGTCAAGGACAGGAGGGAGTGTGAACAGGACCAAAGATTTGTGTGGCAACAGGGGGGACATTTACTGATCTCTAATATTCTTCCTTGCCAAAAATAAAAGAACTGGGCTAGGTCCGCTCAAGCCATTTTTGCTGGCTGGCTTTTTTAGAGACAGTCATACAAATCAGTGTGATAGATTATGTTGCCTCTTTGCAAAGAAAAATCGACAGAGAGGCCACATCACAGAAAAATGCAGGATTCCGAAGTTTCTACAATATGGGAGCAGCCCAGAGCATTGGTCTTCGGTTTACTACAGCAAAACCTACTTTGAAGCCTCTGGCAATGCCAAGGTAACTCTCTGTCCTCACAAGGTCTGCGGTGGGGGTAGGGGGGGCATCAATCAGACTGACAATGTGATGGGGTTGGGGGCGGGGAGCCCAGGGTCTGAAGCAGGTTTACCTCTGGGTAGTGCAGGAGATTCATTCAAGTTCAAAAGCCCTTAGTTAAAGAAAGAGTCAGGGAGCTGAGTGAACCCCTTCAGGAGCTTTGGGGACACAGGCAACTGGTCTCAGCATGATACGATGATAATCGCATCAATCTATTTTTATTTTATGAGTATGGGTGTTTTGCCTCTATGTCGGTCTGCTCAACATGTGGGTATGGTGCCCAAGAAGGCCAGGAGGGGTGTCAGATGTCCTGAAACTGCAGTTACAGGCGCTGTGAGCTGCCACGCAGGTGCTAGGAACCAAACTGAAAGAGCAGCCAGTGCTTATCCACTAAACCCATCTCCAAACCATCCTTTTGTTGTTGTTGTTAAATTGTAACCAGGAAAGAAAACCCCAAACCAGCGAAACCAACTTTCATAGTAAAAGGGATGTAGACAAAATTCCTTGACTACACTCATGTGAACTCTACACCTCACCACACACACAAGGACACAGAAGTACTAGATAAAAGAAAAAAAAATAACTGGATAAAATAGAAACCAACAAATAAATAAATAACCTGTCAGTGCAAGGCTGAGTTAGCCAGCAAGAGAAAACGGTATCCCAAGGGACCAGAAACAAAGAAAGGAAAAATCAGAGGTGTGATCACATGATACAGGACCCACAGTGCCTTGGGGAAGGATGGAAGAGAGGGGAGCAGAGAATCAGAGGCAGTTACTCGGGGCCTTGGTTCCAGGATCTGTGTTGAGACTGGAAATAAGATCTTGGGCTGACGGGAGGGGAGGAGCTGACCGTATGCCTCACTGCAAAGCTAGACTCCTGTGAGAGCCAATCTCTCAGCAAAGAGGAAGCTAGGAGAAAAATCTCCCCCCTGGCTTAGAAAGATAACGAGGAAGCTTGTTTATCGGGGCACAGGCAGAGAGCAGTGAGGAGTCTTAAAAAAATAAAAAATAAAAAACACCCCAAATCCAAACCTTAGCCTTGCAGGGGCATGTAAGGTCCAAATGTGTGCTCCATGTACATTCTGGGATTTTAAGCCAAGAGAAGAAAAAGCTACCAGGCAGGTGATAACCCTGGACCACCTGGTTAAGCAGATGTAACCGGCTCTAAGGAACGCTGTCAACTCTCAGCAGTAGGAAATGCCCACAGGGGACACAGCGCTGTCTCAACCATCTGCTTTATAATAGCAAATCCGGATTCAGCGGTCATCTTAACCGTCAACAGACCCCCAAATAAAGGCTATAGATTCAGAACTGTGAGGTGATAGAACAGCAGGCTGAGGGGACACCAAGGAGGGCTATTTGCAGTGACTAAAAACCCAGATAAAAGAATAACACTCGGGGACTGGAGAGATGGCTCAGTGGTTAAGAGCACTGGCTGCTCTTCCAGAGGTCCTGAGTTCAATTCCCAGCAACCACATGGTGGCTCACAACCATCTGTAATGGGGATCTAATGCCCTCTTCTGGTGTGTCTGAAGACAGCAACAGTGTACTCACATACATGAAATAAATAAATAAATAAATAAATAGATAGATAGATAGATATTAAAAAACAAAACAACAACAACAAAAAAAAAACACTGGGTGGAAGATGGCTGGGCAGGAGAAGGCACCTTCTGCCAAGCCCAGGACCTGAGCTCGCCCATGCTGGAAGGAGGAATATTAATTTTTTAAATAAAAGGATAATACACGCTGGGCAGTGGTAGCGTATGCCTTTAGTCCCAGCACTCAGGAGGCAGAAGGAGAGGGGGTCTCTGAGTTTGAAGCCAGCTTGGTCTACAGAGTGAGTTCCAGGACAGCCAGGGCTACACAGAGAAACCATGTCTTGAAAAAAACCCAGAAGGATGGGGGCTGGAGAGATGGCTCAGCGGTTAAGAGCACTGACTGCTCTTCAGACGGTCCTGAGTTCAAATCCCAGCAACCACATGGTGGCTGGCAACCATCCGTAAAGCGATCTGGAGTGTAATAAATAAATATAAAAGAAACTTTGTATCAGTTCTTTGTTCACATCATGCACCTCAGTCCCACTCATCTCCCCGCCCCTCCATATCTGCCCTTGCAAAGTCCCTCCCAAAAGAAGAAGCTGTGGTGTGTCACGGTGTGTGCCGTAGTATATCCTTTGTCCACATTTCTTAACTTGCAAATGTTCATTGCAATGCCTCATTGGTCTGGTACAAAGCCTTTGGCTTCTGCTACTCTTTCAATACTGGATCCTCACCGGGACTCCTCTGTTGCCCTCTATCATGGAGCTCCCGCTTTGGACCTGCAGGACTGGCCCTTCTCACGCTCCAGCAGTTCATAGGCGGGGTAGATGTTCATAGACGGGGTTCACCCAAAGCCCTGGATCTGGGCCTGGGTTGTAGCTGAGCTGGTTTGCCTGCCAGCTCTCCCGCATCACCCCAGGGTGAGATCACTAGCACTGCCTAGCTGGACCACCCAAAGCCGAAGGCGACAAGGGGCAGAGCCAGCTCTCCTGCTCTCGTGACCCCAGCACGGGCTCTTCCATGCTGCCCAGGCTAGGGGTGGGGCCAGCTCTCCAGCCTGCCACAGCCAGCAAGGGGCTGGGGGCGGGGGGGGAGCATCTCTCCTTTGACCCTACACCACTACATGGCCACTGAGGGGCAGGGATAGCTCACTGAAACCCCCAACATGGCCCCAGGCAGCAACCCCGATGGGGATACCCACATGGTCTTTGGTGGTGGCACAGACCCAGACATGGCCCTCGGCAGCAACATGGGCCGGGACCTCGCCGTGGCCACAGATGGCATCGCCCTGAACCCACATCAGTCTGTCCCTCACTACCCCCGAGTCTCCAGCTCCATCTCTCCTCACTGTGCACATATCTGTCTGCTTCTCTTTCTCTTCCATCTCTCCACCACTCACTTGTTCATCTTAGTGGTGCCCAGGCCTCTGGGTGTCTGGAGTTCTCTCAGGCAAGCTCTGCCCACCCACGCTGTGTGGCACCCATGGGGGTCATTTCAGGAATGTTCTGTCCACCCAGGCCCTGTGGCACCGGGAGATGAATATATTTTTAAAAATTTAGACGATATTCTAAAGATTAAGATGGGAAGGCACAGGGTTGTGTCGTATTGTAAGTTCCAAGGCTGGGACCGTAGCTTAGCCGGGCTGTTTCCTCCGTGTGATATTGACAATGTTGCCTTCACGGGATCTAGAATCAGCCAGAAGAAAACCTCCAGTTATGCCTGTGAGGGACTTTCGGGGTTGGGTTAACTGAGATGGGCAGACTTGTGCACCATTCCATGTGCTGGGGCAAGGGACTGGACGGAAAGGAGAAACCAAGCAGGCACCTGTGTCCACCTATGCTGACAGCGGGTGCACTGTGACCAGCCGCCTTCTCCTCCTGCTGCCGCGCCTTCCCCTTCCTGGCAGATGGCAGCCTCGACTGTGAGCCACAATAAACCCTTCCATCCTTAAGCTGCTTTTATCGGGTATTTTGACACCATAAGAGCCCCTGGGGATGACAAACTGGCACGGTGGAGCACGCCTGTAGTCCCAGTACTTGTGCGGTAGGGGCAGGAGGATCAGAAATTCAAGGGCATCCTTGACTACATAACAAACATGATGCCAGCCTGGGCTACCTACATGATACCTTCTCTCTAGCAGAGGGGAAAAAAAGATGACATTACAGAAAAAATGGTAGGGTGGAGAAACACAGAGAATTATGCCTGAGAGGTATAATACTTGTTTATGTGCGTGTGTGTGTGTGTGTGTGTGTGTGTGTGTGGTGTACATGTGTGTGGTGCCTGTGTGTGGGGTGTGGGTGGAGTATGCATGTATGTGTGCTCATGTATATGTGGGGGTATGTGCATGTGGTTGTGTGCACATGTGTGCAGTGTGTGTGTGTACATGTGAGTGTGTGTGCGTGTGTGAGTGTGTGTGTGTGTGTGTGCATGTGAGTGTGTGATGGGAATGGACCCAGCATTTGGTGAATGCCAGGTGGCTAGGCAAGCCCTTTACCATCTCAAGCCACGTCCCTAGCCCTGGGTGAGACTTTTTGATAGAACAAACCCACTAGAGTGAAACCATGCAATAGAAAAGACAGCCACAGAAACACCTAGAAAGAACAGGTCCGCCACCTACAGCTCAGCTGCTGACTGGAGCCTCCCCAGCAGCCCAAACCTCAGAGGGCAACAACGGTGCACTTTAAAGAACCCAGGGTAAACTGCTGTCAACAAACATCCCGGGTTAACTAAGCTACTACTCTATCTTTATTTTTCCAGCTATTTTTTTAAGCTTATGGGTGTTTTGTCTGCATATACACGACATGGGCATTTGGTGCCCATGGAGACCAGAAGAGGCTGTTGGATCCTCAGGAAGTGGAGTTACAAATAGCTGTGAGCTGACATGTAGGTACTGGGAATCAAACCCAAGTATTGGGAAGAGAAGCCAGTGTTCTTTACCTCTGAGCCTTCTCTTCAAATGAAGCCTGAGGTGGGTCCACTCACTCAGACCTGCATTAATTTCCAGTCCTTCAGGATGGAGAGGTGGCTCAGAGGAGAGGAGACTGGGAGCAGCCATAAACACCAGCCCAGCATGGGGGGTTCATACTGATAATTCCAGGACTGAGGAGGCTGAGGCAGGAGGATTGCCAAAAGTTCATGGCCAGCATGAAATGAATAGTGAGTTCAAGACCAACCTGGAACACATGGCAAACCCTGTCTCAGCAAAAATAAATATACAAACAAAAAACAATGAGCCCCATTTGCTTATTGAGTTATTGTTTAATATTGAATGTACCAAACACTATTCTAAGGATCATGCTTTAAAAAAAGAAAAAAGAAAAAAAAGGAAGGAAGGAAGGAAAGAAGGAAGGAAGAGGTGGGGGAGATGGGCCAGTGGGTAAGAGTGTTTGTTCTGCAATCATGAGAACTTCAGTTCAAATCTCCATCCCACACACAAAAGCCAGGCATGGCTTCACGTGCCTGTAACCTAAGCATTGTGGGAAGGCAACAGGCCAACTGAGAGACCCCCTTGCTGGTTTCATGTTGCCAACCTGACACAAGCTAGAGTCATTTTGGACAAGAGAACCTCAGTTGAGGAAATGTCCCCCACCAGATTGGCCCAGGGACAAGCCTGTAGTGCATTTTCTTGATTATAGACTCATATGAGAGAAACAAATTCACTGTGAGCACTGCCACCCCTGGGCTCGTGGTCCTGAGTGCTATACAAAAGCAAGCTATGAAGAGCAAACCAGTAAGCAGCATCCCTCTGTGGCCTCTACATTTGTTCCTACCTCCAAACTCCTAGCTTGACTTCCTTCAACAACACAGTGTGACCTGGGAGTTGTAAACTGAAATAAACCCTTTCCTCCCCAAGTTGTTTATACTCATGGCTTCTTATCACAACAATAGAAACTGAAACTAAGACAGCGAGTTTGTATGCTTGGCCTAAGAAGTGCCACTATTAGGAGGTGTGGCCTTGTTGGAGGAGGTGTGGCCTCATTGAAGGAGGTGTGTCACTGTGGGCATGGGTTTTAATACCCTTGTCCTAGCTGCCTGGAAGTCAGTATTCTGCTAGCAGCCTTCAGATGAAAACTCTCAGCTCCTCCTGCACCATGCCTGTCTGCTATGCTGCCATGCTCCCACCTTGATGATAATGGACTGACTCTCTGAACCTGTAAGCCAGCCCCAATTAAATGGTGTCCTTATAAGAGTTGCCTTGGTCATGGTGTCTGTTCACAGCAGTAAAATCCTTACTAAGATACTGTCTCGAGGCCAGAAGACAGAACCAGAGAGAGGGTGAGAAGGAGGCCTTACTCTGGACTCAGCATATACACACATGGACATGACCACACATGGACTCGTACACTCGTGCATACATCCAACACACACAGAGTCTAAGGACCTTTCCTTATGAATTTGCCCTTCCTGACAACCCTTAGAATCGGGAGTGATTACTATCATATTTTGTAGCTGGTCTTTGCTACTTTGTGCATTCTTCTTTTTACTACTCTTTAAATCCCTGTTTTCCCCCTAACACTAGATGAGGGAGAGAGAGAGAGAGAGAGAGAGAGAGAGAGAGAGAGAGAGAGAGAGAGAGAGAGAGAGAGAGAGATTCTTTGAGCACAACTACTAACAAACCGCAACCAGCCCTTCCTGCACCAAAACCAACAACCACTCTCCATTTCTCTGGGCCTTAGTGTTTATATATCCTCTGAAAAGTTTCCAGAATTCCAAATGTCACACAATCGCAGAAACTCTTTGGCAAAACCATGCCTCTGCTCGAGCACGAGGCAAATCATAGTCAGCAGCTGCGCAATATCCCACACCTGGGATTAGAACCAAAGTACATTCTTATAATATTTCTGTGTTTTTTTTTAAAGAAGCCAAAGTTCCAAAATTGTTGTCACAATACCCCTGTATGGACATGGACACTGAGGCATGAGGGAAATTCAAAACCTGCCCAACAGATCTAAAAGTGGAAGTTTCCAAAGTGTAGCTGCAAGCCCACAGCCACTCCTTAAAACGGCAGCCGCAGTGGTGCCATGTGGTGGAGACCCTACCAGCTATGAAGCTTACTGTCCCCTTGCCAAAGAAGAATCACCAGGGAGATGGGTCTCTGTCTAGTTAGGGTTTTATTGCTGTGAAGAAACACCATGACCAGACAATTCTTATAAAAGAAAACATTTCATTAGGCCTGACTTGTTTCAGAGGTTCAGTCCATTATCATCATGGCAGAAAGCATGTGGCATGCAAGCAGACATGGTCCTAGAGAAGTAGCTGAGAGTTCTACAACTGGCTCCACAGGCAGCTGGGGTAAGACTAAGCCACACTGGGCCTGGCTTTGAGACCTCAAAGCCCACCCCTCACAGTGACACACTTCCTCTAGCAAGCCACACCCACTATAACGAGGCCACACCTCCTGGTCCTGCCGCTCCCTATAGGCCAAGCATTCACACCCATGAGTCTATGGGGGCCATTCACACCACTACAGGCTCTGAGCACACCATGAGGAGTTACTATTAGCCTATGAGAATGCCTAGGTGAGAAGACCCATCTTAAGTGTAGGTTGGACCACTCCCTGAGCAGGGCATCCTGGACTGTACAGAGTGGAGAAAGGCAGCTGCGCGGGAGCCAGGGTTCTTCCCTCTGCTTCCTGACTGTGGAGGCAGTGTGAGCAGCTGCTTCAAAGTTCCTGATGCCCCTGCCTTCCCCACCATGATGAAGTGAACTGTGAGCTAAAATAAATCTGCCCTTGACAAGGCCTTTGTCAGAGTACTTTATCACAACAGCTGGAAAAGAAGCTAAGGTGCTGTTGTACTTCGGGGGAAAGGGCAGATGCTCGTGTGGCCCAGGCTCACCTCAAACCTTCTATGGGGCCGACCCAGAGCCCTTGGGTCTAATCCTACTGCTTTTGCCTCCTGAGAGCTGAAATTATCAGTGAGCAACGCCATTCCCAGTCCACAGGTGCTGGGGACTGAACAGGGTTTGCATCCCTAACCCTGCCTAGTATACTTCAGACACTACACTCAATCCCCAGTATCCCACATACACACACACACACACACACACAGAGAGAGAGAGAGAGAGAGAGAGAGAGAGAGAGAGAGAGAGAGAGAGAGAGAGAACACAGCAGCAGTAGTGAACTTTGCACATAACTCAGCTAGGAAATTCTGCCTTAAATAAGCAAGAGTGGCTGGATGGTGGTGGTGCACACCTTCAATCCCAGCACTTGGGAGGCAGAGGCAGGCAGGTCTCCAAGTTTAAGGTCAACCTCATCAACAGAGTAAGTTCCAGAACAGCCACAGCTACACAGAGAAACCCTATACTGAAAAACCAAAGAAGAAGAGAAGGAGGAGGAGGAGGAGGATCCCTAAATTTCCAAAAATGTTAAACTTCTGGATCCAAAGTTAAGACATTATTATAATTTCTAAATATTCTTGGAAATTTTCCAAATTATAATTTATTATTAAATTATTTGCATATTAAAAGTGAGAAAAAATAAAACTACTACCATCACCTGGGCTGGAGAGTTGACACAGTGGCTAAGAACACTTGCTGTGCTATTATGAGAACAGGAGTTCAGGTCCCAGCACCTGTGGCAGACAGCTTTCTAACTTCAGTTCCATGGGGTCTGATGCCCTCTTCTGGTTGTTAGAAAGGCACTACATTCTCTCTCTCTCACACCACACACACACACACACACACACACACACACACACACACACACACGATTGAATCTTTTTTCTAAAAGAAGGCTCTCACTATGTAGCCCTGCCTGGCTATATAACCAGGCCAGCTTTGAATTCTTTCTGCCTCTATCTCCCAAGTGCTGGAATTAAAGATGTGCACCATCATACCTGCTCCAAAATAGCAACTTAAAGATTTATTTTGCATTTAAAAAATATATTTGTTTTTGGCACACAACTGATAAGATTTATATAAAGTGTACTGTGAAGATAAAGTAATTGGTTGTTATCCATGCTGCAAGAACAACTCACAGTAATAGGAAAGACACTGTCACACACTGACCATGTGGCCGTGATGACACTTCTAGGACATTAACCCTTTAACTCCACACACTGGTGTTTTCTGCCCTATTATTTATTTTATGTATATGAGTGCTCTATCCGAACATACACCTCTATCCAGGAAGAGGGCATCAAATCATCCTGTAGATGGTTGTGAGCCACCATGTCGGTGCTGGGAACCAAACTCAGGACCTCTGGAAGAGCAGTCACTGCTCTTAACCATTGAGCCATCTCTCCAGGTGCTTTACTTTTTTTTATCTTTTATTTATTCATTAACAATTTCATACGATGTACCTTATGTGTGTGTCTATATGAATGTCTATGTACAGGAGCCTCTGGCAGCCAGATGAGGATGTGCAAAGCCCAGACAGGTGTTTGTGAGCCACGTCACGTACATGCAGGGAAGCAATGACAGTCCTCAAGTCCCCAGGTGCTCGGCAACTGCTAAGCTATCCCTCTGTCCCAAGTATTTTGACCACAGTCACTCCTGCCGCTCCCTCTCACTCTCCTGCCCCGCCCCCAGGCACGCCACCCTTCTACCATCTTTCCATAGCAATGTTTACCAATCTTCTGCTCTTGGGCTGCTAACCATAGCTTCAGTGAGCCCATGAGTACCACAGCCACATTGGGTCCAGAAGACCTCGGACCACAGCATTCCTGGTTGCCTCTCGGCCTCTCTTGTCTTCTGTCCAGACCCTCTTCCGTGTTGCTCCCCCTCCTCAATGTTCTCTGAGTGCTGTTCTAGGTCTTTATTTTTGTTTTTGTGGTGCTATTAACTGAACTCGGGCCTTTGAGCAGGGCAAGACAGAAGTCTTCCCATCAGGTCGTACACAAACGTCAGTGGGCTCCTTTGAGCCAGCTGTGTTTCCATGGTGAATGTTAAACTTTAATTCTCACAAGGAAATTGCTATGGCTTCCCCCAGTTTCTCAACTCGACTTTTCCTGTAATTCAGGATTTGAAAAAAGATTAAGTTTGATCTAGGGTTATAGCTCAGTGCCAGAGTGTGTGTCTAGCATACATGAGGCCCTGTTCAATCCCTAGCGCCATGAAAGAAAGGGAGGGTGGAGGGAGGGGAAGGGAGAAAGAGAGAAGAAAAGATACAGATTTAGGAAGGAATGTTGGGGAAGGTCCTGGAGTGGAGTAGAACTATTCCACTCAGGAGGCTGTGGCTTCAGGTTCAAAGCCAACCCTGGTGGGCTTCGAAGTCACAGGCCAGCCTAGACCACAGAGTAAGACCCTGTCTTAAAACATCAGCCAACCAGGGCTGGAGACATGGCTCAGCGGTTAAGAGCACTGACTGCTCTTCTGAAGGTCCTGAGTTCAAATCAGCCAACCAAACAGACAAATGAACACACCAAAGAGGTCACTTGTTATAAAATCAAGGGGTAGAGGGGTAAAGAGCTCAGAATCTCTCTCTCTCTCACACACACACACACACACACACACACGCACACCCCACACACATACACCACACACACCCCACATACCACATACATGTACTACACCCCACCCCACCACCCCAGACACATCACATACACACTCATTCACTTACACATACACACCACACACGACACTATTTAATCAACACTAGGAAAATTTTCCTTCTTTCCTTTCTCTCCTGACCTTTAAGACAAGGTTTTATGGGGCTGGAGCGATAGTTCAGCAGTTAAGAGCACTGACTGCTCTTCCAAAGGTCCTGAGCTCAACTCCCAGCAACCATATGGTGGCTGACAACCATCTGTACAGCTACAGTGTACTCATATACAGAAAATAAATAAATCTTTAAAAAAAGACAAGATTTTGTATAGCCCAGCCTTGAACTCTTCATCCTCCTGCCTCTACTTCTCAAATTCTGGGATGACAGGTATGTGTTACTACAGCCAATGCTCTCTACTTTGCTTCTTGATTGCAGTGGGTGCACATCTTTAATCCCAGCACTCAGGAGGCAGAGGCAGGCAGGTTTGAGGCCAGCCTGGTCTACAGAGTGAGTTCCAGAACAGCCAGGGCTGCTACACGAAGAGACACCCTGTCTCGAAAACAAACAGACAGACAATAAATTATTTAATTAGTTTAATTTAATTAAAAAACTACTCTGGCCGGGCGGTGGTGGTGCACGCCTTTAATCCCAGCACTTGGGAGGCAGAGGCAGGTGGATTTCTGAGTTCGAGGCCAGCCTGGTCTACAAAGTGAGTTCCAGGACAGCCAGGGCTACACAGAGAAACCCTGCCTCAAAAAAACCAAAAAAAAAAAAAAAAAAAACTACTCTGACCAAAAGCAACTTCTCCAACTCTTCCATTCTCAGAACACAAAGCTCTTCTCACAGGCTCAGGCCAGTTCCACTCCACATCTGCTGCTTTCCTTGGCAGACATCCCACAGTCCAGGCATCTCGCGTATGCTGGTTTCCACAGCAACTGAGGCTGCATCGTCACCAACAGCCTCTCTTGGTCTTTTCAGAGTCTCCCATTCGGCCACACGGCATCAAGATTAATGCAGAGACCACAGAGGAACACTGCTGCCTGGCTTGCTCAACTCCCCTTCTTATACATCCTTTTCCTGCCTAGGGATGGCACCGCCCACAGTGGGCTGAGCCATCTGACATCAATTAATAAAATGATTCAATTAGCAATTAATAAAATGCTTCACAGGTGTGGCCACAGACCACAGATCAGGGCAGTTCCCTCTCCCAAGAAACACTGAGCTGTATTAGTAAATCTAACCAGCCAGCTTCAATTTCTTTTCTTTGTCGAGAAAAAATGAAATTGGATCTCTCGAAACAGGCATGAAAGCACATCTTTAGTCCTAGTACTTAGAAAGCTGAACAAGGAAGACCACCCTGGGCTCCACGCCAAGCAGGACTAAGTATACAATGAGTTCAAGGCCAGCTCATACCACTTAATGAGAGAAACTGTATATTAAAACTTTTAGGCAGGCTGGAGAGATGGCTCAGCGGTTAAGAGCACTGACTGCTCTTCCGAAGGTCCTGAGTTCAAATCCCAGCAACCAAATGTTGTCTCACAACCATCTGTAATGGGATCTGATGCCCTCTTCTGGAGTGTCTAAAGGCAGCTACAGTCTACTTACATATAAAAATAAATAAATCTTTGGGCCAGAGCGAGCAGAGGTCCTGAGTTCAATTCCAGCAACCACATGATGGCTCACAACCATCTGTACAGCTACAGTGTACTCATATACATAAAATAAATAAATCTTTTAAAAAAAAGAAGAAGTTGAACCAGAGGCTGGACCTGGATTCAATTCCCAGCTCATGGCAGCTCACAACTGTAACTCCAAGACCTGACACCCTCACACAAACATAAACACATATAGACAAACCACTAATGCACATTAAAAAAACATTTTAGGCCTGAGGAGATGGCTCAGTTGGTAAAAAGTGCTTTTTGTACAAGCCTGAAGACCTGAGTTCAGTTCCCCAGAACCCACAAAAATCCAGGTAGCTCATTTGTCATCCTAACACTTGGGATGCTGAGACAGGTAGATTCCGTGCCAATGGCCAGCCATCCCAGCTGAACTGTGAGCTCCAGGTTCAGTGAGCGACCCATTCTCAAAAACTAAGGAGTAAAGGGGCAGAGGAAGATGCTGTGCATGGACCGTTAGTATCTGCACACTTGCAAATGCCTGTAACTCCAGCTCCAGGGATCCAGCGCCCTCTCATGGCCTCTGTGGGCATTGCACACACTCAGTACACAATGTCAAACACATATACACATATACATAAAATTAAAATAAATACATCACTCTTTACCAAAAAAAAAAGGAGGATGCTTACCTCAGCATTTTGTATGGTCAGGGAAATCTGGACATGAGCTAAATGTCCCTCAGTGGCAGAGAAGATAGATTATATTTTATATGTAAACAGACTAATGTGGAATAGAAAACACAAATAAACAGCAACTATATAAATAAATTTGTACATTTGTGTACCTTTATAAATAAATCTCAGAAACATAAGACAATTTCCAGGGGAATACTTCAAAATGGTGATGTCACTTAAAGTGTGTAAACAAGGCAATGTGCATGGAATGCTCAGGGACTCTTTAGGACTGTTAGAGAGGAAACTGGCATGGTGGCACATGCATTTAAACCCAGCACTCAGAAAGCAGAAGCAGGTGGATCTCTGAGTTCGAGGCCAGCCTGGTCTACAGAGTGAGTTCCAGGACAGCCAGGGCTACACAGAGAAACCCTGTCTCAAAACAAACAAGCAAAAAGGTAAAGAGGATTATTACTCAGGATAATAGGAATGATTCACCAACAGGATATCATAAGCATGGACTTCTAAGCACAGAAAGATCATGCCAAAAACTGTCATAGAAAAGAAAATGGGAATACAGGGAAAACCAAATCAGGGGGCTGGACAGATGGCTCAGAGGTTAAGAGCACTGGCTGCTTTTCCAGAGGACCTGAGTTCAAGTCCCAGCATGAAGGTGTACATGCAGCTAGAGAAATAATCTTTTTAAAAAGAAAAAGACATACAGGATTGTCAGAATTAGAGGAAACAGAAATCAGAGTTGGCTGCTTGGCTGGATTCTCTCACGATTTGAAGGTAAAATGTCCCCTAGGCGCTCATGCCCCAAGCACTTGGGCCCCCAGCTGCTGGTACGTTAGGAGATAAGGTCTCCCGGAGGAAGCAGTTGGTCTTGGCTTCCTTCCTCTCTTCCTGTCAGCAGTGATATGAATAGCCTTCTCAATCTGCCCTGACTGACATGTTGTTCTGCCTCTCTGTGGGCCTAGAACTTAAAGAGCCAAGAACCATGGCCTGAGACATGTAGCTGAGGTCCATATCTCTTCTCTTTTAATGTCTTGCTGAGTCGGCAGATCAGTCAGCAGGAAAAGGCTTCTCCTCTAAACTGGATGACTCGAGTTCAATCCCTGGGACTCACATGTTGGAAGAACTGAACGGACCGACTATCACAAGGTGTCCTCTGACCCCATGAGAGTGCCACGGCACATGTATATGCATGGGTGCATACACACACACATACACATGTAAACACATGCATGCTTGCACACACACACAAATGTGTTCATATACATACACACATACAGCAAGCACACACATACTATGTACACATAATGCACACATGCAAACATGCACTGGAGCACATATGCACATACACACACACCACACACACATACACCATTTTTTAGAATGCTGATTATGTCAAGTATTTTGTCTCAGTGGTGGGGACAATGGAGAGGGCTCTGAGCACAAAGGGAAGAGGGTGTGGGGGAGACCACAGGAGCCTTAGAGTCATCTGTGAAAAGACACAAGGAAGGAAAGAGGAAGAAGAAGAGCTCTCAGACTCCAGCAAGGCTCCAAAAAGACGTGCCCAGGCCAAGCAACAACTGCCTGTTTACAGGAGTTGGGTGCCAGTCAGAAATGGCCCGACTCCAGGACTCCTTGGTGACTAGTCACTGGCTGGGAGCCACCAGGGCAGAAGGAACAGGAATGTGGATTTGACCTGAATGCCAAAGTGGCCTAAGGTACAACAGTCGGAGGCTGCCAGTCAGTGGTGCCTCCCTTGGCAGGAGCCTTTGAAGACAAGCCTGAGTAACAAGATACCCATGACTGCCACAGGTATCACCAGACAGTCAAACAGAGGACACACTAGCCACCCAGTACACAGTAATGAAGCAGCCATTCAAAACAACAGAGACAGTGGGATCAATGGACAGCAACAGGCTGTGTCCAGGAGTGGGAGGACACACCTTTCCAAGCACACAGGAAGTCTTAAATACAGAAGGTCACAGCAAGGCTCTAAACACAGCAAATGATACTTGACCACAGGGCCGTGCTATTAGACATAGATCACAGAACTATTTTAAACCCATGTTTTGACATTGAAATTCATGAAGGAGCCACTATATGAGTTAAGGATGAGTCAATGTGTCAACACAGGTCTGTAACCCCAGAACTTTGGGAGACAGAGCCAGGAGGCTCAAAGCTGGGCTGAGAGATGGCTCAGTGAGTAAACACAGCAGCCACACAAGTGTGCAAACCTGAGTGCTGATGCCCAGAACATATGTAAACACAAGTACACATGTGTGCCTGTGACCTCAGTGTTCCCACTGTGAGATGAGAGACAGGAGAATTCCAGCTAAGCCTGAAGCTTACCACAAGCATCCCTGTCCCAAAAAGGTGAAGGCAAGGACTGATACCAAAGGCTATCTATCCCTCTGACATCCTCATGTGTGCTGGGGCACACACAACCACATACACACAAATGTACACATATACATACAGACACTACACACACACACACACACACACACACACACACATACAGAGAGAGAGAGAGAGTTCAAGGACAGCCTTGGCTACATTGTCAATTTTAGGCTAACTGGTGCTACATGAGACCCTACCTTTAAAACAATTTTTTTAAAGGTAGGGAAATCTCAGAAGAAAACAAGAAACTAAGAATGCCTTTTGCCGGGCAGTGGTGGTGCACGCCTTTAATCCCAGCACTTGGGAGGCAGAGGCAGGAGGATTTCTGAGTTCGAGGCCAGCCTGGTCTACAAAGTGAGTTCCAGGACAGCCAGGGCTACACAGAGAAACCCTATCTCAAAAAACCAAAAAAAAAAAAAACAAAAAAACAAAAAAACAAAAAAACCCAAAAAGAACGCCTTTAATCCCAACATGGGGGGGGGGGGGATGGAAGAGGCAGAGAATGTCTGAGTTTGAGGCCAGCCTGGTCTACAGAGTGAGTTCCTGTATAGCCAGGGCTACACAGAGAAACCCTGTCTCAAAAAAAGAAAGGAGAGAGAGAGAGAGAGACAGAGAGAGAGAGAGAGAGAGAGAGAAAGGAAGGAGGAAGGGAAGGGAAAAAAGAAGGAGGTGAAGGAGGAGGAGGAGGAGAGGAAGAAGAAGAAGAAGAACAACAACTAAGGAGGGGCTCGGGGAGGCGTAACCTTCAGTGCCCACCGCAGAACAGAAAACCTAAGGTTAATAACTAGTAGCTGATAACAGAATAGGAAGGAGGGAAATCACAGAGGAAACGGATTCGTCAAGGATAAAACCAACAGAGAATCAACGGAGCCACAGCTGGATCCTCACAAAGACAGATATTGACAGATCTCTGGCAAGAGCACCCTATACGTGTGAGAAATGAACAAAGGAAAACCGCATAACGCAGCTAGAGCGGATTCAAAACCAACAATCGCTCACAATTACGAGCTGGCAGGACGCCCCGTTCGATTGCACAATGTCTGTTTACAGGTGAGATCGGCTCCTGCGTCCTCTCTGCAGGCCCCTCCCCTGTGCAGCAGTATTTCCCGCCAGCCCCGCTGCCCGTTAGCCACTCGCTCCCACGCCTGTGGTCAGGCTGTTTCCTGAGCTGGAAATGGCCTCTCCCTCCTATGCAAACGGTAAAATCCACTGCAGCCTCCTTAGGCTGTTCCTGCCAATCCATTCTGCCTTCACTAGGAGGACCATAGAGAGCGACATGCTCGCTTGAAGAAGTCCACAAGTGGGTGGGGCTGGGGAATACGGCTCAGCTGGTAAAGTGCTTGTCATATAAACACGAGGAATTCTTCGGATCCCTAGAACACATTAAAAATAAGTAAATAAATACGCAAATAAATAAAGGCTAGATGTGCAAACAGAGAGTTTTCTCTGCTCCCACCAAACACATTTGCTCCTGCCTGTTCCTGGCAGAGCGTCTCCTGGTGATGTCAGCAGCCCCCTAAGTTTGAGCACATTACACCAACAATGCCCTGCACTGTGCACCTCCATTCCTGCCTCTACTGAGGAACTGATCAGTTGATGGCTAGGAAGCCTCGAGCCCCCCTGTGCCAGGCAGACCTCTGAGCCCTTGATTGGTTTAATTTTCACAAGCAGTGAAAGCGCATGCAGCCATTTACAGATGACAAGGCAGAGGCACAGAGGGTAGACTAGGTGGGTGGAGTCAGGCCTTGAAGCTATGCTGGGGAACATCCATTCTTTTCTTTTAAAGTCAGGTCTTATGATGGCCTGAAAGTCACTACGGAGACCAGGCCAGTCTCTAACTTTCAGCAATCCTTCTGCCTTTACCTCTGCCTCTCAAGTGCTGGTATTTGGGAGACATGTGCTGTCACACCTGGAAAAATAGTTATTTTGAGACAGGGTTTTTTTTTCTCTGTGTAGCCCTAGCTGTCTAGGAACTCACTCTGTAGACCAGGCTAGTCTCGAACTCAGAGATTTGCCTGCCTCTGCCTCTGCCTCTGCCTCTGCCTCTGCCTCCTGAGTGCCAGCATACCCAGCTGCAAAATGGTTATTTTAATGATGAGACAAAAATAAATCTCTAAAACCTTGCTTTTAGATGTATCTGTTTTTATTTTATGTGTGCGAGTGTTGGGCCTGCTTGCACACCACATCCCTGCAATGCCTGCAGAGGCCAGAGAGGGTGTGAATCTGCTGCCACCGAAGTCCAACCAGTTGTTGGTGGCCGGGTGGGGGCGGGAAACAGAACCCTTATCTTCTAAAAGAGCAACCATCTCTCCAGCCTCGCAAAACTAAATCTTAAAAAAAAAAAAAAAAAAAGGAATGGTATATAGCCCCAGGCATGGTGGCTTATGCCTGTGATCTAATATTGAGAGGCTGAGACAGAAATTCATGAACAGCCTGGGCTACGTAGTGATTTCCAGGCCAGCTCAGGCTATAATGACAGACCTTCTCTGTAAACAACAATGACAACCTAAGAGAATGTCACACAGAGCAAGCCGACAAGCTGGCACGGCTAGATGGTCTAAGCTGGGCTGTCGTTACATTTGCAAGTCTGCATCCACCACCCACTCACCCCAGCTCTAGGCATCTGTGACAACGCAGTAAGGACATGTCCTCCGGTGACCCTCACAGCCACAGTCCCTATAGAGTGTTCCCAAGGTGGAGTGGAAACTTAAGGGT